>OX463225.1:93162536-94637536 GCA_949820135.1 Sylvilagus floridanus | reverse complement strand
TTGAATACTAGTTATAGCATTAATTCACATTGCACAACACATTATGGGCAGAGATCCTACATGAGGAGTAAGTGCACAGTGACTCCTGTTGTTAACAATTTGACACTCTTGTTTACGGCGTCAGTAATCACCCTAGGCTCTTGTCATGAGCTGCAAAGGCTATGGAATCCTGTTGAGATTTCCTAGTCAGATCTTATTTAGACAAGGTCATAGCTAGAGTGGAAGTTCTCACCTCCCTTCAGAGAAAGGTACCATCTTCTTTGATGGCCCATTCTTTCCACTGGAATCTCACTCACAGAGATCTTTCATTTAGGTCTTCTTTTTTATTTTCCAGAGTATCTTGGCTTTCCATGCCTAAAATACTCCCATTGACTCTTCAGCCAGATCCAAATGCCTTAAGGGCTGATTCTGAGGCCAGAGTGCTGTTTAGGACATCTGCCATTCTATGAGTCTGTTGTGTATCTCGCTTCCCATGTTGGATCATCTCTCCTTTTTAAATCTCTCATTTAGTACTATCAGGCACTAGTCTCATTTATGTGATCCCTTTGACTCTTAAACTTATCCGTATGATCAATTGTGAACTGTAACTGATCAATTTGACTAGTGAGATGGCATTGGTGCATGCCACCTTGATGAGACTGAATTGGAATCGCCTGGCACGTTTCTAACTCTACCGTTATGGGTAAGTCAGATTGAGATGTCCCAAATCATACATCTACTCCCTCTTTTATTCTCACTCTTATATTTAATAGGGATCACTTTTTAATTAAATTAAAACACCTAAGAATAATTGTGTGTTAATTAGAGAGTTCAACCGATAGTATTAAATAGAACAAGAAAAAATACTAAAAGGGATAAAGTATTAAGCTGTTCATCAACTTACAGGACAAGTTGCTGATCAAGTCGCTGTTTATCAAAGTGTCCATTTCACTTCAACAGGTTCCCTTTTTGGTGCTCGGTGAATTGTCACCAATCAGGGAGAATATATGATATTTTTCCCTTTAGGTCTGGCTTATTTCACTCAGCATTATGTTTTCCAGATTCGTCCATTTTGTTGCAAATGACCAGATTTCATTGTTTTTTTAATGCTATATAGATTTCTATAGAGTACATATACCATAAGTTCTTTATCCAGTCTACTGTTGATGGGTATTTAGGTTGATTTCACGTCTTAGCTATTGTGAATTGAGCTGCAATAAACATTAAAGTGCAGACAGCTTTTTTGTTTTCCAAATTAATTTCCTTTGGGTAAATTCCAAGGAGTGGAATGGCTGAGTTGTATGGTAGGGTTATATTCAGATTTCTGATCAATCTCCAAACTGTCTTCCATACTGGCTTTACCAGTTTGTATTCCCACCAACAGTGGCTTAGTGTCTCTTTTCCCCACATCCTTGCCAGCATCTGTTGTTGGTAGATTTCTGAATGTGAACCATTCTCACCGGGGTGAGGTGAAACCTCATTGTGGTTTTGATTTGCATTTCCCTGATTGCTAGTGATCTTGAACATTTTTTCATGTGTCATGTGGAGTTCCTCTTTTGAAAAATGTCTATTGAGGTCCTTGGCCCATCTCTTAAGTGGGTTGTTTGTTTTGATGTTGTGGTGTTTCTTGATCACTTTGTAGATTCTAGTTATTAATCCTTTATATTTTGTATAGTTTGCAAATATTTTTTCCCATTCTGTTGGTTGCCTCTTCATTCTCCTGACAGTTTCTTTTATAGTACAGAAACTTCTAAATTTGATGCAATCCCAATTGTTAATTCCGGCTTTGATTGTCTGTGCCTACAAGGTCTTTTCCAATAAGTCTTTGCCTGTGCCTATATCTTGCAGGGTTTCTCCAATGCTCTCTAATAATTTGATGGTGTAGGAATGTAGATTAAATCTTTAATCAATGTTGAGTGGATTTTTGTGTAAGGTGAAAGGTAGGGGTCTTGCCTCATGCTTCTGCACGAGGAAATCCAGTTTTCCCAGCACCATTTATTGAATAACTGTCCTTACTCCAGGAATTGGTTTTAGATCCTTGATCAAATATAAGTTGGCTGTAGATGTTTGGATTGATTTATGGTGTTTCTATTCTGTTCCATTGGTCTCTCCATCTTTTCTGTACTGGTACCATACTGCTTTGATGACAACTGCCCTGTGTATGTCCTGAAATCTGGTATTGTGATGCCTCCAGCTTTGTTTCTGTTGTACAAAATTTCTTTAGCTATTTGAGGTCTCCTGTGTTTCCATATGAATTTCAGCATCATTTTTTCCAGATATGAGAAGAATATCTTTGGTATTTTGATTGGTATTGCATTGAATCTATAAATTGCTTTTGGGAGAATGGACATTTTGATGATATTGATTCTTCCAATCCATGAGCATGGAAGATTTCTCTATTTTTTGGTATCATCTTCTATTTCTTTCTTTTTTTTTTTTTTCAAACGCTTTTATTTAAAGAATATAAATTTCCAAAATACAGCTTATAGATTACAATGGCTTCCCCCCCCATAACTTCCCCCCCACCCGCAACCCTCCCCTTTCCCACTCCCTCTCCCCTTGCTTCACATCAAGATTCATTTTCAATTCTCTTTATATACAGAAGATCAGTTTACTATATATTAAGTAAAGATTTCAACTGTTTGCCCTCACATAGCAACACAAAGTGAAAAATACTGTTGGAGTACTAGTTATAGTATTAATTCACAATGTATAGCACATTAAGGACAGAGATCCTACATGATATATTTTTTTTAAAAAATTGATTAATTTTCTATGCAATTTCCAATTTAACACCAAGATTTTTCTTTTCATTTTTAATTATCTATATGGGACTTCTATTTCTTTCTTTAAGATTCTGTAATTCTCATTGTAGAGATCTTTCACATCATTGATTAAGTTTACTCCAAGGTATTTGATTGTTTTTGTGGCTATTCTGAA
Source organism: Sylvilagus floridanus (assembly GCA_949820135.1). NCBI lineage: Eukaryota > Metazoa > Chordata > Mammalia > Lagomorpha > Leporidae > Sylvilagus > Sylvilagus floridanus. Next base: position 94,634,617 of record OX463225.1, on the reverse strand, counting down.
TGGGATTGATCTTTGAAGTTCTTTCTCAGCCGTGCCATTGCCTGTGTATACAAAGGCTGTTGATTTTTGTGCATTGATTTTATATCCTGCTATTGCCAAACTCTTCTATGAGTTCCAATAGTCTCTTTGTAGAGTTCTTTGGATCCCCTAAATAAAGAATCATATCATCTGCAAAGAGGGATAGTTTGAGTTCTTCCTTCCCAACTTGTATCCCTTTAATTTGTTTTTCTTGCCTAATGGCTCTGGCTAACACTTCCAGTACTAATTGAATATCAGTGGTGAGAGTGGGCATCCCTGTCTGGTACCAGTTCTCAGTGGAAATACTTCCAACTTTTCCCAATTCAATAGGATGCTGGTCATGTGTTTTTCATGAATTGCTTTGATTGTGTTGAGGAATGTGCCTTCTATACCCAATTTGCTTAGAGTTTTCATCATGAAAGGGTGTTGTATTTTATCAAATGCTTTCTCTGCGTCTAGTGAGATAATTTTATGGTTTTTCTTCTGGAGTCTGTTAATGTGGTGTATCACAATGATTGATTTCTGAACATTGAACCATCCCTGCATACCAGGGATCCATCCTACTTGGTCTGGAAGGATGATCTTTCTGATGTGTTGTTACATTCTATTGGCCAGAATTTTATTGAGGATTTTTGCATGTATGCTCATCAGGAATATTGGTCTGTAATTTTCTTTCAATGCTGCATCTTTTTCAGGCATAGGGATTAAGGTGATGCTGGCTTCATAGAAAGAATTTGGAAGGATTCCATCTTTTTCAATTGTTCTGACTAGTTTGAGAAGAATTGGAGTTAGTTCTTCTTTAAATATCTGGTAGAATTCAGCATTGAATCCATCCAGTCCTATGTTTTTCTTTGTAGGGAGGGCCTTTATTACTGTTTCAATTTCTGTCTCAGTTATGGGTCTGTTTAGGTTTTCTATGTCTTCATGGTTCAATTTAGGGATGTTGCTTGTGTCCAATAATCTATCCATTTCTGATAGGTTTCCCTGTTTGCTGGCATACAAGTCCTTGTAGTAATTTCTGATGATTCTTTTTATTTCTATCACTGATTTTCAATATAGTCCTGGACTTCTAGGCAGAGCCATTAGACAAGAAAAAAAATCAAAGGGATACAAATAGGGAAGGTGGAAGTCAAACATTCCCTATTTTCTTAAATGTTATAGAGATCAAAGGAATAGGGTTAAGTAGTAAAATGACTATATATATAGGATTAAGTGTTACAATTATCATATAAATAGGACTAAATATCTGGAAATAATAATAGAGAGTATTAAAAAGGAATGAAAGCTTTAACTTTGGAAGCAGTACATACAGTAGATTCATGGAATGATAATAGCTTTAAGTATCACTCTGACCTCAGAATCAGCCCTTAAGGCATTCTATTCTGCCTGAAAAGCCCAGGGGGAGTTTTTCAGGCATCAAGGACCAAGACACTGTGTCAAAAAATCTTCTACATAAAGGACCTCTGTGGGTGACACCCCAGTGGGAAGAAATAAACATCAAAGAGGGATGTACTTTCTTCTGAAGGGAGAAGAGAAACTTCTACTTTGCTTATGGCCTTGTTGTTCTAGAGCATCCAAAAGGATTCTACAGCATAGGCAGATCTCTTAAGAGCTTCTGGTGATCACTGATGTCATACATAGGAGTGTTAATGGTAATATAGGGGGCACTGGGGTGTCACTGGTAAGGCTGCTACCTACAGTGTCGGCATTCCATATGGGCACCTGTTTGGGTCCCAGCTGCTCCACTTCTTATCCAGCTCCTGCAATGGCCTGGGAAAGCAATAGAAGATGGCCCAAGTCCTTGGCACCTTTCCCCCAGTGGAGGACCTCGTTGAATCTCCTGGTCCCTGATTTAGATTGACGCAACTCCAGCCTTTGTGGCCATTTGGGGAGGGAACCAGCAGATGGAAGATCTCTCTCCTTCTCTGCCTCTAATTCTCTTTCTGTGTAATTCTAACTTTCAAATAAATAAATAAATCTTTTTTAAAAATTGTTAGATAAACAACAAGAGTCACTGTGCACTAACTTCCCCAGCAAGACCCTTGTTCTCAAAGAACTGTATCGTGAGACTTAATAGTGAAACTTACTCTCAAGAATCACTTCATTTAATTTATTAAAAGGAATATATTTTTAAATATCATGTTAATGATATGTCTAAGAGTTCACAAAATATATATCATTATTGGATTCTTCTTTAAAGACAAATAAGTTTCTACAAGGAAATAATCAAGAAAGAAAGGAAAAAGAGGAAGGAGAAAAAAGTGAAATCACCTTTGAGAAGAAATAACATTGAACAGCCCTTGTCTAGAAGTTGAGGGGCAGTTTTCTATGTTTTTTTATCTTATTTTTTCTCTTTCTTTTCTTATCTTTTTTTTTCTTTTTCTTTCTTGGACTAAACAGGAGAAGGAGGAGGAAGAGCGTTGGGAGAATAGATAGGAGGGTGGATGGGGTGGGTGAGTGGATGGGAGTGTGGATAAGAATTACTACATTCCTCTTTATTTTCAGTTTTCATGAATATTGTGTAAGGAAGACTGATATGGATGTCCTATGCTGTCCTGGTCTATGTGAATTACACTTACGATGTATTTTTGTTCCACATCATAAGGATTTGTTCCCATGACCATTTAAATATCCTTTCTAGGTACATTTATTGCTGATGTTGTGGCAGTTTCCCTTTGAATTGTATTGTTTTGACAACTATAATTTGAATCATATCTGAAAGATGTCCAGAATAAAATATATTTTGATATTTAAAAAAGAATTATTGTGTTCTTAATGTTGTGTTTATGAGATTCATACAAGAAAAAAAATACTAGTTCATTAGGAAGAAAATTTAGAGGACATTTTACGAAGGTGCTTAATGAACACCAGAATTAGAGAATAAGAGAAGGAGTAAAGTCAAACAATAGTAAGTAAAAGACATTAAGAAGAAAATGAAAAAGAGTATATAAATAAATGATTCCTGTTATTTAAACATGATATGCTGTGCAATTAAGATTTCTTCCATTTTTCAGCTCTACCACAGTGTTTTCACTTTGCACAATCCATATGGACTTTATTTCCATATAAACATTACTATATCGAGTCTCTCTAAGTAATTGATAAAAAGACTCTACTATAGATACAGATATAAATTAGAGATATATAGCTAGAAAAATAGGATTAATGACAATTGTATTTCTCAGGATGTCGTTCTGCATTCTTAGACATTCTGTTGAAAAATAGATTAAAGTGATCTAAAATATCCAGCTTGTTAACTGCAATTATCTCATTTATATTGTGGAATTTTTTATGCTTTTATAAATGTTTCAATTTGGATTAAAAGAGTATTTATTTATTTATTTATTTGAAAGAGTGACAGAGACTAATCAATAGGGTAGGGAAACACACACATGTGCCGACACACACAAACTTACACAGAGAAAGAGAGTGAGAACGCGCACTTCCATCTGCTGTCACTGTCCAAACGTCCACAACAGCTAGGTCTGAGACAAGCCAAAACCAGAAGTGTCTGTCATTGTATGGAGTAACCAAAGCATATAAGCCACCTTCCACTGCTTTTCTAGACACATTACGGGAAACAAGATAATAAATGGAGCAACTGAGACTTGCAAGATACTCCCATGCCAGCATCACAAGTGACAAATTACTCATTGCCTAATGCTACTACCTAGTTATTACAGATTTTACTAAAGATTAATGAGGACATGGAACACAGTCATTGCTTTGCAAATTTACTTTACTTGGATTTTATAATTTTGCACCAACATGAATTGCAATGAATGGATCTTCAGCTGAGTTGCTAATAGAAAAGTAAGCTTTGCCGTCACTGGAAACAGAGACTTTAATTCCTGTGCAATCGTTACCATTTTTATCTCCAGAAATGACATCACAGTATGTGCCACCAGGAAGACCAGTTTGCAAAGTTGAAGATAATGACCTGTAACACAGAATTGAACATTTACCTTCAGTTAACTGCAATTAAATGCAAGAATACAGACCATCTCCCAAGCATATAGAAATCTTTGTGCCATAAAACTAAGTAGTCAAAATTTCAATAAGAAAAATATCCAAAACAAACACATTTCCAGTGTTTGTGAAAAGCTCTCTCATGACAAGAGGCAATCTAGCAGAAGAACCAGCAATAATGTACTCAGTAATGAATCTCACTAAAAAATGAAGGTTGAAGAATATAAGTGAAGATTTAAGCGATTATCACCTTTATATAAATACTTCCTCTGGTAGATATAAATATTTTAAATATGTCTTCAACTGATTTTAAAAAATACTGGCATTTTTAGAATTAAATGAAATTCTATCTTCAATAAGTGCTGTTTTTTTAAACGCAAAAATTAATTTGTGTGGAGGTTAAATAATCTAACGTTTCTGTGAAAGACATAATTTGGAATATAAAGCTTTCCTGAATAATTTATTTTAGTTTTACATTTCATAAATAGCAGTAATTAAAGAACTAGCTATACCGGCGCCGTGGCTCAACAGGCTAATCCTCCTTTTGCGGCGCTGGCACACCGGGTTCTAGTCCCGGTAAGGCGCCAGATTCTGTCGCGGTTGCCCCTCTTCCAAGCCAGCTCTCTGCTGTGGCCCGGGAGTGCAGTGGGGGATGGCCCAAGTGCTTGGGCCCTGCACCCCATGGGAGACCAGGAAAAGCACCTGGCACCTGGCTCCTGCCATCGGATGAGCGGGGTGCGCTGGCCGCGGCGGCCATTGGAGGGTGAACCAACGGCAAAGGAAGACCTTTCTCTGTCTCTCTCTCTCACTGTCCACTCTGCCTGTCAAAAAAAAAAAAAAAAAAAAAACCACAAAACTAGCACTAGCTATGGGCTCCTGTGTTGAAAAGGAGAAAGGTGCCTTATTTATATATTTACTTATTTCTTAGCCAGTAAATATAATTTAGGCTAGAGTGAGTTGAACATGAGTAGAAGTAGGCTTGGCTGAGACATTTCAACTCCCTACAAAGAAGTCTTTCAAGCTGTGGTTCTATATGTCAGGTATCACTGTAATTAGAGGCAGAGGATTCAAGAATCACAAATGCAAGGCCAACACTGAGAAGTTTCAGAACTAAACATTGAAAACCTCCAGAAGCAAATCAGTAGCCATAAGGTACATACTTCTTTCATATTTGCTATAAAATATCAAATTTGTCATAGAAAAGTAAAGAAGGTGTACTAATCAGATTGAGGATGGGTGGAGAAAAAATGGCAGGAAAAAGAAACATATTCCAGTATAAGATTTTTTTTCCATGATAAAAAAACATCAGGACTACATGGGATTGCAAAACTCCTGTATTAATTATATGATGAATTTGTAGAATGTGTGTGTGTCTGAGCACTTACAGGTTTTTTTTATATATTGTGTAATCATATAATTTTGCAAGGATGCAGAAAATAATTCTTGAAAGAAAAAACATTATAAAAGAGGAAACAATGGAATAAGAGCCATCAGGATATTGTTTTCTCCCTATTCTGATATCTCTGTTTTTTAAAAAAAACTCATTAGAAGAATTTTCAAATATAAAAAAGTTAATAAACAGGAAAAGAATAAACCAACAATATACAAGTTTAAGCCACACTCTTAGATTGATATCTACTTACCAGTCATCATTGTTAAAGACAATGAATCCTTTGTTTCCTCTTCCAAAAGCCACTTGATTGCTACCATTATCCCACCAGTTACTGAAAGGCTGGCCATCCACTACATTACGGAAAATGACCATGTTCCTAAAAGCAAGCACAGCATCATTTAAAATGGCGGTATCCTTACACTGCTACAGTTTAAAGACATTTTACTGCTAGAGAAAATCTCAAAATAAATAGTCCCACCTTATTTGGCGCCACCGATGCTCACAGACCCAGTCATTGCCACAAGTAGTGTCTGGATTAATAGTGACTTCCTTAGTTACACCATTATTGTTTGGTGGCCCAATCCAATCGTTAGTATCCTTAATTAGAAACACAAATAGCAAATAATTCACAATTTTATCAAATTTGTTTTTGTTTTTGTTTGCTATTATACGAAACACAAACTGCTCTGATTCTTACATCTCATGCTGTCTTTATTTAGAATACCAACCCTTTACTTAGAGAAGTATATATTTTATTGCCTGATGTTTATCTTAATTTTAAATGGTTTTTCTTACTGAGGAGTGAATATTTGTCATATCTCTAAAACAGTTTCTACATTTTTGTAAATGCAAAACATGACTCACTTCTTTAATATCCACTGTATTACAAAGATCCATGTACTACATTATAATTATATTTAATAAATATTTAATTAGTAAATATTGAATGCAATAGGTTCATGTAAAATCAAAACAAGTCTTTCTTTTTTTCTAGAGAAAAAAGGTATCTTGAACAACTTAAAGCTTACTTGTCCATTCACAAAATTTCTAGACCACCGGTAGCTTGACATTACTCGTGTGACTCCATAGGGATGAGCAAGCATAAATCCAACCGCCATTTTATACAGTCTGAAAGTTACAAAATGAGATTATCAGGGGTACCATTTTTAAAAGATAGGTTAAGAAACAAACGTATTCTGTCTCCTACCTAGCATCCCAGAAGGTAAGAATAGATGCTCCTCCAGCTCCATGTCCTCGTTGATTGTCGTGGTTATCCACAAAGGCAAGTGCTCTGTCAGAAGGCATAAATCCCCAGCCTTCTCCCCAGTTCCTGTTTAAAAAGTAATAGGATATGTAAATATAAATACTCTTACAATAGCTTTAGAGTAATCCAATTGGGTACCTATATAGCACTGTCAGATAAATTTTCTCTAAATAAATGCATATTCTGTGGGATTTTATAAGATACATGCAATTTTCTAATATTTTGTTTTGATCCATATGTGAATTACTTGTATTCCATTCATGCCACAGAGACTGTCTCTTTTGTTACTAAAAAGCTCTTATAGAGGCTTCAGTATATTGTAATTTAGATAAGATTCAGAAAGGTCAACATACCTATCACATTGTACAAAATACCAAAATGGGGAGGATTAAGACTTCAATTCTGATTTTCCATATCTAAAATTTTTGCATATCAAATTAATTGATTTGGTACATTTCAATTCATAGTGTGGCCACATTTTAAGTACTTTATAAATGTTAAGTTCATTTCAATAATCCAGTTTTATTATATCATGTAAAACACATTACACTAGTATACTCATATCACATGTATGTAAAAAAATGCCATTGATATGTTGTGTTTCTAGACAAACTTCTTTGTGAATGGCATTCTAAATTAAAAAAATATATATATGATTACTAGGAGCTTGGAGAAAACTAACCCTGAAAATAATTCACTCTTTGACATTTGTCCAAAATAGGGAGCTTCTAAGAAGATAATTTTCATTTGGGCAGTAACAGCAGTAGGTGTGAGACATGACTCAAGTGACAAATAATACATTATTTACTTTAGGTAAGACATCTTCTCTCCATTCCACCGGCGAATAACTGTGCCTAGTTTTGCTCCGTACTTGAATTCTGTCACACGGCCATTTCCAAAGTACTCACTACTTGTAATTGGCTCACCACCCAGATCAATCACCTAGTAGAAATATAGGGGAAAATACCACTTTACATGAGATATTTGAAGCATTTTAGTGAACACAATAACATTAAATAGAGAATAGATTAAGACTATGTAATTTTAATTATCTAAACGGTTATGCTCATAGGGTGATTCTGACCTTTTGGAAAACACGTAAGTTACAATATTGAAAGAAAAATAATGACAAGGTGATCTGTTGTGCTGAGAGATATCGACCTAATTTAGTCTCCCACATAAATGATAATAAAAATTCAAACTAACGCAGCATTTATTATTTGACTGACAACAATCCTCAGGGTTTGATGAATATCAGCTCATTGGTGATTCCCCACAGAGAACGAAGATAAAAGCATTATCATTAACCCAGTTCTTTATGGAAAAAATTGTTCTCAGAAAGGTTAGGAAAGCTGCCTAAAAAACATAAGGTTATTAGATGTATAGCCAAGATTACAACCCAGATAGACTGGCTTCAGAAAACTTCCTGTGTGATTCTCTGTCTTCTAAAATGTTTTCCGGGGCTTTGTAGCCTCTTTAAATTGTTTGCACTTCCAATAAAATGACTGTGAGAAAGAACTGCTGTCTCCGGGTAAAAGAGTTTAAAGAACACTGCTGTATATAAATGACCCTGACATTAACCTCCATTCAATGTGTATTTAATTAAATCTGTCATTTAGTTTCTAATCCACTAAATTAGACTATTTTATCCTCACTTATGCGTATAGACATACCTCTTGGTAAATGAAAGGTTTACTTCCTGAAGGGAACCACTTTGTGTTCAGATTGTTCAGCTTATCCAAAACTGCCTTTATGTCTCCAGGCCACATATGCTTACAGGCATCCAGTCTGAACCCTGCTACACCAATGTCAATGAGACGGTTCAAGTACGCAGCAAGAGTGGAACGCACATAATCTTTTTCCAAGGCGAGATCAAGAAGACCAGTCAGACGACAATCTCTGACCTGTTGAGGTTGAAAATTTGTGATTCATAAAACATCCCCTTTAACTTGAGCACCTATTTGGTTTTTAATGAACAGATTCACCAACAGATAGATCTTTAGTGCCTTCTTTGCATTGGGCACTACAGACATATCTTTTAAAAATTTCCTAGTATAAAAATGGGGAATTTATGAAATGTAGTAGATGAGATTTTTAATTGGGGTAACTTTTCGAACATTAATTTGAGTGTGTATTTTTAAACAGTCAGACTTGGTAACATAGTTCCCAAAGAATCTACACTCATAATTGAAATGGAGTTTCATAAGCTACATGTGTATCATTTAAGATACAGATAATACTTTACTCATATTACTAATTTTTGAAAAATTACCTGATAAATGTCTTGATAGCTCTCAATGCCTCCACTTCCACTTTTACATTTACCATCATTAAAATCCCAACCAGAGTATGGGACAGCTGGAAAATCCCTGTTTTGAGCATTGAAGTAACTTCCACAGGTACTGTGTGTTCCTGCTCCTCCACCTTCACCACACATATGATTAATTACAGCATCCACATATATACGGACCTGAGAAACAAGGTTTCCACTTCAGTTTGGCTTACAGAGAGGCAGAAAGCTAAACCATTATTGAACATTAAATACAGTACACAAATAAAACTCAAAATTATTTCTGATATTTTATAAATTTTCTACAAAAACAAAAGTAAAATATGAAACAAAACTAATGTTAACTTAGGATCAACAACCTTTATCAACATTTGATCAACTGTGTATTTACATGAATGATAACTTGATAGATAAGAACCTGTCGTAGTAAGAAGACATGAAAATTGCCATTTTTGAGGAAATAGGATTCAATTGAGACAGGAGAGATTATTGGGAAAGAAAAAGTTAGCCTCTACTCTTTACTAAATACTTGAAAACAAGATAATACATATTAGTCTTTCATTACATTCCTCATTAAACAGAGAAGTTAACTATTTTGTATGAAAAACCAATGTTGAAAACGACCTAGGAATTTCATATGGAGACAAAGTCAAATAAAAATTATTGTAAAGAGAATCCATTTCCTAAAAAGAAAAATGTTTTTTAGAAAATGTTTATGCCTGGGCCAGTGCTGAGGCTCAGCAGGTTAACACCCTGGCCTGTAGCTCCTGCATCCCATATGGACACCTGTTCTAGTCCTGGTTGCTCCTCTTCAAATCCAGCTCTCTGCTATATCCTGGGCAATCAGTAGCGGATGGCCCAAGTCCTTGGGCCCCTGGACACACATGGGAGACCTAGAAGAAGCTCCCGGCCCCTGGCTTCAGGTCAGCACAGCTCCGGCCATTGTGGCCATTTGGAGAGTGAATCAACAGAAGAAAGACCAATCTCTCTGTCTCTCCCTCTCACTGTCGGTAATTCTACCTCTCAAATAAATAAATAAATAAAATATTTGAAAAAAAAGAATTATACTTTAACTTATCTCATCTTTAGTAGATAAATTGTGCCTACAAAAAGATTTACGCAATTTGAACATAGCACAATGCAAATTTTGATTTTCAGTAAGGCATGGAGTGAAATTTAAAAGTTCAAAATATGGAAATCTTTTTGCTCACAACAGCAAGAGATGAAAGAGAAAAATTAGTTTCATCCAAATTTGTAAAGGAAACAATACTTACACCGACATTGTTACATCTCGTCACCATGTCTCTGAATTCATCTTCATTTCCAGATCTGGTGCATATTTTATAGCTAATTGGTTGGTATCTTTCCCACCAAGGTCTAAAAGGATTGGTAACCACAATGTTCTCATTGGGTGGAGAAACCTAAAATATAAAATGTATCAATAAGTATCGAATTATACTTTTATATATACTATTGAATGTTCCAGAAACTAGTCAACAAGTATTTCTCAACTTTTATGTAGCTGCATTACTATATTTACAACAAAAATATTATTAGCACATTAAAGATTTTCTGCGGGGGAAAGATTCTATCAGAAACCCAAAAAAAGTTGCTAAAAGTACTACATTTGTTCTTCTACACAAAACTGTTTTATTGAGAATACATTCATATAAAACCCCACTTTACTGCATTTTGGAGATGTTGATCAGAATACAATTCATTATAAACGTTGATCAGAATACAATTCGTTATAAACGTAGCAAACTCTGCAATTGATCCCGTGAACAAAACTCACCTGAACTCCTCCAAATCCATTGGGAGCCAGGTATCGCTCACATTCCTTGGCAATATCAACCCAGCGCCATTCAAACAGGTGGACAATAGATGTGCGACCCTGTTGGGTATTTGGGCTATATTGTGCCCAGCAGAACCCAAGGGCAGAAAGCAACAGAAAGATCTTCATTTTGCTTTCAGGTGATGGATGTTCTTTCTAGGACCTATTTATATTCCTGTGAAAGCACATGACACAAAGTAAATGCTAATATGAATAAATACTTGGAGTACAAGTTGTCTATTCATTAGCTGAGGAAGATTATCAAGAATAATGTCCATGCAACAGCTGAAGAACATTCATAAGATCTCCCAGGAAAATAATCTTAATGACCTCAAAGAACTACTGATTTTTCTTATTCAGGGAACATTTCCTTTTTCAAACATCTGGCATTATATATATCTAAAAAGTAATTACTCATGTTTTATTTAATTAGGATTAGATCATCCATTTACCTTCAAACACAGAAGGAAAATAACTAAGCCAACAGAAACATATTCAAAATATTGCTTTAACCATTAATTTTTAAACTTTAATTTTTTAACCATTTATAACATAATATAATATAATTATTATATATTATATAATTATATATTATATATATATATAATATTATTATATTATTATATTATAATATAATTATTTTTTTAACTTTATATCCTAAATAGGATATAAATTTCCAAGATACAACTAATGGATTACAATGGCTTTCCCCCCATATTTTCCCTCTCCCCCCGCAACCCTCCCCCCTTGCCCGCTCCCTCCACCCTTTCGTTCACATCCAGATTCATTTTCAATTCTCTTTGTATACAAGTGTTCAATTTAGCATGTGTTAAGTAATGAATTCATCCCTTTGCCCTCATATAGTAACACAAAGTGAAATATACTCTTTGAGTTCTTGTTTTAGCATTGAGTCACATTGTACAGCACATTAAAGACAGAGATCATATATGAAATATATATATATATATATATATTTGAAACTGATTAATTTTTTTGATGCAGTTTCCAATGTAACACTGAATTTTTGTTTCTTTTTTTTTCTTTTTCGATTATCTTTATATAGAGAAGATCGGTTCAGTATGTATTAAGTAAAAATTTTCATCAGTTTGCATCTACACAGAAACACAAAGTGTAAAAATACTGTTTCGGCACTAGTTACAGCGTTACTTCACATTAGATAACATATTAAGGACAGAGCCCACATGGGATATAGGTACACAGTGACTCCTGGTGTTGATTTAACAATTTGACACTCTTATTTGTGGCGTCAGGAATCTCCCTAGGCTCTGGTCATGAGTTGCTGAGGCTATGGAAGCCTTTAGGGTTCGCCGATTTTGATTCTATTCCGACAGGGTCACAGTCAAAGTGGAGGTCCCTTCCTCCCTTCGGAGAAAGGTGCCTTCTTCTTTGGTAGCCCCGTTCCTTCCACTGGGATCTCACTCGCTGAGGTCTTCCCTTTAGGTCTTCTTTTTTTCCTTTTTTCAGAGTGTCTTGGCTTTCCATGCCTAAAATACTCTTTTGGGCTCTTGAGCCAGATCTGAGTGCCTTAAGGGCTGATTCTGAGGCCAGAGTGTTATTTAGGACATCTGTCATTCTATGAGTCTTCTGTGAGTCTGCTTCCCATGTAGACTATCCTATCTAATTCTTATTTCCACCCCAACCTAAATTTTTAGCTACTAAAATGTCTACATTAGGATTTAGTAAACTACATGGATTTTAAATGTTTATAAGCTAGAGAGAGAGAGGACTTGATTCCCCTCCATCAAATCATGTCTTTATTACTGGGGCTATAGTAGGAGGGTTTGTGGTGGAATTGGTTGATTTCTTCCTATACTCAAATATTTCTTGTACCTTATACAATACTAAATAAATATATTCACATCCATCTTATAGTAATAGAAATCCCAGGAGAGATGATAATAGTACAGCTGAGAAAAATTTTATCCATTCATTCAGCAAGCATTGCTCAAGTGTCTGCTTTCACCGAGGACTGTGGGTGACATTAAGGATCCAATGATGTGCAGACAGGTTTCTGCTTTCAGAAGCTTACAATCTAGTGAATGGGAATAAACACAAGAGTAAATAATAAATACCGTAGTAATAGAGGGGAAATAAAGTAATTTCAGGCAGTAAAAAGGATTACTATGAAATAACAGTAAATAGAATAGATAGTAATTGCACCATCAAGATCTTTTATATTGGATGAAAAGTAAGGCATCACTGAAGGAGGTACTGTCAGTTGTGACCTGAATCATGTGATGGAGTCAGTCATTTCAAGGTCACAGAAGGAGCAATAAGGTAGAAGATAGAACAAGAGGGGCAAGTGTCAGGGTGCAGTGGGTGAAGCTGCCTCCTGAGATGCATGCATCCCACCTGAGAGCTGGTTTAGTCCCAGCTACTTCACTTCCAATCCAGCAGGAGAAATGACTATAAAACGTTGGCCATTGCCACATGTGTGTATCTCCCAGATGGAGTTCCATGCTTCTGGTTTCAGCCTGGTCTGGCCAGAACATTAAGACCATTTAGAGAGTGAACTGGCAGAAGGCAGATTCATTTTATTTATCTCTAAATCTCCACTTATATAAATAAAATATTTTTTTCTAAAGAGAAAGAACAAGAGTAACACCTGAAGGTAAAGAAAAAGATGAGAATATTCAGTGAAAATTTAAAAAAATGTTAACGTAGCTGAACTTTGACACAACAGAAGGAACATGGAGTGATATGAGGTAAGAGAGGTAGGCTAGACCAGGTATGACCCTGGAGACCATGAAGAAATGAAGAGCCATGGAGTCTCTAAAAATGTAAACTGAACAACTCCACTGTACTTTAAGAGACAACCACTGTTGCCTCTGAGAAGAAATCAGAGTGTAGGAGAGCAAGAGTGGAGAAAGAAAGATCAAATATTTGAATTTTGAATTTTAACACTGTCCAAGAGGAGAAGAGCGGCTTGGACTAGGATATAGGATGCATTTCAGAGGTAGACAGGAAATACCCTATGTCTAAATAAGCACCGGGGAATGAGGGTAGGAAAACATCAAAGATAAAATCATTGGGTTGTCAAGTTATGTATTACCATAAGGAAAACTAAGGAAGTGCCAGCTTTGGGAAGGGTTTCAGGGTGCTATGGACCTTAATTATTCCTCTATCAATCTTTTTTAAAAATAACTTTTATTCATTTTGAAAGACAAAGTGTTCAAAGGAGAGAGGGAGAGACAGAGAGAAAGATCTTTCAGCTGCTGGTTCACTCACCAAAAGGCCACAATGACTAGGGCTGTTCCAAGGTGAAGCCAGAGCCTAGAACTCTATCCTGGTTTCCCATGTGAGCAGCAGGGGCCCAAGCCCTAGGACCTTCTTTTGCTACTTTCGTGGGTACATTAGTGGAAGTTGGATTGAAAGCGTAACAGCCAGAACTGACTCTATGACATGGGATGTGGTGTTGCAAGTGGTAGCTTAACCCACTCTTCGACAACGCCAGCCACTCTCTATCAGTTTTAATGCTCTTCGCTGGTCTTTCCCCAACCAGCCATATGAGGACTCTCTCTTACAGAATACCTTACTATCCCTTACAGTTCATCAGATCATTATGTTTATGCACAATTTCATACCTCCATGACTTACCAATTGCTTTCCTTCATCCTATAATTTTCCTCCACCATCTTTGTGAACCTGTAAGATAACATTCCTCCCACACTCAGCATGAACAACATTGTATTGAAGATTGCACATATATTCTCAGTAAAGTCAATAGCTCTTCTACTATATACTAACTTCAAGCACATATTATATTATTAAAGCTGATCTGATTTGAAATACAAATTTTTCTATATGATTGAATGTTTATATGCCCACAATTTGATGCTAAACTTCTTAAAAGTAGATTTCACATTTAATAATTAAATCTAGCAAATGATTGGTGTAATGCCTTAAGTGCCAAATAGACAGCTATAATGTACAAATTGTGGGTTTCAGGTATTATTCAAGAGTATGGCATAACATGGGTTACATTTTAATTGATTTTTTGAAAATAAGTGAAGACTATGGCAGAAATTCTGTAATGCATTCAATTTTAATCATTGCAAGTACTTCGTAAATATGAAGGAACTAAGACCCAGCAAGACTAATAAAATTTAATTTTAAACTTTAATTTACTTTCCTTTTTGCTTCTTTTAATGTCTCATAAATTGTTACATTAGAAATTTGAATTATGTTAGATTTCTTTTTTTTTTTTTTTTACAGGCAGAGTGGACAGTGAGAGAGAGAGACAGAGAGAAAGGTCTTCCTTTGCCGTTGGTTCACCCTCCAATGGCCGCCGCGGTGGCGCGCTGCGGCCGGCGTCCGCGCTCATCCGATGGCAGGAGCCAGGAGCCAGGTGCTTTTCCTGGTCTCCCCATGGGGTGCAGGGCCCAAGCACCTGGGCCATCCTCCACTGCACTCCTGGGCCACAGCAGAGGGCTGGCCTGGAAGAGGGGCAACCGGGACAGAATCCTGTGCCCCGACCGGAACTAGAACCCGGTGTGCCGGCGCCGCAAGGCGGAGGATTAGCCTGTTGAGCCACGGCGCCGGCCAGAATTATGTTAGATTTCAATTATGGCTATTCTACAGGATAGTTTATGTCAGAGAAAGGAGGCATATACAAAAAGTAAACAAAAACAAAAATAATGAAGCGAAGGATACAATCATGATTTTAATATAGTTGTGAGTAATATGTTACAGGACTTAATTAAAAGTGGAAAAATCATTTCAGATGTACTGAAACTGGATTAACAGACCCCACAGGAGGGCCAGGTCCATAAGCCACCAACCCTCTGAGTTAACCAACTAGAGGTGGCCCAAGTAACAGCTACCCACGCTTAAACCAGCAGAAAATCCACCTAGCAATCCTACAGAGCTGTGAGACATGAGCTTTCTTCAATATTCCCCAATAATTGAATAATAGAGATCGAAGAAACACTGTTGAGTTGGTGGGCATTGTCTCTCTAAGGAATGCTCATTAATCAATGATTGGTGTAAATTGGCAAATGATTGGTGTAATGATTAGGTTCCAAATAGACAGCTATAACATACAAATTATAGGTTTGAGGTATTATTCCAGATATGGAATAACATAGTTTATATTTTAAGTGATTTTTGAAAATAAATGAAGACTATTGCAGAAATTGTGTTATGCATTAAAATTTAATCATTGCAAGAATTTTTTAAACATGAAGGAACTGAGACCCAGCAAGACTAGTAATTTTCCAGGTTTATATGCTATGTTTCAAAGGAAGAGGCTGATCAAGGTCTGACTACAAGTCAACATTCTCCATGTTATGCTAACATTTCTCCTGGAATTTTAGAGTTGTAATGTTCAGTATGGTAGTCAGTAGCAACAGCTGGCTACGGGGCAGTGGAAAGATAGTGAGTTAAAGCAGAGAGGTACTACAAATGTACAATGCAATCTGAATTTCAGAGTTACTGTGAAAATAGAATTTAAAAATAAGCAATATTCCATTGCTTCTATGTTAAAAAAATTTCACAATACGTTAGAATAAAAAATTCATTATAAACTTGATTTTACTTTCCTTTCTGCTTCTTTTAATGTCTCACAAACTGTTACATTAGATATGTGAATTATGTTAGATTTCTATTAGGGTTATTCTACAGGATATGTCAGAGAAAGGATGCATATACAAAAAATAAACAAAAATAATCAAGTGAAGGATACAATCATGATTTTAAGATAGTTATGAGTAATATGCTATAGGACTTAATTAAAAGCAGAAAACACATTTAAAACCTATGAAACAGATAAAGTTAAAGCTGATTGAAGAGTGTGTTTCCTTTAATGAAAAGAGATTTGGGAGCTGGCACTGTGGCGTATTAGGCTGAGCCTTCAGCACAGCCCCAGCTAAGTTTAAAGTTCACTCGGTTCCACGTCTGTAACCTCTCTGGTAATGTCCCTGGAAGGCATTGGAAGATGACACAAGTGCTTGGGCCCCTACATCCAACTTGGACACCTGGAAGAAGCTCTTAGCTCCTGGATCCAGACTGATCTGGTTCTGGCATCGAAACCATTTGGGATTGAACCAGTGGATGAAAGATCTCTCTTTCTCTCTCTTTCTCTGAAAATATACCTCTAAAGTAAATAAACAAATAAATCTTTAAAAAAGCACAAAGAATATAAGGTGAAATTTAAAATAATAACAAAATTATCCAATGTAGAAAAGGGAAGTAACAATGTGAAGAGATGATACAGTGTTTTAGAACCAAAAATTAGTTTCGCCACGAAAGCTAAAGTAAGGCATGTAACCTGGGGACAAAGTCAAGGAGAGGAAAACACTCTCGTCTGAAAGATTCAGGAAGCTGTTAGAGGTGTGTGCATGTTTTTTTTTTTTTTTTTTTTTTTTTTTTTTTTTTTTTGACAGGCAGAGTGGACAGTGAGAGAGAGAGACAGAGAGAAAGGTCTTCCTTTGCTGTTGGTTCACCCTCCAATGGCCGCCGCGGTCAGCGCGCTATAACCAGCGCACCGCGCTCATCCGATGGCAGGAGCCAGGTGCCAGGTGCTTTTCCTGGTCTCCCATGGGGTGCAGGGCCCAAGAACTTGGGCCATCCTCCACTGCACTCCCGGGCCACAGCCGAGAGCTGGCCTGGAAGAGGGGCAACCGGGACAGAATCCGGCGCCCCAACCGGGACTAGAACCCAGTATGCCAGCGCCGCAGGTGGAGGATTGGCCTATTGAGCCACGGTGCCGGCCGAGGTGTGTGTATGTTATGCGGGTTTGTGGGTATGTGCTTGTTGGACACTGGAAAGTAATTTGATTAGAACTTTTGGAGACTATTAGATGGTTTAAAAGAGAGACCTGAAACAGAAACATTGGAAAACATCTCCATAAGGAAACAATAGTACAAAAATCTGAATTTTGATTACAGCAGTAAGAGAGCAAATTAAGACAGCATGGTAAACTGTCACAATAAGGGCCACCCAATGAATGCCACTAGCCAAGATCTATACCTATGTGGAGTCTTTTCCTATAACGACTTTAGAATTGCCTTGTGACTTGTTCTGTCCTGTAAGAAGTCGGCAAATAAGACACAAACAGAGTTGGATTAAGATTAGTACAAAGGGGTTCATCTCTTGAAACTGACACCATCGCAATACGAGCATAACAGACCCCATGAAGAGGTCCGGGTCCATAATCTGTCCAACCACCTGAATTGACCAACCAACCAGCAGTGGCTCAAGTACCAGATGTAGGAAATAGAAGAAAGATCCAAAGCAGACTCTCTGATTGGAAGTTTGAGTCTGTGAAAGAGTGTGTTTGTCACTGATAGTGCAATTTAAGGGATTTTTTGCTTTCGGGAAACCGAGTAACTAATATGGGGGGCATACTTAGTTTGAGGTACCACTTGTACAAGTAAAAGGAGGTATAAAAGTAATAATTAACAAAGCAACATGTATGAGGAAATGAGTAGACAGCTTTGTGAACTTTCCACACAGCAATCATAGTCTGAGAAAACGCACACAAGGTGTAACAACTGATTTAGCACAGACGTTGATCGAAGTAAGTGGACTGTACAAGCAGCACTACTAAGCAAGTAGCATGTACAAGCCGGTGCACACGGGCAATGATGAGGCCAGGAGAGCTGAGTCCTTGGCTTCTGGCAAGAGAGTCTTCAAAGTTTCAACTTTGGGAAAAGTCTATCAGTTTCTTAAATGATGAGGTGGAGTGAACAGGAACAAGAGGATAAAGATGTGCCTTTAAAATAGGGAGGAATGTTTCATTTCCAGTAAAGGCTTTAAATCTAAAATGGAAAGGAAATTTTTCAAGAAGTGAAGGAAAATAACGGGATATTTTTGAGTGCTAGAATCGGAGTAGGAGACAAAAAGCCCAGAATGAAAAAAAGAGGAGAGGGGACAGGAGGGAAAGGGAAGAGAAAGGGAGGGAGGGAAACGGAAGGGAAATATTGTTTGCACTTCACACTTCACTCAGGGTTCCAAAGACTGAAATGTAAAGGTTGAGAAAAATGAACTTAGGACTCAGAAAAACTGTAATATAAATACTGAGCTTTCTGTTTGGTACCTGCCATATCTATTTGAAAAGTAACTGCTTTAGCTATGATCTAGAAAAAAATAACATGAAGAATTTACAAAAGTTCTGTAAAATGTGTGTTATAAAAAACTATTTATGGATTTCACAGTTTTTTAAACCAAAGAAAACTTATCTTTTAATTCTATTTTTCCATGAACTTTTAGATACCTTGTAGGTATTTCATAAAGTTGTTATCATGATTAAACAAATTAATGTACTTGGCCATTCTCACTTTTGATTTCTTTCCATTCCTTTCTTCCCAACCTCAAATAATACTTTCTCCTCCTAATTATGTTCATATCACCTAGAACAGATAGAGATAAGAAGAAACCAGCTGTATTTTCCACCTGTAATTTTCCACATTTTTCCCTGTCTTCTTTCTGTCATTTTTCCTCTTTCCATTCTGCTCTGCTTCCCTCCTGGATTACCCTTCCTTCTCTATATTTGCGCATCACCCCCCGATTCCTTCCTCCTTTTACTCCTTCCTCCCTCTCTGCCTCTCTCCTTTACTCTTTTTTTTTTCCTTATTTAGAATTTCTGGTATACTAAAGTTGGTTTTGAAATATACTTCTCAACTTGCCAATTAAACTCTGGACTGTTCCTTTTAATAGCACAGCATGTTTTTCACAGGTGCATTTAGGATACTTTCAAAATAAGGAGAAAGTAGCAGACTTGATTATTATTTTCAGATTCATTTTAGGTTTAATTAGCATCACAAGATAAGTGAGGTACAAACAAATAACAACTTTCTACTGTGGTTCACGTATCATCTTATATTTTCTCATTCAGTCTTAATTTTCACCTAAAAACATTATCAAATGCTATAAATCTCATAGCAAAGATATTAAAACAACAAAAATACATTTCTTGCTTATAATCTGCAAATAAAGCTTTGATATTTTGCTATCAACAATAAGATAAAAATATTCCATTGAAATTATTACATTTATTTTGTACAACATTTACCCTTAAAGAGTTCTCCACAGAGAAGCTGTTACAGTTATTAATATTAATATCATTGTTCTATGGTCTGTATATTGCCTACAGGTTTCCTACTGTGTCAAATGAGATATCTTGGGAAATCCACAAGAATATAAAATAGGACATTTGGTAATATCATCACAAAAAAATTCCTGAAGCAGTATATATAGATATAGATATAGATATAGATATAGATATAGATATAGATATAGATATAAGTATATATATTTTGAAGTGTCAGTACAATATATTGATTGTAAAAAATAAAAGTTTAATTCAAAAGTACAAAATATGGTGTTCTCAAAAAATGTCTCAGCAATCAACATAATATGAAAGGTATCTTCTATTTTATTTAATGCCCACAATATGAATGACTTATAAGGCAAATTCTGTCCTGCAAATCTTGTTTTTATCTTAACACATTGAGTAACACAAATTTAATTATTTAGTTCAAAGTTTTCTGAAATCACATAAGCCAGAATTAGAGAAATGAAAGAACACCTTAGAAATGTTAACCAAAAAATAAAAGCTCCATAAAACTTGTGTTTCTATGGCTTCCTTTACACATACATGCATGCACACACACAAACACACATGTATAACAGTTATTTACAAAGTTTTTTTCTTCTTTTAAAAGTAGTTTTACATCTGTCTCAGAAAAAATAATTTTTAACATATAAATAAATTAATATGGATCAAGAAGAGGCAAGTTACTCATCATTCATAGCTCTTAGTTTAGGTGTCTTTTATATAAATTTTCTTAGAGCAAATAAGTAATAGTAACATGTCGAAAATCTAACAGAATTATTTTTCATGTCACCTATCTCCATGTTATTTTATCATTTCCATTTATCTCCAAGTGTGTTGATTTAATTATTGTCCACATTCTTGGTTTCAATATTCTAAAACTCCAAATATGGATTTCATTATAGATTTGTTCAAGCAAAAGGTTTTTTTTACTGGATAAAATTCCCAATTTCTTTAAATTTTATAATCATTCTGTACATTTTTTTTCAAAAGAGTAAATGTTACCAGCCCGACCAAAAAAATAAAATTCAACAATAAATGGATGTGAGCTCATGATCTCTCATATATGAAGTTTAGAGAAAAAAAGACAAGCATAATCAAATTTGTCTACCAAATCACTGAAATCCATCAGAGAAACATTTTGAGCCACAGCTGGACATATTTCAAATATTAACAGTACATTTTGTGCTGCTAGACTGAAACATGAGTTGTCAACAAACCTAAAATAGATCCTGCAACTCTGAACTGTATCAAACCATATGAAAGAAACCACTTATGTCAACAAAAGAGAGAAAGACAGAGAGAGAGAGAGAAGGCAGAAAGGAGACCTTTATGATACACAAAAAAATATAATAGCTTACCAGATTTACTTATTTAAGTCAACAATCTTCTAAACTCGTGTTTTGCAGTCATGAAATAACAAGATTCCCTGTTCTGGGTTTGCTTTCTTCATAGGTCGATAATAATGAGGGGCTTAGTCTTTCACAGATTTCCCATAAACTCTTCCTTGTAATATGCACTGCTACAGCACTACTCCAATTCCTTAAACATAATTAGCACAGTTTAAGCTGAGCCTCACAATGACACCAGGTTTGGCACTATCATGTCTGTTTCCTTGGCAAACTGCTGTCTCTCCTCTTCGCTCAATTTGCTGTCCTACAACCTCTTCCAGCTACGCTGTACCTCTTTAGTTTGCTTTCTCTTTCTATAATAGCCAGTTTCCTACTCTCAACTGATCTTATTTCCCTCAATCATTTGTATCAGTACGTAAAAAAAACTTTTGTTCAAATAATCTTAGAGAACAGATGAGCATATAAGTGAGTCAAATCAGTTTAAATAAAATGTGACTAGAATATAAACAAAGTCACTAAATCAAAATGTAATTTTAATTTCAAGCTTTGTCATTTGCTATGTGAACCTTAGAGAAAACATTTAAGTATGTATTTTTCATAGAGGTCCATATTTCAAAATGAAGATAGTAGTAATGTGGATAACATAATTGAAAACCCATTAAAGTACTAACTTTGACTATTCAGTGTTACTGTGTGACTTTCCCAAGCATTATCTCTCTGACGACACACATACAGAAATGTTGAATTATTATTATACTCATTTATAAGATGAAGAAACAGAGGCAGTGACCAATTAATAAATAAAATTTTTCCATGGTAAAATTATAGTAAGTATTAGAAATAAAATTTAAAGTAAAGTAGTCTAAATCCTCAGTGGGCTCTTTAACCATTATTCAGTCTTAGATTTTCACTAATTAAATTTTCAGAAAAATCAGATAAAATATTATGTGGAAGTATTTTTTAATCTAGAAAGTTGTCTTTAGCTAATATGAATATATTAACAATATTGTAAAAGTAGTAAGGGATAGTCTCGTGTTTCTTACTTTTTAATGTTCACACTGGATTAAATTATTTATGTTTCTACAGCAGTTCATATTTCAGATCTCATATTTACACACAGAAATATTTTATAAATGTTTGGGGTACCCCATGCAGATGAAGTATGCACCCTGATCTATAGAATTTGAGAGTGTTCATGTGATTTGTTTTAACACTGAAATATAAGCAGATATAGTATATTTTTAAATACATCTTTTCTAGATTTTCAAGCATACATCACAATGCTTTTGTCACATATTGCAAAGGAAATAATAGGAAGTTGCTAGCCTCTTGAATAACCCTAATTTCCTTCCATCAATCCTCCCTGTCATTTTTGAACCTTGAGCAATAAGCAGCCTGCATCTCTGTATTGTCGTAGCAGTGGCAATTTGGTTTCTACCTTCCTTATTCTTTTAGTTTGCCTTTTTCAATTAGCTCGAGCCAGAGGCAGAGAGAAACAAGCCATTGTAGGGATACCTCAGAGTCTGTATGAAAGTCATCTGGGTACATAGCAATAGATGCCAGTGAAAATCCTCAGCAACAAGGAAATCATTAGTATTGGAAAATCCCCTAGTCAGGGGCACTCTGCCTCAGATATGTGTCTCCCCTCTTATAATCCATACAGCCCAGGTGTCCATTTCTGGCTGTCCTACTGGCCTGCTGCTCCATGGCAGCATACTGCAGCAGTTGTCTGCAACCAACTATCCTGGTTACACTGTTTACACTGGTTACACTGTTTCCCTTTCACACAACAGCAGCCAACTAGCCTATAGCTATTCTGACTGCCTGCTGCCTCCTTGCCGTGAATTTAATAAATCTAACTCTGCTCACTCTCTCATTCTCCCTCTATCTGACGGCTGGTGAACTGGATGATGCCAGCTGCAGTAGTTAGCTTCCATCACAGTCTGCACAATCAAAATTTTCCCAGAGACTAGGTCTAACATTCAATCTCTGCAAAAAAAATTGCTTTTTGTGGAAATATTCTCAGAAAAAAGTCTGATGCATCAGTCCCTTTTACTTTCCTTCCCTTTCAAAATTACTTTTCCCCAATGGATACAAATTGCTTCATTGATTTAATAGCTTTAGAGGAAAAGACAGAAAATATTTACTCCATGCAATGTTTTTCATTTTCATGAAAATTTGAAATTTACTCTCAGTGAGGATTAAACTGTTTCTCTACCTCCTAAATTTTATAACTGAAAGCCCACTAATAGCCAAAATAGAAAAATAGGGAGGGAGCTTACTGATAGTGTGGGTGAAGAAAAATTAATAAAAGTGAATATAGTGTAGACTCAGGGAAGAATTAGGGGAAAAAATGGCAGAGGAAACTCTTCTGTAATTAGAGGCACCTGGTGGACATACATGGAGGGCACGGGTGCCCACAGCTCGGGACTCTAGCTGCCAAGAGCCTCCGCATCAGCACTGGAAAGAGAGGTGAAAAGAAACCACAGTAACCGGAGACACTGGCAAAAAAGTGGCAGGAAGAGCCTAGAGGGGACAAGGCTTGAAGCCCCATGTGGGAAAGTACACCAGCCTAACTAGAGGAGAGAAAAAAAATAAAAGGGACTGTACCAATACAATTCATTCTCTTCAATCACCTTACAATAGCCTACGAGTTGATAGAGTGGGCACAATTTTGGACATACTTAAGAGCTGGGCCAGCTCAGCATTGCATCTGGCAATCAGTCAAATAGAAAAACCAGTGGGGAGTAATAACAGGGACTAAGAACTAATGAATCTGAGGAGTTTATGAACTGGTACTGTGAAAAAAATTGAGGGTGAGTGGGAGAACTCACAGTGTGGCTGAGAGGTGAGTAGTCTCAGTGGGAGATGCCACAAGCCTGGGTGCACCTGCCTACCCAGTGAGAGACAATGCAGGGGAATCTGAGCTTACACTGAGGATTGCACAAATACTTTGTGTGGTCCTTGGGACAGAGCAGATGAATATGATACTCACTGGGGCTAATGCTCAGGGACTGATCACCATCGAGGAGAAAAGCTCAGCTGAGCAGAATTACTTCCCTTCTGATTAAAAACAGAGAGAAAGAGAAAGAGAGAGAGAAGATCTACCATGCCAAACCTGGGTGTGTAACCCTATGAACACCCTTAACCGTGAAAAACTGAACAGAGCTCTCTGGCCACAGCTACCACAGCCTCTAGATAGTCACTGAAAGCAGACAGTCCAATTAGAAATGCCAAACAACAAAGGCAACAACTGAGGAAACAAGAACAAGGAAGACAACATGATGCTCCCAAAAGAACATGACACATCAATACAAGATTATGAAGATGACGAGATAGAAGAAATGCAAGAAATGGAACTCAAAACATTTATGATAAGAACATTTAGAAGTAACCAAAATCAAATGCATGAACTACTAAAATCCATGCAGGACAGGACAGAAAATCTCTTTAGTGAAAATGAAATCAGGAGGTGGAATCAAAATGAAATGAGGAATTTAATAGAACATGAAATTGAGATATTCAAAAGAAATCAAAATGAAATGAAGAATTCAATAGAACAAATAAACAATATACAGTTGAGAGCATTAAAAACAGAATCAGTGAGGCAGAAGAGAGAATATCAGACTTAGAATAGAGCACAGGAAAGTACACAGTCAAGCCAAAGACAAGAAGAGGAATTTAGAAATCTAAAAAATATTGTTGAGAATCTACATGATACTATTAAAAACCCAACATTCAGATTCTAGGAGTTCTTGAAGGCATGGAGAGAAAGGATTAGAAGGCCTTTTTAGTGAGATATTAACAGAAAACTTCCCGGGTTTGAGAAAGAAAGATACATCCAAGTACAGGAAGTACACAGGACTCCCAATAAAATGAACAGAAGAGATCCTCACCATGATACATTGTAATCAAACTCACCACAGTGAAACATAAAGTAAATATTCTAAAATGTGCAAGAGAGAAATACCAGATTATTCTCAGAGGATCTCCAATTAGACTTCTCATCAGAAACCTACAGGCTAGAAGGGAATGGTGAGACATAGCTCAAGTACTAAGAGAAAAAAACTGCCATCCCAGAATATTATATCCTACAAAGCTCTCATTTGTGAATGAGGTGAAATAAAGACCTTTCATAGCAAACAGAAGTTGAAAAAAATTGTCACTACTCATCCTGCCCTGCAAACATGCTTAAAGATGTGTTACGCACAAAAACATAGAAACACAATCATCAATAAGAAAGAAGGTGAAGGAAGAAAACTCTCAGTAAAAGATCACAGGAATTTAAAAGTATATATTAGAAATATCTTGGAAAAATGGCAGGGCAAAGTCACTACTTATCAATAGTCACATTGAATATAAATAGTTCAACTTTCCAGTTAAAAGATACAGTCTGGTTGAATGGATTAAAAAACAAAACCCATCTATTTGCTGCTTACAAGAAACACATTTCTCCAACAAGGTGCATGCAGACTGAAAGTGCAAGGTTGGAAAAAGATATTCTATGCCAATATAAACCAAAAAAGAGCTGGCATAGCCATCTTAATATCAGATAAAATAAACTTTAATGCAAAAACTCTTAAGAGAGACAAAGAGGGGCACTATATAAAGATTAAGGAATCAATTCAATAGGAAGATGTAACTATTATAAATGTATATGCATCTAATTACAGAGCACCAGTTTATTTAAAAGATATGTCAAGCGACTTAAAGGGAGACTTAGACTCCAATACAATAGTATTGGGGGACTTCAATACTCCAATTTCAGCAATGGATAGACAGAAAATCAACAAGGAAACATCAGCTGTAATCGACACTATAGACCAAATGATCTAACATATATCTACAGAACTTTTCATCCAACACTTGAAGAATAAACAGTATTCTCAGGAGTGCATGGAACCTACTCTAGGATTGACTACATACTAGGCCATAAAGCAAGTCTCAGCAAATTCAAAAGAATCAAAATCATATCATGCATCTTCTCAGACCACAATGGAATGAAGCTGGAAATTAGCAACTCAGGAATCCCTAGAGCATGTGCAAACACATGGAGACTGACAACATGCTTCTGAATGAACACTGGGTCAAGAAGAAATCAAAAGAGAAATCAAAATTTTCTGGAAGTAAATGAGGATAACAACACAACATATCAAAACTTATGGGATACAGCAAAAGCAGTGTTAAAAAGAAAGTTTATATCAATAGGTGCCAACATCAAGAAATTGGAAAGGCACCGAACAAATGAGCTATCAATTCATCTCAATGATCTAGAAAAAATACAGCAAACCAAACCCCAAAACTAGAAGGAGAAGAGAAATAATTAGAATTAAAGAAGAAATCAAAAGAATGGAATCCAAAAAAAAAATTACCAAATATCAGAAAAATAAAAGAGCTGGTTTTTGAAAAAAAAAAATAAGCAAAATTGACAAACCATTGGCCCAACTAACTAATAAAAGAGAGAAGACCCAAATCAACAAAATCAGAGATGAAAAGGGGAATGTAACAACAGACACCACAAAAATAAAGTCATCAGAAATTACTACAAAGAGTTGTATGCCAGCAAACAGGGAAATCTATCAGAAATAGATAAATTCTTATACACATACAACCTACCTAAATTGAACCATAAAGACATAGAAAACATAAATAGACCCATAACTGAGTCATAAATTGAATTAGCAATAAAGGCCCAACAAAGAAAAGCCCAGGACCAAATGAATTCACTGCTGAATTCTATCAGACATTTAAAAAAGAACTAATGGAGGGCTCCAAGATGGCAGAATAGGGAGGGAGCTCATTGATAGTCCAGGAAAATATAGTTTAATAAAAGTGGAGATATTGTAGTCTCAGCGAAGAGTTAGGGAAAAAACTGCAGAGGAAATTTTTCCATAATTAGAGGAACACGGTGGACCTACTTGAAGGGCACGGGCACCAATGACTCAGGATCCCAGCTGCCGAGTCTACGCACCAGTGCTGGAAAAGGAGGTGAGGTGAAACTGCAGTATCCTGAGACACTGTCAGAAAAGCAGCAGGAAGAGACTAGATGGAATGAGGCTTGAAGCCCCATGGGGGAAAGTACACCAGCCTAACTAGATGAGAAGGACACAATTGTCTCTCTCCACTCACCTTACAAAGGCAAGCAAGACAATAGAGCAGGTGCCATTTTGGACATATGTAACAGCTGTGCCAGCTCGGGGCTGTGCCCGCCCTCAGCCAAGCAGAAAAATCTGACTCTGGTGGGGAGAAATAACAGGAGACTAAGACCTAGTGAATGTGTCGAGCTTATGAATTGGGACTGTAAAAAAAAAAACTGAAGGTGTGTGGGAGAACTCACAGTGTGGCTGAGACGTGAGTAGCCTTGGTGGGAGATGCCACAAATTCTGACGGCTTTGGCTACCAGGTGAGAGACATTGCAGGGGAATCTGAACTTACACTGAGGACTGCACAGATCCTTTGTGTGGTCCTTGCAGCAGAGCAGACAAATATTATACTCACAGGGACTAGCACTCAGGCATTGATTTCCATCAAGGAGAATAGCTCAGCTGAGCAGAATTACTTCCCATCTGAATAAAAAAAGAAAGAAAGATTTACCACACCAAACCTGGGTGTGTCACTTTTGGCACAACCTTAACCCTGAAGAACTGAACAGAG
The DNA here is from genome assembly GCA_949820135.1 of Sylvilagus floridanus. Taxonomy (NCBI): domain Eukaryota; kingdom Metazoa; phylum Chordata; class Mammalia; order Lagomorpha; family Leporidae; genus Sylvilagus; species Sylvilagus floridanus. The sequence continues at coordinate 94,606,767 of OX463225.1, read as the reverse complement.
CTCTCTGGCCACACACAGCACAGGCCTCAGGATGTTCACCAAAAGCAGACAGTCTACTTAGTAGAGTCATAGTATAACAAGAAAAGCCATCACAGTGAGAGAAAAAAAAAGACCCATAACTGAGACAGAAATTGAAACAGTAATAAAGGAACTCCCAACAAAAAAAAGCCCAGGACCAGATGGATTCACTGCTGAATTCTACCAGACATTTAAAGAACTAACTCCAATTCCTCTCAAACTATTCGGAACAATTGAAAAAGAGGGAATCCACCCAAATCACCCAAATTCTTTCTATGAAGCCAGCATCACCTAAATTCCTAAACATGAAAAAGATGCAGCAGAGAAAGTGAATTACAGACCAATATCCCTGATGAACATAGATGCAAAAATCCTCAATAAAATTCTGGCCAATAGAATGCAACAATACTCAGAAAGATCATCCCCCAGACCAAGTGGGATTTATACCTTATATGCAGGGATGGTTCAATATTCTCAATCAATGTGATACACAACATTAACAGACTGCAAAGGAAAAAACATAGGATTATCTCAATAGACACAGAGAATGCATTTGATAAAATACAACACCCTTTCGGCCGGCGCCGTGGCTCAACAGGCTAATCCTCCGCCTTGCGGCGCCGGCACACCGGGTTCTAGTCCCGGTCGGGGCACCGGATTCTGTCCCGGTTGTCCCTCTTCCAGGCCAGCCCTCTGCTGTGGCCCGGGAGTGCAGTGGAGGATGGCCCAGGTGCTTGGGCCCTGCACCCCATGGGGAGACCAGGAAAAGCACCTGGCTCCTGGCTCCTGCCATCGGACGAGCGTGTTGCGCCGGCCGCAGTGCGCCGACCACGGCGGCCATTGGAGGGTGAACCAACGGCAAAAGGAAGACCTTTCTGTCTGTCTCTCTCTCTCTCACTGTCCACTCTGCCTGTCAAAAAAAAAAAAAAAAAGAAAAAAAAAAAAATACAACACCCTTTCATGATGAAAACTCTAAGCAAATTTAATTTCAAGGGAAATTAAATTGGCAAATAAAAGAGCTATCTGCACCTCAATATTTATTGCAGCTCAATTCACAATAGCTAAGACATGGAAAAAACCTAAATGCCAATCAACAGTAGATTGGATAAAGAAATTATGGGACATGTACTCTATAGAATACTATACAGCAGTCAAAAACAATGAAATCTGGTCATTTGTAACAAAATGGTGGAATCTGGAAAACATCATGCTGAGTGAAATAAGCCAGACCTAAAGGGACAGATATCATATGTTCTCCCTGTTCGATGACAACTAACTGAACACCTAAAAAGGAAACCTGTAGAATTGAAACTGACACTATGAGAAACAATGACTTGATCAGCCCTTATCCTGACTATCAAGGAAAAACTTACTACTTTATTACTTATAGTATTTTCTTGTTCTACTTGATACCATTGGTTGAACTCTTTTATTAACACACAATTATTCTTTGGTGTTTAAAGTTAACTGAAAATTGATCCCTGTAAAAAATAAGAATGGGAATAATAGAGGGATGAGATGTACAACTTAGCATACACTTACCCAGACTTACTCTGAAGGGTAGAGCTAGAAACATGCCATGGGACTCCAAATCCCATTAAGTTGGCATGTACCGATGCCATCTTACCAGTTAAAGTGATGAGTTTAAGTTCATAATTGATCATAATGAGAGGATTAACTGTCAAAGGGATCACATAAATAAGACCAGTGTCTGCTGATAATAATGAGTAGAATTAAAAAGGAGAGTACGATCCAACATGGGAAGCAGGATACACAGCAGACTCACAGAATGGCAAATGCCCTAAACAGCACTCTGGCCTCAGAATCAGCCCTTAAGGCACTTGGATCTGGCCAAAAAGCCCACGAAAGTTTCTCAAGCATGGAAAGCCAAGACCTCTGGTAAAAAAAAAAAAAAATGACCTAAAAAGATCTCTGTGAGTGGATCTCAGCGGAAAGAAAGGGCCATCAAAGAAGGAGATACCATTCTCTGAAGGGAGGAGAGAATTTCCACTTTGACTATGGCCTTGTCTATATAATATTGGAGTTCATGATCTCAAGAGGCCTCCAATAGCCTTGGCAGCTCATGACAAGAGCCTCGGGTGATTACTGACATCATAAATAATAGTGTCCATTTTTTAAATTATCAACAGGAGTCATTGTACAATTGCTCCCCGTGTAGGATCCCTGTCCTTAATGTGTGGACCATGCAAATTAACGGTAAAACTACTACTCAAACAGTACTTTATACTTTCTGTATCTGTGTGGGTGCAAACTATTGAAATCATTACTTAGTATATACTAAGTTGATCTTCTGTATATAAAGATAATTGAAAATGAATCTTGATGAAGAATGGGATGGGAGAGGGAGTGGGAGATGGGATGTCTGCAGGTAGGAAGGAGATTATGGGGGGAAAAGCCACTATAATCCAAAAGTTGTAATTTCAAAATTTATATTTATTAAATAAAAGTTTTTTTAAAAAAAAAGAACCTATAAAAATATTTAATTACATACATCCCAAAGATTCAATAAATTGTCTCCAAAGAGCTGACAGAATATGCAGCCATCATGATCCAGAGTCACTTCTAGAGATACTTAAAGAAAGAAAGACTGAGATGAGTTCTCATCCAAGAGAGCTGGCTCGTGTGGGTAGACCATCAATCAACAGTATTGGATGCAACCCACAGTTTTTTCTGACCTTTAAAAATTCTCAGGACCCTCAATCTCATGCTAGGTAGGCCCACAGAATAGCCTACATTTCCTACCAGGTCGGGGCCAAACTAAGCTCTCAGGACACAAAATGAGACACATTAAAGCACTGGCTGCTACTGAGAGAGAAAGGATCAATAACCAATACATAGTCAAATGAAATCCACCAGCTATAATCCAAACACCCAGTGCGTAAACATGTTTTTCTCTTGCTATTCTAAGTTTAGAAAGGAAAAGACAAAGCAACTGTTAACAGGCTTTATTGCATTGGACCCTGCAGAGAGAAATCCAGGAGGATGACTCTGTTGCTGAACAACCCCAAACTAGTCACTGCAGTTGCTTTAGAACTCCCACATGTATCTGCTCACCCAATGTGCAAAATCCAAGTACTGACATCAGGGTGTTGGAGGAAAACAGAGCAAGGAACCAGGCAACTGTTGGTTAATTCCTGAACTCTCTGAGGAATTAGAAATAAAGTTTTTTATAGATGGAAAATGAGGCTAAAAATTACATGTTGAATTCACGTTCAAGTTCCTGGTTTGTCAGTGGTACTCATGACCTTCCTTTGGTTGGTTGGTGAATTTTTGTGATCACCAGGTGGGCTTTAGTTGATCTGGCGACTGGGTGCGGGTGACATGTAAGTGGTAGTTACCTTCTGTCTCAGACAAGGAATTTCCTGCCCTGAGCCTAGATTCCCCTAAACAAACACCCCTGGATAATGCTGCCTAACAAAATTTTAACTATTGGAGAAAAATGACTTCTGGAGTCTAGTGATTAGAATCTAGGATGGCCAAATATATTACTCCCTCAGTTCCAGGAATTCCATTTAGTAAACACAGGCAAGGATACCCTGGGCTATTGAGACTCATTTAAAATATTTCTGAAATTTTGTCAAATTACTTTCAAAATTAAAGAATTTACTTGATATATTTATTAGTAAAAAGTATTAATATTCTAAAAATTGTCTTTCTGATTAGACAATTTACTATATTTTGCAAAAGCTGACTTGTTTTTTTTCTTTATAATACAGAAAGTGATTTATTTAAATATTTAGCTTGTTGAATGCAAGTGTTTTTGTGGAAGTTCTTATCTATATTGATATAACATCTGAGTGAATTTTATGTGGAAGGTTAATAACAATAATAATACTTTGGACTGACACTGTGCTAATATTTACCTGGGCTGCCCTTTGAGGTCAGTCACATTCTATGATTATAAGTCTTGTTATTCACTTTTTATTTATAAATGAATATTAAATCATGAACAATGATCCTTTTCAACACAGAAGAGAATTTTATCCTCTACATGAAAGACAAGATAAATTCCTCAGTAGTGGCACAAATTGAATGAGTTCTGTAGATTAAAAAAAGAACTAAAGGAGGAAACTTAAAGAATAAGAGGCTATGGAGATTGGCTTAAGATGGCAGAGTAGGGAGGGAGCTTACTGCTATAGTCCTGGAAAAGGGAGTTTTTAAGAAGTGGAGAGAGTACAGACTCATGGAAGAGTTAATGTGAAAATGGCAGAAGAAACTCCACACAAATTAGAGGGATACAGTGGACCTATGTGGAGGGCATGGATACGTGCAAATCAGGACCCCAGTTCTGAGAGCTTCTGCACCAGCTTAGGAGAGTGAGGTGAGACAAGACTACAGCAGCCGAAGCCATTGGCAGTAAAGCTGAAGGTTGAACCCAGAGAGAATCCAGCTTAGAGACCCGTGGGGATAGTGTACCTTCCCAACTTATGGAGAAAAAAGGGGGAGGCACATTTCTAACTCCTTTATCACCCTGAAACTGAATCTTGTAACAAGCCTATGGAGAGAAAAATGGTGTAATGGGCACCATTTTGAACATATATTACAGCTGCACCAGCTGTTGTCCATACCCAGCAACCAGCTGAGTGGAGACTCCTGAGTCTGGCAGGGAGAACTGACATGGGCTGATGTTCATGACTGTGGAAGGCTTGTGTACCAGGACTGTGAAAACAATGAGTCTTCGTGGGAGGGTTCCGAGTGTGTTAAATTTTGGGCAGTCACTGTGGGAGGCTTCACATGCTCAAGTCTCCATGGTCTTTGGTTAGGAACACTGCTGCAGAATCTATGCTATGCAGATCCATTGTGTGGTTCTTTGGCAGTGTGGAAGATTATACCCACTGGGGCTAACTCCCAGTCCCTGGTCTCTTTTGAGGAGAGGGGGTGAGCTATCTGTGATAACAGAGCAGAAAAAAACTTTCCCTATGATAAAAAAGAGATTTCCATGCCCAACCTGGCTGTCACCTTAGACACTACCTTCAAACTGGAACTCCCTGGCCACACTTATCACATGCCTCTAGTTATTCATTGAGAAAGTAAACTCCACTAATCCACAGAGGCATAGTACAAATATAAAATAGAGAGGAAACAAAGAAAAATCAATGAGTATCCCACAAATGCTGAATAATAAATGCACCAATTCAAGAAACAAGAATAACGAACACTACATGAATTCCCCTGAAGAATACACTTCAATACTAGATTGTGAATATGAAGAGATTGAAAAATGCCAGAGATGGAATTCAAAAAATTGATCACAGCATTACTTAGAAGTAATCAGAACCAAATGCATGAACTGATGAAATCCATATATGACATGAAAGGAAATTTCTCCCATGAAAGTGAGATCTTAAAGATAAATCAAAATGAAATCACAGAAATGAAGAATTCAATAGAAAAATAAACAATACAGTGGAAGGCCTTAACAACACAATCAGTGAAGCAGAAGAAAGACTATCTAGCTTAGAAGACAAATTGCAAGAAATTATATAGTCCGAACAAACACGAGAATAAGAAATAAAATAAAATTGACACACCATTGGCCCAACTAACCAAAAAAAAAGGAGAATAAAGATTCAAATTAATAAAATTAGATATGTAAAGGAAAATTATCAACAGACACCACAGAAATAATAAGAATCATCAGAAAGCACTACAAAGAGCTGTATGCGAACAAAATGAAAAACCTGGAAGAAATGAATAGATTCAAAAAGATTTCTGGACATATATAACCTACCTAAAATGAGCCATGAGGGCATAGAAAACCTAAACAGGCCAATAATCAAGACAGAACTCTAATAACCAATAAATACCCTCCAACAAAGAAAAGCACAGGACTTAGTGACTTCACTTCTGAATTTTACCAAACATTTAAAAAAGAACTAACTCCAATTCTTCTCAGGCTCTTCAAAACAAATGAAGGGAGAAAATCCTCCCAAATTCTATGTAGCCAGCATCACTTTAATTTCTTAACCTGAAAAACATACAACAGAGATAGAGAAGTACAGACCAATATTCCTGATGAACATAGATGCAATAATGCTCAAAAAATTTTTGCCAGTAGAATGCAACATCACATCTGAAAGATCATTCACCCAGACAAAATGGGATTTATCCCAGATATGCAAGGATGGTCCACATTCTCAAATCAGTCAATGTGATACATCACATCAACAAATTGAAGACAAAAACCATATTATTATCTCAATAGATGAGAAAAAAGCATTTGCCAATATACAACACCCTTTCATGATGAAAACATTAAGTAATTACTGAATAGAAGAAACATTTCTCAACATAATCAAGGCAAGTTATTACAAACTCATGACCAGCGTCCTAATAAGTGGGAAAAGATGGAAGCATTCCCTCTGAGATAGGCAACCAGACAGGGTACTCACTCTCAGCATTGCTTTTCTTTTCTTTTTTTTTATTTTTTGACAGGCAGAGTGGAGAGTGAAAGAGAGAGAGAGACAGAGAGAAAGGTCTTCCTTTGCCGTTGGTTCACCCTCCAATGGCCGCCGCGGCCAGTGCGCTGTGGCTGGCACACCGCGCTGATCCGAAGGCAGGAGCCAGGTGCTTCTCCTGGTCTCCCATGCAGGTGCAGAGCCCAAAGACTTGGGCCATCCTCCACTGCACTCTCAGGCCACAGCAGAGAGCTGGCCTGGAAGAGGGGCAACCTGGACAGAATCCGGTGCTCCAACTGGGACTAGAACCTGGTGTGCTGGCGCCGCAAGGCAGAGGATTAGCCTATTGAACCGCGGCACCGGCCTCAGCATTGCTTTTCAACATAGTCCTGGAAGTTTTAGTCAGAGCCATTAGACAGGGGGAAGAAAAAGAAATCAAAGGGATACAAATAGGGAAGGAGGAAGTCAAACATTCCCTATTTCCTTAAATGTTATAGAGATCTATAGGGTCAAGTGTTAAAGTGATCATATAAATAGGACTAAATATCTGGAAATAATAATAGACAGTATTAAAAAGGAATGAAGACTTCAACATTGGAAGCAGTCCATACAGTAGATTCATGGAATGACAATAGCTTTAAGTAGCACTCTGACCTCAGAATCAGCCCTTAAGGCATTCTATTCTGACTGAAAAGCCCAGGGGGAGTTTTTGAGGCATTGAAAGTGAAGACACTGTGGCAAAAAAAAATGTTCTACATAAAGGACCTCTGTGGGTGACACCCAAGTGGAAAGAAGTTGCCACCAAAGAGGGATATACTTTATTCTGAGGGAGAAGTGAACTTCTACTTTGCTTATGGTCTTGTTGATCTAGAGTATCCAAAAGGATTCCATTGCATAGGTATATCACTTAAGAGCCTCTGTTGATTACTGATGTCATACATAGGAGGGATATATATGTCATATATAGGGTCCAGCACTGTGCCATCACTGGTAAAGCTGCCACCTACAGTGCAGCCATCCTATATGGGCACTGGTTTGGGTCCCAGGTGCTTCACTCTTGTCCAGCTCTCTGCAATGGCCTGGGAAAGCAGTAGAAGATGGCCCAAGTACTTGGGCCCCTTAACCCATGTGAGAGGGCCCAGAGGAAGCTCCTGGCTCCTGGCTTCAGATTCATGCAGCTCCGGTCATTGTGGCCATTTGGGGGGGTGGGGGGGCAGAAGATGGAAGATCCCTCTCCTTCTCTTCCTCTGCCTCTCTCTATGTGTAATTCTAACTTTCAAATCTTTAAAAAAATTTATATAAACAACAAGAGTCACTGTGCATGATTCCCCTGCAGGACCTTTGTCCGCAAAGAACTGTATCATGAGACTTAACAGTAAAACTTACTCTCAAGGATCACTACATTTTAGTGTATTATATAGAGTATATTTTTAAGTCTCATAAGTTATAAGTATGTCTAAGAGCTCACAAAAGATGTATCATTATTGGATTCTTCTTTAAAGACAAGAAAGTTAATAAAAGGAAAGAAGGGGGAGGAAGGAAGGAAAAACAGGAAGGGGGAAAAAGTGAAATCACCTTTGAGAAGAAATAAGATCAAACCACCATTGTGTAGAAGTTGAGGGGCAATTTTCTAGGTTTTTAATTTTTTTCTCTTCTTTTCCTTTATTTCTTTTTCTTTTCTTTTCTTGGATTAAACAGGAGAAGAAGGAGGAAGAGGGTTGGGAGAATGGGTAAACAGTGGATGGGGTGGAATAGTGGGTGGGAGGGTGGGTGAGAATTACTATGTTCCTAATGTTGTGTTTTATGAGATTCATACAAATAAAAATATACTAGTGGGTTAGGAAGAAAATTCAGAGGACATGATGTCACAAAGGTCCTAAATAAACATCAGTGTTACAGAATAAGAGAAAGAATAAAAAGCCAAACAATAGTAAGTCAAAGCCATTAAGAAGAATATGAAAAAGAGGAGAGAATATAAGTAAATGATTTCTGTTAATTAAACATGATATATTCTATAATTTATATTTCTTCTATTTTTCAGCTCTATCAGTATTTTCACTTTGCAAAGTCCATACAGACTATATTTTCCTATAATCTTCACTATACTGACTCTCCCTAAGTAATTGATAAAAGCACTCTATGATAGAGATATATATAAATAAGAGATATGTAGCTAGAAAAATAGGATTAATGACAACAATTATATTTCTCAGGTTGTCATTCTGCATTCTTAGACATTTTATTGAATAACAGATTAAAGTGATCTAAAATATACAGCATATTAATTGCATTTATCTCATTATTATATGTGGAATTTTTTTATGCTTTCATAGATTTTTTTCAAGTTGGTTACTTATAGCTTTTTAAGTGTTTTTATTTTTTTTAATCTTTTTTATTTGATAGGTAGAGTTATAGACAGTGAGAGATAGACAGTGAGAGAGAGAGACAGAGAGAAAGGTCTTCCTTCCTTTGGTTCACTCCCCAAATGGCCACTACAGCCGGCGCTGCACCAATCCAAAGCCAGGAGCCAGGTACTTCTTCTTATCTCCCATGTGGGTGCAGGGACCCAAGCACTTGGGCCATCCTCCACTGCCCCCGCCCCGGGCCACAGCAGAGAGCTGGACTGGAAGAGGAGCAGTCAGACTAGAACCCGGTGCCCATATGTGATGCCAGCGCTGCAGGCAGAGGATTAATCAAGTGAGCCAGGGCGCCAGTCCCATACTTATAGCTTTTTAAAAAGAGTATATAATTATTTATTTGACAGAGTGACAGAGACAAATCAGGAGGGTAGAGAGAGAAACACACACACACATGCATACACACACACAAAGAGAGAGAGAGTACTTCCATCTGCTGTCACTGACCAAATGTCCACAACAGCTTGTTCTGAGACAAGCCAAAACCAGAAGTGTCCACCATTGGATGGCAGGTACTCAAGATACAGGCCAACTTCCACTGCTTTTCTAGGCACATTAATTGGAAACCAGATAATAAACGGAGCAACCAAGACTTGCAAGGCACTCCCACATGGGATGCCAGTATCACCAGTGACAAATTAACCCAATGCCCCAAGCTACCCCCTAGTTATTACAGATTTTACTAAAGATTAATGAGGACATGGAACACAGTCATTGCTTTGCTGAATTCACTTTATTTGAATTTTATAATTTTGCACCAACATGAATTGCAATGAATGGATCTTCAGCAGAGTTGCTAATAGAAAAGTAAGCTTTGCCATCACTGGAAACATATACTTTAATTCCTGTGCAATCGTTACCAATTTTATCTCCAGAAATGACATCACAATATGTTCCACCAGGAAGACCAGTTTGCAAAGTTGAAGACAATGACCTGTAATATAAAATTGAACATTTACCTTCAGTTAACTGCAATTAAATGCAAGAATACAGATAATTAACTTTGTGGCATAAAACTCAAAGCAGTCGGGGCCAGTACTGTGGCACGGCAGGTTAAAGTCCTGGCCTGAAGTGCCAGCATCCCATATGGGCATCAGTTCTAGTCCCAGCTGCTCCTCCCAATCAAGCTCTCTGCTATGCCCTAGGATAGCATTAGAAGATGGCCCAAGTCCTTGGGCCCCTGCACCCACATGGGAGACCCCGAGGTAGCTTCTGGCTCTTGGCTTCGGATCGGCACAGCTCCGGCCATTGCAGCCATCTGGGGAGTGGACCAATGGATAGAAGACCTCTCTCTGTCTCTACCTCTCTCTGTAACTCTGTCTTTCAAATAAATAAAATAATCTTAAAAAAACTCTAAGCAGACCAGCTCTGTGGCTCACTTGGCTAATCCTCCACCTGTGGTGCTGGCACCCCAGGTTCTAGTCCCGGTTGGTGTGCCGGGTACTAGTCTCGGTTACTCCTCTTCCAGTCCACCTCTCTGCTGTGGCCCGGGAGGGCAACGGAGGATGGCCCAAGTGCTTGGGTCCCTGCACCTGCATGGGAGACCAGGAGGAGGCATCTGGCTCCTGGCTTTGGATTGGCCCAGTGTGGTCCGTAGCAGCCATTAGAGGAGTGAACCAGCAGAGGGAAGACTTTTTTCTCTGTCTCTCTCTCTCACTGTTTATAACTCTCTCTGTGTCTCTCTCTCACTGTCTAACTCTGCCTGTCCAAAAAAAAAAAAAAAAAAAAACTCTAATCAGTCAAAGCTTTCAATAGAAAAATATCCAAGCACAAACAATTTTCCAGTGTATGTGAAAAGCTCTCTCAGGATCAAAGGCAATCTAGCAGAAGAATGTACTCAGTGGAGAATATCACTGAAAGACGAAGGTTGAAGAATATAAGTGAAGATCTGCAGAAATTGCCACGTTTCTATAAATACTACCTCTGGTAGATATAAATACTTTAAATTTGTCTTCAAATGAATTTAATAAAATACTGGTATTTTATGAATTAAATGGGATTCTATCTTCAAAAAGCTCTTTGTTTTTCAAGATGCTAAAAATAATTTGTGTGGAGGTTAAAATAATCTAATAGTTCTGAGAAGGACATAATTTGGAATATAAAGCTTTCCTGAATAATTTATTTTGGTTTTACATTTCATAAATAGCAGTAATTAAAGAACTAACTATGCACTCCTGTGTTGAAAAGGAGAAAGGTTTGTCTTATTTATATATTTACTTATTAATTGTCCAATGTAAAATATAATTTATGCTAACGTGAGCTGATCATAGGTGGACTTCAGCATTCGTGGAGACATTTCAACCTCCTACAAAGAAGTCTTTGAAGCTGTGGTTCTATATGTCAGGTATCACTGTATTAGAGGCAGAGGTTTCAAGAATCACAAATGCAAGGCCAACACTGAGAAGTTTCAGAGCTAAACATTAAAAACCTCCTGTAGCAAATCATTAGCCATAAGTTGCATACTTCTTTCATATTTGCTATAAAATATCAAATTTGTCATAGAAAAGTAAAGAATGTATACCAAGCAATCAGATTGAGGAGGGGTGGGGGAAAAGTGCCAAGATAAAAAATAAAGATATTCCAGTAATGAGGACATTTTTTCCATGAAAAAAAAAATCAGGACTACATGGGATTGCACAACCCCTACATTAACTATATTATGAATTTGTAGATTGTGCATGTGTGTGAGCATTTATAGGTTTTCTTATATATTGTATAACCACAGGATTTTTCAAGGATGCACACAACAAAATTTTAAAGAGAAATAGGGTCTAGTGATAAGACACAGCAGGTTAACGCCATGGCCTGAAGCACAGGCATCCCATATAGATGCTTGTTCGAGACCCAGCTGCTCTACTTCTGATCGAGCTCACTGCTATGGCCCCAGAAAGCATTAGAAGAATTCCCAGATCCTTGGGCCCCTGCAACAATGTGGGAGACCCAGAAGAAGCTCCTGGCTCCTGGCTTCATATGCTCAGCTCCAGTCTTTGCAGCCAATTTGGAGTGAACCATTGGATGGAAGACCTCTCTCTCTCTCTCTCTCTCTCTCTCTCTCTCTCTCTCTCTCTCTGCCTCTCCTCTCTCTGTGTAACTCCAACTTTCAAACAAATAAGTAAATCTTAAAAAATAAAAGAAATCAATTATAAAAATAGGAGAACAAAGGAGTAAGAGCTATCAGGATATAGTTTTCTCCCTATTCTGATATCTCTGTTTATAAAAAACTCATTAGAAGAATTTTCAAATATAATAAAGTTAATAAACAGGAAAAGAATAAACCAACAATATACAAGTTTAAGCCACACTCTTAGATTGGTATCTACTTACCAGTCATCATTGTTAAAGACAATGAATCCTTTGTTTCCTCTTCCAAAAGCCACTTGATTGCTACCATTATCCCACCAGTTACTGAAAGGCTGGCCATCCACTACATTACGGAAAATGACCATGTTCCTAAAAGCAAGCACAGTGTCATTTAACATGGTGGTATCCTTACACTGCTACAGTTTAAAGACATTTTACTGCTAGAGAAAATCTCAAAATAAATAGTCCCACCTTATTTGGCGCCACCGATGCTCACAGACCCAGTCATTGCCACAAGTAGTATCTGCATTAATAGTGACTTCCTTAGTTACACCATTATTGTTTGGTGGCCCAATCCAATCGTTAGTATCCTTAATTAGAAACACAAATAGCAAATAATTCACACTTTTATCAAATATGTGTTTTCATTTTTGTTAGCTATTATACCAGACACAAACTGTTCTGATTCCTACATCTCATGCTGTCTTTATTTAGAATATCAACTCTTTAGTTACAGAAGTACACATTTTATTGCCTGATGTTTATCTTATTTTTAAATGTTTTTTCTTACTGGGGAGTGAATATTTGTCTTATCTCTGAAACAGTTCCTACATTTTTGTAAATGGAAAACATGACTCACTTCATTAATATCCACTGTATTACAAAGATCCATGTACTACATTGCAATTATATTTAATAAATATTTAATTAGTAAATATTGAATGCAATAGGTTCATGTAAAATCAAAACAAGTCTTTCTTTTTTTCTAGAGAAAAAAGGTATCTTGAACGACTTTGAAGCTTACTTGTCCATTCACAATATTTCTTGACCACCGGTAGCTTGACATTACTCGTGTGACTCCATAGGGATGAGCAAGCATAAATCCAACCGCCATTTTATACAGTCTGAAAGTTACAAAATGAGATTATCAGGGGATACCATTTTTCATAGATCGGTTAAGAAACAAACGTATTCTGTCTCCTACCTAGCATCCCAGAAGGTAAGAATAGATGCTCCTCCAGCTCCATGTCCTCGTTGATTGTCGTGGTTATCCACAAAGACAAGTGCTCTGTCAGAAGGCATAAATCCCCAGCCTTCTCCCCAGTTCCTGTTTAAAAAATAGTAAGTTATACATATATATATATATATATATATTCTTCTTCAATAGCTTTAGAATAATCTATATATCACTGTCAGATAAATTCTTTCTAAAAGTATACATATTCTGCAGGATTTCATAATATACATGCAATTTTCAAATATTTCCTGTTTTATACACATGTGCATTATTTGTATTCCATTCATGTTATAGATACTATCTGTTTTGTTAATAAAAAGTTCTTATAGAGATTTCAGAATATTGTAATACAGATAGAATTCAGAAGGTCAATATCCTATCTCATTATACAGAATACCATAATGGGTTATAATGAGGCTTCAATTCTGAATTTCCATGTATAAACATTTTCACATATCAATTTAACTGATATACTACATTTCGGCTCATAGTGTAGCCACATTTTTTTAAAATTTTTTGACAGGCAGAGTGGACAGTGAGAGAGAGAGAGACAGAGAGAAAGGTCTTCCTTTGCCATTGATTCACCCTCCAATGGCTGCCGCAGTCTCCGCGCTGCGGCCGGCGCACCGCGCTGATCCGATGGCAGGAGCCAGGTGCCAGGTGCTTTTCCTGGTCTCCCATGGGGTGCAGGGCCTAAGCACCCGGGCCATCCTCCACTGCACTCCGGGGCCACAGCAAAGAGCTGGCCTGGAAGAGGGGCGACCAGGACAGAATCCGGTGCCCCAACCGGACTAGAACCCGGTGTGCCGGCGCTGCAAGGCGGAGGATTAGCCTGTTGAGCCACGGCGCCAGCCAGTGTAGCCACATTTTTAAGAATGCAGGTGATGTTTTGAGTTTCTAGACAAACTTCTATGTAATTGGCATTCTAAAATTAAAAAATAAAAAAGGTGATTACTTGGAGCTTGAGGCACTCTAACACTTAAAATATTGACTCTTTGGTATTTGTCCAAAATTTGGAGTTTCTATGAAAATAATTTTCATTTGGGCAGTATCACCAGTAGCTGTGAGACATGATTCAAGTGACAAATAATACTTATTTACTTTAGGTAGGACATCTTCTCTCCATTCCACCGGCGAATAACCGTGCCTAGTTTTGCACCATACTTGAATTCTGTCACACGGCCATTTCCAAAGTACTGACTACTAGTAATTGGCTCACCGCCCAGATCAATTACCTAGCAGAAATGTAGGGGAAATTACATGAGAATTTTGAATTATTTTAGCAAACACATGAACATTAATAGAGAATGGATTAAGGCTATGCAATTTCAATTGTCTAAAACAGTTATGCTCATAGAGTGATTCTGACCTTTTGGATAACACTTATTGTACAATATAGAAAGAAAAATAATGACAAGGTGATCTGTTGTGCTGAGAGATATCGACCTAATTTAGTCTCCCACATAAATGATAATAAAAATTCAAACTAACGCAGCATTTATTATTTGACTGACAACGATCCTCAGGGTTTGATGAATATCAACTCATTGGTAATTCCCCACAGACAACGAAGACAAAAACTTTATCATTAACCCATTTCTTTATGGAAAAGTATTGTTCTCAGAAAGGTTAGGAAAGTTGCCTAAAAAACATAAGGTTATTAGATGTATAGCCAAGATTACAACCCAGATAGACTGGCTTCATACAAGACTTATGTGATTCTCTGTCTTCCATAATGTTTTCTGGGAGCTTTGTAGCTTCTTTAAATTGTTTGCACTTCCAATAAAATGACTGTGAGAAAGAACTGCTGTCTCCGAGTAAAAGAGTTTAAAGAACACTGCTGTATATAAATGACCTTGTCATTAACTGTCATACATTGTATACTTATTTAAATCTGTCATTTAGTTTCTAATCCACTAAATTAGACTATTTTATCCTCACTTATGCGTATGGACATACCTCTTGGTAAATGAAAGGTTTACTTCCTGAAGGGAACCACTTTGTGTTCAGATTGTTCAGCTTATCCAAAACTGCCTTTATGTCTCCAGGCCACATATGCTTACACGCATCCAGTCGGAACCCTGCTACACCAATGTCAATGAGACGGTTCAAGTACGCAGCAAGAGTGGAACGCACATAATCTTTTTCCAAGGCGAGATCAAGAAGACCAGTCAGACGACAATCTCTGACCTGTTGAGATTGAAAATTTGTGATTCATAAAACATCCCCTTTAACTCGAGAACCTATTTGGTTTTTAATTCACAAATTCACCAACAGATCTTCTGTAGTGTCTACTTTGCATTGGGCACAATAGATATATCCTTAAAATATTCCCTAGTATAAATTGGAGAATTCATGAAATATAGAATATGAGTTTTTTTAATTGGGGTAAGTATTTGAACATTAGTTTGAGTGTGTATTTTTAAACGGACTTGGTAACACATTTTCACAAAGAATCTACACTCATAATTGAAATGGAGTTCCATAAGCTACATGTGTATCATTTAAGATACAGATAATACTTTACTCATAGTACTAATTTTTGAAAAATTACCTGATAAATGTCTTGATAGTTCTCAATCGTTCCACTTCCACTTTTACATTTGCCATCATTAAAATCCCAACCAGAGTATGGGACAGCTGGAAAATCCCTGGTTTGAGCATTGAAGTAACTTCCACAGGTACTGTGTGTTCCTGCACCTTGACCATCACCACACATATGATTAATTACAGCATCCACATAAATACGGACCTGAGAAACAAAGTTTCCACTTCAGTTTGACTTACAGAGAGACAGAAATCAAAACCATTACTGAATATAAAATACAGCACACAAATAAAACTCAATTATTTCTGATATTTTATAAATTTTCTACAAAAACAAAATGAAGTATGAGAAGGAATTAATATTAAGTGAAGACCAAGAACTCTTAAAAACATTTGATCAACTATGTATTTACATAATGATAACTTGACAGATAAGAAAATGTCATAATTATAAACAAATGAAAAATGCCCTTTTTGAGGAAATAAGATTCATTTGAGGTGGGAGACATTATTAGGAAAGAAGTTAGCCTCTACCATTTACTTGGTATTTGAAAAGAAGAAGGTAGATATTAGTCTCTTATTTAAGAGAGAAAAATAAATATTTTGTAAAGAAAAACCAATGTGGAAGACAATCTAGAAATTTTGGATGGAAATGTGAATCATATAATTTCACTGCAATGATTGTAACTGATATCCTTTTCCTAAAATGAAAAATGTTTTTAGGAAATGTTTTTGCTATATAAGTGAATTCGGCTTTAAACTTTAAGTTATCTCTTCTTTAGTAGATAAATTGTGCCTACAAAAAGATTTATGCAATTTGAACATAGAACAATGCAAATTTTGAGTTACAGCTAAGGTATGGAGTGAAATTTAACAGTTTAAAATATCTTCCTGTTCAAAAACAGCAAGAAATAGGGAAAAATGGATTCTTTCATAATAGTTTTAAAGGAAACTTTACTTACACCGACATTGTTACATCTCGTCACCATGTCTCTGAATTCATCTTCATTTCCAGATCTGGTGCATATTTTATAGCTAATTGGTTGGTATCTTTCCCACCAAGGTCTAAAGGGGTTGGTAACTACAACATTTTCATTGGGTGGAGAGACCTAAAATATAAAATGTATCAATAAGTATCAAATTACAGTTTTATTTTATATCAATGGATGTTCTAAAAACTAGAAAAAAATATTTCTCAACTTTTATGTGGCTGCATTTCTTAATATCAACTAAATTTTAATAGCACATTAGAGATATCCTGCTTGAGAAAGATTCTATCAGAAATCAAGAAAAGTTGCCAGAAGTACCAAACTGCTTTATTGAAAGTCCATTCATATAAAACCCCACTTTACCGCACTTTGGAGATGTTGATCAGAACACTATTTACTATAAACGTAGCAAACTCTGCAATTGATCCCATGAACAAAACTCACCTGAACTCCTCCAAATCCATTGGGAGCCAGGTATCGCTCACATTCCTTGGCAATATCAACCCAGCGCCATTCAAACAGGTGGACAATAGATGTGCGACCCTGTTGGGTATTTGGGGTATATTGTGCCCAGCAGAACCCAAGGGCAGAAAGCAACAGAAAGATCTTCATTTTGCTTTCAGGTGATGGATGTTCTTTCTAGGACCTATTTATATTCCTGTGAAAGCACATGACACAAAGTAAATGTTAATATGAATAAATACTTGGAATACAAGTTGTCTATTCATTATCTGAAAAAGATTATCAAGAATAATGTCCATGCAACAGCTGAAGAACATTCATAAGATCTCCCAGGAAAATAATCTAAATGACCTCATAGAACTATGGGTTTTTCTTATTCAGGGAATATTAGCTTTTCAATCATTGGGCATTATATATATCCAAAAATAACTATTCATTTTTTACTCAATTAGGATTAGATATTCTCACTCCTTCAATAACAGAAGGAAAATAACAAAGCCAACAGAATAGGAGCCAGCACTTTGGCACAGTGGGTAAAGCTGCAGCCTAAAGTGCCTGCATCCTATATGGGCCCCAGTTTGAGATGCAGCTGCTCCACTTCCTATCCAGCTCTCTGCTATGCCCTGGGAAAACATTTGAAGATGGCCCAAGGCCTTGGGCCCCTGCACCCACAAAGGAGACCTGGAAGAAGCTCCTGGCTCCTGGCTCCTGGCTCCTGGTTTAGGATTAGAGCAGCTCTGGCCATTTTGGCCATTTGAGGAGTGAACCAGCGGATGGAAGACCTCTTTCTGTCTCTTTGCTTTTCCTTCTTTCTCTGTGTTACTCTGACTTTCAAATAAATAAATAAATCTTTAAAAAATATTGTTTTAAGTATTTATTTTGTTAACTTAATAAAATATCCAATTTTAATATAATATAAAAGGACAGAATATCCTATTCAATTCTGTTTTCCACCCACCCCAGCCTAAACTTTTAGTTATTAAAATTCCTACATTTGATTTAGGAAACTACTTGGAATTTAAATGTTCAGAAACTAGTGAAAGAGATCTTTGTTCCCTCTGTCAACTCATGTGTTTAATACTGGGGCTATAGTAGTAGGGTTTGTGGTGGAAGTGGTTGTCATCTCTCTCCACTTGAATATCTCTTGTAGCTGATCCAACACTAAATTAGTGGATTCACATCCCTCTTCCTTCTTAACGTAATTGAGATCCTAGGAAAGAGAATGATAGTACAACTGAGAAAAACTTCATTCATTCATTCAACAAGTATTGCTCAAGTGCGTTTTTTGGTAAACTTTTTTGAATATTAAGGATACAATGATGGACAGAGGTTTCTGTTGTCAGACAATTTACATTCTAGTGAATGGGAAAAAATACATGAGTAAATAATAACTATAATAGTAATAACAGTGGAAATAACGTAATTTCAGGTATTAAAAAGGATTAGTAAGAAATAGAAGGAAAACAAAATAGAGAGAGGCCTGACCATCAAGGTATTTTTATACTGGATCGAAAAGGGAGGCATCCGTGAAGTAGATACTGTCAGTTGTGATTTGGAGGATTTGATGAGTCAGTCATTTGATAGTCAGAGAAAGAGGAAAAGAGGGACAGTGTCATGGTGCAGTGGCACAGTGGCTAAAGCTGCCTCTGAAGAGACAGACATCCCATGTGAGCGCTGGTTCTAGATCCAGCTGCTCCACTTCCAATCCAGCAGCAGAAAATGGCTCAAGGACTTTGACCACAGTCACCCTTGTCAGTGACCCAGATGGAGTCCCAGGCTTCTCGTGTTAGCTTGGCCCAGCCCTGAACATTATGAGCGTTTAGAGATGAACCAGTTGTTGGCAGATTCTCTCTCGCTCTCTCTTTTTCTGTCCTTCAAATAAATAAAATAAATATTTTTTAAAAAAGAGAAAGAGTAAGAGTAATGGCTGTAAGTAAGAAAACAATGAGAATATTCAGTGAATAGTTAAAAAAAAGTTAAGACAGTTGAACCTAGTCTGATATAGGACAGGGTAAAATGGAGTGATATGAGATCATAGCGTTAGGCTAGATCATGTTTGACCATGTAGACCACGAAGAAATAGAGAGCCGTGGAGTCTCTAACAATGGAAGCTGAACAACTCCGCTGTACTTTTAGAGACAACCACTGTTGCCTCTGAAAAGAAACCAAGGTGTAGGAGAGTAAGAGTGGAGAAGGACAGATCAGATAAATGAGTTTTACCATAGTCCAGGAAAGAGATGAGTGACTTGGACTAGGGCATAGGCAGGATATACTTCAGAGTAGAGAGGCAATAACCTATGTCTAAATTAGCACTGGGCAATGAGAAAAAGAGAAATGGTAAAAATAATCATTCGGTTGTCAAGTTATGTATTACCATAAGGAAAACTAAGGAAGTACCAGCTTTGGGAAGGGTTTCTAGGCTGCTATGGACCTTAATTATTCCTCTATCAATCTTTTTTAAAATAACTTTTATTTGTTTTGAAAGACAAAGTGTTCGAAGGAGAGAGGGAGAGACAAAGAGAAAGATCTTTCAACTGCTGGTTCACTCACCAAAAGGCCAGTATGACTAGCGCTGTTCCAGGATGCAGTCAGAGCCTAGAACTCTATCCTGGTTTCCCATGTGACTGGCAGGGGCCTAAGCACTAAGACCATTTTTGCTGCTTTCATAGGTGCATTGTTGGGGAGTTGGAGTAGAAGCAGAACAGCTGGAACTGATTCTATGACATGGGATGTGGTGTTGCAAGTGGTGGCTTAACCACTGTTCAACAATGCCTGCCACCCTCTATCAATCTTAATACTCCTCTTTGGTCCTTCCCTATGCTACCATGTGAGACCTATCCACTGCAGAACTAGAAGTTCATCAGTTCATTATAATTTATGAACAATTTCATACCTCCATGACATACCAATTGCTTTCCTTCATCCTATAATTCCTTTCCACCATCTTTGTGAACCTGTAAACTACCCTTCCTGCCACATTCAGTATGAGCAACATTTTAATGAAGATTGCTCATATATTCTCAGTTGAGTCAATAACTCTTCTGCTGTATAATACCTTTCAAACTTATATGACATTATTAAAGCTGATTTGATTTGTATTGCAACTTTATTCTAATTGAATGTTTATATGACCACAATTTGGGACTAAGTTTCTTAAAAGTAGACTTCACACTTAATAATCTAAAAGCTAGCAAATGATTGATGTAATGCCTTAGGTGCCAAATAGACAGCTATAACGTACAAATTGTGGGTTTCAGGTATTGTTCAAGAATATGGCATAACATGGGTTATATTTAAATTGATTTTTTGAAAATAAATGA
Source organism: Sylvilagus floridanus (assembly GCA_949820135.1). Classification (NCBI taxonomy): domain Eukaryota; kingdom Metazoa; phylum Chordata; class Mammalia; order Lagomorpha; family Leporidae; genus Sylvilagus; species Sylvilagus floridanus. The sequence goes on along the minus strand of OX463225.1, from coordinate 94,586,277 downwards.
AGACTATGACAGAAATTGTGTAATGCATTTAATTTTAATAATCACAAGTACTTTGTAAGCAGGAAGGAAATAAGGCCCAATAAGACTGAGCAATTGTCCAGGTTTATATGCTATGTTTCAAAAACAGAATCTGATCAAAGGTCTGACTACAAGTCAACATTATCCATGTTATGCTAACATTTCTCCCAGCATTTTAGAGATGTGATGTTCAATATGATAGTAGCAACAACTGGCTATTGAGCAGTGGAAATATAGTGAGTCTAAGCAGAGACATACTACAAATGTAAAATGCACTCTGAATTTCAGAATATATGTGAAAATAGAATATGTGAGTTAAAAATTTTTATGTTGCTTCTATGTTGAAAAACTATTGTGCCATATGTTAGGCTATATAAAATTCATTATAAACTTGAAATTACTGAAATTACTGTTCTTTTGCTTCTTTTAATGTCGCATAAATTGCTACATTAGATATGTGCATTATGTTATATTTCTATAAGGGCTCTTCTAGAGATTATTCTAAGTCAAAGAAAGGAGACATATATAAAAAATAAGCAAAAATAATGAAGTGAAGGATATAATCCCAATTTTAAGATAGTTGTGAGTAATTTGTTTCAGGATTAAGTCAAAAGTGAAAAAAAAAATTTTTGACAGATAAAAACCGGCAAAGTTAAAACCTATCGAAGAATGGATTTTCCTTTAATAAAAAAGATGGAGGGCTGCCTTTGTGGCACAGTCTGTTAAGTCTCTGCCTACAGCGCCAGCATCTCACATGGGTGCCAGTTCTAGTCCCTGCTGTTCCACTTCTGATCCAATCCCTGCTAATATGTCTAGGAAGGCAGTGGAAGATGATCCAAGTTCTTGGGCCCTTGCACCCATTTGGGAGACTTGAATGAAGCTCCTGGCTCCTGGCTCCTGGATCTTGTCACCAGACTAGCCCATCCACAGCCATTGCAACCACTTGGGGAGTAAACCAGGGGATGGAAGACCTCTCTCTCTCTCTCGCTCTTTCTCTCTCTCTCTTTCTACCTCTCCTCTCTCTCTCTCTCTGTAACTCTGCCTTTCAAATAAATAAATAAATAAATATTTAAAAAAGGAGACAAAAGAGATAATGTGAAATTTCTTTTAAGAAAAACAGAATTATCAAATGAAATGAAAAATAGGCAAGGAAAAGGGAAATAAAAAGGTGAAGAGATCATACAAGGTTTTATAAGCAAAACTTAGTTGTAGTGAGCCATGAGAGTTAGAGTAGGGCATGTATACTATACTAGGACAAAGTCAGGGAGAAGAAAACAGACTCTCACCTGAAAGATTCAGGAAGCTGTTAGAGGTATGTGCATGTCGCGCTGGTTTGTGTGTGTGTGCTTGCTTGTTGGACACTGGAAAGTAATTTGATTAGAACTTTTGGAGAATATTAGAGGGTTTAAAAGAGAGACCTGAAACAGAAACATTGGAAAACATCTCCATAAGGAAACAGCAGTAACAAAAATATGAACATGGATTACAGCAGTAAGAAAGCAAAGACAGCATGGTGGACTGTCACAATAAGGGCCACCCAATGAATGCCACTAACCAAGATCTATACCTATGTGGAGTCTTTTCCTATATTGACTTTAGAATTGCCTTGTGACTTGTTCTGTCCTGTAAGATGTCTGCAAATAAGACACAAGCAGAGTTGGATTAAGATTTGTACAATGGGCTCATCTCTTGAAACTGGCACCATCGCAATGCTAGCATAACTGGGTTAACAGACTCCATGAAAAGGGCCGGCTGTCCATAGGCCTTCCAATCCCCTGAGTTGACCAAACAACTAGAGGTGGCTCAAGTAACAGCTACTCACGGTTAAACCAGCAGAGAATTCACCTAGCAAACCTACAGAGCTGTGAGACATGAGCTTTTATCATTATTCCCCAATAATTCAATAATAGAGATAGAAGAAACACTGTTGAGTTGGTGGGCATTGTCTCTCTAGGGAATTCTCATTAATCAGATGTAAGGAAATAGAAGAAAGATCCAAAGTGGACTCTCTGATTGCAAGTTTGAGTGTGTGAAAGAATGTGTTTGTCACTGGTAGTGCAATTTAAGGGATATTTTGATTTCGGGAAACTGAGTAAATAATATAGGAGGCATACTTAGTTTGAGGTACCACTTTTATAAGTAAAAGGAGGTATAAAAGTAATAATTAACAAAACAACATGTATGAGGAAATGAGTAGACAGCTTTATGAACTTTCCACAATCGTAGTCTGAGAAAAGGCACCCAAGGTATAACAACTGATTTAGCACAGACGTTGATCAAAACAGATGTTATCGCTAAGCAAGTAGTATGTAGAAGCCAGTGCACACTGGCAACTATGAGGCCTGGAGAGTTGTCACCTTAACTTTTGACAAGACAGATGTCAAATACAAAATTGTAACTTTGGGAAAAGTCCATCAGTTTTATAAAATAATGAAGTGAACAGGAACAAGAGGATAAAGATGTGCCTTTAAAATAGGGAGAGGTGTTTCATTTCCAGAGAAAGGTTTTAAATCAAAAATGGAAAGAAAAATTTTCAAGGAATGAAGGAAAATTACTGGATATGGATGAGTATTATAATCAGAGAAGGAGGGAAGATTGAGTGATAAAGATGACAGCATAAAGAGCCTACAGAGAAGAGAGGAGAGAAGAGAGAGGGGAGGGGAGGGGAGGACAAGATTCCAAAGGCTGAAATGTAAGGGTTAGGAAAAATGAACTTAAGAATCAAAAAACTATAATATAATTCCTGACCTTTCTATTCATCAAGTATCTGCTTTCTCTATTTGGAAAGTAACTGCTTTATCTATAACTAGAAAAAGTAACATGAGGAGTTTACAAAAAGTCTTGGAAAGTGTATATTATAAACTATTCATGAATTTCAAAGTTGTTTTGCATCAAAGAAATCTTATATTTTAATTCTATTTTTCCATGAACTTTTAGATACCTTATAGGTATCTCATAAGGTTGTTATCATTATTAAACAAATTAATGTGCTTGGCCATCCTGTCTTTTGTTTCTTTTCCATTCCTTTCTTCCAAACTTCTAATAATACTTTCTACTTCTCATAATTATGTTCATATCACCTAGAAGAACAAGTAGAGATATAAAAGAACTAGCAGTGTTTTTCCACCTGTAATTTTTTCTTTGTTTCCTTTTTGCCATTTTCCCTCCTTCCATTCTCTCCGCCTTCCCTCCCCGTCCCTATCCTTTATTCTCTTCTTTTATCCCTCCCTCCCTCCCTCCCTTCCTTCTCTCCTTCTTCTCCTCCTTCCTTCCTTTCTTCTTTTCCTTCTCCCTTCCCTCCTTCCTTCTTCTCCTCTTTCCTCCCTCTCTCTCTCCCTCATTTCTTCCTCTTTTTCTATTTAGAATTTGTGGTGTACTCACAGTTAACTCTGAACTATTCTTTTTAAAAACATATCAGTGTTTTTCACAGGTGCATTTAGGACGCTTTCAAAATAAGGAGTGACTAGCAGACCTGATTATTTTCAGATTTACTTTATATTTTATTTTGGATTTTATTAGCACCACAAGATATGTGATGTACAAGCAAATAACAAATTTCTACTAATGTCATATATTTCTTATTCATTCTTAATTTTCACCTAAAAAGCACATGAAGAGCAATAAATCCAATAGCAAAGACCTTAAAACAGCAAAACTTCATTTATTGCTTATAAAAGTCAGCAAATAAAGCTTTGATAATTTTTGCTATCCAAAACAAGATAAGAATAATTAACAAATTACTACATTTACTTATTGAAATAGTTATATTTAAAGAGTTCTCCACAAAGAAGTTATCATAATTATTAATATTAATATCAATGCTCTTTCACCTGTATATTTTCTGCAGTATTCTAAGTGTGCCAAGTGATATATTGCGGGAAATCCATAAAAATATAAAATAGTTCATTTGGTAATGTCATAAGAAAAGGCAATATTCCTGAAAGAGTATTTAAATTTGAAGTGTCAATACAATATATTTATTGTTAAAAAGAAAATTGTGGGGCCGGCGCCGTGGCTCACTTGATTAATCCTCTGCCTGTGGCACCAGCATCCTATATGGGTGCCGTGTTCTAGTCCCGGATGCTCCTCTTCCAGTCCAGCTCTCTGCTGTGGCCTGGGAGGGCAGTGGAGGATGGCCCAATTGCTTGGGCCCCTTTACCATATGGGAGACCAGGAGGAAGCACCTGGCTCCTGGCTTTGGATCGGTGCAGTGCTGACCGTAGCGGCCATTTGGGGGGTGAACCAACGGAAGGAAGAACCTTTCTCTTTCTCTTACTGTCTAACTCTGCCTGTCAAAAAAAAATTGTATTAACTTAAAAGTACAAAATATGGTGTTTTCAAAAGATTTCCCTCCAATCAACATAATATGAAAGATATCTGCTACTTTATTCATTATGAAGGACATGATAAAGGAAAGCCTGCAGTGTAAATTTAGTTTTTATCTTAAACTTTGAGTAACACAAATAAAATCATTTAGTTCAAAGTTTTCTGAAATCACATAAAGACAGACTTATAAAAAATGAAAAACACTATTAAAATGTTAATCAAAAAGTAGTAACCGCCATAAAACTTAGATTTCTATGGTTTCGTTTACACATATAGGCATGTACACACACACATACAAACACACACATACCAGTTATTTACAAAATTCTTTCCTTCCAGAAGTAGCCTCACATCTATGCCAGATAGTAACACTTTTTAACATAAAATACATGTACATGGATCAAAAAGAGGCAAGTTATTCATCATTCATAGCTCTTAGTTTAGATGTCTTCTAGATAAATTTCTTTAGAGCATATAAGTAATAGTAATCCCATCAAAAATCTTACGGGATTATTTTTCATGTCACATCTGTACATGTTATTTTATCATTTCCATTTAACTCCAGGTGTGCTGACTTTTAATTTTTTTCTATTTTACTAGTTTTCAATATTATAAAACTCAAATATTGATTGTATTATAAATTTGGTCAAGGTAGGTTTTTTTTACTGGACTTTAAATTTTACATTAAATTGTGTACATTTTTTCAAAAGAGTAAATGTTACCAACCCCTGATCAACCTAAATGTAATTTAAAAGGAAATGGATGTGGGCTCATGGTATGTCATATATGAAGGTTAGAGATAAAAAGGAAACATAATTCAATTTGTCTACCAAATCATTGAAATCAGAGAAACATTTTGAGCCATAGCTGGAAATATTTCCAATATTAGCAGTACATTTTGGGCTGCTAGACTAAAACATGTGTTGTCAACAAACCTAAAATAGATTGTACAACTCTGAACTGTATCAAACCATATGACAGAAACCACTTATCTCAACAACAACAACAAAAAAATAGAGAGAGAGAAGGGAGAAAGGAAACCTTTATGATACACACATATAAAAAAATTAAGATAGTTTATATTATTTACTTATTTAAATCAACAATCTTCTAAACTCAGAGTTTCCTGTTTTTCAGTCATGAAATAACAAGACTCACTGTTTTGGGTTTGCTTTCTTCATAGGTGGAAAATAATGAGGGACTTAGGATTTCACAGATATCCTATAACCTCTGCCTTGTAAAATGCACTCCTACAGCACTTAAATATGATTTGCAAAGTTTAAGCTGAGCCTCACAATGACACCAGATTTGGCACTATCACATCTGTTTCCTTGGCAAACTGCTGTCTCTTCTCTTCGCTCAATTTGCTGTCCTACAACCTCTTCCAACTACACTGTACCTCTTTAGTTTGCTTTCTCTTTCTACAATATCCTCTCTCCTAATCTCAACTGATCTTATTTTTCTCAATCATTTGTATCAGTATTGAAAAACAAACTTGTTAAAATAATCTTAAAGAGTAGATTAGCACAATAAATGAGTCAAATTAATTCTTGCTTTTTAAGTGATCATTCAAGATTAAATTAATTTTCTATAGCAGTGCATACTTCTGCTCTCATATTTACACACAAAAATATTTTACAAATATTTGGAGTTTCCCTTGCAGGTGAAGTATGTGCTCTGGATCTGTTGAATTTGGGGGTGTTCAGTGATTGGTTTCAACAATGATATGTGAGCAGATATAGTATATTTTACCTTATGTAAGTTTTCTAGATTGTTAAAAACTATGTCAAAATGTTTTTGTCACATATTGCAAAGGAAATGATAGCATGTATACCTTTGTTGGTGAGAGTTGACCATGACAAATAAACTTGGTTATTGTAAACCACTGAGATTTTTTTCATGTTTTTGCTACTAGAGCTTCTACATTTTATACTGAAGAATGCAGCCACTAAAGTCCCTTAAGCTGTTGATTCCTAAGATATTCTACATGAAATTTCCTTTCTATTTGGATATAGAAGGTCAGTATGAGAATAAATCAGAAAATATTAACAATGATAAAGACTACTGAATTAAGTTAGTTCAGTGGTTCCCAAATTTTCAGTTCTAAGCAACCAGTAACATTTTCAAAATTTCATGAAATATTTCAGTATAAAATAATGAGATTTAGCTATATAAGAGAATCTACCATTAATAAATGTTCTTGTCTAGGTCTCTTCCCTCTTCTTTTATTTTTTCACTCCTTCCTTCCTTTCACTCTCACCTTGACTCTTTTCCCTTCCTTCTCTATTATTTTTTCTTTTCTTTTTGCATTCCCTCCCTTCCTTTCTTTCCTTCCTTCCTTCCCTCCCTCCCCCCTTGCTTCCTTCTTTCTTTCCTCCCTCCCTTCCTTCTTTCCTTTCTGCTGTCTAATTTTTCCTTTTTCTTTCTTCTTTATGTCATTTGGAACGACTTATCTAAATCCATTCTGTTTTTTAAAAAAAGATTTATTTATTTACTTGAAATTCAGAGTTACATAGTGAGAGAAACAGAGGCAGAGAGAGAGAGAGAGAGAGAGAGAGAGAGAGAGAGAGAGGCCTTCCATCTACTGGTTCACTCCCCAAATGGTCACAATGGCTGGAGCTGCGCTGATCCAAAGCCAAGAGCCAGGAGCTTCCTCTGGATCCTCCCACACATGTGCAGGGGCCCGAGGACTTGGGCCATCTTCTACTGCTTTCCCAGGGCATAGCAGAGAGCTAGATTGGAAGTGGAGCAGCCGGGACTCGAACCGAAGTCCATATGGGATACCGACACTGCAGGTGGTGGGTGGCTTTACCCGCTATGCCACAGTGCCAGCCCCTCTAAATCCATTCTTTTCCCTGTATTAATATGGAAAGCAAGAACTATGAATGAGATAAATTACGTATATTTAAGCAACTAACCACTTTAAAAGTAAGAAAAGTGGGCTGGTGCTGTGGAGCAGTGGGTCAATGCCTTGGCCTGAAGCGCCAGCATCCCATATGGGTGCCTGTTCGAGACCCGGCTGCTCCACTTCCCACCCAGCTCTCCGCTATGGCCTGGGAAAGCAGTAGAGGATGGCCCAAGTCCTTGGGCACCTGCACCTGCGTGGGAGACCCAGAAGAAGCTCCTGGCTCCTGGCTTCAGATCAGTGCAGCTCCGGCCATTGCGGCCAACTGCGGAGTGAACCAGAGGTAGGAAGACCTCTCTCTCTCTCTTTCTTTCTCTCTCTGCCTCTTCTATATCTGTGTAACTCTGGATTTCAAATAAATAAATAAATCTTTAAAAATTTTAAAAAATAAAACATAAGAAAAGGTAGGCATTTGGCACCAATGTTAAGCCACTGCTTAGAAAGACTGCATCCCAAGAGTACCTGGGTCTGAGTTTTAGCTCCAGTTCCAATTCCAGGTTCCTATTAATGTGCACCCTTGGAGGAGGCAGGTGGTAGCTCAATACATGGGTCCCTGAAACCCCATAGGAGACCAGATCAAGTTTTGTGGCCCCTAGTTTCATCTGGCACAGCCCCAGCTGTTGCAGGCTTTTTAGGATTGAACCAGCAGATGAAGAATACCTATTTCTGTCTGTCTCTGTTTCAAATGAATAAAACTTAATAAATTAAAATTAAACACAAACAGTGTTTTTTTTTGCATGGCAAATACTTGAAAAATTCAATGTAGCCATATCTTTAGCACTGTACTAATTATTACCAACAATGATGATAACTGAAATTTTTATAAATTATGAAAACAATTTCAAAAAACAAACTTTAGATTAGGAGAATATAATTGCAATACATGAGAAGCAATGGCCAAAACCACAGAGGAACAATAAGCACTAAACAAGGAGCAAATGTTGAAGTACTTTGTTTGGCTTAGTTAGATGCCAGTTGGGATATCCTCCTACGCCAGCACCATTCCAAGATCTTGTTCTGTTTTATATTCCAACTTCCTCTATGAACATCCTGGGAGGTAGCAGGTGATGGTTCAAGTACTTGGGTCCCAGCCACCCACATGAGTAATCTGGACTGAGCTTCAGAAGCCTGGCTCTTTCTCATAGAGCAGCTGCAGCTAATGGGGGCATTTGGGGAACAAAGTAGCACATGAAAGCGCCCTCTCTCCCTCTCTCTATCTCTATCTCTATCTCTATCTCTATCTCTATCTCTCTATCTCCCTCGCTCTCTCTCTCGCACATTTTGCCTTTCAAATGAATAAAAAAAATAAAATAAAATGCAATTTACAAATATAAACATGTGAAAATAGGAAAACATCAAAAGACAAAACTCATATAGAAAAAACAAATGCAAAAGCATGCTAAGCATTGAGAGTACCTGAAAAACACTAAGTAAAATAAGAAGTCATTTTTAGCCACTAAAAAGGAAACAAAAATTAGAAACGTAATAACATAAAATTTAGTAAGACTGTGAGAAGATGCTATAATGTACTATAGTACCACTACTAGAGAGTACAAATTAGTACCTCTGTGGGCAATTTTGCATAATATTAAGATACAAAAATGTCCTTCAAATTCCACTTCGTTATCTGGCCTACAGAAATATTCACCCAAGTGTAGAAGATACATACTTAGATATTTGTTATAGCATTCTTGAAAAGATTTCATTCTTTCTTTAAAAAGCAGACTCACAGAAAGAGCAGGAAAGAGAGAGGAAAGCAGGGGGAATCAGGAAGGGAGGAAAAGAGAGATAAAGAGAGAGAACTTCCATCTGCCAATTCACCCCTAAATGTCTGCAACAGCCAGTGCTGAGTCAGGCTGTCAGAAGCCAAGAACACCATCCTAGTCTCTCATATGAGTGTCAGACACCCAAGTGTTTGGGCAATCTTCTGCTGCCTTTCCAGGCATATTAGTAGGAAGGCTGATCAGAAGTGCAGTAGCTGGGACTTGAACTGCACACCAATATGTGATGCCAATGTGGCAAGTGATGGCTTAACCTGCTATGTCACAATGATGGCCCTTATTAATATAACATTGAAATTTTTAGAAATAACTTAAATCTCCATTGGAAAATAACTGAATAAAATATAGTCAGTGAGAACCTACTATGTGATTTTAGTCCAATTAACACATTGTGTGTTATTTCAATCCTTTGAAATACTCACTTGCTGACTGTATGCAACAAGTTGAAAAAGAATGTGCTCTCTATATGTTCATTTGATCAAAGCAATAAAACTTTTGTTGAGATCTAATAATTACTGAGGTTGTAATATTAAAAATCTCTCATTAAAACTATGGATTTCTCTTTTTTTTCTTCCTATCTATAAAGGCTTTCCTTTATTTATTTCAAACCTACTTATGAGGTGAATAAATATTGAAAATTATTGATTTTTCCAATCATTAATTATTTTTATTGTAAAACATAACAATTTTATCTTTGACATTAATTTGTTCTTATTTGTCCATACTGATAGAGTTACACCAGCATGTATTTGGTTAAATTTTCATCATTTACTTTATTTTAGAATCTTACCATATGGTATTTTGGCATTGCAGGTGGTGGCTCTACCCACCCACTACACCACAGCACCGGCCCCATACAGTAGAAACTTTCATTCTACTTTTATTCTATGAATGGAAACTATCCCACTTATATTTCAAATCCCAAAATCAACATTGTATAAGTTTCTGCAGATAATAAAAAATGGCCTTAAAATACTTCAACATGACTTACTCTTTTCCAGTTTAGTCATTGTTCTCATTTGTATAGTATCTTTCATATTTTAATTCTGCAAAACATTACATTTTTTCAGTAGAGATATGCCCAGTGTTCATTCAGGTTTACGGAGACCTTTACTACTTTCTTTGCTTTTCATACCTCTTGTATGTAAGGCTACTCTGGGTGTCTAAAACTTTGGTGAACTCATGCTGAGGACAAATTCTAATAGTTGTTTATTTTATAATCTCTTTATTTTAACTTATTTTTTAAAAAAAATTCCTGTGTGTAAAATTGTAAAAGTTATTTTTTCCAGAATTTTGAGGATATTCCATAAATGTTTGGATTTCATTGTAGCTTTAGAGAAGTCAGGTGTCAGTTTAATTGCTATCTCTGTGGAGGAATTTTTATTCTTTTTGTATTTATTACTTTACAAATATTATCAATGTTAATGTTCATAGCTAGATTTTCTATGTTATTTAAATATGGAGGTTTTCAATTGCTTTCTTAGGAATTTGTGGTTTAAAATTTTTGCCAGAGGGGCCTGCGCTGTGGCTCAATAGGCTAATCCTCTGCCTTGCAGCGCCAGTACGCCAGGTTCTAGTCCCGGTTTGGGCGCCGGATTCCATCCCAGTTGCCCCTCTTCCAGGTCAGCTCTTTGCTGTGGCCAGGGAATGCAGTGGAGGATGGCCCAGGTGCTTGGGCCCTGCACCCACATGGGAGACCAGGAGAAGCACCCGGCTCCTGGTGGTGCACCGGCCGCAGCAGCCATTGGAGGGTGAACCAATGGCAAAGGAAGACCTTTCTCTCTGTCTCTCTCTCTCACTGTCCACTCTGCCTGACAAAAATAAAAAAAAATAATTTTGCCAGATACATAAGACAGAAGGCATAATTTCACCTATTTTCTTACTCATATACTTATTATGCTTCTCTTTGAACTACAATTAAATATAGAAGTAGTTGTCATTATATTCAGAATGTACCTTAATCTCTCTCCCATATTATGTATCTTTTATGTTTCTTTCTAAGCTGCATTCTACAATTTTTATAGCTATTTCTTTCAGGTCAAAAAATATCTCTTCAACGAGCCAACATGGGAAGTGGGAGACACAGTATACTCATAGAATGGCAGATGTCCTAAATAACGCTCTGGCCTCAGAATCAGCCCTTAAGGCATTCAGATCTGGCTCAAGAACCCATGAGAGTATTTTAGGCATGGAAAGCCAAGACACTCTGGAAAAAAAAAAAAAAGAAGAAGACCTAAATGAAAGATCTCTGTGAGTGAGATCCCAGTGGAAAGAACAGGGCCACCAAAGAAGGAGGTACCTTTCTCTGAAGGGAGGAGAGAACTTCCACTTTGACTATGACCCTGTCGGAATAAGATTGAAGTCGGCTAACCCTAAAGACTTCCATAGCCTCGGCAACTCATGACTAGAGCCTAGGGAGATTACTGACACCATTAACAAGAGTGTCAAATTGTTAAATCAACAACAGGAGTCACTGTGTACTTACATCTCACGAGAGATCTGTCCTTAATGTGTTGTCCAATGTGAAGTAATGCTATAACTAGTACTGAAACAGTATTTTTACACCTTGTGTTTCTGTATGGGTGCAAACTGATGAAATCTTTACTTAGTATATACTGAATCGATCTTCTGTATATAAAGATAATTGAAAATGAAAAAACTTGGTTTTAAATTGGAAATTGCATAGAAAATTAATCAATTTTTTAAAAAAAATCATGTAGGATCTCTGTCCTTAATGTGCTGTACATTGTGATACAATGCTATAACTCAACAGTATTTTTCACTTTGTGTTTCTATGTGGGTGCAAACTGTTGAAATCTTTACTTAACATATACTAAACTGATCTCCTGTATACAAAGAGAATTGGAAATGAATCTTGATGCGAATGAAAGAGGAGAGGGAGCAGGTAAGGGGGGAGGGTTGCGGGTGGGAGGGAAGTTATGGGGGGAAGCCATTGTAATCCATAAGATGTATCTTGGAAATTTATATTCTAAATAAAAGTTTAAAAAACATCTTTAAAAGCAAGGAAAAAATATCTCTTCATTGGTGCTTATCTGCTCTTAGATATGCATTTTTAGTATTCTTTAGCTTTTTAATAAAAATTTTAAGGAATACAAACTTCATGCATTTCATAAATATAAATTTAGAAACATAGTGATTGTTCCCACCATATCTCCCTCCCTTCTTCCTCTTCCCTCACCCATTCCCATTCTTATTTTTTACAAAGATCTATTTTCAGTTAATTTGATACTCATAAGATGAACTCTATACTAAGTAGAGAGCTCTCAGAATAGTATGAAGAAAAAAGAAAACATAAACGAAAACAAACAAAAAATTATTCTTCAACAGTCAAGACAAGGGCTGTTCAAAATCATCATATTACAAAGTGTCAATTTTGCTCCTATAGATTACATTACAGGAAATCTGTTAGTTACTACAGATCACAGAGAACATATAGTATTTGTCTTTTGGGGACTGACTTATTTCACTAAGTATAATGGTTTCAATTTGCACCCATTTTGTTGCAAATTACAGGATTTTTTTTTTTTTACTGTGTAGTATTGCGTAGTGTATATATACCATAATTTCTCTATCCAGTCTTCTACTGATGGACATCTGGGTTGATTCCATATCTTAGCTATTATAAATTGAGCTGCAATAAACTTGAGAATACAGATAACTCTCATATGCTGATTTTATTTCCCTTCAGTAAATTCCCAGCAGTGCAATGCCTGGGTCATATGGTAGGTCTATATTAAGTTCTCTGAGGTATCTCCAATGCTGTCTTCCACAGTGGCTGCACCAGTTTACATTCCCACCAGCAGTGGATAAGCATACATTTTCCTCACATCCTAGCAAGCATTTGGTTTTTGTTGATTTCTGTATGAAAGCCTTTTTTTTAAAGCCTTTCTAATGAAGGTGAGGTGCAACCTCATTGTGGTTTTGATTTGCAAGTCCCTGATGGCTATTGGTCCTGAGCATTTTCTCATGTATCTTTAGCCATTCAAATTTCCTCTCTAGAAAAATTTCCATTCAAGTCATTTTCCTATTTAATAACTGGATTGTTTGTTTTGTTGTTGTTTCTTGAGCTCTTTATAGATTCTGGATACTAATCCTTTATCAGTTGCATAGTTTGCCAATATTTCCTCCCATTTTATTGGTAGCCTTTTCACTTTGCTGAGTGTTTCTTTTGAAGTACAGAAGCTTCTCAATTTGATGTAATTTCATTTATTAATTTTTACTTTGCCTGTGCTTCTAGGGTTTTTTTCCCAAGAAGTCTCTCCCTTTGCCAATGTTTTGTAGAGTTTCTTCATTGTTCTCTAGTAACTTGATGGTATCCGGTATTTAGGTCGTTGATCCATTTTGATTGGATTTTTGTGTAAGGTATAACGTAGGGGTCTTGTTTCATACTTCTGCATGTGGAGATCTAGTTTACCCAGCACCATTTATTGAAGAGACTCTGCTCCAGAGATTGATTTTAGTTGCTGTGTCAAAGATAAGTTGGTTGTAAATGTGTGGATTGATTTCTAGAGTTTCTATTTTGTTCCATTGGTCTACATGTGTGTTTTTGTGCCAGTACCATGCTGTTTTAATTATAACTGCCCTGTAGTATGCCTTGAGATCTGGTATTGTAATGCCTCCAGTTTTGTTTTTGTTCTTTAAGATTATGACAGCTATTTGGTGTTTGTTTTGTTTTCATGTGAATTCTATCATTTTTTCTAGATCCAAGGATGTTGTTGGTATTTTGATTGGGATCACATTGAATCTACAAATTGCTTTAAATAATATGGACATTCTGATGATATTGATACTTCTAATTTATGAACATGGAAGAGCTTTTTCTGTCTTGTTCTATTTCTTTCTTTAATGCTTTGTAATTCTCATCATAGAGTTCTTTGACATCCTTGATTAAATTTATTCCAAGGTATTTAAATCTTTTTCTGGCTATTGTGAGTAAGGTTGATCTTAGGAGTTCTTTCTCAGCTATGGCATTTTCTGTGTATATAAAGGCTATTGATTTTTGTGTGTTGATTTTATATCCTGCTACTTTCCCAAACTCTTCTATGAGTTCCAATAGTCCCTTGGTGGAGTCTTTTGTTCCGATATATATATATATATATATATATATAATATATATTAATATATATTAATATATATAATATATAATAATTATATATAATAGTATATATAATATAATATATATATTATTATATATTATATATATAAAATCACCTCATTTGCAAATAGGGATAGTTTAACTTCCTCCTTCCCAATTTGTATCCCTTTCTTTTAAGATTTATTTATTTATTTGAAAGTTAAACAGAGAGAGAAGGAGAGGCAGAGAGAGAGGTCTTCCATCCACTGGTTCACTCCCTAATTGGCCACAATGGCTGGAGCTGTGCAGGTCTGAAGCCAGGAGCCCAGAGCCCTCCCGGGTCTTCCTATGTGGGTGCAGGGGCCCAAGGACTTGGGCCATCCTCCACTGCTCTCCCAGGCCACAGCAGAGAGCTAGATCAGAAGCGGAGCAGCCAGGACATGAACTGGTGCCCATATGGGATGCCGGCACTATAGGTGGAGGCTTTACCTGCTCTGCCACAATGCCGGCCCCTTCCTTTGATGTCTTTTTCTTTTCTGATGGCTCTGGATAAAACTTCCATGACTATGTTTAATAGCAAAGGTGAGAGTGGGCATCCTTGTCTGATTCTGCATCTTAGTGGGAATGACTCCAGAGCTTACCTGTAAATTCAGTAAGATGCCGGTTGTGGGTTTGTCATAAATTGCCTTGATTATGTTGAGGAATGTTCTTCCTATACTCAATTTGTTTAAAGTTTTCATCATGAAAGGATGCTAAATTTTATCAAATGCTTTCTCTCCATCAGTTAAGATAATCGTATGGTTTTTTCCCTTCATTTCGTTAATGTGATGTATCACATTTATTGATTGTTGGATGTTGAATCATCCTTGCCTTTCTGATACAGTGTTTCATTTGATTGGCTAGTACTGTGTTGAGGATTTTTGCAACTATGTTCATCAGGGAAACTGGTCTATAGTTCTCTTTCTCTGTTGTTTCTATTTCTGATTTAGGAATTAAGTAATGCTGGCTTCATAGAAAGAGTTTGTGAGGATATCCTCCATTTCAATTGTTTTGAATAGCTTGAAAATAATTGAAATTGATTTATCTTTTAATGTTTGGTAGAATTCAGTAGTGAAAACATTGTCAGGACCTGGGGTTTCCTTTGTTTTTAGGGTATTTATTACTGATTAAATAAATCTCCATCTTGTTTATTGGCCTGTTTAGGTGTTTATGTCTTCATTCCTCAATTTTGCTTGATTGTATTCCCAATTTGTTGGCATATTGCTCTTTGTAGTCATTCCTGATGATTCTTTTTATTTCTGTGGTATCTGTTGTTACATTTCCTTTTTCATCTCTGATTTTCTTGATTTGGGTCTTCTCCCTCTTTTTTCGTAGTTGGGCCAATGCTGTGTCAATTTTGTTTATTTTTGCAAAAGTCAGCTCTTCATTTCATTAATCTTTTATATTGTGTTTTTTGTTTCAATTTTGTTTATTTCTTCTCTTATTTTAATTATTTCTTTCCTCCTAATAATTTGGGGTTTGATTATGCTTTTCTAGGTCCTAGAAATGCAGTGCTAGCTCATTTATTTGGTGACTTTATAGTTACTCGATGTAGGCAACAACTGCTTATAAACTTCTCTCTAAACACTGCTTTTGTGTATAAGTTTTGATATGTTGTATTGTTGTCTTCATTTGTTTACACAATTTTTTATTTCTCTTTTGATTTCCTCTATGACCCACTGTTCATTTAAGAGCATATTGTTCAGTCTCCATGTGTTTGCATATGTTCTAGATATAGAATCTACATTGTTATTGATTTCTAGCTTTAATCCATTGTGATCAGAGAAGACGCATGGTATGATTTTTATTTTTTTGAATTTTCTGAGACTTACTTTATGGCCTAGTATATGGTCTATCCTAGATAAAGTTCCATGCACTGATGAGAAGAATGTGTATTCTGCAACTGTGTGGTGGAAAGTTCTGTAGATATTGGTTAGTTCCAGTTGGTGTACAATTTGACTAACTTTGTTGTTTCTTTATTGATTTTTCTGTATGGCTTATTTATCCATTGATGAAAGGAGGTGTTGAAGTCCCCCATTACTATTGTATTGGAGTCTACGTCTCACTTTAGATACATTATCAGTTCTTTTAAATAGCCAGAAATATGCCCAGTGAAAAACAAAAAATTACTTTTTAATTTCACTTTTCTATTAAATTTTTTAAATATTCTATTTTTCATAGCTACTTTGAATTGTTAGGTCATTCCATTTCTGGAACATTGATAACATTTGATTTTTAGCATGTCTCAATTTGTTTGTATCTGAATATCTGTGATTGCAAGCACAAAGTACTAGGAGTTCTGAAATTTCCTAGGCATTTACTTTCATTTAAGTCATTTTCAAGTATCTCTGGAATATGTGAAGTTTCCTAGTAAGAAAGGAATATGTGCAAGCCTCATTTCAGATTATCTACAGCTATATCTTATTTCTAGGGTCACCTTTTAAAGTTATAATTGGTCTTGGGTCACAACATTGCATAAGCAAAAATATTAGAGTACTTTGTTTGGCTTAGTTAGATGCCATTGGGATGCCCTCTGCCCCGGCCCCATTCCAAATTCTTGTTTTACTTTCTATTCCAATTTCCTGCTAATGCATATCCTAGGAGGTAGCAGATGATGGTTCAAGTACTTGGGTCCCAGCCAATTATATGAGTAACCTGGAATTAGTTTCACACTCCTGGTTATTCACCTTGGAACAGCTGTAGCTACTGGGAGCACTAGGGGAATAAACTCTCCCCCCCTTTCAGATTAATAAAAAATAAAATATAGTTTTAAAAATAAAAACCATGTGAAATGTTCTGAAAGCAAGAGCTGACTACAGGTAGCAATGCCTACTTCATATTTCTGGACTTAACTATGTCAATCTAATTAGAATGTACATTATCTACAATGCTGCCTTTTACTTCTTTAAGAAAGCCGTTAAGTGTGGCTTATGCATATCCAGTAACAAAATTTAACATGGCTCATATTTTATACATGATTTAAAGTCATGCTTTGAAAATCAGCATGACCAGATAGAGTAACAAGTTAAACTTCCCTTGGTACTATCTTACACCAAGTTATAATCAGGATTGTGTATAAACAGCTATTTGGAAATAGATAATTTGGAAACTACTGAAGATCTGTGTTTGGTTAATAGTGAATTGGCCACCTCATTAGAAGGGCCAAAGTAAAGGAGATACACCATCAGCACACATTTCTAAATTATGAGATCACAATACTTAAGATAGTCAAAAACAAAATTGCAGATCAAAAAAAAAAATAGGAAAGGCTGCATATGAGAGTTCTAAAAATTTCATGCAGTGCACATTATGAAAACACTATAAAATGATTTAAAAAAATTCACACCAAAATAAATACCTTTTGATTTCACTAGTCTATTAATTTTTTTGGAATATTCTATTTATCATAGCTACCTCGAATTCTTAGCATTAGGTTACTTTGTTTATATCTGAACATCTGTGATTGAGAGCATAAAGTTCCAGGAGTTCTGAAGTTTTCCACACATTTAGTTTCTACTAAGTCTTTTCCAGTCTCTCTGGAACATGTGTAGCTTCCTAGTCAGCTAGGAATATATGCAAGTTTCATCTCAGATTTTCTGTGGCTATTTCTTTTTTTTTTTCTAACAGGCAGAGCGGACAATGAGAGAGAGAGACAGAGAGAAAGGTCTTCCTTTTGCCGTTGGTTCACCCTCCAATGGCTGCCGTGGCTGGCGCGCCGCAGCCGGTGAACCGCGCTGATCCAATGGCAGGAGCCAGGTGTTTCTGGTCTCCCATGGGGTGCAGGGCCCAAGCACTTGGCCCAACCTCCACTGCACTCCCTGGCCACAGCAGAGAGCTGGCCTGGAAGAGGGGCAACAGGGACAAAATCTGGCACCCCGACCGGGACTAGAACCTGGTGTGTGAGCACTGCAGGCGGAGGATTAGCCTGTTAAACCATGGCGCCGGCCTGTGGCTATTTCTTATCTAGAATTATTTTATTAAAGTTATGATTAGTCTGACAATAGGATAACAATATTTCATCAACAAAAATATTGTAGTACTTTGTTTGGCTTAGTTAGATGCCATTGGGATGCCCTCCTGCTCTGGCCCCATTCCAAGTTCTTATTTTGCTTTCTTTTCCAATTTCCTTCAAACGCACATCCTGGGAGGTAGAGATGATGGTTCAAGTACTTGGGTCCCCGCCACCTACATGAGTAATCTGGAATCAGTTTCACAGTCCTGGTTCTTTACCTTGGATCAGCTGCTGCTATTGGGGGCATTAGGAAAATAAAGTAGCACATGAAAGCTTGCTCTCTCGCTCTCTAGCTCTCTCGCTCTCCCTCCATCCCTCTCTCTTGTATCTCTTTCTACCTTTCAAATGAATAAAAAATAAAATAAAATACAGTTTAAAATTAAAGCATGTAAAGAGGAACAGGCAAAAACAGAAAATTCATATTGCTAAAACGAATGTGAATACATGCTCAGCCTTGAGAGTGCCTGGAAAATGTTAATTAAATTAGAAATCATTTCTTACCCACTAAAAAGGAAAAAAATAATTAGAGACATGATAACATCAAACTTAGTAAGAGTGTGGTATGATGCACTATAGTACCAGAACTAGAGAGAGTACAAATGGATCCCCTTGTGGGCAAGTTTACACAATATTAAGAGATAAGAAAACACTTTAAATGCCACTTATCTAATCTACAGAAATCTTCATCCAAGTGTACAGAAAGATACATGCATAGATGTTTGTTACAGCATTTTTGAAAAGACTCTTTCTTTAAAAAGCAGAATGACAAGGAGAGAGGGTAAGAGAGAGAAAGGGAGTGAGTGGGAATGAGGAATGGAGGCAGGGAGAGAGGGAGGGAGGGATGGAGGAAGAGAGAGAGAGAAGAAGAAGAGGAAGAGGAAGAGAATCTCCCATCTGCTAATTTACTCTAAAATGGGTGCAACAGCCAGTGCTGTGGTAGGCTGAAGCCAGGAGCCAAGAACACCATCATAATCTCTCATATGAGTGTCAACGACCCAAGTATCTGAGCCATTTTCTGCTGCCTTCCCAGGCACATTAGTGGTACGGTTGATCAGAAGTGGAGTAACTAAGACTGGAACTACACACAAAAAGAGATACCAATGTGGCAAGGGACGGCTTAACCTGCTATATCTCAATACTGACCCTTGTTAAAACATTTATTGTTTGTGTTGAGGAATGTTTCTTCTATTCTTCAGCACAATCAAGGCAATTTATGAAAAACATGTAGCCTTCATTTTAGTGAATGGGGAAAAGTTGGGAAAATCTCCACTAAGATCCAGAAACAGAGAAGGATGCCCATTCTCACCACGACTATTCAATATAATCCTGAAAGTTTTAGAGCAATTAGAGAAGGAAAAGACATCAAAGTGATAAAAAGTGGGAAGGAGGAAGTCAAAATATCCCTATTTGGAGATGACATGGCTCTAATACAGGGGATCCAAAAAACTCCACTAAGAGACTACTGGAACTCATAAAAGAGTTTGGTGAAGTAACAGGATATAAAATCAACACACAAAAATCAAGTGCCTTTGTAAACACAGACAATGCCACATCTGAGAAAGAACTTCTAATATCAATATAATTCATAATAGCTAAAAAT
Source organism: Sylvilagus floridanus (assembly GCA_949820135.1). Taxonomy (NCBI): domain Eukaryota; kingdom Metazoa; phylum Chordata; class Mammalia; order Lagomorpha; family Leporidae; genus Sylvilagus; species Sylvilagus floridanus. Next base: position 94,566,501 of record OX463225.1, on the reverse strand, counting down.
AAAAAAAAATTAATCAATTCAGGATGTAACCAAGAATGTCAAAGAACTCCATGATGAGAATTACAAAATATTAAAGAAATAGAAAACACCAAAATAGAAAAATCTTCCATGTTCATGGATTAGAAAAATCAATATCATCAAAATATTCATACTACCAAAAGCAATTTACAGATTCAATGCAATTCCAATCAAAATACCAAGAACATTCTTCTCAAAAAAAAAAAAAAGATGTTAAAATTCATATGGAAACACAAGAGACTATAATAGCTAAAGCAATCATAAACAACAAAAACAAAGCCAGAGGCAACACAATACCAGATTTCAAGACTGTTAGGTAGGAAGTTAGAAATTTAGCCTATGTGTGTGAGACAGGCCTGACCACCAGCACCTACTGCTGAAGCTCCAGAAGCCCAACATTTTGCACTTCCAAGTCCTGTTTAGACCCAGATAACTGTCCAGGTGGTCCCAGCCCTTCCCCCAAGGAAAGCTCCCAGAATTCTTTCTCCTCAGAACCAAATGTGTGACCTGATAACATGGGGCAATAAAACCTTCACAGACACTCTAAGGTAAGACCCTATGCTCTGCCCAGAGCCAGCAAATCTGGGGAGGAATTTGCTAATTTTCATCCAACAAACCCTTCCACTAGGACTCCCCTTCCTTTGTCCTGGAGGAGAGGGGGAGGTGGGTAAACAGACTCCCTTAAAATCTAGGGAGTCCAAACAGACTGTGTGCTCAGTCTCCTGCCTCTCAGCTGAGCTGCCCACCTGGCCTGCCGAGGTGTATTCTCTCCTTTCAACCATGTAACCTCGCTCTCCCCAGCCTGAGTGACTGGGCACACTCTCTATGTCCCTTCCGTTCTGCCGGATGTCCTATCCCCAATAAAACCTTATCACTCTGCTCTCTGTCTCACGGCTGGATTCTTTCTTGCGTGAAGACAAGAACTCCATGGCTTCCATGGCCTTTCCTCCGGTGACATTTCTACAGGGAAGTTATAATCAAAACAGCATGGTACTGGCACAAAAACAGATGTGTAGACCAATGGAACAGAATAGAAATTCCAGAAATGAATCCATATATTTACAAAAAACTTATCATTGACAAAGGAGATAAAATCAATCCCCGGAGGAAGGACAGTCTCTTCAACAAACAGTATAGGGAAAACAGATCTCTGTATGATGCAGAAGTATGAAGCAAGAACGCTACCTTACACTTTACACAAAAATCCACACAAAAAGTCAAAGACCTAAATCTACAACCTGATACCATCAAATTATTAGAGAACATTGGGGAAATGCTGCAAGATACTAGCATAGGCAAAGACTTCTTGGAAAAGATCACAGAAGCACAGGCAATCAAAGCCAAAATTGACAAATGAGATTATATCAAATTGAGAAGTTTCTGCACTGCAAAAGAAACATTCAGTAAATTGAAGAGGCAACCGACAGAATGGGAGAAAATATTGGAAATTATTAACTGATAAAGGATTAATATCCAGAATCTATAAAGAGCTCAAGAAATTCAGCAACAACAACATAAACAATTCAGTTAAAAAGTGGACAAAGGACTTGAACAGTTATTTTTCTAAAAAAGATATTCAAATGGCCACAGACACATGAAAATCAGGATCACTAGTCATAAGGGAAATGCAAATCAAAACCACAATGCAGTTTCACCTCATGCCAGTTAGAATGGTTCTCAAACAGAAATCAACAAATATTAATTGTTGTTGAGGATGTAGGGAAAAAGGTACCCTAATCTACTGGTGGTGGAATTGTAAACTGGTTCAGCCACTATGCAAGGTAGTATTGAGATACCTCAGAAATGAATACAGGCCTACCAAATGACCCAACCATCCCACTACTGGGAATTTACACAAAGGAAATAAAATCAGCATATGAAAGAGTTATCTGTTCCCCCATGTTTATTGCAGCTCCATTCACAATGTCTAAGATATAGAATCAACTCAGATGCAAATCAACTGAAGACTGGATAAAGAAATTATGGTATATTTACACCATGGAATACTACATAGCAGTAAAAAAAATGAAATCCTGTTGTTTGCAACAAAATGGATGCAACTGGAAACCAGTATACTTAGTGAAATAAACTAACCCCAAAAAGACAAATACATGTTCCCCCTGATCTGTGGTAATTAAAAGAGTATCTAAAAGGCAATCTATGGAAATGGTATTGACACTTTTAGATGCAATGATTTTGAACAGCCCATGTCTTGACTGTTGAGGAACAGTTTTGTTCCCCGTACTATCTTTTGTTCTCTTAGTGTAGGGTTAATTTTATGAGCATAAAGTTAATTGAAAATATATCTATGTATAAAATAAAATGGGAAAAAGAGAGGGAGGAGGAGGAGGAGAAGGATGGGAGTAGGGGTGAGAGGGAGGGTCGTGTGGGAAGAATCACTATGTTTCTAAATTTGTATAAATAAAATGCATGAAGTTTGTATACCTTAAATAAAAGTTTTCTAGGTTAAAAAATAAGCAGTGCAACAAAAACATTACACTACTATAGTTTTAATGATCTGTGAATACTTTAAAATTTACTGTAAATGGGTGAAATGGTCATATTCATTTCAATTATTGTTTATAGCCATTGTCTATATTCCCACTAAATTGAGGTATTTTTGGTTTTTGTTTTTTAAGAAAGTATGTTATTGAAAAAATTAATAGAAAATAAGAATCAAAGGTGAAGGAGGGTGGGAACAAAGGAGGGAGACAGAGTGGGTTGGGAAATATCATCTTAAAACTGCATATATGAAAATATATGCATAAACAATGATATGAAAATAGATGCATGATATAAAAATATCATCTTAAAACTGCATATATGAAATACATAAAATCTTTCCCATTATGTAAAAAAATTTACTTTAAAATTTAAAAAAATTTATTACATCAGAATTTTTAGAAATAACTTAAATATCTATTGTATTGGAAAATGACTGAATAAAATATAGTCAGTAAGAGCCTACTATGTGATTTGTCCAATTAATAGGTTGTGTATTATTTAAATACTTTGAAAGACTTCTGCATTTGTATGTAACAAACTGGAAAAAGAATGTGCTCTTTATATAGTCATTTAATCAAAGTAATGAAAATTTTATGAGATCTAATAATTACTGAGGTTGTAATATTAAAAATCTCTCATTACAGTTGTGGACTTCAATTTTTTCTTAACATTCTGTGAAGGTTTTCTTTTACTTATTTTAAAATTTATTAATAATATGAGTAAATATTGAGAACTACTGATTTTTCTAATCATAACATGAATTATTTTTATTGTAAAACACAATTTTATTTTTGACAGTGTTTGTTCTTTGTTCTTATTTGTTTATTTTGTAACAAATTACATAGTAGGCTTTTACAACAACTTGTCTGGTTAAATTTTCATCATTTATTTTGTTGTAAATTTTTACCATTAATGTTTTCTATTCATGTTTTTTTTTTTAAATTGTGCTTGAAAATTTTGCCTTTGAACAGGAACATGTAGGCAACTTACACTGAATAGATTATAAATTTGTGTTTATATCATTTTATTATTGTCCTATAGATTTTAAAGTACAAAAGTAGTTTATTTACATATTTTGCCCTTTATCTCAGAATAAATTATTCACTTTATTCTATGAACAGAAATTATATTACTCATATTTTCAAAGTCTGAAACACAATAAATAAAATGGACTTAAAATATTTAAACATAACTTATTATATTCCAGTTCAGTTATGGTTTTGATTTTTATTGTATATTTCATATAATCCTGCATAACATTAAATTTTTTTTGTAGGAATAATGGCTAGTGTTCAGTCACGTTTACTCAGACCTTTACTATTTTCTTTACCCTTCACTCCTCTTGCATCTACGGTTACTCTGGATGTCTAAAATATGTTCTTTAAAATTTCCTATGGTGAATATCTGCTGAGGACAAATTCTATTAGTTGTTCCTATTCTAATGTCTTTATTTTACTTTTATTTTTAAAAAATTTTCTTGTGGGTAAACTTACAGAAGTTATATTCTTCCAGAATTTTGAGGATATTCCATAAATATCTGGATTTCACAGTAGCTTTAGAGAAGTCAGGTGTCAATCTAATTGCTATCCCTTTAGATGAATTTTCTTTCTGTATTTACTACTTGACAAATATCAATATCAGCGTTCTTAGTTTTTTATGTTATCTAAATATGGATCGATTTATTTGTTTTCTTGGGAATCTATGGCTTGACTTTTAACAGATGTATAAAACTGTGATATTAGGTTAATATGCATTTATATTTGTTGCATCTTCCTGGTAAATTGTTCCTTTTATCATTATGTAATATGCTTCTGTTATTTGTGACAATTTTGAAATATATACATATATATACATATATATACATATATAACTATACTCTTGCAATCTTGAGATTCTCACAGACTTTTTCCATCCTTTCACTTTGAGTCTGTGTCTGTTTTTTTTTTTTTTGCTTTTTTTTTTTTTGATAGGCAGAGTGGACAGTGAGAGAGAGAGAGAGAGAGAGACAGAGAGAGAAAGGTCTTCCTTTTGCCGTTGGTCCACCCTCCAATGGCCATCGCGGCCGGCGTGCTGAGGCTGGCACACAGCGCTGATCCGAAGGCAGGAGCCAAGTGCTTCTCCTGGTCTCCCATGGGGTGCACAGCCCAAGGACTTGGCCATCCTCCACTGCACTCCCTGGCCACAGCGGAGAGCTGGCCTGGAAGAGGGGCAACCGGGACAGAATCCAGTGCCCTGACTGGGACTAGACCTGGTGTGCCGACTCCGCAAGGCAGAGGATCAGCCTAGTGAGCCACAGTGTCGGCCTGTCTGTTCTTAGATGTGAAGTCCACTACATATAGGTAGCACATCATTGAATTTTTAAAATTTATTTGAAAGGGAGGGAAACAGAGAGAGAGAGATAGAGAGAGATCTCCCATCAGTTAGTTACCCAAATGCCCAAAACTGCCAGGGTTGGGCCTGGATAAAGTCAGGAGGCAAGAGATCAATCTGTGTTTCCTGAATGGATGTTAGGGCCTCAACTACTTATGGCATCACCTACCGGCTCCAAGGGTGCATATTAAGTGATGGAACAAGGACGGAAGCCTCAGCCATTCTCCCTCATTGCCCAAAGGAGATAAACACTGGAATGTATTCTTTGCTCTTGAAACTCAGTTGCATCTCATGCCCTATTGACTTCATACCTCAACCTTTACAGCCACCTGAAAAATGAGTTGCTTTGACCACCTAAAAGACCAGTTCCAGGAATTCTCCTCTGCCTGTTGCCCCCTACTCCACCCCCATTCTCAGCCCTCTTAATATAAAAATGCCTGGTCCCTGGGGTCCGGACCTTTTGCCATGTGTTCCATCATGGGCACATGGGAAGTTGGTCACCAACCTGTATGGATTTATTTTCTCTGAATAAATTCGGTCTGGCTGTAAATTCGTACTCTGCCTCTTCTCTATTCTGCGCCTATTTTCCTAACATTCTGGTGCCACATATAAGGAGGCACCAATCTGCCACTCTTTTCCTAACAAACAGGAAGCTGGAATCAAGAGCACATCTATAACTCCTATTGAGGCACTCAAATATAGGATACAGGCATCCCAAATGAAATCTTAACTGTTACACTAAATGTCTAACCCTGGATCTTACTTTTTATCCATTTAGCTTATGTCATTTAATTGATGGCTTTAATTCATCAACATTTAAATTAATTTCTGATATGAGAGGACTTACTATTCCCATTTATATTGGTTTCTTATAGATGTTTTATCCCTTTTTTCCACTCTGGTTTCTTCCTTTTCTGTGTCATTTTTTGTAGTTTCATCTTTTGATTTCCCTTTAATTCACCATTTCTTTGTGGTTACCGTTATAATCATATAAAATATCTTAAAGTTATGACAATCTATTTCAAACTAAGAAGTAAATTTTAGTTGCATACAAAGGCTGTGCTTTTATAACTCTGCCCTTCTACCTTGTATTATTGATCATACAGATTATATCTATTTACATTGTATGTCCAGTAACAGGTTTATAGGTTTAAAAAATTTACACTAAATATGAGATTAAATCACCTGCTTTATAAAGCCATTGGATACTGTATTTGTCTATACATTTACCTTTGCCAAGAATTCCTATATTTTTGTATCATTTTGTGTTGCTCTTTATTGTGCTTTTACTTCAACATTTAGAATTCTTCAGCATTTATTGTAAGGAGATATCTGATTGTGATTAACTCTCTCTTTTGTTTGAGACAGTCATTGTTTTCTTCATTTCTGATTATTATGGAGAGTTACATGAACAGATACAGATCTGTCATCTACCAGCTCACTACCCAAAAGGGATTATGCCAGACCATGGCAAAGATTCAGGTCTTCCCTGTGAGTGGCAGAGACCTATCTACTTTAGCCATTATCTCTTGCCTCAAAAGATAGGCAGGTAGGAGGCTGCAATCAGGAGAGGATCTGGAAATGTCCATTTCCTTCAATTTTGAAATTGTTTGGCCAGATATGTTAACTCTTGTTTGGAAGCTGGCTGTTTGTTTTGTTGTAGCACACTAAATATATTATCCCACTTCATTCTACCTTATAAGGTTTCTGTTGAAAAATCTTATAGTCTAATAGATCCCTTGTAAATGTTGTTATTTTTGATACTATCAAGATTGTCTCAATATCTGGTAATTTTTTCTTTCTTTCTCTCTCTCTCTCTTTCATTAGTTTTACTTATTTGTAAGGCAGAATTATACAGTGATAGAAGAGGGGTTGGAGGGTGGGAGGGAGAAAGGGAGAAAGGGAGAATCTTCCATCTGTTGGTTCACTCTTCAAGTTGCTGCGACAGCCAGGGCTGAGCCAGGATGAAGCCAAGAACCAGTAACTTCTTCTGGGTCTCCCATATGGGTGAAGGGGCCCAAGGACTCAGGACATCCTCTGCTGCTTTCCAAGGTGCATTAGTAGGCAACTGGATTGGAAGTGCAGCACCCAGGACTCGAACTGGCACCCATATGGGATGCTGGCATTGCAGGCAGCTGTTTTACCCATTAGGCCTCAACACTCAATATATTTATTTAAAGTCAGAATTACAGAGAGAGAGGAGAGAGAGAGAGAATCTGCTATATGTTGGTTCACTTCCCAGATGACAAAAATGAACCAGGCCAAAACCAGAAGTAAGGACTTTCATTCAGTCTACAATGAGGACACAGGGACCCAAGCACATGGACCATCTTATATGCTGCTTTTTTCCCAAGCCATCACTAGGGAACTGGATCAGAAGTGGAGAAGCTAGGACCCCAACTGGCAACAACATGGGATAACAGTGTCACAGGCTGTCCCTTTACCTGCTACACACAATGCCAGCCCTATCTGTTACTTTGAGCAGATGGATTATTACGGTTTTTAGTGCAGGTTCTTTTGTATTTCCTAGTTTTATTTCTTTAAGTGTCTTGAATTTCATGCTCTATTGTTGGGAAATTTTCAGAAACTATTTCTACAAATACTTTCCAAATAATCAAATGTTAACACTTTAATGCTATTTCCTCTCAGGGGTGGGAACCATTTTTTTCTGGCAAGGGCCATTTGGATATTTACAACATCGTTCATGAGCCACACAAAATTATCAACTTAAAAAAATTAGCCTGCTATAGATTTATTGAATTTTGAGTTCCACCTGAGGTTGCCTTGGCAAGGCCAGACCACACAGGCCTCGTATGGCCTATGGACCAACATTTAACACCACTGCATAATCAGGATTGTATTGATTCTGTTCATACTACCAGCGACAGGAACCAGAGCCATAAGACTAGATTGAAACAAAGAGTTCTTGTATTATTCTGTGACAGCCGCCTTAAATTTTACACCTTACATGCCTTACTTACCTCATACTAGTTCAGTGCTAGAAAGAGGAATAAGTGGAAAATAACCACATAGAAGAATTTTATATACTGCATACTGCAACAAAAATTTTTTTTCAGTTGCCTAGTGCAACTTGATTTCACAGCCCCATATTTAAGTACCAACTCAAATTTCATGTAGTTTAGATGAAATCTCATTCCTATTTCAAGTGAAATATTCAAGCTACATTTAGCCAGTTTAATAGCACCAAATCTCTCTAGTTAAAGAAAAAATAGAATTCATTGTTTAAAGTAATTGAAAATTTTGAATAGTAGGGTAGCTGTAAGGGCTTCTGCATAAGGCTCAAATTATCAGTATTTCCCTAACTCCGTAATGGCTCTTAGGCTCATTTATAATGGCCATGAGCTACCAACAGGATTACTGCCAGGAAAACAGCTAAAAGCTCCAGACTTACTATACCAAATAGAAAGAAAAAAAAAATTATTGTATAAGCCCCTGGAAATTCATCTAATTCAACCTACTTGGACCACAGTTTTAACTTATGTTGGGGATGTTTGTGTATTACCCACAGAGATGTTAAATTCTAGATATCTAAGTTCTTAAACTTATCAAATATTTTCAAAGCTCCAAGTGAAGCAAGAAAGCAATAGGAGTGTTGGGCATCTCAGTGAAAATCAAGGTGGAAGGATGACTGAAGTTTGGTCTAAACCTCAGAATTTTCATATAACCAGAATGAGGTAGACTGATGCTATAGTTTGGAAACGATTTGACTCTGTCTTCCAAAGTTTCATGCATCAGAAATATGGTTCTCAGTGCAGTGGTTCTGAGGTGGTGGGATTTTTATGAGGTGATGCCTAGTTCAAGATGATTCGATCATGGAGGAGGTCATTATCCTCAGACAGGGTTAAGTTTTCATGGGACTCCAGTTTTACAAGTAAGACTGGTCCCTTGTTCACTGGCTTCCTGTATCACCATCTGATCAATCCCTCTTGCCATGTGTTCCTGACATTGTGATGCCATCCATCTCATGGCCCTCACCAGAACAGAGCAGTGGCCAGCATCATGGTTTTGGACATTCAGAACTTAAGTCAAATAAATTATATTTTGTTATAGCAACAGAAAATGGACTGAAACCATTGTGAACCAGAATGACAAGCCAACATTTGGGAACTTACGCTCTATCAGACTTGTATTTAGAGAGAGAGAGAGAGAGGGAGAGAGAGAGGTCTTTCATCCGCTGGTTCAATCCCCAATTGGCCGCAATGGCCAGAGCTGCGCTGATCCAAGCCAGGAGCTTCTAGGTCTCTAACCCAGGTGCGGGGGCCCAAGGACTTGGGTCATCTTCTATTGCCATAGCAGAGAGCTGGATTGGAAGTGGAGCAGCCGGGACTCAAACCAGCATCCATATGGGATGCCGGCAGTGCATGTGGCAACATTGCCCACTATGCCACAGCGTCGGCCCCCGTGTCAATTTCTTGAATTCAGTTCTTTCCATGATTCTGCCTCTAGCCTATCCTCATCTTCATATCCTAGATTTTATCCAATATTTCCAAATTTCAGCCATCTTTTTATTTCAATCTCCCAATTTTCTATTTTCTACTTCTAGTAAAGAATTCCAAGACATCTTCAACTGTACTGAAACCTACAATTGATTATACAATTTGTCATTGTAACTCAACCTGTATTTTCTCAATTAGTTCCTTACTCAGATTATTTCCCCCTCATCTTCATTCCATCACTTCCTATTTCACTGAGAAAATAAACCACTTTAAATGTTTCTGATAGATATTGAACTACAAACATTCAGATCCATATTATCCATCTTTCATTATATTGCTATTGATGACAGTTTTCATGATTACTTTAGAAACCTTATATTTGTGAACCAGATCTATGGCTCTAGCAATCTCTCTCCTTCCTGGATGTTTTTTCTCTAATGAACTAATCCTATTAACATACAAACTTGTCATATCTCTAGTCTTTAAAGAAAAAACTTCTCCTGATACTGTATTATCTTCCATTTATAATCCATTTCTCTATTCCCCCTGAAAGCAAAGTTTCTATTAAATGAATTGTCCTCAATTTTTATTAAATTCCTCTCTACAATTCTCATTAATACCACTTCTCACTCTTTCCATTCATTAAATAAGCTTGCCAAGGGAAAAGCCTCAAATGCTGCCAAACCCAATGATCAATTAAGAGCTCATTTTTGACACATCAATAAGGTTAATAAATTTGACCATCCCTTCCTGTTTGGGATGTTTTATTTGGTTTATAGTTATTCTTCAGTCTGTCTTAATTGTTTCTTACCTACTTGATACCTCAACATTAGCATGTTACAAAGTTCACTTCCTTATGCTTCGAATTATTATTTTTAATTATTTAATGCTCTTACTCTCTGCACTTCACAACACTTTAAGTAAAAGGGAAGAAACTGATTCATGAAAGCATTTTTACATGTCTTGAGTCTCAGGCAGTAGCTCTAAATTGAAGCTATTATTGCATACTCATAAGAAAGTTATCAAAAAGATAAAAAATGAATGTTTTACTTCTTAATTTACCTGATATTAATTTCACTAATAAAATAGTAATTTCAAATGAAAAATATTTTCAAATTTAAATAATACTTTGATAGAGGATATATTTATGGAAGATTAAATTACAATATACAAATTTCCTAAAACAGGACAAACCCCTCACTACCAAAAGGAAAATAAACAAAAATCAAAAATCCCACAGAACCATTTAAACAAAAGTACTTCTAAACCAGTTACAATAAGTAAGATTATTATTAAAAGTAAAAAGGAACGGCCAACACTGTGGCTCAATGGGCTAATCCTCCGCCTAGCAGCGCCGGCACACCAGGTTCTAGTCCTGGTTGGGGCGTTGGATTCTGTCCTGGTTGACCCTCTTCCAGGCCAGCTCTCTGCTGTGGGCCGGAAGTACAGTGGAGGATGGCCCAAGTCCTTGGGCCCTGCACCCACATTGGAGACCAAGAGAAGCACCTGGCTCCTGCCTTCGGATCAGCGTGGTGCGCCGACCGCAGCGGCCACTGGAGGGTGAACCAACAGCAAAGGAACACCTTTCTGTCTGTCTCTCTCACTGCCCACTCTGCCTGTCAAAAAAAAAAAAAAAAAAAAGTAAAACAGTGTAAATTCATTGCATTCAGGTTAAGAATAAAAAATGGTAATATTTATAAACATAAAAGGAAATTCACATTATAGAATTACCCTAAGAAATTTCGTAATCAAGTTACGTTTTTCAATATGTATAAAAGGAAAGGAAAAAATTACAAACACCATTTTATTAGAATGAAAATAATTTATTATATATAAGGCAACTTGTTAAAGCACATATATCTCTAATAAACTGATTAAAATGCATATAGATTTAATTTTTAAAGACATTTGCAAAGCTTGTTACGCACAGTTCCATAGTCCAACTGGTAAATTTCTTCTCAAAGTTGAAAAGCACTTGAAAGATATGGAATTCAAAAAGGAACCTAAAACATCATAAAAAGTCAATTAAAAAATAATCACAAATGTAACTGTTCACTAGTTTAAAAGTAAATGCTAAAACATTTGCACTTAGAAAATTAGTGAATCATGTCAAAAAATCCAAATTTAATTAAAAGTCATATATAAATTTATTTATACCATAAAAATAAAATATTTTTCATTGTGCCTATAGAAAAAATGAACAATTGCAATTTCAATATCTACTCTCAATACACTCTTAGGGTGATAATGATTATTACTAAACTTTGAGTTCTTATGGTAATAATGATTATATATAGGATTCTGAGTGATTTTCATAGTACTTTACTGTTATAAAAGGCTGGATGGCTAGGTTGATATTAGTACCTCACAATTTTACTCTAAGAAAATAGGATTCAAAATGGTCAGTCCCCACAATTACTCAAACTAGATCCTTATATCCCTCCTTTCCCAGATGGTCTGATTTATTAATTCTAACATAAAGCCTAGGAATCCTTATGCAGAAAAACGTTTCTTTGGTAGATTTTTAACCTTGGATGCATATTACAATCACTCTGAAAAATCTGAAAAATGCCAAATGCCATATTATACTGTAAGCAATTAAGTCAAAATCTGAGGGGGAATCAGATATCAATATATATTTTTTCTTTTAATCAGTATTTTATTTTTTTGAAGTTTCCAGGGCATTCCAATGTGCAGCCAAGATTGAGAATTCTGGGTAATTCTGGTCATCTAACATGTTAGAAACTCCTTTCTTCATCTACCAGAAGTGTTTCTCTTAAGGGGCTACCTTGAGTCAACACTGTCATTTTCTGTCTGTTATAATTTTCCTATTGTTTCTTTTTTTGTTCAGAAAAAGTGGTGAGAAGAAAGATACTTCTAATTAGTATATGTGTCAAAGGATATTTCAATAATAAACTTCAGAACTGACATGTGCTACTCTCACTTGGAATTAATGTAGAGATTCAGCTCTTTTAAATTTCAAATTATGTCTGAATTATATAAAGCACCTAAACTAAATATTAACATAAACTAGAAAGCAGATGTTTCTGAATTATATTTAGGCAATACACAAATAGAAGAAACAAGATCATAGTTAAAGTAAATGCATATTCTCAAAGTAAGTTGACCTGATTCACTAACTTTCTCTGGAAAAATTATACAAACTAAAGGACATCATAGAATTTCAACAATAAATCTAAGAAAAATAAAAAAAACTTGTTCAATCTACATAGTTTTTGAAATATTTCATTTGAATAAAGTATAAAAAATTACTACTTAACCTAGGTCAATAGGTAGGTAGAAGAGGGACAAAACAATTCTAGTGAAAAAAAAAAGCACTGCCCCAAAAAGGATACCACAAGAAAGGATACACTTTGTATGACAGTATTACAGCAGTATTTACGCAGGAATGCTTCGAAAGAAGAACAGCAGAATGTAGTTTAATTTTTTCTTAGTTTTCAGCATTAGATTACAAATAAATGATTTTCTTAAATAAAAAAGTGAAATTATCTAATTTTTCCTCTAAAGTAAGATTTTTGATTACATCTGTATAACAGAAAACAAATATTTAAGGCATCTCATGGAGGAACTAAACATTAAACATACTTTTCTCTTAATTATATGACTCTTTTTCTCAGCTGAAGACTTACTTAATGTTCCTCCAGTTCTCCAGTTTAAAAGGTAGACAGATTTAAAGTTGAAAAAGTGCATTTCCAAAAAATTTCAAATCAAATAGTGCAACACGAACTTTTAGAATTTAAAATGCTTAATTCTGCCACTTTTAATCCTTAAATTAAGACATTCAACTTCACAAAAACGTATTTTATGAAGTGTGTTTTTATATTCTCAGTACTATAGAATCCTAACAACTAGATAACTTTAAGTGTTTTCCTCAGAAGCTTTCCAAGTGTGGTCCTTGGACCAGTTACCTCACTTTCACCAGAGAATTCAAGTTAGGCATATTCTTTGGTACAACCAAGGGTGACAGCTTGTACTGGCTTATCAGTTACTTTGTTTATTTTATCACTGAAAGCCATGAATCCTGGCAATCTCTCAGTCACAGGAAAATGCACAATTGGTCATCTGAGGCTCCATCTAAGATGTATTCAACTAAAAACTTTTGCGGGCATATGGGCAGGGAGACTAGTAATCTGTGTTTTATAAAGTTGTCCATTATAATACATGTTAAAGTTTAAGAAACAATGTTTCATTCTAGATAGGAAAAGAAAACAAAGAGTAACAGATGCATTCCTGTTATTAAATTCTTTCTTCAAACTTAATTTTTATATACAAATGGACTTTATTATAATTTTGAAATTCAATGGGAATTAATGGCATAGACAAAATATATCCTAAAAAAAATCTTGAGATATCAAAATTACTAAGCTATTAGGCTTTTATTTTTAATTTTATTTCTGGAAATAGTATTTTTTTTACATTTTATCTTTAACTTACCTTTACTAATTTTTAACATTTCCTTTTCCCTTCTTTAGAATCTTGTTTTGGTCTAGCAGATCGAGCAAACTGCTAATATTTTAATATTAAGGTTTCTTTCATCAACACGAAATCTTTCCCAAATAATTATCAAGCACTATCTTTGGTTTAACAATTAAGACATCCATATTCCATATCAGAGTATCTAGGCTTGATTCCTGGCCCTGCTCCTGACTCTAGTTTCCTGCTAATGCAGACCCAGGGAGGCAACAGATGATGGCTCAGGTTGGCTCTTTTTACCTAAATGTGAGTCTAGACTGAGTTCCTAGCTATTGGCTTTGGCCTAGGTCACTGCAGGCATTTGGGAAGTGAACCAGCATAAGGAAATTTTCTATATCTCCACCTCTCCAATAAATAAAAAGATAAAAAAAGAAAAAACAAAAACACTTTTAATATAGTATAGGAGTACAACTGTTTTCTTAACTTACCATGACTGTCAACTATTTGCTGTCTATGATTTATAAGAGAAATAAAAAATTAACCTTTTGTTTGGAGTCATTTTTTAGACCTAGACATTTTTTTCCTCTATCCTGCTGCTTTCTGGTTTGCAAATTACATTAATTACTAAAAAGCAATATGGTTAATCACTAATACATTCTGGCTATTGAAATTCTCATGTAGGAGTGGCAGTGAATATTTTGTGTGTAGTGGATAAGCTGCTGGTTAAGATGCCTATTTTCTATATTAGAGCATAAAGGTTCAAGTCCCTACTCTATTCCCAGTTTCAGCTTCATGCTAATGTACACACTGGAGGCAGCAGCTTTGGCTCAAGTACTTGGATCCCTGCCACCCAAGTGGGAGGCCTGTACTAGCTTCTTAGATTCTGGCTTCAGGCTTCAACCTGGCCCCAACCCAATCTGTGGGCATTTGGGGACTGAACTAGCAAATGATGCTCTCTCATTTCTCTGCCTCCCAAATAAATGAATAAAAATTTAAAAGGAGTGGGGAGGTACAGTATTTGGTCTAATGGTTAATACCAGGTGCCTGCATCCCACATTAGAGTACCTGCATTGGAGCCCAGCTCCACTGCCAATTTCAGTTTCCTGCTAATGTGCATCCTAAGAGGCAGCAATGGTGGCTGAAGTAGTTGGATCCCTGATACCCACGAGGGAAACCTGGACTGAGTTATTGGTTCCCAGCTTCAAACTCGCTTATCCGGAGCCATTGCAGGCATTTGAAGAAATAACCAGCAGCAGGTGGGATGGAAGCGGTCATTCAAAAAAACAAAAAGCATAAAACAAACAAACAAAAAAACTATTTCAAAGTATTTGTGTAAATTACAATATGAATAATATTAAAATGAATTACTGTTTAATGACTCTAAATGTATTTCTAGATATTCTCTTCAGGTACTCTCCTAGGCTTAGTATTAAGTATCAACTTTTGAGCTGAATAATCAAAACATTTAGACTTACCTAGAATTTAGTAACCTTAAAAAGCTGAAATTCCTGTATACTGAATTAAAATCTAATTAAAGTTATATGACTCATGTTTAAGGCATGTTTAAGTATAACTATCCCAAGTCAGAATTTCAGTTAGATGTTAGAAGGACAACATGAATTTAGTTTCAGTTATACACTTCTAAAAATTAAAGTTTTGTAACAGATTGATTTAAAGGATACAACCACCATGGGTTTTCCAAAAAGAACATATCCATTAGCTTCCTTTAAGGCTTTTGCTGCTGCTTTCTCATTTGGAAGTCCAATGAAAGCTTGTCCTTTCATGCGACCTTCTTTCATCAACCGTATATCAAACCTACAAGTCAAGGAAAAAATTAGTTTTGATTCAAAAACTGGCATTAAATTATGATGAAGTGAATAAAAATGTGATCAAAAATTTTTCTATTTCAAAGTAAAAATGACTATGTTATTTATTAAAAAATTAATTAGGTCTTTTAAAGTTGGATTTTATATTACAGTGTACAAACAGATAATGTGAGTCTGATGGTAGGTTTTTATCTATTTTCTAACTAATAAAACTGTACCTCTATGATTTAAAAATTATATTGCTAGCAAGTATATAACCATTCTCCTTTTTATTTCTTATCTATTTTTTCGAAAGTTTCATTTTTGGTCAGATGACTTAAATGAAAAAACAAAACATACATTCAAGAATACAAAGGATAACAGGAATCAATTATAAGCAATTACAGAATTGCAGTGTAGAAAGGGACCTTACTGCTCATCTGGTCAAATTATCATTTTACAAGTGATATTTACACTCAATGACTCTCCAAAGTGCATAGATAAAATCTGAGACAGAACCACAAACCAGATTTTTTTTTAAATCCAATATGGTATTTTATTATTTTACAATATAGTCATTTTCAACACTTTTTTAGACAATTATACCCAAAAGACACTTAGAAGATTTTCAGATTAGTATTTGTTATAGGCATAAAAGAAAAAGAACAAGAACTAGCATTTTACATAGCTAGCAAAAGAAATCTTGATATCCTGATGAGAAAAGAGTATCTGCCAATAATGAATGTAAATGGAGAATTATAACACAGTGCTAACTGTGCATAACTATCACTTCTCTATTTTAGCCTCCACTCAAAAATCTCTTATTTTTCTATTCCAATTTCCTTTTAATTTTTTTGACTGAGAGTCTTCCTTTAGGATTGACAAGGGGCTGGCGCTGTGGCATAGCAGGTAAAGCTGCCACCTGCAGTATTGACAACCCATATGGTCGCCAGTTCAAGTCCCAGCTGCCCCACTTCTGATCCAGCTCTCTGCTATGGCCTGGCAAAGCAGCAGAATATGGCTCAAGTCCTTGGACCCCTGTACCCGCCTGGGAGAACCACAGGAAGCTCCTGGCTCCTGGCTGTGGATTGGTGGAGCTCTGGTTGTTGCAGCCATCTGGGGAGTAAACCAGCAGAATGTAAGATCTCTCTCTCTCTCTCTCTGCCTCTCCTTCTCTGTGTAGCACTGACTTCCAAATAAAATAAATAAATCTTTAAAAAAATATATAGAATTAACAAATACGAGTTTTAAAGAAGGAAATTCTAACTTAAATATTCATTTTTATCTCATTTATAAACCTCATTCCAGACTTTTTTCACAAAAGGAGCTTTAATGTTTAATGCAGTCTGATTAAAAGACAAAAATTTATTGCTAGAGTTAGAATCTAAAATATTTTGCCAAGTGCTGGCATTGTGTCATAAAGGGTCAAGCCACCACCTGAAACATCTTTATTCCACAGGGGAGGAGGTTTGTGTCAACTCCTCCACTTCTGATCTGCCTACTAATGCACTGAGGAAAGCAGCAGAAGATGGTCCAATTGTTTGGGCCCCTGCCAAACAAGTGGGAGACCAGGATGAAGCTCCAAGCTCCTAGCTCCTAGCTCCTAGCCCCTAGCACTGGCCTGGCCCAAGCTTGGACATTGTGGCCATCTGGGGAATAACCCAGTGATGAAATATCTTTCTCTCTCTGTCTGCCCCCCTCTCTCTGTAACACTGACTTTCAAATAAATAAGTAAATAAATTTTAAAAAATAAACAAATGAAATAAAATATTTTGCCTGTAGATCTATTCTAAGGCAGATCATTAAAACAATGGTTTTCAAATTGTATTCTCTGGGCTAGCAACTTTAACATCACCCAAAACCTTTATAAGAAATGCAAAGAAAAACCAGACACTCGGGGTATGGGCCTACGAAACTGTTTTGCCAAGTTCTCCAGTGGATTCTTACACAATATGCAAGTTTGAGAACCAAAGCTTTGGGGACAGGGGCTGAAGCCAGAATTTATCATGTGTCTATCTCTATGAAGATTTATTAGAATACAGACATGAATATTCATTTACATATTGTTTATGGTTGTTTTCATTCTACAATGATAAAACAGTAGTTCTAACACTGTATAGTCTACAATAAAAAATATTAAATTTTTATTATCTACTCTTTATAGTAGAAATTTATAACTCTATCAGATTACTTATACAATGGAATAAATGAATTTTTCATATAAATTTTATCTCAAAGAGAAAATCATGGGATAAGAAAAAAAGGTTAATTCGTAACAGATAAAAACAAAACATGGATGATTAGGGAGAAAACAGCAGCGGAAACTACCGAAATTAGAGGGACACGGTGGACCTACATAGAGGGCATGGACGCCCATAAATCGAGACTCCAGAAGCCAAGAGCCTACGTACCAGTGTTGAAAAGTGAGGTGAGACCAGAATGCAGCAGCCCAAGCCACTGGGAAAAAAGCTACAGGAAGAGCCTAGAGGAAACTGGACTTGGAGCCTTGGTGGGGGCAGTGTCCCTGCCAAACTAAAGGAGGAAAAAAAAAGGGGGGGAACAGACACATTTCTCTCTCCCCAACCACTTTACAATGGTGTACTGTAACAAGCTGAAAGGCAGGCACCATTTTGGACATACGTAACAGCTGTGCCAGTTCATGTCTGTGCCAGCAACCACTCCTGACTCTGGTGTGGAGAACTAACAGGTGGCCAGGAGCTTGTGACTCAGTGTGTGAAACCTGGTGTGTGTCACTTCAGGCACACCCTTAACCATGGAGAACTGAACAGAGCTCCTTGGCCACACCCACTACAAGCCTCTAGATACTCATTGAAAGCAGACATTATATTTATCTATAGAGTCATAGTACGAAGATGAAAGCTGCCACAGCAAAAAAAAAAAAAAAAAAAAAAAAAAGAAGAAGAAGAAACCAAGTATCTCCACAAATGCAAACAAAAATGCACCAATTCAAGACACAAGAATAAGGAAGACAACATGACGTCCTCAAAAAAACCACAGAACTTCAATATTATATTGTGAAGATGATGAGATGGAAAAAATGCAAATAATGGAATTGAAAAACTGATCATAAGACTACATAGGAGTAATCAGAAGCAAATGCATGAACTACTGAAATTGATACAGGACATCAAAGGAAAACTCTCCCATGAAATCAGATCTTAAAGAGAAATCAAAATGAAATGAAGAATTCAATGGAACAAATAAAAACTGCAGTGGAGACCCTTAACAACAGATTTGGTGAAGCAGAAGAAAGAATATTGGACTTAGAAGACAAAGCACAGGAAAGTATACAGTCAAACCAAGACAAGAAGAGGAAATTAGAAATCTAAAAAACACTGTTGGTAATCTGCAGGATACTATAAAATGACCCAACATACAGGTTCTAGGAGTTTCTGAAGGCGTGGAAAGAAAGGAAGGATTAGAAGACGCTTTTAGTGAAATAACAGAAAACTTCCCTAATTTGGAGAAACAAAGGGACACCTAAGTTACAGGAAGCACATAGAAGTCCTAATAGACACGACCACAAAAGATCTTCGCCACAACACATTGTAATCAAACTCCACAGTAAAACATAAAGAGAAGATTCTAAAATGTGCAGGAAAGAAACATTAGATTATTTTCAGAGGATCTCCAATTAAACTCACAGCAGACTTCTCATCAGAAACCCTACAGGCTAGGAGGGAATGGCACGATATAATCCAACTCTTAAGAGAAAAAAATTGTCAACACAGAACACTATACCATGCAAAGCTCTCATTTATAAATGAAGGTGAAACAAAGGCCTTCCATAACAAACAGAAGTTGAAAGAATTTGTCACCACCCATCCAGCCCTACAAAGAATGCTTAAGGATGTGTTGCATACAGAAAAATGGTCATCACTACAAAAGAAGGTAAAGAAAAAAAAATCTCTCAGTAAAAGTTCAAAGGAAATCCACAGTTAAAAAATAGGACTATTTTTAGAAAAATGGCAGGGCAAAGTCATTACTTATCAACAGTCCTAAACTCTCCAGTTAAAAGACACAAACTGGCAGAATGGATTAAAAAATGAAACCCATCTATTTGCTGCCTACAAGAAAGACAACTCACCAACAAAGATACAGACGGAAAGTAAAAGGATGGAAAAGGATAGTCCTTGGCAAAAAAAAAAAAAAAAAAGAGCTGGTGTAGCCATCCTAGTATCAGACAAAATAAACTTTAGACTTTAACACAAAAAAATTAAGAGACAGAGAAGGGCACCATGTAATGATTAAGGGATCAATTCAACAGGAAGATATAACTATTATAAACATATATGCACCTAATTACAGGGATCCTGGCTATTTCAAAGAAATGTTAAGGATTTAGAGGTTTAAAGGGAGACTTAGACTCCAATACAATAGTAATGGGGGTCTTCAATACTCCACTTTCAACAATGAACATATAAATCAGACAGAAAACAGCAAGGAAAAGCAGATTTAATTGACAATATGGACCTAACAGATATCTATAAAACTTTTCATCCTAAAGTTTCAGAATACACATTCTTCTCAGCAGTGCATGAAACTTTCTAAACACATGGAGACTGAACAACATGTTTCCGAATTAACAGTGGGTCATAGAAGAAATCAAAAAATTTCTGGAAACAAATGAAGATGACAACACAACGTTTCAAAACTTACAGGATACAAAAAAAGCAGTGTTAAGAGGAAAAGTTTATAGCAATAGGTACCTACATCAAGATATTGGAAAGGCGCCAAATAAATGAGCAATTGATGCAGTTCAAGGATCTAGAAAAACAACAAACCAAACCCCAAACTAGTAGGAGAAAAGAAATAATTAAAATTAGTGAAGAAATCAACAAAATTGAATCCAAAAAAACAATACAAAGATCAGCAAAACGAAGAGCTGGTATTTTGAAAAAATTAACAAAATTGACACACCATTGTCCCAACTAACCAAAAAAAAGAGAAGACCTAAATCAATAAAATTAGAGATAAAAAAGGAAAAGTAACAACAGACACCAAAGAAATAAAAAGAATCATCAGAAATTACTACAAAGAGCTATATAACAACAAACTAGGAAACCTAAAAGTGGATAGATTCCTGGACACACACACCCTACTTATATTGAGCCATGAAGACACAGAAAACCTAAACAGAACCATAATCAAGATGGAAACTGATTCAGTAATAAAGGCCCTCCCAAAAAAGAAAAGCCCAGGACCTGATGGCTTCACTGCTGAATTCTACCAGACATTTAAAGAACTAACTCCAATTCTTCTCAAACTATTGAGAACAATCAAAAAAGAGGGAATCCTCCCAAATTCTTTCTATGAAGCCAGCATCACCTTAATTCCTAAACCTGAAAATGGTGCAAGAGAGAAAGAATTCCAGACCAATTTCCCTGATGAACATAGATGTAAAAGTTCTCAACGAAATTCTAGCCAACTGAATCCTACAACACATCAGAAAGATCACCTACCCAGACCAAGTTGGATTTATTGCTGGTAAGCAGGGATGGTTCAACTTTGGCAAATCAATGTGATACACCACATTAACAAACTGCTGAAAAACCATATGATTATCTCAATAGATGCAGAGAAAGCATTTGATAAAATACAACACCCTTTCATGATGAAAACTCTAAGCAAACTGGGTATAGAAGGAACATTCCTCAAAACTATCAAGGCAATTATGACAAACCCATGACTAGTATCCTATTGAATGGGGAAAAGTTGGAAGCATTTCCACTGAGATCAGGTTCCAGACAGTGATGCCCACAATCACCACAGCTATTCAGTATAGTCCTGAGAGTTTTAGCCAAAAAGAAATTAAATGGATACAAATTGGGAAGGAAGAAGTCAATCTATCCCTGTTTGCAGATGACATGATTTTTTATTTAGGGGATCCAAAGAATTCCACTAAGAGACTATCTGAACTCATAGAACAGTTTGGCAAAGTTCCAGGATATAAAATCAATACACAAAAATCAACAGCCTTTGTATACATAGATAATGCCACGGGTGAAAGAACTTCTAAGATTAATCCCATTCACAACAACAACAACAAAAAAAATCAAATACATTGGAATAAATTTAACCAAGCATGTCAAAGAACTCTATGATGAGAATTATAAACCATTAAAGAAATAGAAGATACAAAATAATGGAAAAATCTTCCATGTTCATGGATTGGAAAACTCAATATTATCAAAATGTCCATACCACTGAAAACAATTTAGATTCAAAGTGATACCCAACCAAAATACCAAAGACATTCTCTTCAAATCTAGAAAAAATGATGCTGAAATTCACATGGAGGGACAGAAGACCTCAAATAGCTAAAGCAATTCTATAAAACTAAAACAAAGCTGGAGGCAGCACAATACCAGATTTCAAGACACACAACAAGGCAGTTATAATCAAAACAGCCTGGTACTGGTACAGAAATAGATGGACAGTCCAATGGGACAGAATACAAACACCAGAAATCAATCAAACATCTTCAATGAACTTATATTTGACCAAGGAGCTAAAACCAATCCCTGAAGCAAGGACAGTCTCTTCAACAAATGGTGCTTGGAAAACTGGATTTCCACATGCAGAAGGATGAAGCAAAATGTTCAACCTTATACCTTAAACAAAAATACACTCAACATGGATAAAAGATCTAAATCTATGACCCAACACCATTAAATTATTAGAGAACATTGGGGAACACCTACAAGACAATGGCATAGGCAGAATTCTTGGAAAAGACCCCAGAGGCACAGGCAGTCAAAGCCAAAATTAACAAATGGGATTACTTCAAATTGAGAAGTTTTTGTATAGTAAAGGAAACAGGAAAGTGAAGAGGCAATCTAAATAATAGGAGAAATTATTTGCAAACTATTCAACTAATAAAGGATTAATAACCAGAATCTACAAAGAGATCAAGAAACTCCACAACAACAAAGCAACCAACTTAAGAGATGGGCCAAGAACTTAAACAGACATATTTCAAAAGAGGAAATCCAAATGGCCAACAGACACATGAAAAAATGTTCAGGATCACTAGCTGTAAGGGAAATGCAAATCAAAACCACAATGAGGTTTTACTTCACCCCAGTTAGAATGGCTTTCATACAGAAATCAACAAGTGACAAATGCTGACAAGGATGTGGGGGAAAGGGTACCCTAATCCACTGTTGGTAAAGCCACTATGGAAGATGGTATGGAGATTGCTCAAAAATATGAATACAGACTTACAAAATGACCCAGTTGTCTGACTCCTGGGAATTTACCCAAAAGAAATGAATTCAGTAAAGAAAAGAGCTATCTGAACCTCCATGTTTATTGCAGCTCAATTCAAAATAGCTAACACATGGAATCAACCTAAATGCCCACCAACCAAAGATTGGATAAAGAAATTATAGGGTATGTACAGTATGGAATACTATACAGAGGTAAAAAAAAAAATGAAATCCAGTCATTTGCAACAAAATCAATGAATCTGGAAAACATTATACATATTGGGGCCAGTGCTGTTGCCTAGTGGGTAAAGCCACTGCTTCCAATGCTGGCATCCCATATGGGCACCAGTTCGAGTCCTGGCTGCTTCACTTCTGATCCAGCTCTCTGCTTTGGCCTCAGAAAGCAGTAGAAGATGGTCCAAGTTCTTGGGCCCCTGCACCCATGTGGGAGATCTGGAGGAAGCTCCTGGCTCCTGGCTTCAGATCAGTGCAGCTCCAGCAATTGCAGCCAATTGGAGAGTGAACCAGCCGATGGAAGACCTCTATCTCTCTCTGCCTCTCATTCTCTCTCAGTGTATCCCTTACTTTCAAGTAAATAATCTTTTAAAAAGAAATTTAATTTAATTTAGTGAATTAAGACAGCCCCAAAGGGAAAAATACCCTATGTTCTCCATATGTTTAGATGCTAATAGAGCACCTAAAAGGAAATCTGTCGAAGTGAAACTGACACTTCGAGAAGGATGACTTGAGGTTCCCTTGTATTGACTGTTAAGGAACAGTTTCGCTTTCTTTGATTTTTTGTCTTTTTTTTTTTCATACTATTTGTTGAACTCTTTGCTTAACAGAGTTAATCATATGCATATAAAGTCAACTGAAAATAGGTCTCAGTAAAAAATAAGAGTGGGAATAAGAGAGGGAGGAGGAAGACTATAACTATAAAGCTACACAGTTCTGCATACATTCCTGCAAAGTTACTTCTAAGGGTAGAGTTTAAAAACTTGTCATGGGACTCCAAATCCCATCAAAATTGGAGGTAAAATTCAAAAAGGAAAAAAAAAAAAAAATTAGCCAATCCTAACTGGTTTAATTCTGACATGCTTTTTGTTTCCCTTGCTGACTCCATGAAGACCATGGCCTGAGAAGTTCCTCACTGTGCTCTCAGCTTTTGCCTCTTGCCTCCTGATCACCCTGGTTTGTTTCCCCATGTGGTGAGAAGAGCTCCCTGTTTCTGGCATCTGTGAGTTGAAAACTGGCTCTCTGTTCAGTCTCTTCTAGTGGTTGCATCTGGCTAGCCATCACATAAGAGAATATAGAATAGTACAGAACTGAGAAAGTAAGAGGCATCACAGGATATGAAAGTGGCCCAGTGGGACAAGAATGCAATGTGTACAGCAGAGGCTGGGAAAGTGGACCATGGTTCCAGCTCAAAATCTGGCACACCAAATGTTTTTGTATAGCTCAGGATTAAGAGATTTTTAAAAACATCATTATGAGATTCAAACAAAAATAATAAAAGAAAAATGATATTTAAAAAAACAAAAACAAAACTTAATTTGAAATGAGGACTGCTACTTACATGATCCGTTGTGTTTCAGATGAAAAGTCAACATATCTTCCAAAAATAAATTTAAGGTCCTAGAATTTAAACAAGAAAAAAAAATAAATAAGAAAGGAAACAAGGTATGCAATAATAGAAATCAATTTATAAATTTCAACCTACCTTTTCTTGAACATGTTTAGCTAAATTCTTTACATAAATTCTACAGTTTGGTTCACCAGGTTCATAACTTCTGAAAACTGAAAGTGCTTCCATTTCTTTATCAAAAACAAAACAAGGATAATAAAATTAATTTTTATAAATTTTGAAACATGAAAATGTTAAAATCATAGAAATTAACAGCAGAATTAACAGGCATAAAATACTTACTAAAATTTGAATTCAGGAAAAAAAATTTTAATTTTGTTTTCAAAATTCCAGGCACCCAGAATAACTATAGCCCGCCCAATAAAATGTCCACTTCCTCATACAAATGCAAGAAAGCAGTATTCAAACCCAATAGTCAGGTATTTCAAACAAACTGTAGCCTCTGAATCCCTTTCCAGCTATATTCCTGTTTATTCTCAGTAATCTGTTTTTGACCACTAGAAATCAATGTGCAAAAATGCTAGTTGGAAGTCTGTTACTGTGGAAAAGATTATGAGCAACTAATCAATCAAAAATTCTAAATTTTCCCAAGAGATACTAAAAGAATTAAAATTCTCTAGTAAAAAAACTACCATGTTAGGATATAAAATCCTGAAATGTGGATTTCTAATGGCCAAATAATTTTTTTACAATCACTTTATATGTATTTTAGATACAGTATTGTGATGGTTCATCGATTGCACTGTATTTGGAATATACAACTGGAGACTTGTAGGATACACAGATTTGTTTTCAGTGCCACTCAAAAGTTTTGGAATGAAAACAAAAAAATTTTCCCTAACAAATATAGACTGGCAATACTGTATGGAAGGAAAACACCTTCTCTACAAAGTGTGAGTATTAAAAACCAAAAAGATAAATAAACATTAAAGAGAGATAAGTTTTGAAGTGTGTGGTTTAAATTACAGTACATGACACTAACAGATTTTGTTTCTATAGAGCGAAAGAAATGGAAAATGGAATATGTAGTTTATTTAATGACATTACCTTCTCTAGAAATTCTGCCCTTTTCCAACTCCCTTCTAGAAATACATTCTGATGGCATTTCATCAGAGTCTTCTTTAGTCTCCTCTGTGACATTCAAATTAGGCTTTGGGAAAATTTTTCCAAATCCTATATTGGATGCATCAACTTCAGCACCAGGTACATCTAAGAATTCAACATTAGCATAAATCATTAACAATACCTTCCTTCAAAATAGTTTTCAGGTTTCCTTTCTTCCATTTCTTTTTAATAAGATATCTTTGGGCACTAAAATTATTTAATGTTTCTCAATGTTTTGTAGGAGGTATTAAGCAAAAGTCAAAACAGTAAATATTTTGTGGACCACATGGTTTCTACCATGACCATTCAACTCTAGTGTTGTACTATGACAACACTGACAGACTAGAGCTAAACAGCTAAGTGGATGCTAAGTCATTAGACCAGGTCTAATTTTTTATAGAACTTACTACATAACAAACTTGCAGTAAGTCATTAGAATGATAAAAAATATGTAAAACATGATGTTCACTCAGAAAGAGTAAGAGAAAAATGTGTATACATGTACAGGATAAGTTATGAGAGGATATAGGAGTATTTTTATATGTGTATACACACATACATATACACACTCTCAATTTCTAAATTACTAACAGTGGTTATATCCAGGTAGTGAGACATAGAAGAGTTGGGTTTGGGGATTAAATGAAAAATGTTTTGTAGTAATACAATTATATATACAATAATATCATAGAATATCACATTAACCAATGAAAAATTCAGTCAATACCAGCAACTATTTTTTTAAGTGTAAACATTAGGAAAAAACAATCCCAAATTTTACTATAATAATCATTATTAGCATTAGGCATACAGCAAAAATATTATTATTTAGCATTAGTTTTGGTTACATCAAAATGTTAAAATGGGTATTATTTCATAATCTTGAGGAAGAACTAACTGCACATTAAATTGACAAATACTAAAATACAGGAACACTATATATACAAAACAACTTCTAGCATAAAAAGCTGATTCTAGCATAAGAAAGAACTACAATTTTCTTACCACATTTTTTTTCTTCAAATTTTTCTTCCTTTTCTAAATCTTTCTTAAATGCTGCTGGTATGTCAGTAGATATATGGAATTCAATTTTTCTGTTACCCACAGGCTGTGGTTGGTCAAATACATCTGATGGTAACAGCACTGGATGTAAATTGCTATTGAAAGGTAATCCAACATTAGCTTGCAACTGCAAATAAAATCTTGAGCAAAACATTATTTCAAATTTACTTTAAATTTTAGAAACAAACACGGATAAAGCATTCACTGCACTCCAGGCACAGCACAAAATAAAAGGTTTAATACTTCAATAAGTCTTAAAAATGCTCTAATACAAGTACTATTTAATTCTGCTTTACAGATAAGTGGACTGAGTTTAACAATGTTAACAATTTGCAAAGTCACTGGATAAATGGGAGAGTGAACTAGATGACTGTTGATATTTGTTTCAAATGTATTTATTTATTCAAAAATCAGAGTGGCAGGGATAGAGAGAAAGAGAGGGAGAGACACAGAGAAAACGATCATCCATCTGGTGATTCACTACCCAAATGCCCACAACAGTTAAGAGCTTGGGCTATGCAAAGTCAGGAGCCAGGAACTCCATCTGGGTACTTTTCACAGGAGTTTAGGAACTCATGTACTTGGACCATCATCCACTGCTTTCCCAGATACGTTAGCAGGAAACTGGATTTGAGTCCTTGCAGGGCAGCAGGGAATCAAACTGGCACTATGATATGGGATGTCAGTGTAGCAAGCAATAGCTCAAGCTGCTGTGCCTTTATGCTGGAACCACAATGACTACTGATTTTAAACTCCCAAATATTTACCTACATGCAGTAATTTTTTTTCTAGAGTTAATACAGCATTTTAATTTTTTTAATTTTATATTCAGGCTATGGAATAATACAGTGCCAACAGAATAGTCACTAGTGACAATGTGGCAAATAACCATTTAAAACATTGCTTTCCAAATTAAAACACACGGATATAAGTATAAAGTACATACCTAATTTTGATGACGTTCTATGAAACAATGAAAATATTTCAGAAACTTTTTATACTGAAATATAAGTTGAAATATTTTAGGTATAAAGGGTTAAATAAGTTATATTATCAATATTAATTACATCTGGTTCTACTTTTTTAATTTAGCTACTGGAAAACAATGTGGCATTCATCATTCACTTCTAATGTCCCTTGCTGCTGCACACATTAAAAGCATGGGACTGGAGGTCAGCACTGTAGCCCAGAGGGTTAAGCTGCCTTCTGAAATGCCAGCATCACATATGGGCACTGGTTTGAGTCCCAGCTAGTCCACTTCTGATCCAGCTCCCTTCTAGTGTACCTGGGAAACCAGCAGATGGCCCAAATCTTGTGCCCTTGAAGTCACTTGGGAGATCCAGATAAAGGTCTTGGCTCCTGGCTTTGGACTAGCACAGCCCTGGCCATTACAGCCATTTGGGGAGTAGGTCAGCAGACAGAGGATCTCTCTCTCCTTTCTCTCCCTGCAACTCTTTCATGAAAATAAATAAATCTTTAAAAAATAAAAAAAATAATAAAAGCATGGAACTGCAGCACACCAAGACAAATATAGGTCAGTCAAAACATACATCATTTTATTTATGCTTGAAGTAAAATAAAAACAAAAATGAATAAACCTAATCCTCAAAAAAAGAAGGAAAAGATAATTTTATCAAGCTCTTTTTATTTATGAAATTACAAGGTCAGGAAGAAATTTACCTTGCAGAAAATCCAAACGAGCTTAAATTGCAATTTCATACTAATTTTTATCTGATTAAGATATTAAAAGACAATTTCATGGCAAAGATGAAAATCAAATTCCCTCTTTAAATTCAACTAAAATCTTGTTAATGCAAGATGTCACAATTAAAAGGCAATATATTGGGAACAAACATACATCTAAGAAATGCCCAAGAAACAGTAGAAAGGTAACTTATATTAGGTAACATTTATGCATAAATGTGGCCTTGTTCTTCACTCCTGTTTAGTTAATATAAGATAACATAGTCCAAAAAAAATTCTTAATTTTTTTATGTCAATGTTATTCCAATGACTTTCAATAAATTCAAACTCTAGTCTAACATGTAAGGCATATCTCTCTCCCTGTTCTTTCAGTTTTCCCTTTCATTATTTCTACAACTTTTCCTACTTCTGGAAATTTTCCTTTTTCTTTTCCATTCACAAAGGATATCCTTTCCCTACCTAATTTTTTCCTCTAATCCTTCATGGTTCAGTTCACAAATGTCTCCTCTCGCAAAGCCTTTCCACATTTCTCAACTAGCTTCGACTTATCTTTTGTCACAATCCTCCAGTTCTTAATTTTTATTTTCTTTATGATATGTAGTATACCAGCTAGCACAATATTAATCTGCAAATGGTGTATTGACCATAAGACTATCAATGCATTGCTTGAAAACACAGCATTAACTTATGGTGTACTGCCCGTAAGACTATTAATTCACTGTTTGAAAAGACAGCATAAACCTTTGGAAGTTGCTTCACTATAGCCAGCAAAAAACCTCCAGACACATTCAATAAATATTTAAAGGCATTCTAGTGAGACCTGGTTATCATGTTATATGTATGAATTTTTAAGTCAAAACGTATCGAACATCAGGCAAGAGTTAGGAGGAACTACATTATTCTATATAGAGTAGGTGACACCATTAGCAAAATTTTAAATGCAGAAAAACAATCATAATGAAAGGAAAGTAAATCAGTTTTGCTTTCAGATAATACCTTAAATGCCACAAGACATTCTGAATGTGTAAATGAGAGTTCAGAAATGAAAACTTAAGGCCTCAAGAAAGAGATTATCTAGAGATGCGGTAATTGTTAGTGAGAACAACTAAAACCATAAGAATGAATGAGATTAATAATGAATATAAATTTAGAAACAGAAGATGACCATGAAGAAGAAGTACATGAAATCCAAGGAGAGAGAGTGAAAGGATGGAGGCAAAAATGGAGAGGAAGGAAGGAAGGAAATAAAAAAAACCCAGTAAGATAGTAGGTTAAAAAATGGAAGTGGTAAGTTAAACTAGTCAAATATGACAAAGTTATGAATACTTCAGAATTTGGTGAATAGAAAATCAATGGTGAGTCAAACAGACTGATATGAAACAAAAACCCAGATTGAAGAATGATGTGAATTAACTCAATAAAGTACATACAGACAAGCTTCATACTGTTAAACAATATTACCTGTGTGAAGCAGAAGGTGTACTCAGCATATCCTTTATTTTTTGTTTTTTTCTCACATGGCGCTGCTTTACAGTTTTTGGTCTTTTTGGCTGAAGGTTTGCTAGTTCCATTAGTTTACTCATCCTATGTTGGGGAGAAGAGAAGTAAACTGGATTCCTTTATCTAGAAGCACAGTTATTTAAGACTATTTTTATTAAGCTTTAATTCGTATCTAGGTGTATAAAATAAGGTGATTTGTTTGTTTACTTTTATGGAATGTACTTATGTGGAATAAGTATAACTTCCAAGCTATCAAACAGAGAATTTCACAATAGCTCAAATTCAAAATTGCCTTGCCCAACATTCAATTCACTTGAAAGGAATATATAATTTAATTTACAACTTACTATTTTTTAAAAGTGTTTCACTATAAACATCATTAGTTACCCACATAAAATTGCTAGACCTCATACCAAGCAATTTTTTTAAACCATGTTTTTTTTTTTTTAGATTTATGTATTTATTTGAAAGTCAGTGTTACACAGAGCGAGGAGAGGCAGAGAGAGAGAGAGAGAGAGCGAGGTCTTCCATCCACTGGTTCACTCCCCAATTGGCTGCAACAGCTGGAGATTGCCAATCCGAAGCCAGGAGCTTCTTCCAGGTCTCTCACACAGGTGCAGGGGCCCAAGGACTTGGGCCATCTTCTACTGCTTTCCCAGGCCATAGGAGAGAGCTGGATTGGAAGTGAAGCAGCCGGGGGCCAGCGCCATGGCTCAACAGGCTAATCCTCCGCCTTGCAGCACCGGCACACCGGGATCCAGTCCCGGTCGGGACACCGGATTCTGTCCCAGTTGCCCCTCTTCCAGGCCAGCTCTCTGCTGTGGCCAGGGAGTGCAGTGGAAGATGGCCCAAGTGCTTGGGCCCTGCACCCCATGGGAGACCAGGATAAGCACCTGGCTCCTGCCTTCGGATCAGCACGGTGTGCCGGCCGCGGCAGCCATTGGAGGGTGAACCAATGGCAAAGGAAGACCTTTCTCCCTGTCTCTCTCTCTCTCATTGTCCACTCTGCCTGTCAAAAATTAAAAAAAAAAAAAAAAAGGAAGTGAAGCAGCCGGGTCTCAAACCGGCGCCCATATGGGATGCTGGCGCTTCATGGCAGGGCGTTAACCTCTGCACCACAGTGCCAGCTCTAAGTTTATTAATCATTTCTTAAATGATAATCAAAAGATCTTATCAACATAGTAAAATTATTGTGATTCACATTCTAATTAACAAACAGCATAGACTGAAGTATTTCATTTACAAGTATTTTGAGCATAATTGTTGCAATCAATCATTATGCAAACAAGGTGCTTTGAAATTACTTGAGAATAGTTTTCAAACACTATACTTTGAAAACAAATCAAGAAGAGGTAACTGAGAGCTTATATATAATTTCTCTAGTAAGAGTATGAATATTCAATATTCATTCTTGTTTAGGCTTTTTTAAGATTTACTTATTTATTTGAAAGGCAGAGTTAGAGAGAGGCAGAGACACAAAGATCTTCCATATGCTGTCTCACTCCCCAAATAGGCACAATGGCCAAGGATGGGCCAGGGCAAAGTCAGGATCCTGGAACTCCATCTCGTTCTCCCACATGAGTAGCAGAAGCCCAAACACTTATACTATCCGTTGCTGCTTTTTTGGCACATTAGCAGGAAGCTGTATCCAATACTCAAACTGGCGCTCATATGGGATGCCAGCCTTGTAGGCAGTTGCTTAACCCACTGCACCACAAGGACTGGTCCCACATTTAGGCATCTTTATATAGTTCTTGTCTAGTTTTTTTTTTTCCGTTTTCCACATTACAGGCGATCAAAAACGAACAGTCATAGCTTACCCTGTGAGTTTACAACTATGAAATTTTAAAGGAAGATAAATACACACATTCACCAAAATATAGGGGAGGGGAGGAAGTGAAATATGCTAGAAATGTAAGTGAATTTTTAAAATTAATCATATCTGAGAGGCAGAGAGAGACAGAAGAAAAAGAGATAATGTAGAAACATAGAGAAAGTAAGATCTTCCATCTGTTGGTTTGTTCCCCAAATGCCTGTAACAGCCAGGGTGGAGCCAGACTGAAGTCAGGAGCTAGTAACATCTAGGTCTCACACCTGGGTGGCAGAGACCAAACTGCAACAGCATTCATCTGCCTCCCAGGGTGTGCATTAGGAGAGAGCTAGAATCGGCAGGAGAGTTGCCATGTTTTTTTTTGGCAGAACATATACACCAACGTCAAATCTTTTGCTTACCAAAAAACATCTTCCCGTCTGATAGTTAAAACTAATATCTTCTTGGGTATGGCGCTGTGGTGTAGCAGGTAAAGCTGCCACCTGCAGTGCCGGAATCCCATATGGGCCTGGTTCAAGTCCTGGCTGCTCCACTTTCAATGCAGCTCTTGGCTATAGCCTGCGAAAGCAGTAGAAGATGGCCCAAGTCCTTGGGCCCCTGCACCTGTGTGGGAGACCCAGAAGAAACTCCTGGCTCCTAGCTTTGGATCGGCACAGCTCTGGTCATTTTGGCCAGTTGGGGAGTGAACCAGTGGATAGAAGACCTCCCACACTCTTTCTGCCTCTCCTTCTCTCTCTGTATAACTGACTTTCAAATAAATAAATAAATCTTTAAAGAAAAAAAAATTATTATCTTCTTGTGAAGTGTAACTGGTGTTCCCTCTATTGTGTTCCCTCTATTAAAGAGAAAGGCAGGGGCCAGTGCTGTGGCACAGTGGGTTAATCCTCCGCCTGCGGCACCAGCATCCCATTTGGGTGCTGCCCTTCTTCCAGTCCAGCTCTCTGCTATGGCCTGTGAAAGCAGTAGAAGATGGCCCAAATCCTTGGGCCCCTGTACCCATATAGGAGACCCGGAAGAAGCTCCTGGCTTCGAATCGGCACAGCTCCAGCCATTGTGGCCTTTTGGAGAGTGAACCAATGGAAGGAAGACCTTCCTCTGTCTCTCCCTCTCACCGTCTGTAACTCTAACTCTCACATAAATAAAATCTTAAAAAAAAAAAAAAAGAGAGAAAGAGAGAAAGGGCAGTGTGAAAGGCAACTGAGGCACCTGGAGACAATAGTTCCTATTATCTTAAGACCTACAGGGTATGGTTTTAGTTTCACTTACACAGAAAATAAACAGACCCCTCCCTGAACCATTCTTTGACAGGCAGAGTGGACAATGAGAGAGAGAGAGACAGGGAGAAAGGTCTTCCTTTGCCATTGGTTCACCCTCCAATGGCTGCCGCGGCCGGCGCACTGCGGCCAGCACACCGTGCTGATCCAAAGGCAGGAGCCAGGTGCCAGGTGCCTTTCCTGGTCTCCCATGGGGTGCAGGGCCCAAGCACCCGGGCCATCCTCCACTGCACTCCCTGGCCACAGCAGAGAGCTGGCCTGGAAGAAGGGCAACTGGGACAGAATCCGGTGCCCCAACCGAGACTAGATCCCGGTGTGCCGGCGCTGCAAGTCAGAGGATTAGCCTAATGAGCTGCGGCGCTGGCCCCTTCATCAGTTCTTATCACAGAGTGCTGGTGGGGAGCACCAACATCACCCTAACATGTCCTGTGGGATTCTTAGTCATTGAGATAAGGGATGTGGGCATCCCAACAAAGGGCTTAACCACTAGGCCAAACACCCTGTCCCATGCTGTAAATTTTTAAAGCTTCTTAACAATCATGTTTGGCCAAAATCTTCTAAAAACAAAAATCCAGCTATTCAAGGTATATGTCTACATTTATATACTGCACACACAAAATATACTAAGTCTCTGCAACAGTGCTAGACCTAAGTGATCAATCAATATGTGCTGAGGAGCCAACATTCTGGCACAGTGGGTTAGGCCACCATCTGCAACACTGGCATCCACATAGGAATGCCAATTCTAGTACTGGATGCTCTACTTCTGATCCAGCTCTCTGTTAAAGCACCTGAGAAAGCAGACAATGGTCCAAGTATTTGGGTCGCTCTCACCAATATGGAAGACCCAGATGGAGTTGCCAGCTCCAGGCTTCAGCCTGCCCAGCCAAGGCTGTTTCAGACATTGGGACAGAGAACCTCTCTCTCTGTCCCTTCTCAAAAAGTAAACCTTGAAGGGCTGGTGCTGTGGTGCAATGGGTTAAGCCTCCCCCTGCAGCACCAGCATCTCAAATGCAAGCTGGATCTGGTTCTGGCTGTTCCTCTTCTGATCCAGCTCTCTGCTATGGACTCAGAAAGCAGTAGAAGATGGTCCAAGCGTTTGGGCCCCTGCATCGGCATGGAAGATCCAGATGATCTGAATCAGAAGATCTGGCTCCTGGCTTCAGATCAGCCCAGCTCTGGCCATTGTGGCCATTTGGGGAGTTAATATGGAAGACCTCTCTCTCTCTGTGTCTCTCCCTCTGTAACTCCACTTCTCAAATAAATAAATAAAATTTTAAAAAGTAAACCTTTAAATAAATATATGCTGAATTGTTCATTTGTTCCTTCCTTTTTTTTGGTTCTGATGTATTTCCAGAAGATAACTGAGAAGCTTGAAACTAGAAGTTGGCAAATGCAAAGTTTTGTCTCACAATTAAAGATGAATAATGACAGAGTCCTATCCTATATCCCTAAATGTAAACCTAAATAAGCAAAGCAAAGACAAATTTTGACCAGTCTATGTATACCATTTCTGATTATTATCACTATGTTTAAAAAGAATTTACAGGGGTGGCACTGTGGCGTAGCAGGTAAAGCCCGCGCTTTGGCATCTTATATGGGTGCTGGTTTGAGTCCCAGTTGCTACACTTCTAATCCCTCTGCTATGGCCTGGGAAAGCAGTAGAGTATGGCCTGAGTGCTTGGGCCCTTGCACCGTGTGAGAGACCTGGAGGAAGCTCCTTGCTCCTGGCTTCAGATCAGCCCAGCTCTGGCCATTGGGGCCATTTGGTGAATGAACCAGCAGATGAAAGATACATATTCTCTCTCTCTCTCTCTCTGCTTCTCTGTAACTCTGCCTTTCAAATAAATAAATTACCTTAAAAAAAAAAAAAAGCAAAGAAAAAGAAAGTACAATTCACATAGGTTAAGTAACTGGTCCAATTCAAACACTCTATATACTTTTTATTTAGTAACAAGTTATCATCTATCAAGAGCTACCAGCTCCTCTAAATCTCAGTACAGATACTCTATTTACTCCTATTTTGTAGTTTCAGCCTCACTTATATTTGATTTTACCTCTTTCCATAGATGCTGACTCAGCAATACTCTCAAATCACTGCTGATTGTTTTACGTTTCTCTGAGTCTCCACCTGAGTTGATTCATATCGATTATTTCTTCTCTATCTGACTTCTGCTTATAGTTTTCAAAGATTTACATCATTTACCCCTTAACACTATTGCTAGACTAGGCTGCCTGCTATTTTTTTTTAAAGCTTTATTTATTTATTTGAAAGAGTTACAGGGAGGCAGGGCCAAGGCAGAGGCCGAGATTGATCTTCCACCTGCTTGTTCACCCCCTTAAATGGCTCCAATGCTGAAGCTGGACCAATCTGAAGCCAGGAGCCAGAAGCCTCCTCAGGGTGCCCTACGTGGGGGCAGGAGCCCAAGGACCTGGATCATCCTCTACCGCATTCCCAGGCCACAGCAGAGAGACGGGTTGGAAGTGGAACAGCCAGGCCCAGAACCAGCACCCATATGGGATGCCAGCACCGCAGGTGGTGGCTCCACCAGCCACCACCTGGCTCACAAAGTAAAAAAATATTTGTTTTACAAACCCATATAGAAAATGTTTGGTAACTGCTGTTCTCAGCTAGGTTGTGTATTACATGCACAAATATCATTAACAGAATCTTCATCAGAATCTTTAAATAAAATATAAATTATCAAGATCAATAAAAAGAATGATTCATTTGCAATAGTCACTATGAATGGCTTTGTCTGAAAGCCTACAGAAGTTATAGAAATTACTCTGAAGTGAATCAACTATAGGGGAATAATCGTCAAAAAATGAATACAACCATGTTTGCTGCTTGTAGCAGTCACATTCTATAAGGTCTCTACACACATAAATTAATAAATACTGAAACATAACCACTAGGAGAAATTCAGGGTGAGATTTCTGTAAGACTCTAATCACAGCATTTTCTCAATTGATCAACACATAACCTTGTTTCATTTATGTTTAAGAAAGTCAGGGCCAGCATTCCGTAAGGGCTCCAGTTTGAGTCCTGGCTGCTCCACTTCCAATCCAACCCCCTGCTAATATGCCTGGTAAAGTAGAAGATGGCCCAGTTGCCTGGACCCTTAACACCCAAGCAGGAGATCCAGATGGAAGCTTTTGGCTCCTGGCTTCCTATTAGGCCAGTTTTTGCCATTGTGGCCATTTGGAGAGTGAAATAGTGGATGGAAGATCTGTCTCTCCTTCTCTCTCTCTCTCTAACTCTGCTTTTCAAATAAATAAATAAAGCTTAAAAGCAAAAGAACACCTTATTTATGTTACTTTTTTTACACTAAACTCACAATCAATACTGCAACAACTCGAGCCCAAAAGAAGCTTATTTAACACATGTATTTTTTCCATATGGCAAAGCTTCTTGAGCTTAGAAATAATACATAGCACTTCAAATATTCTGCTAGGGAGCCTTTTTAAACAGCAAAATCACTATTCAAAAACATGGAAAACAGGGCAATAACAGACCATGAAAGATATTAGTGTACTCTGTAAGAGCTGAAATGAAGGGTCACTTTATTCGCCCTTATCTAGGAGCAGGTATGTCAAGTGACAAATTTTTCACCACACTATTCATGCCCATATCCACAAAAAAATGGTTATACAATCAAGAATTGATTTGGAGGCCACAAACTTCAGCAAGTAGGAAGATTGACGAATATGAGAATAACAAATAATGAGACTTAACTATATAATACCATAATCATAAATCTAAAAAATGACACAAAATCAAAAAATTGCCATTAGTTCTTGATAGATCTTTTTTTTTACATTCTTTTTTTTTTCTTTTTAATTTGACAGGTAGTGTTTACAGACAGTGAGAGAAAGAAAGATAGAGAGAAAGGTCTTCCTTCGATTGGTTCATTCTCCAAATGGCCGCAACAGACAGAGCTGCACTGATCTGAAGCCAGGAGCCAGGAGTTTCTTCCTGGTCTCCCACGTGGGTACAGGGGCCCAAGCACTTGGGCTATCCTCCACTGCCCTCCAGGGCCACAGCAGAGAACAGAGAGCAGCCGGGAATAGAACCCGGTGCCCATATGGGATGCCGGTGCCACAGGTGGAGGATTAACCAAGTGAGCCATGGTGCCGGTGCCGGTGCCGGCCCCTTGATATTTATTTTCTATAATTACTATATACGCTTAAAGGGGTAAGAGAAGGGGTAAGCTGGGGACAAATTCTGATGACTTTAAATTTTAAAGAATTATATGCAAGCTTTACAAAGAAAATGAGAGTCTCTTTCCCACAGACAAAAAATACATTTCTTAGAATCTAAACAAATAGTTCATATTACAAACCTCTGTCGATCCTCATCATCACTGCTCTCATATTCTGATTCTTTACTAGATAATTCCTCATCCTCGTCTGGTAAAGGAGGTTCCTCAGGTGGGTGAGGAGATGTGGGTGGAAGAGGTGCATGCAATGGCATATAGTCCTCATACTAATTAAAAATACAAAACAAAAAAATACTATGTAAATCTATGAAGTCTATAGAATACATAAACCATTTCCACATGACTCTCATTTCTCTTCACTTTGTTATACATTCAATGCATATTCAGGGAAAACTTGCCCTGGCAGACCATTAGTTAATCACAAAACTTGTTTCTTTTCCCTTGGTATCAAGCTAAACTAAATTTGCAAACCTCTCGTGCAGTTATATTCCATTATGCAACTGGGCTTTAGCCAAAATTCTAAATATCATATACTCTTCATTTTTACAGACTATGTGATAATGGCCTAATCAACATGAAGAAGCACATGGTGAAGACAATTTAAGTTTATGAATAGCAGTATGGGACAGGCACTGTGGTGCAGCATGTAAAGCCACCGTCTGCAGTGCTGGAATCCCATATGAGTGCCAGTTCGAGTCCCGACTGTTCCACTTCCCATCCAGCTCTCTGCAATGGCCTGGGAAGTCAGTAGAAGATAGCCCAGGTGCTTGGGTCCCTGCACTCACACAGGAGACCCAGAAGAAGCTCCTGGCTCCTGGCTTTGGATTGGCACAGCACCAGCCATTGTGGCCAACTGGAGAGTGAATCAATGGATGGAAGACCTCTCTCTTTCCCCCTCTCTCTGTCTCTCCTTCTCTTGGACTTTCAAATAAATAAATCTTAAAAAAAAATAAAAGAATAACAGTATAAGAGTATATGCCTCTGCCCTCTTTTTAAAAAAGAAATGAACAAAAAATAACTTTTATTGTATTAAGACAAAAAACTTAAGTTTTGTTTTGATTTGTAACAGTTAGCATAACCTTAACTAAAAGCCCTGTAACACATCAAATTTGAGTTGGTGTTACAAGGAAAAATTAGGAAAGTAATATATACAGGAAAAAAGCAATCAGCCCCAAATCAATTTTTTTCTATTTATGTTAACACTGAAATAATTTTGTAGTACTATTATATAGAGTACTACAGCAAATTAATTTCAAGGACCCAGTCAACTACATAAATCACTTGATTTGCACAATAATTTTAATAAAAATCTTAGTTATCTTATTGTCATCTGCAAGTGAATATTTGCAAGAAAGCAATGTTGAACAATAGAACTTTCAGATAATTTAGTCAAATGCAATTATCATACTTAATGGCACAACACTCTGGGTTAAAGAGTTAAATAACACTGAAAGAAAAGGATGGAATCCATCATCAAAAGTATTTTTGGTGAGCCTGCTACCATGGTGAAAGGAGCTGCTTGCCTGTAGCACAGGCGTCCCATATGGGTGTTCCTTTGAGTCCTGGCTATTCCACCAGGATGCTCCCTTTAATGCAATTTGGAAAGCAATGGGGGAATGTAGAAGAGCTTGGGCCCCTGCACCCTTGTGAGAGACCAGGAAGAAGTTCCTGGCTCCTGGCTTTGGGCCAGGTCCAGCTCTGGCCTTTGTAGTCATTTGGGGAATGAACCAGCAGATGAAAGATCTATCTCTATCTCTCTCTCCAACCCCACCCGTCTCTCCATCATGCTCTCTGTATTTCTGCCTTACAAAAAATAAATAAATCTTTAAAAAAATTAAATAAAAAAGAGTATTTTTTCATGTTCTGACCTTCCTTGATTTTCAGTTTTAAGATTTAATATTATTATATTACTTCACTGTTATTCATTTTTAATCTGTATCGGAAGTTGTTAAAACACTTGTGCATTTTAGCTCACTTAATCTCATTCAGGAAAAGAACTCTTGACTCTTAAAATTCTGAGAGCTTTCTTACCATAGGAGGTCTTGCAGTAACTGGTCCAAAAGGTGTGGGCAAATTCATTTTATTCATAAGATGAAGCACCTTTAAGTAATAAAACATTTCAAATCAAATAGTATTAAGGATATAACACATCTTTTACATATTTTATGTAAAAAAAAAACTCAAAATAACATTACTAAATAACTTAATTCAAAGTTAAATTCTCATTTATAGTCCTAGAAGAAAGTAGGACACTGGTAAATCTCAGAAGATTAGCCCTCCTATCCTAAAACGTTTGTCTACTACAAAAAAATTACTCCAATTACTAAGAATGAAATATTCTTGCAATATAACACCCACAGAAATGTTTTTAAATCCTTTTCCTGATTACTGTAAATGTGAAACACTAAAAAGTACAATGAGAAAAATAAACATCATTTATATTTTGTACTTCAAAGAAGTATGCTATCACTTTAGAAATTTTCAAGCATTTGCTGAAAGTCAACTATATCTTTTACTTTAAAGCTCTCTACATGTACTCTAAAGCAACAGAGTATTATCAGAAACTACATTTCTAAATTAGCTTCTGTTTACTAGTATCAATTCATACTACAGTTCATAAAAAACTTTACTTCAAAGTAGTACAGAGTAGTTCATTATCTTTAAAATATTACTTTATCATTACCTATATTGAATTTCTCTAACATTAAAAAAATAGTATGGCAATCAGGACAACACAATAACTAATTTATACAAATATATACCTTTAGCAAAATAAATTTTATTTACCTGTACATAGAATTTAGGCACACTTGCCAAAGCATT
Organism: Sylvilagus floridanus; assembly: GCA_949820135.1. NCBI lineage: Eukaryota > Metazoa > Chordata > Mammalia > Lagomorpha > Leporidae > Sylvilagus > Sylvilagus floridanus. The sequence continues at coordinate 94,526,514 of OX463225.1, read as the reverse complement.
TACTATGTTTGCTAGGATTGTGCTTGAAGGTGGTGGGTACATATACTTGAGGCATGAATTCAGAGGAAAAGTCAGCCTAAATAAAAAATAAATGTTTGGCATATTTATATATATATATATATGTATATAAGTATATATAAATAAATAAATAACCTGATAACATACAAAATTACTCAAATGATACAATACTCTTAGATTTGCCTTGTTCCTTAAAGAGCCAAATGGGTATATTTACAAGGAAACTTGCTTGTGATTTCATCACAGAAAAATGAGTTATTTCTTACTTATACCTCCAAACATGTTAATGAATGCTTCCTCTGAAATAAATTCAGTGACAAACTCAGCTCAAAAAGTTTATTTAACATATTAAAAACATATATGAGGAACTGGCATTTGGCACAGTGGTAAAGATGCTGCTTGGATGCCCAGAGCTCATAGTCCCGAGTTTAGATTTGAGTCCCAACACTGCTTCCAATTATAGCTTCCTGCTAATGCATTCCCTGAAGGGCACCAGGTGATGGCCTAAGTACTCAGGTCCCTGTCACTATGTGGGGGACACAAATTGAGTTCTTGACTCCTGGCTTCAAACTGGCCCATCCCCAGCTGTTGGAAGCATTTAGGGACTGAACCAGAAGATGGAACATCTCTGTGTCTGTATCTCTCTTTCTTTGTGTTTCAAATTAAAAAGAAAACATATAACATGCATAAAATGCACTTATTTCAAAAATTATTTTATTTTCAATATACATACATAGAACCACAAAACCAAAAGACTAAAAGAAGAAATTCTAACCCATGGTTTGGTGCAATTCCATTTTCTATTGTTAAGCAATCAACTTCTTTCTTTTCTTTATCATCTTCCACAGTGTCATCAGATCTAGAACATAATGAAAGACGGTCTTATTTTTAGAAAAAGTGAGAGACTACATTCAAAAAAGACAAATTATTTTTTCAAACATGGCATTATCAAAACAGTCCCATTTAAAAAAATCTTCTCAAGTATTTCTCAAGCAAATGCTCATGAAAAGGGATATAGAATTAACATTCACAGAATACCTTCTATTCTATATTGTTATTATATAAGACAGTACACATTTTAATTTACTCTTCACAGTAAGTCCATGCAGATGGTATAATTCATCAATTAAAAATAAAATAGAAATTTATATGATGCAAATAGTGGTACTCCAATTTCTTTAATGTATATCCCAATCATTTACAGGTTTTGTTAAAACACAGAGCTTTCTAGGACCTTAACTTTATTTCTTCCCTCCTCTTCCTTAGGTTTCTAATTTAGTAAGTCTGGGTAAAGCTGAAGATTTTATATTTCAATCAAGTTTTCAAATGACATAGCTGGTCAAGGGACCACATTTTGAGATACACTAGTGCAAATCAAATTTTTAAAGGTTGTACAACTATAAAATGTCATAACTGAAAAATAAAACCAGTATTTCCTTTCAAAAGCCATGCCTATTCTGACACCTTGCTATCTCTAATACTAGGACTTCATACTACAGGTTGAGCATCCCTAATCCGAAAATCTGAAATGCTCCAAAATCCAAAACTTTTTGAGGACAGCCATGATGCCACAAGTAGCAAATTCCACACGTGACATTATGTGACAGGTTGTAGTCACAATGGAAGTGCATGGGTTGCTTGTGTGGTACAACAGTTAAGATACTGCTTAGGATGCATACATCCCATACTGGAGTGCCTGGGTTCATATTCCAGCTCTGCTTTATATCCAGTTCCCTGCTCAAGTGCACCTTAAGAAGCAGCAGGTAATGGGAATACCTGAATCCCTGTCATCAATGTAGGAGACCCAGATTGAGTTCTAAGCTCCTGGTTTTGGTTTGATCTAGTCCTCAGTATTGCAGGTATTTGGAAGGAAACCAGCACTTGGAAGATCTCACTCTATTTCTTTGTTTCCCTCCAACAGCCTATGGAAGAACTCTGTCTCTGCCTTCCAAATAAATAAAACTATGAAAACATAAGTTAGCTAAAAATATTATATAAAACTACCTCCAGCATATGTGCATAAGGTATAAATGAAACATAAATGAATTTGTTTCTAGACTTAGGCCTATTCTCCAAATACCTCATCAAGTATATGCAAATATCCCAAACTCTGAAAGAAAAAAATAAAAATTTGAAACACTCCTGGTCCAAGCATTTCAGATAAGGGATGCTCATTTGTGGTTATTTTCCCTCCACTGAAAGTTGAATGCTTTTCACCCTACTTGCTTCCCACTTTATACTAATTCTAATGTTAAATTGACACTCTATCTCCTAATGCATAAACAGAAGCAAAAATAAAGGCTGGACTAGGTTTAACAGAGAAATACATCATTACTGTTTCAAATTATTTAGTTACTAAATCTGAGAAGAATCTAGTAAATATATAACTGATTTACTTTAAAAGGTTAGGAAAACGTGAGTACCTACATACCTCTTCTTTTTGTCAGTGCCTGAAGTGGGACATGGAGAGTGAACTCGATCTTGTTCTTTAGCAAATTCAACAACTAAAGTATGACCTAAAAGTTTCAGCTGATGAAGTCTTGTCAGTGCCTTCAGTTAGAAGAGTAGAAAAATTGATGACTGTACTCAAAACTCTGTTACAGATCATATACAAAATTAATTTATACATTTTTAGTTAATGCTATAATAATTTTCTTATCTGTTAACTATTTCTATTCTCAAGCTATTAAGTCTTCATTATTCATTTAATGGTTGCTTCCTTTAATTTAACAAAATGAAAACCTGGAAAAATCCAACTCTGCTTATACCCAGGTACCCAAAAATGGCTAAGTAAGGAATATAAACCTGCCTGGTCTCACTTTAAATTCATAAGCACAACCAAAAATCTCAAGATGGTGCTTAAGGACACCACACATATACTCATAAAAATTTTGGTTCATTATTTTCTACCTATCTCTGAGAGAATATTTTGTACATTTTCCCACTGTTTTAGCCTAGTAATTTGCTTCCTTCTTAAAGAAAACTGAAATAACTAACTGATTTTGAACTCTCACCATAATGCCCTAGCAATTGGCACCTGAACCAAAATAGTCTACATTCTGTATCATATCATATTAACTATCTACATATCCAGCTTCTTGACTTGCATACTGAATACCACCCTCTCTCTCTCTCTCTTCAAGGGTCTTTATTTAGTTAGGTTCTGGAAATGTATGGGGAGAATGTTCTTATCCATATATTTAATTACTTATATGATCTACTTGATCACCCACATCAGTATACAAAGATGATGCTCCTATTTCTCCCATCTTAATTTTTTTTTCTTTTGCTATGACCTCACTTACACAGCCCATTAAAATAAAAATAAATTCTTGCAGTAAACTTCCGTAACAGTTATCTAAACTCTTTATCAACAATTCATCTCCTCTCATCAGTCTCAAGCCTAGTCCAATCAGGCTTATGCTTTAATCAGTTCACTAGACCACCTCAAATTCTTTATTGTCAAGCCAAAACTCTTAGTCTTCATTATACTACATTTAAATTAGCTGATCACTCCCTCCTTCATAGAAATCATTTACTTGGTTTCAAGACACCATTCTTTTAGTTTTCTTCCTAGCTGTTTTCTACTGCTCAATCTTACTTTTAATGTTAAAATATTTCAGAGTTCTAATCTTGGTCTCTCTAAACAGATTCTCTTGGTAATTTAATCTAGCATACAAAATTTAAATATCATCTCTAGAATGATTATTTTCCAATATATAACTTTAGCCCAGAACTGTCCTCAAATTAGGTTCATGTATTCACATAATGAACAGCTCCTTTCAGGTGTGTCAAAGTTAATGCTTCAGAAACTGAACCACTTATCTCTCTCCTCTATCCCAAATGTTGTCTACCTACAGCCCTCCCCTCATTTTCATTTATAGTAATTCCATTCTTCCACTTACTCAGGTCTAAGCTCTTTTAAACATCTTAAACTTTTCTTTCCTTCTTTGCATATCAAAGTCATCAGGAAATTCCATTTGCTTCTACCTTGAAAATATAACCCGAATCTAACCACTGCCTACTACCTCCCATCGCTATCACTCTGGTTCAAGTAACCATCATCCTGTGGACTGAATTACCTAATAATCTTTTAACACATATTACCATTTCTAGTTTCTACTCTTGCTATCCTTCAGTCTATTCTCAAAATAACAGCCAATGTGATCCTTTTAAATATGTTATATCATGTCACTTCTTCGCTCAAAATACTCTAGTAGTTACCCATTATACTAAGTAAAATCTATAGTCTTTCTCGTACACACGTACATGATATTGATTCCAACTTCAAATCAAAATTCCAACTTCAAATTGACTTCCAACTTCAAATCCAATAATCTTCACCCGAATTTCATCTGTTTCAGTCACAGTGGCTTCCTTGAAATGACTGACATCCTGCTACCCTAGGGCCTTCTATTCCAGCTGCTCTGTTCTTCTCCTTCAAATTGCTTCTGAAATATGATCCTATCCCTAACTGCAACCTGAACTTTCCATATCCGGCACCTCCTGACTTTCACTGCTTTTTTTTTTAACCATATCTTCTTTTAAAATATCAAAGAATTAAGTTTATTACGTAGTTTATCTTACCTCGAGAATCTGTGTAACAATAAGGGCAACTTGTTTTGTTTACTAATATATCCCAAAACTCAAAATAACATCTAATACATAGTAGGCATTTAATATTTTTTGAACACATGGAATTTAGACCTTAAGTGAGACTATAATTTCATTCTATCATAACTATGCAACCAAATTTGAATCCTTATTTTTATCACACAGAAAGTTTTATAATGTTTTAGTAATTTTCAAGACCCTCAATCAATTCTAGATCACTTCTCTATCAGTGATCTAAAATAGAGGTAATTTAATCTGAGTTGCCTCAACTTGTTTCCCTTCAAAATGGATGTCATATATTCTGTTATTTTCAAGGATGATTTCTCATTTTTAATGGTTAATTTAATAAAAATTAAATTTTTAATTTAATAACCCCCCCCTTAAGTGCCTACTCTTATTCTATTCGTATTTCTCCCTTTATTTAATTTACCAGTTGCCAATAAAGTTAAGTGTACTGTAATCTAAAAGCTCTATCGCTACCATTATCCTCTAACCCACTCACTTTACTGCAAACATCACCACAGACAATGGCTTGCTCCATGACCTCACATCCAGTTATAACTTATGGTACTAATTTTAAAAAGTCTTTTTCTCTGGAAAAAGAAGTCCCCTATACATGGCAAAAATATAATGTGAAAACCTTCTGAAAATCCACTTTCAGAGAACCACATTTTTAAACAATTAGGTATTTAGTTCTGCCACATTTTTTTCTTGGCATATATTAACAGGTTTACTATCTGTTTTCAGAAAAATGTGAGGTTATATCACAATTTTTGAAAAATTTTTCATGCAGTCTATCTGGGCTATCACTATTTACTAATACATCTATAGTTGGGAGTCCAGTATATGGGTATACAGATTAAATATCCCTTATCCAAAATGGTTAGTACAGAAGTATTTTAGATTGCAGATTTTGGAATATTTGCATATACATAATGAGGTATATTAAGGGATGAGACCCAATTCAACATGTTAAATTCATATGTTTTATATAAACCTTATAATACTCATAGTCTATAGGTAATTGTATGCAATTTTTTTAGTGCACCTGCATCTTGACTACAACTGTCCCATGATGTTAGATGTAGATTTTCCTCCACTCATGGCACCACATTGTCATTCGAAAGTTTCAAATTTTGGGACATTACAGATTTTCAATTTAGGGATGCTCACTATAACCATTTGAAATATCTGTTTCCCTTACTGATGAGAATTTGGGTCACTTCTGTTTCATAATAAAAATCACTAACTATTAGATTTTGTTCATTCTGCATTTTGTGTCATCACTGGATCTCATTTTCTTAAAACTACTCTCTGCATCCATGGTAATTTATTTCCTAATTCTACATTAAAAAAAATAATACCCTCACCCAGTCTTTTCTACTAGTTCACCTTTCATTTGGTAGTATCTATTCATATGGTTGAAGAATTTGAGTTCTTGACCTTGCCTCAGCTCTAGGCTAACATTTTTAAATGTTTACTAGCTCTTTCCATTGAAATAGCAAGTACTTTTCAAAGTTAACAAATGACATTTGAATTCATTATGTACCTTTGTAAACATCTTCCTACTCTCACTGCCCAGAGAAGCTAATCTGACAACCTAACAACTCAGTCCACATATCTGAACTATTCACTCTTTCAACCCTACATCACAAGGCCTACCAACATGATCTCTATCAAGTATACTTTTTTATTACCCTTTGTCATTGGGTTACCTTCTTCAGTTACTTATTCTCATCCTGGCCATTTTAACAGCTTTCTATTTGGACATCCTATATCTAATATTTCTCCACACTAGATCCATGATATAAATTCCACCAAGTATCTTTCACAGGCCTGTTCATATTATTAGCTAGGTCAAAAGTATCAAGTGCATTTAGTATATGTCTCTTTTACTCAGACTTAATCTATTTTTCCATTGCTATTTCTACCACAACCCTTAGCCCCTGACCTACTTACACATTTCCATGTCCTAGATCTTTACTTTGTGTACCCCAAATCTACAAGGTCCATCTCATTTGATCTCTAAAAAACCAACTAAACATTAGAGATTATGTGAAAGGCCACTTACTTTGCAAATGACTCTGAGATTTCACAAAGTTAATGGAAAAATGGAATTCAAAGGTAAATTTACTGTTTTGAAAGCTTCTTGAAATCTATGCATAGGTTTTTTAACATGCTTTTTGCTCAACTTTTTGAAGTACTCACTGTGTGTATATTCACTCTCCTTTAATACTTAAATCATTTTGCTTCCCAACAGTTAGTTACCTTCACATGCTTTGAACTTGCCATTTTTTTTAGTTATATATGCTGCTAATTTATTTATTTCACTATTCTTACATACCATGACCTAAGTGTTAGACAAAAAGATCTGTTAACTGCCAAACCAAATATTGTTTGTTAGGCAAACTCATGGAATGTTAACTCTTTTGAAAGTTTTTAAAAACTAAAGTTTAATAGTTTTTCCCATTTTTGTACCAAGATTAGATAACAGGAAATTGTTGATAACTTCAGTGGTAAAGAAAGTCATACCTTTATGGCTGCTTTTTCATTAGGGAAAGTAGCAAAAGCTGTATGTTTCTGAAACAAATTTAAGGTACAAATTACTTCCAGTATAATTTCAGTTACCCATACAGAAATCTGAGGTAGCTGTAAGGCCGCCACAAAACACACCAAACACCGGAGTAAGGGAAAGAGTTTATTGGGGAAAACCCGACAGACTGGAGGGAAGAGGCAGAGAAGGAAAAGAGGGAGAAGGAGAGCGTGAGAGACAGAGGCCAGGAGATGGAGAGGAAGAGGGAGAGAGAAGAGGGAGGAGAGGGGCGAGAGGGGGAGAGGGGAAGGAGAGAGAGCCATGTGTTCAGGAACAGGTCCTTTTAAAACTTCATGGAGGACAGGCAGGGAAATAGAAGCAGCGAATCCAATTAGGATGGGGGTGGAGCTTGACATTGGTGGTTGGGCCATGTGCCCACCTGGCTTCCAGCAATAAAGCCTAGGATGGTGTCAGGGAGTAGATGGTGCCATAGATAAGATTGTGCCATTTTCCTAACAGTACTAATGGAGGAATGTGGCACATTAATAAAATGATGGTAAATTTAAGCTGATGACTAATTTCAGTTCAGTGGTTTTGAGTCTTTTTTTGGGTCAGACTTTTTGAGATGAAAGCTATGCAACCTTTTTCATATAAAGGTATAAACATACTCCATGCATGTTTTATTTGTATAAATTGTGAAACATATATGAAGTTTAAAAACCCCTAGTATCCTCAGAGGATCACTCTTAACCCATCTAAAAATATAAAATAGCCCCTATTTCCAATACACCTACAGATGTTAAACTTTTCTCTATACAACTCGCCTCAAAGTTTAAAAATGTTCACCAACAGGGAAATCATCCTTCAAGGGTACTTTTTGTGTGTGTGTGGCCTTTATGTTTATTGTAAAATTCAATGGTAGCAGTCTATGTTTAAATAAACTGTAAATATTTTCAAAACCACAGGAACAGAAAAAATAAATCACTATACTGAGTTCTTGTAAATGCTTATTAAATGTTGCTTACTTACATCACACATCCCAATTTTATCTAATTAAATCCATGGTGATCTAATTAAGTGTACTTCACTTGAATCAGATGCGATATTTTATTTGTATTTGCTCGAAATGCGTTAATACTCAAACTCAGCAAAACTGGTCTTTCTTCCAACTTAAGGATTCTCACTCCTGACTACACACAGGAGTCACTTGGAGAGACTTTATAAACACTGACGTCTTGCCCCATCAGAGATCATTTTGCAGAAACTGAATACTGCCATTACTATTTTAACTAAGAGAAAATTACCTAAAACATCAAGTATAAAACTGTATACATTCCTGGGTAGGAATTATTAAGTGTTAAAGTATTTTTCCCTAAAAGAGCCCGTCGGGAAATCTTGATGAAAAAGCACCTGGGTCAAAAATTTAGCAGGAATCCTGTATCCAGTTTACTCAAATAGCTGTTGCACTTTCTGCTCTATTCCGATCAGTGTTTTAACAATGGTTTCTAAATGAACCCGAACTCCTTTGTTATCTATTCCTAAGAATACTCCCAGTATCCCAAATTCAGAAGAGTTGAGAAATTCGGAGACCGAGTCGAAGACGGGGATACAGCAAAGCTATTTTCATTCCTACTCTTTTCACTTTCTCACTCTTTGCGGGACTGTGACGAAATCTGGACCCAAGCCAATTCAAACTCCCCCTCGCACACAGGATATTTTGACGTAACAGGGGAAAGATGAGGGCCCTCCGCTCACACAAGCCCATCGTCTCCACTCGTTTCCGCCCCTTTCGTCAGCGCCTCCCCCGCCCTGTAAGCACTCCAGGGCCACACGCGATACTCAGGAGAACGCACCACCTTACCAGTCGCCCCTTATCCGACAGGACACGCACGGACTGCGCCCCGAAATACTTCAGCAAGTCCTCTTTCTCCTCAGCGGTCAGCTCTGCTGGCAAGTGCCTCACCAGAAGGGTTCGGTCGCCTCGCGGCGGGGACAGCGTAGAGCTTGTGCATCCTCTTGATACGAGCAGCGGCTGCTCGGGGGCCGCCATCTTCCTTGGAAAAGCGACAACGGAGAAGTCGCAGGAGGAAGCCTTCGGACGCGAAGCAGCGGCATCAACAGAAGCCAATACAAGCGAGTACTTTTCCGCCTCGCGCTAAGGATTCTGGTAACAAGGAAACACCGCGAGATGATCTCCTTCTCGCGAGAACTGCGCCACGGCCGAGCGGCATCTGTCCGGGACACCTCACACTGAAAGGCAAGGTGCGGACAGTGAAGCCAAATAAAGTGAGTTAAATCCCAGGTGGCTGCCGGAGGTGTTAAAAGCAAACACGGCTCACAGAGGCATGAGGATTACCAGAAGCTCGCACTCAGAGAACGGGGCACCTCGCCGCCCGAGCGGCAGAGGGTCTGTGCCCCGGGACTGCAGGACTCGCTGCGCGCCTGCGCTGGGGGAGCGCGCCTGGGCGTGGCGCGGGCGCCCTCAGGGGCTGTGCCTCTGGGCTGTTCCCTGGCTGGGACTGGCTGGCGGCTGTAACTCGGTGTGGGAACTAGCAGTGTGCGTTTGCAGTCCTGACAGTGAAATAACTAAAGATAGCTAGTGCTTTGGTAAACCGGAGAAGGTACTGCAAGGGACATAGCTGAGAGTATTTTGCCTTGGGTGAGCGATGCATTTCACAGAAATGGCAGCCTCTAGGACATGCCATAATGCGTAAATGTCTTTACACATACGGTACATAAAAGCCTGCATATCAAGTTCAAAATTGCACCAAAATAAATTTTCATGTTATTTTCCATTAACTTTTTGAAATACCCTTATACATTTTAGGTGCATAGGTAAGTACTCTTTCTTTTTTCAAGGGAGGATATACAAAGAGTGGAAAAGCTAAAATTTGACCCCTGGTCTTCTGATATAGGGTATGTACTGTGACCCACTATTCTGCTTAGATTCTGAATAGAGTGAGGCATAACCTCAACAGGATCAGAAATCTTTCCTTCACTCCAAGTGAAATTAGGTTCAGCTGTTACACTGTGAAGGAACAAGGTATCTGATCTTTTTATTTTCTACTTCGATAAATGTGAGCGAGATAGCAGTAAACAATGCATCAAAATTCTGTTTTCATGGAGTATTAATTGGCAAGGAAAAAAGGTTGAGTAGGTAGAGACTCAATATGTAAATCTTGTAGGTTTGTTTGGATCCTTGATTTTATGAAGAGCAATTTTGGTAACAAAGACTTTTTTTGAATTTATTTATTTGACAGAGTTATAGATAGAGACAGAGAGAAAGGTCTTCCTTCCGTTGGTTCGCTCCCCAGATGACCGCTACGCCTGGCGCTGTGCCAATCTGAAGCCAGGAGCCAGCTGCTTCCTCCTGGTCTCCCATGGAGTGCAGGGCCCAAGCATTTGGGCCATCCTCCACTGTCCTCCCAGGCCACAATAGAGAGCTGGACTGGAAGAGGAGCAACTGGACCTAAAACCTGGCGCCCATATGGGATGCTGGCGCCACAGGTGGAGGATTAACCAAGTGAGCCACAGCACCGGCCCCACAAAGACGTTTTAGTAGTTGTGTATTTGGGGAAGATGAGAACATGATTAAATTTTAGTATGAAAATTTCTCTGATTGCCATGTGAGAAATATAGCAGAAGCATGAAGTTGGGCTACTGTGGAAGCCCAGGGGAAAAGACACAGCTTGAAAGTGTTTAGCAAAAGTAGTCACAGAGAGGAGGATCTTGAGATATATTTTAAAAGTAAAATTTTAGTAACTTGAAGAACAGCAATCAGGGATAAATTCTGGATTTGTGGCTTGAGCTCCTAGTTGTCCACCAAGTAAATAGATGACAATGTCATTTACTAAGCACAAGAAGACAATGACTAAAATGTCACTAGGAATTGTGGGAATAGGGGAAAGGAGGAATATGGAATGGCTATGTATGCTTGGGATTTGGGTAAAGTTCAACATTGAATACACATGGCATCAACCTTTATAGTATTTCTGTCTAAATAATAAGAGTACAAATAGAAAGGAGCCTTCCAAAAATCTATGGTGCATACAATTACTGTTGAGAAGTGGAGGAAGAGCCATCTCAGCTCTCTTGACGGTTACATTCTGGTACTAAAAACATGCTAAATAATATAAATGAATAAATGAATTATTTCAGTGAGTGTTTTTAAAAACTAGTGATAGGGTAATGAGCAACTAATTTGTCAGGGTCCCAAGCCTGATGCTAGCTCCTGACTAGCAGGGCAGCACAAGCACTCCCCAACAAGGCGAATGGGAGAGGTAAGGTCAACGGGTGATGAACATACCACAAGCACCCGTGAGTTCTGTCGAAGCAGGAACCACTTTATTGAGGAAGAGTGGAGGCTTATAAAGCTCACCAAAGACATGTGCAGTAGGGGAGCCAATCAGAGAAAAGGTCACGCAGGCACGGGTGGACCGTGCACAGGAGCACCTTAAGTAAAGTATTAAAAATCAGTTTCTCATTACCCTATCGCTAGTTTTTAAAAACCCTGAAATAATTCATTTATTCATTTATATTATTTAGCATGTTTTTAGTACTGGAATGGAACCGTCAAGAGAGCTGAGATGGCTCTTCCTCCACTTCTCAACAGTGATGGTATGCACCATAGATCATGCACTGTCCACGTATCCAGAACTAAAGCAGACCTATCCCTGCCAGTGGTCTGATCTTAACCAGGGCAGCCGCAGACACGCCCCTCAAACATCTGCCAGGCGCCATATTGTAGGCAATGCCCAACACTGATTGGGGCAGGCATCTTTTTTTTTTTTTTTTTTTTTTTGACAGAGTTAGCGAGAGAGACAGAGAGAAAGGTCTTCCTTCCATTGGTTCATCCCCCAAATGGGCACTATGGCCGGAGCTGAATCGATCCAAAGCCAGGAGCCAGGTGCTTCCTCCTGGTCTCCCATGCGGGTGCAGGGGCCCAAACACTTGGGCCATCCTCTACTGCCTTCCCGGGCCACAGCAGAGTGCTGGATTGGAAGAGGGGCAACCGGGACTAGAACCCGGTGCCCACATGGAATGCCAGCACCCCAGGCAGAGGATTAACCAAGTGAGCCATGGTTCAGGCGCTGGCCAGGAAAGGCATCTTTAAACACTATCCTTTACAGACTTCTGTATATCCCTTGAGGGTTTATTTGGATATTTTAACAGCTGCTGATATGCCTTGACTTTAGAGCAGAGAGGAAGGGAGTATCTGTGTAGCCAGCTAGATCAGCAGAATCAACCTTAATGATCATTGGCATAGCCAGATGGCCCTCACATTCACATTCTCTGTGTTTTAAACATTCTCAGCACAAATTGACATTCTGTAATATCTGTTCAATGATCAAATGCATGAAGGGATTCACTTCCATATTTACCATTGCATCCTATGGTAAGAGTTAATATATGGGGTATTAAATAGAGTTTAATGGTCCTTATCTATTGTAATTGAGATATCACAAGTGAATAATAAAATGACAGATTCTTATTTTCTCTCACTAATTTCTTTTACTTATATTCAATTTGCCTTATCCTTTCTTTGTCAGTATATCAGGAAGCTTTCATTTTCTGGCCACTTTCAGTTACTATCAGCCCAAGTCCACTTGAAATGTCAATTTCAAAGTCCATTAAGGTCTCACCTCTTAAGCTGCCTTTATCTTGGTTTGATTTAAAGGGTTTCAGGAAAATAAAAAATGTTTTCATCTTTCCCATGTTTCAGTGGAAGTGGATATAGTCTCCTCAGAAACAGTTTTTAGTTATTCTATAGGCCAGAAGATCTCAGACTTGCTGAGTTCATGATGCTGTATGGTCTGAGCAATTTTTTTCCAGCACAGCCTACGGTGCCACCTTGTTTCCTGATAAGAAACACTTGTTTTTTATATCAGTAACTGTCAGAAGCCCAGCTTTGTGAAAATAGGACATTCTTAAAAGAAATTTAACAGGAATGAATGTTGAAATTGAGAAACAACTCAAGTAGGTAGTTCATATAGTATCTGATGGATAATGAGTATTTCTTTGATCCTCACAAATTTTAAAAATATTCCATAGCACTCCTGTGAAGTGGCTGAGTTACCTGGGATACCTTAGCACATAGATTGAGAATTGTGGGTCTAGCTCTTCTCTGAACCTTATTTCTTAGTTGGGGAGTACGAGGAGGGAAACCTAGTGGAAGTCGTATCTTACTTCACTGACCAATTCTTGGTTCTTTGTCTCATTCTGATTATTCTATCTATTGTTGGAGATTTGTCATCATGTAGTGTTTTTTCTTGGTTTCATCTTAGTCTATCAATTTCCTTTCACTAACTACTTTCTCACACAGGAGCAGCTTATTTTGCATTGGTTTTGGTTTACTTATTTTCCCCAAGCTTCCTTACTTAGCCATAGAAATATTTGGGCATCTTTATTATGCCTTTTATCCTACCACAAGCTCCATTTTTTTCACATGAATACAGGGAAAATGCTGAGGCTCATTTCTGCAATCTTGGGAAACTACAGTATGGAAAGGTATTGATTCCATTTCTCCTCCCTGGCCTCTTAAAGCATTCTCCCTTCATCATTAATGTTTTGAAAAGAGTCATAATTACCCTTCTTTACCACTCACTGCAAAGTGCACTTCTGTCTGGTTCTGAGCCCATCAGTTCACAGTGCATTCTTGCAAGTATCAGTAGTTACTTCCATGTTACTGACTCTGTTGGACTTCTTTTTAAAAACTGTTTATTTTAAAGACAGTGTGGCAGAGAAAGAGGAAGAAATGGGGTGGTGGGGAAGAGAAGGAAAGAGATTTTTCATCCACCAGTTCACTTTCCTTTTTTTTTTTTTTTTTTTGACAGGCAGAGTGGACAGTGAGAGAGAGAGAGAGAAAGGTCTTCCTTTGCCATTGGTTCACCCTCCAATGGCCGCCGCGTTCCGCGCGCTGCGGCCGGCGCACTGCGCTCATCCGATGGCAGGAGCCAGGTGCCAGGTGCTTCTCCTGGTCTCCCATGGGGTGCAGGGCCCAAGCACCCGGGCCATCCTCCACTGCACTCCTGGGCCACAGCAGAGAGCTGGCCTGGAAGAGGGGCAACCGGGACTACAACCCGGTGTGCCGGTGCTGCAAGGCGGAGGATTAGCCTGTTGAGCCACGGCGCCGGCCCACCGGTTCACTTTCCAAATGCCTCCAACAACTTAAGGAGGGCCAGGCTGAAGCCAGGATCAAGAAGTTCCATCTGGGTCTTTCACTTGGGTGATAGATACCCAAATGTTTAGGACATCATCTGTTGTCTTCCCAGGCACATTAGCAGGAAGCAGGATAACAAGTGAAGTAGCTGGAACTCAAATCAGCAATACGATATGAGATGTCAGAGTTTCAATTGGCTGCATGACCGACTGCACTACCACATTTGCTTCTTCAGTTCTCATCAGCAGCACTTAGCACACTTGACCACTTCCTCTCTGAAGTAGCAACTTTCCATGGTATTCAAAACATAACCATCACCTCTTAGCTGACTTCCTCTCCTGCCTCACTCTAGTAAATCTTTGTCTCCATACTTTCTCTTCTCTTCTCTAACCGTGAATTCATTTTTGCAGTTTTACTCTTAGATGATTACCTTACCTCTGAATCTCACTGAAAAAAACAAAGTCAATTGTAAGTTTTTGAGTTGCTGATATATTCTGGATATTAATCCTTTGTCAGATAAGTAGCATGCAGGATATTTTCTGCCATCCTCTAATATTGTTTCTTTGCTTTGTAGAAACTTCTGAGTTTGGTATAATCCCATCTGTCTAGTCTTGCTTTTGTTGCCTGAGTTTTGATATTTTATTCGAGAAGTTAACACCTAAACCTGTATCTTAAAATATTTCCTCTAAGTTTTCTTTTAGCAATTTCACAAACTTTTCAAAAAGTAAATCTGAATAGTTTTTTGGATAAGATGGAAATGTGCTATTTGAGCCAACAATTTTTAAAAAATTTTTACTTATTTTACTTATTTGGCAGACAGAGAACTCTTACCTACTGGTTCACTTCCCAAATGCCTGCAGCAGCCCAGGCTGGGCTAGCTTGAAGTTGGGAGCCAGGAGTAAATCCAGATGTCCCACACAGGTGGTATGGACCCAACTACTTGAAGCTTCACCTCTGTTGCCCCGCAGAGTGTGTATTAGCAGGCAAGATGGAATCAGAAGCAAAGTAGGGTCTTGAACCCAGGCACTCTGATATGAAATGCAGGTATCTCAAATTCTGTCTTAACCCTTAGCCAAACACTGGCCTGTGAGTTAGTTAGCAATTATGCTTTTGAAATCTAGTAGAAATAAACACATCTACAGGTACCCAATTTTCTAAGTCTTTGAATTAACTAGATTTAATGGAGGTACTAAAAATAAATTTAAAAACAATTTGTAGCTTCAAATATGCTTTATTAGATCTCTCCTTCTGTTAGTTTCCTATTCATTTTAATTTAAAAAAAATCCATCATTTATAATTGAGATTCATATTCTTGTCTCTATCTATGCATACATGCTGCATATGCCAATCTCTTGATGATTTTCCTGATTGTCATCTAAATATGTCCTTTTGATATCCTGTATATTTTTTGTCATGTTATGACATGTATAATTTCCTTTCTTTTACAGTTATTTGTAAACTTGGTATGAATGACTATTAAATTTCCTCATTGTCTTCCTTGTTATCTCTTCTCTGAAGTGTTACAATAGCCTCTTGTTGAGTTTCTTTGCTTCCTCTCTAGGCACATTGTAGACTATTCTCATAATAATCATCATTTTATTTCCCTGCTTTACATCTGTAATGATTTCTCATTACACTTGCAATAAAATCTCAGGTTCTTATCTTGTCCTGTAAAGTCTTTCTAAGCATGTCCACAATCTTTTGTCTTATTCACCTCCACATGCATTCAATCCCCTTCAGTCATTCTTGTTGCAATGGGAGTTGGGTACAAAATGAAAAAATCCTTCCTGATGGCATTTGAATTTTATGTCAACTCACATTCTTCTGTAAATTTGTATTCAAATTTCCTTTCCTCAAAGAAAACTTACATTACACTGTGGTAATAATGCTCTTCCTTCCTGATCCATCACTAACCACTTGCCCTGCATTATTCATTTCATGGAATAAACACCCTACAAGTTATATAAGGAGACTGTGTGTGTGTGTGTGTGTGTGTGTGTGTGTGTGTGAATACAAGCTTCAAGACTTAAAATCTTTGTCATATTTGCTACTTTATCCAAAGGCCAAAAATAGTACCCACAATGTTAAAGGTATTCAATAAGTATTTGTTGAATGTAGGAATAAACAGGAATAAATGAAACTTACAAAGTCATATTTCTCATGCATGCATTTGTCACACTTTCAGTTTTACGTTCATAAGTGGCTAAAAGCACAGATATTGGGTCAAATGGCCTGGGCTTTTATTCATGCTTTGCTGTATAAAATTGAGGAAGTTACTTATCCTCCCTGCCTCAAAATTCAATTATGTAAAATAGAGACACTAGTATGTCTACTTAATAGTCTTGTTTTATTAGATGAATTAATATGACACAGAATGCAATGGAAGTTGGGTTTTTCTTTTTTTTTTTTTTTAAGATTTATTTATTTATTTGAAAGTCAGAGTTAAACAGAGAGAGGAGAGGCAGAGAGAGAGAAAGAGGTCTTCCATCTGATGTTTCACTCCCCAATTGGCTGCAACAGCTGGAACTGTGCTGATCTGAAGCCAGAAGCCAGGAGCTTCTTCCGGGTCTCCCACGTGGGTACAGGGGCCCAAGGACTTGGGCCATTTTCTACTGCTTCCCTAGGCCATAGCAGAGAGCTGGATCAGAAGTGGAGCAACCTGGATTTGAACCAGCGCCAGCACTGCAGGAGGTGGCCTTACCGACTATGCCACAGGAACCATTTTAATTCTTGCCCACAATTGTGGGCAAAATCCCTGCTCATTATGGGAGCTCTATGAACAGCTCTTGAATTAAAAATATATATATGGTTTAAGTTTTGAGATAAAGGCATGCATGTTTACACTGAGCATATTTCCATATGCTGTAGTTAGCAGTCATTGCCACTAGATGGCAAGCTTGTTCTAAGCAAGGCAAAACACTGCCTAATTTAAACCTTAATGTGTAGAATTGGGGCCCCAACTAGAGGGAAAATGTCATATAAGTCCAAAGGTGAAAGTTTAATCATAAAATTGTCTATATCTTATCTTCATTTCATTACCATCTTGACTAGCTCATGTTTTGCATAGTGATGCTTTACCAAGCATTTAGCAAGATCTTTTAAAGTACTCATTATTAAGAAGTGTTTTCTAATTCTTAAACCTCAAATCCTTTTCATGTGAGTTCCAAAACATAATTGGCCTTTGGCTGGTATATAAATTGTCCTTTACCTTATACTCTTTATTTCCCATACGTAAGAAGGAACTTTGTCTTTTTTTTTTTTTTTCCTGTTTATCAATCACTCTATGTTGAAGTGAAGCATACATCTCTTTTTGTTCTGAGTCACCTTGGGAGAAGAAACTTTGAGGCTCAAAGTTATTGTGTCTATCCAACTTCAACTGTGTTTAACAAAATTACCAAAAGACTATGGTGTAAAAGAATGTAAAGAAAGTGTTGGGAAGACTTCAAATTAGGCATCCTTTAAATATCCACTTTTTTGAATTATTGAAATTATTTTATCAATATCAGTGCTTAGAATTGGTTAAATGTATTTATATGTTCTGGTACCTTAAGTTTACCAAAATATATTAAAATTGTGAGCATCCTAAGGCTTCAACAAAGTAAGTTTTTCAATTGTGAGAAAAATGGAAACTCAAGCTTAAAGGTTTCTTGTGTTTCTACTTAGTATGATTTTAAAAGCTTTAGCTTTCTAGGTATTAAGTTATACTTAATCCTAGCTAGATTACTAATTCCTGGCGATTAAGTCAGGAAACAGCCACTTCTTAAGATCAAACTACCATTCTTGGGAAGATTTTATGTTATACTTTAGAGGCTAGCATTTAGTTGATATTTACAAAATCAGTTATTTTGATCAGTATAGTTAATTCAATGATACTACAATTATCTCTAAGCAAATTGACGACCTGTTCTATATGAAATAAAACCAGATGATTAAAGAGTAACTTGAAAACTCTTTGAACACTCAAAATAGGTGTAAACATATTAATGCAATAAAGCTTATCCCATATATGAGAAACCACCACTTTTCAGCCAGGAGGTTTAGGTTGCTTATCTCTTCCTACTTAGGGGCTAATCTCATACTAGATTGAAGCAAGAGAGCTAGTTCATTCAGGGCACACTTCAGGACTTTTGTTATGAAAATTACAAAGTAGATCCTTTCTTTAACACTGGACTGGAAAGACAATGAGTGTCTTGGAAGCAAGAAAATTTCTTGAAAAAGATTTGTCTCCTGAATTCATGCAGAGTTAAATTCCAAAGTCATAATTTGATAATACATTTAGGGTTGAAACATAATCCAATTATGATATATAGGATGGAGCTCTAGTGAAATGTTCTTAGGTCATTGAGGGTGTGCTCTAGGAAGGTAGTTCTGGTTAGAGGATTACAGATAAAAGCCAGAGTTAGGACCATGTGTTCTCTGCTTCCTGGCTTGCCATGTGATCCTTTCTCTGAAAGTGCTTCTTGCTATGAGATGGTTTGTGCCACCTCAGAACTCTGCCAACAAAAAAACCATCACAAGATGTTGAAGCAGTCAGAGATGCTGCCTGATCATAGGCTAAACTTTCAAAACTATGAGTCAAAATAAACTTCTTCTGTAAGTAGAAAAGCTAACATAAAAGGGGTTTTATTAGAGGGCAAATGGTCTAAGATCAGGGTCCCAGGGATGAGAGCCTGGAAATTTATCCTGGTCAAGTTTTGTTACTGTCCTGGAGGTAAGTTTACATTAGCTGGTAATCCTTTCTGTGCCACTCAGCATTGATGAGTTTCCTGTTATTTGCAACCAAAAGAATCCTAACTTGTTGATTCAGTTTATATGTAGGTGATTCCTTTAGTCCTTCATTTAAATTAATATCTTTAGTTTAGTTTATGAACAGTTCTTTAAAGATCTCTATTTTGTGGTTTTTCAAACAAGCAATAGACAAATTGGAAATTTGAAGGGAGAAGATGGACAGGCCTATTTCTATTCAGACAGTCAGTACATGTTTCCTTTGTACATCAGACAGAAAGGTCCATGAAGGCAATGGGCCATATATTACTTTTATTATTTCCTTGTTCCAGTTCCTAAAATAATGTCTTATACTTGATGACTGATCAATTAGTATCTATTGAATAAATGAAGAAAATATTAAGGGTATTAAAAATCTTTAAGATTGACTGAAAATAGTCAATAATTGTGGTTTTTAAGATTGATATTTAACGGCAGGCATTTGACCCGGTGGTTAAGATGCCACTTGGAATGCCCAGATCCCTTATTAGATTGCTTGAGCTTGAGTCTTGGCTTCACTCTAAATTCCAGCTTTCAGTATTGCAGAACCTGAGAGGCAGCAGATGATGGCTCTGGGGGTTGAGTTCCTCCACACACATGAGACAACTGAATTGATTTCTTCAGCTCCTAGCTTTTGCCCCAACCAGGGATATTGTAAGCCTCTGGGATGTGAACATATTTCTCTGTTGCTCTCTCTGCCTCTCAAATAAATATCAAAAAAAAAAAAAAAAAAAACCCTGAGAAAATTGAGCTATAGGAAAGCATAAATGCATATGAAAAAACTCTTGTTATGAGTTTATGGTCATGAGAAATGATTTCTTTGAACTTCATCTATGAAATATAAAGAATTATATCAAATAACTTCTGTGAAAAAATAATCACATATAAAGTGCTCATAAGAGTTCAATAAATATCAGCTATTGTAATGAATGAAAGAAAACTTTAAAAATGCTTGGTTATTATGGTGCTGCTTTAGCTTTGATAGCTAAATCTTACAGTTGAACTTGACACTAAACACATCCAGTCAAGTTTGTGTTTACATGTTTCATTAAATAGTCGCATGAGAATCTTATATCAAATGTCTCAATTTAAGATATTGCTGTCAACCACTTTTCTAGAATGCTTGACAGTAATAATGCTGAACATCTTTATTGGGTTGCCCAACTGTAATAATTTCTTTATACCAGATGATACATATTACAAAATAATTAGAACTGTCATGAAAATGAAGAATATTTCTGTAGGAGAAAAGTAAGGAAGGAAGCAGATTTTTAAAAGTCTTCACTTCTGCTAAATAAAAACCAAGGAGGTTCTGAAAACCATCTCATTATGGCTTTTCCAATTATAAAATTCTGCTATCTTGAGATTTTTTCTCTTGAGTTCCTATACTTACTAATAGTGACATGAGATCTTAAAAAAGTTCATGCAAATATGTTCTAATAAAATATCTGCCTGGATTTCAGTTTTTTTTTTTTTTAACTGAAACAAACATCTTTAATTCCACTTCCTATGAACTTTTTAAAGGAACTTTGTATCATGGAAATACAGATAGACAGACTGACCCATTGATCAATCACTCTCTCAATATTTATGGGAAATGAATGATTTGTTCATTTATATGGTTTGTTCACTTATGTGGGGGGTTGAATTATTTGCTTCAATTCTTCCCTTCCCTGTCATCACCCACCATGTAACCTTTAATTTTGCTCTCACACACAGAAAAAGTACTGTAATTCTCATTACTCCTTGATGTTCAGCTAATCATGTGACATGCTCTGGCAACTGGGGTCTTAAAAGGCTGGTCATAGTATGTTTATGAAGTATGCCTTCCTATATGTTATGTAGTCATATATACCCCTACCCTTATCATATGTCAGGGAAGGCAGGAGGTATTCTTTTGCTCATAATTTTAGACTTGAATAGATCAACGGTCCATAGCAATAGCCTATGGACTACTAGTATGCATGATACAAGTGAAAGTCTGAAAAATTATGTAGCAGTTAAGCTTACCCTCATGCTTCTGTTACAGTCAAGTAAAGAATATGTCTTTGGCAGCCAACTAATCCCTTTGGTTCAAGAAAGATCCCTGGAGAGAACTTGGACTTGACTTGTAGCTTTGAGTAAATCTTAGCCTAAATTAGCCAACCTCCACTCAGCCCACAATTTGTGAACAAGAATAACTGATTGTTATTTTATGCCTCTGAACCAACAGGGTTGGTTTGTTACAAGCACAACTGTAGCCATAGCTAATACTTCTCTACAAGGAGTAATTTTCATGTAACAGATAAGCCACAGAGTTCATTACATTTCCACAGAGAAGTTTTTCAGTGCTTGTACATTGTCATAATCAAAATGAATCTAGTATGTCTTTGTCATAAAGTAAATCCTTATTGGCAGAACTGAATTATATCACCAAAATAACAGATGGACAGTTAGAATTTTAATTAACTTCAAACTTCTGAATCACACATTATCTACTTTTTTTTCTCTAAATGTTTATGCATGAGTATGTATTTACATATATATGTATATTTATACTTCAAATATATATGTATGTGTATATACTTTGTAATATGTGTACATATATATGTAATATATATACTTCAAAAATATATACTTCAAAATATATATATGTAAATATATAATGTATATACTTAAAAAGTTTATGAAAAAATTAGGGCAGGTTTTGAACTAGCTGTTGAGATGCCTGTTAGGATACCCATGTTTCTAATTGGAGTGCCTTGATTTGACTCCCAGGTCTAACTCATGATTCTGGCTGCTGCTAAGAAGACATCACTGTGAGACAGTGATGATAACCAAGTAGTTGGGCTCCTGTCATCCATGTGGGAGACCTGGATTGAGTTCCTTTTCTTACTTTTTAAAAAAGATTTATTCATTTATTTGAAAGAGAGAAGGAAGAGAGAGAGAGTTACCTTCCATATGCTGGTTCATTTCCCCAGATGGCTGCAATAACCTGGTCTGAGCCAGCCTGAAGCCAGGAGCCAGGAGCTTTTTCCAAGGCTCCCACGTGGGTGCAGGAACCCAAGCACTTGGGCTTCTGCTGCTTTCCTAGGCCTTTAGCAGGGAACTGGATTGGAAGTGGAGCAGCTGAGAATTGAACCAGTGCCCATATGGGATGCCAGCATCACAGGCTGCACCCTTACCTGCTACACCACAGTGCAGGCCCAGTGGATTAAGTTGCTAAGGTCCTAACTTTAGCCCCCCAGCCATTGCAGGGATGTGGGGGAGTGAACCAGTGATGGAAGCTCTGTCTTTGCCTCTCTTTCTCTAGCCCTCTCAAGTAAATAAATAAATAATATTTTAAAAGTTCATGGAAAATGTAATTCATAGATATTTATTTTGGTATAAAATTTTTTGAAATCTGGGACCTGGGTTGTGGCAAAATTTGTTAAGCCATTGCTTGCAACATTAGCATCTGATTTGAGTTCTGGTCCACTTTTCTTTTCTTTTTTTTTTCTTTTTTCTTTTTTTTTGTTTTTTTTTGACAAGATGGGTTAGACAGTGAGAGATAGACAGAGAGAAAGATCTTCCTTTTTCCGTTGGTTCACTCCCCAATTGGCTGCTATGGCCAGTGCATTGCAGCCGGCGTGCTGTGCTGATCCGAAGCCAGGAGCCAGGTGCTTCCTCCTGGTCTCCCACGTGGGTGCAGGGCCCAAGGACCTGGGCTATCCTCCACTGCCTTCCTGGGCCACAGCAGAGAGCTGGACTGGAAGAGGAGCAACCAGGAGTAGTGCCCTGCGCCCCAACCAGGACTAGAACCCAGGGTGCCGGCGCTGCAGGCGGAGAATTAGCCTAGTGAGCTGCGGCGCTGGCCTCTGTTCTACTTTTGATTTGAGATTTGGTCCACTTTTGATACAGGTTCCTGCTAATGTACCCGAAAATACAACAGAGGATGGACCAGTGTAGAGTTTCTATCTCTTGGCTTCAGCCTGACTGAAGCCTGGCTGTTGGAATCATTTGGGGAGTTGACCCAGTAAATCAATTTCTGTCTGTCTCTATCTCTCCATATATATACACACACACACACATATATATATCAGATGCACATACATTCAGTCTTTGAAATAAATCTTTTTTTATTATTTATCTAATTTTTTAACTCTTATTTAATGAATATAAATTTTCAAAGTACAGCTTGTGGATTACAATGCCCCTCCCCCCATAACTTCCCTCCCACCTGCAACCCTCCCTTCTCCTGGTCCCTCTTCCCTTCCATTCACATCAAAATTCATTTTCAACTATCTTTATATATAGAAGATCATTTTAGCATATATTAAGTAAAGATTTCAACAGTCTGCACCCCCACAGAAACACAAAGTGTAAAATACTGTTTGAGTACTAGTTACAGCATTAAATCACAATGTATAACTAGTTAAGGACAGAGATCCTACATGAGGAGTAAGTGCACAGTGACTCCTGTTGTTGACTTAACAAATTAACACTCTTGTTTATGGTGTCAGTAATCACCCTAGGCTCTTGTCAAAGTTGCCAAGGTTATGGAGGCCTTTTGAATTCGCCAACTGATCTTATTTAGACAAGGTCATAGTCAAAGTGGAAGTTCTCCTTCCTTCAGAGAAAGGTACCTCCTTCTTTGATGACCCGTTCTTTCCACTGGTATCTCACTCTCAGAGATCTTTCATATAGGTCTTTTTTTTTTGCCAGAGTGTCTTGGCTAAAATAAATAAATCTTAATTGTGTTTTGAGACCTAAGCATAAGAAGGATCTTCAAAAAGGTCTTGGAAATTTTTTAATTCAATTATTGTTTATAGCCATTGTCTATATTCCTATTAAACTATGGTCTTCTTGCTTTTTACTGGCTAAACTTCTTATTTGGTGAAGTATTAAGCCTTTTTACTGTAATGTGACTTTAAAATATGTTTTCTTAGAAACTAAAAAAAGGATTAAGGAAAGAGGGTGGAAGGGAAGGAGGGAGGGAGGAAGGGAATATCATGTTCTTAGAATTGTATTTACAAATCACTCTGAGTCTGTTAAAATTAATTAAAAAATTAAAAAGTTTAAAATAACAAAAATAAAATGTACATAAAGCTATAGTATATAGAATAGTGTGGCATTGCCAAAGAGATTTCAATGGAACAAGGTAAAGTCTAGAAATAAACACAAATATGACCACTAGGTTTTATTTCCACTTCAATCATTTTATTAAAGTAAATAATTTAAAATAAATTTTATCATAAGAATTCTTGGAAACATAAATTATGAAAATATTATGCATGAAATTAAATCTTTTGCAACAAAATAAACTTATCTTTTATTCCAATTTTTCCACAAGTTTTTGAAAATATCCTCATATCTATAATTATTAAACTGAAGTTAGGTGATAGTCAATCAAGTGTAGGCAAAGTGAGAGCAGTCCCTAGGCCTTTTCATTTTTAAGGATGTGAGAGAAGCAGAGTAAAACAGAGGAGAGACTAGGATAAAAGAATGAAGGAATAATGCAATGGATACCAATAGCTGCATTTTTGAGTAAGGCTTAAGGTAGAATAACATTGGGAGGCTCGTCTAAGTAGGAGCAGGTTTGGAGATTTGGGGCTTAGACCAAAGAAAGGCACAGTTTGCATATGATTTACATGTGTGCCATAGAAAGAAGAGATGAAGCAGGGATGAATATCTGACAGTTTTGTGTTTGACCGTGACTTATTGCACCCAATTCTTTGTCACAAGTGTCTGTCTTTCTAGTCCAATTGTACAAGTTGCATTAACATTAAGGAGTAAGGGGTAGACATTTGGCATAAGAGTTGAGTTGCTGTTTGAGAGTCTATCAATCATGTCAGAGGGCCTGTTTTGAATCCCAGGTCTTCCTCTTCTAATTCACCTTCATGGTAATATGCACTCTGGGAAGCAGCAGATGATGGCTGAAGTATTTGGGTCCTTGCCACCTATATTTGAGACCTGGGTTGAGTTCTGGGATTCTGGCTTTGGCCTGGCCCAGCACCAGCTTTTGCAGGCATTGGGGATGGGTCAATAGAAGGTTGATCTCTTTCCCCCCAACTTTCCACTCTCTCTTCCTCTCCCTCTCCTTATCTCTCTCTCACCTTCTCTCCCTCTCTCCTTCTCTAGCCTACTTCATCTTTTTGCCTTTCACATAAAATTAAAATTAATTAATTAAGGAAGGTATGATGGCTCATTGTCATGTATCAACTTAATTGGGCCTTGTTGCCCTGATTTGTGGTTGGACATTATTCTGGATGTTTTCTTGAAAGTGTTTTTGCATTACATTATCATTTAAATCAAGTCACCTTCCATAATTGAGTTGGGTCTCATTCCATTATTTGAGTGCCTAGGTACAAGAGGTAATCCTGCAGTACCCATCCTTCAGACTGAAACATTGATTCTCTCGTAGGTGTCTAACCTGCTGCTCCACCCTCCAGATATTTTCCTTGTCAGCTTGTGTAATTGCATTAGCCAATTCCTTAAAATAACATATACATATATACACACACACCCTATTAGTTCTTTCTCTGGAGCACCATGACTAACATGAGGGGATAATCAAAATAGTTAATGAATATGAAGTGTTTTCAGATTCATTTTTTTTAAAGATTTATTTATTTATTTGATAAGGCAGAGTTAGACAGAGGAGAGGCAGAGAGAGAGAGAGAAAGATCTTCCATCTGATGGTTCACTCCCCAATTGGCTGCAACAGCCAGAGCTGCGCTGATCCAAAGCCAGAAGTCAGGAGCTTCTTCTCGATCTCCCACATGGGTGCAGGGAACCAAGGACTTGGGCCATTTCTGCTTTCCCAGGCCAGAGCAGAGAGCTGGAGTGGAAGTGGAGCTGCTGGGACTAGAACCAGTGCCCATATGGGATGCCAGTGCTTCATGCAAGGGTGTTAACCTGCTGTGCCACAGTGCAAGCAGATTCATTTTTTAACAGAAACTTCTATTCTAAGTGAAAATAAAATGATAATGATGATGGTGATGATGATAATTGCAATATAGCTTCATAAATTTATTATAAATTACTGTAAGACTTTGCAGGGTTTTGTCATCCTAAGCATGTCACTGACATTCACCCTAGTTCCTATATGTTATTTATTAACTTATTTATCACACAAAACTATTGTGTATAGTGAAATAGTTCAATCACAAATCAAATAATTTACCATGACAAGTAAACAGGAATGTTTACTCAGTAAGTTTTACTTCCATTTTGGTCTGCAACTAGTGAAAATGCTCCCTTTTACTAATGAATAGATTCAGTGAAGCTAGCCAAAACACCTGCCAAAAATACCTTAAAAATATTCCTTTTATGGAACCCAAGAAATGAAGTGTTCAAAATGTTAATCCAAAATGCTAAGAAAACAAGCACATACCTTGTGTTAACCAATATTTATATGAAATGGGAATTCAAATTACTAAGGCTTACTTGTGTAAAGATATCTGGGACTTAGCAGTAATTGTGGGGTAAGGTGTTTGGATAAGGCACTCACTGATCAAGTAAATGTCCTTTCTCACTTATTTTTTCAGTGGGCTACTTTTTTAAGTTTCCCAAGTCATTGGGAGTAGGGGTGCTTTGGAAATACACCAAGGAAAACTGAAAATGACAAAAAAATCGTAGTGAATGTTTAAACTTGTAAATTAAAAATAAATGTTCTCCATGCTTCAGGTGAACATTTTTTCAATGTGGGACACTCCACATTTTTCCTGAAAATTTGGGTTCTCCATATTGAAACCTGTCCTTGCCTCTTATCTCACAGGAAAAAAAAAAAAAAACTGAATGTTAGTGTCTGTCCCATGCTTTGAAGCCCATCCACTCCCATTTCATAAAAAATACTGTTTTATGATTTAGTTATTTCTCTTCCTATAGCTTCATTTTCTCTCTGCCCTCCTTCTCTTCAGGAAATAAATAAATGTACTCAATCTGTCCTGTCTTGCAAAGGCTCTCCCTCATTTGTGCTTGCACTGATCACTCTGATGCCTTTACTTTACAGCCAAGCTTCTTTTAAAAGCTATATAGTTTTGTTCTCTTTATTCAGTTACTCAAAACTATTTCTCAGCCAAAGCTTAGAGATGGGCTGTTTCATTGATCTACCTATCTATCCATCATCTATCTGTCTTCCTATCATCTATTTCTCTATATCTATCTTTCTAAATTAATTCATTACTGGTCAAACAAAATACATGTAAATATTCCCAGTTCTCAATTTACAAATGAAGAAACTGAGATCAAGAAAGGCTAAAGGACTGGCTGATGGTAACTTGTGTCAAAAGTATGCTCACTAGAATATGGATACAGTTATCCTTCCCTCATTTTTAACGGGTGCTCATAGTTTAGTGCTTCTTTTGTTACTATGCATTAAACACTAGTTAATCTCATTACCTACATTTTCTTATTTAGTCTTCATTACATCCCTATGAAATGGCTACTCCCATTCATTTGTCAAATCAATGGGTCTTGTAAATTAATATGAAATAGTTTTTCTTAAGTTGTTAGTGATCTATTGAGTGTCAGATAAAGGGAACACTTCTTTATTTATTAGTTATTTGTGGCACTTAGGATTTCTGAGCACTGTTTGTAGAGGAAGATATCTTCGTTAATGCTAAAGTGAATAACAACAACAAAAAAACCCTTGGATTACATGTATGAATATTTACAATCGGAAAATTTGAAAATACTAGTAAAAAAGGAGAAAATAAAACTCAACAGTTATCCGGCTATTCTGATGATTACCATTAACAATTCACTGGATATACTTCCAGAATTTTTTTCTGGTAGCCACATGTTCAGACATACATAAATGATTAAAAAAAATGCCTTTTCCTTACCCATTGAAAGGTTCATGGTTGAGACCCTTTGAATCAAACAATAGATTAATAATAATATTATTACTGTTAATATATTAAATAACAAATATTATTAAATTACTAATACAATTATTGATAACACTTTCAGTTTTATATAAATGGGAGTCTTCAGAAATTAAGACCCAAAGATCTAGGAAAATTTGCCTATATTTTGTGAATAGTTGTGAAGTATGAGTACAAAAGCACATGACCTAGTGGCAATAATAGGGGAACTTAGCAAGACAGTTTGTTCAGGTTCTTGGAATTTCTGGATCTTCACAGAGACATCACTTTCTTCTAGGTATAGGAAGGACCCCTGTGATCTTCAGGAGAAGGAGGCCAGACTTTATGGCCTGCTTCAAGAGAGAAGGGAAGCAGGAAGTTTAAGCATGACCTTTCTGCTTCTGCTGTTTGCTCAAATGCCAAGATGTCACGTTTTAGAGAATCATGTCCCGAATCCCATCATAAACATATGGTGGTTACACAGTACATCTGTGTCATTATTTAAATAAATCAGTAATCTAAATCTTTAAGATGTTTTTGAAATATTCTAAGTTAAAAGTTACGCATTTTAAAACCTAGTATACATACTGTCAAATTTCTCACATACAGCTTCTTGGCCCCTCCTTGCATATCAGTTTATTTAAATCACTCTCTGAGTTAATTGCATACCTCTTCAAACACTACCTACTGATCTTCCTTATTTATAGCTTCTTTCTGTCTTCATACTTTAAATGTTTCTGTTTTCTAGTTCTTCTCACTATCATACTCTGAGTAGGTTATATCATCTAGACACATAATATTATTTCCAGGTCACTTTACAGTTTACTCACTATTTTTTCAGCCTTCACTAACAGTTTTCTCTCTAGTGTTCCAGTCTCCATCTTTCACTAAATTCCAAAATCATTGTCATTTATTTTTTTTTCTTTTTTTAATTTTTTTTTTTTTTTTGACAGGCAGAGTGGACAGTGAGAGAGAGAGACAGACAGAAAGGTCTTCCTTTTGCCGTTGGTTCACCCTCCAATGGCCGCCGCGGCCGGCGCGCTGCGGCCGGCGCACCGCGCTCGTCCGATGGCAGGAGCCAGGAGCCAGGTGCTTTTCCTAGTCTCCCCATGGGGTGCAGGCCCAAGCACCTGGGCCATCCTCCACTGCACTCCTGGGCCACAGCAGAGGGCTGGCCTGGAAGAGGGGCAACCGGGACAGAATCCAGCGCCCCGACTGGGACTAGAACCTGGTGTGCCAGCGCCGCAAGGCGGAGGATTAGCCTGTTGAGCCACGGCGCCGGCCTCTTTTTTTAATTTTTAAAAATTTTTCTGACAAGCAGAGTGGACAGTGAGAGAGAGAGACAGAGAGAAAGGACTTCCTTTTTCCAGTGGTTCACCCCCCAAGTGGCCACCACAGCCAGCGTGTTGTGGCCAGCATGCTGTGCCGATCCAAAGCCAGGAGCCAGGTGCTTCCTCCTGGTCTCCCATGTGGGTTCAGGGCCCAAGGACCTGAGCCATCCTCCATTGCCTTCCCAGGCCACAGCATAGAGCTGGACTGGAAGAGGAGCAACTGGGACAGAATCCGGTGCCCTGACCGGGACTAGAACCCCGTGTGCCAGCGCCGCAGGCAGAGGATTAGCCTAGTGAGCCACGGCACTGGCCTGTCACTTGCTTTATATTTGATACTACAGACTCTCATTTGCAATATTCATGTCTGTACCAGTTATTTATTTCTGCCTAATGAAGCACCCAGAATCTTGGTTGCTTAAGACATGAAATAGTTCATCCGGCGCCCCGGCTCACTTGGCTAATCTTCCGCCTGCGGTGCCAGCATCCCGGGTTCTAGTCCCGGTTGGGATGCCGGTTCTGTCCCAGTTGCTCCTCTTCCAGTCCAGCTCTCTGCTGTGGCTCAGGAAGGCAGTGGAGGATGGCCCAAGTGCTTGGGCCCTGCACCCACATGGCAGACCAGGAGGAAGCACCTGGCTCCTGGTTTCAGATCGGCTCAGCATGCCGGCCATAGTGGCCACTTGGAGGGTGAAACAACGGAAAAGGAAGTCCTTTCTCTCTCTCTCTCTCACTCTCTAACTCTGCCTGTCCAAAAAAAAAAAAAAAACATGAAATAGTTCTATGGATCAGCAGTTGGGCTAGGCTTATCTGTGATCCTTGGTGGCTCAACTTATCAAATGAGAGAGTAGAATGTTCTAACAAATATATTTAGTTTTCTATTGATGCTGAATAAGTATCACAAATTTAAGGGTTAAAACAATATGAGGGCCGACGCCGTGGCTCATTAGGCTAATCCTCCGCCTGCAGCTCCGGCACCCCGGGTTCTAGTCCCAGTCAGGGCGCCAGATTCTGTCCCTGTTGCTCCTCTTCCAGTCCAGCTCTCTGCTGTGGCTCAGGAAGGCAGTAGAGGATGGCTCAGGTCCTTGGGCCCTGCACCCACATGGGAGACCAGGAGGAAGCACTGGATCAGTGCAGCGCACTGGCCACAATGCACCAGCCATAGTGGCCACTTGGGGGGTGAACCAACAGAAAAAAGAAAACCTTTCTATCTGTCTCTCTCTCACTGTTTACCTCTGCCTGTCCAAAAAACAAAAAGTAAATAAAAAACAATATGAATTCTCTCAAAATGTTCAGATGTCCAGATTGGCTCCATTGGTTTCTCTGATGTAGATGTCACAGGGCCAAAATCAATGCGACTGATGGTTCTAATAGGGATGCTCTTGGAAGAATCCATTTGCAAATTAATTCAAATTATTGGCCAAGTCTAATTCTTGAAGGTTGTAGGACTGAGGGCCTTATTCTAAGCTGAGTGTTAGCTAGAGATTGTCTTTAGCATTCAGAAGAATCCTTCCCCAATAATTGTACATGGATCCTAACATTTCAGAGGTAGGTTTAAGATGTTGATTCTTCATCCTTGGAATGTGACTTCCTTTTCTGACAATTTCTCTGATTCATTATTCTGGTTTTAAATGGTATTTGAACTAGTCAAATAAAATATATTAACATTGGGCCTCAAAATGCTTGCAAGGTTACAATGGAAACTTGTACTTTGCTAGCTGATATCACTATTAAAATTTTGCATCTGATGATGGTCTACTGTATTTCCTTATATTTATTCCAATTATTGTGATTTTAAGGAACAGAAATCAATTTACACTGGATGAAGTAAAAAACTATTATTGTAAACACACAGATGTCTGAGAGCCTCAAAGAATGAAAATGAATATTGTTAGACTTAATGGGGACTGGATTTAGGGCATCAGAAATTGTGACTATTACCTGTTATTCTCAGGAACCCTATCAAATCTGAAATCTACTTTCTAGGTTTCCAACTTCTACTTTAGTTATTCCATTTCTAACTTAGCATCTTCTTACTCATATCCATTGGAATCACTTACAAGAACACTAGATTATGAATGCTCAGCATCTCTAGATAGTAATTACAATCTTGTGGTCTCAGTTCAGTTGTTGCTCAGCTTGATCATCAGATCTGCCAGTGTCGTAACTAACTTTGGGCCAGATGATTTTCCATAGTTGAACACAAAAAGGTATATGAGAAGGATATAAAGATGTGCTTTTTTAAGGACTATAATGATAGCTGATTGTAGAAAATGAATGGAAAAAAATGAATGGAAATGATAAACATATCTAGTATACTTGGTAAAAGTAAAAAGAAAAGAATTTTAAAGAGTGCTTAATGTATAATTCCTATTATATATTCATGACTAACAATATACTTATTTCTCTCTGCTGTTTGTTTACATATTTCTATAGTTAGGATAACATGTGTATATATACATATATATATATATATATGTATATGTATATACTTTTAAAAAGACTGATTTATTTGAAATTCAGAGTTACAAACAGAGAGAGACTGAGAGAAAGGGATCTTCCATCTTCTGGCTCACCCCCCAGACGGCCTCAATGGCGAGGGCTAGGGCTAGCTGCAGCCAGAAGCCAAGAGCTTCTTCCCAATCTAAACATGAGTGGTAGGCGCCAGATACTTGGGCCATCTTTCATTTCTTTTCCCAGGCTGTTAGCAGGATGCTGGATTGGAAGTGGAGCAGCCAAGACACCAACCGGTGCCCATGTGGGATGCCAGCATTGCAAGTGGCCGCTTTACCCTCTACACCATAATGCCAGCCCCTGTATATACACTTTTAATTTTGCTTTTTAGTACCTGTTTTTTTTTTTAAGCATTTATTTGCTTGTAAGGCAGAGTTACAGAGGCAAAGACAGAAGGAGAGAGAAAGAGGTCTTCCATCTGCTGGTTCACTGCTCAAGTGATTGCAGTGGCCAAGTTGTAATCCAAAGTCAGAAGCCAGGAGCTTCTTCTAGGTCTCCCATGTGTATGCAGGGTCCAAGGACTTGGGCCATCTTCTACTGCTTTGCCAGCCCATAGCGGAGAGCTGGATTGGTAGTTGAGCAGCTGGGACTCAAACCAGGGCCCGTATGGGATGCTGGCACTGCAGGCTGTGGCTTTACCTGCTAAGCCACAGCCCCAACCCCAGTACTTATTTCTATATAGCATAATATCTGCTCATAACACACCACCAAAAAGAAAATAATTACTGTATGAAATGATGGATACATTAAGTAGCTTGTTTTTGGTAAGTCTTTTGTAATTTATGTGTATATGGAAAATATCAAGTTTTATGTCTTAAATATATACTTTTTTATTCAGTAAAGCTAGAAAAATTATAAATGACTACATCATATTATTATTTGGGCATATACTTTATTTAGCCACTCCCCTAATACTGCAAATTTAGATGTTTACCATTGTAAATATTGGTTTGATGATCTTCTTTGAAAGTAAACTTTTATCTATAGTTTATATGTAAAGCTTTTTTTTTTGTCAATCCCTAGAAGTATGAAGTCTATCATGGTATGACACTACTTCAACTTAAAGCTTTTGAATCCTGCCAAGTTATAAAATTTCTAGAAGGATTATATTATTTTACAACTTCCTGTTAATCCCTTTTATTTGTGGTCTAGTGAGGAACTGAGGAAAAATAATAGTCATAAGAACATGAAACTTACTGAAATTTAATTCCAAATCAAGGGAGAAAAAAATCTAGGTTTATACTTTTTTTTAAGATTTATTTTATTTATTTGAAAGAGTTACAGAGAGAAGTAGAGGTAGAGAGAAATGTCTTTCATCCCTTAATTCAGTCTCCAAATGGACACAATGGCCAGAGCCAGGAGCTTCTTCCTGGTCTCCCACATGGGTGCAGGGCCCAAGCATTTGGGCTATCCTCCACTGCTTTCCCAAGTATATTAGCAGGGAGCTGGATCAGAAGTGGAGAAGCTAGGACTCGAACCAGTGCCCATATGGGATGCTGGAGCTGCAGGCTGGGGCTTTAACCTGCTGCCAGTGACAGGAGGTTCATAGGGTAGAAAGTTCCTGCTGATATTTCCATCTCCCTTTCTCAGGTGTTGTTGACCAAATTTGGAGCTGTGTTTGGAATATCTACAAGTGATAGCCCATACACAGTGCCATACAGTTAATTAAATGTCAGAATTTTTGGTAAAGAATATGGCATTGAACTTGGTCTGTGTTCAAGATGAGTCATCAAAAATTAGAATATCAGCACCATTCTGGGTCCAAACTAAATCATATCTCATTAAAGAATGACTGTTCCAGCCAGCAGGAATGATCCATTTGCTAAAACAACTTGTGAAGAACCAAAGTTCAGCCATAGTTCAAACAGGTTTAGTCCTGGAGTACTTATACCCTAATCAAGATCATTTATCTTCCTCATCTTTATTGAGGCAAATGTTCATCCAAGTCAAATATTTTGAGTTAATTTTAAAACTTTTTCTTTTGGCCGGCGCTATGGCTCAATAGGCTAATACTCTGCCTAGCGGCGCCAGCACCCCAGGTTCTAGTCCCGGTCGGGGCGCTGGATTCTGTCCCGGTTGCCCCTCTTCCAGGCCAGCTCTCTGCTGTGGCCAGGGAGTGCAGTGGAGGATGGCCCAAGTGCTTGGGCCCTGCACCCCATGGGAGACAAGGATAAGCGCCTGGCTCCTGCCTGTGCGCTGGCTTCAGCATGCTGGCCACGGCGGCCATTGGAGGGTGAACCAACGGCAAAGGAAGACCTTTCTCTCTGTCTCTCTCTCTCTCTCACTGTCCACTCTGCCTGTTAAAAAAAAAATTAAAAAAACCTTTTTCTTTCTACTGATTTTTCACAAAATATTGATTCCATAGTAACTCTTTTTTTTAATAAAGCTTTTATTTAAAGAATATAAATTTAAAGAATATAAATTTAAAGAATATAAATATATAATATAAATATAAATATAAAATATAAATTTTATTTAAAGAATATAAATTTAAAGAATATAAATTTTATTTAAAGAATATAAATTTCAAAAGTACAGCTTATGGATTACAATGGCTTCCTCCCCATAACTTCCCTCCCACCCGCAACCCTCCCTTTTCCTGCTCCCTCTTCCCTTCCATACACATCAAGATTAATTTTCAATTATCTTTATATATAGGAGATCATTTTAGCATATATTAAGTAAAGATTTCAACAGTCTGCAACCCACAGAAACACAAAGTGTAAAATACTGTTTGAGTACTAGTTACAGCATTAAATCACAATGTAGAACTAGTTAAGGACAGAGATCCTACATGACTTTTTTTTAAAAAATTGATTAATTTTCTATGCAATTTCCAATTTAACACCAAGATTTTTTTAATCATTTTCAATTATCTTTATATACAGAAGATTGATTCAGTATATACTAAGTAAAGATTTCATCAGTTTGCACCCACACAGAAACACAAAGTGTAAAAATACTGTTTCAGTACTAGTTATACCATTACTTCACATCAGACAACACATTAAAGACAGATCCCACATGAGACGTAAGTACACAGTGACTCCTGTTGTTGATTTAACAATTTGACACTCTTGTTTATGGCATCAGTAATCTCCCTAGGTTCTAGTCATGAGTTGCCGAGGCTATGGAAGCCTTTAGGGTTTGCCGACTTCGATCTTATTCGGACAGGGTCATAGTCAAAGTGGAAGTTCTCTCCTCCCTTCAGAGAAAGGTACCTCCTTATTTGATTGCCCTGTTCTTTCCACTGGGATCTCACTCACAGAGATCTTTCATTTAGGTCTTCTTTTTTTTTTTCAGAGTGTCTTGGCTTTCCATGCCTAGAATATTCTCATGGGCTCTTGAGCCAGATCCAGATGCCTTAAGGGCTGATTCTGAGGCCAGAGTGCTATTTAGGACATCTGCCATTCTATGAGTCTGCTGTGTATCCTGCTTCGCATATTCGGTCGTTCTCTCCCTTTTTGATTCTATCAGTTAGTATTAGCAGACACTAGTCTTGTTTGTGTGATCCCTTTGACTCTTAGACCTATCAGTGTGATCAATTGTGAACTGCAATTGATCACTTGGACTAGTGAGGTGGCCTTGGTACATGCCAACTTGATGGGATTGTATTGGAATCCCCTGGCATGTATCACAAGAATTCTAAGACATACTCTGCAGAGAGCAACATGGACATGGATAGATAGTCCTTTGCTAAGGATTTTAGAAATGTGATTTATAAATCCAACCAGTTATCTCACCAGAACTAGGATTGGAGGTAGAGTTATCCAGTGTCTTGGCTTGTTTAGGCTGCTGGAACATAGTATCATAAACTGGGAAGCTTAACAAAAAATAGAACTTTATTTCTCATAGTTTCAGAGGCTGAAAAAAAATCAAAGGCCAAGGTATTGGTATATTCTGTGCCTTATGAGGGTCAACTTTCTGGTTCATAGATGGTGCTGTGCCCTTATATCAAAGAGGGAAAGAAGGTCTTCTTGAGGCTCTTTTTATAATGGCCATAATCTCATTCATGAGGACTCTGCTTTAATGACCT
Organism: Sylvilagus floridanus; assembly: GCA_949820135.1. Classification (NCBI taxonomy): domain Eukaryota; kingdom Metazoa; phylum Chordata; class Mammalia; order Lagomorpha; family Leporidae; genus Sylvilagus; species Sylvilagus floridanus. Next base: position 94,490,723 of record OX463225.1, on the reverse strand, counting down.
GATCACTTCACAAAGTTTCCTAGTTTCTAATAAAATCTTCTTGGAGGTTAAGATTTCAGTATATAAATTGGATGGGGGAGGGTAGGGGAGAGGAGAGAGGGAGACATAAACCTTGAAACCATAACATCCAATAAGTTATGATTACCCCTGTGTTTAATGATTAACTTTATTCTCATCTATGGAAGACCAATAAGATTTTTGAGAATTTAATACTAGCAGAAACACTGTCACCCAGAATGAAGGGCATAGAAATGAAGGAATGTTATTAGACTTCTGGGACTCTAGAAAATGGACTTCCAAGAAAGCAGAAGTTCTGAAAAAGTAAAGTTACTACACTCCTGAGATCCTGGGGACAAATTAAACCACAGAGAATTATTCTCATAAAATTTAGTATTTTAACCACTTTTAAATATAAAACCCATGAGTCTTAAATATATTTACATTGTTGTTCACCAGTTCTCCAAAACTTCTTTTTCATTTTGTATAACTGAAACTCTGTACTCATTAAACAAATCCCTGTTTCCCTTTCCCCATAAGCCCAGCAACCATCATTCTACTTTCTTTACCTATAAATTTAATTGCTTTAAATACCTAATACCAGAGCTCTCCAAGAATTTCATGAAAATGAATATTATAGAAATATTATGCATGAGTTCCAAATTTTTGTACCAAAATAAATATTTTAATTCCATTTTCTATGAACTTTTTAAAACACCTTTGTATAAAAATAATCATACAGTATTTGTCTTTTTGTGACCAGCTTATTTCACCAAATATAATTTCCTCAAGCAGACTTCATATTGTAACATGTGACAGCATCTCTTTCCTTTATAAAACTGAACAGTATTCCATTGTGTGTGCCTGTGTGTGTGTGTCTGTGTATGTATCACCTTTTCTTTACCCATTGGCCTATCTGTGAACACTTGGATTGATTCTATCTCTTGGCTGCTCTGAATAATGGTGCTATGAACACAATATACAAATATATCTTTGGGATGCTACTTCATTTTTTTAGATGTATAGGTAGAAGTGGATTGGTAGATCATATGACAATTCTATATTTGTTTTCAAATAATTGCTATACTGTCTTTCAAAGCTACAATTTACATTTCTACCACAGTATACAAGACTTCCAATTCTTTCTCATTTTCACTAGTACTCTTCCTGTTCTTTTCTTTCCTTCTTTTTTTGATAGTAGCCAACCTAAAATGAGGTGATATTCCTTAATTACAAATAAAATTATACTACACTTGATCTTAGCCAAAAGGCCAAGAAACAATACAAATAAAATTATAGTCAATGTTTTTATCATCCTCAATATTTCACTTAAATGCACAAACGGTCTAATTATATAATTAATAAAATTTATAGGTATGTATTAAATATGATTCCAGTTGTAACAGACAAAATAAAGGGTGATTTTAAAATCATGAAAGGAAGAGTGCCTTCAAGATTTTTCAAAATACTGTCATTACTATTGTGTCAATTTTAGAATTTGTTTTCTTTATACCTTATAAGCACTAAACCTGTGCTAGTATTAGTCCATGTGGTTTTTAAATACTAATTATTTTGATTATAATAGCTATTTTATGATATGGACATTAACAGGCTTATATACATAAGAGGTAACAGAGGCTTAGAGAATGTGTTTACTAAGTAAATTACTGCGAAGATTTATTAATGACTGCAATTAAGAAAGTCAAGGATACTAAAATATTCCAGGATATTAGTATATTAGCATATCCTGGAATATTTGAGTATTGAGTATATATACAAATATATATATATATATTTATATATAACATGATTCTTTAGCCACTTTATTGGTAATTCTTTTTTCCTTCAGATTTCAGAAACCTATTATTCATTATAAAAGTACTAGATCTTTACTATCAAACCTTTTCCTATCATTTTCAAGAGGTGCTGCTTATTCTTTTATGAACTATTTGTATTTTTAAAAAATATATATTCTGAAGTTATCAAGTTCCTCTGTTTAAGAGTAGATATACCCAAGGTAGACAGGCAAATAGCATTCAGGATTAGGATTCTAGTTGATGAATGACATGAATGGTATGGAATAAAGAATATATAGGATATTCAAAAATGAGTTTTTTATGTGTAGGGCCATTCATAGGAAATATATAGAAATTTCTATGAAATTTAAACTAAGAAATCCAGTTATATCCAGGTTAATTTTTTGTTCATTGCAAGTCAAAGTTTTAGAATGAAAGTCAAAAATTAAGCAATATTGAAAGTTATGTAATAACATTAAATAAAAGTACAGTGTTGTCCTACAAATAAATACATTTTGCAGCTACTGATTTGTGAGTCTGTTTTAAAAAGAAGTCCTTGATGAATGAGGAAAACCACAGCTTCAGTGTTCTGAGGTAAGATGGTTTTTCTTATTCATGTATTTTTCCCACAAAGCAGCCATAATAAAATGTTGTCATCTTCATTTTGTGTAAAAAGGTTAACATTAGCATACACCTTAGGTTATTCTGCTTCTAAGCTATTTCTTCAAAGTTTATTAACTTTGAATAAATCACTAAGACCTTCTCAAGTGTTTGTTTTGAAATTAGAGTCCATGCTATTCATTAAACCACTTAATTTTTTGTTGAGTTTAAAGACTTAAAATGTAAATTGGAATTGACTAATAGACTTTATATTTAATATTACAATTGTATCACTGTTTTCCGTCCAATAAATCTTTGACCATAGACCAAACTACTTAAGGATCTTATGTTGTTGTTATAACTGACCTGTAGAGGGCACTATTAACAGGCAAATGAGAAGCCTTTTGACATAGGCTAATACAGCTAAATTTTAATTTCTGTTTGCCCTAAATCACATATGATTATCTAGTGTTAAGTTATTAAAGTAATGTAACACAACTTTAAAATTATAGTATTTTGATAATATGATAAAAGTAGATATTACTTGAATGGATCGCATGAATCATATAATTTCCCAGCTTCCATCTTTTTTTAATTCTGTAGGTAGATTGGTGGAGGAAGAACACAACTACCTTCAGTTCTAACAAAATTATTTAATATCTTCTCTAATATTTAATATAGAATCTATGACAAAGAAAGAGAAACCAGTCTTTGTTTCAACTCTCTGAACATAAACTATATCTTAGAAAGTGTGAATTTTATACATTTGAGTATGAGGAAATAATTCTAATAAAAAATTACGTAGAAGCAGGTGTCTGACCAAGCAGGTTAGACACCAGTTCAGATGCCTGCATCCCATATCAAGATGCCTAGTTCAAGTCCCTGGGCTTGGGCTCTCAATTCCAGCTTCCAACTAAAGCAGACCCTTGGAGAAGGTGATGATGGTCCCAGTTATTGAATTCCTGACACTCTCTGTGGGAAACCTAGGTAAAATTTTGACTCATGGCAGCCAGTCCTGGCTATTGCAATTATTAGGGAAGTGAACCAGCAGATGTGAACTCTCTTTAACATCTCTCTTTCACTTCTGGGTTCTCTTTCTCTCAAATTTTTAAAACTTACTTTAAATTCGCAAATAAAGTAAGCATCTTTATTGTTTACTTAGTTTGGATGGCAATCAGGTGGGTATAGGTAGGGAAAAGATTTGGACTGTTCAATATAGAAACCACTTTTACCAAGAATGCCAGTAAAAGTCCTTCAAAATGAAGGGAATCTGTCATTTTTTGTAAATTCTCTTCTGCTTCCATAAACACAGCCTTAATCAATTAAAGACCCACTTGTGAAGGAGCCATTGTTTGCAGTTCCATTCAGACATTGCTGAGTTGTCTTTTAGGCTGCCTGTGCGGAAACCCTGGTAAGGTGATGAGAAAGTTCAAAGCACCTAGCTTTTCAATGTGTATTTTGTCCTTGAGACTCCACTTTATCTTTTTATTCATTAAAAAAAATTGCAGGGTAGTATATATATTTATTTTGGTTCTGGAAAAGGAAGGGGGCTTAAGAATATAGAAATGCTTGAAAATATTCCAATAATATAATTCTTTGTGACTTTCAGATAGCATTGTCAAATATAAATTCTAGAGGAGTCAGTATTGAAAATGTTTACGAAGGATTAATAATATTATGTATAATAATTCTATTTGTAGGAAGTAAAGAATACTTTCTGCAAAACCAGTGAATCATTAATTTTTGTCATGATTGACATTTCCTTTTTGATCAGCTTCTCTACTACAGTTCTAATTTGTGAGTGAGGCAACTGGCACTGAAGATTTCTATATTCAATCTTGCTTGGTAGTGTTGAGTGACTGGTGTATGTAAAAACATTTTCAGATATAAATTTGCATCAATAATTTAAGAATTAATAAGATAACAGTAAATCCATATTAAAAATATTTAGTTCTATTGATATGCACAGAATTAGAAAGACTGGACCTTCTAGGCTTTCTAGGCAGAAATGGGCCAAATTTCTTCCCTCACTGACTAAAAAATAATCTGGAGTAGGCCAAAAGGAAGTCAAATCCCACCATATTTTGATGGAAATTGAAGCCAAATATAAGAGTGTTTGGAATGGAAATTAAGGTATCGAATGATCCAGCAAGAATATATTTTCTTTCCTAAGACTCCTTTGCTTTACCTTATCAAAGGAAGAGAGCAGCTTTCTTTGAGACAACCATTTAATAAAACTGCCATGTCTTGTTGCTGTTTTGCTAGCACATAAGCCTCTCTCTCTTTTCCTTGAGTGACATGTCTGGGGAGGTTATGAGAAAGAGCCTTAGTGCCCAGAACAGCCACTGTAAAGATGACTCAGGACACCTTCACTAAATCCATTCATTACCTTGGCCCTCATGGGAGTTACAAGCATAGTCTGCCAATTAGATGTTGGTAATGTGGACTCTGCTTTAGGGAATTGGGTAAGACTGCCAGAATTCATTCCTGAACTTCAGCAGCCACAAAAGAGTATTTTTCTGTCGTCTGAAACTGATTCAAATCCAGGTCCCAAAAGGACAAGCTTCCTTTTGTGCACCATCTATCCTCAAGTCTAACGACTAATGGTGTCACAACATCAAGTTTTTAACAAGATCACAGAAAACATCCCCTGAAGGAGAACAGACGGCAAACCATATCTTCTGTGGGTGATTTGCCTCTATTTCACTGTTTTCTAATTTTTGAAAATTTGCTTTGGAAAACATTTATGTGGCAATTCACCACAAATTTATGATGCTTTATTGTTTAATGAGAGATAAAAAATGTGACTTATAAGAATCATACAAAAATGTTTCTAAACTCTGTAGATGTTTAAAATAGTCATTAATGTAACATCTCAAAAAAAAGTGCTTGCCCTTGCCATGAAAAAATATTTCCAAAGTGCGATCCTGAAGTTGTATTGGGAACACTACTGCCTTCCCTTCTAACAAACATGCATAAGGCTAAATGCTTTGCTTTCTAGTCTGTTACATTATTGTCTTTTCTTTTTATTTGTACACATTGGTCAAATTGAATGCTTGAATGATGTTTTGAAATTTTTGAGGGGTAGAGGTAGATTTTCTTAATAAGAATTTTGCAAGTGTAAATATCTTATTAGTAAAATGAACAAATCTTGGAAAATTTCCAAGATATTCTATATAAAATGTCAGGGAACTCTAAATAGAACTTTAGATAGTAAAACTGCTAGTCTGTCTCTGTAGACACTAAGAAGGGTTTGAGTCTGTACGTCTGTATCAAGGTTTTTTTTTTTTTTTCCTTTCTGAAGTCATGTATTCTTTAGGCTTCTAGTCCTAATTTTACTTTAGAAATTATTTTTAATATGTTTCAGACAAGAGCCTTCTGTAGAGGTCTTGAATACAAGTACTGTATCGTTGTTTTGTACAAATATATTTTATTGGGAACCTATTTCAAAATACTTGTTAAACATATGAGCTTATTCACATGAATGCACTCACTGCTGTAACTGTAGGGGCAGAAGTTGAAACAGAGGAACCTATGTCTCATACTCATGGCTGCAGCTCCCTGTTTGGGAAAGAGGTTTCCTTCAATAGCTCACTGCCTGTGCATACACTGCACTTCAGACATACTTACTCCTTTCTGCTGTGACGTGCATGCACAGATGCACATGCACACATCCCTATGATTTAAGGGAAAAAAACACATTAGTCATGAAACTTAGGAGCTGAAAGTAAGCGAGTTACAGTCTGGATAGTAACTGTTCAGAACTTGAATGAATCGCCACAGTTTTCACCAAGTAACTGGCTGGCCTTCTCAGGCAGGCTCCAAATTCCTGTTGAAATGAAGACTTTCTTTCCTGGACTAGGCCTGGCATTCCTGGGAAACAATGGCCCTTTTCAAATGGGCTCTGAAATTTCACAGGTGAAGGGAGAGGGGCAGTTATTTGATCCCACCCACCAGAAGCCTGTTAGTATTTTAAAAAGTGAAGACAGAGCCTATCATGGAAAAGCAGGCAAAGCTGGCTAGTGGTTAAGAGCTGCAATCTAGACCCACAGTTCTACAGATCCCTGTGAAATATGAATCAATTTCAATGCTCTGTCTTTGAATCACATTGCAACTCTTTTTTCTAGATTTTTTTTTTTAACAGCAGACTGCAGAACTACTGAAACAGGGTTTTACTTTGTATCACGTTGTTATGGAAGAGCATTATTCATTTTCTTTAATTAAGACCTGACATTAAACTTCATAAAATATGGAAGCATTTGCTGAGGTTTGGTATATGTGTGTGTGCATGTACACATGCATGTGTGTTTATAAGGTCATTTTGGAAGAAATGCATGGTAAAATATTATACAGTATATCACATATATAACTGTATATTGGGTAAAATGATAATTTCAGCATACATCCTTTCCAAGACATAATTGTATTATAATTCCATAATTTAGGAATTCATTATGGAAGTGTAGATTATATGCAATTTGAAAGAATTTGAGTTATTGATCGTTATACATACAACTAACATCAGATTCATTTCATAGATTTTATGAAGATTGAGAATAAATTCAGTGGTGCTGAATCCTTATTTGAACAGATCTCTCAATGATTGACAGAGATAAACTGAGTTTTAGTACTGTGCTTAATGTATGTGAAAACTAGGGAAAGCTCAGATTGTAATACTTATCGTTAATAAATCAAGCTTATTAAGCATTTCTTTATGTAAAAGACTAAATGTTTTCTCTTTTACTCTTACATTTGTGATAATTGCCCCAAGATTGATGATGTAGTAAGTATTTAATTTAGCCCAATTTGGAGACTTATTTTAGATAGATTACTGAAGACTCAGAAAACAGCTTTTGTCCTTAAAAGTAAATAATAGAACTGTTTATGAAACCATCACTAAATTTTATAGACTTAATTAAAAACATTATTTAGTAGTTATGTAGCAGTATAATACTTTGAAACAATTTTCCTGATATTTTGGTTAATATATGATATTGTTCCTCCTACCCCCACTCCCTGCTATCTGTGATCCCAACTGTAGCAACACATTAGATACTCTGAATTTATGTCTTAGAAAAAGATTTAAAGTATTGTTTATGCTTCAAAAGCAAATATGTATAAAGAAAAATAATTTACACACATACAAGTTAATGAAAAATATCAAGGTGCGATAATATGCTAACAGGTTATCAATCACATCCATCAAGAAAATTTCGTGGTTGAGTAAGAAGACAAAATAGGGAAAGAATATATAGTTTTTTTATATCACTTGGAAAGTGTTCTCAGGTACCTTTTTTCCTCAAGCCCAGAGTTCAGTTTGGGGATTAACAATAGAACAAATACATAAAATTGGGTTTCTAGAACTGAAGACGATTTCTTATAGTGGAGCTTAGAGAGATGTCAAACTTTGTATTGTGCCACTCTTCCCCTACCTCTAATTATGTCCCCTACCTGATGTATGGAGAACAAAATGAGTGACATATTCAAGATACAGACCTGAAATGGCCTCTTAGAATCTCTTGTCTCACTAATAAACCCTGGAGAGCAGCAGAATGCTTTCCTGTTGACCTGAAAACAGCATGGTGACAGCTCAGAGCATAAGCAGCCTGGAGAGAAGTATGATGTAGCTGACATCTGCATGTGCCAGTAGTAGAGACCAGAGAAAATAGGCATGTTGTCGTTGGCCTGAAGTTGTCACTGAGAACAAGATGTCACCTGTTAATTGTGTGATGCCCTCTTAGATTCTTGCAGCTTAGATACAACCTCAGCAAAGTGATGTTTATAGAGAGGAAGATGAATGAAATGTGAGATTACCCTAAATTGGCCAGGTTTATTACTATTGCCCAGAAAAATGGGGGCACAGAATAGAAATCATTGATAGGTAAACAAAGTTAGCTATTTTGCACATTTAATTTTTAGAGACTAGAAATCATATCTTCTACACTTAAAAGAACAAGATTCCAAGCAACAGATTACTCAGGTTCTCTGACAGTTAAACTAGTTTTATCGCTTTATTCAACCTTGCTTTCCTATATCTTCATTGGAACTCACATGGAAATTTTCAGTCATCTAGTAACACCTTAAGCCCCCGCAGATTTATGATGCAGCTACAAGTGATGGTCTTAGCACTCCTTTTTTTTGCTTAAGCCATCAAATATCAGAATTAGTTAGTTGTGAATCTGGACACTGCAGATTCTTAAATCTTCAAGTCTCCTATCATTAAGGTTTTATCTATCTATACCTAAATCCTAGCTATTCTCATCAATGATGGTGTTAAAACAACCATCCTTCAACCCCAATCCAACATAACCAGTGGAAAAATCAGATGAAAAAGAATAAATGGATATTCTGAATACTCTGCAGGAACTTCTTACTTGTATCACCATCTCTTAGACCCATTATGCCTCAATTTATTCTTATTCCTCTTGCAGTTTCTGTTCCTCCAACACTATGAATAGAATTAATTATTGTTCTTACCTTCCTCTTCTAATAGCACATCTATATTTTGATGAGCTCTAACTTTAATGATCAGTTTCAAAGCTATTTCTTGCAGTGTTATCTTTCAAGAATAATCTCTGTCACATATATTTATATATAATTTCTATCATATATACACAAATATTTGTCATGATCTGACTAAACCAATTATTTCACAGCTATTAGATTATCTCTAGTAAAAATAGTGGCTACCATTGTTGGAGTTGGTTAAGTGATATAACCAAATTTTTTTATCTACCCATCAGGTCATGAATAATGGCAAAGATTTCACTACACATGGATTTTTTTTCATAAACAAACATAAAATAATACCAGTAAAGTTCTAAAGACCATGAAATCTCAGCTTTCTGCTCCATATGCTCTGATGATACCTTACATAAATATTGACCTTTAATCAAATTGTGCCTACCTCCTAAGACCCCCAGTGAGTACCTGAAATTGTGGATGGTACTAAACCCTATATGTGTGTAAATGTGTGTGTATGTCTATATACAGATATATGCATGTTTTCTCTAAAAATACATAGGTATGGTAAAGTTTAGTTTAAAAATCAAGCATAGTAAGAAATCAGCAAAAACTAATAAAATAGAATAATTATAACAATATGCCATAATAAAATTTTTTATATCTCTTATTCTTTGGTGCCATTCTTAAGTACAGTATGGGTTACTTGAACATACACATTGTGTATACAGCAACAGTTGATCTTATCACCCGGATAGCTAGAGAGTAATTGAATGGTAGTATATATACACTGGACAAGATGATTAACATAGAGAGCAAGACAGAGTAAAATGGTGGCAGATTTCATCACACTATTCAAAATGGAATGTAATTTAAAACTTAAAGATTTATATATTTCTGGAATATTCTATTTTATGTTTTTGGACCACAGTTGACTGAAGGGAACTGAAATCACAGAAAACAAAGCCTCAGCAAAGGAGGGACTACTTTGTTTTAGCTCTCTAGTGAACCAGATAACCTATAATCTTCCAGAATCACTGACTAAATAGAGGAGCATTTAAGAAAAATGTCTAGTGTATGATTTAGGTAAAATACAAGATTAGCAGATTCTAATAATCTGTTCATAAAAAATGGTGAAGAAATTGTTTGTATATTTTAGTTAGTGTACTTATATAGGATTGACAGTAATTTAACATTGAGCTCATTAACAAATAGCTGGTGTTGATGAGTAAAATAGATGAAGCCTGGAGATCAGCCCTCAGATTAGGTAGTAGGAAATCATTGCTGAAAACCGCAGTCCGATTATCAGCCCTGGACTATATATTGAAGCCAACATACTTTTTTTTTACACATTTTCCATAATTAATCAAGTTAAAATAAATTATAAACCATATAAGATTAATATTTTTCCCTCATACAGGTAATTTTTTAGTGTTTTCAACCTACAGGAACATAATAAAACCATGAAAAATATGTCAATGCTTAACATGCTTCAGGCAATGTCTTTATTTTTTTCTTCTTTTTTACTCACATGTGTAAAAAGAATATATCCAGCCTTATTAGTTCAAATTGTTTTTTAATGACAAAGCTGCTCAGATAACTGCTGAGTTCTTTAATTTAATCATCAGTTTGTTTATAAAACAAATTAGTTTATACACATTTTTGGCCATATCTATTATTTTTCTAGAAAAATAGGTAATAAATATAATAACAATAATTAAAACAGCTAATTTTTAAAATTATTCTCTACTAACACCAAATAAGGAAATTATTCTTTACTAAGACCAAATAAGGAAAGTGTCATTATTTATACTTTGCAGATAAAATATAACCACATGTCCAAGGTCACCCATTGAGTTAGCCCATGATAAAATGAGGGCTTAATTCCATGCCTGTCTGATGTTATTTGCTTAACTGTTAGATTCTGCTTGCTTCCGTTAATTGCACATGTTAGCCTTTGGCTAGTTTTCCGTGTTGCTCTTCATTTAGTATGTATCCAATTCTAAGTGTCATGAAGAATGCATAAGTAAATAAACCACAGTATCTCCTTTTAAGGAAATTATAACTCAGCAGAGGACATATTATATATACAACACATTCGTCAATATGATAGTATAAAGCAAGGAACAGAACATGTAGAGCAGGCTGTTGTTAGGGCTTACCAAGGGGCCGGTGCTATGGCATTTTGGGTAAAACCTCCACCTGCAGTGCTGCATCCCATATGGGCATCTGTTCAAGTCCTGGCTGCTCCACTTCTGATCCAGCTCTCTGCTATGGCCTAAGAAAGCAGTAGAAGATGGCCCAAGTTCTTGGGCTCCTGTAGCTGCGTGGGAGACCCATAAGAAGCTCCTGGCTCCTGGTTTTGGATTGGCCCATCTCTGGCTATTGCAGCCATTCGGCTGCACCAATGGATGGAAGACCTCTCTTTCTTTGCCTCTGTCTCTCTGTATCTCTACCTCAAATAAATAAATAATTTTTAATTGTATTGTTTTTTTTATTAGAGACAGATACAGATTGAAAGAGCTCTCATTCCTAGGTTAACTCTCCCAAATGCGCACAGCAGCTGAGACTGGGCTGGGGCCAAAGCTGGAAACAGGGAATGCACTCAGAACTCTCAAGTTACTTGAACCATCACTGCTGCCTCCTGGTGTCTACATTACCAGGAATCTGGAACCAAGAGCAGACCCAGTACTCTGATATAGGATATAGGTATCTTAAGTGCTAGGATAAATGCCCTCTCCAAATACACAGTTTTGAAATGAGTATGAGTCAGATACTACTTTTTCTCTTTTTGATGAATATAGAGGAATATCCAGAAACCTACTCTTCTGATTTTTGAAACCCTCAGATATTTCAAGGACATGAACCATCAGAGTGTGAAGAAGGTAAATGATTTGAAGAGAACTTCTGTGAAGGAAACAGTGTTCAAACCTCATCTTCTTACTTTTTCAGAAGAGAAGTGTACAGTTAGAAAGAGTGGGTTTCCATAAGACCACTTAGAGGGATTTACATGTCTTTCCTGACATTACGGGACCTTACAACCTGGAGTCAATCACTCACCTAGACTATTCAAGTGATGAGAAAAGGGCTAACTCTGTGCTTGGTATAGACCTAAGAGTTTGTTGCTTCTTTAAAACTTACCTGGTCTGTGGCAAAGAATTTATTAGTAGACTAGGTTTGAGCCACTACAAGTAAAAGAATGGGTTGAAAACTTTCCTGAGGACTAACAAAGAGGATCAACAGGGAATATTAAAGAGACTCCAATAGTGTGACATTGTGTGAGATGTCCAGGAACATCAAGGGCTGAATTGGAGTGCATGTAGTCAGGAGAATGAAATGTTGCTGACTGTGGAAACTTCTAAATCCAAGATACAAAAGATTCCCATAAGAATATCAGCTTTGATTATGTACCTAGCACATAAAATATGATGTAACTCGTCAAGGAAAAGTCATTTCCTTCTCTTATTTCTTCGAGCATGCTCACTGTGATCCTGGAAGGGTCTAGCAAGGTGGCTAGCCAGTTAAAGAAGAGAAAGGCAGGTGGGGAAAAAAGGCAAAATAGAACCATGCTCATTGTGTATGAGGCAGGCAAATACAGACCTTGCCTTTGGGAATGAAAAGTCTAAATTTGATTTGCTATGGAGACATTGATTAATAACATGGATTGCACAAGTATAAATTGTAATTATTGAATTAGGGCAATGCTTTATGACTTAAAGGGTTACAGAACTGCTTTATACCTAAGAAGAAGCAAAAAATCATGAAATTAGCCAGTTTTTCATCCAGCAACAGGAAAGAATATCCACACTGAGTAAATTTTCAAGAAGTATTAGAGATAAAAGATAATTGTGATTTGAACTCTGCTACATGTCTTGGTTTAATATATTAATTATATTTTTCAGACAGCATTCATGTAGCACTGTGAGATCTCAGCTAATGGAGAGAGTGATACCCTTTCTACCTGGGTTAAGGAGCAATGTCCAACTGCATAAAGATCACTAGGTAAGGACTTACTGGAGTGATAAAGGTCTATTTTTTATTGGTCTCCTTATCTAAGTTTTACAGTATTTCTTAATGTCAGCTTCTTCGCATGTAGAAATGATTTAAAATGTAAAAATGCTATGTAAAATACCTTTTGCTTCAAATGTAATAATAAAAATCAAGTACAATAATGTTATGAATACATGTTGAATACCAAGTGCCATATGTGTGTGATTTTAAGACTTTTATTTTTATTTATTGGAGAAACAGACATACACACAGACATGCACACATGGGGTTGGAGAGGTAGAAAGAGGAAGAGAGTCCTGACAAATGATAGAGAAGGAGCACCTATTGCTGTTTCACCCCATGGATTCTGGCAACAGCTTGAGTTGGGCCAGGCAGAAGCTGTGAGCTGAGAACTCAATCCAGCTCTCCCATGTGGGTAGCAGATATCCAACTACTTGATTCATCTGCTGCTCCTCCCAAGGTATACATTAGCAGGAGGCTGGAATCAGGAGCTGAGTCAGTACTTAAATGCAGGAACTCTGTCATGGGAAGCAGTCATCCCAAGTGGTATCCTAACTTCTGCCAGCTTATTATTAAAAATAATAATGGTCATTGTCTAAGCAGAACTGATAAACTCAAGTTTTTAATAATGTTGAAAGGTAGCCTGTGCTGTGGCTCACTAGGCTAATCGTCGCCTGCAGCGCCGACACCCAGGGTTCTAGTCCCAGTCGGGCACTGGATTCTATCCCTGTTGCTCCTCTTCCAGTCTAGCTCTCTGCTGTGGCCCCGGGAGGGCAGTGGAGGATGGCCCAAGTGCTTGGGCCCTGCACCCGTATGGGAGACCAGGAGGAAGCACCTGGCTCCTCTCTTCGGATTGGTGCAGAGCGCCAGCTGTGGCAGCCATTGTGGGGGTGAACCAATGGAAGGAAGACCTCTCTCTCTCTCTCTCTCTCTCTCTCTCTGCCTAACTCTGCCTGTCCAAAAATAAATAAATAAATAAAATAATGTGAAAAGGTGACTTTTTTCTTTTAGTTTGAAAATTTATATCCATATATATTTCAGACATTTAAAAAATACACCCACATGATATGGTTAAGAATTGTTATGTTTTAAATATAAATATTGATTATTGCTTGTTTCCTATTTATGCATTTTTAGATAGCACCTTGAGATGTTTTGTCTCAAGCGTAAGTTATACATGGAATGAGAAAAAAATAGGTGACAACTCTATATGAACGTATAGAAATTAGAGACTATGAAAGATCTGTGTGCATGTGTATGTAGCTGAAAATGTACATGTACTGTGTTTGATGGATTATGGGTAAGAATGTGTATATATTTAATTCTCATTTTAACACTATGATTGTTATTTTCTGTATTTCACAGATGAAAATACTGATACACAAAGTTTGAAGAACTTGGTCACAAACTGCTGGTGAGTGGCAAAGTCAGACACATTACCCAGCAAAACAGCCTTGGCATTTGTTGTCTTAAATATACCCTCTATTTTGCACTCATGTGTACATTATTCCTACCATTTAAATAGAGCTATAGTACAACCTATATATTAATTACATATGAAAGGATTAAACATAAGTTTTGGAAATGTTAGTGTTTACTTAAGTGAAGATTTATAATTCAGCCAGAATGTAAGAATTTGAAAAGACTTGTCAGGATGTTTTGAGTCCTCATGAATGGGAGTAGACTGCTTCCCACTTACTTCAAGTCAAATGATAGGGATTTCAAAAAGAATGCTAGATGAACTTGAACTTGGAGGATGTGGAGGCTCTGGTATCTGATTCATATCTAATCTAGACAGCCAAGTCTGACTGAAGAGGCTTAGTGGCAGCATATTAGATAGTACAAGTAGGAAATAACTCCACTTACCCTGAGACTGAACTAAGGTCGCATGTTTTCTCTGCTCCACATGTAGGCTGTATAATGTTGTCTTACACTACCTCCAAGAATCCTATCTAAAAGAAGAGGAGACCACAATGGAAAGACAGGCAACAAGGAGAGGCATCATATATAACCACTCATAGGGATGCATGTGTACTCATGAAGGAAGTTGTTAGGGCAAGACCTCAATTATTGCAAATCCCCAGAGAATCCACAGAAGTACCCCCATGAAACCAGCAGGTTACTCATCTGCCATGCTAGAGGAAACCAGTGCTAGATTACCACTCTTTCCTGACACTTAATTTTACCAAAGGAGTCAGAAGCTGTGATTAGTCCATCCTCTCCCTCACTGTAAGTTGTGCAATCATCCTGCCCTCCTTTATGTTCCTCTAATGCATCACGTTATTTCTGCTTCAGGATTTTTACATTAATCACCTCTGTCTGATCTACTCTTTGTTGAGATTATGAGGGGGCTTACGTTAGAGAGTGATTTACATATTTAATAGTGTTTCCTCAGAGAGGGCTTCTCTTTTTAGTGTGCTTGTGCTGCTATAATAAAATACCACAGACTAAATAATTTTTTTAAAAAAAGATAAATTCATTTCTCAAAGTCATGAACAATGGGAAGTACAAGATTAAAGCATCAGCAGGTTTGGTGTCTGGAGAGCTACTCTGTGCTTCCAGGATGGTGCCTTGTTGCTGCAACCTCCAGTGAGAAAAACGCTCTCTCCTCACTTGGCAAAAAGAAGGACAAAAATGGACATCTTTCTGAAGCCCTTTTTAGAAGGCAGAGCACTATCATTTAACCATCTCTTCATATCTCTATAATGGGGATTAAGTTTTGTTTTTTTTTGACAGGCAGAGTTAGACAGTGAGAGAGACAGAGACAAAGGTCTTCCTTCCATTGGTTCACCCCCCAAATGGCCAATATGGCTGGCGCACTGCACCAATCCGAAGAGAGGAGCCAGGTGCTTCCTCCTGGTCTCCCATACGGGTGCAGGGCCCACATACGTGGGCCATCCTCCGCTGCCTTCCTAGGCCACAGCAGAGAGCTTGACTGAAGAGGAGCAACCAGCACAGAACCCGGTGCCCTGACCAGGACTAGAACCCGGGGTGCTGGCACCACATCGGAGGATTAGCCTAGTGAGCTGCAGCACCAGCTCTGGGATAAAGTTTTTAATACATGAAGTTTGGAAGGAACACATTCAAACAATATCATCATAGAAGGCCTCGTAAGACCTTGTTTAGAAGGTTTACGGGTATTCAAAGTGTGGAGGAAGTCATAGGAGACCAAAACGGTAACATGATTCCATTTATTTTATTTTATTTTATTTTTTGACAGGCAGAGTGGACAGTGAGAGAGAGAGACAGAGAGAAAGGTCTTCCTTTGCCGTTGGTTCACCCTCCAATGGCCACAGTGGCTGGCGCGCTGTAGCCGGCGCACCACGCTGATCCGATGGCAGGAGCCAGGTGCTTCTCCTGGTCTCCCATGGGGTGCAGGGCCCAAGCACTTGGGCCATCCCCCACTGCACTCCCTGGCCACAGCAGAGAGCTGGCCTGTAAGAGGGGCAACCGGGACAGAATCAGGCGCCCCAATCGGGACTAGAACCTGGTGTGCCGGCGCTGCAAGGCAGAGGATTAGCTTACTGAGCCGTGGCGCCAGCCATGATTCCATTTAACATTTAAAAAAGTCATTCTGCTATGCATAGAAGGAGAATTATAGAAGAAATTAATGGAAAGGAGACAGTTTCAGTTTATGTTTTATAGATCTCCTACCCCAAGTTCACTTTCCAAATGCTTACCATAGCCAATACTAGACCAGGCTGAAGTCAAGAGCCAGGAATTCAGTTTGGGTGTCCCACATCAGTGTTGGGGAACCAAGTACTGCCTCCCAGGATGTGGATTAGCAGAAAGCTGGATTGGAATCGAGGAGCCAGGACTTGACCAGGCGGTACAATATAGGATGCAAGGATCCCAATGGGTGACTTAAATCACTATGCTGCATGCCTGCTCCTATGTGAGCCCTTTAAAGGTGAAATGTCAGAGGGATGCTCTTTTCTGAACTCAAAGAAGCAAATTGATATATGAGAGGAAGGGGAGCACATGTCAGAAATTAAGGATGGCCTGGGAGCTGATAGTTGTTTTTGGCTGAGAGTGTGAAAATGGAGCTTCAGCAATACAGCTACAGCTGGTGAATGGTGTAAATGACCTGAATGAGCTTGGGTGGGTACTCTAAGCTCTAGATGAGATCACAGCCCCAGCTGACATCTTAATTTTGATTGTACGTGAAAATGAGCAGAGAGCTCGACTACTCTGTGATTATGTTTCTGACCCACCGAATCTGTGCAATAATAAATAGGTGTTGTTTAAGCTATTAAGTTTTTTATATACTACACAGCTATAGAAAACTAATGTACCTGGCAAGCAGTGTTACCATTAGGGATATATTACACTTAAGATATTTATTAGACATTCAATAGAAAATGTTAAGCATAGAGTTTGTAATTTCAGCCTGTCATTCAGGGGAGATTTAGATGGAAGCTTCGTGCTTGTGCTAGTATTTCAAAATAGAAACCACTAAGAATTGTCTTACTCTATAGAGGTGACTCAGTAGATGGGAAAATAAGAGAAAATGTACCTGTTTTCCAAGAGCTTATAGTTTTAGAGAAACAATAATCTTTTTAGTTGTATATGATGTTATTCTAGAAAGAATATTACTTTAATAGTAAAAAATTTCAAAGACAGTAATTATAAGCACTTCCTTTTTAATTCAGCAAATTCGATTGTATCAAAATTTATTTTATCTTAAAAAATAGGTGCTGATTGACTCTTTACTATTTATTGATTTTCTCATTTTAACAATGCTTATTAGGGAGATATCGTAAGTTTTTCCTATTTTGCTTTTGGTGACTTCCTCTTTTCCATAGAAATTCTGGTAGTTTAATTAGAAATTGCATTTACTATGGTCTTTCTAATACCGTGAACTCCAGAAGTAATTGACATTTTAGAAATCATTTAGCACAGAGTTTTTGGTTCAACTGTGGGTAAATTAAGGAACCTAAAGCTTAAATGACATGCAAGTGCCAGTTAAAATAAGTCATAGAGTCAAAATCCAAGACCACTGTTTTTTCATGTATTATACAGTATCGTATTACTTCTCTGCCTACATGGAAAATTCACTTCTTTGGGAAGAAAGAATGATGTGGATCTATGTAACCTTATACACAAGATTGTATTTACATAGTTTCAGTGCCTTCATTTGATAAGTGATATTCAATATATCTATTAACATTTTATAAACAACTAATAAGGACAATAAAAATAAGTCTGGGCCTTGTTAAAAAATATTTGGGAAGGAAATATCAGGTAAAATATTCCTATGGAGATGCACTGGTATATCCTTAATCTCCTGTGCTGATTATTTTTGCTGGATGAGTTCTCCTACTGTCTTATTGGTACTACTAATAAGTAATTATAAAATATTTTTGGAAGTTTGACTCAAAAAAATTTTCATTCTTTTAAGTCATTGCAGTGAACCTAGCAAAAAAGGAAGTTATGACTATTAATAATTGAATAGATATTGCCTCATTCTCTTTCTGGGTGAGAATATAGTCTTTGGTATTCTGATTTCTCCCATATGATAACTATATTGAATTGCTTTGTTTCAGATTGTTCTTTGGGAGATGGTAGCAAACAGTTTGTTGCTAGTCATTTGATTGGGTTTTCCTGAATACAGCTGGGACTATTTAAAGAATGATCACTGAAACTCAGAAAATGCTTTTCATTGTAGTTCTGATTGTTACACAAGTTGTGAATGACATCAGTTTTAAAAGGTCTTTACCATCAGAAAGATTATAATATAAAAATAGAGAACCAGTCCTATGTAGTATTTAACATGGTAGCATAAAAGTAGCAGGGGGAATTTGATATTTGCAAATATATATGTAAATAAGTCAGTTGGGAGAGAAGATTTTTTCATGCTTGTTAATTATGGGCTAAGGTATTTTAAGTATATTTATTCCTAGAAGAATAAAATTGAAATCTTAAATTTCTCCTTCATACAGTTTTAGGTTTAGTTTTACAGCAGAGGTTCCTAATTAGTAGTTAAGTAAAAAGAAAAATAAAGCTTAGAGTCTACCAAGCTCCTTTCATTTGTAAGTGTGGAATTGGTTCATAGTCTTTTGCTGGAACTCAGCTTTACAAAACTAGTGTTTTAGTTGGCTCAGTAACATTTTTATTTAAATAAATGCAGAAATTTAAGAAACATAAAATAGAAGGTTGACTGTATCCAATAAAATTCAGGGAAAAAAAGACTTAAATAGCAATATCTTTTCTGAATATTAGCTTAAAAGGTAGCTGTCTGGTAGTCAACTCACAGAAATAATATTAAAATATTATTCTCTTTGGTTTTTATGTAATATTTTAAAGTGTAAAAATATGTATAACAAGAATTTGGAGAAGTCATCATTTGTTTCATCTTGACATGCAATAGAAAATATACAGAAAAAGTAAACAGTTTCTTAAAATTATTAAAGAAATTAAAATAAAATAAACATAAATTTCTTGAAAAAAAAGATAAGAAATACCTGATTTACTTCTTAATCCTGGAAAGGACAAGTAAAGGCTGTTGAACTTCATGAAACAATATGCTCAGATATGGTGCAGTTAGCAAAATATGTACCATGAGTATTTCACATGTAAAATACTACAAAAAATAATAAAGAAGAAATTACTTTCTTTGAGTACATATCATTTAGAATACTATAATACTGCCTTTTTCTTTTTCTAGGAAATGATGGTAACAAATGGGCCAGTCTCAATAAATGTCAGCCAAAAAATATAAACTAATAATATAATCCTCTCAAATATCACTTAAAATGCAATGATATGAATGTATGTTTTAATAATACTATTATTGTAGAAAAGTTTTAGATTTATAGAAATGTTACAATAATACAGAGCATTCCTCTATACCTAACACCTAATTTCCCCTATTATTAGAATCTTCATTTTAAATTAATATTATAAATTTAGAATAATTAATAAACTTATATGTTATTATTAACTAAACCTCATTCTTTATTCACATACTTTATTCACATTTATTCAGTTTTTTTTTCCTGTGATTCTTTTTCGGCTCCAGGATCTCAATCTCATCTAGAATAGAACATTACATTTAATTTTCCTGTCTTTTTAAGCTTCTTTTGGTTGTGACTTTCTCAGAATTTCCTCATTTTTGATAGTCTTGATAATCTGGGGAATACTGGCAAAGTATTTTGTTTAATTCAAATTTTGGGGATTTTTTTTTATATTTACATTGGGTTAATGTGCTTTGGGGTGAAAAACCACAGAAGTTAAAATTAAAGTCATTTTCATCCCATTCTATGAGAACTCTTCAAAATTATGTTAGTGGAAAACATACACTATGAAGAAAACATTTATGCATTTAATTTTTACACAAATGTAAACATATCATAAACTTTTTGAAATACTCTTATAAGAAGTGTACATTGCACCAATATGACTGTTGACAACATCCCTGTTGATGTTAATTGTAGACCACCAGGTTTTCTGTTTTTTAAAGGTTTATTTATTTATTTGAAAATCAGAGTTACAGCAAAAGAGCGAGAGACAAAGAGAGACAAGAGCAATCTTCTATCCTCTGTTTCACTCCCCAAATGGTCACAACAACCAGGGTTGGGTCAGATGGAAGCCAGGAGCCAGGAGCTTCTTCCAGTTCTCCCATGTCGGTACAGGGGCCCAAGCAGTTGGGCTATCTTCCACTGCCACATACTTGATATACTTCCTCCAAAGAGCAGCATCTTTTAAACTTTCTGTTTGTCATTCTTCTGCATGTGAAATCTATTTTCTTTCATTTATATCTTTGATTAATCATTTATTTCAATATGGACTTAAATATCTATTTTTACATTGGATTATAATCTAACAATATTTAATTTAATTCAGTTACTTAAATTATTTCAGTTTTGGCCACTAGATGTTCAGTTTGTTCCTGCAGCCCTTGGTCATATCTCTCATCATTGTGAATGTGTAAAAATATTTCTTGCTTCTTGGCATTTTAAGATACACTATAGATAAGATGCTGCAGTCCTGAAATTTTTTTTCTTGAAGGATCCCAGGTTCCTTTTTATTTATTTATTTATTTATTTCAAAGTCAGAGTTACACAGAAAGAGGAGAAGCAGAGAAAGAGAGAGAGGTCTTCTACCAGATGGTTCACTCATCAACAGGCCGCAACGGCCGGAGCTGTGCAGATCCGAAGCCAGGAACCAGGAGCTTCTTCCAGGTCTCCCACGTGGGTGCAGGGGCCCAAAGACCTGGGCCATCTTCTACTGCTTTCCCAGGCCACAGCAGAGAGCTAGATCGGAAATGGAGCAGCCAGGTCTCGAACTGGTGCCCATATGAGACAACAGTGCTTCAGGCCAGTGTGTTAACCTGCTGTGCCACAGTGCCTGCCCAGGATCCCAGGTTCCTCATCTGAGTGCTAGGTGTCCTCATTGTTACTGGGATGTCATAATTTCTGTTCCCTTTCATTTTACAGAGCAAGGAGGTAAACCCTTGTATCTTTACATATCTATAAATCAGTACTCACATGCAATCATTGGTTTAATAATCTCCTTAACCAATTTTACATTATATGGTTTCAGTTACTCATAGACAATTGTAGTGTGAAAATATCTAATGGAAAATTCTAGAAATAAATAATCCATTAGTCTTAAATTGCATACCAACCATTCTGAGTAGTGTTCTGATATCTTTGTACTCTGCCCCACCCAGAATGTGAATCATCCCTTTGCCCAGTGTATCCATGCTTATATACTACTCCCCAGTAGTCACTTGGTAGTCTTGTTGGTTATCAGATTGACTATCATATCTAAGTGCTTATGTTTAAATGACCTTTATTTTATTTAACAATGCCCAAAGCCTAAGTGTCATAATGCTGGTTATCTTGTCATGGTATTTTTTTATAATTGTTCTTTAACATTATTATTATTGTTAACCTTTTACTATACTTAATTTATAAATTAATGTTTATCATATGAATACATGTATAGAAAAGAAAAATTTATATTACACATAACATATAATACATATAACATATATAATGTTTTATAGATATATATTATATAATATTTTATGGAAAAGAAACATTATTCTATATTATGTTTTGGTATCAAATTCAGTTTCAGGCGTGCACTGGGGTCTTGGAACATTTCCCCTTTGATAATGAGGGATTACTATTTCTAAGTTAAGCTAAATATGAATGCATATACTGATGTCTCTAACTCTCCAACTGTCTCCCATCATCACGTACACTACTATAAATCTCCTGCCCTCATTTTTCTGTAACCTCTTATTTCAGCACTGAGAAAGTTGGCTCCTACCATGCATTTTTTAATTTTGCAAATTTGGTATACATGTGTTATGGTTTCAGAATTATTAACCTGTATTTCAGTTGAGAACAACAGTATAAACTACAGTTTATATAAATATTTATATGTATAAATAATTATTTTTGTCTCAAAGACAGATTCTGCCACGCCAGGTTTTCCAAAATCTCAGGACAGTACTTTATTTTTTTTATTTGACCCCTTTCAGTAGCTTGGTTCAGACATTTGAAATATATGTAAAATTCATAAAATTCTTCATTTCATCCTGGTATTTCAGAGCTCCTAAATTGTTTTTAATTTGCATACATTAACATTTATTCTTTGCACTGTAAAGTTCACTTATTTTGTGTGTACTAGTTAATGACTTTTTGTATATTTACAGAATTAACTGGCAATCATGATTTTTACTTTTCAACATGGCAACTATAGAAAAAAAATGGTAAAGTTGTCCTGAGCCATGAAGACACATGATACTTTAGCCTGATCTTTAATATACCTATTTCTGTTCAACAAAAAATGGTTTTTAGACATGCCCAAATTTAGGTTTTGGTTCTTCGTAAAATGAAAATTTTGATGCAAATCCCATAATCGCTTATCCCATGATCATTTATTTAGTCCTGTCCACATTTTAATAAAAAACCAAGGACTATTTCTCAAATAAAGAAACATAGATATTTTCCAAAGAAGAAGGTCACTTCACATCTTGTAGGACTGAATCATTGTTAACTGCTATGGGGTCAATTTGCCAGATACATTCTGAGCATCACTGAATTTGCCCCATCACAAGTGTCTTGTGGAAGAAATTTTCACTCCATGTTGAATAATAAAAGATCAACATGATCAATATGGTATATAATAACTCCTAAATCTTAAATAAAATGCATGCCATCTGTTTTACTTTTTTGATAATGTTAGTATGTACATTTTACTTTTTTGATAATGTTAGTATGTACATCCTGCTGCTAAGTTTCTTGGATCATTCTTGGAGATGATGATAGGCTGTAAATGGTGAAATGGAGTGATAAGCATAGTATTTGAAAAGAAGAGTGGCAGAGAGAAAGGAGAGGGAGAGAGGGGGAATGAAAGAGAGAGAGAGAGAGAGAGAGAGAGAGAGAGAGAAAGAGAGAGAGATCTTCCATGGTTGTTGTAAAGGTGAAGGTTGCTTTTGAGAAGATGAAAAACTTTAGGAAACAGTCTCCAGGAAGAGAGTACTAGACATATATCTTAAGGTAGGGATGGAGAGAGGAGAGAGGAGAGAGAGGGAAGAGAGGAGAGAGAGGAGAGAGAGAGGAGAGAGAAGAGAGAGAGGAGAGAGAGAGGAGAGAGAGGAGCGAGAAATGATATTTAAATTGGAGGTGCCGGTGCCCTGGCCTGAGGTGCCAGCATCCCATATGGACTCTGGTTCGTGTCCCGGCTACTCCACTTCCTATCCAGCTCTCTGCTGTGGTCTGGGAAAGCAGTAGAGGATGGTCCAAGTCCTTGGGCCCCTGCACCCACATGTGAGACCTGGAAGAAACTCCTGGCTCCTGGCTTTGGATTGGCACAGCTCTGGCCATTGCGGCCGGTTGATGAGTGAACCATCTGATGGAAGACCTCTCTCTCTCTCTCTCTCTCTCTCTCTCTCTCTCTGTGTGTGTGTGTGTGTGTGTGTCTCTGTCACTCCTCTATCTCTGTGTAACTCTGACTTTCAAATAAATAAATAAATCTTTAAAAAATAAATAAATTGGATTAAGATAATTGTGCTCAGGGAATTTCAGAATCAAGAGTACTGCAGGTCAAGAACTAAGAATGGGATGGAATCTTGGCCTTGATTCCAGGATTGTATAGAGTATAAAAAATATGTTCACAGGTGTGAGAAATTATTTGAAAAGATGTTCCTATAGCATAAAATTAGCATTCTTCAAAAATCACCTCTTCAGGAGCAGGTGTTCCAACACAGAGAGTTAAGCTGCTGTTTGCAACACAGGCATTCTTTATTAAAGTGCCAGTTCAAGCACTGGTTTCTCTGTTTCCAACCCAGCTTCCTGCTAATGAACCTGGGAATGCAGAAGAGGATGTTCCAAGCACTTTGGCCTCTGCCACTCATGTGGGAGACTAGGATGGAGTTCCTGGCTCCTATCTTTGGCTTGGCTTGGACCTGGCTGTTGTAGACTTTTGGGGAGTCAACTAGCTGAACAAGCAAATGGAAAATCTCTCTCTCTCTCTATTTCTCTCTTTCTCCCTCCCTCCCTCTCTTCTGTCACTCCTCTTTTCAAATAAAAAAAAATGTATTTAAAAAGTCTCTCTTTACTTGTGTAATTTTATTTGCAAATATTCTTATATACCTGTAATGGACAGCTCTCTTCATAATTTTATCCCTTTTTAAGGTTAAAATATTAGATGAATGCATTCTCTGACTAATAAAAACAGAGAACATTGAATTCCCTTAGTTAAGAACATGAAGAAATACCGCGAAGTATTATTGTATGTCCTAGGAAAACCAAATGGTGGCACATAGATAAATATGGAGAACTTTGTAAGGAATCAGATAATAAAGCCTAAGAATTAACAGTGTCTGTCCTGAGTTTAGACAAACAGGGTGACAAATTTTGACAGACTAATTTTTGTTTGGTAATGAAAAACATTTTATCCAGGGCATAGATGAGAATGCATCTTCTTTTTCCAACTTGAAAGTATGTCAAAGTACTTTTATTCACTTTCTAGCCAAACTTATGTGAATCAATGGTATCTCAACACCTCTGGGCATTTTAAAAGGACTTTCTGTTTTGTCTCTAGTGATGAGAATTCCAGGAATTCCCCTAAGGAAAGATAGATTTGGCAGGTGTGGCCTCTTGGTATTTCTCAGATCATACCACCTACTCATATGGCCAGTCTTGGGAACCTCTGGAATCTAACTGAGGTATTTTTTCCTAGGTGTAACTCTGAAGTTAACAGGGAAAAAATACTTACAGTTGAAAATTTCTCTCTAAAGATGACTTCTCCTTGATGATTTATCCGAGATTCTATTTGTTGTCCTCTGAATCACAATGCATGCCAACACATTTGTGGCAAAGTGAAGGTGAAGATGAGGACCAAGAAATAATTTAAAACCCAATACAGTAATTATAATTCTATATTTTTCATTTGCCATGTACTTCTATGGAATTTTCAGCAGTGTGACTTGTTACAGAAGTTAATGATATTTGATCTTATGTAACTTTTTCTAGTGTTCAAAATATATGCAATGCAATATCTCACTTGAACTTTACAACACCATGTATAGTCTGAAAACATGTATGTATGTGTCTGTGTCTGTATCACTACATATTAAACTTGAAAATTTATAAATTGACTTTCTATATACATCCTCATTTAATCTCCAGACAATTCCTATCAGTGGCATAAAAAATATGTTGTAAATATGCCTTTTTATAAATAAGAAAAAAAAAAGGTGTGGTGAGGTCTTGGTCACAACACCACAGTAGATAAGCAAAAAATATTGCATTTCACTCAAGGTTTTATATTTCTTGGGTAGTTTGGATCTGTAGTAGACCAGATATTCAACTGGAGACCTTTTAATTATCTCAAAGTTCAGTTTCCCCTCTATACTAATAACCAAGAATGTCTGGTGATATAAGTCAGGCATCAGTAGTTTCTGAATATCCCCAGGAAACTCCATCATTAGCAAAATTTGGAAATTACTAAACCAGTCTTTTTAATCATGATTTTGTCTGGATAAATACTTATCTATTCCTTTTCACAGCATATTTCTAAGGCAATATTAATGTATATTTTCATTAACTTTTATGTTTTATTCACAAAATATTTCAATGTTAAACATGATTAGGTTTTTGCAGTGATATTCTATTTGCTAAAAATATGAAAAGTCTTCAAAAAATTCATAGAAGATGCATATTATCAAAAAACTGCATGGATTTCAAAATTCTTTGATGAAAAGAAACATGTTTTAATTCCTTGTTCCAAAAACTTTTTGAAGCCCCCTTATATGTGAAATGCACTAGCATTTATAAGTTCTAGGAATAAAAAGACTAAATTCTTACCTTCTTAATTTTGGTTATCAAGAAAAAAAACAGACGAAACACCTACAATTCCTAAAAAAAAAAAAAAAAAAAAAAAAGAAGAATTTATAAGGCCAAATCCAAGCTCATTCCTTTTGGGAGCTGCTTTCAAAACTAGCCTATTTATTCTCTTAATAATGTCTTTATTCCTATTTTGTTCTTTCAAAGAAATTTTGCTAATAAGATTAAAGGAAAATAAATAACTTTTGTTATCAGTGGATATGAAAGACAGTCATAGATACCTAATATGTTAGTCTGTACTTTTTGTAAATCAGGAGACCAGGAATCCAGGTCTAATTTGGCAGAATTTTCTGTGCCCAGTTGGCCAAGAGAATCCTATCCAGAATAGTCTAGGAAGTCTGCCTTCATTGGAACCAGAGACTACTGTGATAATGCATTTGAAGTAGTCCAAGTGGAAAATTCAGTCAAATGTTCAGTTGTGTCCATCAAGTGCAGGTTTGTTATCAGCAGCTACCTTCAAAGCATCTGGCTCTCATCAAAGAACTAAGTGTGCATTAAAAAAAAAAATAAAAGTATAAAACCTTCTCCTTAATGACTCTGGGCAGGTAGACACTATAAATGAGCCAGAAGTTTGTGGGAGTGAGGACAGTATTCTGTGAGTGGAACTAGAGCTGTTTAGTATCTCACAAAGCCAATTAAAAGATAATACTTTGGGGCAAGAATAAAATTGAGTCCTCATTCATTTCTAGTCAGTTCATAGGTATATTTGGTGACTGAGGTTCTACAAAATGGGAATAGAATGAGAACCCAAGATAGATTGCAATACATGTACTCCCAATATACTAACTACTTTGATTGAAGTTTGCAGTGATTATTTCTTTGTTTCTTTTATTCTTTCTCTTCAGTAAATTTAGACAGTTCATTTCCATTCTCTTAAGAATAAAGAGTAACATATCAGTATTAAGGAAAACACATCTGTCTGTGGTGGTGACAGATGTAGCCAAGGAAATTTGATATGTGAAAACTTACTGTACCTGCAAATGTACATGATACTTTCCTCAGGGTATATATTAGGATGACCTATAAGCATATCTACTTTTTAGTATGGGTATAACTAGATGCTCTGGAATATGATCCAAGATAAATTGATTTCATACCATATTCTGCTCAGAGAGTCTAAGGATTATGGAATTTGCACCGAGTTCAGAGTTACAGAAAATGTTCTTTTCTTGCTTTCATGCTAACTGTGCAACTTAAATTTCCTATGTCTCAATTTCCTCATTTACTTTAAAATGGGCATGAATATAATTACTATACCAGCATAGATTAATGTAAGGCTCAAATGGGAAATTCTTTGCCTAAAAATGAAGTGTGAGGAATTATCTTTCATGTAAATCTTTATTAAAGTACATTTTTCACTTCTGTTTAAGAATGTAGAAAGGGCTATCCACTACCTATGTATGTTTTTGAAACAGTGGGATGTGTGCTCCAGGACGTTTTCTTTGTGGCTGTAATGTCATAGTGTAAGCACAGAATACTTTTATGTGAGGCCAATGTCACATGAATACTTGAATATTAATGAATATTTATGATACAATAATACTGATTACTTGAATATGTCACATGATTAGTTGAATATGTCACATGAATACTTGAATAAGGACAGAAGTTTGTTATTTGATAAATACTAAGAATGTCCTATATTATTAGCACAAAAGTTTCTCCTGGGTTTTTAAAATAATACATAAGATTCAAAATAATTTTGGCAAATGGCAGGTAACTTCAACTACCTCCAGAACTCTGAAGCATATATTGGTATATTCATGCTCTTATTTGATGCCAAGAATAGTTAGATACGACAGTTTGAGAACAATATCCAATTCAAACTCTTCCATTTGGTATATGAGGCCTTGAATAATGTTATATATAATTAGCTGCTAAGTCTCATTCCCACCATACCTTACAACTCAGTCTATGTTCTGATTGACATTATCTCCTCCTCCTAGTTACAGAATGACTCCTACGGTATACTAAATATTTTGTATATAATTTGTTGTATAATATAGTAACATGCTTTCATCCCTAGGCAACTAGAAGGGGAAATAGATTCATTTATTCTGTGTGTATGTGAATGTGTATACACATATGAGCACATGAAGAATATTGAAATGACTACTGGCTAAGCACCCTTATTTCTCCTCCTTTTCCTCCATGGTACATATTTTAAGGACTGGGTACTCTTCACTATATTGTGAAAGTTCTCTTTAAGACAATTGTAGCATGAGTCTTCTGGTACTGTGGCTTTTCAATGAGCAGTATAACCCTCCCCACATGTGAAAACAGTGTTTCAGGAGGATAGATGAGTACAAAGAAAACTTTATAACAAAACTTATGTTCTTATTTGTTATTGCATGTATCAGTAGTTCCTTGTTATTACTGAATTATATTCTGTTGTATTGATATACACTATTTTCTTGGGATTAGACATTTGGGTTGATTGTATTATTGGGCAATTATGAATAAGATGATAATAAATATTCATGAGAAAGTTTTGTGAGGAGATATGGTTTCTACTCTTGGGAAAATAACTAGGAATTAATTGATTGTGAATTTATGCATAATTTCCAAACTGCCAATAACTTCAGTTAGTGTTGTGATTTAGATAGTAGTTTGATTATGCCTCAGAAGCCCATGTGTTTGAAGCTTAATTCTCAGAGTATTATGTTAATTAAGGATGGAACTTAATTCAGTTATAGTGTTTAAATATGGGATGTTAAGAAATACTTTGATTGGATTAGGCTGTTGGGATGGAACACTATCATTGAATCATGGTACTTTCGTTAAGAAACACCAAAGGGACTTGGAGAAAGAGTCGGCTCCATTTCTCACTGCTTCCAGTATCATCGTGTGATGATCCTTCCTCCATATGTTTGCTGCTATCAGTTACCCACATCAAACACCAGACTAATTGAGCCACCTGCTCTTGGATTGTGAATCTCTGAAAATTTGAAGAACTAAATCTTATTCCTTGATAACTAGCTTCTTCTAGATATTTAAGTGAAAGTAATCATAAGCTGAATAATTTGCATTCTCATCAACAATGTATGAGATACCAATTACATTCCAACATTTGGTAGTATCAATCTTTTTGATTCTATCACTTTTGGTCAGTGTGCAGTGGTGCCTTCTTGTGTTTTTCATTTATAGTTATCTGATGATCTAATCAACTATCTTTTATGTAATTATTAATCTATATTTTGTGAAGTGATTGTCACATCTTTTATCCACTTTCAATTGACTTGTTCGCCATATTATTAGCAAAGTATAAGATATATATGTTTGTATTGAAAATATTATCTCAAGGTCTATTATTTATAGAATTAGCTCACTTCTAGATTTATGGAATTCTTGATAATTACTATATTTTTCTTTTCTATTTTTAGCTTGCTCAAACCAGATAGCAGTTTATTAATGTTATTTTATCTTTTTAAGTGTTAGTTTTTTGTTTGATCTTCTGTTTTCCATTTTATTTATTTTTGTTTATTCTAATTGTTTCCTTTTTTTCAGACAATGTTTTTGGTTATATTTTAATTTATATGCATAGCATTAGATCTCAAAATTTTTTTTTTACTTTAGTAAATATAAATTTCCAAAGTACAGTTTATGGATTACAATGGCTTTTCTCCCCCATAACTTCCCTCCCACCCACAACCCTCCCATATCCCACTCCATCTCCCATTCCATTCACATCAAGATTCATTTTCAATTATCTTTATATACAGAAGATCAATTCAGTATATATTAAGTAAAGATTTCATCAGTTTGCACCCACACAGAACATAAAGTGTAAAAATACTGTTTCAGTACTCATTATAGCATTAATTCACATTGAACAACACATTAAGAACAGAGATCCTACATGAGGAGTAAGTACACAGTGACTCCTGTTGTTGACTTAACAATTTGACACTCTTGTTTATGGCGTCAGTAATCTCCCTAAGCTCTAGTCATGAGTTGCCAAGGCTATGGAAGCCTTTTGAGTTCGCCGACTTGGATCTTATTTAGACAAGGTCATAGTCAAAGTGGAAGTTCTCTCCTCCCTTCAGAGAAAGGTACCTCCCCTTCTTTGATGGCCCCATTCTTTCCACTGGGATCTCTCTTAAATTTAGTTGTTTTTTTTTTTTTTTTTTTTTTTTTTTTTTTTTTTTTTTTGCCAGAGTGTCTTGACTTTCCATGCCTAAAATACTCTCATGGGCTCTTCAGCCAGATCCGAATGCCTTAAGGCATTAGGACATCTGCCATTCTATGAGTCTGTTGTGTATCCCGCTTCCCATGTTGGATCGTTCTTTCCCTTTTTGATTCTATCAGTTAGTATTAGCAGACACTAGTCTTGTTTATGTGATCCCTTTGACTCTTAGACCTATCAGTATGATCAATTGTGAACTGAAATGGATCACTTGGACTAGTGAGATGGCCTTGGTACATGCCACCTTGATGGGATTGTATTGGAATCCCCTGGCACGATTCTAACACCACCATTTGGGGCAAGTCCGATTGAGCATGTCCCATATTATCTAATGAGCATGTCCCAAATTGTACATCTCCTCCCTCTCCTATTCCCACTCTTATATTTAACAGGGATCATTTTTCAGTTAAATTTAAACACTTAAGAATAATTGTGTATTAATTGCAGAGTTCAGCCAATAGTATTAAGTAGAACAAAAAAAATACTAAAAGGAATAAAGTATTAAATTGTACATCAACAGTCAGGACAAGGGCTGATCAAGTCACTGTTTCCCATAGTGTCCATTCACTTCAACAGGTTTCCTCTTTGATGCTTGGTTAGTTGTCACCGATAGGCTTTGGTTTGTTTTTCTGTCATTCCATTGCCTTCTGATTACATATTATCTAATGAGAAATCAGCTGTATTTCTTATCATTGTTTTTCTGTTCATGTCTGTTTCTCCAGCAAAACCTTGTTTTTCTCTTTGGTTTTCAGCATTTTTATTATGTTGCATTTATTATTTTTCTCTTTTTCTTTATTGATTGCTGTTCTATTAGTTTCTTTGTTCTTAAAAGTTCAATCACTTTATCATCAAATATTTTCATTTTAAAAAATATATATTTTACTCCTATTCTCTTTCTTTTCTTTTATTTTTTTATTAGACAGTGAGAGAGAGAGAGACAGAGAGAAAGGTCTTCCTTTTCCTGTTGGTTCGCTCCCCAAATGGCTGGCATGCTGTGCCAATCTGAAGCCAGGAGCCAGGTGTTTTTCCTGGTCTCCCATGTGGGTGCAGGCACCCAAGCACTTGGGCCATCCTCTACTGCCTTCTCGGAACACAGCAGAGAGCTGGACTGGAAGAGGAGCATCTGGGACTAGAACCCAGCACCCATATGAATGTTGGCACCACAGGTGGAGGATTAACCAAGTGAGCCACGGCGCCAGCCCCCTATTCTCTTTCTGTTATCCCAGTTATACTGTTGGACTTAAAAATTTGTCTCAACTTTTAGAATTCTCTATGCTTTTTATGTCTTTCTTCTTTTATCTTGATTTCTGTCTTTTTTTTTAATCTTTCTGGAAGTTTGATTATATTCCTTTTACCGTTTTAGCTATATTGATAGACATTTTGAAAGCATAGTTCATGTGTCTTATTTTGTTCCCATCAGCATTACTGTTTGATTATATCGTACCTATAAGATTCATTTAAAATTCTCCATCTGTTCATTAAAAGCATCCCCCTTTTCCTCTAGAGTCTTGCCAAATGAGAAACAATTGTTAAAATGCCCTGAGAGTTTCAACATCTGAATCTTATCTAAGCCTGGTTTTCCTTATTGTTATTCATAGCCATGTATACTTTTAAAAGGCAGGTAGAAGGGGTGTAACTAATCCCAGGCAACACTAATTCTATAGGACAAAATCGACACTGGTGCCAATATGCCTCTCCAATCAGCTTGAAGGTCACGTAGCTAAGATAGCTTTCCAGGTGGCCCTAAAGGGCCTGGGCCACATCCGGGAGCTGATTACCTGATTGGCAGAAGGCAAGGTTGGGGAGAAATGTGCCTGGGGCTCCTGCTGCATGCCGGCAGTCAGGCTAACTGCATGGGCTAGGCAGGCAGCCTCATGGGCTCACCCACATCTCCCCTCTTTGTTTTAGGGCAAGCATGAAGAGCGCTTAAAACGGGGGTTAAGGGCCAGGAGGAAAAAGAAGGGCAAAAGCAAAAAAAGACCGGGCTCATTATGTTTCAGACCTTTCTGATTGGGAGGTGGGCACACAGGTGTGGGCAGGCAGGGGCATGAGATCACACAGTGGGCATGGTGAAGGCATGGTCTTCCAGCTCACAAACCTAATCCTATATACCTGCCTACTTCGTTCCTGTTTCAGAGACTCCATTCCCTTAAGCCTAAGGGATGTTAAAGGGCGCAGAAGCATCACATCTTCTATAGCTGCTTCCTGCTTATGAGGGACCTAGTGCAGGCCCTGCCTGTTTTGGGCCTGGAAGTCTCTGCCTATCTCATCTAACAAATTTGTGTTGTGAGCTGGAGAAGTCTTTGGTCATTGCCAACATCTGTGTCCCCTGCATGGTCAGTTACTCCTAGATGTTGAGTTCTGAAACATATAAGTTTGTTCATTAGTATGAGCAAAACTGGAACAAGACCAGTTGTAAGTTGGAGTGCCCTTTAAGACAAAAAGAACATATCTTAGGCCAGCGCCGTGGCTCAATAGGCCAATCCTCTGCCTGAGGCACTGGCATACCGGGTTCTAGTCCCGGTTGGGGCGCCAGATTCTGTCCCGGTTGCCCCTCTTCCAGTCCAGCCCTCTGCTGTGGCTCGGGAGTGCAGTGGAGGATGGCCCAAGTGCTTGGGCCCTGCACCCCATGGGAGACCAGGAGAAGCAACTGGCTTCTGGCTTCAGATTGGTGCAGTGTGCCAGCCGCAGCGGCCATTGGAGAGTGAACCAATGGTAAAGGAAGACCTTTCTCCCTGTCTCTCTCTCTCTCTCTCACTGTCCACTCTGCCTGTCAAAAAAAAAAAAAAAAAAAACATATCTTATAGACTCCGATAGTGGGCAGTGATAGACTATAAACCCATTTAGTTTGCCTGCCATCTGTCAGGCTAACTGCATGGGCTAGGCAGGCAGCCTCACGGAATAGCCTGCAATATATTAGGATATCTTAACACTGAAATATAGAAAGAATGTATACTATTTTTAAAAGATTTATTTATTTATTTGAAAGTCAGAGTTACAGAGAGAAGGGAGAGACAGAGACAGAGCTCTTCTGTCTGGATGGCTGTAATTACCAGAGCTGAGCCAGGCCACACCTAGGAACCAGGAGCTTTATGTCGGTCTCTCACATGTGTGAGAGTGGCACAAACACTTGGGCCAACTTCTGTGCTTCTCCTAGACCATCAGCTGGGAACAGGGTTGGAAGTGGAGCCACCAGGAAATGAACTGGTGCCCATATAGGAGGCCAGCATTACAGGTGGTGACTTTTACCTGCTGTAACACAATGCTGGCCCCAAGAATGTATACTATTTTTATTTTTTTAGATTATTTTTATTTTAAAGCCAGTTACAGAGGGATGGATATATATATATATATATATATATATATAGAGAGAGAGAGAGAGAGAGAGAGAGAGAGAGAGACTTCCCATCTGCTGGTTAATTCCCCAGATGGCCGCAGTGGGCAGAGCTGGGTTAGGCCAAAGTCTTACTCATCTGGAAGCCAAAGGGCCAGCTGGACACAAATGTTCCCCCTAAGCTGAGAAATGTCCACATGTCTCAAGTGCAGATTAGTCTCAGAACTTCAATCTCAGTTTGCTCTTTGACTGGAATGAAGTCAGTACTAGTTAAATTGCTTTTGCCATTCCTCCATTTCCCTTTCCTATTGGATAGGAAACATTGGTCTTCTCGGTTGTACCAGGAGGAAGTGTGATACTGAAGCTGGCCTCACAGTGTTGTAGTCTGATATAGAGTATTGGGCCAGTTTCAACCAATGCTAAAAAAATGAATAAGCAAATATTTCTTTTGTTTTAAATTGCTTTTGCCAAAGTTAGTACAGGTGAGAACAATTGATATTACTGGTGATGACAGGCTCAATGCTTGTGGAATATTCTATAGGATACCCAACAACAACTCTTTTTATGGACAGAGGAGATAATGCAGCCCAGATTCAAAATGAGCTTGATATCTGTGCTCAGAATTATTTCCCATAGACCTTCTTCCACTGGTAGGAAAAAAGAAAAAGTCAGCTTGGCTGAGAGTTACTCTCTTACTATGTGTTATCCACCTATACATGAGATATTGGGAATTTCACTCAATGGTTTATGACAAATCCAGAAAATTAGTAGTAGGGACAGTCTTTTTTTGGAAAGAGATTAGCTGGGACTAGAAGAGATTTAGAAATCTCACACTAAATCTTTTGGGTATTGGTCTTATTTTTTTTTTTCCTTTTCTAATATCCTTTAATTGAGTTACAAGGAAACAGAAAATAAAGAGGCCCAACAGTATGCTTTGGGTTTTTTTTAGACTTACTTATTTGAAAGGCAGAATGACAGTGACAGAGGAAGAGACAGAGAGAGAGAGAGAAATCTTCCATCTTTTGGTTGACTCCCCAAAAGGATATGACAGCTGGGATTGGGTCAGACTGAAGGCAGAAGCCTGGAATTCCATTCAGATCTCACTTGGGTAGCAAGAAGCAAGTACTTAGGCCATTTTCTGCTGCTTTCAAGGCACATTCGCAGGGAGCTGGAACAGAAGCAGAGCAGATGGAATTTGAGCAGGCCCTCCCAAGCAGTGCCCCAATGCCCACCCAACAGTATGCATTTGATGGTTTAAAACCAGCTCCAAGTATACTCTCATTCCAAGTCACTGTAGAAAACAATTTTAATAGAATATATAATGAACAAAATTTTGGTGAGACCTCTATAGTAGATTGCATTGTTTGCTCTGTGGTAGATTGCTCACTCCCCTACCTGGAGAGAGACTGAATACATGTCCTTTTGTTTGTGCTATGTAATTGATGCTCCCTGAGAAGGGATTATAATCCTACTTCCTGACTCATTTACAGCATGGCTTGACCATGTGCAAGGCTCTGATTAATACAATATAAGTAAAAGTGAAATCGGAAAAGACCCCCTAAAATTTACACTAAAATGTGGTCCCTTAAAGTTCCCTAGAAATGCTATCCGGAGTGCCACATGTGCTACCGGAATTTGGGGCGCCTTAACAATTTCACCACGGGCTTATTACTAAATCCCCGATATTAATAAGCCCAAGAAGGTT
This sequence comes from Sylvilagus floridanus, assembly GCA_949820135.1. Classification (NCBI taxonomy): domain Eukaryota; kingdom Metazoa; phylum Chordata; class Mammalia; order Lagomorpha; family Leporidae; genus Sylvilagus; species Sylvilagus floridanus. The sequence goes on along the minus strand of OX463225.1, from coordinate 94,455,265 downwards.
CTTGTCTAATATTTAGAGAAGAATTCTAAATACCGGACAGATAAATGAGGCAGCATGGTACATTTTAAGCTTTTATTTAGTAAGAAAGGTGCATAAGAGGGTGAGAGCTTTATTTAGGGGAGAGAAGTGAATGGGGGTTCATACCGAGCACCAGGAACCAGTCACGTGGATGAGCATCCAGGCTAGGAAGCCTAGAGCACATGGCCCAAACGCCATGTGCCCTGGAGGGGCAGGGCTACAGCAAGCCCTGTCCTGGCAAGAGGCCAGGGAAGAAGAGCAGGGCCCGGGCACACTGTGCCCTAGGCTTTTAACCCACTCCACAGGGGAGTGGTTAATTAACCTGATTGGCTGGTGGGCACCCCAGTGTGTCCAGGTAGGGGAATGAGGCCACTCAGGGGCGTGGCAAAGGCATCAGGTAGGGGCATGAGGTCACACAGGGGTGTAGTCTTCCAGTTCACAAATCTGACCAATTTTAACCTGTATGGCTGCCCACTTCAAAAGTGATGGGGACACTGCTGACTAGGAGCTTTACAGTCATTACATTGTTCCAACCTTGTTTTCCTTCTTTGGCCTTTAGAATAAGATTGATTCTTAAATTACATTTAAGATGATCTTGTAATGAAGACACATGAAGCAAAACCACACTTTAACTGTGAAGAGCAAGTAGTGTGAGCAAGAAACAAACCTTTGTGTTAAAGTACGATTGGTACTCTAAAGATATTGTGATTGTCTGTTATTGCAAACCAACAGCATAAATAATTGGCAAAATAATATAAAATAAAAAACAACTAAAACAGAAAAATTACACATTTTAACACAAATTATAGCTCTTAGAAAGTTTGGTCTTTCATTGTTTTTCACTTTTCCCTTCATTCTTTCTTCATTCATTCTTGCATATGTTTATACATCCTTAAATATATAAAAGTGTGATTATTCATAGTAAAATCAAATATGTTTTTAACAATTTTAGAACTGACCATTTAGAAAGACTGAGAAATCTTAAACTGAAACAGAAATGTGGAAAAGCCACTGCAGAACTAACCTCGTAAAATGAAAGAAACCAACTGAAAAAATTCAATTGGAGTAAATTAGATCATGGGAAATGCTATGGCAAGCAAAAAGAGATGTTTTAATTTCTTTGGTTTGCTGAGTTTTCAGTTTTACTTTTTCCCTCTTTCTCTCATTCAGTAAAATTAGAGAAACTTTATATAATCATTACATTTTATTCTTATCAACATTATTTACATGATGATAACAATTTTAGTGCAACTAATAGAAGTAATTTTAGTCTGTCCTGTGAATGAAAGTGAAATCAGTTATCCTTGAACTTAATTATGTCTTGTTTCCTCTAATATGTGTATGTCACCAGTGGTATTTACTCTTAGTCAAGTGTGAGGATAATATATATATATATATATATATATATATATATTTAGTCCTATATTTTCAAATTAATTATTTTTGTTATTTAAGTTGTTTGCTTGAACATGAAAAAAACACAAGATGGTTGCCCTCCATCTTATTGTTGTGGCTGTCCGAATCTAGACTAAATCCAATTTTGAAATTTTCCAGATGTGACAATGTTTCAATACTAAACGCTTATGTGTATTCAGAAATATAAATAGTCTTCTCTTCTAGGGTAATATAAAGCATATTTTTATGATTTCCATCATGATGTTAAGATTTGTAATCTACTTAATTATTTTTCTCTCATGTTAATTCAGTGGGGCATGTAATTTTAGAAATTAAGTTAAATAATAATAGCTAATCTTATACTTTTTGTGGCTAAAAATAGGAAAAATGTATTATTTGCAAAAAGTTTATGTAATTTTTATATTTTCTTATTGAACTATTCCTAGCTTTCAAAAAGGTAGTCTTAAGTGTTTCTAATGAATTTTTAACAAGAACCCTCTTTCTTCCCACCTCTCTCTCTCTGTCTCTCTCTCTCTCTCTCTCTCTCTCTCACACACACACACACACACACACACACCATAGTTATATCTTAGTTTTCTTTGGTTTTGTGAGCTCATACCAAGAAAGAATAAAACATCTTTTTTCCATGAACAATTTTCTTTTCCTTTTTTAAAAAGATTTTTATTTATGTATTTGAGAGAGAGGAGTTACAGACAGTGAAAGGGAGAGAGAGGTCTTCCATCTGATGGTTCACTCCCCAAAAGGCCGCGACGGCCGAAGCTGCACCAATCCGAAGCTGGGAGTCAGGAGCTTCCTCCAGTCTCCCATACGAGTGCAGGGGCCCAAGGACTTGAGCCATTTTCTACTGCTTTCCCAGGCCATAGCAGAGAGCTGGATTGAAAGAGGAGCAGCCGGGACTAGAACTGGCACCCATATGGGATGCCGGTACCACAGGCAGAGGATTAACCTACTGCGCCACAGTGCCAGCCCCTTCATGAACAATTTTCTAAAACTCTAAAATCCCCATTATATTTTAAAAGGCTCAAGTTGATACAAGGAAGTAATATTTTTAAGAAGAGATACAAATTACAAATGGCCAACAAAAGTTGTTGGAAAATTGCTCAATATCACTGGGCATCAGGGAAATGCAAATCAAAACTAGAATGAGATATTGCCTCACCCCCTTTCAATTAGCTATTATAAAAAAAAGACAGAGGCCGGCGCCGTGGCTCAACAGGCTAATCCTCCGCCTTGCGGCGCCGGCACACCGGGTTCTAGTCCCGGTCGGGGCGCCGGATTCTGTCCCGGTTGCCCCTCTTCCAGGCCAGCCCTCTGCTGTGGCCCAGGAGTGCAGTGGAGGATGGCCCAGGTGCTTGGGCCCTGCACCCCATGGGGAGACCAGGAAAAGCACCTGGCTCCTGGCTCCTGCCATCAGACGAGCGCGGTGCGCCGGCCGCAGCGCGCCTTCCGCGGCCGCCATTGGAGGGTGAACCAACGGCAAAAGGAAGACCTTTCTGTCTGTCTCTCTCTCTCTCACTGTCCACTCTGCCTGTCAAAAATAAAAAAAAAATAAAAATAAAAAAAAAAAGAGAGAAACAAATGCTGGTGAAGATGTAGAGAAAAAGGAACTCTGGACTATTGATAGGATTGTAAATTAGTGCAATCATTGTGGAAAATAGTATGGAAAGTTCATAAAAAATTTAGAAATAGAACTGCCATGTGACCCAGCAAGCTCATTATTTGTTATATATCCAAACAAGATGAACTCACTGTATGAAAGAGATACTTGCTCCACCATGTTTATAGCAGTACTGTTCACAGTAGTCAAAAAATAGAGTCAACCAAGTTGTCTATCCATAATCAGACAGAAAATGTTGTATATCTACACAGAATACTATTCAGCCATTAAAAAAAGAATGAAATCTTGTCATTTGCAGCGGCATGGAAGAAACCAGAAGATATAATATTGAGTGAAATAAGTTAGACAACAAGACATACATTGCATGTTCTCCCTATATGTGGCAGCTCAAATCAAAAAGAAAAACTCAAGCTGAATACAGAATATTGATTAGTAGAACTGGGATGAGTAAGAGGGATAAAAGAAGTTTATTTAAATAATTAGGAAAAATGGTGTGGCTCATTAATGGTGATTAATATACCAAAATGAATGTTAATACAGGGAAGGCATTTAGGAACTCTTCATTACTACTTCATAATTCTTGTTTTGTGAATGTAAAACTATTCTGAGGTATAATATTTTAAAAATAGAAAAATAAATGACATTTTTTAAAGAATGAGAGGTAGGCCATGAAGTTTTGCTTTCAGTTAGAGCAGAATATGTGACTAGCCCAAGAGTATGAAGTTAACTGAGATTTGCAAAGGAGAAGATCTTGAAAACTTTTTTTTTCAACTTGCTATGAAAACTCATGTCTAGATGGAATACATTGCCCATTATTAAAGATGGGTTTGGGGCTGGCGCTGTGGCACAGTGAGTTAAAGCCCTGGCCTGAAGCACCGGCATCTCAGATGGGTGCCGATTCTGGTACCGGCTGCTCCTCTTCCAATCCAGCTCTCTGCTGTGGACTGGAAAAGCCATAGAAGATGGCCCAAGTCCTTTGGCCCCTGCACTAGCATGGAAGACCTGGAGGAAGCTCCTGGTTCCTGGCTTCGGATCAGCACAGCTCCAGCTGTTGAGGCCATCTGTGGGGTGAGCCAGTGAATGGAGGACCTCTCTCTCTGTCTTTACCTTTCTCTGTAACTCTGTCTTTCAAATAAATAAAATAAATCTTAAAAAAAAAAGATGGATTGAAGACTTGCTGTGAGTTGTGGAGGAGGAAATTAAAAAGTACTGGAAGGGCATAATTTTCAGTGTTTGGTTAAACACATACAGAACTAGTGCCTGGGAGCAAGTCAACTTCAGAGCCCAATTGCAATGCTGTCAACCTAAAGGACCTATGGTAGAGAAGAAATCATAAATGGACTGTTTTTCAAGCATTATTTAAGCATAGAATAGTTTCTTATACTACATAGAAAAAAGTCACACTATTGACTGAATTGAATTTAGTGTCAGTAAGTTATGTGGTGCCTTGGGGGACATTTGATTTATACACAATGTTTTTTTTTATTTTTAAATATTATGGGGTAAAATATGCTACTTATATATGGTACAAGTTGTAAATTATTAAACAGATCTTCATGCTTCACATAGCAGACTTCTAGAATGACTTTCGCAGTAAATAACTGACCTCAGAATCAACCCATAAGGCTTCCTGGTAGGGCTGAAAGGCCTGCAAGAGCATTTCAGACATGGAAAGACAAGACTCCGTGACAAAAAAGTCCTACACGGAGGATCTCTGTGAAACCTCAGAGGAAAGAAAGTGTCATCTGAAGGGAGAAGAGAACATCCACTTTGCTTATGGCCGCATCCAAATACCGACCGAGTCTATGGTCACAAAAGGCTTCCATAGCCTTGGTAGCCCATGACAAAAGCCTCAGATGATCACTGACATCATAAAAAAGAGTGTTAATTGTTAAAGGAACAACAGTAGTCACTGTGCACTTGCTCTCCAGGTAGGACCTCTGTCCCTACTGAATTGTAATATGAGAATCAACTGCAAATTCTCTCCCCAAACTGTACTCTAGATGTTGTGTGTGGGCCTGGGGCAAATTGTTGAAACCTATGATTAGCATAGAGTTGGTCCTCTGTATATAATATTGTACTAAAAATGATCCATAATGAAGAAGAAGATGGGAGAGAGAATGGGAGGTGGGATGGGAGCAGGGTGGGGGGTATGGGGAAAAGAACCACTATATTCCTAAAGTTGTATCTATGTAAAAATGCATTCATTAAATAAAAATAAATGAAAAATAAATTTGAAGGTTTAGAGCTAAATAAACATAAAGCCAAAATTATTGCAAAAAATAAAGATCTTCCTGTAACATATATTTATAAGGAAGACTAAAATATTTAGAATTCAGGGCAGTTAATTTTGAGACAAAGGCTGTCCCAATGTTGAGGAATTAATGGTTCCTGGGAACTTTTTTTTTTTTATTTGACAGGTAGAGTTATAGACAGTGAGAGAGACAGACAGAGAGAAAGGTCTTCCTTCCATTGGTTCACTCCCCAAATGGCCGCCATGGCCGGTGCTGCGCTGATCTGAAGCCAGGAGCCAGGTGCTTCTTCCTGGTCTCCCATGTGGGTGCAGGTGCCCAAGCACTTGGGCCATCCTCCACTGCCCTCCTGGGCCATGGTAGAGAGCTGAACTGGAAGAGGAGCAGCTGGGACTAGAACCTGGCACCCATATGGGATGCCAGGATTAACCAAGAGAGCCACAGAGCCGGCCCTGGGAACTTTTTTTTTTTTAATTATTTAAGTTATAAAGTTTCATGTATTTCATATATACAGATTTAGGAACATAATGATAGTTCCCATCCTACCCTCCCTTTCACCCACACTCCAACCCTTCTTCTTCCTCCCTCTCCCATTCTCACTCTTAATTTTTACAAAAATCTATTTTAAGTTTCCATGATTGTATAGTTAAATCTACTCTAAGTAAAAAAGAGTTCAACAAATCGCATGAAGAAGAAGAAAAAAAAAAAAAAGACTGTTCTTCAATGGAAGAGACAAGTTGTAAATAATCATCAAGTCTCAACACTTTTATAAAGCTCTACACATTTGATGCAGTAATTAAGGCACCACTTGGGATGCCTAGATCCCATATCAGAGTGCCTAGGTTTGAGTACAACTCCACTTTCAATTCCAACATTCCCGTGTCTTGGGAGGCAGCTGGTGATGGCATAAGTACTTTGGTCCCTGACACCAGTGTGGGAGATTCTGATTGAATTCCTGTCTGCTGACTTCAGCCTGCTCAGCCCCAACTGTTGCAGGCATCTGTAGAATGAACCAGTAGATGGAGGATCTCTCTCTGTCTCTGTCTCTTTCTCTATCTCTCTGCCTTTCAAATAAAATGAAAATAAATAAACACAAAATAAATCGTTGTAGATTTTGGAAAGAATACTGGACTGAGATGAGATTTTGTGTGCAAGAAGCTTATTAAATCTTTTTAAAATGTAAGCAGGTATATAATTATTGTTGGAATATTCTGTTAAAAAGGAAATTAGTCTTTTATTTTATTTTATTATTTTATTTCTTTTATTCCCAAGGGACTGGAAGTAAGGAACATGGAAGAAGTTATTTAAGTCTCCTCTCTTAGACTTTGAATTACAAAACTGACTTAATTATGTACACCTGAGAGAAGAATGCATACTAGATCCTTTCCCCAGAGTCCTAGAGGAATTTATCAAATTCTCTGAGTCCACTTAGTGAATCGTAAAATCAGTTTGGAGAATCACAACAAGCAATTTTTTAAAAAGGATTTATTTATTTATTTGAACTGGTGGGAGAAAATAGGCAATGAGAGAGAGAGAGAGAGAGAGAGAGAGAGACAGAGAGAAAGAGAGAGAGAAAGCAAGCATGAAATTGTCTCATCACTGGTTCACTCCCCAAATGCCTGTAGCAGCCAGGATGTGGTTAGGCTGAAACTAGGAGCCGAGAACTCCATCTGGTACACTGCGTGGATAGCAGGGACACAAGGACTTGGGCCAACATCTACTTCCTTCTCAGGCATATTAGCAAAAAGCTGGATCAGAAGTGGAGACAGGACTTAATACTAGACACTCCAATATGAGTTACAGGCATCCCAAGTGGCAGCTTAACCCACTGCAACACAATGCCTCCCTATACAACAGGAACTTCTAAAAATAGCGAATGAAGTGTGATAGAACAGAATGGATTTATCTAATTGTAACGCATATAGCTGTATACATTTATGTATATATTTTACCTGCATATAAATATGTAGATGTTATTGGGTCACAAAGAAACTGTATTTCTGATTGAAACTCAGATCATACAAGTTGGAGAGCTCAGTCTATACTATGGAAATTTCTATATCACTCATTAAGATTGAATCTTATCTATGCATACACTGGGGGGTGCGTTATGGCACAGTGGGTTAAGCTGCTGCTTTGGATGCCTGCATCTCATATCAGGGATCCTGGAATTGAGTCCCACCTCTGCTTCCAATATCCAGCTTCCTGCTGATGTGTCCAGAAAGCAGCAGTTGATGACCCGTATACTTGAGTTCCTGCTACCCACATGGGAAAACTTGTTGGAGTTGTGGGTTCCAAGCTTCAGCCTGGCCCACCCCTGGCTGTTGCAGGCATTTGGGGAGTAAAACAATTAATGGAAGATATTCTCTCTCTCTCTCTCTTCCCCTCTCTTTCTCTCTCTCTCTCCCTCCCTCTCCCTCCCTTTCCCTCCATCTCCCTGTCCCTGTCCCTGTCCCTGTCCCTGTCCCTCTCCCTCTCCCTCTCCCTCTTTCTCTCTCTTCCTCTCTCTCCCTTCCCTACCTTTCAAACAAATAAATAAATCTTTAATAGCTGTTAGACATGGACTCAAATTAAATTTTATGGCAAGAAGTAAGGAAGACAGGCCTCTCTGGAAAAAAAAAATTACAAATTCCCACAAACAGTGTTTTTTGAAGGGAGAAAAGCTAGAATAGTTGAGAAGACATTTGGAAAGAATTTACTGCCAGAGGAATGGAAGACATCTGAAGTCATGGAACACCAACAATGGTGAAATGGAAATAGAGTCTTCCATTTGAAGCTATTTGAGTCTCACAAAATGTTGAGCACTGGAGCTGAATGTCTGGGTAGTTAGAATAAACTTCTGTTCAAATCAAGTTTTAAAATACCGACCAGAGGGCTGAATGAAAGGTTTCTACACTGACTCTGACTGTAGACTCTGGAGCTGTAGACCCAGGGAATGTGGCTCATGGGGAGGAGCTGCTTTGAGTAAACTCTCCACTGTGATCTCAGCCTGGTGGAAACTGAAACCCCACCTGCCACTGTTTCAACCATAAAACACTTGGAAAGCATGGACTAGCCATTTTCTCCAGTTTTCCATCACACTGGAAATTTCGTATACCTTAAGATTTCAAAATGAGTGATGCTGAGCAGACATTAGGCACAGTGGTTAAGATGCTTCTTGGGATGCCTACATCTCAAATCTGGATGACCTGGTTTGAGTCTCAGCTCCACCTCCAAATCTAACTTCCTGCAAAAACAACACAAAGCAAAGCAAAATAAACAAACAAAAACCCAGAAAGCAGCAGGTGATGGATCAAGTACTTGCGGCCCACATGAGAGGCATAAATTGAGTCCCTGACTCCTGCGTGGACTCTGGGGTCAGACTGTCAGACTCAAAGCTTCCATCTCCGCTTATTAGCTATGTGTTCTTGGACAACTTGCTTATCCCTCTGAGTTTCAGTTTATTACCTATAAACTGGAGACTGTCAGTCTGATGAACTATTTTTGATTACTAATTTTTTTTTTGTATCAGGTTCTTTGGAACATAGGAAGAATGTATTAAATATTAGATTTTTTTAAAATTTATTTATTCATTTGGAAGGCAGAGTTACAGAGACGACATTTTGATCTGTTTCCGTCTTCTGGCTCAGTCCCCAGTGCCCACAATGGCAAGGACTGGATCAGGCCAAATTCAGGAGCCTGCAGCTCCATCTGGATTTCCCATGTGGATGACATGGGCCAAGTATTTGGGCTGTCTTCTGCTGTTTTCCCAGATCCACCAGGAGGGAGCTGGATCAGAAGTAGAACCACAATACCAGCCCTTAAATATTAGCTCTTTTGAATTTCCCTTACTAAAACTTCTGTTTCCTCTCTTAATAACATGTATTTCACTTTTTAGGTTTATATTTTTGTTTTTGATTTACTTCCACACATGTGATTTTCTCTTCAAACTGTATTTTGATTCTGCCACTTCATAAGCTTGTTTTCACCCTGTGTACCTGTAGACTTGTTTCCTTCACTATGCACCATTTCTCAAATTCTATTTCCAAAAAACTAACCCAGTTTTAGGTACTGTTTTCTTCTCTTCTGCTACTAGTTTTGTGCTTCATTAAAAATTTGGGGCACAGGGACAGCACTGTGCCATAGTAGGTAAAGCCACTGCCTTTGATGCCAGCATCCCATATGGGCACCAGTTCTAGTCTCAGCTCTTCCACTTGTGATCTAGCTCCCTGATAAATGTGGTAAGAAAACAGTGGAAGATGGCCCAAGTCCTTGTCCCCCTCCTCATTGGGGAAGATCGGGAACAAGCTCTTGGCTCCTGCCTTCAGCCTGGCCCAGATCTGGGCCATTGGGGCCATTTGGGGAGTGAACCAGTGGGTGAAAGACTTCTCCCTCTGTCTCTCCCTCCCACTATGCCTTTCAAATAAATAAATCTTTTTTAAAAAATTGGAGGCACAATCCTACCTCTACCTTCATGATTGATGAAACTGAGAATCAAGTTCTACTTTATACTATGTTCCCCATCCCAACTCTTGACACTGTATCTCAGCCTGCTCCTTTATCTGTGCATTCAGTTAACAGATATATGTTGCTTGTTTTCTCTGTCAGACACTGTACAGTTCCTAGGGACTGTCACAGAGAGAAGAATTTCTATTTTCTATTGACACAGCTGCAAGTCTATGCTTTGCATGATATGATTCTACTAGCCAATAAAGTTCCCCTTTTACATAAACCAGTATCTTAGTCTATTCAGGTTTTTATAACAAAATACCACAGATTTTGTAACTTAAAAGAAGTAGAAACTTTTTTCTTACAGTTCTGAATACTGGGAAGTTCCAAATCAAGGCACCAGCAGATCTGATTTCTGATGAGAGCCAATATCTTGGTTTATATGTGGTGCCTTCTTGTTGGGTCCTCAGATAATGGAAAGGGACAAGGCAGGTCACCGGGGAATCTTTTACAGGGACATTAATCCCATTAATGAGAACCTCAACCTTATGACCTAATCAGTTCCTAAAGGCCTACCTCTCAGTGCCATAATATTGGGGATTAGGCTTCTTTTTTTTTTTTTTTTTCATTTATTTATTTGACAGAGTTATAGACAGTGAGAGAGAGAGAAAGAGACAGAAAGAAAGGTCTTCCTTCCATTGGTTCACTCCCCAAATGGCCACCACTCCAGCTCTCTGCTGTGGCCCAGGAAGGCAGTGGAGGATGGCCCAAGTGCTTGGGCCCTGTACCCGCATGGGAGACCAGGAAGAAGTGCCTGGCTCCTGGCTTCGGATCGGCACAGCACACTGGCCGTGGTGGCCATTTGGGGAGTGAACCAATGGAAGGCAGACCTTTCTCTCTGTCTCTCTCTCTCACTAACTCTATCTGTCAAATTAAAAAAAAATTCAAAAAAAAATTCTTGTTTTAATTTTTTATTTCATTTCTAAGCCTTCAAACTGTCAATTACTACAATAGTAAGAATTTTACCTGCAACTTCATTTTTTAAATCATATTAATTGTAATTTTCAAACAATTTAAAGTAGTAGTTGTAATAATCAAGTAACTCTTGACTTTAATAATGAATGATAGTAATGTTGCACCATTAAGAATAATGCTTCTGTTTCAAAAAAGTTACATATGGATGTTTAGTTTTTTAAGTGATTTTTTTGTGTTATATAGAAATTTTTATTTATTTGACCCCTTAATACATGAATTATATTTGATACAATACTGAATATTTTTCTTCTTTATATTTATGGAGTAAGTCCCTCTTAGTTTTGCTGTCTCTTTCTTTAACAGTCTTTTTATTAAGATTTATTTATTTGAAAGGCAGAGTTACAGAAAGAGAGGGAGAAGGATCTTTAATCTACTGGTTCATTACCCAAGTGGACATATCTGGGTCTGCAATGTGGGCACAGGGTCCCCAAGTGCTGCTCACTAAGGCTCATTAGCTGCACATTAGTGGAGCAATCAGCATTGGAACCATTGCCAATATGGATGCCAGCACTGCAGGAGGAAGTTTAATCCGCTGTGTCACATCTCCAACCCCTCTTTAACACCTGCTTATCTTTATTTTAAATCTTGGCATTTCAAGTAGTAAGGAATAAAGACTTTTAATTTCATGCTGTATTCTTTTGTTTTTAAATATTTATTTATTTATTTGAAAGGCAAAGTTACAGAGAGAGAGAGAGAGAGATCTTCCATGCACTAGTTCACTACCCAAATGGCTGCAACATCCAGGAGCTGGGTAAGGATGAAGCCTGGAGTCTGGAACTCCAGCTAGATTTCCCACATATATGGTTGGGATCCAAGCACTAGGACCATCTTCTGCTATTTTCCCAGGTACAATAACAGGGAGCTTGATCGGAAGTGGAAGAGCTGAGACTTAAATCTGCATTCATATGTCATGCTGGCTTACAGGCAGTGGTTAACACTCAGTGCTGGCGCCTCATGCTGCATTTTTATAAAATAATTGGGAAATTTTTTTCTTTATGCTGTAAAATAATTAACCAAAGGAAATTAATTCTTTCTTCAAATAAATATACTTTAAGAAACAAGAGCTTTTTTCTCCAACTTTTAAGAAAAATAAAACAAAAACACTATTCTGCATTACAAACCCTCAGACCTCAACCAATTTTCCAAAATATAGCTAAAAGGTAAACCTGTATAACAGTAATAAAATATTTGATTTGATGTTTAGTACAGTAATTTCTGATCTCTAAGCAATTGATATAGTAGTTAATCATTAATTGTTATGTATGCAGAAATGTCTTCTCTTACGTTTAAAATATTTTCTCAAATCACTAAATTCTCCTCAATGTTATTCAAAAGTTTTTCAAAAACTTGGATATTAGCTGCAGCATGCCAGTCAAAACAAGCTTGCATTGAAAGCACGTAGAGGACAAGACACAATTACAGGGTCACACTGAGTCTGACACTGTGAAGCTGTTGTCAGCATCAATCTTACCTATGCATTCTGACAATTTAGAAATTGTATTTGAGACTCACATGTTCACCTTCACATTGTTTACATAAAATGTTTTACAGAATTTGGGTGATGAAATATACATTTTCCTATAATATCATTGACCAAAATATTTGTATTGAGAAGTAAATATATTATCTAGAAGTTGCATGTTAACAAATAAGAGGTTTTCTACTGAGAAAACTTTAAAAAAATTACTTATTTGTTTAAGTTATTTAAGAGAAAGAGAGAGAGAGAGAGAGGGAGAGACCTCAAATGCCTTCAGCAGATAGGGAAGGCCTGGGTCAAGACATAGCCAAGATTCTAGGGTTCAGTCTGGATCTCCGACATGGGTGGCAGAGACCTAAGCACTTGAACCGTCACCTGCTGCCTCCTATGACCATATTCACAGGAAGCTGGAATCAGGAGCAGAGCTAGGACCTGTACCCAGGTACTATAATATGGAATGCAAACTCCCAAGCAGAGTCAACTACTGGGTCATACACACACCCAGAAAACATTTCTTTTGGAAAACAGAACATCAATTCTTGGGGAAACCTATTTATAATTTTCATGTCTTTCCAAAGTTTCTGTTGGGAGTTGGTGCTGTGGCATATGAGGTTAAGCCTCTGTCTGTAGTGTTAGCATCCTAGCTTCTCCACTTCCAATGCAGCTTCTTGCTAATGTGCCTGGGAAAGCAGCAGAAGATGGCCAAGTGCTTGGGCCCCTACACACACATGGGAGACCTGGAAGAAGCCCCTGCCTCCTGGCTTTAGATTGGCACAGCTCCAGCCATTGATACCAGTTGGGGAGTGAACCAGCGGATGGAAGACCTCTTTCTCCCTCTCTCTCTGCCTTTCCTTCTTTTTCTGTGTAACTCTTTCAAATAAATAAATAAATCATTAAAAAAAAAGAATAATGCAAAATCTGCCACCAGAATTTTTCACAATATGTGCTTAAAAAACAGAATTAATTATAAGTGGAAAAATTAATTTTAAGTCAATATCTAAAATATTTAAAAAGCTATTGTTTAAGTTATGTAGAAAATTTTAGTTTGTAGAAGTGTATCCTAAAACTGCATTATCACCATCAACCAAAATCTTCATTTCTAGTAGTTAAAAATTATATAGTACCTTACATTAATCAGTTATTATTAGAGCGGAAAACAGCCTTAATTACTTGATAATGGTAGCAGCTTCTTATATTCCTTGCATGCAAACATACACACATAACATAGTTTCTTACTAATGTCAATTGAAGGTGAATTTCTATTTTGTGTGGCCAGTGTCCAATCTGGTGACCATAGGAATAATCTACTGTACATGATGTCCAATTGGGAAATCTGACTGGTATTTTTTAATAATACATTTCTAATATAATTTTAGTCTACGGCCATACCACCCTGAATGCGCCTGATCTTGTCTAATATAATTTTAATTATATAATAAAACCCCAGATTTATTATTACATTCCAGAAATTCATTCTATGATAATATTTAACTTTGAGACAACTACTGATTTTAATTGTAAAGCACTCAATAGTTCACCAGAAAGTATTCCCAGTGTATTCTGTAATAGAATCTCTATAAATATTGGTTGTAGCAAAGAACAAGATGAGTTGTATTCCTTCTGGAAAAAATGTCATCTTCCATGAGGAGGAGTCTTTCCTTGACTCAGGAGATGTTTTAGGATATACATAAATGGAATAATGGGAAATGAAGAAAGATTCCAGGTTAAATTACCTATTCATTAATTATAGTGAGTACTTGGAATGTTTGAGGTAGAAGTTAAATTTACTTAGCATTGGAATCTGCATATAACATTTGACACTTTGACTTCTGGTAAACAGACTCATGATATCTTATGTATAATTATTTTTATTGGTAATAATAATACCCACAACATACATAATGCCTTTTTTAAAAAATGGCATAAAATGCTGTATATAAAGAGCTTACCATGAATCCCAATTACCTTGGCTGTGAACAGTTCAGCTATTTTGTATATTTTATATATTAACTGAGGCCTGCTGTTTTCATCTTAATGACTATATATCTGTAGTTCCTGAAAACATCTCATTACTTATAACAATATACTTCCTAATGTCAGCTATGAAAAATCGTTTTTATCTCCTTATAGTTTTATATCTTTATAGCATTTAAAATCTTAAGTTTCCAAATTGAAAAAGGAGTAGTAAATGAAAATGTACAGTACTTTTCAGCCTGGCCCAAGAGTTACAGGGGATAGCATGGACCACCTGTGGAAATTCATTATGAAACTTACTTCTTCACAATTTACTCTTTCTAGTAGTTTTCTGAAAATTTGAATCAGTTCTACATTTCCTACTTATTTTCAGGAATAACTCTCATGAACCAATCTACCGAGTAATAGAATTGTTTTATTTATTTTTTAGAAAATGACTATTTTACTGAAGGAAATTATATATTCATTAAGGTTTATTTATGATAGATCTCCTTTTTTTCTTTCTCTGAATTACAAACCACAGTCATCTGCCTTTACTTTAAAATTTTTTAGCAGTAAAAATTTATTTAATAACATTTTGGGACATTTTATTATATTAGTTGGAATATTTTAAATTGAATTGACACAAATTTAAACTAAAGTGATAATATGAATTATTTTAAAGATTTTATTTATTTATTTGACAGATGAGAAAGAGAGACAGAGAGAAAGGTCTTCCTTCCGTTGGTTCACTCCCCAAATGGCCACAATGGCCGGAACTATGCCAATCCGAAGCCAGGAGCCGGGTGCTTCCTCCTGGTCTCCCATGTGGGTGCAGGGGCCCAAGCACTTGGGCCATCCTCCACTGCTATTCCAAGCCACAGCAGAAAGCTGGACTGGAAGAGGAGCAACCAGGACTAGAACTGGCACCATATGGGATGCCGGTGCCGCAGGCGGAGGATTAACCTAGTGCACCATAGCACTGCTGGCTCCAGTGATAATATGAATTTTAAAGAAGAAATCTTACTATCTTTAGTTCCATATGCATAATACTTTACCAATTATTATTTCCAGAAGTATTGGTACTATGAGGACTCAGAATGGGCTGTTTGTCAAATAGATGATAAAAGGAGAGAATGAAGACTTAAATATAAGAAAAAGAGAAAACTACTAAGTCTGGAGTGATATTCCCTTGAAGGTATGACTTTACCTTGTATTTATCTTTATTTTTTTTTACTTCTGCTTTATATTCTGATCATGAAAGAGGATCTGGCTTAAAAGTAATGCTCAGTGAGTATTTGTTGAGTGAATGAATGAACAAATGAATAAGCAGACAATATTATTCTCTAAAATGGGCACTATATACCATGCACAACTGTGGAATTTACTGCTCTTTTTCAGGGGTAAGTATCACTTTTCTGTGATAAATGATAACTTAAAGTGTTATTACATATTGATTCTGTTTTATATAATACTAATTACTGTAAGTTGAACAGTTCCATGGTTCTTCAGCATACACAGTATTGTTTTTTCCTAATTGCACTGGAAATTCTTTGAGAACAAGGAAAATAGTGTCTACTTATTCAGAGTCCAAATATAGAAAGTAAATATTAATCTAGTTAAATCACATTTGAATAAAGAGGTGCTGAAGATGAGAATAAATGACCAAATAGAGAGTTAATTTGGTGGAATCAGTTCCAGGCTTGGTGAGTGAAGCTGTATTTTTGTGTAATCTGATATATTACTTTCTGATAGTTGAATTAACTTCTTCATAAAATCTGTTTGTTTTTCTTTGTGAGTTATTTCTTCCCTAAGGGTTGAAGGTATAACACTAAATTTTTGTAATTCAGTTCCGAAAATTAACAGAACTTAAACTTTATTTTATTGATGATTTATTTATTTGGGATTTAATATTTAGATGATAAAATCATATGATTTAAAGATGCAAATTTTCAAAATTTTTTGTTCACATCCATGTTATTTGAGATAGATGAACTATAAACTATTGTACATGTTTTCCTTTTTCCATACTTTCTCTAAATTTTAAACTCCTTTCAAGGAAATCATTATTCAAGTAACATCTGACTTCTACTTATGATATACTCATGAATTTATTACATATGTGGACATTCAGTTTTAGATGAATTTCTTCATTCAATCTTTTTGTGATTCAATAATATTTTATTCTAGTAATATTTTAATATTCTACTTTTTGGAATATTTTGAGGTGTAAGACACTTATTATCACTAATGAATCATAATATTATATATTACTAGGTATAATATTAAATGGCTATTTTTATATATACTATAGGCTACTTTGATTAAAATATTTTCTTAATAGTTTGAATATTTTCTCCTTGAAAAAATTAAACAACATGTCTATAAATGGAAATCAGAATTCTTGGGAGGGAGGCCTTTGGCAAGGCAGTTATTTTGTACAAACAACCAAATCTGTGGGAGGGGACCACACGAAGCCTACATCCCCTTTTGAATCCTCAGTAGCATCCTCCAGGGAAAGTCACTGACTGAAGATTGTTTAAATGGCAGCAGGGGTGCATAGTAACACTGCTCCTCAAAGGAAGCATCACCTTATCTGACCCAGTCTTGGAGTTTCATCAGGCGCCTGCTGCAGCCAGTTGACAATAATGTCTCCAAACATTTCCATTTTTCAGAATTCAGGAGCCATTTGAGGACATTTTGTTAGTTTCATAGATCTTCACAGGATAACTTTTGCTGAAGACTTAAGATGAACTTGGTCTTTTGCTGTGTTTTAGCCTCTTTCAATGTATAATATAAGGATTTATAAAGATCTGTGATATATTAGTTCTTGTGATGCATGTCAGTTACTCTAATGATGATATCTAACAATGGTTGTTACCTACCTGAGTCATTAAGAAGGGAAAAAGGCATCATCTTTTGGATTAGCAGTAAGTATTAAATGGACTGTTCTTTTCCCTTAATCTTTAATGGGAATTCATTGCTTCTCCCTTGGAAGTTCTTAATTTAAAGAAATATAAAGTCCTATTTGGGAAGAAGGTCATTATGTCATTCAAAATCTAGGGAAAAGTGACTTCGTTCTGTTTGTGGGAAATCATACCCTTGGAGAAGTGTTCCAAATGTAAAGAGCAATGAAGAGCATTGTATTGGTTTTGATTATACAGCATGTTTAGTTATAATTCCACTTGTCTCTTGCCTAAAAGATCACTAGTTAAGCATATACTACTTGTTGCCAGAATCAACAGTCTTATTTTTCTTTCCATTCTGTGAGGAGAACTTCAAATGTTATTATTTATGAGGTCTTTACTGCAGCCTGTTGGTTTGGACTAAGCATGCATTATTCCACGTCTTGTTAGAAATCTCAACTTGGAAAGGTCAACTGTTAGGTTTATCACAGTGTTTATGGAAGTGCTGATTATTTACTTAGCACTGCAGAGTAACTGAGAATTTTTTAATTCATAAATTATAACATATTGTCATTACCGTAATTAACAATTTGATATCAATATGATCTAATCAAGATTTTTTTTTCTGAATATGAAAGCATCCCAATGGTCTTCCAAAGAAAATATTCTCTATACATGCATGGATTGTAATATTTATTTCCCACTTTTATTCACTTTTGTTTAAAACATTTGTTAGTGTCATAGAGAAAGTAGTTTTCTAGCAGGTAAACAAGGCAGCAAACATAAACATATTTTTAAAGAAAGGAAGGAAAGGAAACTTGTGATTGAATTACAAAGTTCTCCCTAATGTCTCATCTAGAATTAGACATTCTTTACAAATTCTTGATTTCTTATTTCCTGAGTCTAAGATAGTATAACTTTCTCTTATTTATTATTATTCAGTGTGAACTAGTTTACAAAGAATAAAGACACAGGGCAGAGAAATACACTGACTATTCTCACTTATAACAACAACTGCAAGTTCAGGAGTTTTTCAAATCTAAGTTCAGTTGTGGCATTTCATTGGAAAATATCACAGGACTCACTCTGATTTTGCTCATGGCTTTATTTGTTTACACTTAACCAAAGAGATTCATAGGGCGGTATCTAGAAGGGATCCCAAAGTGGAGCTTCTGCTTGTCCCCTCCCTGTGGTGTCATGGATGGTATTACCTCCTTTTTACTACTACGTGTGATAATATACACAGAATATTGCCAACTAAAGAAGCTAGTTTGTCTAGGCAACATGGAATTAACAAAAAGAATGAGAACAGATAAATGGAAAATAAAGACTGGTAGGTGTAGGCCATTAGTATATAAGATGGTATCATTTTATGGAATTCTTTAATAAATTCATAAATAGGCAGTGTTATTTATAAGTGGAAAGAATACTTCACACTCATATGGAATTAGTTTTAGGATCCTAAGGCAAGAATATTTAATCAAAATACCTGGGCTTTAGTTCCATTATTATAGGAACATCTATGTAATTATGATTAGCTACTCTGACTCTCGGGGACTTCAAAAAAAAAAAAAAAAACAAAAGGATTGAACTTACTTTTGTGGGGACATACAGAGAATCCCATAAAATCTAATGAAGTTTTACACTCTTTCTCTAAGGAAGTGCATAAATGCTCATAATCACAATTTTCAAACACTTTCAGTGAGTAAAAGGCATTCAATCCACATCCCAAGCACAGTTTAAGAAACTCTAAGATTTGGTAATTTCTGCAGTATCCTTCAGATTTAAATTTGAGATTATTTTGTAAAATATCTCAGAATCACATGTGAAATTCAATTTTTAGAATGAAATTAAGACATATAGGATAAAAGTACAGCTGTTTTATAGAATGTCTAATGAAAGCACTTGTTGCTCTAATTTCTTCCATATTTTTAGTTTTACTATTTAAGATTACCATTTTCAACTACTTCAGCTATTTCTGTTTATATTTATTAGCCCATGACAAAATAAGATGTTTATACTGCTTTCTAAACGTAATTATTGGTTTCAGGGATGGGCATTGGGTGGAGTGCTTGAGTTGCTTGCATCCCGTATGGAGTGTCTGTTTTGCATCCTAGTTCCTCCAGTTATCTTCTAACTTAATTCTAATGTGCATCCTGGGAGGCTGCAGATAATGACTCAAGTTATGGCATTTCATATGGAACTTAGTTTTTCTCTGAAAACATAGTCAACTTTCTGTAGATAAGAGTCAATTTAACTTTAGTTGAAAATTTTGGGACATGCTCAATCAGACATGCCCCAAATGATGGAGTTAGAATTGTGCCAGGGGATTCCAATACAATCCCATCAAGGTGGCATGTACCAAGGCCATCTCACTAGTCTAAGTGATCAATTTCAGTTCACAATTGATCACACTGATGGGTCTAGGAGTCGGGGGGATCACACAAGCAAGACTAGTGTCTGCTAATACTAACTGATAGAATCAAAAAGGGAGAGAATGATCCAACATGGGAGGCGAGATACACAGCAGACTCATAGAATGGCAGATGTCCTAGATAGCACTCTGGCCTCAGAATCAGCCCTTAAAGCATTCGGATCTGGCTTGAGAGCCCATGAGAGTATTTTAGGCATGGAAAGCTAAGACACTCTGAAAAAAAAAAAAAAAAAAGAACACCTAAATGAAATATCTCTGCAAGTGAGATCCCAGTGGAAAGAACGGGGACATCAAGGAGGGAGGAGCCTTTCTCTGAAGGGAGGAGAGAACTTCCACTTTGAGTATGACCCTGTCAGAATAAGATCGAAGTCGGCGAACCCTAAAGGCTTCCATGGCCTCGGCAGCTCATGACTAGAGCTTAGGGAGATTACTGACGCCATAAACAAGAGTGTCAAATTGTTAAATCAACAACAGGAGTCACTGTGTACTTACGTCTCATGAGGGATCTGTCCTTAATGTGTTATCCAATGTGAAGTAATGCTATAACTAGTAATGAAACAGTATTTTTACACTTTGTGTTTCTGTGTGGGTGCAAACTGATGAAATCTTTACATAGTATATACTGAATCGATTTTCTGTATATAAAGATAATTGAAAATGATTAAAAGATCTTGGTGCTAAATTGGGAATTGCATAGATAATTAATCAATTCTTTTAAAAAAAATCATGTAGGATCTCTGTCCTTAATGTGCTGTACATTGTGAATTAGTACTCCAACAGTATTTTCACTTTGTGTCTCTATGTGAGTGCAAACTGTTGAAGTCTTTATGTAATATGTACTAAACTTATCTTCTGTGTATAAAGAGAATTGAAAATGAATCTTGATGTGAATGCAAGGGGAGAGGGAGCAGGAAAGGGGAGGGTAGCGGGTGGGAGGGAAGTTGTGTGTGGGGGAGCCATTGTAATCCATAAGCTGTACTTTGGAAATTTATATTCTTTAAATAAAAGCTTTATATATAAAAAAAATTTCCAAAGTTTTAAGATATTTCCCAGTTAATTTATTGAAAGAAATAAATGCTTCTGGCTTTTATTATGTGAGAATAAAAATATTGGTGATATTTTTCAGTTAGGGTTCTGATTACCATATGACAATCATAGAAAAAAGTGTGATTCAATCTGATGAGCATCAACACTGAAAAATATGTCTTAAGAAATTATTTCTGCTTAATATTACACAGTGAATACTTACACAATTATCATTAATTTCCCAGCTGTAAATCTTATATGTTTGACTTGAAAACCTATAAGAGCTGCATTTTCTATCATTCTCTTGGGCTTCAGAATGAGTTAAATGGCAGACACACAATTTTAGTTTTGTATTCCATTTTCATTTCTGAATTAGAGACATGAATCAACACAATGTAAGAACAGGGAGAACGCATGAAATAAGCATAGGAACTCAAATGGGATAATCCACCAGGCATTTCAGTATATCAATAGCAAGGCAGCATGAGGACACCAACATGGGTTACAGCTTAGTACACTATTTTCCCCATTTAGCTGGTTTCAGAATGAGCCACCTGAAGTTTAAGTAACAGATTCAGAAGAAAATTGGAAAAATCAGACTTTATCTTGACTGATCTATCTATTTTAAATAATTTGATATGATCAAAGAGAGTAGTTATCAGGCAGTGGTACAGATTGTGCATCCCCTAATCTGAAAAATCTGAAATCTGAAATGATCCAAAATTCAAGATTTTTGAGTTCCTACATGATGCCAAGTAGAATCTTTTTTTTTTTTTTTGCCAGGCAGAGTTAAACAATGAGAGAGAGACAGAGAGAAGGGTCTTCCTTTTTCGTTGGTTCACCACCCAGATGGCCACTATGGCCAGCGCACTGCACCAATCTGAAGCCAGAAGCCAGATGCTTCCTCCTGGTCTCCCATGTGGGTGCAGGGCCCAAGCACTTGGGCCATCCTCCACTGCCTTCCCGGGCCACAGCAGAGACCTGGACTGGAAGAGGAGCAACCGGGACAGAATCCGGTGCCCCAACAGGGACTAGAACCTGGGGTGCTGGCGCTGCAGGTGGAGGATTAGCCAAGTGAGCCGAGATGCCGGCTGCTAAGTAGAAATTCTATGCATAATCTCATATGATGTGGTGTATTGGAAAGTCAGGAATGTTATATCATTGCATAAAATTTCTTTAGGCTATCTATATTGGTGTATATGAAAAATAAATGACTTTTGTGTTGAAAGTTCGAATCCCCAATATTTCTTATTATGTATTTGCTAATATTAAAAAAACACATCTGAGACATTTCTGCTTCCACGTATTGTGAATAAAGGATACTTAACATGTAGTACTCAAAGTCAACTCAGTAGCACCTTCAAATCTTTGAGTTTATTAGAGCAGGACCAAAATTCAAGAAGAATGGAGGTTAGGTTCTTTGGAGAGGGATTTGTAAGTTTTGGGAATGATTATAGTGGAGTTCTAATTATAAATTAAGGGCATGTAGCCTATGATTAAATTTGTGGGCTTCTAAGAACATTTTATGTCTAAATTCCAGTTTTCCTGTGTGAGTTTAGGTAAATTACTTGATCACTTTGTACCACAGTTTATTGATCTATAAAATTAAATGATTGTAATACCCTCCTTAAAAGAGTGTTCTAAGGATTAAATGGATGTTATATTTGAAAGCTTTAGCACAATGCAGCCTATCATAATAATTCTATTCATGCTATTGTTATTAATTAAAAATCCAAACAGTTGAAGGAGTGTATTATGGCCAGCATTAGGAAGTAAGGACAGTTCACTCAGATTTGATTCAATGTGCATCTGTTAAGCATTTAATTTGTACTATGTATTACCATTTGAATTAGGGCCAGAGTGGATAACTCTCACCAGATGTCAGTAAATTACAGGCAGGAACTGGACAGACTGAATTGAGTAGTCAGATTCCAGAAACTGCAACAGGTCTATCCTGGTCTTTTCTTTGCAATATTGTAACCCATAATTTTGTGAAGTTGAATTTTCAGTCTACACTCATGGTGTTATGATAGTCTTTTCCTATGTTTTGCTTGGGACTTTAACATCTGTGTTAACAGAAGAAATTAGCTTATGCTTTTTTCCCCCATACTGTTGTCGCTTACTAGCATTAAGATTTCTCAATGACAGTAATAGAAAGTGATTAATGTGTGCCACTCTCTTGAAACCACTTTCTATGCAATAACTTGTTTAAACCTCATAATTACTGTATAATGTAAGTAGTATTATTATCCTTATTTCATAGATAAGAATAGTGATTCACATATCAGGTACATAATTTTCCCCCAAAGAGAAAACAGTAGAGCCTGGAATTTCCTGTGAAAGATTTTCTTCATGAAGTTTACTAAGTAGCCTAGTTGTTTTTCCTTTGACATTTGAGTTTCTTTGAAACATGCTTATCTGTTTCTAAACGTGTGTGTGTGTGTGTGTGTGTGTGTGTGTGTGGATGAGAGAGAGAGAGAGAGAGAGAGAATGAATCTTGGTTGCTAGAATCCAACTTTACCTTGTGTGTAGACACTCTGAATTTTTAAAAATGTGTTGGGGCCGGCACTGTGGCATAGCGGGTAAAGCTGCTGCCTGCAGTACCAGCATCCCATATGGGCACCAGTTGGAGTCCTGGCTGCTCTTCTTCAATCCACTCTCTGCTATGGCCTGACAAAGCAGTAGAAGGTGACCCAAGTCCTTGGGTTCTTGCATCTGTGTGAGACCTGAAAGAAGCTCCTGGCTCCTGGCTTTGGATTGGGGCAGCTCTGACCGTTGTAGCCAATTGGGTAGTGAACCAGTGGATGGAAGACCTCTCTCTTTCTACCTCTCCTTCTCTCTCTGTGAACTCTGACTTTCAAATAAATAAATAAATCTTTAAAAAAATAAAATAAAATATGTTGAAACTATTTTCGTTGACAGATTGTCATCAAGTTTTTTTTTTTTAATATTTATTTACTTATTTATTTGAAAGGCATAGTGAGAGAGAGGAGGGAGAGAAAGAGACAGACAAAGAGAGGGATATCTTCCATCTGCTGCCTCACTCCCCAAATGATCTTAACAGCCAGGTCTGGGTCAGTTCTAAGCCACCAGTTGACAACTTCATTTGCGTCTCCCATGTGTGTTGCAGGGGCATAAGCACTTGGGACATCTTCTGCTCTCTAGGCACATTAGCAGGGAGAAGCATTGCAAGCCAAGCAGTCGAGATTTCAACCCAAGTTTTTTGGGATGCTGATGGGGAAGGTTAACCTCCATCACTACAACACTGACTGCTGTCATCAAGTTTTGTAACTGTTCCTTGAGAGTTTTAAAAAATAATGTTTCTCTAACTGTTGCAAGTTTCCATGTATATCTACTATTTTAAATTTATCATGATTTTTGTGTTTTGTCTATTTTTCTCTTGTAATAAATACAGATTATGTACAGAAATATGTTAAAATGTCCATTGTGACATTAGTTTCTTCTAGTGTTTTTTATAGGCCTGTTAAGTTTTATCCTTAAATATTATATAGATAAGTTATCTGGTACATTCAAGTATGTAATTTTTGTTTTATACTGATAAAGTGAAATTTTTAATCATTGTGTTTTTCTTTGTATCCATGATAGTGCTTTTACTTTGAAGTTTATTTGCCTGGTGTTAATATAGTTACTCCAGCCTTAATGGGTGTACCTGATATTTATTTTTATTAGTATGTATGTGATATATATTATTGTATCAGTTATTTACTTAAATTACTACTTTAAATTATTATATATATTTTATTAGTATGTACCTGATATATATTACTGTATCATTTATTTACTTAAATTATTACTTTAACTTATTAAAATTTCTGTGACTTTTGTGTTACATGTAGATTTCACAAATATCTATGAATGTAGTTTTTTTTAAAGAGGTATTATTTACTTGAAAGACAGTAGGGTAGAGAGAAGGAGAGAGAGAGAGAGAGGGTCTTACATCTGCTGGTTCACTCTCCAAATAACTACAATGACCTGGGCTAGGAAAGGTCGAAGTCAGGTCTGCCATGGAGATGACAGGGACTCAGGTACTTTGGTATCTTCTGCTGCTCTATATTTGTTGAGGGAAATTTTATCCTTTACTGGAAATGGTAGGCCACATCTGCATGATATTTTGGCAAAATGTAGTGATTCATTGCATTCCATTGTGTCAGCCTAGCTTGTGCAGCATAAATCTCAATGTTCTACACCTGCAGGGTTTGACCACACAAACTTCTCTTGAACTCTACATATCTTATAATTTAGTTCTTTAAAATTTTTTATTTGTTTATTTTGATTGTATTCGAAAGGCATAGAAGCAGACAGAAAGACAGTGGAGAGAAATATTCCAGCCACTGGTAAACTCTTGAAATACCAAAACACCCGGACTGAGTCAGGTTGAAGTCAAGAATCCAGAATTCAATTTAAGTCTCCCACTTGGATAGCAGGAACCCAATTACTTAACCCATTACCTGCTACCTCCCAGGGTGAACAATAGTAGGTAGCTGAGTTGGAAGTAAAGGAGCCAAAACTTGAACCAAGACACTCTAGTATCTTTTTACGATTTATTTATTTATTTAAAGGCAGAGTTACAGGAAGAGAAGGAGAGAGAGAGATCTTCCTTCTACTGGTCCACCCCCTAATTGGCCACAATGGCCAGTGCTAAGCCACTCCAAAGCCAGAGTTTGGAACTCTATCTGGGTCTCTTACATGGAGAGCCTCGTGGACTTGGGCCATCTTTCCTGGAAGCATTTGCAGGGAGTTGGGATAGAAAGTGGAACAGCCTGGGCTGGAACTAAAGGATGTGCCCATAAAGGATGCTGGTGTTGCAGGTGGCACCTTAACCCACTGTACCATAACACCAGCCACCACTCCAATATCTTAACTGCTATACCAAATACCCTTGTAATTAATTTCTAATTCTCAACTACAGCATTTTTCCACATTCCTAATAAAGGAAAAAGAGATTACTTATATGACCAGAGAGGTCCTCAGTTCACACTTTGCCTTCAGCTAGTGATTAATCACCCTTGATCTGTTACTGTCTTTTCCTAATGCATCAATTCAGTAAAATACAATCAATGTCTATGAAGGAAGAATCTGGTCAGTGGAATAGAAAACTGTTTATAAGATATATTTCAAGAAGATATTAGCGGGGCTGGCACCGTGGCTCACTTGGTTAATCCTCTGCCTGCGGTGCCAGCATCCCATATGAGCGCTAAGTTATCGTCCCTGCTGCCCCTCTTCCAGTCCAGCTCTCTACTGTGGCCCAGGAGGGCAGTGGAGGATGGCCCAAGTGCTTGGGCCCCTGCACCCATATGGGAGACCAGGAGGAAGCACCTGGCTCCTGGCTTCGGATCGGCTCAGCGCCAGCCGTGGTGGCCATTTGGGGAGTGAACCAACGGAAGGAAGACCTTTCTCTCTCTCTCTCTCTCTCACTGTATATAACTCTACCTGTCAAATAAATTTTAAAAAAAGAAGATATTAGGAAATAAATTATTCTGAGAATGAAAAATACATATAGTATGCAATGAAATTTTTTCATAGGCTATTGAAAGTAAAGACATCTTTTTAAACTATTGAATTTCAAAGGTAAATATGCAATTGTTTCTCATTTTCATTCAATAATTTATAAAGCTATAAGGTGAATTTTAAAACTGCAATTTAATCTTATGTGAATATTAGAATATGAATATATGTGGTTTTTTTCAAGTGTAAAGGCAGTTAAAACCAGCTACAATTGGCACAGCCACTGGGTGGACTGAAAAGGAGTAGATGCCACATGGGGAAAGTAGCAAAGTGGCCCAGGTGCAGCAGATCTGAAGAAAGGACAAGAAGAACAGAGCTGTGGGGCCTAAGGAGGACCATAAAAGCTGAAAAGACAAATGGGGCACAGTGAATAAAAGAAATGTGCAAAGTAGAATAATGGACACATGATGCTAAATCACAGAAACATCAGTAAAAGTACACTCTCTTCAGAGACTCCTGCTGTAGTTGAACAAGGAACACCTAGTTTATCCCATAGTAAAAAGTGAAATTGGAGTTGGCCCAATATTGACAACAAATATTAGACGAAACAAAGTTGAAAAAATGTTCCTAATGAATATAAAACAAAATGAGAAGGGACAGAGGAAAGGCCTAGCCAAATATTTTATCATGAATGAATGAGTAAAAAAAGAAAAATAATGAAGAATGAAGGAAGACCCTAATGTGAAAAACAAGATTTTAGGGAAAATTTTAGAGAAAATGAAATGTAAATTTCAGAACACAGGGAAAAGCAAGAACAAAAAAATTACTGAAGACAAAATTGGAAGGAGCATAAGGAATAGCACTGGAAGAGATCTGAGATATAAATAAGAAAAGTTACCAAAATAAGATAGAAATGTAGAGCAGTCAAAAGGAAGGAAAGGAAACAGTTGGATATAGAAAAAACAGCAAAGGAGATCAAATGTACATAATTGGAGTTCCTTAAGAAGAAGGTCAAAATAATAGAACAGAGTAGGGAAACATATAATTCAAAAGAAACCCTTGAAATGAAAGAAAGCTTGGATCTACACTCTTGAAAAGGGGTGCAATGTGCTAAGGAGATTTGAATTATAATGGCCAATACTGAGATACATTTTGGTAAGGTGATTGCTCCGTGAAATGTACAGAATTGTTGGCAAAGGTAAACCAAAATTTCAAGTAATTTAGCAGAGTGTAAAACAAGTCAACAAGATCTCTTATTTTTCTTTTGTAATTCAGAACTAGAAGACAATGAAGCAATGCCTATGTCGTAGGCAAGGTAAGGGAATGATATACACAGCTGAGTCATACTTCAAGTGAAACTTTAATAGGTTTTTTTCTTCTTCTTTTTTTTTTTTTTTGGTTATGCTAGTACTCAGGGGTTATTTCTCACAAAAGTCCTGCTTGAGGAAATTGCTTGCAGGTGAATCTCAATTAAACTATAAGTAGCTGGGAAGCAATAACAAAATCCTGAATTTTGAATTAATTTTATTTAGAAAAAAGATGAAAGGAATTACGGAGATGGACATGAAGAAATAAGTATAAATTTATATGTCTAGTAATGGGAAATGTTATTCACTTACAGAATGAGAAAGGAAAAGAAGATGAGAACTTGAAAAACTTTTGTTGATTATACCAAAGATTATCATTCCAAATTTGAAAAATGAACTAATAGATTTAAAATAAGAGTAAAATAAAGTTTACTACATATACTTACAAAGGTATACTCTATCATCTTTTGTCAAATTGGCATTACTGCTACTGCCTAAATCTGGAAACTATTTCCCAGATTCCTCTTTATTCTATGGAACCTTGTTAGAATTGGTCGAAGATAGGAACCCCTGCACAGTTTGGAAGAGGTAAGCGAAACAAGGGAAATTCATTTGAATGGCTATGGCAGTCAGACATGATAAGGATTAAGTGGTGCAAACAGACCTCAGCAAGTTTTTATCCTCTTACTGTTCTGAGTTAAAGTGTGTCCTGAATCCCTGGCCTGCTGACCAACCCTGGCTCGGTGTGCCCAAGCAGAGCAAGCCGGTGTCCACACAGAAAGCAGTTTCCTTCGACATACTCAGTGCATTTCTAGATGGATGTGCACAACTCCTTGCATTTGGTCACAACTTCAGGCTTTTGCATCCAGGCCAGTGTGGTCAGTGACTGTGTCTCTAATTCTTCTATTCTCAACTGGTAGAGCTTCACATTTGAAGAATTTCTAATTTCTAAATTAAGCCTCTTGCTGCCATGATACCTGTAATGGCTTTAGTTTATGAGTGACATGAGGAATGAATGTTAACCAATGTAATGTTTTTGACTTAACAAAAATAGGCAAATGTCCTTTAAAAAGAAAAAAATAGCAGTGATTATCTCAATATAAAACAAATGTAATTCAGATCCCAAAGTGTTATGTTAGACAAGGAGGGAAATTTCTCATGTTATAGGCTTCTATTTATAACAAAATTTTAATTTCTGAATACATGAGTGATATTCAAAATGTTAATGAAAAATCCGTACTATGAAAAAACCATTCATGAATTTCAAAAATGTTTGCATCAAAATACTCATCTTTTAATCCATTTCTTATGAACTTTTTGAAGTCATTCATATATGTACAAAATAGCACAATAGCAGCATAAACTAGACTCTTTAGTATTTAAATCTTGACTTTTAATTTTACTGTCAATACTTTTGGTATTTTCCCATTAAGGATGATGCTGGATTTGGATGAAAGATATGCTATTTTCATGTTAGGAAGTTTTCACTGCGTGATTTAAGAAAAAACTGAAATAGTTGTTGAATTTTATCAGATGCCTCATTAGTATTTTAAGGGACCATGAAAGGAGTTTTCTTTTTGGAGTTATCACCATGATAAATATTGACCTATCTGTACATTTTTTGGCATTAATCCCACATTAATCTTTTAACATGATGTCAATTATTTTCTGAATATTATTTTATGAAGCTTTTTTTTCATTAGTGTTGTTGGTCTGCATTGCTGCTGACATTGTTGTGTAATCTGTTAAGTTTTGGAATCAATTTTATGCTCTATTCATATAAATATTTTAGAATTAAATATTTTTAAAGAAAACTAAAAATGTTGTATTATCTGGTCTGTACAAATGACTGGATCATTTGGTTTTTGGAAGGATAAGAGTAGTCTTCAAGGAAATTGATCATTTTATGTTCTCTTTCCTCCAGAGAGTTGTTATTGAATATAAGCATTTGAAAAGTAGAAGGATGGTAAAAAAATGATAATGAAGATTGCTAGATATGATGTCCTTGGATATCTTGGAGCAAAAGAAATTTTATTTTCTTGCTCTGGGGGTACTACAAATGTCATTTTAAATAATAATTTATAGTAAAAGAATTCTATTTCAGTTGCCTATATTTGTGCCTTGAAAAAAAGTAAAATGAACTTTTAAAAAACTTTTTTTAAAAGAACTTTTTAAAAAAACTTTTTAAAAAAAACTTTTTTAAAAAACTTTTTTAAAAAAATATTTTTAAAACTTAAAAAAATTGGGAATGTAGTGATAAATGTTTAAAGTAGAAAGGAATTTCAGAAAAATATATAAAGATTATGGTAAAAGGAAGTAAGAGGAGGATGGGTAAGAAAAGAGAAAGAGCAGCATGAAGAGCAAAACAGAAAAAAGGCAAAGCAAGTTAGACTTTAGACTACGAATTGAATAACACGGAGAGTTCAGAGCATGGCACAGTTCTCAGAGGCCAAATTCCAAGCAGACACAAAAGTAAAATTATTTACACATTGATGCTGACTGATTCATCTCTTGGTGATGCAAATCTGGGGATGCTAAGACATGATCATGTTATATATAAGCAGTTGACAGTTTAGAGGATATTTTAGATTTTATGATTGTTATGATTATGATTATTATATTATTAGGAATTGATGGAGTGAGTGGTTGTATCACTGCTCGAGATTCCTACATCCCAAGTCAAGTGCCTGGTTTCAAGTCCTAGCTTCACTTCTTATTCCAGCTTTTCACTAATGTGCACCTTGGAGAATCCAGGTACTTGGATCCCTGCCACAGATGTGTGAGACCTGAACTGATTTTCTAGATGCTGGCTTCTGCCTGGCCCAGCCCCGGTTGTTGCAGGTGGTTCAGGAATGAACCAACGGATAGGAACTCTCTGTCTCTGTCTCTCTGCATTTCAAATACATTAAATAGTAAATTTTAAAAAATGTAAAAATAAATATTAGAACAGCTAAAAGCAAGTTACTAAACTACATTTGATTTTTAAAATTCATTTCTCAAGCCTAAATTTGATTTCAATGATCTAAATGAAAAAATAATAACTAATAGTGTAGAAACTTGCCTCTTAGATAGAGTAACATATTTTACTGAGATTTAAATTGGCTAGTTAAATTTTCTCATAAAACTTCATTTACATTTTGAGACTGTTGGTCATTCTAAGATCTTGGGCATATGAAAGTTGCATTTTAATGCTAGAATAATATTTGAGTGAGAGTAAAACAAATGTAGACTTTTAAATGTGTGCTTTTTAGATAGTATTTAAAACTTTAATTAGAAATGTAACCCAGGGCTGACAGATTTTATTTGTTAGCCTTGAACAACATGCAGGCAATAAGTCTGCATGAAGCTCATAAACATATTGGAAGTGTGCCCTTCTCCTGCCTGCTGTGTGAGAGTCTTGTGGCAGTCCCACAAGTATTAGACTGGGAACAACAGACCATCATCTGGATATCTTAGTCACTTATTAACATCTCAACAACTTAAATTCTCCTTCTTTTTTTAAGATGTATTTATTTGAAAGGCAGAGTTACAGAGGCAAAAAGAGAGAGAGGGAGAGAGAGAGAAAGAGAGATCTTCTGTCTACCAGTTCACTCCCCAGATGGCTGCAACTTCTGGAGCTGTGCTGATCTGAAGCCAGGATCCAGGAGCTTCCTCTAGTTCTCCCACATAGGTGCAGGGTCCCAAGGACTTGGGCCAGCTCCTACTGCTTTCCCAGGCCATAGCAGAGAGCTGGATCAGAAGTAGAGCAGCCAGGACTTGAATGGGTGCTTATGGGATGCTGGCACTGCAGGTGGTGGCTTTACCCGCTATGCCACAGTGCTGGCCCCTGCACCCTTCTTAAAATAGCTTATTATGATATTTCGCTTTAAAGCTTCTAGAATGGTATAAGTAAACCTTAACAATGATTATATTTCTTATTTGGAAGTCATTTTGTAACTAAGTCATTAATGGCATAAATAAAATAGATTAAAAGTGTCAATTATAGTAAATTGTAAATTGTGTTTATAGTCCATTAGTGGAAAACTTAAATGCAATAATTACTTAATAGTGCTGAGTAACATATGCTCTCATACTCAACAGAATAGTGTTTATTCCATTCAAAATTGAAAAAAAAAAAAGACTTTTTTGTGGTCTAAGGCAGCAAGCAATTGATTTAGGCTTCACATGAACTGGTATTTTCTGGGGTCACGAGGAGCCACCTCATCTTGCAGATATATATTTTTTTTGACAGGCAGAGTGGACAGTGAGAGGAAAGAGAGACAAAGAGAAAGGTCTTCCTTTTGTCATTGGTTCACCCTCCAATGGCCGCCGCAGCCGGCGCGCTGCGGCCGGTGCACCATGCTGATCCTATGGCAGGAGCCAGGTGCTTCTCCTGGTCTCCCATGGGGTGCAGGGCCCAAGCACTTGGACCATCCTCCACTGCACTCCCTGGCTACAGCAGAGAGCTGGCCTGGAAGAGGGGCAACCGGGACAGAATCCAGTGCCCCGACCAGGACTAGAACAGTGCCCCGACTGGGACTAGAACCCGGTGTGCCGGAGCCGCAAGGCGGAGGATTAGCCTAGTGAGCCGTGGCGCCGGCCAATCTCGCAGATGTTGATATTACTGTTCTTTAGCCGTAGAAGAGATTGGGACCAAACACAAAGTGACTTGATTGATATCTTGTTCCAAACAACACTCTCAAACATTTAGAAAACTTTTCTTAGGCCTTTTCAGAAGGTGTGAGACTACTTGGTCAGTACAATATGTATTTAGCAAAGAAGGGATCATTTTCTCCATTATATAAAACTCTAAAACTTTTTCCCACTAATAAAACCCATCTAATAAAAATCCAAAAACAGTGTCTATTATCTTGTCAGAAAAAGGGAATATATCCAAAAGAAGAAGAAAAATTGATCAAACCATGGGAAGAAAGAGTAATTTAGTTAAGCTTTTTTTTTTTTTTTTTTAATTTCAGGGAACATCTGTGAAATTTTCCAGAACTCTCAGCAAGTATGCAAGTATTTTGGATTGAGAAAGAGAGGATTTTTTTTGTTTTTCATTCGTCTTTCTTTGTTCAAACCATTAATACATACAATCAGACACCTATACATTAACCACACCTCTACACCTACCATATCACACCATACAAGTGTCAACATTATGTCTTTCCTTGCTCTGGTTCACTCTTCATATTACATGTATAGGTTCAAAAAGTAACACAGAAGACTAAAGATCCCATGATTCTAAGTATTTCCAAAAAGATTTACAGCAGTGTTTTCAATTGCTAATTATTGCTAATTTAACCATTGGTTAAGGGCATCACCAACGCTGATGAGGTTGTGGAGAAAAGGGAAACCTCATACATTGTTGGTGGGAATGAAAATTAATTTGCCATTGTGGAGAACAATATGAAGGTTCTTCAAAAAAGTAAAAGCACATGTCCCATATGATACAGCTATTGCACTTCTGGGAATGAATCCAAAGGAATGAAATTAGTCTATTAAAAGGATAATTACACTCCCATGTTTATTGTAGCACTCTTTATAATTACAAAGTTATAAAATCAATCTAAATGTTCATTATGGTGAATGGATAAGAAACATGGGATATATACACCATAGAATGTTACAGAGACATAAAAATTAAATTCTGACAGTTGAAACAAAAAGGTGGAATTCTAGACCATTTTATAGATACACATTTGTGTGAGCTTGTATATGTTTGTTAGTTGATATGAATCTAATTTAGTGATTACTGGAGACTGAGTACGATATAGGGTTGGGAAATGACTAGACAATGTGTCCCAAAATGGAGTCTTAGAGGTAATGGATTCTGGTGTCCACAAACGAGTAGAGCAACTATAGTCTGAAGTAATGGAAATGGAAGGGCTCATTGTCTGGAGTGATTGGTTTATGCTATATGTATCTGTTGAAATATTTCACAATAGTGCACAAAGTATACAGGCATTTTATATTAATCCAAAATTAAAAATAAATTTAAAATAACCTTCAGATCTTTACTGATCTAATTTTCCCCTTACTATATTCCTAAGTAATGCACTATCCTGAATTGAATTTTGTGTTTGGCATTCTTATGAATTTGTATTTATAACATATGGGTAGGTCTACATATGATGAATAGGTTTGTTTTGTATGATTTCAAACTTTATATATACATATGATGCTATAATTTGTTTTGTTCTTAGTTTAATATATCCCTTACCATAATTTTGTTGAATATTTATTTGTAATAATTATATCTTTATTTAACTGACTATATTTTCTGTAAGTATTTAGTGATGTGATTATTCAAAAATATATGTATTCATTATACTGTTGATAGATACATCATTAATTACTATACATAAAATACAGTTAGTTAAGTAGAACTTCCTGATGAGTCTTGGTTCTTTGTTTTTAATCACCATGAATTATTATAACTAAAAACAAAGATTCCTTTGAAAATCTATCCCAAATTATCATGTTAGCATTTTTTTCAAACTCATCTATAATTAAGAAGTCTCATAATTATTCTTTCTCAAGCAGATTTTGCATTTTGTCTTCCCCTTTTGTATACAGAAGTTTAATCTTCATTGCCACACAGTTATCAAATTATTGGATTCACATCTTATTTCTGGTCTTGGTGCCCACTGAACCTAGGATTTTCTCATGGGTCATCAATACCTGTTCCTCTTTAAGTCTCATCTTTCATTGAATTTTCCACTTTGCATTTTAGTGCTACTAAAATATATCTGATCATGCATATGATTTCCTACATGCCATCACTAAATATTATAATTCAAATTTTGTCATAAGACATCATAAAAGGGAATGGAAATAAGAAGATTAAAAATTATTATGGAATTGTTTAAGGACTAAGTAAACTCTTATAAAAAGGGACCCATTGTCATTTTTTTCTTGACTATTCCATTGTACTAGTACTCAGTTTTTTTCATTGTGCCATCTTGCTCTCTGGTACATTTTGTGGTGCCTTTATTTCTGGTAGCTACTGGGAGATGAATAATTAAATAATATACACCACTTAGTGAATATTTAAAAATATTTTTCCATTTAGTTTACTAGACTGTCTTTAAATATTAGATCAGACGTATGTGAACCCTAAAATTACAGTGCATCTTGTTTGTACAAAGGGTACTGAAATATATATAAATTTTAGAACAAAATATTTGGTCATCCCTCGGAGACATTCCAAAATTCCCACAAGATTTAGCCCTTAGGAAAACAAACCACTGTGACAACAAACCAAGGTATTGTTGCTTCAGATGACCCAGTTTTCTTGTGGAGTAATGGTTTCTCCAAATGATGAAAATAGATAATGTCACTTGTCAATTAAAAACACATTTTATGGAATAATATAGAATGTCACATCAAAATGTGACATGTTAACTTTGAGGCTCTAGTGATCTAAACTGTTTTTTTCTAAGTGAAGAAAAAATATTCCTTGGGACAGAGTGACTATGAAAAATCTACCATAAAATATATATCCCTTCTGTTCATAGAGAGTAAAGAACAATAGTTCTAAATTGTGTTTTTTCATTGACCTCCCTATTGTTGCTGTGGATTTGTTCTGAGAGGAGGAGCGTGGTGGGTGCAAGAGGTGCAGTCACCACACAGACCCTGTCAGCCGGGTGAAAGCAGACCAGAGGTGAGCAGCCTGCAGACTCATTTATTTCAGTTGGTACAGCAACTTAAATAGCCAAGGCAGCCAATCCGGTTAAGGGGCAGTCTATGCCCTAACCAATCACAGCCTGTTGCCAGGCAGTTTCCGTTGCCAGCGGCCATCTTGGCATGGCCATCTCATTCCACCACACCCTATAATTTATAATATTGTACAATGTGAGCATTTGTTAAGTGTGTAATAGTTGATCCTGTGCTAATTCTTTTCATGTATTACTTAATTTTCCAAACAAATCATTGAGTTGCACATGATATTTATTTCTTATGTAGATATGAGAGTACTGAGGATCAGAGGGTGAATTACTTAGCTATGAATGTGCCCAGATTGTATTTTTTTTAAAGCTTCATTTTCTTTTTCTTTTTTTAAAGATTTATTTATTTGAATGTCAGAGTTACACAGAGAGTAGAGAGGCAGAAAGAGAAAGAGAGAGAGAAAGAAAGAGAGAGAGAGGGAGAGGTTTTCCATCCAATAGTTCACTCCCCAGTTGGCCACATGGCCAGAGCTGTGCTGACCCAAAGCCAGGAGCCAGTAGCTAAGAGCCAGGAGTTTCTTCTGGGTCTCCAAAGCGGGTGCAGGGGCCCAAGGACTTGGGCCACCTTTTGCTGCTTTCCCAGGACACAGTAGAGAGCTTGATTGGAAGTGAAGCAACCAGGTTTCATGCCAGCACTTCAGGCCAGGGTGTTAACCCCCGCGGAGATTATATTTTATACATGTAATTCTTAACTTCATTTTATTTGTGTCTAACCGCTTTTCTAAATTGTTTCCCAATAACATAATTTATTTAGCTTAGGTACAGAATCAATGTAGTGATACGCAACTTTTTCACCATTCAGATTAATGGGACCAAATTTAAAGAGTAGAGCTTGAACTCAGGAAGTTCTCAAAAACTAATGGAATGGCTGGAGCCATGGCTCAATAGGCTAATCCTCCACCTTCGGCACCGGCACCCCAGGTTCTAGTCCCAGTCAGGGCGCCAGATTCTGTCCCTGTTGCTCCTCTTCCAGTCCAGCTCTCTGCTGTGGCCCGTGAAGACAGTGGAGGATGGCCCAGGTCCTTGGGCCCTGCACCCGCATGGGAAACCAGGAGGAAACACCTGTCTCCTGGCTTCGGATCAGCAAAGTGCACCGGCCAGTGGATACCGGCCACTTGGGAGGTGAACCAACGAAAAAAGGAAGACCTTTCTCTCTGTCTCTCTCACTAACTCTGCCTGTCAAAAAAAAAAAAAAAATCTAATGAAAAAAACATCAAAACAACAAAGAATTCAACTTGAAAAGTCCCCTACTAATAAATGTGAGATAATTTGAGCATCAAAAATTATCATTACATCGATAGACGATAAATGAAAAGTATTACAGAACGTATTATACTGCTAAATGAAAGAGAGGGAGGAAGGAAAGCAAGGAAAAACTTTCTTACTCAAGGTAATATATGATTGGATCCCAGATTAAAGTTTAAATGCCCTTAAAGACATAATTTAGAAAGCAGGGAATTTTTTTTTTTTTTATTTTGACAGGCAGATTTAGAGAGAGAAAGACAGAGAGAAAGGTCTT
The DNA here is from genome assembly GCA_949820135.1 of Sylvilagus floridanus. Taxonomy (NCBI): domain Eukaryota; kingdom Metazoa; phylum Chordata; class Mammalia; order Lagomorpha; family Leporidae; genus Sylvilagus; species Sylvilagus floridanus. The sequence goes on along the minus strand of OX463225.1, from coordinate 94,418,701 downwards.
CCTTCCATTAGTTCACCCCCAAATGGCTGCTACAGCCAGCGTGCTGCACCATTCCGAAGCCAGGAGCCAGGTGCTTCCTTCTGGTCTCCCATGTGGGTGCAGGGCCCAAGCACTTGGCCCATTCTCCACTGCCTTCCCAGGCCACAGCATAGAGCTGGACTGGAAGAGGAGCAACCGGGACTAGAACCTGGTGCCCATATAGGATGCTGGGCACTGTAGGCGGAGGATTAACCAAGTGAGCCACAGCACCAGTCTGAAAGCAGGGAAATTTGAATATAAAATATATATTAGATAATAGTAATCAGTGTTAAATGCCTCCAATGTGATCATATTATCAATACATAGAAAAATGTTAACTTTCTTAACAGATGCATGCTGAAATATTTAGGTGTATGCACCTTACTTTTTTTTTTAAGGTTTACTTATATATTTGAAAGTCAGAGTTACAGAGAGAATGAAGAGAGAGAGAGAGAGAGAGAGAGAGAGAGAGAGAGAGAGAGATCTTCAGTCTGCTGGTTTACTCCCCATGGCCGTTTGCTGCATCAGACCAAAGCCAGGAGCCAGGAGCTTCTTCCGAGTCTCCCATGTGGGTGCAGGGGCCCAAGCACTTGGGCTTTCATCTACTGCTTTCCCAGGCACATTAGCAGGGAGGTGGATTGGAATTAGAACAGCGGGGACTTGAACCAGAGCCCATATGGGATGCAAGTACTTCAGGCAGCAGTTTACCCTCCATGGCTCCACCTTGCTTTTTTTTTTTTTTTTTAAAGATTTTTATTTATGTATTTGTAAGGCAGAGTTATAGAGAGTTAGAAACAAAGAGAGAGAAAGAGAGAGAGGACTTCCATCCACTGGTTCATTCCCCAAATGGCTGCAATGGCCAGAGCTGTGCCAATCCAAAGCCAGGAGCCAGGAGTTTCTTCCAGGTCTCCCACGTGTGTGCAGGAACCCAAGCACTTGGGCCATCTTCCACTGCACTTGGGCCATTTTCCACTGCTTTCCCACGTGCATTAGCAGGAAGCTGGATTGGAAGTGGAGCAGCCAGGACTTGAAGGAGCACCCATATGGGATGTGGCACTGCAGGTGGCAGCTTTACCTGCTATACCACAGCTCTGGTGCCTTAGTTTTGAAGCAGATAAATGCAGGAAAAAAATAGATGAGTGTTCATTATATTGTTTTATTCAAGTCTTCTGTGGACTTAAAATTTTGTAAAATAAGAAAAAGTTAAGGAAAAATTACAACAATTCATTTTTATAATTGATTTCGTTAACTTATTTGACTTTAATGATCTAAAATAATAATTGAAGTTTTGTGGTGGTCTAATTGGTAAAACCTTATCTCCGCTCAGTAATCTGTTGCTTTTGTAACAATTTTCTTTTTTTTTTCCATTTCCCCCCTTTCTTTCTTCTACTCTCTTCACCTCTCCTCTTGTTCATTTTTATAGGAATAAATGTAGACAAACTCACTGGTTCAAAGCAACACAATTCCAGGCTCTCTTACTTATTTTCAGAAGAATGTAGAGAATTTTTTTGACTTTCCTAGTCAATGTGGCTGATGCAAGGTAATATTAAGTCTGGTGTTTGGCTAGGAAAATGTAGAGTTCTCTTAAATAAGTACTTATAAATAGCAGATGGAAACTTAACAGTTTCCTAGGTTGATCAAGGAACAGGCTATTTACTATTTAGGGTTTTATTTCTTAAAAAGCCACAGTAAGCTTTTGGAAGAGTCCTAGTAAGATAAGCACACATATTAACTTAAAAAATTAAGTTTCATTCTAGTTTAATTTTCCTAGGTTTGTGGTTTAAAAATTTATACTAAAGCAGTAATTACTATCACTTATTGAATGTCAATTACAGGTCCAAAAACCTTTTAAGTACTTTATATACATAATCAAAAAAAATTTTCTACCCAATGTTAAGTATTATCCCCATACTCATAAATGACTCAGAGATATTAGGTGTCTTTCCCAGGTCCCTACAATTTGCTTAGTGTTCAAGGTAGGCCACATAATCTGTCTTCTACAAAGTCCTTTCCCTATCTACTACTCTAAACTGACTCCTTAATGAGATAAAGCAGTTCATGTGCTCTAAAATGCATGGTTTATAAGAATAAAAATTATGCCTTCATGTATGTGTGCACAGATTCACATCTAATATCTAGTGATATCAGGTAAATTTAAAAGGTGAATTTTTTCAAATCTCATTTGCTTTACACAGGTAAGTAACTACAGGGTACTGAAAAGATGACAAAACATGACTCCCTCCTTTAATAAAACCTTTAAAAAGATTGGAGTTTTTTAGAAGTTTGAGGATACCCATTGCAGAAATAGCTTCCTAACCAGCACCATTCATTTTTTACTATTGGATCTGTGTAATACATAAAGGGAAAAAATGGTCCAGCTAAAGACTATTATTTCCCAATCCACTTTTTTCATCAAGAAATTGTCAGGAGTTCTCACCATTGGAAAACAAGCAAAATTGATGTGTTTTACTTTTAGGACATAGATTTTAAAAAGTCAACATGTGTTTTTCATGGCCATTTCATCTCATAAAACTGAGATGACAGAGTCATGAGATGAGACAAGCCTAGGGTCACGAGTCACTATAGGGAGGAAAGCTGTCACAAATCAGGAGCATTTATCCATTCTGTTACATAAGTTAAAAATAAACTCTTGGATTATGCTATCAAAATTTAAAAATTTGTATGCTACAGCAATTAGTGCTACCTCAAATAACATTTATTTGCTACAGCAATTAGTGTTACCTCAGATAATACACATGTAATAATTATCACATTGAAGTCAAACCCTATTATAACACATGTGACATTGGTTTAACATTTTGTATGTAATAGAAAGAAAGGAGATTGAAAATATGGAAACTAGTATATGAATTGATTTGAGATGTGTTATTAAGTCTTTCCCAACCTAAGGTCTGTGCCTCTATTTACTTCTGTTCATTTGATGGCCTCTGGTTTTCATATACTGCTTGGAGACTGTTTTTATCATTTGTCTTATTGATGATTGTATCAGCAGATCTGTTTATTAATAGTATTAATATTAAACTCTATTCAGGGAGTGGAGAAAGCCTTCTTTAAAGTAGAGGATAGTTATGTTAATGCTATAGTGGATCAGAATTATTTCCATATTAGAATGTTTACAATATAATTGTCCAGTGGGGGCATATTGGAATGATGAGCCTTAAGGGAGGCTGTTTGTGTGTGTTTAGATATTCATGCAATAAGATTTAAGAAACAAGAAGTGAGAAGTTCGGGAGAATCAGATTACCTGGACTCAAATTTTGAGTCCTTTACTAATGTTTCCATATCCTTACAAAAGTATTTTAAATAATCTATCTCCTTTCTGTTGTGAGAAATTAGAAGGGTTGATAAGCAGTTAGGAACAACCCCTGCTGGAATATGGTATCTAGTGTTTGAAACCTGCCATCAGTTGATTAGACAAAAGACATTGCCCTGGGTTGGTCTTGTGGAGTAGTAGGTATAGCCTCCACCTGTAACATTGGCATCCTATATGGGCGCTGGTTTGTGTCTGGGATGCTCACTTCTGATATAGCTCCCTGCTAAAGGCCTGGGAAAGCAGCATAAGATGGTTCAAGTTCTTGGGCCCCTGCCACCCACATGGGATACCTAGAAGAAGAGCCTGGCTGCTGCCTTTGGCCTGGCACAGCCCTGGGCCAATGCGGCCATTTAGGGAGTAAACAGTGGACAGAAGACCTCTTTATCTGTCTCTCCCTCTCTCTCTCTCTCTCTCTTTAGCTGAGTTTCAAATAAATTAATAAATCTTAAAAAAAACAGATAAAAAAAAGAAAGAAAATTTTTAAAAAAGGTGCCTCAAGAAAACGAGAAGATTGACAGGAAACACAGTGAGTTCCATACCCATAGGTAATCATATGAGAAACTGGAATCTGGCATCATACCAGAACACACCACAAAGCAGCATGCCTCAAATGCATAGCAGATGATCTGGTAGGCATAGTCTATCTAAATATTGGTCAGGTCAACAATATTTTTCAACCGCCACATCTCCCAAGTGGTCAACATGGTACTATTGGTTAACAAAAAAAAAAAACAAAGCAGATCTCAGTCTTATTGAAGAAGAATTATGTCTTATTATATAGAAGAATTAATTCATATGCACCCCTATGTAAGCTGCCAATACCCAGACCTTAATGACCTCTCCCTTGGAACCATCCTGGCAATCTCTGTTTGCCTAACCAATGAATTTTATATGATAAGTTTTCAATAAGTGTTATTGCCCCTCTTTCTTCTTACTGTTGTTATTGTTATTCTTAATTTTACTAGTGTTTTCACTATTATTTTTAGTGCTTATAAATTCCAGTTGTTCATACCTCAACCACATGATATTGTATACATATGAGAACTGATTCAAATATTTGTGTAAAAAATCTTGATCTTGGTTAGGTGTTTGTATTTGAGTGCACTTCTATTTTGGTCTTTTTTTCTGCCATACCTTTCTATAATTATATGCATTAGTAACTTCACAAATAAAACTAGTTTTGTTGTATTGTAACAAATTATAATTTTTTAAAAAAAAAGCTGTAAAATGAGCCAAAGTATTTTTTCTGGAGGCTTTGAGTGCCAGTATTTATTTGATAATTTCACTAGCTTTTTGTTCCTATGTGAATCAATTTAATGATGTATATAGTTCCTAAAAAGTCTGTATTATACATATATATATATATATATATAATATCTAGTACAGGCCCTTATTAAACAAGCTCATGAAATGTGATATAAATTTTGTAAAAAGTTGGGTGAGTTTTCTGTGAGACAGAGCTTAATGTATGGAGTGTTTATTAGAGAATGCCTTGGATTCAAAACCTGGAAAAGGCAGGGGAGAAGGGAAAGCAGGTGTAGGCAGAAGTCAAGCTGTGTTACTGGCCTGAGAGTCAGTTTTAAATGTGATGTTCCCAGGCTAAAATGGCCCTTCAGATCATCCCATCCTGGAAAGCTTGGCTCTATACCTTCGTTTGCTTTGTCATTGGATGTGGGGGTAGTGCATGCCCTTGAGGAGAGGAATCTCTCCAGGAGCTTGCTGTTAAAGGTCTTTTATAGACAGCACTCAACAACAGCAGTGCAGAGTCCTTCCTTGAAGAATAATTTCAGCGATATGTCACCAAGACCATCAGAGAGTCTATTTATAATCATTCTTTTTTATTGTTACTTTAAGAAGAATAATTTTAAAAAGTCAATGTTTATACCATTTTAATAACTATGTACATTTTAATAACCATATATTTTTTCTTAACTACTTATGCAATTTTTGTTTCCCATTTTAATATATTAATACTTTCCTTGGGTTTTACTTTGAAGTTGTTTTTCTGAGTAAGTTGGATATTTAGTTAACTTATTATAATTATATTTCTTTGCTTCCAAGTACAGATTTGCTTACCATACAGTCTAGTATGTACTTCAAAATTTAGAAAATTTCACATTAGAAATCCAAAGTTCCATCTTCTCTTCATAAACTGTAAGATTTTGTTATTTGAAAGACAGAGAGAGACAGAGAAATCTTCCGTGCACTGATTCACTCCCCAAATGGCTTCCATAGCCAGGATTGGGCCAGGCTGCAGCCTTGAGCCCATAACTCAGAATCTCCCACATGGGTGGCAGAGGGCCAGGTATTTGAACCATCACTTACTACTTCTCAGGGTATACATTAACAGGAAGCTGGGATTCAAAGCAGAACCAGGACTAGAGCCAAGCCACTCTGATATGGTATGCAAGCATTCCAGGTAGCATGTTATCCACTACACTCCCCCCACACCAATGGCCAGCAATCTTTGAAATTCTGTGAGTACCTGTCCTTAAACTTATCAAATGCCAACATGAACATATATTTCTTTAATTATCAAAGTACAGTTAATGTAGCCTTTCTCAGACACAATAGCGACTTCAAAATATTTGAATATCCCCTCTGCAAGATACTTGACTCTGCTATACAAATGAGATCACAGAACAATGACTGCAGTAGCCTTCTTCTAACTAATCCTGATACCTTGAAGTCTAATCCATACATAACTGTGAAGTGATCATTTGCAAAGCTGTGTTAGATTGTATTAGTTCTCTGCTTAAAACTCGCCATTGGTATTCCAACTGCCATAGAATAAAACTTAAACGCCTTCTGTGACTAAATTGCCCAAGACTATGTGGACTAAATACTTAAACTCTTCAAACAACATCTATCATTCTTCCTCTCCCTCTCTGTGTTTGTCTTATACTTGACTCATTGTTTCAGAAAGAAAACCATCTCTCTCCCCCTTCAAATATTTGGAAATTTCTAGAATTTCTTCTTTAAAATCTTTAAGGGTTTATTCCTTCATTTCAAATGCCTGCTCTTTAGAAAGGCCCTCTTTTGCTTATTGTTGAATGGTCTTCAAAAAGTTCATGGGAAATGAATATTGTGAAAAAAATCATTGCCTGGATTTAAATTGTTTTGCAGCAACATAAACTTATCATTTAACTTCATTTTTCTTTAAATTTTATGAAGTACCCTCATATCCAAAATTGCAACACTACTTGATTTCCTGAACCTCTTCTATGTTCTCAGAGTATGGATAAGTATGTGTCATTTTTTAGTTGTTTGTACACTCACTTCTCTAATTTGATGGAATGTGTCTCCAGTATGGCAAGGAAGAGTATACACACACACACCCACACACACCCCAATTTTATATATATAAAAATATGTATATTTTATATGTATGTGTATATATGCATATTATATATGTATATTTTTTATATAAAATATGTATATTTTATATGTATAAAATTTATATATATAAATAATACATAAAGTTATTTATATATATATAACTCATTTCTGCTATATTTAAAATGTTCCTGCACATAGTAGGTACTCAGCAAATTTGTTGAAGGCTGTTTGGTTTGTATTCAATTGTATTAATTTGATGCCTTCAAGTAACTTCAGTGCTCATCACTAATACTTATAGTTTGCTTTATGTTTTTATCATGTGAATTATATCATTGATTCTTTTTCTTTTCCATAAAGAGTGCTTGGCTGCAATATTTTCCAAGTCCTTACAACCTAGGAATGTCTTCTGTTACTTTCATATTAGAATAATAAATTTGTTGATGTGGAATTTCCAGGTCTAAACTTTTTCCATTGAAATCCTGTAGACATTCTGTGTTGCCCTCTGGCATTCAGTTACACAGAAGGGAAACTTGAAGACAGCTTGACTTTTTGTTCTTTCATAGGTAACTTTTGTTTCTCATTGTAGGGGTACTAATACTTCATTTTGAGTCATTTTTTTCCATTTATTTTTCTGAGTTCATGAAGCTGGTCCTTTTGACTCATAGACTTGAATAATATTTCTTCTCAGAAAATTTTTTCTAATATGTGGTTATTGCTCTCAGTTATTCATATTTTGTGCCAAGTTTGGCTCATATATCTCATGCTTTTTAGCTCTAATCTGTCCTCCATAGTACCTTTTCTTTCATAGCTTTTAAGGACAATTATATTGAGAAAACCATAGATTCAGCTTTTGCAGTCTAAATTCTGCTTATTTTGTCTCCATTTGGACATTGATTTAACTATTAATTTTTAATTCCCTTTCAGATTTTATTTTTTAGCCAATTTCACTTTCATTCTTGGTCCAAATTAGCTTTTTCTTTATGAATCCCAATGTTTCTTCCAAAAGGGCATATTTTCTGCAAATTTATCAGGGGGATAAATTATTTCTGGAGTATTTATTTCCTATAGATTATTATACTATTATTATTATACTATATTTTTCTATAGATTATTATACTATAGATTATTATAGCTGGCTTTGTGCCTCTGTGGATTAAGCCTCCCCCTGGGATCTGGCATCCCTTATGAGTACCACTTTTGAGTCCTGACTGCACCACTTCCTATCAAGTTCCCTGCTAATGTGCCTGGGAAAGCAGCAGAAGATGCACCGAGTATTCAGGCCTCTAACACCCATGTGAGAGTCCCAGATAGAATTTTGGGTCCTAGCTTTGACCTGACCCAAGTCTGGCCATTTCATCTATTTGGGAATGAGCCAACTCTCTCCTCCCTTTTTTTCCTCTGTCTCTCCTTCATTCTGTGCCTCTTAAAAATAAATAAATTTTACGAATCTTTTAAAAATTGATTGTATTTGTAATATTTAAGATAACGTTTTTTTTTTCATTGGACTACAAAAACTTTGACAAGGCCTTGATTTTTTTGTTTGGTTTGGTTTTCAATACAGACTTATACAGATTTAGAGAAAGGGATGTCTAGAAAGATAGGTTCTAGTATGTAGTCAACTAAGTGTGACTTTAGAGTCAGTTTCCATGTCCTCATTCTAGAATGGTTTGTTTGTTTTTTTTTTTTGTTCTTTCCTTTTCAGAACACCAGCTGTAGGGCAAGTTGACAGGCATATATCGCACTTTACATATAAATTTGTACCATGGACGTTTCTAGGGTGGTTTTTTTTATACTGAAAGGTTTTTCTGTCCTTCAGTAAATGTTTAATCACTTACCTAAACATAACTTCAGGTAGAAACATAGTTCTTTGTATAAATGTAGTATTTGAAAAATGTATCAAATGTAGATTTTTTTTCCTGACATTAATACATTTCTCCCTATTAATACATTTTCTCATTTAAAGTTATAGCCAATTGCTTAAGCCAATAATATGGGAGCTGTCACAGATTCTTCTCTTAATTTTACACTCAATCTATGTTCATTTCGATTCATTCTATCAGAGTTCCCTTATCTTTGTTTCTTGGCCCACATTTTCTCTAATGCTTTTTTGTCTCTGTCTTAAAAACACTTTTTTTTTCCTGAGGTTTATACACACATCAAGATAAAGAACTTAACTCTTTTAATGACTTTATCTGGACTGTATTTACAAAAAGGGATGCAAACTCTGATTTGTTCAGAGGATAGTTTCTATATGCCAGAGTGGGCAAATTATTTTTTCCATTGCAAGCATGGTAGCATAGCCTTGATTCCCAGATTTAAGAGCATCCTGAGGGTGAAGTAAAATCTTAACTTCTTTGTTTGATAATTGTTTTGTTCTCATTTAGAGTTTATAGCATAGAACTAGAATGCAATTCTTATCCTACTTCTACTAGTTGATTAACTTGTCCCTGGAATTCAGTATATAGTTTATTTCCTTCTATCTCTTGATTTTGTGAAATATAAGACTATGCATGTTATTCTCTGCCCCAAATTCCTGGCACTAAGGTCCTAAGACCCTTGTAATTTCTGAAACGAAAGGGGTGCTGGGAGCATCTTTTGTTCCAATGTTTGATCTCTTTCGCAGTTCTGGTTTTCAAGGCAGAGCTCCTTGTAGCTGGAAGTGCAAGAATAATCTTTTGTTCTAGCATATGGACTTTGACTCCCAATTTCTGACTAACTCTCATGTAATTTCCTAGGTGGCAGCAACTTCTTTTGTTCTTTGGAAGTGACTCTGTAGGAGCTCCTGGATGGAGCTGATCACTAAAAAGCAGCAGCAGCCATGATTATAAGCTTGGAGCTTTCACCTGCACCCCCAGTTCTCTGGGATGGTAATGTGTCTCAATTGCACAAAGACAGAGGCTTCTGCACTTATCACTTTTCAAGACTCATTCCAAGAGTTCTTCATTTGGCTGTTAATCTTTTATTATACCCCTTATAAATAAAAGTAGTGCTTCCTTGAGTCCTGTAAACTATTGTTGGAAGTTAATTGAATCCAAGGAGGAGTATTGGAATCCCCAACTTTTTTTGTTTTTATAAAGCTTTTATTTAAAGAATATAAATTTCCAAAGTACAGCTTATGGATTACAATGGATTCCCCCCCATAACTTCCCTCCCACCCGCAACCCTCCCCTTTCCCACTCCCTCTCCCCTTCCATTCACATCAAGATTCCTTTTCCATTCTCTTTATATACAGAAGATCAGTTTAGTACATATTACATAAAGATTTCAACAGTTTGCTCTCACATAGGGACACAAAGTGAAAAACACTGTTGGAGTACTGGTTATAGTATTAATTCACAATGTACAGCACATTAAGGACAGAGATCCTACATGATATTTTTTTTAAAAAATTGATTATCTATGCAATTTCCAATTTAACACCAAGTTTTTTTTAATCATTTTCAATTATCTTTTTTTATAAAGATTTTATTTATTTATTTATTTATTTTTTGACAGGCAGAGTGGACAGTGAGAGAGAGAGACAGAGAGAAAGGTCTTCCTTTGCCGTTGGTTCACCCTCCAATGGCTGCTGCGGACGGCGCGCTGCGGCCGGCACACCGCGCTCATCTGATGGCAGGAGTTAGGTGCTAGGTGCTTTTTCCTGGTCTCCCATGGGGTGCAGGGCCCAAGCACTTGGGCCATCCTCCACTGCACTCCCGGGCCACAGCAGAGGGCTGGCCTGGAAGAGGGGCAACCGGGACAGAATCCAGCGCACCGACCGGGACTAGAACCTGGTGTGCCAGCGCCGCAAGGCAGAGGATTAGCCTGTTGAGCCACAGCGCCGGCCATATAAAGCTTTTATTTAAAGAATATAAATTTCCAAAATACAGCTTATGGATTACAATGGCTTCCCCCCCCCATAACTTCGCTCCCACCTGCAACCCTCCCCTTTCCCACTCCCTCTCCCCTTCCATTCACATCAAGATTCATTTTCAATTCTCTATATACAGAAGATCAGTTTAGTATATATTACGTAAAGATTTCAACAGTTTGCCCTCACATAGCAACACAAAGCGAAAAATACTGTTGGAGTACTAGTTATGGTATTGGTTCACAATGTATAGCACATTAAGGACAGAGATCCTACATGATATATTTTTTTAAATTCATTAATTATCTATGCAATTTCCAATTTAACACCAAGATCTTTTAATCATTTGCAATTATCTTTATATACAGAAGATCGATTCAGTATATACTATGTAAAGATTTCATCAGTTTGTACCCAGACAGAAACACAAAGTGTAAAAATACTGTTTCAGTACTAGTTATAGCATTACTTCACATTAAACAACACATTAAGGACAGATCCCACATGATACGTAAGTACACAGTGACTCCTGATGTTGATTTAACAATTTGACACTCTTGATTATGGTGTCAGTTATCTCCCTAGGCTCTAGTCATGAATTGCCGAGGCCATGGAAGCCTTCAGGGTTCATCGACTTCAATCTTATTCTGACAGGGTCATACTCAAAGTGGAAGTTCTCTCCTCCCTTCAGAGAAAGGTACCTCCTTCTTTGAAGGCCCATTCGTTCCACTGGGATCTCACTCACAGAGACTTTCATTTAGGTGGGTTTTTTTTTTTTTTTTCAGATTGTCTTGGCTTTCCATGTCTAAAATACTCTCATGGGCTCTTGAGCCAGATCTGAATGCCTTAAGGGCTGATTCTGAGGCCAGAGTGCTATTTAGGACATCTGCCATTCTATGAGTCTGCTGTGTATCTTGCTTCCCAATTTGGATCATTCTCTCCCTTTTTCATTCTATCAGTTTGTATAAGCAGGCACTCGTCTTGTTTGTGTGATCCCTTTGACTCTTAGGCCTATCAGTGTGATCAATTGTGAACTGCAATAGATCACTTGGACTAGTGAGATGGGCTTGGTACATGCCACCTTGATGGGATTGTATTGGAATCCCCTGGCACGTTTCTAACTCCGTCATTTGGGGCACGTCTGATTGAGCATGTCCCAAATTGTACATCTCCTCCCTCTCTTATTCCCACTCTTATATTTCACAGGGATCACTTTTCAGTTAAAATTTGAACACCTAAGCGTAATTGTTATTTACAGAGTTCAACCACTAGTACTAGAATAAAAAAATACTAAAATGGATAAAGTATTACATTGTACAACAACAGTCAGCACAAGAGCTGATCAAGTTACTGTTTCTCATAGTGTCCATTTCACTTCAACTGGTTTCCCCTTTGGTGCTCAATTAGTTGTCGCCGATCAGGGAGAACATATGATATTTTTCCCTTTGGGACTGGCTTAATTCACTCAGAATGATGTTTTCCAGATTCCTCCATCTTGTTGCAAATGACCGGATTTCATTGTTTTTGACTGCAGTATAGTATTCTATGGAGTACATGTCTCATAATTTCTTTATCCAAATGTATGCTTTGAATTTTCTGTGATCTTTTGCTGAGAGGTTCCCTTCGTTTACCTTCTTTTATGTTGATGGCCATGTTTCTGTGTTTCTGTGTGTAACATATCTTTAAGCATCTTTTGCAGGGCTGGGCGAGTGGCAACAAATTCTTTCAATTTCTGTTTGCAATGAAAGATCTTTATTTCACTTTCATTCACAAATGAGAGCTTTGCAGGATATAATATTCTGGGCTGGCAGTTTTTCTCTTAGTTCTGGGTTATGTCTCACCATTCCCTTCTAGCTTGTAGGGTTTCTGATGAGAAGTCTGCTGTGAGTCTAATTGGAGATCCTCTGAGAGAAATCTGACGTTTCTCTCTTGCACATTTTAGGATCTTTTCTGTCTGCTTCACTGTGGTGAGTTTAATTACAATCTGTCGTGGTGAGGATCTCTTTTGGTCATGTTTACTAGGGGTTCTATGAGCTTCCTGTATTAGGATGTCTCTGTCCTTCTCCAAAACTGGGAAATTTTCTGCTATTATCTCACTAAAAAGGCATTCTAATCCTTTCTCCCTCTCCATGCCTTCAGGAACTCCTCGAACTCGAATGTTGAGTTTTTTAATACTATCCTGTAGATTCCCAACAATATTTTTTAGATTTCTAATTTCCTCTTCTTTTCTTTGGTTTGACTGTATATTTTCCTGTTCTCTGTTTTCTAAGTCCGATATTCTCTCTTCTGCCTCACCCATTCTGTTTGTAAGGCTCTCTAATGTGTTTTTCATTTGATCTATTGAATTCTTCACTTCATTATGATTTCTTGTCACTATCACAGTTTCATGTTCTACTAGTTGTTTCATTCCACCTTGATTCCTCCTTAATATTTCATTGTCACGAGAGAGATTTTCTACCTTGTCCATTAAGGATTTCTGTAGTTCAAGAATTTGTTTTTGAGTACTTCTTAATGTTCTTATCAATTTTTTGAGATCTGCTTCTTGCATTTCTTCTATCTCATCATCTTCGTAATCTTGAATTGGGTGTCTTTTTCATTTGGGGGTGTCATAGTGTCTTCTTTGTTCTTGTTACCTCGGTTTTTGTGTTTGTTTGGCATATTGGTTTCTTCACTGTGGTGTTTTTTCTTGTTGTACTATGACTCTAGATAAGTGGACTGTCTGCTTTCAATGGAGCTTTAGAGGCTTGAGATGGGTGTGGCCTGAGAGCTCTGTTTGGTTCCTCAGGGTTGAGGGTGTGCCAAAGGAGACACTCCCAGGTTAGGGGTGGTAAATCTCTCTCTGTTTCTTTCTTTATTTTTGATTCAAAAGAGAAGTAATTCCACACAGTTGAATGGAATTGGGGGTGGTTAGCAGGTGAATGATATCCCCACAGGAGCCAGAGATCGGAAGCTCTTTCCCAAGGACCACAGAGGGAATCTCTGCGGCCTTCAGTGTGGGTTCAAACTCTCCTGCAGTCTCACAACTGGGCTACCAAGGCTACCAAACTGTAGCGTCTCTGGAGAGTACTCACGTGGTGAATTCCGTGAGTTCTCTCCCCCACAGTCTCTTTTTTCACAGTCTCAGGTCATTAGCACCACACATTCATTAGGTTCTAATCTCCTGTTATTTCACCCCCACGCCCAGAGTCAGGTTTTTCTGCTAGGCTCAGGGCCGGTGCAGACCTGAGGTTGCCCTGCTTATGACGTATGTCCAAAATGGCGCCTGTTCTTTGTCTTGCTCACCTTTGAGAGATGGGCGGAGAGAGAGAAACTCCTGTCTGTATCGGTCACTTTTTTCTTTCTCTCTCTCTTCTAGTTAGCCTGGTGAACTTTTCCCCACAGGGTTTCAAGCCTTGTTCGCTCTAGTCTCCTCTTTCTGCTTCCCTTCCAGTGTCTTGGGCTATTGAGGTTTGGCTCACCTCGCGTTCCCGCGCTGGTGCGTTGAGTCTGCCGCTGGTGTCCCGAACTGCGGGCTCCCACGCTCTCCTCGAAGGTCCACTGTGAATCACTAGTTCCAGAAGAGTTTCCTCTGCTGTTTCTTCCCCTACTCTTCCTTGAACCTGCAGTATCTCCACTTTTATTAAACTGTCTCTCCCCGGACTATCAGTGTGCTGCCTTCATATTCCGCCATCTTGCCCCCACCTCGGAATCGGAATCCCCAACTTTTACACCTGACTATGTACACTGGAGAAATACTTAGTGTATGGGGGAACACTCCATTCATCTGTTGTTACACATACAACCTTGAGTGACTTTTTTAAGAGAATGGAGTAGGAAAAATACTTTAGGATTTTTTTTTTATATTTTATATAGGACTACTGCAGTTCATTTTTATGCTCTTCATATACATCTTAGTGTTATTTTCTGGAGTGTAGTTCAGGGTGTACATATCAGAAGCCATAATGTTCTGATCTTACTTTGTCTCGACATTGTAACTCTATGTATGGAAACTATTCTAAATTTAAATTTTCTATTCTAGGGTTTACATTTCTATTTTAATTTCCCTAAAATTTGTTATAAATACAGTGTGCTATGGTAAAAGAAGTCAACTTGGATTTGTTTGATTGCATTTATACATAGGATTAATACCCTTTCAATATTTATAAAAAATTACTCTTTAATTTTTAATATGATGATTTTGCTTAAGGATAATATACAAATCCTCTGACTATACAATTATTGCTGTTTTGTGAATTCTCTTTTCAAGTTCATGAGGTATTTTTTCTTTAAATTTAACTGCTGTTTGCAATATTAATAAATATTGATAAATGGCATGGGTAATATAATTTTAGTAAAAAAGCATTCTTTCATAAACGAATTGAACTTTTAATTTGAAATTGATCAAATAATTTGCTGTCCACTTTATTGTATCCAGAATACCCTTCTAACTTTTCCATGTCTGCTAAAGCTTTGTAAACCTCAGGAAATGTGGTAAAAATAAGCTATATTATTATAGCTTATTTATATATATGCTTAGATATACTAAATAATAGTATACTGTACTATACTATTTTGCAGCAAGTGTAGAAATTTCCAATAAAATGACAACTACTCTCCTGTCACAAAATGTAGATTTTTAAGGTATTACAAACAATCTGAAAGATAAGATGTGAGAAGAAATCTCATGCCTTTACTTTTTATTATCTACTAACTTACCCAGTCATATGCAGTGGGTAGTAATTAGTGGACTGACTATTATCACAGATAAGAATTTCATAACCAATGAGAGAATTCGACTATGAAACCATATGGTATGTATATTATAAAGTAACCTGTTCCATTTTTTTTCAGCTGCTATTACTGCTTTTGATACAACTACAGGAAATAAAAAGGCTACTGGAATGCAGACCAGGGAAATGTGTTCCCAGAAGGCTTTATAAAAAAAAAGTTGGAATCACTAAGTGCAAACAGATTTTCAAAAAAAATATCAGCTTTCTGTTCTCTATAGCTAAGATAAATTTATTAAAATAGGATTTGCATTTACACATTTTCTCACATTATTATAGTTGTTTTTTTATTAAATATGTCAGAGAAAAAGGATTACTGGCACAGAAGGGGGAATGTGGTACCTGGTGTTCAATGTGAAAAACAACAGCAGCATGACAGCATCACAGTGTGACACTCAAGATTGGACTGTTTAGTTATATTGTTCTTGAGGTTCACAATGTTCATTTCTATTTGCTTTTTAAAACCAAAACATTTTCTAGTTCTTTTAGCTATCTATCACTGTGTAACAAACTACTTCAAAATATAATGACTTAGAATAATAACCATTTTATATGTGCAGGGTTCTGTGGGTCAGGAATTCAGATATGGCACCGCAGGGAATGTTTGTTTCTTTTCCCTGTGACATCTGCTGGAGCTTCAGGATCCGTGGTGTTTTTCATCCTCACATGTTTCAACTTCAGCTGGGAAGGCTTGAAAAGAAAGGGGCGTCCAGGACAGTTCATCTAGGGTCTCATGTCTAGGGTCTCATGTCTAGCATTTCTTGTTTCTGTCTCTATGCTGGCTATCAACTGAGTTTCTTGGTTCACCTCCAGATGGTTTCAAGGTTTCTTTCTTCCCACATGGCCTCTTCATGATCCACATTTTCTTTTCAGCAGGGTGGCTAAACTTCTTAATGGAAGCTCAGCATGAGTGCAAAAGCAGAAGTAAAGTCTAAGGTCTAGGCGAGAAAGGGGTACAGCATTAGTTTCACTGTATTCTATCAGTTAAAGCAACAGAAAATCAGAGATTCCAAATTTAAAGGGAGGGAACTGCAAAAGGCTCTGAATAACAGGAGATATTTCTTTGCTTTTTCTTGTTTTGTTTTTGTTTTGTTTTTTGATTGGGGGAATCATCAAAAGAGTAATCTTTCAGACTTCACCTTCGTGCCCTTAATAACCCACAATCGAAGCACAGCAAAAATACACTCTCCAATATATGCAGTGTCTCATCTGATATTGGAATCATACTCAGTTCTATATTCCAAGATTTCTGTCCTCTAAAGCAGACCCAGGTGTAGATGAATAGCCTTTTGCATGCTTTTTCTCATTCTGAATTAGAGACAAGTTATCCTTCAGTATTACCAATATACAATGAGATGTTTGGGACAAGAGAATTACAATATTCATTCCCATTTTAAAAGGGAAGAATTAGGACTAAAAGTGTGGTTGAATTAAGATGATAGTAGACACTATCCAGTGACTCTTTGAGATTACCATTACTGAGTCAATGTTTCCATCTTCAAACTTCTAAGAATATTGACTCTTAGCTAGTTAACACTTTTGATCCAATGCCTCTTCTCAGACAGTGCAACATATATGAGAGTGAATAGATCTCACGGTCATGTGTTTTTGGGAAATTTGTGCTGCCTTTCCCTGAAACCCTAAGCTTTATGATTTAAGATTCAGTTTCTCATGAGGATACTTCTTTCTACCAGGGAATATAAAAAGTGACCAACTATGCTTAAAACTATGGATTCTGCCTATTGACTTTGGACTCCTGTTGCAGATAGTTTAGAGAAGACAAAAAAGAATTATTGCTGCCAGGAATACTTGAAATTGGTCATCATGGAGAAGCAAAATTGTGCAACCTAACAGGGACAGGGAAGGATGCAATTGGCACACAGACCATCCACCTTGCATCTGTTCCAAGTTTTATCTGTAAAACGATTATTGTAGCAACTACAACCTGGAAAGGGGTAGTCAGAGCCAAAAGTCCCTCAGAAAGTGTGGAGAGTCTGTCACTGTGGTATATGCTACTATTGTCACTCCCCTTTTCTGCTTCCCTCATTTCCTTTTCTTCTGTGAATATGCCCCTGATAAATCACTTCTATAAGGATCTCATTCTCAGTCTGAGGGAATACAGTCCAAGAGGCAGACAAATGTTGGGCTTATTCAACTAGTAATTTATATAATTCATTAGAAATCCTCAAACCTGTTTTATCCTATTTAGTTTAAGAGTGCAGTTTTCTCACACTGCTTATGTGCAGTTTAAATAAATTAATTCAGGGTCTGGCATTGTGGCACAGCTTGATTAAGCTGCCATCTGCAAGGCCAGCAGCCAATATGAGTGCCAATTTTTGTCCCACCTGCCCTACTGCCAGTCCAGCTCCTGGCTAATGCACCTGGAAAAGAAGCAGATAACAGCCCAAGTGCTTGAGCCTCTGACACCCATGTGGGAGACCTGGACGAAGGTTCTAGCTTCTTGGCTTTGACCTGGCTCAGTTCTGGCTGTTGCAGACACTCGAGGAGTAAACCAGGAGATGGAAGACCTTTCTCTCTTTCTCTACCCTTCATTCTGTAACTCTGATTTTCAAATAAATAAAATAAATCTTAACAAAGTAAATAATTCAAATAATTGTTTAGCAATGGGGCATATTTGAAGCAATAGTACACAGAATAGGCTTCAAACAATCGAATTTTAGTTTTACTCCTTTTTTCTATCCCTTTCTCATACTTTGGATTATGTTGTTTTGGGGGCTTATATCCCAGCATTAATTTCATGTATAATCATTTCTACAAGAAAATGTACTGAAGCTGATTTATTTTCCATATCCAAAACACTGAATAACAGAAGGAAACTAGATGAATTTGAGAAATAAAATTATCATATATTGTTACTGTTGATGTAATCTGATTATTCATCAGGTTATCCTAAAAGACATACCATACCTTTTTGATAATTTGAGCTCTAATGTATTTATTTTTATTTTAATATACATATATATATTTATTTATTTAAGAGGAAGAATGATAGAGGGAGAAAAAGAAAGGTCTTCCATCTACTGGTTCACTCCCTAAATGGCTTCAACGGCTAGGGCTGGGATGGGAGAAAGCCAGGATCCAGGAGCCTCTTCCAGGTCTCCCATATGGTGCAGGGGCCCAAGCACTTGGGACAACTTCCACTGCTTTCCCAAGCCATTAGTAGAGAGGTGGATCGGAAGAGGAGCAATCAGGGCATGAACTGGTGCCCAAATGGGATGCCAGTTCCTCAGGTGGAGGCTTAGCCTACTATGCCACAGTGCCAGCCCAGTTCTAATGTATTTGTTAAAATAAAATTCTTCACATTGGTTATATTTAGCATTTGTATTTGAAACCCATGTATGTCATTGCTAGCATACATTTCAAATATGTTTGGAGATTTTATAGATTATCTTGCTTACTGAATCCTGTGACTTTCTTTTTTGACTTTCTTTTACATTATTTTATATTTTAAATATCTTAGCATGAATGCATCTACCATTGAGATATATCTGTCAAAGAAGACTCATACTTTATTATTATTAAAAATATTTATTTATTTGAAAGAAAGCTACAGAGAGGCAGAGGCAGAAAGAGAAAGAGAGAGAGAGAGTCTTCCATCTGCTGGTTCACTCTCCAAATGACCACAATGCCAGAGCTAAGCCAATCTGAAGCCAGGAGCCAAGAGCTTCTTCCAGGTTTACCACATGGGTACAGGAGCCTAATGACTTGGACTGGATTGGGAGTGCAGCAGCCAGGACTCGAACTGGCACCCATATAGGATGCCAGCACTGCAGGGGGTGGCTTTACCTGCTACACCACAGCGCCAGCCCCAAGACTTATACTGTAAAGCTGAACTGCCTTTTTATTACTGAAAAACTTGACAATAATGATTTAACATGTGTCCCATATAAAATTTTATTACTAACTAAGTAGTTTTTGGAAATAAATGACTTTTTATATCAGTCTAAAATTAAGACAAAAATAAAAACATGAATCTCTAGCTAAATAATGGAAATGTGACAAAACTCTTCAGTCTATACCTACCACTTGGCACATTAGGACAAACTTTTATACTAATTAATTTAGGCTTTACTCCTACATTCTAGCTTAGTAAATATTTTTTAAAGAAATGTAACCCTTGCAGTTATAGTACACTGAGTGAATCACAAGCCACTACAAATATAGTCATTTATATCCAATGGCCAGTTTTCCCTAATAGCTAAGCCAGTTCTTGGGATTGTCATTCAGTTCTTTTGGATGCTATAGAAATCTTAATATTAAATCATCACTTCAAGGCTGCAAATAGAAATACGGTGGCAAAGTCTTTTAGTTACTTCAAAAGAGTCTCATGTCGTTTACTTCTAAAGAAGTAGCACAAAACACAGAAGAAATTGGTCAATAGTTAATATTTGATGATTAGAGTACAAAGTGTGGGGCTGGCTATGGCACAGTAGGCTAAGCCACCACCTGCTGCGCCAGCATACCATGTGGTGCTGGTTTGAGTTGCAGCTGCTCCTCTTACGATGATCATAGCCTGGGAAAGCAGAAGATGGGCCAAGTTCTTGGGCTCCTGTACCCATGTGGGAGACTTGGAAGAAGATCCTGGCTCCTGGCTTCAGACTGGTCCAGCTCCTGCTGTTGAGGCCATTTGGGGAGTGAGCCAGTGGATAAAAGACCTTTCTCTCTCTATCTCCTTCTCTCTCTCTGTAACTCTACCACTCAAATAAATAAATAAAATCTTTAAAAAATGCAAAGTGTTGCATATGGCATAGATCTTTTCTTATAATTTTGTAAGTAAATTCACAAGCAAAATTAAATGTAATTTATTTTAAAATAATGTTTTATTAAATAAAATTTCATTTATTGTAAGTTTGTTATATAGAAAATAATATTCAAAATAAGATTAAATATTAAAGGACATTGGGGATTCTGCAAATTTGTGAGAATAAGGTAAAGTTACCAGAAAATTAGCAAAGCATATTAACCAGTAATTTAGAGTAAAGTAAATGGAAAAAATACTGAGATATTTCCATTGTTTAGGAAATGCACATTGTAATAAAGCAACACAATAATTTTGCATGTTGATTTTGCAAAAATTAAAATAAAAAAGTCAAATATTCTAAATGACTAACAAATTTTTATTTGAGCCAAGTGGTTAAGACCCTACTTGGCATGCTGGCATCTTGTATCCAAGAACCTGATTTTAAATATTGGCTTCATTCCTGATTTCAGCTTCCTGCTAATGCACACCTTGCAAGGCAGCAGTTGATGGCTCTGGTGGTTGCGTCCCTCACACCCACATAGGAGACTCAGGTTGAGTTCCTGGCACCTAGCTTGAGCCTGGCTTCAGCCTGGCCCAGCCATAGCTGTTACAGACATTTCGGGGGTGGGCCAGCAGATGAAAGCTCTGTATTTCTGTCTGTCTATGTGTGTGTGAGTGTGTGTTGTGTGTATATATATATATATATCTGTCTCTGCTTGTCCAATAAGAATAATTTTTAAAAGGATTTATGGAAACATGGGCATGGGCACTTTCATACATTGCTCATGGTAGTATGAATTATTTCATTCTTTGGGAAAATAAATGGACAGCATCTATTTAAACTAAAATTTCTGGACTTTCACTTCCTTTGATATAGTAATAATTATAGCACTAGACTCTCATCATGAACTATAAACTGAAAAATATATGTTAAGCAATCAGTCATAAACACTAGAAAGCAAACAGCCTAGCATTTTGATCTTTGGAAGAAGGGAAAGATACAGGACGTATGATTTCTGTCTGGAAACAGGTTTTTAAACCATAATACGCGGAGATGGAGCCCAAGTAGAGAACAGAGCTCTCACAAGGGCAGAAATTGTATTTAACAGCTGCTGAAGGACTGGTGTTTGTGGGGTAGGAGAGATCTGCGAAAGAGTCTTCTAATATATGCCCCTTGAGTGTTTGGCTAACTACTGAAACAAAAAGGTGACCTTGAAGACAATCAAGGAGAAACTATTCAAACATAATGAAAAAATAGATATACTTTAAAATAAGTGGAACCTTAATGGTCTGGAACAATGCCAAGTAGTGTATGTTATGTGTGCTGGGAGTCTCTGAAGAAGAGATAGAAATGACCTAGAGTGGTTATTGATTATTTAAAAGAAAATTTTATCTGAAAAACTGCTTGTAATGTATTTGTTTTCTGAAAAAAGGATAAAACATCTCACATCTGTGTTTCAAATAAAATAGTTTGTAAAACTGATTCTACACTCACATTTATTAAGGTTTCTAATTATACAAAATAAATGTGCTTTCTTTTTCAATTGAAGCAAAATAAAATTTTATTTGAGAATAACATTGCAATGGAAATAACAGCAGCATGGAGTGGAAATATACATGCCATTGTAAACCACAGGCACATTCAAAAGGTTTGAGATAAAGGAAAGTTTTTAAAGGTGAAAATGAGGACTAAACAAGGACTTCTGAAACAATAATCTTTGGCCACAATGATTAATAACCAGGGTGATATCAGTCCAAGGATAAACGTTCTTGGGTAGATTTCCTTGCAGTGGTATTTAGTTTGTTTGCTTAAACTTGAAATGACCTTTGTATAAGGTTATGGTTTTAGTAGAATCTTTGGTGACAGTTACCATCAGCAAATCATGTATAAGAAACTTTCTTTCATAGCCTTCGAGCTTCATTTATTTATTCATTGTTTTAGATTTATTTATGTATTTGGAAGTCAGAATCACAGAGAGAGAATGAGAAACACACACAGTCTCACACACACACACACACACAGAGAGAGAGAGAGAGAGAGAGAGAGAGAGAGAGAGAGAGAGAGAGAAGCTGGTTCACCCTGCAAATGGCCATAACAGCTGGGGTTGTGCTAGGGTGAAGCCAGGAACCCGGAGCTTCTTCTGGATCTCCCATATGGATGCAGGGGCTCAAGCACTTGGGCTGTCTTCCATTTATTTCCCAGTTGCATTAGCAGAGAGCTGGATTGGAAGTGGAGGAGCCAGGACTTGAACTGGCACCCATAATGGGATGCCTGCATTGCAGGCAGCAACTTTACCTGCTACACCATAACGAGGACTCCTTCATTTATTTTTTGTTGCAGTTGAAACAGGAGACTCCACCTTGAATTTCACAATTTTCACAACACAAGTACAATGGCACTTCATTCTGCATGGGGTATGAGTAATACTTAGTCTAAGGGATATACATGATGTATATTATCTGCCTGTAAGTCACTTGGTATCCACCTTAATTATCTGATCTGTTGTCACAGTATCACAATACATTTGGTTTCAAACATTGTCTATTTTAGTTTTTTGTTCCATTGCACATTTCCCTTTGTCTTCCTAATGAAACTTGTTTTAAGACAATTTTTCACTTCCCCAGTGCCTGCCATGGTCAGGACTAGGAAGGGCAAATTCTGGGAGCCAATTACCTTAGAACTGTACCTATGAAATACATGAAATCTGTTCTCTTTCTTTTTTTTTAAGATTTATTTATTTATTTGAAAGTCAGAGTTACACAGACGAAGGAGAGGCAGAGAGAGAAAGGTCTTATCTGCATGCCAACAAAAATGAAAAAAGAGCGGGCATAGCCATCTTAATATCAGACAAAATAAACTTTATCACAAAAACTGTTAAAAGAGACAAAGAGGGGTACTATATAATGATTAAGGGATCAATTCAACAGGAAGATGTAACTATTATCAATGTATATGCACCTAATTACAGGGCACTGGTTTATTTAAAAGATATGTTAAGGAACTTAAAGGGAGACTTAGACTCCAATACAGCAGTACTGGGGGACTTGAATACTTCACTCTCAGAAATAGATCAACTGGACAGAAGATCAACAAAGAGACAGTAGATTTAAACGACACTATAGCCCAAATGGATCTAACAGATATCTACAGAACTTTTCATCCTACACTTAAAGAATTTACATTCTTCTCAGCAGTACATGGAACCTACTCTAGGATTGACCACATACTAGGCCATAAAGCAAGTCTCAGCAAATTCAAAAGAATTAGAATCATACCATGCATCTTCTCAGACCACAATGGAATGAAGTTGGAAATTAGCAACTCAGGAATCCCTAGAGCGTATGCAAACTCATGGAGATTGAACAACATGATCCTAAATGAACACTGAGTCATAGAAAAAATTAAAAGAGAAATCAAAAACTTTCTGGAAGTAAATGAAGATAATAGCACAACATATCAAAACTTAGGGGATGCAGCAAAAGCAGTGTTAAGAAGAAAGTTTATATCAATAGGTGCCTACATCAAGAAATTGGAAAGGCACCAAATAAGTGAGCTTTCAACGCATCTCAAGGATCTAGAAAAACTGCAGCAAACCAGACCCAAATCTAGTAGGAGAAGAGAAATAATTAAAATCAGAGAAGAAACCAACAGGACTGAATCCAAAAAAAATTACAAAAAAATCAGCCAAACGAGGAGCTTTTTTTTTGAAATAATAAACAAAATTGACACCCCATTGGCCCAACTAAGTAAAAAAAGAAAAGACCCAAATCAATAAAATCTGCTGGTTCACTCCCCAGATAGCCACAAAGACCAGATCTGCGCCAATCCAAAGCCAGGAGCCAGGAGCTTCTTCCATGTCTCCTATGCGGGTGCAGGGCCCAAGGACTTGGGCCATCCTCCATTGCTTTCCCAGGCCATAACAGAGAGCTGGATTGGAAGTGGAGCAGCCAGGACTCAAACTGGCACCCATATGGGATGCCAGCATTGCAGGTGAAAGCTTTACCCACTAGGCCACAGTGCTGACCCGAAATCTGTTCTATTTATATTAATAAGAATGCTTAAAATTTTAAAATTTAATTATTTTTTAAAAAAGAACTCAACTCCCTTCTTTCCCATAGTTGGCAGAAACCTAACTGCTTAAGATATACCACCTTCTCCCATGGTAACTGGAGTCAAGAGTCCTGGCTGGGTATTGAACTGAAGCTCTCCACTTGGGACATGGACATCTAACAGTTTAAAATATTGAGAACAATTGATAATATAACATTTTTATCAATTATTGATATAAAATTTGCTGAAAATATTATTATTTTCCATAAAGGTCAATAATTACCAATTTTTATAGATGAAACAATTGTAGTAGTCATTAACCCAGTATATTTGATAGGAGCCAAAAAAAATTATCTGTAGTGGGGTAGGGAAAGCCATGGGCTCACTGGAAACAATGAAGTCTACATTTTAAAATATAGCACACCTGTATTATGTATTTGCTATGCTGAGAATTATTCATACATTTGATTAAAATGAAGAAAGAAAAACAGAATATTAAACAAAATAAAGTCCAATTCAAGGAAAAGATTCCAGCCTAAAGCTTTTATTTTCATTTTCTTAAAGTTATTTTTAAAAGTTTATTATTTAAAGATATTTTTATAGAACCCCTTTAAAAATGTTGCTGTGGATCTCAAAATCATTTAGTAGAATACTTGAATTTCTTCTTTTTGAAAAAATAATTCCGAATTTTGTAGAATTGTTGTCTACAGCATAGCTCCTTCCTCCCCATTCTATAAAAGTTCCAAAGCATTGTCAACATGTGAATCTTCGCTAGAAAGAAGTATCTAGTCTAATTAGAAGATTCTCAAAATAATATATTCAAATTAATAAATTATGAATTCAACTGTCAGTTTCAACTCTCTCAATTGCTGCTTTTAGCTTGTTTGGGAGTGTGCTAGCCATGCTGTTTATTTTTATATGAGGGGCAAACTAAATATTCAAACTACTATCATTTCCCAGAAAAAAATGAATATGAAATGATGAATAATGAATAAGTGTCTAAATGGAGTAGACCCTCAGACAGAAAGATTTGCACTCCACAAATAAAGACGATGAATGTGGTAGAATATGTATACATGGCACAACAGTTCTTTCAATGTTTGCACCGGTCCCTCTCTACTCCCATGAATAGCTCCATTCATTTCAGTGAGGGCTGTCTGTACGTGTGCATGTGTGTGTGGGTTCTGGAAAGCAGTCTGTTCTACCCGAGTCCAGCTGCATGCAGCAAATGTTTGGAGATGGTTAAATATGTTTGATTACATTCAGTACTTTGTAATGAAATATTTCAACTCAATGTGTGAAACAGGAATAGAGTTATAAAAATAAATAACCACGATAGGAACCCTATTCAACTTAAAATATAAAACAATATAAAATAGCAAGTGAGATATACATTCGCTATTTTATTCTCATCTTGATGAAAAATATAAAGTATTATCCTTCAAAACTTTAAACAAGTGGGTCTGTTGGGGAGTAGATAAACCACATATTTTTCTAATCTGCTATTTTAGTATAAGAATAAAACTTCATGTTTTAAACAGATTTCTTTTTTCTTTACATTGTGATGTATTAGCTGTCATATTAAAGTAGTCCATGTGAAGAGTAAGAGAAGCAAACATAGATAAATTTGGTGGTTAAGTATAAATAATATTTTGGCTATTTAAAATTTTAGTATTTGTATTAGACTTACATGATGGTTATCTTCATAATTAAAATCTATAAACAAGAAACTTGCAAAAATTAAAAGTTTTGACTCCTAATTAGAACTAAAGGTTATGTTTTAATCAAGACAGCTATTTATTAACTTGGCTTTTGGCAAAGCATTTCTTATCATAATTCAGTTTTTCAATTGTCAGTTGAAACTGTTAGATCATGTTACTTCAATATCCTTTCTTCTTTGCTATTTTATGCTATTTTTGAATTGTTATCATTTTAAGAGAAATGTGCAAAAATTTTACTATACAGTACACTTTCGAAAGAAATTTTCCAGGCAGGTGTTTATCCTCACAGTTAAGATGTCTGCATCCCACATCAGAGTATCTTGTTTTGCTTCCTGGCTCTGGCCCCCAGCTCCAGCTTCCTGACAATGCAGACCCCGGAAGGCAACAGTAATGGCTCAAGTAAATAGGTTCCTGACATCTATAGGGGAGATCTGGATTGCTGGCACTGGTGCAGCCCTTGTCTTGTGGGCATTTGGGGAGCAATAAGTGGATGGTAGCTCTCTCTCTTTCTTTTGGTCTATCTTTTCCTTGCTGTATCTCTAACTCTCAAATACATAGAGAAAAAAATATTTTAAGTGTTCTCAAAGTATTTATTTAAATTATTATGTATACAATATTTTAAAGTTTATTGTTTATTTTTTACAAAACCTAAAAAACAACTGTATTCTGCCTTATGTTATTATTTACTAGAAACCTATCTATATTTACTAAGAAGATAATTTGAGAAAGAAGAAACACAAAGGCTAATTAAGAAATGCATACAGCATCAAATTGAAGTTTGATGCTGTAACAAATATGCTTCTTAATATTTATAATCTTGTTATGTCTATGTATTTGTGGTTAGATACTTTTATATAGATATCCATTTTATTGAGAATATATAGGACAAAGTGTTTTTAGAACTTCTAAGATAAGAGAAACTAGAGTTAGAGGTATGTGTGCAACATTAAAAGTTTGGGGCCGGCGGTGCGGCTCACTAGGCTAATCCTCCGCCTCGAGGCACCGGCACACCGGGTTCTAGTCCCGGTCAGGGCACCGGATTCTGTCCTGGTTGCCCCTCTTCCAGGCCAGCTCTCTGCTGTGGCCAGGGAGTGCAGTGGAGGATGGCCCAAGTCCTTGGGCCCTGAACTCCATGGGAGACCAGGAGAAGCACCTGGCTCCTGCCATCAGATCAGCATGGTGCACTGCCCGTGGCGGCCATTGGAGGATGAACCAATGGAAAAGGAAGACCTTTCTCTCTGTCTCTCTCTCTCACTGTCCACTCTGCCTGTCAAAAAAAAAAGTTTGTATCCACAATAAGGAGTATGTTTTACATTATGATATAACATCCAACCATTGTGTAGATGTTTAAGTTTGTATGTGTATATCTATGAATCTATGTATAAAATATCTTATTTCAGTAATTCTGATTTGTCCTATTTTTAAAAAAAAAATTAATTATTTATTTTTGAAAGGCAGAGTTACAGAGAGGCAGAGGCAGAGAGAGAGAGAATCTTCAATTCACTGATTGACTTCCCAGATGGCCGCAACAGCTAAAGCTGGGCTTATCCAAAGCCAGGAACCAGGAGCTTTTTCTGGGGCTCCCAGGTGGGTGCAGGGGCCCAATGACTTGGGCCGTCTTCTGCTGCTTTCCCAGGCTATGGCAGAGAGCTGGATTGGAAGCGGAGCAGCTGGGATGCAAACTGGCACCCATATGGGATGCCGGCACTGCAGGCAGAGGCTTTAGCCACTTTGCCACAGCATTACGTGCTAGGCCATAGAACTGGCCCCATTTGTCCTGTTTGTGAAAAGCCTTTTTAATGACTGTGAAATAAAAATCTCCTTTACCAGATAGACCACAAAGAAATTGTGACATTTTTGTCTCTGACAATGAATGAGCATCAAAGTTTGCAGAACATATGTCAGTATCTTGAAGCAGCTTGGACATATTACATAATATGTACATAATATTTATGTACTGTTGCATCAATAATGGTCTAAATATGATGTCCCTGTGGAAAAATAATGATACTCATGACTCACCTGAAAAATAAATCAAAATTAAGGACTTGACATTAAATATTTTTGTGCTATAAAAAGAAATGAAGCACTGACACATGCGACAAGGTAGATGAGCCTCAAAACCATCAGGCTTAGTGGCAAGCCGATCTGAAAATCAGTCTCAAAAAGATAGCACTGTAGATTAATTCCAAGTAATGGAATGGGGGCTTCCACGATATGTGAACCAAGAGTAACTGCTAAATGGGTTTGGTGGGGTGACTTCTATGGGATGATGAAAACATTTTGAATTTTTTTTATACATGAAAGAGGCACACCATTGCAGATATACCAAGTTCTACTAAATTGTACCTTTTAAATTTCATCTCATTTTAAAATCATGAGAAATTAGAGTAAGACTTCAGATTTGAAAAAAAATCTTATAAATATCAATTTATTTTACTTTTTCTATTTATTCAAAATAGGCATAAATAAAATGTGATAAAAATATGTTCTTAGATTTCAAAAGTCTCTTTGATTAACCATAAAATATAATATTATTCAAAAAACATCATTGTGTCATTGTTAAGTTGGTGACATGTCACCTGATCAATGACAATCTCAGCTAGATTACATAAAAAATAATTGCTGAATTTTTTGGCAAAAAATGAGACTAAGCAGCACCAATATATAAATGTTTATATAGAGGCATCTCCATTGCTTTAGAATTTTCTACATGCAACATTGGTGTTAGCATCTTTGATAAGAAAGCTTAATACGAAACACTATATTGAGCAAATATTAATTGTGACTCACTATGTTAAGTCACCACCTCACTGAATTCTCACTACAACCTTTTTACTCTTTTCAGTCTCAATAATAAAGATGAAAAAATTGAGAAGTTAAACATTTAATGTAAAAGGTCACAGGTAATTACAGATGGTTCCCAACTCAGAATTTTTTGACCTTATGATAGTATCAGAAAAATATGCATGCAATAGGAACCTGCATCAAATTCTGAATTTTGATCTTTGGACTACCAAAGTTCAGTACAGTACTATGGTTGATGCTGTGTAGCAGCAGCGAATACCAGCTCCCAGTCAGCAATGTGATTGCTAGGGTGAAAAACCAATTCTCTACTATATACTGTGTTACTCAACTATAATGTTCAGTAAGTTAGGTACGTTCAATACATTTTAAACTTATAGTATTTTCACCTTAGATGGATTTATTGGGATATAACTCCATCATAAGTCAACAAACATCATAGAAATGAAGGTGAATGTTGTACTGTTTGATTCTAGAACCTTTGCTTTCTACCAAGTTATTTCAGCAAGCAATTGTATGATGAAACTTGCTTTGAAAGAAAAATAGAGAAAGAGAAGGAATGAGGAAGAAAAATGTAGTAGCTCATAATTTATTGCCTGAAGTTTCCAGAAAATAGCTTAGGAGAGAATTTTCCAATTTTTCAGGTTGGAGATAGATTGACAAATTATAAATTTGTATTGTAAAACATTTTCTGGATTTTGGGCCATTCCATAACTTTCAGTGTTATTTGACCTGTCACACACTTAATAAATAATTCACACATAAAGTAAGTATATATATAATATTGTAAGTATACTTTATAAATTATATATTTTAACATGATTTTTATTAAAGCCTAATTCTGTTGCACCATTGGGAAATTTTAAATGCAGTCATTGTGGACTTTAGCTATGCTGATCCCGCCTTCTTTCTGATTTACAACGATGTATACTAAGATTCCAGAAGAAGAGTTATGTGCTATACTGAGGTGTATTGTACAGGTAGTGGACATAGCTGATCCTTGATTGACAAGAAGAGGCTGAGGGAGACATTCCACTTTCTTATTTACCAGGTCCTTTAAGTTTTAGAAACTCCCTCAATTTACCAGCTAAGTACAGAGAACACAGAGACCTTTTTTCTTCCATTCAAATCCATCTACAATGTCATCTTGAACGATGACCTCTCTAGGGTCTTATTGCCTCTTATCATTGTCTTGTTTTCCCTGCACAAGGAATTATTTTTATTCTTGGAGGAAATTCAGCTTTTTTATCCTTCTCCAAAAATTATATACAGCAAATCTAAAGGCTTAGGCCTAAATGGTTTGATGGAATATCCAATAGCTACATGTATCTATTGAGCTCCTTAAAATGTGGCAAAATGTGATTTCATGTTTGACTGATAATGAAAGTTATAAAACATTATTTAATTCTACTTGCTTTTACATCTTTAAATGTGGTTACTTTTTTTTAAAAAAAAGGAAAGATTTGGGGGCAGGTGCTGTTGCGTAGTTGGTAGAGCCACCACCTGCAGTGTGTGCGTCCTTTATGGGCACTGGTTCGAGACCCAGCTGGCCCAAGTGCTTGTGCCCCTGCTCCCTCAGGAAGACCTGGAGGAAGCTTCTGGCTCCTGGCTTTGGATGGGCATAGAATAAACCAACAGATAAAAGACATTTCTTTCTCTCTCTCACTGCCTCTCCCTCTCTCTCTGTGTAACTGACTTTCAAATCAATATATAAATCTTTAAATAAAGGAAGGATTTTGATTTTTTGTTTGTTTATTTATTTGAAAGGCAAAGCAACAGAGAAAGAGAGAGAGAGAGAGAGAGAGAGGAATCAGTTTACACCAGGAGTCACATCCAGATTTCCCAATAGGGAACATGGATGTCCTCATCAGACTTGTAAATGTTATGCCATATGCTTTCCTCCATTTAAGAGAAAAATTTAATTAACAAATAATAATTGTAAATATTTATGTGAGATTATGTGATGTTTTGATCTGTGTATATATACATTGCAAAAGGATTTCAAGCTAATTAACATATTCATTACCTCAACAACATTTTTTGGGTAAGAATATTTAGGTTACATGGATGCTTACATTATATTGCTTTTGAGTGGATGGCTTAGATGTTGGGATCAAAACTGTCAGAGACTCATGGACTATTTATGATTTTCAGTGTTTCTAGACTTTCACTGAGATCACAGATACAGGTAAGAATCTGTTATGGAAAAAATACATGAAAAACTGATAATTCTCAAAGTTATTATTCCTTTCTACTGTCACACTTTGCTAATGTGACACCTTTTACACACACACACACACGCACAAAGAAACAAAAATAACATGACTAAGGAAACTTGAAGATCTGTGTGCATTTGCTTATGAAATCTGATACTATACAATAACAAACTTGAATAGACAAATCAAGAAAAGAGTAGATAAATATTAAAGGCAGGTAGCTGGTGTGGATCTTTGAGGTTACCTGGACTCATTGTGTAAAGGTGTTTAGAAATGAAATGGTATTCAAAATCAATATATTTGTGAATATTTCTTATGCTAAAAAGTATTAATGAATGATCAATTTTCATAAAATATTTGACATTGGACTAAAATACTGATTTAGAACCTGTTACAGAGCATAGGAAAAGTAGATTTCGGGGGGAAAAGAGTGACACAAATAGTTCCTTCTGAAGAAAAGTATATTTTGTCTGTTAGGTAAATGATAGCTTCAGAAAGCCTCTTCAAGTGTTTTTGTGTTTGTGTATCTTTATATTTGTCTGTTCAATGGCAAGAAACCCAAATTGTGCTGCCATACCCTCAGTTTCAGTAAATGGACTTAAATTTACTTACTTGCTGATTTTTTTCCCAATTTGTTATAATCATGGATTATAATAAAACTATACAGAAAACACCAACAGAGTATAAGAGTATCACAGAGTCCCATTTTCAATTTGCAAAATCTCTGCCTTGTTTCATGAAAATTTCAATGTTATGTTCAGCTGTAATAATTATTTTAATACAACTTCAATTGGGAATGATACCATTTTTTTCTAGTGTGTATAGAAGTCGTTAAAACCTTAACTTAGTGACACTACTGCATTTATTGATAGGATCACTTATAACACAATGTACTTATCTTTTATTTCCTTAAAATTATCCTGTAAAATTATTTGTATAGAAGCTACAAAATTCTCTTCTTTGTTTACCACTGAAACAGCAAAACCGTCTTCTAGCTTTTAAAATGCCAGCTTTTCTGAATCAGATAAAAAATGTAATATACAGAGAAATGACTATTTAATCAAAATAATCTGTTCTTATAGTATTTTTGTATCTAATGAAAATTTGCATATTTTAAGTCATGTAGCAAGTTGCTTAAAGATTTTCTCTTAAAACATTCTGTCTTATGACCTTATTATACATGAAAATATTCACTCTCTAGAAAAAGGTACATTAGAAAGTATGAGCAAGTCTTAAAAAGCAATAGAAGCATTTTGTAGTAAACTTACAGTATAGAAAGAATTTTAATGGAAAGATTATAAGTCAAAGCACAGTAATTGATAAAGTGAGGTATATTTTTAAAACATGGAAAGCTACTTACATATGAGAAAACCTAGCTTTTACATCTCAATAGTGTGCTCATTAAGTTAAATAAGATAGTTCTTCCTCAAATTTGCCTTTGTAGAAAAGAATGATCATTTTAAAGATAAAAGAACTGAAACTGAGAAAAGAACTCATCCCAAACTATAGAGTGGCTTGTGGTAAAATGAGAAATATAATACATGATACTATTTTTTTGGTTGAGCTTTTATTCAATATATGCTAGAAAATTATACTTTGTGTAATTTGTACTATAGTAAATGTAAAATGACACTCTTTAAAAAAAACTAATCTTTTAAGTAAATAATCATTTAACCAAATAAAACATTAGATTTAGTTTAGCATCTAAAAATTAATTTGGATAAATAATACTGAGCTTACAAATATCTGTAACTATTATTAATATAGAATTGCTGAATCTATCACAATAATAGTATAACATACCAAAATAGAAATATAAATGAATACCTACACTATTGAAAATGAATGGAACTGACTTATTGATTGCATGAAACTCTTCAATTCAAAACTCATTTTCAGAAAATAAAACTATTATGGAAACATTTAATTTCAAATTACTTTCAAGTAATATAAAATGATTTTTACATTTAATAATTGTGGATTTTTTTCTTTTTGATTCATTAATGTCATCAGTATATATAATGTGGAAGCTCAGCTCCAGAAAGATTAGGTGTAAATTTGGACAGGCCAACAAAAAAACTTTGATCTTCTGTAGATTCATACCTCTTTATTCTCACAGCAACTGGTGAGGGTACACATGAAACACATCTTCTATGTTTGTGGCAGTAGAGGAGCTGCAGCAGCAGGAGACTTGTAGCAAAGAGATCCATACCCAGCTGTCCTCTCAGTTTCTATACATGCTTTCAGACAGTAGTGGCAGGCAGCCAAAGAGTTACAGAGCAGAACATGTATCAGCTTCCCCACCAGGTGACTTTGCAGGAGTCTATCAGCCTTTGGGTACTCTGAGTAGCAGAAAATGTATCTGCTTCTAGCCCTGCCAGTTGCCATGTCAGCAAGGGAGCCTGACTGTCTCCATTTCCCCAACATTCCACATCTTCAGGTTTACTTACCTCACAATATAGGCATATGGTATCTTCTGGGATGTCCCCTGTGTGAGGAGTGTGTGAGGGGTGTGGAACATTGCATCCAAATTCCACAACAATGTAAGTTATAGCAACTATGAGGGAGCATGCAGCACCAAATATATTGAGCAGGATGGTCTGCCATCCATCTATTAGGGATAACCACTAGTCTTGGAGGTCACCCCCAGTCAGCTGCTTGATGTGCAATGTTTCTTGCTTTAAAGTAGCAAGGGCTTGGGACATCTGATATATATATATATTATATATATATATATTATATACATTATATATATTATATACACATATATACTCATATATATACATATATATACACATATATACTCAGTTTTTAGCATTTAATGCATACCACCTTGGGCTGTTGAAAAGATGCCCAATGCTATCTAAATTTGCAGGGCTAGCACCTTTGTTACTTGAGTTAAAGGTCCAAGCTGTATGTAGGGTTAATCCAATAATTTCAGTTTGAGTGACTGGTAGCAGGCCAGGGAGAACAGAGAGAGAGGATAATGCCATCATACTATATGTTTTACATGGTGTTGGGCCCTAAAGGCTTCCCAGTTAAAAGGCAACTGTGTAAGTGCACAGGTCCATCGCCAAGGTAGATAGGATCATCCCCAGATGGAGCATCCTACCCAACTGTAAGGCACATAGGCAATCCATAGGATCCACAAACCCATAAGTCACACAAGAATATGGTATAGGCAAGCAATGAAACTTTGGGATTCTTTCTTCTCCACAGTGGTACTGTGTGTACCATCATACATAAAGATGTGGAATCTGTCCCTCTTGGTACCCATTCCCTGCTTGTGCTATACACTTTGTCACTCATTGGAGTAACTCCACTGCCTCTGCAGAAAGCAGTCCAAACTAACACAAAGTGCCCCAATTTTGGCCAGGTTTTATTCTACTGCTCCCAGACTAAAATCTTCCTATGAACCCTCGTGTTGTCCCATAATGGGTCAGAAGAACTCCATACCTTATCCAAATTATGTTTTGGTCATTGTTTCTTGTTACCTTCCAAGGCAGTCCAGTTGCAGCACTGATTGGCAGCTCAGTGCACACATAAACAAGATAACTTGGTGAAGTTATGTGCCCAGTCCACCAGGGGGTTTGCAGCACTCAAGCTAAGGATGATAATACAAAGTAGTTAGTGGCATCAACAATGGCAAATTCCAAGTGTCAAGTAAGTAAAATACAAGCAAGGGATTCATAGTGAAATGGGTCACTCATTCATCATATAACAGATTTGGGGGGTTATAGTTTTCAGTGGGTGCAACAATGAAAGTCCAAGCACCTAGGGGAAGTGGAGATTGGCTAACCATGAGAAGTCCTTGGTTGCTGGGTTTTCTTCTTCTGGGTAACAATCTGATGGGCCTTGAACAGCACTGAAGACTCAGTATTGTCCTTGTTGCTGAAAGAACAACCACCAGAACCTCTTTGTTGTCTCTGGTGTCAGGTAGAGCTCGGAGGTGGCAACCTCTTAGGCACAAATGCTATCTTTGCCCTTTGGCCTTCTCCAAAGCGAGTCTCTAGTCCAATTCGTCTGTCTCCACCTGCAATCTAACATTAGTTTCTGCCTGCAAGGAAGTTCAGAAGACCCACCCTGTGGCCACAGCTGCTGTCCAGGCATCCTTCTTACCTAATGTGTCTCCAGGGCCATGAAATGCATTCTCTACACTGGTGGGTGATCCATCCATTTCATCCCACTTCTGGAGAGGTAGGCAGGTAGAGCTCAGTTCCAAGAAGATTAGGTCTGAATTTGGACAGGACAAATAAAACCTTTGGCGCCTTCTATAGATTCATTCCTCTTCATCATTGCAGTGACAGAGAAGGGTACATACGAAACACATCCTCTATACTCATGGTGCCAGTTGAGCTGCAGCATAGAGATGGGCACGCAGTTCTGCCCTGTTTATTTATACATGCTTACAGACAGCAGTGGCAAACAGCTAAGTAGTTGTATACCAGAGAATGTTTCAGCTTCCCTGGACCACTGACTTGTAGGAATGTATCAGTCTTTGGGCCCACCGATTAACAGAAAATCTATCAGCTTTTGGGCCTGCTAGTTGCCATGACAGTGGGAGAATTTACTCCATTTCCCCAACAATATAACCAATGTTTAAGGTAATGTGAAAATCTTTCTCAAATATTTAAGCCTACTCAAAAGGCACAGTGATGGGAATAACATCCTCAGTTTTTGTTCATATATACTCTATCAGCAGCCAGTTTTACCAAAAAGAAGTAGAAGAAGAAAAATAAAACAATTTTAGTTTTTCTCTAATTAGAATTGGAAACTGTATTGGAAAATCTGAATATACTTTTATGATTTAGTTCATCTGACTTGATAGTGTAGCTGAGATAAACTATGAAATAAACTGAAAAATCTACATTGCAAAAATAGCCATACCTCTGGCACATGATCAAATGTTTAACAAATATTTGTTTTCTTTTTACTTCATTCAAATTTCTTTCACTTCATAAACGTTAACAGTAATTTTCTATGTAAAATTAGACTTTAGGAGTAAAATGCAATTTTACATACGTTCCAAGACATCAAAGACTTTTTGATTATCTTATGTCCTCAGAAGAAATAATAGAAATTTATTTAATTAATAAAAATAATAAATAAATGAATACAAAATTTGGAAGAACATTGGCATTGCGGAACCATATAAAATGGAATATCTACTTAAGATGTTTAGAATAGAGCCTGGGATATAGTATAAACAGTTTTATCACTCTTAGCAATTATTGTTATTCACTTGTCTTTTCTCTGCAAATGCCCTCTCCTGCTTCCTTTTGAGTCACTTTAATTTACTTCTTAGCTTTTGTTTACTCATAATTCAGGTTATCTCCTGGCTTGTTATAATCCTTTATCCTGGTCTCTTTGTGTGCATCTATTTTTTTTAAAGATTTATTTATTTATTTGAAAGTCAGAGTTACACAGAGAGAGGAGAGACAGAGAGAGAGAGAGGTCTTCTCTCAGATGGTTCACTCCCTAATCGGCCACAACAGCCAGAGCTGCGCCGATCTGAAGCCAGGAGCCAGGAGCTTCTTCCAGGTCTCTAACATGGGTACAAGGGGCCAAAGACTTGGGCCATCTTCTACTGCTTTCCCAGGCCATGGCAGAGAGCTAGATCGAAAGTAGAACAGCTGGGTTTCTAACTGTCGCCCATATGGGATGCGCCACAGTGCTGGCCGCTGTGTGCATCTTTGTAATGCTACCTCTTATAGTGATTTGTGTTTATCTGTTTGTATTGTATAACTCAAATTCCTAAAATAGATTATCACTGGCCAGGCTGTTTTGGCCAAACCCTGTCTATTCTAGGCCATTTCATATATATTTTAAGCCTGGAAATCCATAGGGCAGATACTCATCCAGGTCTAATCAGCAAAGATTAGGGAGTTGTATGGTATAGGATATCTATCATTAGTTATAACATCCTCTGTGTGCCTATATTCAAATCTGAGTGCCTATATTCAAATCCTAGCTCCACTCCCAATTCCAAATTTCTACTATCACAAACATTCTTAGGAGGCAGGAGATTTGGGCTCAAGTACTTGGAGTTCTGCCACCTGTCTGAGAAACATAGAATAAGTTCTTGGCTCCAGGCTTCAAACTGGCCTAATGCTGGCTGTTGTGACCATTTGAAGACAAAACCAGGAGAAAGAAATTTGTCTGCCTGTCTGTGTGTGTCTCTATCTATCTGCCTTTTAAGCAAAAAATGAAAATAAATAATTTCTTCTTAAATGCCATTTTGATGTCCTCAGTAATTTATTCTGTAATTTTATTTTATGCTAAATTTATTTCTGAGCCATATTTTTGTTTGTTTCTTTAGTTTCTCCTGGGATATTTTTTCCTTCTCTGCCACCTCATTCTCTGGTTTAGGAACAATTTGCTCCTTTTCAATGAGGATCATCTCAACGTGGCAGGTGGAACTATTATGTGGGTTAATCCAACCATGAACTCTGTAGATATGGTGATGCATGTTGGGTGCTTTGTTCACCTGGATGTGTTCAGTTATCATATAGTCTATGTTCAAACACATTAAAACATTCTCTGTACATCTAGGCTGCTTGATTACACCTGCTTAGCAGTATTCTTTGAAATCAAGTATTGGGTTGCTTTCAGCTTGACTTTTTTTTCCCCTCATCATATTTGGCTATTCTGGGTCTTTTGTGGTTCCATTTTAATTGTAAGATTGATTTTCCTATTCTGTAGAGAATTTTATTGGCATTTGAATAGCATAGCATTGACTTTGTAATTTGCATAAACATGGAATATCTATCCCTTATTTTTGTGTTTTTCCTTGATGATTTTTTTCATTGGCTTGTTTTTGGTTTTCATGAGTATGGTATATCTTTATTCAAACCTTTACTTTGAATTTATATGTACCTTAATATGTGTGGAGGATTTCTTGTTGGGTCTTGTATTTTTTTTTCCATTCAGCCAATCTGTATATTTTGATAGGGATACTTAATCCATTTACAAAGTTAATATTGATAGATAAGAAATAATCCTGTAATTCTGTTAATTGGTGTGGAGAATCCCACAGGAGTCCCAAAAATGGGTCACAGATCACAGCTTACCCAATAATTAAAAGGAGGTAGACTGTGGAGAAATCCACTGGTAGCCCCCAAAAAGAGTTATAGATTACCACTGCCCATAAAGAAGGAAAAATAAGAAATAAAAATGGAGTTACTGATGTTATCAGCCATAAGATGATAACATCACTTATGTCAAGTTCAGCACTTGCCAGAAAGATGCTCCTCATCAGACTGAACAGACATCCCTGGGCAGTCAGGTAACGTGTGTGCTATGGACGGTAACCTTGAGTTGCCTTCCTACTCACATGGTGATTGGCCACACTTGAGGAACACTGCAGATACACCCTGTCCTGAACAGTGGATTGATCATACCCCGGGAAACTCTTCAGAGGGAGCCCAACTAATTGGTGACGCCCGGACCCTTGTTGAAGACTCCCCCTTCAGAATGGCAAAGATAAAAGGAGAGGCTTTTCCACTGCTCTCCATCCTCTCTGGGATCATGGCCCAGACATGTGAACCTCTGGATCTCCACGTATCTGCAGCTGAAAAGCCAGCTCACTACTCTGTAGTGGCACAAGGTCACTATGGGACCAAACTCCATCAGAGCCAATGCCTCGGCACCTCTTATCAGCCTGCTTCCAGACCTGACCACAGGGCCAGCCAGACCATACCTCTCAGCAGGAGACTTCTCCAACTCCTTGCCTTGCCATCCACCTGGGAACCCCGAGCCTACTACCCAGAGTGACAGCCATCCCATGATTTCCTGGCTGTAAGTGACTGTTCTGAGATCCATCTCTCTGAGTGGTAATGAAGACTTTGGACTCTGGATTTTGGACTTTGACTTTTTCGTGACTGTGATACAAACCTTGAAAACACAACATTTATAATGATATTAGCCATGTGTAGTATGAAGGAATGTGCCTCAACTCTCTGATTAAGAATAATGTTGGCTGGCGCCGTGGCTCAACAGGCTAATCCTCCGCCTTGCGGCGCCGGCACACCGGGTTCTAGTCCCGGTCGGGGCACTGGATTCTGTCCCGGTTGCCCCTCTTCCAGGCCAGCTCTCTGCTGTGGCCCGGGAGTGCAGTGGAGGATGGCCCAAGTGCTTGGGCCCTGCACCCCATGGGAGACCAGGAAAAGCACCTGGCACCAGGCTCCTGCCATCGGATGAGTGCGGTGCACCGGCCGCAGCGCGCTGGCCGCGGCGGCCATTGGAGGGTGAACCAACGGCAAAGGAAGACCTTTCTCTTTGTCTCTCTCCCTCTCACTGTCCACTCTGCCTGTCAAAAAAAAAGAATAATGTTATATGCTTTGCTATACTTAGATTATTATAGTTGGATTGCCTTTGAGATTTGATTATAAATCTGTGGACATATTACTATAGTTGGATTGCCTTTGAGATTGCTTTGATGCTAGATGTATGTTATGGTCTGTGGATTAATGAATGTAAGTATATAGATTGGTATGTAGAGTGGTGAAGCCCTAGTGTAAATTGGTGTGAACAATAAAAACCTTTCATTCGAAAGACAGTCTTGTGTCCATGTGTTCCTTCTTCCCCGTACTCCGACATGTCACTCAAACCCTGTAGAATTGCATAACAGCAGGCACTTGCAACAATTGGTTA
Source organism: Sylvilagus floridanus (assembly GCA_949820135.1). Classification (NCBI taxonomy): domain Eukaryota; kingdom Metazoa; phylum Chordata; class Mammalia; order Lagomorpha; family Leporidae; genus Sylvilagus; species Sylvilagus floridanus. The sequence goes on along the minus strand of OX463225.1, from coordinate 94,379,187 downwards.
CTGATAATATCTACTGGTTTAGTGAATTTTTTACTATTCTGTATTCTTTTTTTTCTTTTTATTTTTTTGACAGGCAGAGTGGACAGTGAGAGAGAGGGAGAGACAGAGAAAAAGGTCTTCCTTTGCTGTTGGTTCACCCTCCAATGGCCACCGCCATGGTCTCCCATGGGGTGCAGGGCCCAAGCACTTGGGCCATCCTCCACTGCACTCCTGGGCCACAGCAGAAAGCTGGCCTGGAAGAGGGGCAACCAGGACAGAATCCGGCACCCAGACTGGGACTAGAACCCAGTGTGCTGGCGCCGCAAGGCGGAGGATTAGCCTGTTGAGCCATGGCGCCGGCACTATTCTGTATTCTAATGTAGGATTCCCCTCAGGATTTCTTGTAAGACTTATTTGGGCTTGATTCATTCTCTCGGCTTTTCTTGTCTGAGAAATATTTTATTTCTCCTTCACTTCTAAAGGATAGCTATGCTGGATATAATATTCATGTTTGGGTATGATTTTTGTCAAACCTTGACTATATTATCCCACTGTCTTCTGACCTCTAGGGTTTCTGCTAAGATGTCTGCTGTTAGTCTAATGAGTTTCCCTATATATGTAAATTGACATTTGTCTCTTACTTTCTTTAGGATTCTCTTCTTATCCTTAACTTTAGAGAATATGACTACAGTATGCCTTGTAGAAAGTCTATTTTGGTTGAGTCTGGCTGGAGTCCTTTGAGTTTCCTGAATCTGTATGTACATATCTCTTTCATGACCTTGTAAGTTCTCAATATTTTTTTTCAGTAAGTTCTCAGTGTCTTTTCATTTCTTTTCTCCTCTAGGTATTCCCATAATATGAATATTTGTCCACTTCATTGAATCCTATGTGTTGCATAGGCTTTCTTCATTCCTTTTTCTTCATTTTTTTCTGAATGAGTAATTTTGTAAGTCTTGTCCTCAAGATCAAAAATTTTCTCCATTTGATCTACTCTGTTGTTTGAGTTCACAGTTGTATTTTTTATTTCATTGATTGAACTTTTCAGCTTTGGAATTTCTGTTTGATCTTTTAATAATCACATGTCTTTATTCAATTTCTCTCTTATCATCTATGCTTTTCCTCATTTTTCTAAACTGTCCATCTCATTTAGTTTTCTTGGGACCATTATTTTTATCACTTTTTCATGCATATCACAGAATATCTTCATACTGGTATCTATCTCTGGAGAAATATCATATTCTTTGGAGGTGTCATACCTCCTTGATTCTTCATGTTTCTTGTGTCCTTGTGTATGTACATCTGGTATAATAGCTCCTACTTCTTGTGGAAGAGGTTTTGTTGGAATAGAGTTGTTTAGATGGAACGCATGGTATCACTTAGATTGTTGCTTTACCTTTGATTCTAGGTGGCCCAGAAGTGTAGCCTTTGAGTGATTTCTTTAGCTTTAATCACAGTCAGCAGTATCTACAACTGCCATGGTTGTTTAAGTTATAGCAGGTCATGGAAGTAAAGTGTGACTTCAAAGTAGATGTAGACATCATAGGATATATCTTAAGTCCCCTGCCAGTTTGATGTCAGTGACACTAGGGTTTGCTGTGGCTAGTGTCTCACTCCTGGTGCTGAAACACATACAGTGGACACAGTCCCTGTGTCCCAACAGGGCAAGCTTGGGTGATTCTGGGGCTGGCAGCATCAATAGCTTCTCTTCCAGGACCTTTCTCAAGGCCTGCTGAGAGAGAGAGTGACTAGTGCTGGGGTTTGTAACACCAAAAACCTAGTACCAGCCTTGGGGAATATGAAGAGGACCTTGCCCTAGTTCTATAGGATGACTACAAGATATACTTGGAATTTTGAACTGGCAGTTGTAGATCTGGGTCTTCCTTAGGTTTTATGAATTAGAGCTCCTAACTCTGAGAAATAATGTATAGAGTCACCGTCCTGTAACTTCAGGATGCTCAGGGTGAGAGCGAATTCTATTGTGGATTGTGGACAGGATCACCAGCCTGAATCAGTGGAACTCATTCATGGCTTAGTGGATACTGCAGGTGAACATATACTTTAGGGATTGCAGCACCAATAGTAACAGTCCCAGATCTGTTGGCACAGAGGGAACAACCCCAAGTTCTCAAAGGGCATGCAAGGGTGATATTAGGGCTTGTGCTTGCACACCCAGTACCTTGTGCTCAGACGTTCAGAAAGGACTTGCTCAGGTCTGGACCTTTTGGAGTTTTTATAGGCAGCTTCCTGTGTTAAGTCTCCAGAAGCTGAGAACCTCTCTGGATCACACAGAGTGAACATGCATGACTCTGGGGTTCATACCCAAAACTCCCACAGCTTCAGGGACTCGGGTCAGGGGTCAGGGAGAAGCATGCTCTCTGCCCTGGAAACTGCCCTGGCTCTGGCTCTTGCTCTTCTGGTAGTGATGGAGTTTCTTGCTGTCTTTAAGCTAAAATAGCATTTAGCAGCAGATCTATCACATCAGTTCAGAGATTAGCACTTTGGGGGCAGAGGAAAGTAATGTAGATTCCTTTTCCAGAGTAAAGTAGTCTGTCAGACACCAGTCAGCTCTCTTGGCTGGAATTAAAGTGAATGAGGATTGTGAAATTCTTTCTTAGTTAAAGACAACCTGTGTATGGTTTTGGGGACCACAGTGCTCTCTTACCTTATCTTGGCCAGATGGTATACCCCTAGCTAGGGAGCCAGCAGAAAAGCTATGGCAGCTGTGGCATGCTTTGCTCCCCTGTCTCTGCTGGCTCTCAGAGTCTCTGTACTGTCTGCAGTTCCAACCACTTCCTTTACTGAAAGTTTCCCTCTTTAAGTCCCTTGTACACAAGATCCCTCCTGTATTTTAGTAGTTTACTGTGACTGAGGTGGGTTACACTTCTCTCTATTCAGTCACCATGGTTAGGCCTCTGAAATAGTCTTTTAGAGTTCTTAAGCCAAAGTTTTGGTTTGCTCACGTTTCATGCCAATTAACTAAAATTATTTTCTAGTTCAATTCTTGGCTTGATTAAGGATATTAGGGAATCATCTTTTTTTTAAAAGAAGATTTATTTATTTATTTGAAAGGCAGAGTTACAGAAAAGCAGAGGCAGAGAGATGGAGGGAGGAAGAGGAAGAGGAAGAGGGACAGGGAGAGGGAGAGGGAGAGGAAGGGAGAGAGAGAGAGAGAGAGAGAGAGAGAGAGAGGCCTTCCATCTGCTAGTTCACTCCCCAGATAGCCACAATGGCCGGAGCTGCGCCAATCCAAAGCCAGGAGGAGCCAGGAGCTTCCTCTAGGTATCCCACATGGGTAAAATTTTCCTCCTGTTATTCTCTCCTAGGTCTCCTTGGGCCGTCTTATACTGCTCTCCCAGGCCATAGCATAGAGCTGGATTGGAAGTGGAGCAGCCAGGACTCGAACCGGTGCTCATATGAAATGCTGGCATTGCAGGCGGAGGCTTTACTTGCTACACCACAATGCTGGCCCCAGGATCATCATTTTTAATTATTCTGCTTTTACTTCAAAGTTAAAATTAGCCCAAATCAATTCATTTGTTTGTGTACTATTGTAACCTACAGTCTTTGTTGAAAAAGAAGTGAAGTCAGATGTGTCGTAGACAGCTACTTATTTGAGTGTGAGTCAGCACATGTAGTGAGAACAAGAGAATACCACTGAGTATTCTTTTAATTATTTTTGATTTAGTCATATACCAGGACATTTTTATATAAACTTATTAATTCTAATATTGCATTTTTGATATATTATGCTAAACAATTCAGTAAAGATATGAGAATTTGATATTTTTATCAGTTATTTGGTGGTTAACAATTATTTTCTTTAATTGATCATCTTCTCATACTGGCTCTCTTGTTTCCAAGAGTAGCAAGCTATACTGTGGATGATGATTGGGTTATGAAAGGAATCACAGAGATAGGGCACAGTCTTCTCTACATAGCATACCCACTGTGTGTCTTTCAGTAGATTAGCTCATTTTTCTATTCCTCTTTCTTTCCTTTTGCCTCTTCTATCTTTGTTGTAGTAAATCTTGACTAGCTATGCACCTCACCTGTTGGTGCATGATCAAAAGTGTTGTGTATCACTTCCAGAATTACATGATAAAATTTTCCTCCTGTTTTTCTCTCTGGAAGCCACTTGCTGGAGATACCAGGAGCAAGATGAAAAATTCCTGGTTCTTGAATTACTTCTAAGTCTAGAGCCTCCTCCTGACCATTGGTAAATTTAAATGAGAGGAAAACTTCCTGCTATTGTACAGTCCACTGAGATTTTGAAATTTATCTATTTTAGAAGCTACCTTTACACTTTTCTTCCTCTCTACTTTCTCTCCTTTTTTTCTTTAATTCTTTCATTGTCTCACTTTTGTTTTATCTAATAAATATTAATTTATCTAATAAATATTATTTTATCTAATTTTATTATTTTATCTATTTTATCTAATTTTATTTACCTAATAAATATTAATTTACTTATCACATTGTATAGAAATGTAGAAATGTAGAAAGTAACAGAAATGTGCTCCTCTCCTTTTGAACCTCAGCTTTTGTTCTTTAAAATAAGAATTAAATTTATTTTGCTAGATTAGCTTGAGAATGTGTACATTTTTAATTTGGCTTTTAATTTTGAACATCATTAATTTATCTTATACTTAAAATGGCTGCCTACTACATCATGCAACATAAAACTGAACATCCTTAACCTGTTATATGTTGCCATATATAATGGCAATCAATCTAAATGTCATGTTTCATTAAGCTCTATCTAAATATAAGTGAAAATACACAGGAAAAATAGGCCATTTTAAGTGATGTAGCAGAAAAGACATTTGAGGTATAATCACTAAATTAAAAGTTTAGGCTCCACATATTCCATATACCAATCAAGTGATGTATATGTTAGTTTTCATTATTCTGGACAGTAATAATATATTGGCAGAGTTGAGATTGTAGACAGTAAAGTACTAGAAGTATTGATAATGTATTTTATCTTTGAGGGTAAAAAGAAAAATGCAAGATTTTAGGTTAGCAAATATTTGAATACGTGTGACCAGTTTAAGGTATTGAAATATCATGTTTCTAGCAGCAATAAGATAGTGAAAGTTAGAAGACTTGTTAAAGTGGAAGAATTGACTGAATGAAACACAGATTTTTAGATATTTGTCTTAAAAAATAAAACAAAATCTAAAGACAAGAATACAATTTCCAGGAATATTTAATGCTCCAGCAAATTAGGGAATTTAAAAAAAAATCTCTAAGATACTTTGTTTCTTCTCATGTTCAACTTCTTACCAAATGATTTTGTCGTAATTAATATGCATGCGTGCGCACATGGATTTATGGTTGTGTGTAGTTTATGTCTTTAATAAGACTGTAAATTCCTTAGAGATTTGGACTTACACTTTTGTCTAATATGCTAAGATGACATATAGATGTGATACAACTTTTTTTTAACTGAATAGATTGCATAACATATAGATTCATCACTTTTGGCCATCGAAGGTATGGGGAGTTTGGAATATTACGGGATAGTAGGCATAATATGGATGTTAGATGTTAGTTAGCCAATCTCTTATATAATGTTGAGTTCACTCTAAGTAGTTCTTATTAGAATGTTTTCATCTTTGAACTAAAAACTTTCACATGGATGAGATTAAATTAAGCCCAATTATCAGCATTATCATTATCAAAAAAGCACTTTGTAACTTATTTTGAGCCATTGTTTTCAGATATAACATGATATACAGCACAGAGTATCCTGTGAAAAGATTTTTAAGAAGTTTAGATATAAAAAATACAGAAATCAACTGATAATAAAAAGCAACATTTGTTAGGTATCAAATAAGTGAACAATAGAGGAAATAACCTGTAGGAAGTCAGAGGATGAAAAAAATTTCTGGTATCCTGTACTCTTAAGGAAGTCATTATTAAAAGGTGACACTTGGAATGGTCCTGGAAGAATTAGTATATGTGCTGCCAAAGTGAGCACAGTCCTGGAAGAATTAAAGAACCATCAACCAGCTGATCCATTACCAATTTTTGAGGTGGGACTGATATGTGGTAGGAGGATGTATGGTAGAGTGACCAGTCTACCTAGAATGGAGGAATGTTTTAAGTGAGTAGAAAGATCTCCTCCCAATACAAAATTTAGATTGATTCTCTGGATATGGATGTACTAAAGTTTTTGAGGACGTACTCTATACTATGTAAACTGTAGATTTCAGAGAATTAATTTATTAGTGTTGTACAGGTGCACCAAATAGAAGAAACATCTGAAGACAGATCATGAAGAAAGGCTTTACCATGGACTTTAGTGTGGGTTAGAAGTAGGTGAAATAAGGGTAAAGTCGCACAAACAAGATTCTAAAATTGCAGAAACTGGTTCCTTTAAGAATACTCATGGTATAATTAATAAAAAATACAGAACAAAACGTCTTTGAAATGCTGTGCCTTTGACCGTCTCTGTTTGAAAACTTTTTTCAACCACACACTGAGCAGCTTCCATATTATGCTTTATATATTTACAGACTACTGCACACTGTTGTGACAATTCACTTTGAAGTTATGCTCAGTGGTGTATGGGTTGATGAAAGAAAGTTCTGTCATCTTTCTGAGCAGATCTGGGACATGGTAAAGAGAAAAGGAATCATGGGAAATAGGTCTAACCAGGTCTTCAAAAGGCCTTTTCTCTCTCTGTTAAAAAGTGTTCATTCTTAGTTACCACTCCCTTAAAAAAAATTGTGATCCTCTGGAGTTTTATTTGGAGCTACATGAATGATTTTACTCTCAATAGTCACAAGGCAAATGACAGGTTATATTTAATTTTTTATATCTTTATTTACATAGACTTTAGTGATATCCCTGCTTACTGTATAATTTGATTTATTTTGGGGCATCAGAAAGAATCCATTGAAGTTGCACATACCAACTGCCTACTGCTGCAGCTAAATATGTAGCGAAGAATAGAATAGTAAATAATATTCATCTTAAGAAATAACCTAACAGTTCAAAAGGGAATAGTGACTATTTTTATAAAAGCATACTTTATCCAAATGCAAAAATATTATTTGAAGAGAAGGTAGTCAGTGTTTGAGAATATTTTGTCAATAATTTACATAAAAGACCTGTTAAACAGGAGTAATGGATTCAAGTTCCTTAATACTTATAATCATGGATATATCCATGTGTGAACACAGAAAGAATCATATGAAGTATTATAAAATGTCCTCATAAATTTAAGAAATGGAAAGTGACCTTCTGTCTTACTATCTTAATTCATTCTATTTTTTTTTTTTTTTTTTACAGGCAGAGTGGACAGTGAGAGAGAGAGACAGAGAGAAAGGTCTTCCTTTGCCGTTGGTTCACCCTCCAATGGCCGCCGCGGTCGGCGCGCTGCGGCCGGCGCACCGCACTCGTCCGATGGCAGGAGCCAGGAGCCAGGTGCTTTTCCTGGTCTCCCCATAGGGTGCAGGGCCCAAGCACCTGGGCCATCCTCCACTGCACTCCTGGGCCACAGCAGAGGGCTGGCATGGAAGAGGGGCAACCGGGACAGAATCCGGTGCCCCGACCGGGACTAGAACCCGGTGTGCCGGCGCCGCAAGGCGGAGGATTAGCCTGTTGAGCCACGGCGCCGGCCAATTCATTCTATTTTAAATAATAGTGCTTCTCTCTCTCTCTCTCTTTTATTTTTTACCAAAGTTAGATTTGTGCCTCAAGGCTTATTAAACAGAATGGATTTGACTTCAAATTCCTGTTACAGGCCTCAAGTTTCTCATGAGAAGAATGAGACTAATACAAGTAATGAGGATTTCTATTTAATAATAACAGGGTAAAAATTCTGGATTCTTCAGTTCAATTCTGACATTAAATTATCTCTGTGATCACAGTGAAGTTACTTAACTTGTCTGCGCATGGGTGTACTCAACTGTAAAGTTAAAAAATTAATATTTGTACTTACTTTACAGAATTGTTGTAAAGCTTAATGCCTTAGTATATTTAAAAGCTCTTAAAATTGACTTTACTGTATCATAGCTGCTGTATATTTTTATATACTCTTTTATATACTATTACATTCTATGCTGATATTATTTCATAGAAAATTATTTAAGATAAACATATACATATTAGATTGTATCTGTAAAATTCTGAGCCCAAGTATTAGCATTTTTAAAAGTAGGAATAAATCAATTTATTAAAGGGAAATTATTGTCATTACTAATTAAAGCAATGTATAATTATTTTACTTTAAATAACTATTATTTCCATAGACACTATTCTTTATCAATGATGAAAGTGTGTTTTTTACTGTTTTTCCAAAGTGAGTCTAACCCAAAAGGAATCTATACTTCATAATATGTGATCAAGTCTGTGCCTATTAAATGCCATCCCCATGACTGTAATATGATTCCACATGTAGTTTTAAAACAAAATACAACTATTTCCTTCCATAGCTCTTAAAAAAGAAATTTGAGATAAAATGTCCTTATGAAAACTCTTAGCTCCTCAATTTTATTTCATCTTTCTTAATCATGTAACATTTAATAGTAGTATAAGCTGTAGTAGTGCTAGAGTAGTATAAGTAGTTTACATAAGTGATACTAAAAATGAGGACAATGCAATGATACTTGTTTTTAAAAATGGAAGAGAATTGCATGCCAAATTTTAATCTAATCCAAACATGAAATAACTAATATGTATTTATATACTTTGTTAGTTAATTCACGGAATACAAAATAAATAATACAGACTCAAAGTTTTAGCAACTAGGAATGAGGTGAGGTGAATGTACAATTGAATATGAAAGGAGATAAGCAAATGAAGAAAGGAGTTAAATGTTCAATGAAGATCATAGGCAGAAAAGATTCAATATGGTTGAGGATGGGAGAAAAAAATGAAGGAGCCTTGAGATAGAACTTGAGGAATTACCTGAATTCTGGCAAATAAAGGTGGAGAAGGAATGGTTTTGTGCCAGTGATTGAGAACACCTTTGCCTACAACAAACCATCTACGTACTTGGATATTATGAATTTTTTCTTGTTACTATACAATGTCTAGTTGGAAACATTGAGAGTGCTGTTAAGGTCTAACTTGGAAATGAATTTGTCTTCAATTTTATTCATTCTCATCCTTTAATACTCTTCAAACCCTATGTATTATGCTCGAAAGCTTTGAAATTGATCTTTTACTTCTTTTTTGAAGGAAGAAAGCTTTTATTAATCACCTACTGTGTACCAGACACTGTGCCTGTTTCCATTACATTTTTAAACACTTGTTGGAATACAGTATTTCATATATATACAGATAATGCACATAAGTGTATAGATAAATGGGTTTTGCTCCTCTTCATAATCAACACCCAAATTAAGAAGAAAACATTACTAGTACTCCAAGAATCCTCACTATTCATCCTCCCCCTCCACTTTCTTTTTTTTTTTCCACCATCAAAATGAACAATATATCATACTTTTATGGTCTGATTGAATGAAGTGATATTAATAGCTATTTAACAATGATATGATATCCACAGAATTTTATGCTCTCTCTATGTATTTACCACCAAAAACAAGAGAAACATGTGATATTTGTCTTCTTGGATCTGGCTGATTTCAATTAGCATGATGATCTTCATTTACAAATGTCAGGATTTCACTCTTCTTATGGCTAAGTAATATCTCATTATGTATATATATCACATTTTCTTTATCCAATCACCAGTTGATGGACATCCAGATTGATACCATATCTTACCTGTTGTGAATTGAGCTGCTATAAACATGGGAGCTCAGGTAACTGATTATTTGATGATTGCATTTCTTTTAGATATATTGCCAGGACTGAGATAGCTGGGTCATGTGGTAGATCTGTTTTTAGGTTAGTATTTTTAATAAAGATTTATTTATTTATTTATTTGAGAGGCAAGAGAGGGAGAGACACACAGAGAGAGAGAGAGATCTTCAATCTGCTGGTTCACTTCCCTGATGGCCACAATGGTCAGAGATGGGCCTATCTGAGCTTCTTCTGGTCTCCCGTGTAGGTGCAGGGGCCCAAGAACTTGGGCCATCTTCCACTGTTTTCCCAGGCCATAATCAGGGAGCTGGATTGGAACCAGCACCTATATGAGATGCCAGCACTACAGGTGGAGGCTTAACCTACTATGCCACAGCACTAGCCCCTGTTTTTAATTTTCTGAGGAACCCCCCCCATACTGTTTTCATGATGGTTTTACTGATTTGCATTCCCACCAACTGTGTATTAGAGTACCTTTTTCTCCACATCCTCAACAATATGTGTTATTTTTTGCTTTTTGGATAATAGCTATATTAACTGGGATGAGGTGATATCTCATTGTGGTTTTTATATCGATTTTCCTGAAGGCTAGTGTTTGTGACCATATTTTCTGTTGGCCATTAAAATAGGATCCCCATGAGATGAGAGAAAGAGCCCTGAATATAGAAGGAAAAATATAGAGAGGGAGAGAGCCAGAGAGAGAAAGAGAGAGACAGACAGACAGAGAGAGAGGAAGAGAGAGGTGTCTTTCATCCGCTGGTTCACTCCCCAAATGGCTGTGACAACCAGAGCTGAGCTAATCCGAAGCCAGGAGCCAGGAGCTTCTTCCTGGTCTTCCATATGGGTTCAGAGGCCCAAGGACTTGGGCCATCCTCCAATGCTTTCCCAGGCACATTAACAGGGAGCTGGATTGGAAGTGGAGTAGCTGGGACTTGAACCAGCACCCGTATAGGATGCTGGCACTGCAGCAGGCAGCTCCACTCACTACGCCACAGCACTGGCCCCTATTGATAACTTTTTAAAAAGTAATCTATTTATGTAGCTGAATAAACCAAATTGTGGTCAAAGGCTTATAATGAAAATAGGAGTACCTTGTTTTATCCACTATCTAATGCCAGGTTCCACTCCAGATAATTACTTTTAACTTTTTAGACTAGCCTCTAACTCATGATTTTAAATATAAGAGAATACTTCAAAAGATTTCTTGTAAAAAATAAATTAAAACATGTTTATTTTGGTACAAAAATTTTTTTGAAACCCGTGTATAGGTTTTGTATAATATGCATTTTCTGTGAACTTTTGGAATACCCCCTAGTATTTTGCTGCTCTTTTTTAATCTCTAAATTTTTTACTCTCTCTAAAGATTTCCTATTGTGAGAATGAGTATTTGACTTCAATACATTCTGATAATCTTTCCAAAACTCTCTTTCTGATATATATACACACACACATGCACATACTTTCCCTCTACTACACTCCCAGTATAATTTATCAAAAACATTTAAAATGTCTTTAATGGCCGGCGCCGCAGCTCACTAGGCTAATCCTCCGCCTTGCGGTGCCAGCACACTAGGTTCGAGTCCCAGTTGGGGCACCGATTCTGTCCCAGTTGCCCCTCTTCCAGGCCAGTTCTCTGCTGTGGCCCAGAAGTGCAGTGGAGGATGGCCCAAGTGCTTGGGCCCTGCACCGCATGGGAGACCAGGAGAAGCACCTGGCTCCTGGCTTCGGATCAGCACGGTGCGCTGCCTGCGGCGGCCATTGGAGGGTGAACCAACAGTAAAGGAAGACCTTTCTCTCTGTCTCTCTCTCTCACTTTCCACTCTGCCTGTCAAAAAAAATAATTAAGTAAAAAAATGTCTTTAATGTTTACATGACCATGGATGATAATTCTGTCTACCTGTTTTCTAAGATAAAATTGTGTTTCCTTGGTTACTTTTTTTGTTTTCTGCTTCTTCATTCCATCGTCCTTTTTATTAAAAACTACACTTTATTCCTTTTCATATTTTTTTGAGTTTTTACAAGGATGTGAGCTGAAACTTATGTGTTACTTCTACCATGTTTAACTGAAAGACTCTTTAATTTATAATAATTTATTTTATAGTTCACAAAGTAAAGAGAAGTTAGACTCAAACAATAAAAAAAAATGGCTTCCATGTCTTAAGATACATTTATATTGGTACCATCCCTGGGTAATGGCTAATTTTCTCTTCGTTCCCTGCCTACTAAATCTACCTGCTACCCTTTCCTTCACAGTGATGGTTACTGACAATTCTTTTATATTTGCTGGCCTTACTTCCTCATTTATCATCTTCAGTTCATGGCAAGTTTTTTGTTTGACCATCTATCTGAAATGGTTTGTATTCAGGTTACTGATGATCCATTTTAATACATTCTTTATTTTGCATAATGTCCTGAAGATAGCTTGTGTGATAGGAGCAAGACTTATGTACTTCCCTAAAATATAAAGCAATTGAAATGAATCAAATATGGGAGTACGTTGTGTATGTGTTAACTTAAATTATCTAGTTTATGAGTCCCCAACACATTTTTAGGTTATCTTATAACTTGGAAATGCTCAAACAATATTTTCTTTGTTGCTTTAACTGACAGATTTCATATGCATGTCAAAAATTGATTTTATCCTTGAGCAATTTTGTGAGTTATGACATTTTGAAAGGAACTGAATTATGAGTTTTTACTTTTTTTTTCTGTGATAAACCAGTGTACATAGATATCAAATATACTACATAGATATCAAATATACTCTCCAAATGGATTGGAATACTTACAAGAAATTACAGAAAAATAGCTAAATTCTTGGGAGACATGAATTCAATCACTATTGAGTTTCATTTAGCTCAAAAAAATACCATAGTATCAGAAAACATTTTTGTTGTTCTGGATGTTTATAATTGGTTATTCTTTAGTGGTGGTTTCAGGACAAACTTCCTTTGAATTGTGGATAAACAATGGATAACTGCCTCAATGATTTTTTTTTCCAAAAATAAGTCAGGAATCACTGACTGTATTCTGTCACCTGATGGATTTCCCTGAATTATATATATATATATATATATATATATATATATATATATATATATATATTTTAACTTGTATTTAGTAAATATAAATTTCCAAAGTACAGCTTATGGATTACAGTGGCTTCCCCCTCCCCATAACTTCCCTGAATTATTTTAAACATAAGCTTTAATTCTCTTTGCAGAGGACATGTACACATCAAATTGAAGATACAATCATGCATTTTCTTTCATAAAAAAATTCATTTTCATTTATGGCCCCTTATTACCTTTCTGCATACCTGCCTGGTACTTACTGCTTACTTTATAAGTTATTTGAGAATTGCTATACATTTTTCATGTCTAAAAATCAATTCCAGCTTCTGCGTAATCCTTAAGAATTTTTGCAGGATCTTTTATATTTCTTTCATGTATTAAAGGGGAAGACTTGCTGCTTCTAATTATTCTGTTGCTTAGACTGAAGATTTGTACATTAAATTGTTAGTTACTAAATATTAAATCTGGAACAAGATATGACACTTCAGATATAGCAAAGGTAAATTATGGCATACAGTACTATTATAAGGTGTGCTACTATTTTTATAGTAACTTTACTCACTCTATAACCACAAATAAGTATTTGTCCAGTATGTGTGTTTTGAAGGAAATTATGTTGCAGCTTGTAATTACTTGCACTGAAATCCATCTGCTCAAGCTTAGATGTAGGGCCTCAAATGCACTTTGGGGTGGGGGATATGTGGACATGTTTTCTTAGAGATGATTAAAGCAGTGGTATTTACTTTAGCTCTTAAAGAATAAATTTGCTTTACTGTGGGATCAATGAGTCTAGTTGTGTTTCCTTGAATGTGAAGTACTTATAATGTGGCAATTTGCGGAAAGGGTAAAGAGAGAAAACATCAGCAAGGTCTTGGGTTTCCTTGAGAGATGCTTCCATGCAAACAATGTCTGTAAACTATTGAAAAAAAGACATTTGTAAGGTAGATTAAAATACCAGAACTGCTAGGAGTACTGTTTTGATATTTTTTTATTAAACTGAAATTTCAGAGTAAATTAACTGAACTTGCAATACTCCAAAACTATGTTTAGAGCCATTTGTTCCATGTCTACACTCTGTTTTGTTTTTTTTTTTTTTTTCTGCTTGGAATGCACTTAAAATAGTCCCTATTGATTAAAATCCTGATTAACTGTCATATTTATATATCATTTATTTTATAAAATTCTTTTTATGTTCCACTAAAAATCTTACACTTTTCTTTGCCTCTTCTTCCAAGCATTTTGTTGAGTTTCTTTTCTATTTGTCACAGCTAGCCCCACATAATGATTAAATGTCTCCTTGTCTATATTTTTATCTAGACTGTAAAATCTATAAACTTGTTTCCGTTAAAAATGATTTGTTGCTTGTGGATTTTGAATGATAACAGCATTAGCAGGTGTCTGACAATTTGTAATCAGTGATGTTTCTTAACTCACAGAGTCATGCTGTTGCTGTTGTGCGAATGCTTTTATCTTTTCTCTTGGTTTATCCAAATTCTCTGGGGCCAATGCTGTGGCACAGTGGGTAAACGCCCTGGCCTGCAGCACCAGCAACGTGCTGGTTTGAGACCTGGCTGCTCCACTTTCGATCCAGCTCCCTGCTATGGCCTGGGAAAGCAGTAGAAGATGGCCCAAGTTCTTGGGCTCCTGCACCCGCATTGGAGTCCCAGAAGAAGCTCCTGGGTCGGATTGGCGCAGCTCCAACCATTGCAGCCAATTTGGGAGTGAAACAGCAGATGGAAGACCTCTCTCTCTCTCTCTCTCTCTCTCTCTCTGCCTCTCCTTCTCTCTCTGTGTAACTGTGTAATTCTGACTTTCAAATAAATAAATAAATTTTTAAAAAAAATAAAACAAATTTTCTGTCCTTCAGCAATCAGCTTAAGACCCAGCTCTTTATTGTTCTCATTTCTGATGAACCCTACCCTCAGTGATGTCTCTTTTTCCTAATTTGACAGTTTTTTTGGAGGCAGAAGGAGCTAACATGCAAGGAGAGTCCCTGGCTTAGTTAACCCTATGGAAGCATTGACTGTATGAGTGTCACTTAATAGTCTATAATGCAGAGAGCTGATGTGCTTAAGCCTATTCGATGAATAACTGGAAAGTTAAATGGACATTGAGGGCTTCTGGCTCTTGATCAGAAATGGTGATAGAGTTCTGTAAATCATGAAATCTGACCAAGGATCTGTGGCTCCAGCTGCCCTATTAAGGAAATATGCACACGGTGGACACTCTGGGAAGTGGATTATTCTCTCTTACTAGCTAGAGCTTCATTCAATCTGAGCTTTGAGAAATCATTTTGACTTTCTTGACTAAGGTCTAAAGTAAAGTTAGTTGAACATGTTTGTTGGCAGTTTTCCTTGAGCTCTGATGTGATATTCACATGTCTTTTAAGGACAGAAATACCTTGGCCAGCGCCGCGGCTTACTAGGCGAATCCTCCGCCTTGCAGCACCGGCACACCGGGTTCTGGTCCCAGTTGGGGCGCTGGATTCTGTCCCGGTTGCCCTCTTCCAGGCCAGCTCTCTGCTGTGGCCCGGGAGTGCAGTGGAGGATGGCCCAAGTGCTTGGGCCCTGCACCGCATGGGAGACCAGGAGAAGCACCTGGCTCCTGCCATCGGATCAGCGCGGTGAACCAACGGCAAAGGAAGACCTTTCTTTCTCTCTCTCTCTCTCACTATCCACTCTGCCTGTCAAAAAATAATAATAAAAAAAAAAGACAGAAATACCTCCTATAAGGATTGAGATTACTTGAGGCTTTTTATATTATAGCCACCATGTGGAAAGGACTAGAATAATATTTTTTTATTTGATAGCTATCTATTATTTGCCAGCCACTTACAAATATTTCTACTGCTCACCACAGTGATGCTGTGAGACATTGGTATTCCTGTTTAACTGCTGAGAGAAAGGAAGTGCATAGAATAAAAATGACTCACCCAAAAGGAATTAATATATACAGCATTTCAGAGTATTAAAAGTCTAATTCTACTTCAGGTAACACAAACTCAAATTCTATCACTTGTCAATTATGTGACCTTTGGAAATTTGCTTTAACAATTTGTGGCTTGATTTCTTCATGTGCAAAATTGGATAGTAATATTATCTACCTAATTGCATTGTTGTCATGACAATATAAACAGTGAAAAATATTCAATAATGTGTTGAGATAAAAGATAATTTCTTCTAAACTTATGCCTTATCTTCTACATGTATGGAGTCATGTACATTTCATTCAAGATGGCAAATGTGGAATAAAGGCAGGTTTTGTTGGGGTGGAGGTTTTGGAAAAAAGAGCAAATGTTGAATTAGAAATGTCAGCAAGAAAGTTGAAAGAATTGTGGATTTACCTTGGCTATTTCATCCTATGTGTGCCAAGTTAGTAACCAACTACCTTTCCTTCAGGTTAACATTGCCTCCCCAATGCTACCACTTTTTTTTTTTTTTTCTATTTCTAGATTTTGGACTCTAGGATAAATAGGTTTTAAGATGTATTTATTCTGGGGCCCGTACTGAGGTGTAGCACACCTTCTGGTCTGCTGGCATTCCTTATGGATGTTGCTTAGAGACCTGGCTGTTCCACTTCTGATCCAGCTCTCTGCTGTGGCCTGGGGAAGCAGGAGAGAATGGCCCAAGTTCTTGGGCCCCTGCATCTGAGTAGGAGACTTGGAGGAAGCTCTTGGCTCCTGGCTCTTGGCTTCAGATTGGCCCAGCTCCAGCCAATTGTGGCCATTTGGGGAGTGAACCAGCGATGAAGATCTCTCTCCCCCAACCCCCACTCTCTCTCTCTGCGCCTCTGCCTCTTTGTAACTCTGCCTTTAGAATAAATAAATAAATCTTTAAAAAAGATGTATTTATTCTTAATTCCTGTTAATACTGAAAACATAATTGAGACTTACTAAATATTTATCTTCTATTTGTTTCTGAATAATTTTTCTCCCCAGATAATTAGAGAGCCAATTTATACTGAAGATAAGAAAAAGTAATTTTATTAAGAAATAATCAAGCTGCATTCTTGCAGTTCTTTTATTGGAAAAATATAATTATATAAACCAGGAAACCTGTTTTACTATAAGCATATGTTAAAATGTATATAAAAATTTGGTATATATATGAAAGCAGAGGTTTTCTCTTTTGCATATTTTCCTTTTTAACTCATTCTAGGAACACCCTCTCTCTCTCTCTCTCTCTCTCTCTCTCTGTCTAATACACACACACACACACACACACATACACACATGTATTTGTGAGCAAATAATTTACTTAAGCAGGAAAAATAAATGTATTAGTGCCAGTATTTTATAAAATGAAAGAAAAGATCCACCCCTGCAAAGGATAATAGCCAGTCATCTTCATCAAAAATATATAATTTTGTTTTACTTTAAAAAAACTTTCAAATGAAGCATACCATATGTGCTTACAATACCAATTACTCAAGTATTCATCTTCCTGGTCTTGATTCTGGGGTTTCATTCTCTGGAATTCTAATGGAAAAGGCAAGGCCCAAATGAAGACATGGCAGTCGCTGAAAATGCCAAAATTCCAAAGAGGGAATATACTATTACTCTTCCAGTAGTAATTTGTGGGTTTAAGAGAGAACACATGTCAAAGAACTTGCTTATGGATTCAAAAGGAGATTATAATATAAAATAAATGTAATGATATAGTCTAGCAATGCACATGGCCACAGAACAATGGTGTGTACTTAGAGGGCTGAGAAGAAGATTGAAAAGAATCTCAACAGATGTTCACCTTTGAAAAATAGGCAAATATATATTTTCCTTCCTTATAAATGATAAAATTTTAGCTTTGCAGGAAGCTTGTATTTTCTTCCATTTATTTTGTTTCTTTCTGATTTGTTTTAGGTTGATCCATTTTCGGAACTCGTCTTCCATGGTTTCACTCTTAAGATTTCAGTTATTCATGATCAACCATGATCATAAAGCATTAAATGGAAAATTATGCAAGTAAACTGTAAGTTTTGAATCACTTTTACTATAGTATATTGTTGCATTTTATGATGTTACTGTTGCTAACTTCTTACCATGGATAACTTTAACACAATTTTATTATAGGTGTGTCTACAGGAAAAACCATACTACATATAAGGTTCACTGCTATTTGCAGTTTCAAGCATCCAGTGAGGATCTTGCCCCATATTTCCTACATATAAGAGAGGAGCACAATATTGCTCCTATAAAGCAAATGTTGTGGCTTTTTTGGTTGTTAGTTAAGAGTCTTTACCTAACTTCTTGAAGTCCAAAGGAAATTTGTTGTCTCATGTAATGAAAATATAGACAGACTTGATTTGGATTTCAGAGGATATCATCAGTAATGAGGCTCAGTCCCCTTTTGGCAGTGCCTCTTGTTGGCTTGTCTTCATTCTCAGCAGCCACACCATGCTAACTGCTGGGAAACCAATAAAACAAGTACTTGTTTCTCTCCCAACTATTCGAGCAAAATCTGCTTTTGTAGCTTTGCCTCCAACTGGGTCATGTGTGCTTTTGCATTAATCACTGGATCTAGGGAAATGCAGTGCTTTCATTGGAAGACTGGAAACCCATCCCTATAGCTGGAAAAGGATTCAGCTGAGGATGAAGGAACAATGAGTTGCCTAAGAAAAGTTTATGCATGATTACCAAGTAAATAATGCATGAGGGATACAACAGCTGCCAAGCTCAGGAATATGTGATATGTTGCAAACAACACATAGTCCCTTCTCAAGAAACTTCAAGAAATTTACTCCTTCTTTCGCTTTCCCTACTCTGCTTGTAGTATGTACATCATTCTGCCAGAGCCAATATCTCAAAATAAGTTTTACATATCCTTTCTCTCTTGGCTCAGTCAACAAATTCTGTCAATTTATCTTTCATAATGTCTTTTGCATCTGCATTTTCTTTTCCATTTTAACTGCCACCATTCATATTTGGACTATTATTAATTATTGCCTAGATACTTGGTTTTATGCCCTAACTGATCTTCCAGCCTTCAGTTTCCTTTTTTTTAAACTCACTTTGTATTTCATTTTATGCTCCTAGGATTGGTCTTTTTTTTTCTGCTCCTCAAACCACAACGTAAAGACCACTGACCTTTCTCTAACTTCTGCATCATATGCAGAAATTTTTAAGAATGTTTTTGAGTTTGATGCTAGTCTGAGTTACGAGTAAACATTATCTAAAATTGAGCTGAATTTATTGCAAATTGTTTTAAGCTTTTCCACATTTCTAAAATTCTTTTTTTTTTGGACAGGCAGAGTTAGTGAGAGAGAGAGAGAGACAGAGAGAAAGGTCTTCCTTTCCATTGGTTCACCCCCCCCATATGGCTGCTAGTGCCAGCGCACTGTGCTGATCCAAAGCCAGGAGCCAGGTGCTTCCTCCTGGTCTCCGATGTGGGTGCAGGGCCCAAGCACTTGGGCCATCCTCCATTGCCCCCCCGGGCCACAGCAGAGAGCTAGACTGGAAGAGGAGCAACCGGGACAGAACCGGCGCCCCAACTGGGACTAGAACCTGGTGTGCCGGCGCCCCAGACAAAGGATTAGCCTAGTGAGCTGCGGCACTGGCCCACATCTCTAAAATTCTATCGGTAAGCAAATATTATCTTATTGAAATATTAGAACCAGTGTTTTTCTTTTTTCTTGAGAGAAATGACATGTCATAAAAATTGTTTTAGAAAAATTAGTTTCTGTTAGATTGAAGGAAATATTGGAAATATAAGTACCAATTGAAAAGGTGCTGCCATAATGTGAGACCACAGTTATAAAACCTGTACCAAATTGTCATAGAAAGAAAAAGGATGGCAGATTGAAAGTGGGGATGGTAACGCTGTACCACTCTGTTTAGCTGTGATGCCTTCAGAGTTTGGAAGTATTTTTATTTTTCCCTCTGCATGGAATTACAGCCTGTACATAGGTAATAGGAAATCTTCAGCAAAGGATCCAAAAACTGTGACTTGATGGTATTGGAAAATGTTTAGGTCTGACTAAGTAGAGGATATACAGAAATTAGGCGTCCAAAACATATATTTTCTTTTGTTGTATTTTTCTTTTCTTTTGAAAAGAAATGAATTGTTTATAGGGCTTCCAAGAGGTAGTTTTTTTTTTCAAAGCAGGTAGTAAGACAGCTCATGAGTTGATGCCCTAGTGATTTTTCTGACTGTTAAGATGATATGCCTAATAGCATTTGTAAAAATAATGGTAAGAGGAATTGCTCTTCCTTTTTGTTTCCATATTAAAGATTCATCTGTGTTAAAAATATAGCTATTTGCTTCCAAGATTTATGGTTTCAAATTTTCAGGAAACTACCTGAGTTGTATTTATTAGACTATAGGATAGAGGATTCTAAGATCTTGCCTTAGTCTTTCACCTTCTTGTGCTTAACTAGTAATACAACAACATATTTTAGATGGACAGATATGAGAGAAGTTTATACATACCATTTGAGTGGCATATTATGTTTGCTCATAAATTTCATAATTTTAAGGCAATATTATTACATTTAATGCTTGAAATTTTAATTTTGTGGAATAAATCTAACAAAAAATTTTGAGCTGTACTTTATTAACTAGAAAATTAAAGTTCAAATAATATTGAGCTTTGCTCAGTTTACTTTCTTTTTTCTGGGACCTGATCTTTTTATTTCTATATAATTGTGCTATGCCTTTTCTTTATTTTTTTAATATTTATTTATTTGAAAGTGAGTTACGAGCCAAGCATTGTGGTGTAGTGGGTAAAGCTGCCGCCTGCAGTGCCACCATCCCATATGGGCGCTGGTTCAAGTCCCTGCTGCTCCACTTCTGATCCAGCTCTCTGCTATGGCCTGGGGAAGCAGTAGAAGATGGCCCAAGTCCTTGGGTCCCTGCACCCACATGGGAGACCTAGCTAAAGCTCCTGGCTCCTGGCTTCGGATCAGTGCAGCTCCGGCTGTTGTGGCCAATTGGGAAGTGAACCAGCGAATGGAAGACCTCTCTTTCTCTCTGCCTCTTCTCTCTCTTTCTCTGTGACTCTGACTTTCAGATAAATAAAAATATCTTAAAAAAAAAAAAAAACAGAAAGTTAGTTACTAAAAGAGATGGAAGGCAGGGGGGAAGAGAGAGAAAGAGAGAGAATCTTCCATCTGTTGTTTCACTCCCCAGGTAGCTGCAATAACCAGGGCTGAGCCAAGCCGAATCTAGGAGCCAGGAGCTTCTTCCAGGTCTCTCACTTGGGTAGCAGTGGCCCAAGTACTTGGGCCATCTTCTGATGCTTTTCCTAGGCCATTAGCAGGGAGCTGGATTGGCAGTGCATCAGCTAGGACACAAACTGGCTCCTATATTGGGTGCCAGCATCACAGATGACAGCTTTATCTACTACACCACAATGCTAGCCCCATGTGCTTTGCCTTTTCTAACCATGTTGCCCAAATTCGAGTTGCTATAATTGTACACAATCTTATCTTATTTGCCACAGGATTCCAGAATGGTTGCATATCCCACTATATAAAGGTAGTAACTCATTCTAAACCACAATAATTCTAAAAGATAATTCTGTTATCATACATGGTCAGTTGGGGGCACTTCTTTTTTACAATTTAAAATTATAACCATAGGGAAAGGAGAGTGACATTGTGAGGCATGGAATTCAGAGTTGAGGAGCAATATTACTATGTTGAGTAAAGATAAATCTAGCATACATAGGAAAGTAGACACAAAAGAGAAAAAGCAATGCTGCTTAGTTTCACAGCCCTGGAAGTTCTGATCCACGAGGCAAAATTCTATCATTATCTAATTCAGTGGTTTAATTATTGTCATGTGTTGCTTAACATATGAGGATATGTCTGAGGAGTTTGTCATTAGATGATTTTGCCATTGTGAACGTCAGAGAGAGTACTCCTCAAACTGTGGTGGTGACAACAGCAGTAGGTGGAACCACTATCATATATATAATCCCTTTTTGATTGAAATGTCATTTTTCAGTACATGACTGTACATGAGCTGATAACTTACCTTTATTTGGTTAAACTGATCCATGTTGACATTCTGTCATGTTGATTTACTTCAGAAGAGTTCTAAATAATAAAACTGAGAATATAAATTTAATCCAATATTATTCAGTGATCTTGATTACCTTCTGTCAGGTATATATTTTAAAGTACTTTACAGTGACCACTCATAGGAAGTAGGCACTGTGATTAATCTACTCCTATCTCTCTATCTCTCTGTTATTTTCATGTGTATAGGCTCCTATTAGGCTTTCTTGCCTACCAGACAACACAGGTGTCTCTTTGTGGAAGACTACACTTAGGATGTTAGAACCAATTCTGCTCCATGATAATCAAAAGTGCTGGGGACTTATGCTTGCAATGTGCATCTCTTAGAACAATGGGCCTATAGAAGGCCTTAATATTCTATTTCCTGGTAAGGATAGCTCTGAGGTATAATTGATTTGTGCTTTCTCTTGAGCTCCTCTGCAGGACTGAGCCAAAGTTATGACTACAATTTGTATGTGATTTGCCCCCCAAAGGCTCATGTGCTTGGAACTCAGTCCTCAGTGTGCCAGTGTTGAGAGGTGGTAGACCCTTTAAAAGGTGGGTCCTTAGGAGACCAGTGTTGTGATGTAGCAGTTAAGATGCCGCTTGCAACACTGGCATCTGTTATGAGTGGAGGTTCACATGACAGCTGCTCCACTTCCTATCTAGCTCCCTGCTAATGTGCTTGGAAAGCAGCAGAGCCTGGCCCAAATATTTGGGCCCATGCCACCCACAGACTCCTGGCTTTGTCCTGACCCAGCTTTGGCAGTCCCCCCCGCCTCTCTCACTTTTTCAAATTAAATAAATAAATCTTTAAAAAGATAAAAGTGTGGGGCCTCGTGGGAAGTGGTGGGATAAATGTCCTCTTGCAGGAGTGGTTCAAGTCTTGTGGGGCGGATTACCTTATGTGAGAATGGGTTACTGTAAAGCAAATTTGGCTTTCTTGGCTTGCTGTCATACTTCATGTCTCCAAGATCTCTTCTCTCTTCCAAAAGGGCTCCTATCACTGTAACAGAAAAGTATCAACCTTAGACCTTCTGCAGCACTGAGCAGATGCTAACATCATGCTCTTGAATTTCCAGAAATGTGAACTAAATAGCCTTTCAATTTTTATCAAGTACCAAACCTCAGATTTATTATTAAAGTACAAGGAAGACACTAACACAGACAACTTCTCCTTATTTCACTCCTTCTCTTCTCATTCCCCAAACAGATATTATTACTTCACATGGAAACCTCTCAGGGTATATAACTGGGGTACACAACATAAGACATGTCCTGGTCAGGAGTGAGGATAAAAGGCCTTAGGTTAAAAACCTAGGAGCATGGTGTCAAAGGTAGGTGGAAGAAGTAGTTTGTGGCAACAAGATAAACCACTATAATTCTGTTATTCCTCACCTGGAAATGAGAATTAATCAGAAAATGACCTAAAAATGTTATTCAGCTATATTTGCAGTGAATTGAAAGGCTACACCTTTTTTTTACAAGAGCCAAACATTACAGAGCAGTATTTTAAACTGATGTGTATTTTGGCTCCCATTTTAGAGTTATAATTTATTCTTCTTGGTTTATTTCCCACTATTCACAGCGATGTCCAGCATACCTGACTGAAGAGTATTGTTGGACTGATCTTAGGAAGAAATCTTTACTAAAACCGTTATAAAAAAGTTAGGATCATTTCCAAATGTTCAAAATTAAAATTACGAAGCAGCTGATTTGTTGGTTCTCTAAGTGTTCAACTTCTTCCTCCCAAAACAAATACACAGACAAAGCCCTTCTCTGTACTCACCAGCCAATACCTACTGGAGCTATCCTCTGGAAATTTACTCAAGTTAATGCAGAGTAAAGATACAGATAACCCACCATTGTAAAAATTACCAGAATTCTAGACTTAAAGGAGCAGAATGGAGTTTGGTGAAGTACAGCAAACCAGTGCAATTATTCAGGCATTTCAGTGATCCATTTTTGTTCTGAAAATATTCTGAAACTACATCCAAAATTTTTCTAACACTTGTACAAAATTTATTAGAAACAAAAATATTAATTCATCATTATTTAATTACATTCATATATTTTATATGGCTGGTATCATGTTTTACAGAAGAGATTAAAGTCATTCAGATATTTTAAATAAAAAGTTTTATGAACATGAGCTGCTACATTCTTAGTGTATTTTCTGAATATATTTTGTAGATTTTTTTAAAGATTTACTTATTTATTTGAAAGGCAACATGACAGAGATGGAAAGATGGGGGTGGGGGGGGCGAGAGAGAGAGAGCGAGCGAGCGAGCATGTTATCTTCCATCCACTGGTTCATTCCCTAAATAGATGCAACAGCTGGGGATGGGCCAGGTCTAAACCAGGAGCCAGGAACTCCATCCATGTCCCTCACAAGGGGGTGGGGGTGGGGGGCAGACACCAAAGTATTTAAGACATCATCCACTTCTTTCCCAAGCACATAGGCTGGGAGTTGGATCAGAAGTACAATTGCCAAGACTTAAACCAGCACTGGAATGCCAGCAACACAAGTGGTGTCTTATCCAGCTGTCCCAGAACGTCAATCCATTTCTGAATGTATTTTCACACTAAGTTTAGACTCAGGAGAAGAGTGTGGGGTGTTTGTGTGTGCGTGTGACTAATGCTCTAATGCTTACTTTTTTTTCCCCCCATAGCATTTCCATGACTCTAGTTCTATTCGTTTTGTCTCTGTCCTGATAATCCTTACAGAAGTGCTCTACTTTTTAAAACGGTATACTAGTCAAAGAAGCATCTTAAAAAATAAGTTTCATGACTTGTATGAGACTGTGAGCTACTTAATGGCAGGAATCATGCCTTATTCATCTTTGTATTCCCTGGCTAGAGTGTGGGCATATAGGAGATACTCAACAAATATTTGTGGAATGAATCAATGAATAAATAGCCTATGTGTACAAAATTTCAAATAGTTTGTCTTTTCCCCACAACCCATGACACTCCCAGGAGAGAAGAAAGTCAAGTTAGGACAGTGGGTTCTAAGACATCAGCTTCTCAATGTTGGGTTTGTCTCTTCCCTAAGAACATCAGTGATATATACTAGAGGGAAACACACAGAAAAAAAGTGATCTCTTTCTTTTGCTGAATATGCAGAATACTGTGTCCTATAAAAGTTGAGGTCCAGTAACTTTCCAAAAGATATGACATATTCTATTTTTTAATCCTTTGTGTAATCTTTTAGTAAGTACATTTTTACATTGTAAGCAGCTTTTTTCTGTAGATAGAAAATGGCTAAACATAGTTTATAGAATCAATGTAAAACTAAAATGATATAGATTATCAAAACTCATTTGCATAGAGTTAAGGTATCACTTATAAAGGGTGTCCATTCAGAAACTCTGATGCTGTAAACAACTCATAACATATGGCAAGTATATTCTCCTCGTTAAGTGAAAAGTCAGGTTCTGACATCTGAAATAGCCATGCACAGTTAGATAAGCTGTCTAGGTGAGTTTTATAAACACAGTTTCTGACTCCCAAACTTGTGCTGTTTTCAGCAGACTAACAATTCCATTAGCTTCATATTTCTTGAGTTATGTACAGCAAAGTATAAGATAATAATCTATTCTTTGCCAATTTCCAAGTTAAGTTTATATGAGGGGCTGGGGCTGTGGCACAGTGGGTTAAAGCCCTGGCCTGAAGCGCCAGCATCCCATATGGGCGCCAGTTCTAGTCCTGGCTGTTCCTGTTCCGATCCAGCTCTCTGCTATGGCCTAGGAGAGCAGTAGAAGATGGCCCAAGTCCTTGGGCCCCTGTGCCCATGTGGGAGACCCAGAAGAAGCTCCTGGCTCCTGGCTTCAGATTGACGCAACTCTGGCCATTGCAGCCATTGGGAGTGAACCTGGATGGAGAACCTCTCTCTCTGTCTGTCTCAACCTCTCTCTATAACTCTGTCTTTCAAAATAAATTTTAAAAAAAAGTTTATATAAAGCTGTATTCCATAAATTGCAGTGTATTACCCAGGTCTGAGAAAAGCCATATAAATCTAAATCTTATTCTTTTTTCTCTGATATATCCAATCCTAAAATGAAATTTAGATAATTTCTTAGGGCCAACATTGTGGCAGGTTAAGCTGCCATCTGCATTGCTGGCATCCCAAATGAGTTCCGGTTGGAGTCCTGACTGCTTCACTTCTGATTCAACTCCTTGCTAATGGGCCTGGGAAAACAGTAGTAGATAGTTCAATTCACTGGGTCCCTGCACCCATGTGGGACACCCAGAAGAAGCTTCTGGCCCCTGGCTTCACCCTGGTCCAGCCATTTGGAGAGTGAACCAGTAGATGGAAGATTTCTAAGATTTCTCTCTCTCTCTCTCTCTCTCTCTCTCTCCCTCTCCCTCTCCCTCTCCCTCTCCCTCTCCCTCTCCCCCCCCCCCTCCCTCTCCCTCTTCCTCTCTCTCTCTCTCTCTGTATCTCTTTCTCTCTGTCTACCTCTGCCTGTCAAATAAACAGTGATTCTTTCCAAAAGAGAAAATTCCTTTTTATAGAAAATAGAAATGGAACCAATATCATAAATCAGAAAATTTCAACTCAGTACAATATATTACTTGCCATTTTGAAGATCTTGTAGATGCCATGGAAATTGTACATATCTTTGCAAGTGTTATTAATTTTGCTTAGGCAATATTTGTATTCCTGGTTGTGAGTATAGCTTCCTTAATTGATTCCTGTACCAAACAAATCAAGGTTTTCATATAAGTTAAACAAATTCAGGATGTTCTACCAAGTTTTAAAACTTCAAACTTAAAAATAACACCTTTCCAAGTTAGCAACGGATGCATAGAAAACTGTTTCAGGTATTTTTATTTCCACATATTTTGTTATCTTAATATAAACATGGTGACAGTTAAATAATTTTATTTGTTTTCAAATGAAGTCTTTGGTGAAGGTATTACAGCAAGTATATTGCTCAGGGTTTGCTAATTGTAGTCATGCCCAGTAACCAGTCCCTCCGCTTCGCACGTGCCGCAGTCCTGTCCTCAAGAATCACTAAGTATGAATTCAATACTCATCACAGCTCCATCTTGTTCTTTCTTCTTTCTGAAATACTTCCAAGAATATTCCCTCACTGTTGCTATCCCACTAAATTTCAAGGTAGGCTTTGCAGCTGAGTTCTCTGGGACATACGGGAGTGCCCATTTTGACTATTTCCTGAGTGCTCATTTTGCACGGAAAAGTCGTATCACTTCCACTCTCAGGCTGTAACAGCTAGCTCACTGCTTCCTTTTCATTACCCAGTTCTTTGGTCCAATGGGGAGAATTTTATGCTAAGATCAAAATGTTTTGTGTTTCAATGAATGTTATCCATTTTGAGTTGTGTGGGTATGACAAATTCACTGTTCTCTCAATGTTCCCTTGTAGAGTCAAGCAGGTCAACCCATATGAAGATCCTATTTCTTGAAACTGAGAACCACAAAAATAAATAAAAAAATTTTGCTTTATTTTCATAATAAATATTCAAATATTCAAAATATTTCAAAATATTAATGATGACACCTGCAAAATGATATAAGGCATTTAAGACCTGTTTTAAGATTTTTTTTTGACAGGCAGAGTTAGACAGTGAGAGAGACAGAGAGAAAGGTCTTCCTTCCATTGGTTCACCCCCAGATGGTCTCTACAGCTGGCACGCTGTGCCGATCCGAAGCCAGGAGCAAGGTGCTTCC
Source organism: Sylvilagus floridanus (assembly GCA_949820135.1). Lineage (NCBI taxonomy): Eukaryota > Metazoa > Chordata > Mammalia > Lagomorpha > Leporidae > Sylvilagus > Sylvilagus floridanus. The sequence continues at coordinate 94,351,662 of OX463225.1, read as the reverse complement.
TCCTGGTCTGCCATGCAGGTGCAGGGCCCAAGTACTTGGGCCATCCTCCACTGCCCTCCCAGGCCACAACAGAGAGCTGGACTGGAAGAGGAGCAACCAGGACTAGAACCCGGGGTGCCGGCACCACAGGCGGAGGATTAGCCAAGTGAGCTGCGGCGCCGGCCAAGATTTTTTCTAAGAAAGGAAAACATACTACAAAATATAAATGATATAGGGAATTAAATAATTGGCTTTGCTATGGAAACATTTCTTACTGGGTTTAAGGATACAGTATGGTATTTGCATAAAACATCATTTAGGTTCAAATTCTATTTTAGTACCATGCTAGCTATCCTAACTTAGAGCAATGGCACTCTATTATTTAGACTTCCATCTTTTTTCCTACTTTTCCCAGCTTTGACTGGGAAAAATATTTGACTGAGCTAAATAATTGTGTCATCCAAGAATTCATGTGTTAAATTCTAATCTCCAATGTGTCAGCATTGAGAGGTGGTATCTTTGGGAGGTGAGAAGAACATGAAGGCAACACTGCCAGGAATGGAATTAGTGCCATCATGAAAGAAGCCCAAGGAAGTCTGTCATTTCCACCATGTGAAGACAAAGCAAGAAAGCAGCATCTATGATAAAGTGGGTCCTCATCAGATACCAAATCTGTCAGTTCCTTGATCTGTGCTTCTCAGCTTGCAAAACTCAGAAGTTATTTTCTGTCATTTAGAGCTACCTAGGTGATGCTATTTTGATAAGGCAGCACAAACTGACAAAATAGTTCTCAACTTTACTTTTTCTTCACAAATTTGTTTTAGTTTTTTGAAAGGCAGAGTTACAGAGCAAGTGAGAAAGAGAGAGAGAGAGAGACAGAAAGAGAGAAAGAGAGACAGAGATCTTACATCTGCTGGTTCACTCTCTAGATGACCACAACTCCAAGGGCTGGGCCAAGTGGATACCAGAAGCCAGATGCTTCTCTGGGTCTCCTATGTGGGTGCAGGGGCCCAGGGACTTGGGCCATCTTCTGCTACTTTCCCAGATGCATTATCAGGGAGCAGAACCAGGAGTGGAGCAGCCAGGACTCTGATCACTGCCCATATGGCATGCCAGAGCTGCAGGCTGCAACTTAATCTACTGCACTGCAGCACTGGTCCCTTACTTTTTTTTTTTTTTAATCCCAACCATGCTCTATCCCCACAAACCTGGATTGGGCCTCATTCCCGGTTCATTATTAGAATAAGTGAACTTGTCCAAAACTAACTGGTGCATAATGATGCTTTATATGTTAATGTTTGATTCCAGTATGGGCATGAGACAAAATCAAGGCAAACAAAAGGCAGTGAGACTTTACTTGGAAATGTTCAACAAAGGCGCTACTGTATCACCAGGTTATACCTGAGAAATATGCTTTGCACAGCAGCAGTTACCTCATTGCCATATGTAGCCTGATTCTAAAATCCACTGAGAGAAGGTATGGCAGGGAGAAGGTATGAAAGTAAGGCCTAAACACATTGTTTGTAACTAACGTACATCTGTGCAAGAGGTAGGCTTTATATCTAGAATTATCGGTTATATAAACCAATAATTTTTTTTTGCTCAAGTCATTTGGGTTAGTGTTTATGCTTAGTATGTATACAAAGTAGTTCTCACATTTTCATAATATAATGTAGGAATGTTAGAATTAATAGTGTCTAAGATTTTTAAAATGGATGAGTAGAAATAGTGTATATAGTGATTATGAGTCTTGTACCCTAGGCTGTAAGACTGGGAAGCCTTATTTGCTAATTAGAATGTTTCCTGTTTGATTGTGGCATTTAAACAATGGGTTTAGTGAGGTTGCAGGATAAGGAATAATGTTGGTAAATTTTTAAGTGTTGGAATACTTTGGCAACATTTTTTCATTTAGTTGGAAACTATAAGAAATAGAAGTGTTTAGTTTAAATCAATCTATAAAGAAGCAAGGAAAAAAGAAAGCATAACTTTCCTTTTTTAAAAAAAAGTCAATTTTGCTTAGGGCCTACAATTTATGATGCTTGAGAGACTGGAAATCCGAGTCCTTGCATGATGGAAATGCTACCCAAACTAACAATCAGAGGCAAGGTAGCAGGTAATAATCAAGGACCTTATGTTATATACTTCCTCATCACAGGGGGACAATTGCTTCTGCAGAGCTGCTGCCAGAAAAGAGAAGATTATATAGGGTTTTGTCTACCCAGCCTTTCAAATTACCCAGTAAGCTTGAAAACAGAGGATGTGAATTCCAGAAGTAATGCAGCATTGTGCTACTCAGTGAAGAACTAGATGAGTCTTTCAGTTTTAGCCGGTTTTGGATGGGGTTTCTGATACTTGCAGTGTAAAGTGTCCTGAACTATTGAGTCTCACAGATCTTTGATTTCTTATATGTGATAGAGAAACCATAACTTTCTTCCAGGGAAGTGTTAATGATTCAATTAGACCATACAAATTAAGATGAGCATGGTACTTCATGCATAGTTTAGATTTGAAATGGAAATTTATATTGTATAGATAGTTCAAAGCTTAAGAAAAGAAGTTTAGGATAACGAAAGTATAATAATAATTGATAGAGTGAACGGTAAACTTTTGTAGTATGTGTTATTTTAAATTACAGTTTTTTTTTTTGAAAATGAATTTTTAAAAAATAACACCCACAACGGAGCCAACACCGTGGCACAATAAGCTAATCCTCTACCTGCAGCGCCGGCAGCCCATATGGGCACCAGTTCTAGTCCTGGCTGTTCCTCTTCCAATCTGGCTCTCTGCTATGGCCTTGGAAAGCAGTAGGAGATGGCCCAGGTCCTTGGGCCACTGCACTCCTGCACTTCTGGAAGAAGCTCCTGGCTCCTGGCTTCCGATCAGCATAGCCATTGCGGCCACTTAGGGAGTAAACCAACAGACGGAAGACCTTTCTCTGTCTCTCCCTCTCACTGTCTGTAACTCTACCTCTCAAATAAATAAATAAAATATTTTAAAAAATAATAACACCCACAATGAATAATTAATGAATCTTAGATTTTCTATATTTGTACTGGTATTAATATGTGATTTTGGAGCTCATATCACTGTTAAATTGCACGATAAATATCTGTTTATATTTATTTGTCTCAGATATTATCTTTTTGTCATCCGTGTTTAACACAGTGCTTCCATTATATAGTGGCTACTAATTTATATTTGTTGATTATTTATAAATGAATAATTATTTAAAATTCTGTTATCTTGCAATCATCAAAACCAGTACATATTAGAAGATAAATCTATTCAAGTAGATTGATTCTTTATTCACTGTGAATGGCTACTTAAAACAGTCAATAAATTTGTCTATAAAATAAGTCATTAATTCTGATTTAGGTTGGTGTAATTTTACCACAATACAGTGGAAACTGGTGGTTGCTATAAGGCTCTTAAGTACTAACGCTCCTTTTACTGTTTTTTATTTTGTTGGTCCCCAGACTTGATCCCAGTGCTAAATAACTATACTAAACAGACTTTCAAATATTTGATAAGGAGATGTAGTAAATGAAAGTAGGACTGAGCCATAGAAGGAAAAAGTGGAAATAATGTCAATAGAAAAAAGTTGAAGTCAAAAATGCAATTAAATTTAGACAGTAATCAAAACATCACATTGTACCATATAAATAGATTACAATTTTTGTCACTTAAACGTTTTAAAAATTTATTAAAAATTTAAAAGGTAAAATTAATTTTAAAATGAATAAAATATAATATTGTAGAAGTAAGTTCAATATAACTTATTTTAGTATAGCTATATTGTTTTCATACTACAGACACTTCTGGAAATGCTAATTTTTATAAAGTAGTTTCACTGCTTTAGTGAAATGTTTATGAAATATAAATAAGAAAAATTGTCTTTGTTATTCAATACACTTGTATTAACAAATTTACCCACATGGCAGTGGGCATTGTATAACAGCAGATTAAGCCCCTGCTTGGTATACCTGTATCCTATGTTAGAGTGTCACATCAAGTCCTGGCTACTCCACTTCTGATCCAGCTTCCTGTTAATGCACCTGAGGAAGGCAGCAGATGATGGCTCAGGGGTTCCTGTCACCTACAAGGGAGACCTAGATGGTGTTCTGGGCTCTTGGTCTCTGCATAGCCCGGCCCTGGCTATTGTGGACATTTGGGGGATGAACTAGTAAATTGAAGATCTCTCTCTCTCTCTACCTTTCAAATAAATATATCTTTAAAAAATCTTAACCCTGTAATTATAAAGTAAATTTTAAAAAGTCAACACAAAGTTAAAAAAAGGAAAAACAAAGGAGGAGGTAGAGGAGAGAGAGGGAAGCATCATTATATTCTTAGAATTGTATCTATGAGCTGCTTGAAATATGTTCTTTATATTCATAGAAAATTAATAAACATTTTAAAAATTAAAAAAGTTCACACACAATGTCTTCAAACAGTTTTGCTGAGTGCCCTCTGTGTTTTAGGCATTAGGTTGATTCAGAGACTATACAGCTTTAGCCTATAAGAGCTTATATGCAGTTAAAAAGTAAAATGACAAGGTAGATAATGACTCCAATAAAGGGTAATGATGATGAGAGCACAGAAATTGGACCCACAAACTAGTCCAGGATGAGTCTGGAATGATTTATAAAGTGTTCTGAATCCAGCCTTAAAGGACAAGTCAGCCAAAGCTAATTGTGTTAAGGCCTATGGTTGAAAGTAAAAGCATGGAGTTTTGTAGAAATGGAGATAGTTTAGTATATCTGGAGTTTCATTAGGAGAATTGTAAAGCTGGGGATATTTCGAGTATTCAGATCAAAAAAGCCTCATATTCCCTGTTAGGGTTAGGAATTAATTTTTAAGGCTACCAGGAGCCCTTGAATGCCTTTATGCAGATACATATAACCTGCTGCACCTTCTTGGTTTTTTTTTGTTAAAGATGTATTTATTTATTTGGAAGGTAGGGTCACATATATAAAGAGAGGGAGGAGCCGGCTCTGTGGTGCAGTGGGTTAAAGCCCTGGCCTGAAGTACCGGCATCCCATATGGGTGCTGGTTCTAATCCTGGCTGTTCCTCTTCCAATCCAGCTCTCTGCTGTGGCCTGGGAAAGCAGTAGAAGATGGCCCAAGTCCTTGGACCCCTGCACTCACGTGGGGGACCTGGAAGAAGCTCCTGGTTCCTGGTTCCTGGCTTTGGATAGGCGCAGCTCTGACCATTGAGGCCATCTGGGGAATGAAGCAGTGGATGGAAGACCTCTCTCTCTGTAACTCTGTCTTTCAAATCAATAAAATCTTTAAAAAAGAGAGACAGACAGAGACAGAGAGACATAGAGAGACAGAAAGGTTCTGTCTGCTGGTTCATGCCCCCAGTGGCTGCAGAAGCCAGGAGCCTATAACTCAATCCAGATTGCCCAAGTTGGTGGCAGTAGTCCAAATGCCATCATCCACTGCTTTCACAGGAGTCTTAGCAGGGAGTTGGTTTGGATTGGAAGCTAGCATTCCAACTGACACTCATATAGGATTGTTGACATTACAGGTGGCAGCTTAAACTACTGTGCCACAAAAACCTTGCCCCCTCCATGTTGCTCCTTAAAATAATGCTTCTAGGGCAGATATTTGGCATAGCAGTGCTTGAGAAACCTTCACCCCATATCACAATGCCTGGGTTCAAGTCTCAGCTCTGTTTCAAATTCCAGCTTCCTGCTAACATGCATCATGGGAGGCAGCAGGTGATGGTTCAAGCCCTTTGTCCCTGCCACTCACATGAGAAATCTATATTGAATTCCCAGCTCCTAGCTTCAGCCTTGGCCCAATCCCACTGTTGTGAGCATTTGGACAGTGAAACAGCAGATAGGAGTACTCTCTATTTCTCTCTGATTCTCATTTAAAAAAAAAAGTAGTAATAATATGATCCTTTTGGAATTTGGAAAATATGTAAGAGTGGGTTTGTGCTGTGGCATAGCACATTAAGCCACGACCTGTGATGCCAGCAGCCCAGATGTGTGCGCTGGTTCATTTCCCTGCTGCTCCAATTCTTATCCAGCTGCTTGCTAATGCTCCTGGGAAAAGAGTGGAAAATGGTCCAAGTTTTGGTGCCCCTCACATGGGAGACCCAGAAGCAGCCCCTTGCTCCTGGCTTTGACCTGGTCCACCCTTGGCCATTGCAGTCATTTGGGGAGTGAAACAGCAGATGGAGGATCTCTTTCTCTCTCTCTCCCTTTCTGTTTGTAACTCTGCCTTTCAAATAAATAAATAAGTTTGTAATTATATAGCAGTTTTAAAGTATGTCATGGTAGAAATTAAAAGAAAAAAAGGAGCAGGGAGTGTGGATGCCAGTTCAAGTCCCCGTTGCTTCTCTTCCCATCCAGCTCCCTGCGAATGTGCCTGGGAAAGCAGTGGAGGAAAGTCAAGTACTTAGGCCTCAGCACCCATGTGGGAGACACAAAAGAAGCTACTGGCTTCTGGCTCCTGGCTGCAGGCTTTGGTCTGGCCCAGTCCTGGCTGTTATGGCCATTTGGGGAGTGAACCAATGGATAGAAGATTGCTCTCTCTCTCTCTTTCTCTAACTCTGACTTTCAAAAAAAATGAGTACATCTTAGAAAAAAACACATAATTCTCATAATTTTGTGTCTGATTGAATTTGAGTGGTGTGACACAAATTTTATTTCAGAAAATGAGTGGATACAGGCATGAGTCATTGAAGAAGGAAACACACAGAAAGATCAAGATGCAAAATTATTATTTTAGTCTTTGCATATGTTAAATTTGAAGGGCTGTTGGCACATTTAGGCTAAGAAAATCATGTAGTAATGACCATTTCTAGAAATATAATTTAGGGTTTATTTGTTTCCCTTTTTGGTGATTGGCTCAGGGTACAATATGTGATCAAGTTCTTATCGAATGTAAAAGCAAATGTGCTGGGACCTTCTGGGAAAGTCTCTTCTTTGATAAAAAGAAGGAGTTTCCCGTGGGGAAACCTTGCTCCTTCTCTTCCCTTTCTGAGCACTGACTTACAGGCTTCTGATGTTTGGCATTGCAGAATGTTTCTCAGGACCACAGGGCAAAGGCAGAGAGAATCACAGGAGTGGAACTAGAGTCCTGATATCATTAAGCTAGCAGATATACTAAATTTAGCACCATTCAAGTTTTGGGGAACTAATAAAATCCCTTAAGTACGATTAAAATAATTTGTTCTTATTATTTGCAGCTAAAAACATTCCAATCTGAGAGTTGAGAGAAGATTTGAATATAACTCAGCAGAGATCTATTGGGGTTGGGCTGGGAGATTATTATTTATATGAAGATGTGGCATCAAGGAAAAGTATTCCTTTTTAAAAGTAGGCTACCCTTAATAATATTACATTAATGCTAGTTATTATTCAGAGTAATAAATTCTAACAATTAAGAAATTACAATTGAGAGGAACATTTTAAGGTCACGGGAAAGAGAGTGCCATTAGGGACTTCATTGAATAGGAGAAGGCCTTTTGGAGAAAACAGTTCTATTCCTCTCTGACAAGAAGCTGGGTAGCGCAGGTGATGAACAGAACATTTAACTGCGAGGTAGAGGTTATGGCTTTAATTCAATTCTCTTCCAACTCGGCTTACTCTTTATTTTGTTCAGCACTAGAAGAGTTTTGTGCTTTGCATCATTATTGACTGATATTATGAAGGATTTCTCTCAATAATCAGAAGGAGAATGTCCTCCAGAAATAAACAGAACATCCTCAACATGTAAAGGCTCAGCTGAGGGAGAGCCTGTGTTTTTGCAGTTGGACAAGGCAGCAGCTGATTGTCTCAGAAAATTGTCAAAAAGCAGACTTCTGTGACCAGCTGCCTCACTGAAGCACACAGTGTTCTGAGAACCCAGGAGTCAAATTGGTACCAGCTGAGGAGATAGATATTGGGCCAAATGCCAAACTAAATAAGAAAGGTACAAGAAAAGGACAATTCTGAGAGGAAAGGAAAAACTGAAACATACCAAAGAGTTATTTGATCACTGTTTTTTAAAGATACAACTGAAGAGTTTTTCACTCACAGCCTTAAAGCCCAAAACGTGTTCTCTCATTACACTCAAGGGAGGAATGGAAGTATTTCAACTGGCTACAGTAGGAACATACCAAGAAACCTCAGTCTGTTATGTACACCATTTCCATAAACTGACATTCTGCATTTAACAAAGTTGCTTAACCCAATGGTACCACGAAATACAATCCAAGATCCATCACTGTAATTAACTTGAGTATACAATGGCAGTACGAGCCTTTCCCAAACTTACACTTGATATTAAACTGTTACTGAACGTTGAAAAATTAGAATTGACTCTTAAATGGAAAAGCAATAGCTGAAGGCATGCTTTTTCTTTTCGAGGTATACTTCTCCTCCAAGATCCTGCACATAGAAGTCCATGCCTTCAACATTGTTTCCAGATGTACTTTTGGCACACATTTTATTTTTCATTTAGCTACTAGACCTTTTCTTTTTAAACCAATGTGAAGGATTGTATATTAAAGAATAGAATCATTTTCGAAACTTAGATTTGAAACAGGAGATAATGGTGACTACATTTTTAAGTGATTTCCCATTCCAGAATTATATGAAGTGCAAGAATAATAATGACTCCACCGTAGACTAATTTCTTTATATATATATATATGCCAAAAATTCAAAAATTGGATTAATCTTTCTTTGATTTATGTGTTCTTAGAGTAATGGTAAACCATTAATGAAGCCCTGCATCTTTCAAGAAATGATTAACCAGAAATAGAGGAATTGGCAAGTGCTCAAAAAAATCTTATTTAGTATTTCGGCCAAAACTGTAAATTATTTTTGAATTATTTTCAGTGTACATTTCAATGCTGCAGTGAACTAAAAAGAATTCTATTTGTTCAGCTTGAAGATGTTCCTCTTGGAACAGTACCAATTCTACAAAAGCAAAGAGAAAAAATGAGGGAAAGTAAAAACTAAAAATATTGTGAACATTTTTAGTGTGAGGATCTAGCATAATGGCAGAGTGCATTTTTGCAAGAATTTAAAATTCTTTTCTATATGTTTATATTTCTGAGAAGACTTCAAATTAATTGATTAAATATTTTTAAAGATTTGTTTTCATTTAAATAAGGCACTAATACTTGTATGTTATAAATTCCTTTCCTACCATTTCTTTTTCCCTTCTCCTTTATTTTTACTTTTATAGCCTAACCTACCAGAATGTTGAATAAATTGTCATTTAGAAGCCACTGACACCAGGATATAAAATAAATGAGTGAATAAAAACACTGGCATTAAACCAAAAAGAAATCCCTAAATTCTCTATATTCTCATTTCATAAAAATTAGTTGTTAATGAAAAATTAGAAAATGAAGGGGTAAGGTAATGAAAAGTAAAACTGCTGCTTCTCAAGGATAATCAGTAATAGTCACACAATTTTTCCAAATTTTATGACTAGGCATTACAAAATTTTAAATTTGGGAATAATACTTCATAGGCAATGTGTATCATGGTGTTTCAGTAAAAATATTAGAGTTCACATATGTAGCAGCACATACTAAAAAGAGGGGTGCATGTGTGTATTACATAATATATATACATATACTTACGTGCATAGTGTCATGTACTGTGTAATGATATTTTTGCAATGATGGACCATATATAGCATGGTGGTTACATAAGATTTTAATAGGGCTAAAAAGTTCCTATCACTTGGTGATGTAATTGCCCTTGTAATGTTGAAGCACAACACATTTCTCACATGTTTATGCTGTTGCTGGTGTAAACAAATCTATCCTGCCAGTCACACAATATAGCACATATATAGTACATACTTCAAAATGAAAATAAACATCTATGTTACTGGTTGAACTGTTTACTACAGCATATCCTTACTTCACAGCGTACCCTTATTTTAGAGCATACCCCTTCTTCTTAGACACATTACTGTAAAACAGTATGCTGTGTTATATGGACAGCAGCCCTTGCAGCTCCTGTTCAACACCTTTTTGTCTGCAACACGAGGCCACGAGAGTGACCTATACCATCCAGGTTTTGTGAGTACTTTCTATGATGTCCAGACAAGAAGGAATTAACAATGCATTTTTTAGAACATGTCCCTGTAATGATGCATGACTCTCTCCATATATGTAAATGGTTTTTCATAACATGCATTTTCATGACTTCTTGAAGACCTCTTTTATGCATGGAATTCAGAAATTTTTTGCACTGAAATTAACTTCTCTTTTAATTCCATTTTCTGTACAATTTTTGAAATCTGTTGATATCTACTTTTCTCAAAAATTTTTTTCTTTCTTTATTTGATAGTCAGAGAGATAGACAGGGAGAGAACCAAGCAGTCAGATTGAGAGAAAGAGACAGAGGTGGCTGGCATTGTGGCATAAAGTGTTAAGCTGCTGCCTACAACACCAGCATCCCATATGGGTACTGGTTCAAGTCCTGGCTGTTCCACTTCCACTCCAGGTCTCTGCTAATGTGTCGGGGAAAGCAGGGGAAGATGCTCAAGTCCTTGGGCCCCTGCACACACATGGGAAATGTGGATGAAGTTCCTGGCTCCCTGGCTTCAGCCTGGTCCACCCTAGCTATTGTGGCCATTTGGAGAGTGAACCAGCAGATGGAAGATCTCTCTCCCTCTCCCTCTCTGTAATTCTGATTTTCAGATGCATAAAATACTTCTTTAAAAAAAAAAAAAAGAGGAGAGAGAAAGACAGAGTGAAATGTCATCCACTTGTTCATTCTCCAAATTCCTGAGACTAAGGGGTGTGAAGAACTCAAATACTTCATCCATCACCCACTGTCTTCCAAGGTACACAGTGGCAAGAAGCTGGAATTGGGAGCAGAGCTGGGACTCCAACCCAGGTACTAAAATCTAGTATACATGTATGCCAATTGATTTCTTTTTCTCTTCTTTCTTTCTTTCTTTCTTTCTTTCTTTCTTTCTTTCTTTCTTTCTTTCTTTCTTTCTTTCTTTCTTTCTTTCTTTCTTTCTTTCTTTCTTTTTTTTTGACAGGCAGAGTGGATAGTGAGAGGGAGAGAGACAGAGAGAAAAGTCTTCCCTTTGCCATTGGTGCACCGTGCTGATCGAAGGCAGGAACCAGGTGCTTCTCCTGGTCTCCCATGGGGTCCAGGGCCCAAGCACTTGGGCCATCCTCCACTGCACTCCCTGGCCACAGCAGAGAGCTGGCCTGGAAGAGGGGCAACCGGGACAGAATCCGGTGCCCCGACCTGGACCAGAACCCGGTGTGCCGGTGCCGCTAGGCGGAGGATTAGTCTATTATCAGTCATACCCAATACCTAGCACTGTCCTCTTTTTAATGGTAATGTAATGCTTTCTGAATGAACAGTTAGATTGATTATATTCTTTCACTACCAGAAGTAATATTGATCATTGTTCTATAAGACTAGCGCGTTATTTGCAACAGTTGCCTCACATTAGTAAAACAGTCCCTCATTGAAGAACTACTTTTTGCTAAATGTAGTGTTGAAATTTGGTAACACAGAGGTGAATAAGACATAATTCCTACTTTAAGAAGGATATAAGAGTAGAAGAGACTTCCAGAAAGATTGTGTAAGATTAAGAAAGATGGATATGATAGTAAGTAAGCTAAGGCAACAATGATGAGAAGAAACAGACTGCTATGTATGACTGGGGCCATCTTTTTAGGGAATTGTATACCATGGAAGAGATCTGCCTCTTGGAATTCACTTGTTATAAGGCAAATTTTACTCTAATATAAAGCCTTGGTTTTTTTCCCCCTTGAGACATAGGGATAGTCTGAGTTAGTATAAAAAAAGAAAAGGGTCACAGATTCTTGGACGCTTACCATTTGAGAGGTATACAATCAAACCTTCAAAGGTAGTCCTTGAAATAGAAAGATGTTTTGGAGAAGTATGGTTGTACTGCTAAGTATTTATTCAGTAGCCCTGGAAACTACTGATAATTATGGAGGGCTATCTGCTTTGGGGCATTTTCCTAATTTTACCATCTACTAGGAAAATATGCATTCCATGAGAGCAAGAATGATTGTAAAGAAACTGGAACAATCCCTGGTACAAAGGCTCCCTCTGCACAGAAAGAATGAGTTCCTGTTCAAATAATTCATTCCAGACATTCAACCTCTGGGTTTTTGACTTCTATCTATCTCAATATTGCGTAGAGGGCATATACCATAATGATCTAAATATAACAATACAGCAAACTTAGACCGTTACACAAGTGAATGAAAGTAAGCAGTGAATGTAAGTAAGTGAATGACAGTAAGTAGAAGTGAATTTTTAAATAAGCTTTTCTTCTCTCCATCACTTGAAACTGATTCAACTATGTAAGACTCTATTCGTAAGCCTTTTGACATTCTGCAGTATGTCAGAACATGCAAATGAATGGTGATTCCTGGTGTCCTATCCATTCACCTAGAGGGCTGCTGTCTTTATGTGGTTGTCCTTTCTTTTCCTGAGTGCTTTTCATGCTGCTGCTAAAGGAAGCACATTTCCTAATAAGGATTAAAGATGATAAGGCATTAGATTATCCATTTAACTGAATACTACATGACTAGAATATTTACTTGAAGGAGAATTCTGAGACAGACTACTGTCTAGAGTGATTAAGGTATGGATGTACAGGAGATTTGAAATTTTTGGTCCTAGTAGGTTCATCCTCAAGAATGAGGTGGACAATATATGCACAACACATTTTTGTATATTGTTTATTATTTGGTTCATCTGTCATCATGTATATACTTTAGTATCCAATATCCAACCCAACTGAAATGTTAATTCAGTGATGTTTCAATAGAGCTATGAAGATGTTATTTTCATACTTTATCAACTTTATAATGAAACCAGCCTCCATTTTTATTGTCCAATGATATAAAGAAGATGTGAAGAAGAAAGTGGCATCCCTAAATATGCTCTATATTCAAATGAGTTTGTACACAGGCAACATTATATCCATTTCTGCACCTTTATTAATGCTATACCCTTCCCTACTTTTTCTTTATGTTTTAAGAACTAGCTATATGACATTTCTTTTGAAAATATTCCTTATCTCCAACCTTAAAAAAATTCTCCTCACTTTGTGCTAAAACGTACCTCTCAAATTTTTTGTATAATTTTGTTATAATTATGCAAGCTTCTGTTGCCCTAATTAGAACACAAGATTTGCGAGAACAAATTCCAATCAAACGTCACTGAATGTCTGAAAGTCTAAAATCTGATGCTTTGAATACATATTAGTATACTAATCAGTCTAGACTTCAATTGGCTCATGTGTTAAAGGGTACATTTCCACTCCAATATGTCATGTGTATATGACATATCATAGATAAAGTCAAGTCACCCATTATTCTGAAATAGCAGATGTCATGCTCACAGGTAAACTCTGCTAAACTTTTAGTGATATTACATTTAAAACAGGAAAATGAATCTTCCCCAGTTTTTTTGGAATTGATTCTGTTTCTATAGGATTCTTTCTCTTTATTTTCTTTAAGCTTTGTTTTGTGGTTTTATTATTTTTCTATGAAAATTTAAAATTAATATCCAAGTATGGCCAGATATTTTCATTTACTGTCATTTCTTTTTTAAGGAAATACCATCTTTATTTAAAAAGTTATTTATTTGTTTATTTTTGAAAGAGTGACAGAGATAAAAAGGAAAAAATAGAGTTCTTACATTCACTGATTTTCTCCCCAAATATCTGCAACAGCCTGGACTGACCAGGCCAAAGCCAAAAGCTGGAAACTCCATCTGTGTTTCTCATGTGAGTGGCAGTAACCCAAGTACTTGAACCATTTGCTACCTCCCAGGGAGTCGTACACCATTCTGATACAGGATGCAGTCTTATTAAGTGGTGGCACAGCCTTATGTGCCACAAGGCTTGCCCTACCATTGTTAATTGACTCATTTGCCTTCTAATTCTTCAAATACATACTTAACTACATTATTTAACTTTTGCAAAATCTGGAAGCGGTTATTGTCCTTAGAGTTTTATTTATCTGCTTTAATTCCAAGAAAATCTTTTCCTGTTTCTGAAAGTATGTGGAAACTGTAGGAACTTCTCCTTAAGGGTTTTTATTTTGCCTGATATTTTACTCAAAGCATCCTGAAAACTCAAAGATTGCAAACATAGCAAAAACAAAAAACCCTGGCACAAGAACATTTATGTATTTAAATTGTGGACTATTAGATGCTTAAAATGCTGTAATAAGTGGTATTGATCAATTAATGCTTTAAAAGTAGATAGAAGCAGTTAAACTTTATGTATAACTTGTAGACATTAATAACCCAACTATCACTTAAATATTTGTGTAAAATATGTTTAAATATATATTTTCCAGTATCAAACAATATAACTTATTTAAATTTTAAAATCCTGTGAGGAAGATTCAGTAGGAGTCCTTTGAAACTGATAAATATTTATTAAACTTTATATAAAAGGAATTAATTCTAAGCAAATTTACAGACATGTAGACAGTATCATTAGTAGATAAATTAATTTAAAAATAAAAGAGAATGTTGGTAACACATAATTATCTACTACCAAAATTCACATTTTTTAGAGAATAAAAAAGAGAAAACTGAAAATACTGTTTATTAAAATTATATTTTCTACATTTTATTTGAAATTTTGCTATGTAATTATTATAGTAAGAAAAGTTTTTTAATAGAAAAGAGTTTTTAAATAAAATTGTTTTTTTCTAGTGAAAGAACTCTAAATAACACAACATGCTTCCTAAAACATTTTCTTCAAGAGTGTGCTTTAAACATTTATTCTGTTAGATTTACTGCAAGCATTCTACCTTGGAAAATGCTCATAATTTCTAGATTTAAGTTTAGTTGATAATTTTATAAACTACAAATATACAGTACAGTCCCATGTAGAAGGTGGAGCGAAGAGAGATGTACAATAAAGTACTATTTTTGAAAAAGCTGGAATCTTGTCACATTTATTTGATGTATGCAGATAGCTAAGTTCATCTCTTCGAACCTGTTTTTCCACCTTTCTTTGGGAAAAGTAAATGTAATTACTCCCCAGAAAGCAAGCATTCTCTCTATCTCTATCTCTATCTCTCTCTCTATCTCTGTCTCTATCTCTGTCTCTATCTCTATCTCTATCTCTATCTCTATCTCTATCTCTATCTCTGTCTCTATCTCTATCTCTATCTCTATCTCTATCTCTATCTCTATCTCTATCTCTAATCTCTCAGAAGAAAGAAAAGGCCCAGTAAGTACATAGCCTGCAGATGACCATCAGTAAAACAGGAAGAGAGTTCTTACTGGAAGAAAATCAACTGGCAGCTTGAACTTTGCTTCCCAGACAGACTCCAGCTTCTATGTTGATGAACCACCAGACTGAGGTATTTTGTTTCTGCAGTCCCTGGGGATCTAAAACCTACAGGAATCACAACAATTACAAAATTCAGAAAAGAACTTATTACAAGTAATTACATATTCTTTTTTAATTTTTTTCTTTTTTTAAAATTTATTTGACAGTGTTATAGACAGAGAGAGAGAGAGAGAGAGAGAGAGAGAGAGAGAAAAGTCTTCCTTCTGTTGATTCACTCCCCAAATGGCCACTGTGGCCAGCGCTGCGCTGATCCGAAGCCAGGAGCCAGGTGCTTGGGCCATCCTCCACTGCCCTCCTGGGCCACAGCAGAGAGCTGGAGTGGAAGAGGAGCAACCGGGACTAGAACCCAGTGCCCATATGGGATGCTGGCACCACTGGCAGAGGATTAACCAAGTGAGCCATGGCACTGGCCCAAATAATTGCATATTCTAATATTTATTTTTTTTATCATATTATGGAAAAAGTAAAAATAGCAAAAAATGTTTAAAACAAAATCATGTACTATAAATAAACTTCTATATGCCTAAATATGCATTACATATTAGAAATTATATTTAGCTCACAGTAGCTTTTCCCTTAAATAAACTTGCAGTTCTATTAGGAAAAACTAGGCACATGAGTACAGAAGATAAAATTACAGACCAGTGTCAGGGGTTGGAGGAGCCTTTGGGTCAGCAGTTAAGCCACCACTTGAGATTCCCACATTACATATCTTAGTGCCTTGATTCAAGTCCCATCATAGCCTTCTTTTCAATATACTTCTAATGCATACCATGAGAAGCAGCAGGTAATAACCAGGCAGTTGGGTCCCTGCCTCCCACATGGGAGACCCAGATTGAGTTCCAGGCTCCTGACTTCAGCCTGACCCAGCCCTGGCTATTTGCAGGTAATTGGAGAATGAACCAGTGAATGGGAGATCTCTTGGTTTCTCCGTCTCTCTGCTTTTTACACAAATAAATAAAGCAATCAATAAAAAGAAAAGAAACTACCTAGGATTGGTGCTTGGAAAATTGTTGGAGTTGATGGTTTATCACATATATGCATACATACATAAAATATAAATTTCCTTTCTGAACTTACTCTGAACTTTATTCAGTGGTTCCATTTTAAAAAATATTCCTCACCTCTAAATATTCCCAGGCTAGCAAATACCTCAGAATGTTCTGAATATTTCAATTTCTTCTGCCTTTCATTTGGAGAAACCAATCTGATCAGACAGTGTTGGGAAATTGTGAAAGGTTGAACAGATTTGTATTACATTTTACCTGTTAGTGGGTAGTAATGGGATACATTTCTATCAGCAGATTTTCAGCCTTGTACCAAGTCATTTGTAGCCAGTAAGTACCTTTCTGCTTACCCTAAATGCAACTAAGTTCTATCCTAGTAGAATATTAGAAAGCAGACAAATGCATGATCTTGATCACAAAACATCATTATTAAGGGAAAAGAAACAAAAACAGTGCTTTAGGAGAGTTTCATGTGAGATATAACATTTGTCCTTGCTTTTGAAGGAGAGGTAAATGATAAAACTAATCAGAGTAAAAGAACAAGAAATGTAAAGGCACCAAGAATAAATAAGCAAGATGTGGGGGAGAGGACTTCAACAATAATTGTAATATTTTGTAATTTTAAAAATATTTTTTAAGTTAGACAAGTTTCATGTTTTTCATTTATACAGGTTTAGGGACATAGTGAAGTTTTTTTTTTTTTTAAACCAACACTAGTTTTAAGTGTTGTGAAGTTTTTTTAGTCTGAAGAGTGAGAAGTAGTGGCTTTCTGTCACTCTGATTTGTATTTCCTTAATTGTTACAGGATTTCACCACTGTTAAAAATATGCAGCATATGTTTGTTGACTGTTTGGTTTTGCTCTTTAGTGCAGTGTTTCTGCGCATTATTTGTCTATCTTCTTTTTGGGTTATTTGTCCCCATGTCTCTTTGTAAGAGCCATTGTTTAGTAAATAACTTCTCATCTGTGCTCTGCCCTGCAAATATTGTTTTCAGATCTGTTTGTCCATTAACTTTCTAAGCATGGCTAATGCTATTTATTCTAACACTATGCTGAGAATTTTTTGGATGGTCAAATTTCTTTTTACTCATCCATGCACCAATCCACCTATCAGTCTCTTGGTTATCTGTTTTTAAAGATCTCTTACATTAGATTGTGCATGTGGTCTTTTGATTTTTCTGTAAGATTTTTGGTTTACAGTGAAGTCTTTGATGCATCTGGAATTTGTTCATATAGTCTATGATGAAAACTAGTGTCAGTAAGAAGAGAACAAGGCAGTCTATGCACTGCTGGCAGATACATTTAGAAAACTAGAAGTTGTTGGGACAGCGCTGTTGCATAGTGGGCTAAGCCTCTGCCTGTGGTGCTGGCATCCCATGTGGGCATGGGTTTGGGTCCTGGCTGCTCCCTTCCAATCCGGCTCTCTCCTATAGCACAGGAAAGCAGTAGAAGATAGCCCAAGTGCTTGGGCCCCTGCACCCACTTGGGAGACCCAGAAAAAGATTCTGGCTCCTGGTTCAGGATTGGCTCAGCTCCATTGCAACCATTTGGGGAGTGAACCAGCAGATGGAAAACCTGTCTCTCTGTCTATTCTTCTCTCTGTCTGTAACTCTCCATTGAAATAAATAAAATCTTTTTAAAGAAAGAAGAAGAAAGAAAGCTAGATGGTGATCCTTTGACCCAGCAACCTATCTCCTGGAAATCTATACCTAAGTAATAAAATCCTCAGGGATTGAGCATTTGGTCTAGCGGGGATGATGCCCACATTCCATATCAGAGTACGTGGGTTCATTTCTAAGCACTAGCTCCTATCTCCAGCTTCCTGCCAGTTTGGACCCTGGGAGGCAGTAATGATGGCTCTAACACGTGGGTTCTTGCCAGACACATAGGACACCTGGACTGAATTTCTTGCTCCCAGCTTTGGTCTCCAGCCAGGTCACTGCAGGCATTTGGAAAACTGTCTCTCTCTCTCTCAAAAAAAAAAAAAAAAAAAAAAGGAAATAAAATCCTCACTATCCTCACTACATAAGGAAAGATGCACAAGGATGTCTTCATTGCCCAGTGTAGTACAAATTGGAAACAAAGTAATTATTCCTTCATAGACAGCAGTCCTTTCCTGGACATTGCATCATGCAATACAATGCAGCCTTTACAAAAGAATTAGAGTGTCTACTTGGGAAGGTTTTGATAGTGGAGCATCAAGAACAAAAAGAGGGGCCAGCGCTGTGGCCCACTAGGTTAATCCTCCACCTGTGGTGCTGGCATCCCACATGGGCGCCAGTTCTAGTCTCGGTTGCTCCTCTTCTAGTCCAGCTCTCTGTGGTGGCCTGGGGAAGCAGTGGAGGATAGCCCAAGTGTTTGGGCCCCTGCACCTACATGGTAGACTGGGAGGAAGCTCCTGGCTCCTGGCTTCAGATTGGTGCAGCTCCTGCAGTTGCGGCCACTTGGGGATTAAACCAACAGAAGGAAGACCTTTCTCTTTGTCTCTCTCTCTCTCTTACTGTCTGTAACTCTGCCTGTCAAATAAATAAATAAAATCTTTAAAAAAAAGAACAAGAAGAAAAATGCAGAACATTATGTATAATTATAGTTATTTTAACACAATGGCAATTAAAGTTATTTGTAAAAATAAAGAAAGGAACATAGTGATACTTCCCACCTTACCCTTCCTCTCACCAAGTTCCAACCCTTCTTTCTCCTTCCTCTCCCATTCCCACTCTTAATTTTTACAAGCATGTAATTTCAATTTACATAATGATTGTAAATTAACCCAACACTAAGTAAAATAGTTCAACAAATACTATTAAAAAAAAAAAAAAAAAAACACTGTTCCTCAACAGAAGAGATAAGGGCTATAAACAATCATTGAATCTCAATATGTCCATTTCATTCCAATACGTTATATTTTAGGTACTCTATTAGTTACCTCAGATCTGGGAAAACATATGGTATCTCTTTTTTGGGACTGGCTTATTTCACTAAGTATAATGGTTTCCAGATGTATTGATTTTGTTGCAAAAGACAAAATTTCATTTTTTTTATAGCTGAATAGTACTCCATAGTGTATATATACCATAATTAATTTATCCAGTCAACAGTTGATGGACATCTGGGTTGATTCCACATCTTCACTATTGTGGATTGTGCTACAATGAACATTGGGATGACTGATCATATGGTAGGTCTATATTCAGATTTCTGAGGTATCTCCATACTGTCTTCCATAGTGGCTGAACCAGTTTACATTCCCAACAGTGGACCAGACTACCTTTTTCCTCACATTCTTGTCAGCATTTCTTGTTTGTTGATTTCTGTATGAGAGCGGCACTAACTGGAGTGGTTTGATTTGCATTTCCCTGATGGTTAGTGATCCTGAGCATTTTCTCAATTGTCTGTTGGTCATTTGAATTTCCTCTCTTAAAAAATGCCTGTTTAAGTCCTTTGCCTATTTCTTAACTGGATTGTTTGTTTGGTTACTGTTGAGTTTCTTGAACTATTTCTAGATTAAAGATACTAATCCTTTATCAGTTTCATAGTTTGGAAATATTTTCTGCCATTCTGTTTATTGCTTCTTCACTTGGCTAAGAGATTTTTTACAGTGCAGAAACTTCTCAGCTTGATGATGTAATCCCATTTGTCAAATTTGGCTTTGATGGCCTGTGCTTCTGGAGTCTTTTCTGAGAATTCTTTGCCTATTCCAATGTCTTACAGAGTTTCTCTGTTGTTCTCTAGTAGTTTAATGGTATTGGGTCATAGATTTAGGTCTTTGATTCACTTTAAGTGGGTTTTTGTTTAAGGTGTAAGTTAAGGGTCTAGATTATACTTCTGCATGCAGAGATCCAGTTTTCCCAGCATCATTTATTGAGACTATCCTTGCTCCAGGGGTTGATTTTAGCAGCTTTGTCAAAGATAAGTTGGTTGTAGATGGGTGAATTGATTTTTGGAGTTTCTATTTTGTTCCATTGGCCTACACATCTGCTTTTGTGCCAGTACAAGGATGTTTTAATTATTGATTTTTTGTTCTTCAGTTTGTTATTGTGCAGTATCACATTTCTTGATTTGCAAATGTTGAACCATCCCTTCATACCAGGGATAAATCCAACTTGGTCCCATTGAATGATCTTTCTGATTTGTTGGATTCAATTAGCTGATATTTTGTTCAGGACTTTTACATCTATGTCTATCAGGGATATTGGTTTATAGTTCTCTTTCTCTGTTGTTTCTTTTTCTGGTTTAGGAATTAAGATGATCCAAGCTTCATAGAATGAGTTTGGGAGGATCACTGTCTTTCAGTTGTTTAAATAGCTTGAAAAGAGTTAGAATTAGTTCTTCTTTAAATATCTGGTAAAACCATCCAGTACTGGACTTTTCTTTGGGTGAGTCTATTACTGATTCAATTTCTAGCTGGGGTATTGGTCTTTTGAGGTTTTCTATGTCTTTATGACTCAGTGTGGTAGATTGTATGTGACCAGGAATCTATCCATTTCTTCTAGGTTTCCCAATTTGTTGGCATCCAGCTTTTTTTAGTGATTACTGAGAATTCTTTTTATTTCTGTGGTATCTGTTGTTACATTTCTTTTTTCACCTCTGATTTTATTGATTTGGGTCTTCTCCCTCTTTTTTATTGTTGGCTAGTTGGGACAATGCTGTATCAATTTGGTTTATTTTTTTCAAAACACCAACTCAATTTCACTGAACTTTTGTATTTTTTGTTTCAATTTTGTTTATTTCTTCTCTATTTTTAATTATTTCTTTTCTCCTAATTTAGGGTATGGTATGTTGTTTTTCTAGGTCCTTGAGGTGCATTGATAGCTAATTTATTTGGTACCTTTCCAAATTTTTCATGTAGGCACCAATTGGTATAAACTTCCCTCTTGACACTACTTTTGTTGTATCCTATACGTTTTGATATAATGTATTGTCATCTTCATTCATTTCCAGAAATTTTTTGATTTATAAATAGTGATTTTGTCAGCATTTTTACTTGCCCCAGTAGCTCCCCATCGCCCCAGGAATGGTCATTAGTTTTCCAATAGAAAGGAAATATTTGTCTCTATTAAGTCTCTTTTTGAGGAATCTGTGCAATATTCAAGATAAGTCTGAATATTTACATTAGAATACTGTCACTTTAGTTTCTAAACATAGTATTTGATTGATTGAAATATAACTAAGACCTTGACTTAGTTTGAAATTATAGAAAGCCAACGTCTAATCACATTCCTACTTAAAAGCATTTGTTATTGGTGCATGTTTGAAAACTAGCTCAAAAGAAAAGAAACAACACCTGATGCACTCATCTTCCTTTGAAATTCATTCTTTATGTTTTTGCCTCAGATCAGTCCACTCTGATTAGCATCTAGGAAACTCTAACTAGTTATAGTTCACTTAAATAATAGAATAGTTTTTCTAAACTAGTAAAGTGATTCAAGTTCATTAAAAATATCTCCTATATAATTAAAAATAATATTTTTGAAGTTTCATTTCTTTTTTTTTAAGATTTATTTATGTATTTGAAAGTCAGAGTTACACAGAGAGAGAGGCAGAGAGAGAGAGAGAGAGAGGTCTTCCATCCAATGGTTCACTCCCCAATTGGCCACAACGGCTGGAGCTGAGCCGATCCAAAGCCAGGAGCCAGGAGCTTCTTCTGGGTCTCCCATGTGGGTGCAGGGGCCCAAGGACTTGGGCCATCTTCTACTGCTTTCCCAGGGCACAGCAGAGAGTTGGATCGAAAGCAGAGCAGCCGGGTCTTGAGCCTGCACCCATATGGGAGTCCGACGCTTCAGACTAGGGCATTAACCCACTGCTGCTACAGCGCCAGCCCTGAAGTTTCATTTCTAAGATTGTGTTTTGCTCTTTTTTTAAAAAAATAGTTGCCTATTCTAATTTCATGGCTGCAATAACATCTTTGTTTAATATATAAAACTTTAAATGGAAATTTATTTTCTCAGTTTTCTTTACTCCTGTTTTTTCCATCAGATTTTGAATGTTTCTCATCCTAGCCTTGTGTTTTTAATTCTATTTTGTCAAGGGACTGTTAGTTCTTAATTGAATATTCAAATTTATACCTAAGGAATGGTGTGTTAAGTACCCATGTCACCCATCCTGGCCTTCTTGACCATCCTGGCGCACACTGATCCCATTCTTGCTTCAGAGCTTTTGTACTGGCCGTTTTCCTTAGCTAGAATGTTCTTCCTCTGCATAGCTCTCCCCTTTAACTTTTTATAAAGATTTGTTTATTTATTTGAAAGAGAGCGAGAGCGAGAGAGAGAGAGAGAGAGATCAATCTTCCATCTGCTGGTTCACTCTCCAAATGGCCACAACAGCTGGAGCTGGGCCAATCCGAAGCCAGGAGCCAGAAGTTCTTCTGGGTCTCCTACATGGGTTCAGCGGCCCAAGCGCTTGGGCCTTCTTCTACTGCTTTCCCAGGCTGTAAGCAGAGAACTGGGTCAGAAGAGCAGCTGGGACTCAAATTGGAGCTCATATCCATATAGGATGCTGGAGCCACAAGCAGCAATTTTACCTGATATGCCACAATGTCAGCTCCTCCCCCTTTAACTTCTTAAGGTTTCTGTTCAATATAACTTAAAATGGATTTTCCCACACACTGCAGCAACATTTCATCAATAGGCTCTCCTACTTCATTTTTCTTGCCTCTCAATATGTATTGTGTAATCAGAATATACCAATTAAATATATTTGTACAATGCAGTTTCCTTCCTAGAATGTGTTTTCATGCAGGCAGGAAATTTACCTTCCTGACCACCATATTCCAAGTATGTACAGCAATAACACAGTAGGCGTTTAATAACTATTGATTGATTTTTACAAATATCTATGCATCTCTCAGCACCCACCTACACACTCACACACACACACACACACACATACACACACACATATACTGAATTTGAAGTGTGCATGGATGTTGTCAATGAGCAGGCTTTTCTTTCTAGGCCTTGGCTGGGAGGACATATGCTGACTCCTCAAGGGCATTGTTAGAAAGTCTCCTGTCTTTTACTTTCTGTTCCTTTTATGGTAGTCCAGAATGACCACAAAACCATATTCTCCCAAATCCGCACCTCCTTCTGAGACAAGACTATTTCCCCTTTTGTGCAGAACCAATTCGCAAGACTGTGCTAGCTTTAGCTTACTGATACTCAAGAAGTAGGGAAAGGGGTTGTCTTATTATTTCATAAATAACCATTTAGTTAATTACCTTAAATATGTGATCCAATACTCATCTCTTTTATCCATACAAGCCAGCTCTGAGAACCCCACTGGAGTAGGATTCCCAAGTTGATTTGCCTCGGCTATGCTTTGAGAAACAGTAATAAAATAAGAATATTCTGGAATAATTGTTGTTTCAATGTAAATTCATTAGCATTTTAAAGGGCGTATCAAAAGGAAGGAAAATATGCTTATTCTAACCGCCTCAACCTTGAAATAATATTCAAATGACTTGTCTTTCATTATCTATTTAGTCTATTTAAGGGCACATTAAAGAAACCTAACATTACACCATAGAAGAATGAAAATAAACCCTGTCTCTTAACCTGAAATCTTTAAACATCCACAGATCTCTACGTCTCCCAAATAGTCTAAAACTCATCACATACATTAGGAAGGCTCAAAATCTTCCCAAAGCTTTTCATAAGCCCTATGAAATATGTTGAAGTCATAAATATGAATGATTTTACAAACAAGTCTAGCAAAAGGAAGAAAAAAATCATTTTTGTCTAATCTGCCTCAGATCAAAATAAATTGATTTTCCTCCTATAATGTTGTAGTTGATCCTGTATCTTTAATGATTCAACATTGAATTCTGTGTACTGAACTGGCCAGGTTGCCTTGTTTGAAACTTTTTTTTGATAAAGCATTCCTCTCTGCAGCCAGAGGCTACACTCATATAGAGGAAATCAGGTATTAGTGGGCTGAGATAGGCTGCCAACCAGCACACTCCAGGGAGTGTCCTGGGCATAGGAAGACCCACATCACAGTGCCTTCCCTCTGAGAATGGGGCATCAGCATAGGAGCTACTTTCATGTCTGTCCCCACATCAACCCACTCTCCAAAGTCTGCGCTATAAATGGCCCAACCTTTGTGGGTGGGCGATGAGCAATGTGGTATTCACCTAATTTTTTCCCTTTTGCTCCAATGTAGGTGGTGTTCTGTCAGAATGATAGGCTCCCTTGTAAAAGTCATCTCTCTCTCTTTCACTCTCTCTTTTCCTCTTCATCTCATGGGAGAAAATAAAGCTGAAAAAACATAAAAATTTAAAAGGTCAGGAATTAACAGCTGGGAAGTCAGTCACACAGTTCTTATAGCAATAAGCAACAAAATATCTGTTTTTAGGCTTCTTTTATAGGCTTCTTCAATACAATTTCCATTAGTCAAGAAATAAAGATAAGAAACACCATAGAGAATTGAAGGTTTGGAAAAGTTAACATCTGTTTCTTAATTACATCATCAGAATTTAATGTCCTTCAACCTATAACTAAAGTTAGTCAGAAGCTGGACCAGATGGATGAGAACCAAACACTGGACATTGTAACATGATTTTCTTTATTATTATTATTTTTTTTTATTTTTGACAGGCAGAGTTAGACAGTGAGAGAGAGAGAAACAGAGAAAGGTCTTCCTTTTTCCGTTGGTTCACCCCCCAAGTGGCCACTGTGGCAGGCGCTCTGTGCTGATCCAAAGCCAGGAGCCAGGTGCTTCCTCCTGTCTCCCATGCGGGTGCAGGGCCCAAGGATCTGGGCCATCCTCCACTGCTCTCCCAGGCCACAGCAGAGAGCTGGACTGGAAGAGGAGCAACTGGGACAGGACCAGCGCCCCAACCGGCACTAGAACTCTGAGTGCTGGCACTGCAGGCAGAGGATTAGCCAAGTGAACCGTGGCGCCGTCCCCATGACTTCCAAATTAGGAAGATATGATACAAATAGCACAGTTGCCTCCTTTAAGAAGATATTTTAACCTTGGAAAGAAATGATTGCTTTGTTCCAACATAGCCTAAATGTAGCTTTTGTAGTTTGATGGATCTGGCTTTGATTTCCAAATTGACAATGTGCTAAGTTATTCTGTGGGTATTAATTTCTTCATCTTTAAAAAAACAGAAATAAGAATTCCAGCATATGTTCTGGGTAAAATGAGTTGATGGTTGTAGATCATGCCATCTTAAGGAAAATGACCATGTTACAAGGTCAAGGATCACCAGCTGGTTTTGGGAGACCTGGGTTATATCCCATTTAGTAACACTGTTCATTTTTCAGTTATTAAAAGGATTTATCATTTATTCATCATTTGGGAGGAAGAGTACAGTTAGGAAGTCACACAGAGTAAGAGAGAAAGAAGATAAGAGAGGGAGAATGAGAGAAAAAGAGAGAGAGAGAGAATGATATGCCATGCATTGTTTCACTCTTTTAACTCTCCACATGGCTGTGACACTCAGCGTAGGCCAGGCTGACTCCAGTAGCCAGGAATTCCATCTAGGTCTCTCACATGGATGGTAAGGGCCCAAGTCCTTGGGCTATCATCTGCTGCCTTTCCATACACATTAATAAGAAATCTGGGTTGGAAATGAAACAGGCAGGACTAGAATAGGCACTCTGGCATGGGATGCTCTCATGACAAATGATGACTTAATGCACATATAACTGTATATATTTATTTATTGGGTAGAGTGCAACATTTCAAAATGTGTATATAATGTACAATGATCAGATCAGATTAACTGGAATATCTATCATCTGATATTTTGTGCTAGTTGCAATCAAAGTCTTCTCTACTAGCTAATTTGAAATTTTCAATTAATTATTGTCAGGCATAGTTATTTCCTCCTATCCACCTGTACCCATTAACCCTCTTCTCTTCAACCATTTTTTCCCTGCATGCACCTTTCTTAAGATCCTGTAACCATTATTCTATTTTCTATTCTTTTAGATCAACTTTTTTTTTTATTTATTTGATAGGTAGAGTTAGAGACAGCGAGAGAGAGAGAGAGAGAGAGAGAGAGAGAGAGAAAGGTCTTTCTTAGGTTGGTTCACTCCCCAAATGGCTGCTATGGCTGGCGCTACACCGATCTGAAGCCAGGAGCCAGGTGCCTCCTCCTGGTCTCCTATGTGGGTGCAGGGGTCTAAGCACCTGGGCCATCCTCCACTGCCTTTCCAGGCCACAGCAGAGAGCTGGACTGGAAGAGGAGAAACCAGGACTAGAACCCAGTGCCCATATGGGATGCCAGCGGTGGAGGATTAACCTTGTGCACCACGGCACCGGCTTCTAGATCAACTTTTTAACTTACACATATGGTACTTTTCTTTCTGTGCCAGACTTATTCCACTTAATATAATGTCTTCCACTTCCTTGCATGTCATTGCAAATGACAGAATTTGTTTCTTTTTTATGCCTGAATAATATTGCATTGTATGTGTATATACATTTTCTTTGTCCATTCATCCATTTGTGGACAACTAGATTGATTCCACATTCTGGCTATTGTGAACAGTACTACAACAAAAGTGTGAATGGACATGCCTCTTCAATACATTGATTTCATTACCTTTGGGTATATACCCAGTAGTGGGATTGCAGGATCATAAGGTAGTTCTATTTCTACCTTTTTTTTTTTTAAATTTCAGTGTTTCCTTTAATGACTAACAGTGTTGGCACAAATCTTCCCTTTTCTATGAACCCTTGACAACAGCTGCTATTTTTTTTTTTTGTCTGTTTGATAATAGCCACTCTAGCTGGAAGTGATAATATCTCATTGTGGTTTTAACTTTTAACTCCATGATGAGCAGTGATGTTGAACATTTTTTCTTATACTTGTTTACCATTTGTATATTCTCTTTTGAGAAATATTTATTCAGTTCATAGTTATTTTTAATGGAGACACTTAATGAAGCAAATTCATTTATTTAAGTAACTTTAATTGCCTTCTACTCTTTGCCAAGTCCACATAATGTTTTTGGGATAAAATAGTGAAACCAAGATGGAAGTTCCTGCCCACAACATTAAGCTGAAATTCTAGTATGTTGTTTGATCAAATGTTTACATGAAATAGCAATTTATCTCACATGAAAAAGAGCACTTCCATATAAAAACAGAATTGTAATCTTTGTATTTTATACTCAGAAAAAACATTATCTGCTTCTTGCTTCAAAGTTTGTCTTTAGCTAAGAAACAGGTTATGCATATTTTATGAAAATGTTTCTTAGGAAATAATGGGAAAGACAAAATAAGTTATATAAGTTTACAGATATTTAAGAGGAGTTCAGTATTTTGGCACTATTTTAGTAGTTTTTGCATGCTCATTGCTTCCAAAATACAGTACCTCTTGAAAATATAACTCTAAGCCCCCAAAGTATTAATTATTATTTTTATTTATTTTAGTGTTCTATAGCTGTTTGTGTTGGATTAGTTTGGTACTTGGTTAGTACTTGTCTTTCTCCGGTATGGTTGTGGAGTTTGAGATTTCTTTAAAAAAAATGTTACTTGGTCATATTCCAACTACTTTTTTTGTTCACTGATACAATAAAATGCTCACAACTTTTATCTTCTTACAATCAAATATACCTTGGTAGTAAGTATTGTTATACATGTCTGCATACTAATTAATTACCCAATAAAAATCCCAAGGATTAGAGTTGTTGAATTTTGTTTTCTATATTTACAATCATAGTTTTAGAAATAACTGGCCTGCCATGTTTCCATGTGTCTTGTGATGAGCACCTCATGGTGAAAGTCCCATTAACGTATTTTTTTTTTTTATGTTCAAGGAGAAATTCAAATTCTTTTGGATTGGCTGATGTGTTGTAGGTTGCTGAAAGCACTATTTATTAGCGAAACCACAATATAAACAAGCCTCAGGAAAGTATGAAAATTCTATAGGATATCAGCCAAGTGGATTTAAGAGGAAAAGAGAAATGGAGGGAGATTAAGGACATATATTTTACTTTATCACATGTGGTTTTAATGAGCACCAAGAAAGTGAGGGTAAAGAATCTGACAACTTATAGAAATAGAAAATATTATAATAGCTTTACTGTTTCCCTAGTTCAATCCTTGATCCAGAAGTAAAGTGTACAGGTGAACTTTTTGGAAGGGAATCTATTTTACAGTTTTAGTTCCCAAAATCCATCATCTAATTTCTCAGTCTTATCTTTTGAGGGCTGCTATGATAGCTACAATCGGCACAGTAAGGTGTTTCAAAAAGTTTGTGGAGAATGGAATTTAAAAGTAAATATTTGGATTGTAAAGAATTTTGAAATCCATGCCTATGAGTGATATTCATGAAATTCATGAAATATGCATATTATGAAAAAGCTAAGCTTCTTCTTGCACCAAAATTAGCTAATCTTTTAAGTCCATTTTCCCATAACTTTTTGAAGTATCCTCATAGTTACAATTTTATACAACAGAGTTCTGCTGTTTAGAATGTACAAAGCAGTAAATCTGCATTCAGCCTAATGTTATAAATATTGTAATAAGGTTACCTTCTCTAACCTTAATTTCATCATTGGGAATATATTTCAATAAAATAGGCAAATGATTTCTAATTTAACAACATTTTACATTTCTATATTTTAGGTCTCTCTCTCCCTCTCTGATTAGGTTCACCCTCCAGGTGTCCAAAAACTGAAGAATTTTCTATATTAAAAAAAATCTCAGACACACACATCACACATACTAACTTTGTTGTCTTATCCTTCTCTTTTCCTTCCCAACCATATATTTTGAAAGTGTAATTTATACTCTTTATATAACCTCACTTCCCCCTCATTTCTTGATATAGCACAATGTCTTTCTGTTCTTATGTAGCTAAAATTACTTTGATTAATATAACCAATGACTTTGTTACTGATAAAGCTAACAGATGCTTTACTTATTTTTATTCATATGATAGCAGCATTTAACAATGTAGCTTTTGCTTTCTTAAACTAACTCATTTTATCAGCCAACTTACCTTATCTCTTAAGTTTCCCATCTCTGTGGTTGCTCTGTGTTCTTTAACAGTCCTTTGAGTGCACCAAGCATTTCAGAGTTGTGTCTTAGGCTTTCTCCATCTCACTCTAGGTGCTTTCCTGGAAGATGAGATCAATATATGTGGTTTCAATCATCATTTGATGCCATGAAGTCTCCTACATCAGTGCTGTAATTCAGACACTTATATTCAAATGCCTTCTAGAAATTCCCACCTGATTATCTCACAGGCCCCCTCAAGCTTGACATGTTCCAGATTGGACTTTTCACCCTCCACTCACTTCTCCACCTGCCAACTGACTCTTAGTTGTATGTTCTCCATTTCTGCAGACATAATTAGCATCCATTTATTATCCAAAGAAAGACATAGGGGCCAGTGCTGTGGCATTTCAGGTAAAGCTGCTGCCTGCAGGGCGAGCATCCCATAAGGGCACTGGTTCTAGTCCCGGCTGCTCTACTTCCAATCCAGCTCTCTGCTGTGGCCTGGGAAAGCAATAGAAGATGGCCCAAGTCCTTGGGCCCATGCATCCATGTGGGAGACCCGGAAGAAGCTCCTGGCTCCTGGCTTTGGATTGGTACAGCTCTGGCCATTGCAGCCAATTGGGGAGTAAACCAGTGGATGGGACCTCTCTCTCTCTCTCTCTCTCTCTCTCTCTGCTTCTTCTTCTCTTTCTGTGTAACTCTAACTTTCAAATAAATAAATAAATCTTTAAAAAAACTCCCAAAGAAAGAAATAAAAATATAGTTTTGATTTCATTTTTCTTCATCTTAAAATCCAAATCATTAGTCTTACCATTCTTATTCTCCATTTTCATTACCTCTGCTTCTCAAAAGGATACTATTGAATTGAATTAGATTAAGTTTAAAGCTACCTTTGTATGAATTTAATTTTGAGCTCAAGGTGTCTCTGTACATAATGAACTGTAACCTTACTTGAAGTGTAAACAAAATGGCATCTACTCCTTATAAGCAGGCAAGTCTCAGACACTCCCAGCAGCCCAACTTCAGTCAACAACAGGAAGCCAACTGTTTAAACCAGGTTCAAATAAGGTGTAGAACATGCTGTCACCAATAGTTATCTCTCTACTTCACTGCTGCTTTGTGTATGTCATTTCCTTTTCTCTAGCTATAAATATAAGCTACACATGTGGTAGGGTGGGGCATTCTGAATAATTTTTTTGTTCGAGACTGCTGTCCAATGCTAGAATTGCAAACAAAGCCAATTAAGATGTGCAAAACTGGATTTGTTATCATTTTCTCATTTAGCAATTCTGTAACACTTTCCTAATCAGTCTCATTAACTCTGTCTTGTCCCCTCCAGCTAATCTTTTCATCTGATTTGCACTTCTCTCTAAAAATGTGCAGGTAATTAAAAAAAATTAAAGCTTGTTAATTGATTCCTATTGTACCTAGAGCAACATTCAAAAAGGTGAGCAGATCTTGAAAGGCCCTTCATTATATAGGTCCTGATTAAATTACAAGTCATGCATCTACCTCCTTCTACTTGCACAGTCTCTCAATCCACCCTATATACAAACACATTTAATTGCATATCGGTTCCCAAAGCACCACACTGATTCTTCCATTTCTCATTTTACTTTGCCATCAGCTGCTAATATTCAAGTTTTGATTAAGTGGCCTCTGCTTCCAGAAGCATGCTCAAATTCTTCTGTTGGGTCCAGAGTTTTAATGTTACCTGATATTGTCCCTTATATTACCTTTCAGACTAAGTCTTATTTGCTTGTTTTAATGGCCCATATTCTCTCAATATACTGTAAGCACCACAGCCTTAGCTATCTTATTCACTGTATCATCTAAGAACCAAGCATAAATAATGAAATTTAGAACATTTACAATAAATATTGATTGAATATATACAAAATACAAAATTAATCAGTTAATTAGACTTTTATTTCTAGGAAAAAGGAATTTTTTAAAGATAGTATTATTTTTATTTAGAAGGCAACACATGCTCATTTTGGAAAACTTGGTCAATCCAAATACTTAAGATTATATTCACCCACATTTGCATCACATAAACAATAACAGTGATTTTTTAATCTAGTGTCTATTTTTATACAATTCAGAAAATTATATTACTCCTTAACTTGCTTTTTAATACCCATATATATATCACATTCAAGTTTATTTTATAATATATGTAAATGTGACTTGTCTTTATTTTAAAATCAGCAAGACTGATCTGCTTACTTTCTCTGATGTAGACTTGACAAGTATGAACAATTCAGTAGGCAGAAAGACTATTATGCTCAGGGCCAGCACTGTGGCATGGTAGGCTAAGCCTCCGCCTGTGGCACCAGCATCCCACAGGGCATGGATTGGAGTCCCAACAGCTCCACTCCGGATCCAGCTCTCTGTTATGGCCTGGGAAAGCAGTGGAAGATGACCCAAGCGCTTGGGCCCCTGCACACTTGTGTGAGACCCAGCAGAAGCTCCTGGCTCCTGGCTTCAGATCTGTTCAGCTCTGGCTCTTGCTGCCATTTGGGGAGTGAACCAGCAGATGGAAGACCTCTCTCTCTGTTTCTCCTTCTCTCTCTAAAACTCTACCTCTCACATAAATAAGCAAATGAATGTTTTTTAAGAAAGTCTATTATGCTCAAAATATGTTTTATATATTCTAAAAAATGAAATAAGTTTGCTCTTCTAAAACTAGTTCCTACAAGTAGATTACTAAATGTTGAGCAAGTCCTAATTAACAGTGGTAGTGATATATTTTTATGAATTCAAAACATAATAATCACTAACACTAGTGATTGTTGCAGTAACATATTAGTTCATGTGTTCAAGTGAAATTATAAGATTCCCTTTAGCAACACTAATTTTATCCTCTAAATAGCTGACCCTAGCATGGCGAATACATTCAATTCTTCATTTGGAGCCCGTAAAATGGGTGTTTCAAAAGTAAGTAAATCTCATATTTAGTGGCTATAACAAGCTTGTGGATCATTTATTAAGAAATATTGACTCTTTATCCCATCCTCAGAATTTCTAAAGTAGTAGGTTTGTAGTAGGACCCAGGAATATTCTCTTTAGCAAGTTCTCATGGTGATTCTTGTGAGGGAAGTATCTGGGCCACATTTTAAGAGATATTTCCTAGACCACATAAACCACCCATGGGATTTTTATGATTTATTTATAATTGTTAAACTCTGGAAAAAAATATCATTCTTTCTTTTTTAATAATGTAAATATGAGAATGAAAAACAAAGTCTTCCTTTACATACATTCTTTACCTTTATAAATATTGTCTTATGTGATAGTATTTTTAGTGCTGCTTTTACTTGAAAAAGGTAAGACTTTTAACCCATACTGCTTTTGTACCAAGACTTTTCCATAATGAAATAATTCTTCCTACTATAGAATTACTGTCAAACATGACAGCTCATGTAATATAGAATGGGATTTTCTAATAATAAAAATGCAGCTAATGCCCATTTCTATTATTTTTTAAGGTTTAATTACTTGAAAGCAGAGTGATGGAGGTAGAGGGGTTGGGGTGGAGAGAAAGAGAGAGAGACAGAGACAGAGAGACAGAAAGAAACCTGCCATTCATTGGTTCACTACTCAGATGGCTTAGTAGATGGGACCGGGCCAGGCTAAAAAGAGCAGGATTCCAAAACTCTGTGTCTCCCACTTGAGTGACAGGAACCAGAATCCACAGGTCATTCTTTGCTGTCTACTCAGGCACAAGTCCAAACTAAAATTCTCCATATTGGCAATATATCTAGCTTTCCTATGAAAATATCTCATTGTTAATAAGAACTTTATTCACATTAAAATTGCCTGCTGATTTCATTCAGTAATACACGGACTATTTTCCTCTAGTAATTACTGTCTACTTCTTATAGTTCTACTCAGAAATCAAAACAATTGAAGGTGGTGAACAAATTTTAAAGCCTACTCAGAGGTGTTTCTGTGGCATACATTAATGTGTTGGCATATGTTAGCATGTGTTAGCAAATCCATGCCTTCAGTTAAATAACTGATGCAAGGAAACCTCATTTTTGCATGTATAAATATAATTAAAGACTGTTCTATCACATGATACTAGGCAACTAGCACCACTTGCCTGTATTGCTTGAAACTGACTAAATTGATATATTTGCTGATAAAATATCTCCAGATTGCTCTTTTAGCATATGTGGCAATCTCTCAATTATAACAGCATAACCTTGATCTTAGTCATTAGGAGCAGGCATGACCATCTGACACAACAGAACCTAATCCGTATTCTAATCCATAAGCCTGTGTGGTTCCCAGACTGTGCTCATACAAAAAGTCTGGTGACTGCTTCTCTATTCTTGGTAATTCAAAGTAGAAACTGAAATGAGATGGCGCAGAATCATCAAATTGATCATGATAGTAGAGTGGGAATATAGATTATTAAAAATCAGAAAGAGTGAGACAATTCTGTAACTAAAATGGGAAAATACCGCATTAGGTGTGAAACCCATTATTGAAGGCACTTCGAGAAGTCCTATGAAGACTAATAAACCTTAAACCTGAACCATGTCCACTTTTCCTTGGTAGACCTGACAACACCTTAGTTACTATACAAAGATACATCAAAAGTTTGTAAAAATAGAATTAAAAGACTTTTATTTTGGTACAAAAAACACTTTGAAATTTTTCATTTTCATATATAGTTACTGTATCATAATTATTTTTCTCAAAAGATCCAATTGTTCAGCCTTTCTTGAGTTTTCTGAAGACTCTACTGATGAATGAAATATTTTTTTCTCATTTCAAGAAACATGCTTATGCTATAACTTCCCTTTTTTCATTACCAGATGTGCTTCAATGTTTTTTGGAACCATGAGAGCCTAACTAGTACACACTCCTACCTGTATTAAGGAAAGTAATATGGTTAATTCTTTCCTGAATTGGAAACCATTTCTCTTGTTCTTCAGATTCTTGAAGAAAAGCATTTAAAAGCATACATCTCTCATAAAATTAAGAATTTATAGTTGTATGAATTCCATCTATTCCAGTTCAGCAGTGAAGTTCCATTAGCATTACTCAATGCACTGGCTGATTTTAAATGATATTATATTGTTCTCTTAATGGAGATTGGCTTGGATGACCTATCATTTTTAAAAAGGACATTTTAGTAGATGTGTTATGATACACATCTGCATACATGTTTGTCTTTACTCATCACTTATATTTGGGGCTAAAACAAATAGCAGCTTTTCTTTTTCCAGTCCAATGTAACTTGAGTGGCTAAAGGTCAAAATAAATATTAATTTCAAAAATTTCATGGAAAAGTAGAATTAAAAGACAAGTTAAAAGGCTGGCAGTGTGGCATAGTGGATAAGGATGCCACTTTCAGCACCAACATCACATATGGGCACTGATTCGAGTCCCAGCTGCTCCATTTCTGATCCAGCTCCCTGCTACTATGTCTGGAAAAACAGTGGAGGGTGGCCAAGTGCTTGGGACCATGGACCCATGTGGGAGTCCCAGATGAAGTTCCTGGTTCCTGGCTTTGGCCTGACCCAGTGCTGGCTGTTGAGGACATTTGGGGAGTGAACCAGTAGAAGGAAGATTCTCTTTCTCTGTCTCTACCTCTCTCCATCCTATACCTCTCCTTTTCTGTAACTTTGATTTTTAAATAAGTAAATAAATAAAATCTTTTAAAAAGATAATTTAAAGTTAGTAAAATAAATCAATTAAAAGACAAGTTAAAATTAATTTTTGATGCAAAAAATTAAAATCCATTGACTTTTTTATAGTGTACATTTTTTTCAAGAATGGTTGTATTTGCAAAGTAGAAGGGACGTTAAACATTCCCGGAAAAAATTGACTAGCGTTGTATGTAACCGAGAAATGCCAAATCTGGTGAGAAGTTAAGCTCTATCCATTAAAATTCAGGACTAGGGCAGGCAATTAGCACTGTGGTTAAATTGCCGCTTGGGATGCTTGTATCCCGTGTCAGAATACCCGGTTCAAGCCACTTCCAATTCAGTTTCTTACTAATGCATATCCTGAGAGGCCCATATAATCATCCAAGTAGTTGGATCCCTGTCACTCACTTGAGAGACTTAGACGGAGTTCTGAGCTCCAAACTTCAGCCTGGTGCAACCCTGGCTGTTGTGAACATTTGTGGAGTGAATCAGTGGAGGATCTCTCTCTCTCTCTGTCTCTCTCTCTCCCTCATATGTCTTTGCCTTTCAAATAAAATGAACATTTAAAAAAAAAATTTAGGACTGCATATAATGCTTATGTAAAGTAGGCATTTACTTTGTATTTAATTTATTATAAAGTAGAAATGCACATCCCAGAGAAATGTCCATTATATATTCATAAGTGATAAAAATAAGTTGCATATACATGCATAATAAAATTTCATATGTAGAAATCATACCAAAATCCTATAGATACATATATGTCTGTTTCTAAATATCATAGATTAAAACAACTAAAGGGAGAGATTAGCAGCATAATATGTTTATAAAAACTATTATTCTTCTTTAGAATTCTAGTATTTTCTTCTGGTTAAGGATAAGGAGTTTGTTGTTTGTAATTTTGGAAGAGGCATTTAAGACTTAAAATGAAATATAACAATGTCTTTAATCTAAAAACTTAACTACAGAAAATTATTATAAATTTAAGAAGTTGTTTTTGTAATAGAATACCAGATAATATTTACACTACTGACAGGATGTCTCCCAGTTTACAGTGGAATATACTGTAAACAAATGTAATGACTTCAGAGAACTGTGGTAAATTCAACTAAATTGAATTATAATTGATGACAGAGGTTTTCCCCCAAGTTGCCTATATTACTTTTGACTCATAGCCATATTTTTTTTGTTCTCAACTGAAAGTCATTTTAAAGAAGCACATCGAGTATTTCATATTTAAAAGCATTCAAAATGTCCCTCTAGTCTTCAAGAGAAGACTCAGATGGACTCAAATGGAATGTTGATATCCTATCCACTTTGTGCTTCTCCTTTTAACTTCATCTCTCCCATCGTTCCCCTTACCTGTTTTACCTCAGTCTGGGGAAGGGGTTCCAAGCTACCTGCCTCTGTGTCTGTGTACATCCTGCTTCCTTGTGCTAGAATGTCTCCCAACTCACAAGGCCCACTTTCCAGAAAAGTTTTATTCCTATTTCAATGTTAAATCATAATGTCTTCTTGATTTAGCATTTTCATGCCTCAAAGAGTTCGCCTGGATTAGGTACCTTCCCAGCACATCCTCAGAAATTTCAGGGCTTTTCTTTCTCATGGCATTCATCCCAGTGAATTCAATTTTTTCAGCTTTATTGAAGTATAATTGACATACAATAAACAGAACGTTTTAAAGACTATAATTTAATGAGCTCTGACATATGTATACAGCCATGAAACCATCACCACAAATCAAGATAATGAACTTTTTCATAACCCAAAAAAATGTGTTCACTCCCCCTTTGTATTTCCTCCCATCCCCAAACCCTTCCAGTGTGTCCCCAGGCTACCACTGATCCACTTTATTTTGTGATAGATTATTTTGGATTTTGTAGAATTTTATATAAATGGAACAAAATAGTATGTATTCCACTTTGTGGTTTTTTTCCCACTCAGCATAATTAAGATTCACTGATATTGTTGCATGTCTCAATAGTTCATTCATTTCCGTATAGCATTCCATGGTATGTTTATACCAGCATTTGTTTATTTTGGGCTTTGAGATATCCAGAGACAGTAACATATGGAGACTGAAACAGATTGGAGTGATGCATCTACAAACCAAGGAACTCCAAGGATTGCCAGCAACCCTAAGAAGCCAGGAGAGAACAATGGAGCAGATTCTCCTTCAAAGCCTCCAGAGCGGGACAGGAGACATAGTGCAGTGAATTCAGCTGCGTTTGCCACCTGGATCATGTATGAACATGTCAGTGTCTAGTCCCGGCTATCACACTTCAAATTAGCTTCTTGAGAGGCACCAAATGATGGGAACCTGCCACACACATCGAGGCCTGGATGTTGTTCTGGGCACTGTCTTTTGTCAGGCCGAGTCTGGGCTGCGCTGCGCAGGTATTTAGGAAGTGAGCACGTATTGGAAATCTCTTTCTCCCTCTCCATCTCCCTCACTGTCACTCTGACTTTCAAGTAGATGAAAATAAGTAACCAGACTTTTAATAATTCTACTAAGGACAAAGCATCCAGAGGAAGCATGACCCCACTGATACCTTGACCCCTGACTTGAGCATCCAGAATCAGGAGAAAAAAGGAGTACCTGAAGCTGTACTTTCAAGTTGTTTTTATTAATTGCCTTTAAGTTCCTCTTTACAACCTCCCACCCTCCCACAAACAAATTTTATTGATGCAGCTAATAGGAATAAGTTGCTATTGTTTGGCCGGACAGTCTTCAGTCAAGAAAATTAAATACACTCATCTAGAAAAACCCACTTGTAGCTCCTTTTAACAGAATGGAATGTGCTCTTCATTTAAAATGGATAGCTATTAAAATATTTTGATCCAGAAACACTCTGTGTCACTCAGAGTCCACTCAGGAAACAAAAACATCATTCAGCATCCCAAAAACTACAGGAAATTCAAGTCCAGGAATTTATTATATAATTAATGGAAGAGGTTGAAAGGCTGACCAGGGAAGACTGGGGGAAGTCAGAGATTATCAGCAGCAGGAAGTTGCTTTCACTCTGAGACTGGAGGGGAAAAGTGCAAAAGGAGAATCACCGCAGCACAGGCTGGGTTCCCAGGCAGAAGCTGGAATCCCCACAGGCTAATTCAATGATGAGAAGTCACAGCAGTGAAAGAGGAAGTTTAACCTGTCCTGAACTTAACCTTGTAAAGGAACCCAGGAAGGGAATTGGATCTTGTAGGTTCCGCTAAAAGGAATAAAAACGGAAGCAAGTAGATACTTCTCATCTGTTACTTTATCTCTTTCATTATCACTCACATCAGGCACAATCATGTTTCATTTTGATGATACAAATGTCTTACAGTTCTCCCCGATTCTCCTTCAAACCTCTTTTTCAGCCATTGCAGATGCAATAAAGCCATTTGCTTCTTATCTAAAGCAGTGAGTTTCCTCATTTGCTATACGATAAAAATATCAACTTATTACACTGATATTTTAGGCCCCCAAATCAGATTCAAACAGTCTTTTTAAGTTACTTCTCATTATTTTCCTACTTATTTGTTGTGTTTCTGCCAGATAAAACAAAAAGAGCACTGAAGAGGGAAAAAAGCACACAAAATCGCTAAATAATTTTGATAGGTCTAAAATTGTGTAACACAGACTCTGAGTCATTTGGGACACCAAGATTTATAAACCAGTGAGGACCACTGTAGGCTGTGGATCTCAGAATCTCACTTGAAATACGGTCATGTATTTTATTCAGTGTTGAATCCATCAGTTAGACAAGCACACAGCAAGAGTGTGTACTCAATATTTACTGAATCAATACAATCATGAATAATAGCCCAGTTTTATAAGATCTGAAGTCCTTGGTGAAAGACATGTTAACCAGATGCCCAATTTATTTGCATATAAATAACCAGCTAAGAATACAAACTACTTTGAGGCTTTAAGATATTTTTAAGTTTAATGGTAAAGCATTGTATTCTCTGTTTTATTACACAAACCCAATGAAACTTGTTTTCCTAAGTTGCAAAATATAATAATGAGAATTTTAAAAAGTTTAGAATACGTATTTAAAAGTAGAGAAACTAAATCAAAGAGAAAACTGGTTTCTCTATGAAAAATAGATGCTCAGTAAATGTTTTTGAAAATATGGATTAATCGAGCCTGGCACTATAACATAGCAGGTAAAGCTGCTGCCTGCAGGGCTGGCAACCCATATGGGCACCAGTTTGCTCCACTTTGTTATTTTTTGTTTGTTTGCTTGTTTGTTTTTTTGACAGATAAAGTTAGACAGTGAGACAGAAAGGTCTTCCTTCCATTGGTTCACCCCCCAAATGGCCTCTACAGCTGGTGCGCTACGCCGATCCGAAGCCAGGAGCCAGGTGCTGGCTGTAACTCTTTCAAATAAATAAATACATCTTAAAAAAAGAAAATATAGGCTAGTCAACCACCAATTAGACAAAAATGTTATCCTTTTTAATATTGCATATTTGTTTTTCCTCTATATCAGGTTTCTTTTGCTATCAGTTATTCATATTTATTTTCCATGTTCTAAAGAACTGTCTATAGCTTTATCCTTGTCTATATTTATCTTGTGGAGGTAGGATGTTCAAATAGCTTTTTTTCTAGTCTTAGAGCTAATATCTAAAACTTAGTAGTAATGTATCTTGTTCAAATATATGTTTTTGTGTGTTAAAACAGATTACATACCCAGATGTGAGGAAATTATGTATTTATAAACTCTTCTCAAAATAGTGTGTTAGATTACTCGTGTACGTGAAGAACCTAGGGTTTCCATGCTGGTAGCGTGTGGTTTTAAGCAGAACCTCTTTGTCAAGTGTATTTTCAGCCAAAATTTTACCAAAGTTAGCCAAAGAAACTGCCAATGTAAGGGAAGTAGGGCCATAGATTTCTCCTTGATATTGAGAACTTTTTTTTTTTTTTATTTGACAGGTAGAGTTATAGACAGTGTGAGAGAGAGAGACAGAGAGAAAGGTCTTCCTTCTGTTGGTTCACTCCCCAAATGACCGCTATGGCCAGAGCTACGCTGATCCCAAGCCAGGAGCCTGGTGCTTCCTCCTGGTCTCCCATGCGGGTGCAGGGGCCCAAGCACTTGGGCCATCCTCCACTGCCCTCCTGGGCCACAGCAGAGAGCTGGAGTGGAAGAGGAGCAACCGGGACTAGAATCTGCACCCATATGGGATACC
Organism: Sylvilagus floridanus; assembly: GCA_949820135.1. Classification (NCBI taxonomy): domain Eukaryota; kingdom Metazoa; phylum Chordata; class Mammalia; order Lagomorpha; family Leporidae; genus Sylvilagus; species Sylvilagus floridanus. The sequence continues at coordinate 94,311,528 of OX463225.1, read as the reverse complement.
ATCACCACTGGCAGAGGATTAACCAAGTGAGCCACAGCACCGGCCCGAGAACTATTAAAATATTATGAATTCTAAGGTGGTGTCCCATTAGGTTTGCTGTCAGGGAAGGTCAGCATGCATGCCTCATGTGTAAAAAACACTCTCCATTGTGGAAGAGTGATTCTGGGCTGCTCTTCCCATTGTCTTTGGCAAGATTAAATTGGGCACAATGTAGGGTTTATGCTGGAATTTACTCAAACTTTAGATTCTGAGCAAACATGAAAAAATGGAAAGCAAGCAATTGAAAAATCTGCTCTTTACAAGTTGTCACAGTAAAAGCTTAGAACAATTTTTGTTATGGAACTTTCTTAGTGCACCTAGCATTTGGAGGGCTCCTTCCCCAAAAAAGAGGCAACTGCATTGAAAAAAGCATTGCCTTATAGACAACTTGACTTCTGAGCTTCTTTTATTTCTGTTTAATCCAGTCCTTTGGCTCTAAGGCAATTTCTATTGCTCATGGCCTTGAACCAGATACCTGAATTGTTCTGAAAGTTAGCCAAAAGAGTGATTTCAGAACTGGAGAACATTTAACCACACAGAGAGGCTCTGAGAAGGCCAGACATTATACAAATTTGACTTAATAAAGTACACCTGAGTTCTCAGTCTCTGGCTATATTAGCAAGCCATCAAGGAGAAGGAAGAATTCGACAAGCCAGGGCAGACAAGGATAGGTTCTTACTTTGGAGTATTGGGAAAAGACTGGGTTTCCTACTCTATGGGCCAGATAAGGATCCAGGATTGTAAAAATGGAACATAATTTTAACTGTGGCATTCAAAAGAAAAAATTATATTGCAAATATGGTAGTTGGATTTCTGATTTTAGTTTTCAACTTAAACCCTATACTTTCTAATTATATCAGAATTCCTTCCCATGAATATATAATTTCTATGCTAATAAATTGCCACCAGAATTGTTTCTTTACACAACTAATAGCAAATGTTTTAATCTAATTTAAACAGAAACAACAAAAAATAAAAAAAAATGTGCCTAATAATATGTGTTTTAGGCACTTCAAATGTTGGGCAAATCTATTATCATCATCATTGTTGCTTTCAGGGCATTTGAAAAATGACCAGAGTAAAACCTGAAAATTTAAGATATTATGAAAAAATAATTATTGACAACAAGAATAAGCAATTTGGTTTCTAGTCCTACTTCTGCTACTAACTAGCTGGGTGTTACCTTAAAGAAATCATCTAATTTTATTGGAACAATAATTCTTAATTTATAAAATGAAAGAAATGCACCATGTGATTTCCAAGGACTTTTGTGACTCTAAATGCTCCAAAATTTCATGCCTATGAATGTTAAAATATTTTAGTGATGTAGCAATATCTCATTTTAGAAAATGCTGCTCCAATAGGATATACCACACTCAACTGCTATTGAATCAACCTAGTAAGAAAGGCTATTATTTGGTTGAGAATAAAGAATACAATTGTCAAAAAAAGTGCACATTCTTTTTTTCCTTTTCTTTTTAAAGATTTATTTATTTATTTGAGAGGCATAGTTAAAGGCAGAGAGAGGGCAAGACAAAGAAGGAGGTCTTCCATCTGCTGGTTCACCCCACCAAATGGCTGCAATGGCCAGGGTTGTACACAAAACCAGGAGCCAGAAACAACTTCTGGGTCTTCCACGTGTGTGCAGGGGCCCAAGCACTTGGGCATCTTTCGCTGCTTTCCAATGCCATTAGCAGGTATGGATCGAAAGTGAAGCAGTGCCCATGTGGTATACCAGTAATGCAAGCAGAGGCTTAACCTAATATACCACAGTGCTGGCCCTAACAAGTGCACATTCTTAATGTATTTAAAATTTTCAAAGTTCTTGACAACTTAATAACTGCCAAACTTCCTGATTTTACTGTTTTCCTTTATGAAAAATTATTTGAGTTGCTCATACACAGTTTTTTAAAAGTTCTTCCCTTCAAACTTTTCAAATTACTAAAATAATTTTACTCATCAATAGGGTGTGGTTATCAAGTGAAAATTTTTTATTTATTTTTTAATAAAGCTTTTATTTAAAGAATATAAATTTCCAAAGTACAGCTTATGGATTACAATGCCCCCCCATAACTTCCCTCCCACCCGCTACCCTCCCCTTTCCCACTCCCTCTCCAAATAAATTGTGGCCTTGCCATAATGTGTACCATTTTTCAGGGAATACATACATTTACTTTCTTTTTTTTGAAGATTTATTTATTTATTTATTTGAAAGTCAGAGTTACACAGAGAGAGAAGAAAAGGCAGAGAGAGAGGTCTTCTATCCACTGATTCACTTCTCAATTGGCCGCAACGACTGGAGTTGCGCCAATCTGAAGCCAGGAGCCAGGAGCATCTTCCCAGTCTCCCACGCCAGTGCAGGGCCCCAAGGACTTGGGCCATCTTCTACTACTTTCCCAGGCAATAGCAGAGAGCTGGATCGAAGAGGAGCAGCCCGGACCCGAACTGGCACCCATATGGGCTGCCAGCACTGCAGGTGGTGGCTTTACCTGCTACACCACAGCGCCGGCCCCCATACATTGACTTTCAACAACCTGATGAAATTCCTCTTTTTTCATGTTGTTTTTCATACTTCCAAAAGCTTTATCCATTATTTAATTCATAAAACTTTATCGATTATTTAATTACTTCCTTCATACGAAGTTTTTCCTTCTGAATTTTATTTCATTGGTGTACATTCAAGAAATATTTGCTGGCCGGCGCTGTGGCTAACTAGGCTAACCCTCTGCCTGTGGCGCCAGCACTCTGGGGTTCTAGTCAGGGTTGGGGCGCACGTTCTTTCCCGGTTCTCCTCTTCCAGTCCAGCTCTCTGCTGAGGCCCAGGAGTGCAGTAGAGGATGGCCCAGGTCCTTGGGCCCTGCACCTGCATAGGAGACCAGGAGGAAGCACCTTGCTTCTGGCTTCAGATCAGCACAGTGCACCAGCTGTAGCAGCCATTTGTGGGGGTGAACCAACAGAAGGAAGACCTTTCTCTTTGTCTCTCTCTCTCTCACTGTCTAACTCTGCCTGTCAAAAAAAAAAAAAAAAGAAGAAGAAATACCTGTTATTTCCGAAGTGCTTCACAGACATGCATATGCAGTGTGTAGTACCATGAAAAAATATCATTATGGGTAGGCTGTTAAAATACAGCATTCACAGTAGAATATCTTGATTTTCTAGAACCTTTACTACTGAAGGCATGGGCCATGGGGTAGCAACTTTTTTTTTTTAAGATTTATTTATTTATTTGAAAGTCAGACTTACAGAGAGGCAGAGGCAGAGAGAGAGACAGAGAGAAAGAGGTCTTCCATCCACTGGTTCACTCCCCAGATGACCACAATGGCCAGTGCTGGGGCGATCTGAAGCCAGGAGCCAGGAGCCTCCTCTGGGTCCCCAACGCCGGTGCAGAGGCCTAAGGATCTGGGCCATCTTCCACTGCCTTCCTAGGCCACAGCAGAGAACTGGATGGGAAGTGGAGCAACCGGGGCCCAAAGCGGTGCTTATATGGGATGAGCCTGCACTTTACCCACTATGCCACAACGCCAGCAATTTGGTGTTACATGGAAGCTTATTAGAAATGCAGATTCTTGGTTAGGACATTTAGAATATTACTTAAGAAGCTACATACATGAGTTCAGGTCTGGCTCTTCTACGTTGCAATTTCTTCCTCATGTGCACCTTAGGAAGTGACAAATGATAGCTCAGTCAGTCAGGTCCCTCCTGCCCAAATAGGAGACCTAGAATAGTTTCCCAGCTGCTGTCTTTGACCTACCTCATCCCGGCTTTTGTGGGAATCTGAGGAGTCAGCCAACAAATGGGAGATTTCTTTCTCTCTCTCTCTCTCTCTAATAAGTAAAATAAAAACTTAAAAGGAAAGGAAAGAAAAGAAAAAGAAACAATCAGCCTTACCTCAGCTCTCTTGAATCCAGGTTGATGCATGAACACACCAAGTTTGAGGAACAGTGGTCCAAAGGAGATGCTAATGCTTCCATTCTGAGGCCCACAAGCAATTTGTTTTGGTTTTGTTTTAGCTTTTCACCCACCCTCATGTTTTTCCTGAGTTAGCATTAACATAATTGTTAGTTGTCATAAAGTGACATATTTCAATTGACACTTGTGAGTTATCTTGCAGGAATATTTAGATGTTGACTTTGAAGGGAGATATTTTCCACATAGTATAAAGCATTTAGGTGGTGTTTTGAATATATTTTTAAAAAAAGATTTATTTATTTGAAAGGCACATTTACAAATTGAAAGAGAGGAAGAATAGAAAGAGACCTTCCGCCAACTGGTTCACTCTCCAAATGGCTACCATGGCCAGGGCTGGGATAGGCTGAAGCCAGGTTCCTAGAATTCTATGCGAGTCTTCCACAGGGATGGCAGGGGCCCAAGCATTTGAGCCATCTTTAGCTGCCTTCCATGGTGCATTAGCAAGGAGTTGGATAGGAAGTCTGTCATAGGGGACTCAAATGCATGCTCATATAGGATACCAGCATTGCAGGTGGTGGCTTAACCCACTGTGCCACGATGCTGGCCCCTGAATATACTTTTTTCCACTTCTATAGTAAAATTGTGCTAGTTTGATCACATCTTTGAAGTAAAATGTGATTGTTTCTATGCAGTTTCAACGGATTTTGATTTAAATTAATTGTTTCAAAGTATTTTGTGCTTGGATACCCAACCATTAAAATCCATAGAGATGTATGACTACAACTAAGGGACAGATGTTGGCTCAAAATATGCTGAATACAAACATTACAAAGTATAATATGTAATTTTCCAACATCTATTTTCACTTCTGGTTGCCTCCCTCATCCAAAGATACTCATGCTTTGGATAGACGATCCTGTGATGTCATTTGGGGGAAAATTACGGTGTGAGTTTTGTTTATAACAATGTAGTGGTCAGAAGAACCCACTCCACGTTGGCACTGGATTACAGTTTAGAAAATGTTCATGATCATTTTCATTACATCCAAAGTACAGTGAAGAAGAGATTCAAAAATGGAAAGGGTTCACTCAAATCAAAGCAAATGTTTTCTAAAATGAGAACCTATACAGTATGATTGGTATGATATAACATACCAATAAGGTATAAGGCTCTTGCAGAAAAATTCTGAATCTAAAAATAAAAGAAAGGGGGAAAAGTTCAAATTATAGGAAATTATACTCTTCCTATCTTTCGTACTTACCCTCCTCTGTAACGGACATGAAGATACAAAACAGTGCTAAAGAGTGTTCATTTACTACACCCACGAATTTCTATCATTTGCCAATGTGTATAACACTGTTAGATGCTGCATTAATATCTGAAAGGAGAAAAGAAAAAAGCATGATAAAATACTAACTGAACAGTAAGAGTTGAAATTTACAATTAATGTAAGGCAAAATAATGTACAAATTGTAATGTAACTTATAAACAAATTCTAAAAGTTTGAAAAGGGACAATAAGTAAGGGAAAAGAGTGAAAATATAGATTAAAGAATATAGTAAGAGGAGGATAACAATGACAGACTAAAATATTGAGAGAAGCTGTGGCCATGAGAAAGACAAATAGACAAGTGACCAATATTTACTAAAAGTGGAGGCAACTTAGGAATGAGGAGGTACTTGAGAAAATGCACTGAAGATGTATATGATGGCAAAAAACTAATCATAGATTTCAAAAAATATATGCATTAAACAAATTGTTACATTTACACTTTCCCATAAATTTGTTGAAGTATCTCTTACTGGAATTTGAAAGGAGAGGTAAAAGAATTCTAATAGATTTCCTGAAAAGCAAAGTGTCTACATTAGGTCTATTTCAATTGCTTGAGTTTAGATGAACAATTTCGATAACACCCATTGACTGTTGATACAGTTAGGCAGTGCTGTAATCTCTTCACATGTCCCAGCTAACACCTAAGAAGCCAAAAAACGAAATGCTGTTGTGATCCCTTTCTTTTTCTTTTTAATATTTATTTTATTTATTTGAAAGTCAGAGTTACAGAGAGAGGTAGAGACAGAGAGGTCTTCCATCGGCTGCTTCATTTCCCAGATGGCCGCAATGGCCAGAGCTGCACTGATCTGAAACCAGGAGCCTCCTCCGGGTCTCGCACGTGAAGGGACCAGAGGACTTGGGCCATCTTCTAACTGCTTTCCTGGGCCATAGCAGAGAGCTGGATCGGAAGAGGAGCAGCCAGGACTAGAACCGGTGCCCATATGAAATGCTGGCGCTTCAGGCTAGGGCTTTAACCCACTGCGCAACAGCGCGGGCCCCCAATCCCTTCCATAGATAAGAAAATTGAGGCAGAGAAGGACTGAATAATTGGCTGTTAGTAGCAGCTAAATTTTTAAATTAGAATGTCTGACTTCAGAATTGCTGTTAACCACAATGCTATTAGGGCTTCTGGTGTGTAAATGTCATCCTCCTTCAAGATATTGCATTTCCAGAAATAAAACTTACAATGTTTTCTTTATTAAGAAGAAGTTTGTTTTCAACCTCAGTACTGGCTATTTTTTAAAGTCAGTGTAAGAAAGTTAAAAGGCCTGAGATTCAGACTAAGGATCTTCACGTCTTACTGATTTTCCTGCCTTCGGTAAATGATTTAATCTTTTCTCCTCATTGTTTAGTGTTTAATTGCCTGTTTCCAGTGTTTCTTGGGAGAGCTATAAAATTAAAGACTTGACATTGGGTAGACATTAAATTTGGCAGTTATTTTTATTTCTGATATCACTATTGTCATTTTTGCTGTTACTCTCAAATGCTGTTGAGTAACTGATATTAGTCTTATACATTTTTTCTCACTGGCGTATTAACTCCATAAGAGCATGAATTCTAAGTTGTCACTGCCTCCAATAAGGTAGCTGGCATAGAATAATGCTCTGTGAGTGTATGAATACAGGGTTACTAAGCATAGCTCTGCCTCTACTTGGAATTGTTACATCTATGGAATGTCCTTTTCCTGAATTCAGTACATAGCTCCATTTTTTCAAGATTTATGGTTACAGATTTTTCCATATAGTGTATCTAGTATCTTTTTCAAAATTATGAGGTATATTCTTTTTCCAAGTGTGCTTTCTCTTTCTGTTTTCAGCTAATCAGAAGCATAAATGTTTTCCTTGAATGCCCCCAGAATTTACTTGTGGATACATGGGTACAAAATTAACAGAGGTGAAAGTAGAGAAACAAAAGTCTGCTTCACATCTATGGGCATGATATGCTGTGACAAGTTGCTTTATGCATTCCATGCTTTCTGTCACCAACAATGTCAAGTTTACTGGAGCAAGGAGAAAACAAGGAGAACCCTCTTGATTAATTCAAGGCATCTGGTCAGCTTTAATAAAAGGAGACAAAAATAAATTGAGGCTGTGAAATTGATCCTATTGGCTTTTAATTCAGAAAGATCAAGAAATGAACCCCTTACCTTGTAACCTACAAACAATATTTTTAAAAAAAGTACTAAAAAAAATCATGAGAGATTTAAACATTAAGATAACCTTTTTGGCTAGTTTAATCCTTTCCATTCTGACTTCTTTAGCATATTCTCAACTTTAATATGTGTTGGTAGAATAACCTATTATCTGAATAACATAAATATTTTTATTTCTAAACCAAAAGTAGGAACAATAATGACATTAGTAGTAGATTAGTATTTTGGAAGCAATGGTTTTTTTTCTTATTAAGTCATTTAAAAGTGCTTTAGAATAGAATTAAATATAAAACTAAAGGGAAATTTGAGAAGTTAAACAAATTGACCAACTTTTAATGCCCTGAAGATTTTTGCCTATTTTTGTTAAAGTATGCAAGTGCTAAAGTAGTGATTTCACAGTAATGAAAATTCCATTTCTGTAGCACTTGTATCTTGGCTGGATATTTACAATCTTCTTCCCACCTCCCCCAGAGTATATTACATAATAAAATGGAATTTCCAGATAGAAGTTGGCTTTTACTGCTTAATGTATATTAGAGAAACCATCTCCTCCTTGTACTCATAGATAATTATATAGTATTGCCTCAAAATATGTCTGTGTTTGAAATTCTATTTTTATATTTCCCTTAAAGTTGTTTGTAAATGAAGTCACTTAATAGCATGATACTTTATTATTGTGTGTGTGTATGTGTGTGTGTTACAGTCTGCATAAAAACTATACAACTTGATAAGTGAGAAAAGCATGCAATGAATGGATCTAATCAACTCCTGAAAAACTACTCAGAGGAATTTTCAATGTTATAAAATCCAAGCTTCATTTACATAATTCCTCTGGGCAGCATACTTTGCTTATAAGAGTAGGTTCTAAGGAAGTCTAAACTCTTTTTCTAATTTGTCTAAATTTCTCTATTTGTGGCCCATAATTGAGCACATTGGAGATTCATTGATTTGATACCTACTATGTCAGGGCACTGCACTGGATCTTCATGAACTCCCAAGTATATATTTTTTCATTTTTTAAATTTTTTTATTTAGTAAATATAAATTTCCAAAGTACAGTTTATGGATTACAATGGCTCCCCCCCCCATAATTTCCCTCCCACTCACACCCCTCCCATCTCCAGCTCCCTCTCCCATTCCATTCACATCAAGATTCATTTTCAAATATCTTTATATACAGAAGATCGATTTAGTATATATTAAGTAAATATTTCATCAGTTTGCACCCACACAGAAACACAAATGTAAAATACTGTTTCAGTACTAGTTATAGCATTACTTCACATTGGACAACACATTAAGGACAAATCCCACATGAGAAGTAAGTACACAGTGACTCCTGATGTTCATTTAACAATTTGACACTCTTGTTTATGGCATCAGTAATCTCCCTAGGCTCTAGTCATGAGTTTCCAAGGCTATGGAAGCCTTTTGAGTTCGCCAACTTCGATCTTATTCCGACAGGGTCATAGTCAAAGTGGAAGTTCTCTCCTCCCTTCAGAGAAAGGTACCTCCTTCTTTGATGGCCCTGTTCTTTCCACTGGGATCTCACTTGCAGAGATCTTTCATTTAGGTCTTCTTCTTCTTTTTTTTTTTTCCCAGAGTGTCTTGACTTTCCATGCCTAAAATACTCTCATGGGCTCTTGAGCCAGATCCGAATGCCTTAAGGGCTGATTCTGAGGCCAGACTGCTATTTAGGACATCTGCCTTTCTATGAGTCTGCTGCCTCTCCTTTGAGGCAGCCAAGAATCCACCTCCCATGAGATGAGCTCATGACAGGACCTTTTGCATAACAGTAAAAACTTTGAGTTTCATCAAATTTAATTGAAAGTAACTGTATTATTTTTGAAAATTTATTACTACTATTTTTTAAAAGGTATTCAATGAGAATCTACTAATTTTCCTTTCACTATTCTACCTTCTGGGCATAAGATAATAAGTTTCTATTGTGAGGAAAATGCCTTTAATTAGTGGATGTTTCAGTTGGGCTCCCTTACCATTTTTGGCTGTGTCTCTCCCTCTTTAAATGTGTTCAAATATGTATGTTTATGACATGATGAAAAGTGAACTGGATACAAGATATGATACCCTAAAATTACCCATGATAGGATACAGGTTCTCAAGAGATATTAGTTTTTGTCCAATCAAATTCTATTCCCTATTGAACACACATACTTAGGTAAGACTGTTTCTCAGATTTCCTCATTTTTGATGACTTTGACAGCTTTGAGGAGTCAGATATTTGTAGACTGTACTTAATTGGGATTTGGCTGATGATTTTCTCATGAGACTGGGGTTACAGTTTTGGGGGGAGGAAAACTACAGAGAATAAGTGTAATTTTCAAATCATATCAAAATGACATACTATCAACATGTTATCATTGCTGATATCAAGCTTGGTCATCTGGCTAAGACAAAATTTGTAAGGTTTCACCACTTAAATCCTGAGCAGCCTGCACTTAGATGTTATTTTCCACCTCCTTGTGGACAAAATTTTGAATTCTATCCCATTTGCTTCTGTAATTTTTAATATCAAAATAAATTCATAGTTATTTATTTTATACTTTGAGTTATAGCCCAAAATTACTCAGCCTTAGTGATATTAATATTTAGGGCCAAGTAATCTTTTGTGCCGTGGGGCTGTCCTGGGTACTGTTGCAGGTTTAGCAACATACCTGACCTCTACCCATTAAATTCCAGTAGTATCCTCCCACCCCAACCCCTCAGTTGTAAGAGACAGCTGTAAGAGCTGTCAAATGTTTCCTTAGGGACATAATCACTGACAGTTCGGAAATACTACATTCAACAAAAATTAATACATTATTTTAAAGTGTGACCTGATACAAGTCTCAAATTCTGCTGTTTGATGGATATCTTTCAGCATCTTCTTTCAGTGTCAGAATGGCAGACACTCTAGGCTTACATTATCACACTGATCAGTTCAAAGAAAGAGATTTTTGTCTTTCCCAGAAATCCCATATGGAGGGATAAGCACTGTGGCACAGCGAGTTAAGCCACTGCCAATGATGCCTGCATACAATATGATCGCTGGTTCCAGTACCAGCCATTTCACTTCCAATCCAGCTCTTGGGAAAACAGCAGAAAATGGCCCAGGTCCCACCGCCCACATGGGAGTCTGCGATGAAGCTCCTGCTCAGCCAAGCTGTTGCAGCTATTTAGGGAATGAACCAGCAAGTGGAAGCTCGCTCTCTGTCTCTACCTGTAACTCTGTCTTAAAAGAATAATACATAAATTAAAAAGAGAGAGAAAAGGAGGGAGGGAGTTAGGAAAGAAGGAAAGAAGGAAGGAAGGAAAGAAAGAAAGAAATCCCACTGAGGATGTATCACATCATGCCAGAGGGCTCTAATTGTTTACTCTTTCATCCTAACATCATCTCTTACCGATTTATACCAGTCAGGGCACCAACAGAGCTAAGAATGATCAGGCAAACAGAAGTAATGGATTCTAAGGAAGAAATAAATAACTATTCCTTATTGGTCTGAAGTGAAAATCCATTTGGAGAGCATTTAAAAGAATAACTTTGTAGTATACTTATAATTTTCTTTTTCTTTTTTTCTTTTTACAGGCAGAGTGGACAGTGAGAGAGAGAGACAGAGAGAAAGGTCTTCCTTTTGCCATTGGTTCACCCTCCAATGGCTGCCACGGCCGGCGCGCTGAGGCCGGCGCACTGCGCTGATCTGAAGGCAGGAGCCAGGTGCTTCTCTTGGTCTCCCATGGGGTGCAGGGCCCAAGCACTTGGGCCATCCTCCTCTGCACTTTCGGGCCACAGCAGAGAGCTGGCCTGGAAGAGGGGCAACCGGGACAGAATCCGGCACCCTGACCGGGACTAGAACCCGGTGTGCTGGCGCCACAAGCGGAGGATTAGCCTAGTGAGCCGCGGCGCTGGCATAATTTTCAAAGAAAGATCTTGAATCACATTTTCTCAATATTCAGACACAATTATAATTATGTGGCATAACAGATATTAGCTTGACTGTGGTAACCATTTAACAACATGAATATCAAAGCAAGTTGTGCATCCTAATTACAAATTTTTAGATGAATAATATCTCAGTAAAATTGCAAAATAATTTTCTTTTTTAAAGAAAGCTTTATTTTACTTATCTGAAAGGCAGAGTTACAGAGGAAGAGAAGGAAAGATATATAAAGAGAGCTCTTCCATCTAGGGGTTCACCCTCTAAACGGTTGCAACATCCATGAATGGGCAATGCTGAAGCCAGGAGACTGGAGCTGCATCTAGGTCTCCAACATTGGTGCAGGAGTCCAAGACTTGTTCCATCCTCCACTACTTTCCTGGGCACATTATCAGGGAGCTGGATTGGAATCAGAGCAGCCATGACTCTAACAGGCACCTATATGGGATGCCACAACACTGGACTCCCAAAACAGAGATTTTCTTAGAGAAATCCTAGGTATGGTGATAGAGAGGGAGTTACTAAACTCCATTGTCTAGCTTACATGTAACGAGCTCATCACCCATCTGTGCTCGGAGACTTGTATTATCTACAGTTCAGATCAATAATATCCCACACAAAAATGCAACAAAAGTAGTACACAGCTAAAGTATAGAGTTTTGAGGAAAATGAATGCATATAAACATATAGCTTATTTTCCAAATTAGAACATTTTTGTTCCCTGAAAATCATTATTAACTATTATGTCAGGGTACTCAGAAAGTCTAAAATACATAGTCACTTTCATTATCACTCGTTTAGTGTCTGGTGCTTCAGGGTTGTTCCCCTTAGTTCCATATTTCCTGTTTCTACATATTCTCATAATTATTCCTATAAATAGCCTACTACACCTTTTCCTATAAAAATAAAGGTGATTAAAATACTAGTACAGAAATTCCATGTAGAATTCGGGTTAGAATGCAATTTTTTGTACTGTGATTTAATGAAGAAAAGTATGGAAATCAAATACACATATTTATAAAATTACAACACCTGTGGTGAGGGTATTGAAGCCATGGGGTCATTTCAGGAACTTCTAAAGAGCCTGGGAAAAAATGTCAGGTTTGGGAACTAAGAGATAGAAAACTAATAATATTGCTAAACAAAACATTGAAGGTAGAATCAAAGTATGCACACCATACTCCTGAAGGCAGCAGAGAGATAACCCTCCGGAGAAGCAGAAAAGATAATCTTAGAAACCATGTAAATAATCCTCGATTCATATCCAGCTTGCCAACAAAAAAGCTATTTTATTGATATGCTACTTTTTGCCAAACTTAGTATGAAAAGGTTTGTGCCATAAAACAGTCATGTTCTGTGAACCACAGCCTTTGCAGACATTCAGCATTCAGCACCAGACAGCTCATTTGGCCTAGGCTCTTCAGGTCTTTTCCAGAATGCCTTAGGGCTGAGAAATTGTGCAAGTTCTTGAGGTGATAAAAAAAACTAGAGAAAAAGTGATGGTGATGTCATGGGGATTGGGAATCTTTGCTGCAATTAAGAAACCATAAATTTTGAAAATGCATTCAGGAGTCTCTCTAAGCCATTTTTCTCAGGTTTCTTGCTAGATAATATTTTAATGTTCATCTCTGTCAATCACATTAACTTTTTCTTAATATATATAGTTTAATATATATCAAACATGGATGAAAACAGAACATAGGCATAGATAGAAGATATATTCAATATAGTAAGAACGAACTTAAAGAACAGCTGCAGTTGAATTGGTATATAAGTAAGAGATTCCTACATTACTTCCATATTTTGAATGGAACCAAATATTTGGATAGAATTCCTTTAACTTCTCAGGTTCTACCTTCAGTAGTGAAATAGGAAGTCTGTTAAAATGAATACTACATAAATAATACTGAGTACATGTTAAGGCAGGCACCTACTGCACTCTGGGGAGGTCAGTATAATTTTGAAATACAAGCTCTGTGCATAGTATCTGCACTATATTATAGTAATCAGAGGTAGGAAAATCTAAACATAACACATAATACACAAAGGATCTTGATGGTTGCTGTTGGAGAAAGGAGGAAAGAGGTTTCAGCCGGAAGAAATTAAATGAATATAAAATGCTACAACATCAGAAGCCATACAGGAAATAAAACATAAAATATATATGAGGACCATATGAAAATTTCAAGATACAGGTGAAATAAAGTTCGAGAAAATATAAAGGCATTTTAAAGAAACTCCTGAGTAATTGCAAATATAGTCGTTCAAAGAGATCTTTTACCTTAGGAATGTGGTCTTAAGTAGAGGCTGAATACCTTCGAGAACGCTGTGGTGGATGCTGGATAGATGAGATGCACTCTGCTATATTCATTTCATCTGCAAGCTAAAGAGCTTAGGTGCAGATTTTTAAAGGATTGAAAAAAAATTTGTTTCTAACATTATAAAAGTACTCTTTTTCATTTTTGAAAGTTATATTCTTTATGATTTCAAACATTGTAGAAAAATAGATGATAGATGATAGATAGATATTATTTCACTGGGTTATTTGTTTTCAAAATATGTATAATGTGTACTCCAAGAAATTGAGAGAGAAAGTACACCAGTACAAATTATGGCATATACAATTTTAGGGGTAAATTTTTGCATCATTTTTAAAAGAATAGTATCAAATGTGGCATTACATTTGGATCAATTAAAATCTTGTTTGCTTGATTTGTATAGTTTCTTTTCTCAAATTATAGAAGAGAAACAAAGATTTGTACCTATAGGAAAATCAATAGTCTATAAAAGGATTTAAAATCACTTTATCCAATTTAATGTGGTTGTAGAATCATAAAGATAAATAAGAGACTCTCAAAAGGTACACAAGTTAGCCTTGTGAGAAAGTATCAAGCTAGAAAAATGAGGAAGTCAGTTCCCATACTATCTCTGCTATGAAGCAATCAGCACACCACTTGTTGTAGTTCACTATCTACTTATCTATAAGGCAATTGGATGCCCTTCAGATTGTTTCCAGTTCTAAACTTAAATGATTTCATTAAAACTTGTATGCTCGATTAGAACTGAAATTTTCTATTGTGTATAAGAAAGTCTAAAAAAGAACTAGAATGTCTTACTTTAAATGTCAAAGTAGATAACTCCAAAAAGGAATGTCTGGTCCACACTACAGAATGGATGAAACATGAAAACATATTATATCAAAGAACAAAAGACCAAGGATGATACAATTGATATGAAACATCTAAAACTGGGAAATCTACAAAGACATAAATTATGTTATTAGTTGTTTGAACTAGGAGAATGGAGAGGGAAGAGGTGTGCCTTCTAATTAGGTTTAATGAAGATGTTCTAAAACTAGATTGTGATGATTCCCACAACTCCACAAATACACTATAAACTGTTGAATTGCTAACTTCACACGGGTAGATTGTATGTGGTATATGGAATTTCATCTCAGTAAAGCTTTTTAGGATGATAGCTACAGTCTTACAGAAAGCTATGTAGGCAAGTTCAGCAGAATGTTAACATCATGAATTCATGGATTTGTGCCACTTTTATGTATCGATGAATTCTCAGTATTTGCCTAACACAGTTTCAACATTCAAAAAAAATATTTGCTAACCGGTCTTGTGTTAAATTAGAACAAAAAACAGATGGCTTCACACTTAAAGTCGTTTTCAAGGTGCTACATTTACTTATGTTTCTCTTCTACAATTGTCAGTAGTCAGCAGAGCAAGACAAGCTATCTTCCCAGTCTTGTTATACCAGGACTGTCGGTTTCCTGTGGGCAACAATCCAAACTCATGGCTGTTATTGCTAGCCAAGGTAGGTGATGTGCTAGCTGAAAGAAGGCAGAGCCCTAAGACATTATATGCAATTCTGCACAAGAGGTCCTCTGAGGTTGTGATCAATCCCTATTGTGGGAAACTCAAATAAATTGTCATTTCAGAGGCTTATGCAAAGTCTAGAAAGGAAGAAATGCATTTCTATTTCCTGACTTCAATTCTACTTTTCTTTTATCAAATAAGAAGAAATATACTTTTCTTCTGTCTGAGGTCAATAACTATAATTCCACCAAAATGGTTTTCTCTGAATTTTTTTCCAGTAAGGGAAATCTGAGTGGGTGTATCCCATCTCTAAAGACTTAAATCCTATAGCTAGTCTCTTAAGAAATTCTGTTTGGGCCAGCAGTGCCGCACAGTGGGTTAAGCCATGGCCTGCAGTGCCAGCGTCCCATATGGGTGACAGTTCGAGTTTCAGTTGCTCCACATTAGATCCCACTCCCTGCTAATGTGCCTGGGAAAGCAGAGAAGATGGCCCAAGTCCCTGGGCCCTTGCACCCATGTGAGAGACCCAGAAGCTCCTAGCTTCTGGCTTTGGCCTGGCACAACCCTGGCCATTGTAGCCATTTAGGGAGTGAAGCAGTGGATGGAAGATTCTCTCTCTCTCTCTCCCTGTCTCTCTCAGTAACTACCTTTCAAATAAATAAAATAAATCTTTAAAATAAGAAATTCTTTCATCAAAAACTCTATAAACAGCATTTGGTACAATGATTAAGAGCCTTCTGTGGACAGCTGCATTTGGTACAATGATTAAGAGCCTTCTGTGGACAGCTGCATGCCATATCAGGGTGCCTGATTAATAGTTCTGACTTGAATTCTGATTACTGCTTCCTGCTAATGTGTACTTTGGGAGGCAGCAGATGATAACTCAAGTAGTTGGGTCCCTGCCATCCAGAAGGAGACTTGGATTGTATAATTTTCTCCAAATAATAATGAAAAATATGGAGAAGAATTCAATGAATGCAGATATTTTTACCAGTCGTTCAATTTTTGCCATATTCATTTCTTATGTAAACATCACATATCTAGGCATACCTGGTATTTCTCAGAAATCATGGATGTATATATTAGTGTCACATAATGTGGGATTCATGACAAAGATCATAACATGAATGAAGGTTAAATAAGGCATATAAGTACATGAAATCAATATTTGTAACTAATACATACTAAATAATATGATATCCATCCATTTTACCATACACATGTCCCCCCCCTCCCCGCAGAAACACATACATAAATAAAAACTTTCAGATGAGATAAAACGTGATATTTGTCTTTCTGTGTCTGGTTCATTTCATTAGCATAGTAATCTCCAATTCCATCAATTTTGTTGCAAAAGATTTCATTTCATTCTTTTTGATAATTGAGTAATATTTAACTTTGTATACATATCACATTTTTTTACTCCAACAATCCATTGGTAGAAATCTGGGTTGATTCCCTGGTTGATTCCAATGATTCACATTGCTATTGTGAATAGTGCTGTAATGAACACAGGTGTGTAGGTTTCTTTTTCATGTGCTGTCTTCATTTCCTTTAGATATATTCCCAATTGTGGGATAGTTGGATCATATGGTAGATCTATTAGTATTTTTTTAAGAATTTCCATACTATTTTCCATAATGGCTGCACTAAATTGTTTTCCCAACAACAGTGTGTTAGAGTTCCCTTTTCCCCACAACCTTGCCAGCATTTTTATTTATTTATTTATTTTTACTTTTTGATAATAGCCACTCTGATTGAAGTGGGGTGGTCTTTGCATTTCCCTGATTGCTAGTGATATTGAACATTTTTCATCTGTTTGTTTTTCATTTGCATTTATTCTTTTGAAAGATGACTATTTGGATTATTTGCTCACTTCTAAATCAGTTTCTTTTGCTGTTGCTGAATTTCTTTTGTATTTTTTATATTCTGCATGTTAATCCTTCATCACATTCATAGTTTGTAAATATTTTCTCACATTCTGTTGCCTTTCTCTTCACAATGTAGATTGTTTTCTTCCCTATGCAAAAGTTTCTTAGTTTGATATTATCACAATTGTTTATTTTTGCTTTAATCACCTGTGATTTGGGGGTGGTCTTATCCAACAACCAATTGCTTATGCTGATGTCTTGGGGTCTTCTATGTTTTCCTCTAGTGATTTCATACTTTCAAATCTTATTTAGATTTTTTTTATCCTTTTGAGTTTTGAATAGAGTGTTAGGCATGGGTCTTATTTTAAACTGCATATGTAAAATCAATTTTCTCAACACCATTTATTAGAAGCATTTTAATTTCTCTAGGGTTTCTTTTTAGCAACTCTGTCAAAAATAAGTTGGTTGTAAATGTGTGGATTTATTTCTGGAGTTTCTATTCTGCTTGCACTGTTCTATGAGTCTATTTTTATCCTAGAACCATGCTGTTTTGATTACAATAACCCTGTAATATGTCTTAAAATTTGGTATTGTGATATCTCTAGCTTTGTGTTTATTATTCAAAGTTCCTTTGGCTATCTGAGGTCTTTTATGTTTCCATATGAATTTTAGGATTTTTTTTTCTAATTATGTTATAAATGTCACTCACATTTTGATGAGATTGTATTCAATCTGTACATTGCTTAGGACAGAATAGATATTTTGTTACTATTAGTTCTTCCAATCCATGAATACGGGAGGTCTTTCCATTTGTATCATCTAATTCATTAATGTTTTGTAATTTTCACTATAGTATTCTTCCACATTCTTGGTTAAATTTTATCTCAAAGTATTTATTTTTACAGCTACTGTACATGGAGTTGCTCTTATAAGTTTTTCTTATACTTTATTCAGTTTATAAAAATTTTAGTGATTTTTGTGAGTTGTTTTTTTATCCTGCAACTTTCCTGAATTCTCCTATCAATTCTAATAGTTTCTTGATGGACTCTTCTGGTCCCCCATATATAAAATCGTGTCACCTGCAAAGAGAGATAATTTGATTTCCTCTTTTACTATTTGTATACTTTTTATCTCTTTCTCTTCGTAGTGACTTTGGTTAAAACACCCAAAGCTATTTTGAATGAGAATGATGAGAGTAGACATCCTCATTTGGTTTCAGATCTTAGTGAAAAATGCTTCTAGTTTTTCCCCTCTTGATATGATATTGTCTGTGGGCTTGTCATATGTAGCCTTTCTCATGTTGGTTATGTTCTTTCTATAACTAATCTGTTCAAGGTTTTTTTTTTATCATGCATGTATGTTGTATTTTCTTTTTATTTATTGGTATAATCATGATTTTTATTCTTCATTCTTCATAGATGTTATTATTATGTTTATTGATTTGCTTATGTTGAACCATCTCTGCATTTGGGGGTAAATCCCATTTGCTCAGGGTGAATTATCTTTTTGATTTTTGTTGGATCTAATTTCCTAGTATTTTGCAGAGAAATTTTGCATCTATTTTCATCATGGTTATTGGTGTATAGTTTTCTATAGTTTTGTCAGGTTTTGGAATTAAGGTAATGCTGGTTTCACAGAATGAGTTTGGAAGTGTTTTCTCCTATTCAATTGTTTAGAATAGTTTAGAAGAATTGGTATTAGTTCTTCCTTAAAAAGTAAATATCAAGACACTAAAATCATTTGGACTGTATCCTTTAACAAATGTTCAGTTAACCTAAGATTAATACTTTTAGTAAATTCTGGCAAGACAAGGGATAAACAATCAATAAAATGAATGAAAAATTGACCTGGTTGCAAATTCCATTGGGATCACATAGATCATGAGAAGATGTTATGAATGTTATTAATATCTTTTTAATTTTTTAAATATATTTATTTATTTGAAAGGCAAAATTTCAGAGTTACTGAAACAGAGGGAGAGAAACAGAGAGAGGGAGATCATCTATCTACCGATGCAATCCCCAAATGACCACAATGGCTGGGACTGGACCAGGCTAAAGTGGGAACCAGGAACTCAGTCCAGGTCTCCCATATGAATGGGATGTGCCCAAGCACCCAAGTCATCTTCTAGGGCTTTCCCAGGCACATTAGCATGGAGCTTGATCTGGACAGATCAGTTGGGACTCAAATCAGTATTGGAGTCACAGGTAGCAGCTTAACCTGCTATAACACATCAGCTGCTATGAATATCTTTCAGCTTTGGACTTAAAAAATCTACATGATATTGACAAATGTCTAGAAAATATGACATGAAGTAAGAGCTTATTAAAAATAGATATATTAAGGGCGGGTCCCATGGCTCACTTGGTTAATCCTCTGCCAGTGGTGCCAGCATCCCATATGGGTATTGATTCTAGTCCCGGTTGCTCCTCTTCCAGTCCAGCTCTCTGCTGTGGCCCAGGAGGGCAGTGGAGGATGGCCCAAGTGCTTGGGCCCTGCACCCGCATGGGAGACCAGGAAGAAGCACCTGGCTCCTGACTTCAGATCAGTGCAGCTCTGGCCATAGCGGCCATTTTGGGGGTGAACCAACGGAAGGAAGACCTTTCTCTCTATCTCTCTCTCTAATTGTCTAACTCTATCTGTTAAATAAATTTTAAAAAAGATATATTAAATCAATCAAAGCAATAAAATACTAGTTATAAATTTCCCAAGAAAAGTCTCTAGGCCCAGATGACATCACTGGTAAAATATTTCAATATTGAAATAATATACAAAACAATGTCTTCAAAATGTCCTAGGAAGTAAAGTAAGAAAGAAACATTTCCAAATTTTACTAAGTCAGCTTTATCTCAGAATCAAACCTGACATAAATATTATAAAAATATGTAATTCATTTCTTTTATGAATATATGTATAAAAACCTAAAGAAAATTTGCCAAACTAATTTCAACACTAAATAAAAGAAAAATAATAAAAAAGTTATTTTTTCTCATGATGGAATATTGGCTTAATATTTTATTAATTTTTTTTGGCCGGCACCACTGCTCACTAGGCTAATCCTCTGCCTGCAGCACTGGTACTCTGGGTTCTAGTTCCAGTTGGGGCACCGGTTCTGTCTGGGTTGCTCCTCTTCCAGTCTAGCTCTCTGCTGTGGCCCGGGAGTGCAGTAGAGGATGGCCCAAGTGCTTGGGCCCTGCACCTGCATGGGAGACCAGGAGAAGCACCTGGCTCCTGGCTTCGGATTGGCGCAGCATGCCGGCCGCAGTGGCTATTTGAGGGGTGAACCAATGGAAGGAAGACATTTCTCTTTGTCTCTCTCTCTCACTGTGTAACTCTGCCTGTCAAAAATTTTTTATTAATTTTTTAAAAGATGTGTTTATTTATTTGAGAGGCAGAATTACAAGGGACTGGAAAGAAAAAGGGAGAGAGAGAGAGAGAGAGAGAGAGAGAGAGAGAGAGTTTCCATCTGTTAGTTCACTTTCCAAATGGCCTCAAAGCCAGGGCTGGGCCTAGTTGAAGCCAGGAGTTTTGAACTGGCATTTGGTTCTCCCACATGACAGGGGCCCAAGCATTGGGACATGTGCTTTCCTACGCACATTAGCAGGGAGCTAAATCAGAAGAAGAACAGTCAAGACTCAAACAGTAGTATAGCACATGAGTATAAAAGGTGGTGGCATTATCTGCTACACCACAACACCTATCCTGGCTTAACATTTTAAAGATCAACCACTTCACCACATTAATCAATAAACAAAAAATATATGGCTTAAGAACTGAGAGGAGTAAATTTATTTTTTTAAAGATTTATTTATTTGAAAGTCAGAGTTACACAGAGGAGAGGTAGAGAAAGAAAGAGAGGTCATCCGTCCACTGGTTTACTCCCCAATTGGCCACAATGGCCAGAGCTGCGCTGATCTGAAGCCAGGAACCAGGACCTTCTTCTGGGTCTCCCATGTGGGTTCAGGGGCCCATGGACTTGGGTCATCTTCTACTGCTTTCTCAGGCCATAGCAGAGAGCTAGATTGGAAGTGGAGCATCCAGGTCTTGAACCTACATCCATATAGGATGTCGGAGCTTCAGGCCAGGGCATTAATAGGCAGCCTCTATTTTTAAAACAAATTCTAAAAATGCTACAGGAATATTATATTTAATGTTTAAATGTTGAATCATTATCATTCAAGTTAGAAAATAGATAGGAATACCTATCTATTTATTCAACTAGTACTGGCATCCTATGGGGGTGCCCTTTCCGGTCCTGGCTGCTCTACTTCAGATTCAGCTCCCTGCTAAAGTGACTGAGCAGCAGAAGATGGCCCAAGTTCCTGGGCTCTTGCTCCCCATGTGAGAGACCTGGAAGAAGCTCCTGGCCAGCTCCTGCGGCCTGGCCATTGCAGTGGTTTGGGGTGCGAACCAGCCATTGGAAGTTATCTTTCTCTGTCCCTCTCCCTCTCTGTAACTCTGCCTTTAAACAATAATAATAATAGTAATAAAGAAATTACATTCTATTCCATTTGAAAAGTCACACCATTGTAAAAATCCTGCAAATGAAACCAATGTGTGGAAGTCTTCAGCTAGACAACAAATGCCATGTAAAATCAGAAGGAGCCTTTTGGCAACTATAGCTTCCCCTTGCTAATATTTTTTGTTCCCACCTCCAAATACTATTAAACAAGTCTAATCCCAGATCTTTAATAAGGATCACTGACCAGCAGGACAAATGCCAAAGAAACATGCTAATGGTTCTTTAAATACAAGCCTATTTAAGGCGCTATTTAACAGATTAGTGAACTGATTTCTTGGCAGTTCCCACATTATTATGAGCAAGGTTATGCCTGCGGAAACAGTTTGTGTTGTAACCTCTCGGAGGAACACATCCTTTACCCAGGCCTCAAAGAATTCCCACAAAGATCCAAGGAATGCGAGCTTCTAACTAAAAAATAAATCACAAAACCTTCTGTGTGGGGAAGTTGGTGATGCAGAAATAATTACTGCAGCTAGCTGACAGAAAGACAGACACAGGGAGACACAGTACTCACACACATTCAGGCACACGCACATAGAGGCAGACAGGGAAAACACAGAGATCCACAGGGAGATAAGAAAGAGACATGGCCGGCGCCACAGCTCACTAGGCTAATCCTCCGCCTTGCGGCACTGGCAAACCGGGTTCTAGTCCTGGTCGGGGAACCGGATTCTGTCCTGGTTGCCCCTCTTCCAGGCCAGTTCTCTGCTGTGGCCCAGGAGTGCAGTGGAGGATGGCCCAAGTGCTTGGGCCCTGAACCCCATGGGAGACCAGGAGAAGCACCTGGCTCCTGGCTTCGGATCAGCGTGATGCACCGGCTTCAGTGCACCGGCCACGGCGGCCATTGGAGGGTGAACCAATGGCAAAGGAAGACCTTTCTCTCTCTATCTCTCTCTCACTGCCCACTCTGCCTGTCAAAAAAAAAAAAGAAAAGACTATATTAGAGGTCTCCGATTGGTAGAGCTTCCTGTATCCCAGTTCTGGCCCTAGTTTGCTTCTTTATCACAATTAGATAGAATTTTGATTATGAGTTGCTAGAATTTTTGATATATGAATTCATTTGATTTTTGCACATAGGATTATGGAATCCTCTGGCACATCCTGTGTTACTTTTTTTTCCTTTATCCTTCCTCCTTCTTTTCTTCCCTCCTTCCCTTCTTTTCATCCTTCTTTCTTTCTTTCCTTTCTAACTTTTTGCCTTCCTTTCTTTTAAAATTCTCCTCTTGTCCACCATTGTACAATAGGGGTATGAGAATGAGGCCTAACATCTTACTGGCTAGTAACTGTACCGCCTTGAAAAAAAATCACTAGTCAGGAATCTTGGATATTTGATGGGATGCTTTGTAATAGTGATAATATACCCAGAGGAAACTGACTAGTCAAATTTAGCATATACAAAATAAAAAAAAATCTAGAGAATCTTTTTATTATGAGGTAATTACCATCACTCATGATAAATGTCGAGAACCCTCATCAGTGAAGGTCCAACACACGGAGTCACGACACGACCGCTGTTGATCGATTCTCGAGGAACTTTTATTCTTAGTGATAGAAGAAAGAAAGGAGAGAAAGAGCGGGAAGCAGCAGAGAGAAAGAAGGAGAAAGACTGAAGAGGCTGCTCCACCCTTAACATGGTCTTTTATCCATTCCCAGTCCCCCAGGGCTAGGGCGAGTAGTCCATCAATCAGATCAAAGGGCACGCATAGTCTCAGGTCAGGGTGTATCTCATCCCATCAGGTCGCTTGCAAGTCTTTTGTTCAGGTTGTTTGCAAGTCTTTTGTTCAGCACTTCCTTGACCTTGTTCTGCTCTGCAGGATGAGGCAGTGCAATGAGGAGGTCCCCACAGGTGGCCAGCCTGTGGTTCCCCACAATAAAAATTGGAAATTATTTTAAATACTGATTCAAAATAGTATAGATGTGTTTATTGTTTGGTTATTATTAATATATCTGTATGAATAAACTTGCAATTCTAATCATATAAAGGGTATGAACTAATAATTTGGTGTTTTGAGAGCTTCCTTGCTGATGGACAGCTTACCAGTCTCAACTGCAGGTGAGTGTCATTTTTGTCCTGTAAATTTCCCGCGAGGTTAAGGTCAGTTTGGAGTATTGTTGTTTGCTTGCTTTGTTTGCATTAGTAAATAACTTGAGTGTGTCCAGGCTTAATTTAAAGAATCAGATTACGGGAGTACTCATTTAGATACTACACGTTCTACAAATGGCCTAACTTGACAGCAGTCACTTATACTGGGTGTCTTAATAAAGGGAAAAATAAAATTTTATGCAATTAATCTGTGAATTCATTTCTTTTACTAGCATTAACTTTATGGAAATAGTCATTCAATTCTGAAAAATGTAAGCAAATTCGAACACTGTTTATCTATTAATCCAGACTTTCATGAAATATGCATTTAGATGACTCTTGCAGTCTATTTTGAAATGTCGTTCATATCAAACTTTCTTGTTTGGAATGCAAGATTAACAATATTCTTTACAACATGGAAGAAAGGTTTTATTCACAAGCAAATTGTTATAAAGTAGCAAATGTTACAAAATTTCAGACATCGCAACTTCGCTAATCACTTACTACTTCATTTAATAATTTATTTATTACTAATTTTAATTTTTTTTTGACAGGCAGAGTGGGCAGTGAGAAAGACAGAGAGAGGTCTTCCTTTGCCATTGGTTCACCCTCCAATGGCCGCCGCGGCCAGCGCACCACGCTGATCCAAAGGCAGGAGCCAGGTGCTTCTCCTGGTCTCCCATGGGGTGCAGGGCCCAAGCACTTGGGCCATCCTCCACTGCACTCCTGGGCCACAGCAGAGAGCTGGCCTGGAAAAGGGGCAACCGGGACAGAATCTGGCGCCCCGACCAGGACTAGAACCTGGTGTGTCAGCGCTGCAAGGTGGAGGATTAGCCTAGTGAGCCGCAGCGCCGGCCAAATTTTAAGACCAATAAATATTGCTTTAGTAAGAGAACACATTATATGATTTAATCTATAAAATATGTCAGCTGTTTCTTGATTGTGCAAGATCAATATTGTGGGATCATTCACATTTCCTCTTCTGAAAACAGAGTTAATATTTTTATTCTCACAAGTAAGAGAAAAAACAAGGATCATGGGTTTTCAAGGCTCATCTTTTATTTAATCGTTAAAAACACCTCTTTTTTGGAATAGAAATAAAATAATAGCTATTGTAAAAAAAGCATTGCATCAGGAGGAAGAGGCCATGGTGTTCTGCTGCTTCTCTGGCTAAGGATTATTTTCTGATTCAGTTGGAGGCTCTGGAGAGTGAGCTATGGTAGACTCATTAAGGAGGATTATAGCAATCCAACTTGGAAAATGGGGTACTGCTTTATTGCCAGCTGGAGATGAAAGATATTTCTAGTTCTTACAGCAATCAAAGTTCAGAAACAGTAAAACAAATGAAAAATGTAGGTCTGGTAGAATATTTTGCTGCTGGAAACCAGCTGACAAAGTTTCCTTTTACTGGTCAGGCTGCATTTTCTTGACAGTTTAGCCAATGATTTTTCCCTTAACAATTGTTAATATATCATCTTACCCCAGGTAAAGCTTGATTGAACTGAAGTTCATCCATATTTTTTACTCTCTTGGCATGTATGATAATAAGAACATTCATTATATTTAGTGAAATAAGCAAGTCTCCAAAAGACAAATATCATGTTTCCCTGATCTGTGGAAACTAATAGAGTACAAAAATATAATGTGTCTGAGCAAAATTGACGTTTTGAGATTTGATTATTGTTTATAGCCCTTGTCTCTACTGTTGAGGAAGAGTGTCTTTTTTTCTTCTTACTATTTGTTGAATTCTTTACTTAGTGGATGGTTAACCTTATGATTATAAAATAAACTGAAAGTATGTCATTGCAAAAATTAAAAGAAAGAATGAGAGAGGAAGGTGGGTGGAAACTTGGGCAGGAGGGAGCGTGGGTGGGAAGCATCACTATCTTCCTAAATCTGTTTATATTAAATACATGAAATGTATTCATCG
Source organism: Sylvilagus floridanus (assembly GCA_949820135.1). Classification (NCBI taxonomy): domain Eukaryota; kingdom Metazoa; phylum Chordata; class Mammalia; order Lagomorpha; family Leporidae; genus Sylvilagus; species Sylvilagus floridanus. Next base: position 94,285,928 of record OX463225.1, on the reverse strand, counting down.
TATATTAATAAAAATATTAAAAATTAAATAGATAGATGGCAAGAAAGAAGGCAAATAGTTACCTTAAGTACTCCTTTCTTTCTAGTCTTACACATCTGCTTTGTTTTTATTTTTATTACATAGTTAGATTTTTTTATACTTCTATGTATTATAGACCATTATTTGTTTTCTTGTCGTATCTGTATATGACATACCTTGCCCTACATACCTCTCTAGTTTATAAACGTTTTGAAGATGGGTGAAATATTCAATTATTTTTTAAAAATTAGTAATATGTTTGTTTTATACTCAGTAAATATGTATTGACTGAGTAGATACATACGTATGCATGAATAACTGATTAGTTAAATATTTACATATGTGTTCTTTTTGTACTAATAGAGATTTGTATAGACTGGTGTTAAAGATAAATATCAATACATTCACCATGGTACCATTTGGTTACTATTTACATGTTTTTATTCTTAATATGTTGAGTTAAATTATTCATGGGAATAATTTCAGGAGAGTTACTATTTAGAATTCTCATGCAAATTATAAGGAAAAATAAATTTAAAAATACTAAGCAATGAAACTTAATAAATTAACAATGATAAAGAGAGTGCCTAGCACCTAGAACACACGAGAAAAAAAGTTTATTAAAAAAATAGATTACTGAATGATCTCTGTGATCTTGGAAGAAATGGTTTACATAAAATCTTGTGCAATCTATTCATAGAGCATTCTAAGGAGAACAAGCATGGCCATACTTATATGAGATAAAATATATTTTAAGACAAAAATTGTCACAAGAAACAAAGAAGACCATTATGAAATAATAAAAGAGTCAATTCACCAGAAAGTATTACAAATGTAAATACATATGTATCTATATTATTTCAGATCATAAGTATTAGATTCTCTAAGTATGCTTTGCAGATGTTAACAGAACTGACAGGAAAAATGGGGAACAATAAAGTAATATAAGGAAATTTCAATACTGCACGTTCTGTGGAGTATAGAACAACCAGACAGTAGGTTAATAAGGAAACAGATAACTTGAACAACACCACAGGACAATTGGTCCTTGCAGATATAAGCAAAATACTTCATTCAAAAACAGAATATTTATTCTTCTCAAGCGCTAATGGAATATTCTCTAAGATAGAGGATTTATTAAGACCAACAAGTAAGTCAATAAATTTAAGAAGAGTGTCTTCTCTAACCATAAAAGATTGAAAGCAAAAATTAGTAGTGCATGGGAAATAGAAAAATCCAAAAATAAGAAGAAATTATACTTTATATTCTTAATCAATATATAAAAGATAAATTACAAGGGAATTTAGGAGGTCTACAGACAAATAAAAGCAAATATATAGCATATTATAGGATACGCTGCAAGATAGCTCTGTGGAAGAAGTTTACTGTGGTAAACACCTACATCAATAAAGAAATATAACCAATCAACAACCTTAACTTACACCTGAAAATATGATGAAGAAAGTAATTACAAAGTCTCAGATAGTAGAGAGTCAAAAAGATTAGAGCACAGATAAATCAAATACATAATAGGAAAAACTCGAGGAAATCATTAACTGCTTTTTTAAAAGACCAACAAAATTGACAAGCTCTTAGCTAGACCAACATAAAAACAGAAGTTTCAAACATTTAAAAGCATCAATGGAAGTGGGCACGTTACAACTGTTCTCACAAAAAATAAAAATTATGAGACTACCATGAAAATTATTGCAATGATTTTATTGACCTAGAAGAAAGAGATAAATTGCTAGAAACATATAACTTATAAAGGTTGAATCATGAAGAAATAAAAAATCTGAACAGCTATGGAAGTAGTGAGAATATTGAAGCAGTAATAAAAACCTCCCCAAAATGAAAAGGCCTGGAGCAGATGCATTCACTGTAGAATTCTATTGTACAATTAAAAGAGAATTATTATCAATCCTTATCAAACCTTCCAAAGGACCAATCATGAAGAGACACTACCAAACTCATTCTGTATGGCCAGCATTACCCTGTGATATGGCTTGAGTATAGTTTAACTATGTTTTCCTGAAGACCAATATGATTGAGACTTGGTTCACAAAGTGGTTGTACTGGGAGAACCTTAAAGATGTGGAGTCTATTGAGAAGGGCTTAGCTCCTTGAAGAATTTCTCAGGGAGCCCTTTGGCATTTCTTGTGTCACTCCTTAAGTTCTCACAAGAGATTTGTTAAAAAATAAGTGAGACCAGATCCACCCAGATCTCTCTGTGGATAGTTCAAGATCTAATCACTAGTTTGCATTGGCACATACTCCTGCCACATCTTTCCACTTAGTGAGGTTATGCATCCAAGGGACAGCCCTTGCTGAAACTCTGCATTGCTGTTTGAACTTTCAGCCTACAAAACTGTGAGTCACATAAACCTCGTCTCTTAACATAGTAAGTATTTTCTTAACATATCAAGTTTTTTTTTTTTTATAGTGATGTAGAACTCACTAATTCACCCTGGGACCAGGTCAAGCAAAAATATTGGTTTATAAAAATTATAAACCAAAATAAAAATTATAAACCAATATGCATGATAAATTTCAATATCAAAATCGCAAACAGAATACTAGGAAACCAAATTCAACAGCATTTTTTAAAAGATTTTTTTTTATTTGTTTGAAAGACAGAGTTACAGAGAGAGGTAGAGACAGAGAGAGAGGTTTTCCTTCGCTGGTTCACTCCCCAGATGGCCACAACGGCCAGAGCTGTGCCAATCCAAAGGCTGGAGCCAAGAGCTTCTTCCGGGTCTCCCACATGAGCTCAAGGACTTGGGTCATCTTCTACTGCTATCCCAGGCCACAGTAGAGAGCTGGATCAGAAGTGGAGCAGCCGGGACTAGAACTGGTGCCCATGTGGAATGCTGGCACTTCAGGCGAGGGCTTTAACCCACCAGCCCCCTCAACAACATATTTAAAATGAGTGTACCTGTGACATGGTTAGATTCATGCCTCTATCTTAGGAATGTTTCAATATACAAAAATCAATAGGTATAATATATCACATTAAGAGAAAGATAAAATTAGTGTGATAATCTTAACAAATGTATAAAAAAACTTTGATAAAACTGAATATGCTTCATGATTTAAAAAACACTGATGGAAGTAAGAATTGAAGAAAATTACCTCAACATAATAAAAGCCACAAAAGAAAAACCCATGTCTAACATCATACTTAATGAGGAAATCCTGGAAATTTTTCCTCTAAAAGAAGGAAGAAGGCAAGGATGTTTGCTCTCACCACTATTATTCAACATAGTAGTGAACATTCTATCTGGAACAATCGAAAAAGAAAGAGAAATAAAATGAAGCCAAATAGCAAAAGAATAATTAAAATAATTTTTGTTTGCCAAAGACATTATCTTATATGTAGAAAACTCTGAATATTCCACATACAAGCAGTACCTATTAAAAGTCACAAAGTTGCATGATACAAAATCAGGACTCAAAATTCAGTTGAACTCCTATATGTGGGAGTGACCAAATTATAAGAGAAATTAACTAGTGCATCAAGAAGAGTAAAATACTTAAAATAAATTTAATTGAGGAGGTGAAATACTTGTATACTGAGAACCATAAATCATTGCTTAAAAAAATCTATGTAAATACAAACAAATGGAAAGATATCTTGTACTTGTGAATTGGAGGACATTAAGGTTAAGTTGTCCAGAATATTCAAAGCAATCTAAAGATTCAGTGCAATTTCTATGAAAATTACAACGTAAATTATGAAATAGGAAATAAATCCTAAAATTCTTCAGAATCTCATTAAATCTTGACTGGCAAAGACAATTTTGAAAAAGAACAATCTTTGAGGTTTCATACTCACTGATATTGAAACATAATGCAAGGGCCGGCTCTGTGGCTCAGCAGGTTAATCCTCTACCTGCGGCGCTGGCATCCCATATGAGCACCGGTTCTAGGCCCAGCTGCCCCTCTTCCAATCCAGCTCTCTACTGTGGCCTGGGAAAGCAGTAGAAGATGACCCAAGTGCTTGGGCTCCTGCACTCGCATGGGAGACACGGAAGAAGCTCCTGGCTCCTGGCTTCAGATCAGCGCAGCTCCACCCATTGCAGCCATTTGTTTCCAGTTGATAAAGTATTTATCTCATTGATTATGTCCTTGGTATTGTATCTAAAAAGTAGCCACCAAACTAAAGGCTATCTAGATTTTTCTCCCATGTTATCTTCAAGGTGTCAAATAATGTTGCCTCTTACATTGAGGCTTCTGGCCTGCTTTGAGTTACTTATGATGAGGAGTATAAATCGTGTATCTGGATTTATGTGGCTGTCCAATAATTACAGCATCATCTGCTAAAAGGATCATTTTTATCATCCTGCATCTCCTTTTGTACTTTACTGAATATCAGTTGACTATGTGGCTGTAAACACAAACATGCCAATTATTCCATTCAGTGAAATTAAACTATATGTTTGTGTTAAAAGCAAGAATTTTCAGGTATAATTTTTGAAATATGAATAGTAAAAGAAAAGATAAAAATCTAGATCAAATTAAACTATACAAATTCAATCAAAGCTTTATCACTATTGAACAAAAAGAATTTAGAAAAAAAATTAGCAGCAAAGATAACATAGTTACACTGCATAATTTAAAATGATTAGAAGGGAGTCACGTGGCCCAGCAGTCAACTTGCCACTTAGGACATCGCATCCCATAATGGAGTGCCTGGATTTGATACCCTACTCTGACTTCTGCCTTCAGCTCCCTTTGTAGAAGGTAGTGGTGAAGGCTTAAGTAGTGGGTTCCTGTCACTCATGTTTTTTAATTAATAAATTAATTTGTCTTGAGAGAAGTCATTTCTATCACATGATCTGATGTAGTTCAAAGTTTGATAATGTGTTTTAGGTTCATTGCCAATGTGTTTTTGGTATCCAGCAGCGCAAAGTATACTGCAAATGTTGAAAACATGGCTGAGCTTTAGCTCAGAATATTTCTATTTTTTGTGATTTTGCAGACAAATTTGATTATCTTTGCCTTCTTTTCTCTAAACTTCACCTATTTATCCTCAGATCAGGTTCATTTCCTTTTTTTACAATTTACTGTTGGTGGACGAAGTTTTACTCATTTGAGAACATGGTACTTAACTCAATGTATAAATCAGGAGAATTATGACCTCAGAGAAACCTGTAAGAGAAACTAAGAGAAATCACTTTAAGATAAACCTCTGTAAGTTCAATAGTAATATTAATGCATGAAATCTTATAATATTGAAATTTGAGGGCCAGCACCGTGGCTCAATAGGCTAATCCTCTGCCTGCGGCGCCAGCACACCAGGTTCTAGTCCTGGTCCGGGGCACCGGATTCTGTCCCGGTTGCTCCTCTTCCAGTCCAGCTCTCTGCTGTGGCCCCGGGAGTGCAGTGGAGGATGGCCCAAGTGCTTGGGCCCTGCACCCCATGGGAGACCAGGATAAGCACCTGGCTCCTGCCATCGGATCAGCGCGATGTGCCGGCCGTGGCGGCCATTGGAGGGTGAACCAACAGAAAAGGAAGTCCTTTCTGTCTCTCTCTCTCACTGTCCACTCTGCCTTTAAAAAAAACAAAAAAGGAAATTTGAGAAAACTGAAAACACTGAACACCTAAAAGAAGAGAGAGATAAGTGTAAATGACAAAATATCATGCAAACCTGTGACATTACAGAATTCCCTTTAATTTATTTTGACATTTTTTGTTTTTTGACAGGCAGAGTTAGACAGTGAGAGAGAAGGAGACAGAGAGAAAGGTCTTCCTTCTGTTGGTTCACCCCTCAAATGGCTGTTACAGCTGGCGTGCTGCGTTGATCCAAAGCCAGGAGCCAGGTGCTTCTCCTGGCCTCCCATGGGGTGTAGGGCCCAAGCACTTGGGCCATCCTCCACTGCACTCCCGGGCCACAGCAGAGAGCTGGACTGGAAGAGGAGCAACCGGAACAGAATCCTGTGCCCTGGCCCGGACTAGAACCCCGGGGTGCTGGTGCCACAGGCAGAGGATTAGCCTATTGAGCAGCGACACCAGCCAAATTTTTTTCTTAATAGTATCATAGAGCTCCTTCATTTTTTATAAGTCTAACTTGCCATGATTTAAGAAACTTTTGGGTAAATGATTAGTCCTATGGTACTTTCTATGTTGAGAAAATCTGAATTTGTACTAGTGTTTCCCCTATGGTATCATTCATATTGTTGACATTAAATAACACATGCCTCTTGTATAATATTTACTGGAAAAATACTTTGAAGAGCACTACAAATTGAATAATTTTGAGTCAACAATTTTCTTACAGAGAGACATACTCTATTGACACTTCAAATATAAACGCTCCTTTAAGAATATTGTTTTATTTTTAGAAAATTTATCAATGTCCTATTTCATATATTTAAGAAATTCCCAAGATATCTCATTTGACACAATATAGTGTCCATGAAGCTTTAGAAAAATAGAAATTTCCTCTTTTAGAGTGCTGCAGGAAATATGAGATACTGGCAAGAGAGCCTTGATACTAATGTTAATAATTATGATAGCTTTCTAAGGATAATTTGTTAATGATAATTATCCCAGAAAGCAGACATAAAAACTATTTCAATTCATTTTTGTTTGTTTTGCAATAGATGCCAAAGACATCAGTGCTTTATTTGCATATTTTACTTCATGAGCCATAAGCACATTTTAGTTGTTCTAGCACTTGTCCTATGGGGCTTTATAGGTCTTCACATATTTTATTTCAGGTAGACGTTAAAATTAAATTGGAAAATATGTAACAATGCCGGACCCTTAGTGGAAGCTTGTTGTGTCTTTATATATTCCCACCTATCCTAGAATGTCAGAAAAATTCCCCAAATTCTGACTGTGAATTATCCTTTCTTTCTGAAAACATTAAATGCAACTGTTGAAAAAAATTGCTTTGTCATCAAAATGATAATTCAGAGACAATGATGAGACATATAGGTTAAAACCTGCATATGTCTGCCAGAAGTTCTAAAGAGAGCAAAAAAGAGGAAGGGAGAGAGGAGAGAACAGAGAGAGGGAGGCAAAATGGAGGTGGAAATCATTGATGATTTCTTCCTCCCTCTAAGACCTGTTCTGCTGAGGGATAGGAAAATATGTTTAAAGTAGAAAGTATTATTAGAAGATGGGAAGACTGGAATGGAAAGGCAGAATGGCCAAGTGATAACTTCATTGAATGAATGTGAGAAGAGAACATGCTTAGAGCAGTTTAATAATAACAGTAGTAAAAATACCAATACAGTAATCAGAAGATTATAACAATCAAATATGAGAATATTGATACTTAGATAAAAGTATCCATGATAAAAGTTTTATTTGAATTAATTTGTTTAGTCATGATAGCAATTCTATAAGATACATGTGAGGGCTCTTCAAAAATTCTGTGAAAAATTAGAATTAATAGGTAAGTTTATTTTGGTGCAATAGAGTCCTAAATTGATGTATGTATTTTCATAATACAGGTTTCCACAAACTTTTCAAAAATCAAATGCATTATTTTTTCTAATGCCTGGATAAACTTAATTTAGAGAAGTTACTTTCCAGAGTCACAAACCTAACAAATGGAAAGGTAAGGATTTAAATTATAGTTTTTCTGTCTCCTGAGGTCACTTTTTTTAAAAAAAAAAAATATTTACTTGAAAGGCAGAGTTACAGAGGCAGGGCAGAGGCAGAGAGAGAGAGAGAGAGAAAGAGAGAGAGAGAGAGAGAGAGAGAGAGAGAGAGAGAGAGAGGTGTCTTCCACCCACTGTTCACTCCCCAAATGACTACACTGGCTGGAAGTGGGCCAATCTGAAACCAGGACCCAGAGCTTCTTCCAGGTCTCCCACATGGATGCAAGGGCCCAACGACTTATGCCATCTTCTACTCTTTCCCAGGCCATACCAGAGAGCTGGAGGAGAAGTGGAGCAGCTGGGACTCCAAATGGGATGCCAACACTGCAGGCGATGGCTTTACCCACTACACCACAGCTCCAACCCCGAGGTCACATTTTTTACCATTAGAATGCAGCATCTGGAAACTTGAGTCAAGAATGACGTACACATTATGCTTCACTTTATGTGCCAACTCTACAGCATCATCCTATTTCACTCACTGTCAAAACAGCCTTATCTCCTATTCATAGTTTAATACTTACCTACATCAGATAAATTCCCTTGTACAAATCCATTGACTTCTGCTTGCGTATTATTTTCAGATATCCATTGGACTGAACAACTCCCAAGGCAATCTCTGAGTCTATGTCCACACATGTATGCATATTGGGAAATGTATTCATTGGGAAGACCTTATTATGACAATGTACATACTCTTTTAGCTTTCTTAGTGATAGATTCTATCCCAGATTTTTAGGTTCTTATCAGCTTACTAATGCAGAATGTTTCTAGTGCTTCTATCTCAGTTCTCTTTGTCTTCTAATCCACTTCAAATACTGCAAAAGTTGTAACCAAATTACTTCACTGTCAAACAAATACCTTTGGTAGCTTCTTGTAGCTATCAGAAGAAAATCCGTCCTTCCTCCCCCCCCGACTTTATTGTCCCCAGTCCTACTTTAAGTCTCATAGCTCACCCCAACTAGTTTATGGCTCTAAAAAATTAAAAAGACCCTTTCTTCAAGTCGATTTTTTCAAGGGATTTTTCTTCTTAATTAACTCCTGACATGTATTATTCATAACTCTTTTAAAACACTGATCATATTCTTCACTTCATTATTTTTATTTGTTTTTGTATGTGGGGTGAGCATAACCTTTCACATAGCTGTACTAGAAATAAAATGCAAATCTCATATGTAATTTAATATCTTTGTGATATTAAAAGAAGGAAAAAGAAACAAGGAAAATTGAAGTTAATAATTTTTATTTAACATACCACAAAATATAATTTTGGCATCTAAGCAGCATAAAATTATTAATTTTTATACTCTATTTTCATGCTGATGGAAATACAGAATGTATTTTATATTTATAACACAACTGTATTTATACTCATCACATTTTAACTGTTGAGTAGACAATTGCTGTTAGTAATTGTCATATTGGTTTTTCACAACTCTAGAATTCTAGGAGAAACATTGGCGTAATACAGAAAATGTTTACTTATAGTCAGAATTATGATCGGATTCTACCTTTGTAACTTGCCATATCATGAAAAAATTTACTCAATCTTTCTAAGCTTTAATATCTTCAGGTATACAAACTTTGCAAAGATTAAAGTTGAGGGTTCTATACAATTTCTGACATAGTGTTTATTTGTTTTAAAAGTAAACTAATTTGGGGCTGGCGCTGTGGCGTAGCCAGTAAAGGGGCCGCCTACAGTGCCAGCATCCCATATGGGCGCTGGTTTGAGTCCTGGCTGCTCCACTTCTGATTCAGCTCTCTGCTATGGCCTGGGAAAGCAGTAGAAGATGGCCCAAGTCCTTGGGCCCCCGCACCCACATGGGAGACCTGGAAGAAGCTCCTGGCTCCTGGCTTCGGATCAGCGCAGCTCTGGCTGTTGCTGCCAGTTGGGGAGTGAACTAGCAGAAGGAAGATCTCTCTCTCTCTCTGTCTGTGCAACTTGAGGTCAATTGGGGAGTGAACCAGAGGATGGAAGACAACTCTCTCTCTCTCTTCCTCCCCTCTCTATGCAACTCTTTCAAATAAATAAATAAATCTTTAAAAAGTAAACTAATTAAGACATAACCCATACTACAGTAACGTAGTGAGTCATATCTACAACTTAGAATTTGTATGTTATGGACTACTTTTGGCTACCTAAGACATGTTAACTGTTTGCTAGCATTGAATGTGACGTTTACCTTTAAGCAACTTAGTCCAAAATGGTGGATATATAAACACTTATTTAGAAAATACTTATAGTATTAGTCAAATATAGTTTAATAAAGTTACATGAGTTAAAATCTATAATATAACAGGCCGGCGCCATGGCTCAACAGGCTAATACTCTGCCTTGCGGCGCCGGCACACCGGGTTCTAGTCCCGGTCGGGGCACCGGATTCTGTCCCGGTTGCCCTTCTTCCAAGCCAGCTCTCTGCTGTGGCCCGGGAGTGCAGTGGAGGATGGCCCAGGTGCTTGGGCCCTGCACCCCATGGGGAGACCAGGAAAAGCACCTGGCTCCTGGCTCCTGGCTCCTGCCATCGGACGAGTGCGGTGCGCCGGCCGCAGCGCGCCGACCGCGGCGGCCATTGGAGGGTGAACCAATGGCAAAAGGAAGACCTTTCTCTCTGTCTCTCTCTCTCACTGTCCACTCTGCCTGTAAAAAAAAAAAAAAAAACAAAAAAAAAAACAAAGGTTTATTGGCTGTGCCTGGGAAAATGAGGGTAATCTTCATAAAGATGTTGTCCTAACTAACTGTAGTTATCAGGTGCAAAAGCATGGTGGAAGGGGACGGTAGGGAGAAGGAGAGCACTTGGAATGCCATGGAGGTATGAAATTTTACATCAGATATGATGAACCTCTAGTTCTGCAATGAACAATTCTCACATGGTTGGCTGAGGAAGGATGAAAGGAGAGCATGAGGACTGGTGGAGGAATAATTAAGGTCCTCTTTTTTCACTCATTGTAATAAATAGCATCACCATCAAATACCTATATCATTAATTTTTCTACTTTCCTCATTTTTAAGCACTAATCCACTCATAAACCTAAGACTATCTGGCACTAAAATATATCTTGCCTAGATCCTAGTCCAAGTCACACATCTTCCCCAACTATATTATTATTCTCTTTACTAGGATTTCACTTATGTCAAAAAAGAAGAGGTGTGTAGATTCATTTATTTAGTGTTTTATAAAGCTATCTATCTAATCTTTCTTTCTCCACTCATAGTCTCCTATATTCTGATTTCTTCCCGGAAGCAAGAGTGCTCTTCTTTCTTTTTTTAAGATTTACTTCATTTATTTGAAAGGTGGAGTTACAGAGAAATGGGGAGAGTGACAGAGTTAGGGGGAGAGAGAGAGAAAGAGAGAGAGAGAGAGAGAGAAGACAGAGACAGAGACAGAATCTTCCATCTGCTGGGGTTCACTTCCCAAATGGCCACAACAGTTGGAGCTGCTCTGGGTCTCCCAGGTGATAGCAAGGGCACAGGTACTTGGACCATCTTCCACTGGCTTCCCTGGTGCATTAGCAGGGAGCTAGAATGAAAGTGGAGAAGCCAGGACTTAGATTGGCGCATATATGCGATATCAGCATCACAGGTAGCAGCATACCCCACTGTGCCACAGCACTGACTCCAAGAGTGATTTTTAAAGTATAGTAGAATCTTTTAGCTTCTCGCTTCATAGCCTGCATGGATCTTTCTCTCTTCGTGTTCTACAGGCCATACGTGGTTTAACCCGCCTCTCTCATAGCTCATCCTATTTTACATTCCCCTGTATCACACATACTTCATCTGTGCTGATTTTTTTTAATGTTACTTGTGTATTCTCATCTTCCTACCTTGGAATTTTATTCTTGTTCTTTCGTCTATCTATATTGCTCTTTCTCTGATTTTCAGATAGCTGACTCCCTCTAACATTTCAAATTACAGTTTAAAATAACTACTTTAAGAATGCCTTCTCTATCCAATATAAAATACCTTGAGAATGAAAACACTTCCTATTTTATCATCTTGTGTTTCATACTAATTCTAATTCTGTTTCTTGCAAATTATTTGGTCATCACTGTTTTTAGAATCATTAAAGCTGTCTGAGAACAGAAAACTGTCCTTCTTCATCAGTGTATTCTTAACGTCATCCAAGTGTGTGGCAGAAGTGGATACTCAGACAATACTTGCTAAGTGGATGAACGAATAAGTTTTTCCCCAACTATATTATTATTCTCTTTACTAGGATTTCACTTTTGTCAAAAAAGAAGAGGTGTGGAGATTCATTTATTTAGTGTTTTATCAGATAAAAGAAATATTTGACAATGGAGATAAAACCACCACCAATCGCTTCTTGGCCTTTTGGCTTAGATCAAGTGTGAAAACCACCACCACCACGCAAACCTTGCTGCTGTAGCCCTAGTATTAAACAGATGATTTCATGGAGGGGAACAAAGTGCTCTTTCTCCAGTCCATCAACATTTAAACTTCAAGTAGTTCGCTAGATCTTAATGCAGAAATCTTAATAACTAAAAGTTTAGGTAAGGGGTGGAAAATAATTGAAAAGAACACTCTGTTCCTTTTATTCATTTATTTGAGAACTGGAGGTGAGAGTGAGATAGAGAGCAAGAAAAAGTGAACAAGCTCCCTTCCACTTACTCACTCCCCACATGCCTGGGACCTGGGAACTCCAAAACTCGCATGTGGGTGGCAGGGACTCATTGTGTGAACCATCACTTCTGCCTTCCAGGATCTGCATTAGCAGAAAGCTGCTACCAGAAAGTGGAACTAGGACTCAAACCCAGGCAATACAAGGTAGGACATGGGTGTCTTAACTACTAGGATGAATGCCCATCCCTGAAACTAATACTCTAAAAATCAAGCTTAGCAGTAAGTAGTGATGGAGCAAGGACCAAAGCTCTAGATCTGCTTTTCAGTTGCTTGCCTATGTGACTGAGAGCACATCCCAAACTTCCCCCAACCCTCCCGCTGCATTGAGAAACCTCCCCATCCCTTGCATTCCTCCTGAACCAGCTTAGCACCACCTCAGCTGTTAGCCCAGGTCTGCCAAAGAAGCCCTGCCTAATGCCCACACACTCAGGACCTTCAGCTGCCTTAAAAGGATTAGAGAATAGGGCTTTACCCTCACATCCCTCTCAGGGTCGTCTCTGAATAAACCAGCTCTGGTTGTTGGAATTCATGATCTGTCTCCTCTTATTCTCACTCCTGTACCCTACCAAGTACAAAATTTCAAATAGCACACTTATACAAAAGTGTTTCACAGACATATGGTGCCTCTATGTGTGGATAATAAAGGAAGATGCAGTTCATTGTACTGCACCCTAAATCAGATTAAATTTCATCAGATTCAGGATTAATCAATGCTTGATCTCTGAATCACTGCATTACCTTTTATATACCATGCTCAGATAATAATCTTAGAAATTTTTGACATATATCTTCTCTTTATTATAAAATTAATGAAAATTCTACAGAAGTTTGAAAATCAATAGTTAGAGCAACATTTTGACTATGAATTTAGTAAGCTCTAGTTGTTACTTTCCTTCTGTTAATGAAGGACATGAGAAATAACTTCCAATCCTAATTAAATACAACATGAATAATTATATACATGTATATATACATAAATGTGTGTCTATATACATATGTGTACATATAATGCCAGATGTTTGAAAATGCTAATGTTCTCTCAACAAGAAAAGAAAACCAACATTAGTTCTTTGAGGCCATTTAGGCTATTTTCCTGGGATATTTTATGAATATTCTTCAGGGTTGCATGGATATTATTATTGATAATCTTTTTCAGATTATGAACAAATGTTTATAGAGGCTACAAAGCCCCCAGAAAACATTATGGAAGACAGAGAATCATATAGTCAGTGTCAGGAGCCAGTGTATCTGAGTTGGAATCTTGGCTATACCATCAGCCTTATAAATTTTTATGCAAATTTATTAACCTGTAAACAATTTTTTCAGGTCAAGAAAAGGGCTACCAACAATGTTTTTGTTCTCTTTGGAGAATTATATGTGTTAATAATTAGCAAGCTCTGAAGAATGTTGTCAGTCCAATAGTAAATGCTATGTTAGTTTGAGCTATAATTATCATTTAGCTGCAAGAGTAAATTAGGCCAGTATTCACACAGGACAGCAGATCACCTTGTAATTATGTTCCTTACAACATTGTAACATACGCATTAACAAAAAGTCAGAATCAGAGGACAATGAAAACCATGTTGGATGTTTCAGAAATCATAAATAGCTTAAATACATGTTGTATACATTTTTCATTAATATATCTCAAAGTTCCTATGGAATGTGGTATTTTCCTCTATATTTCTACTAGGTGAGCCAATTACAAGTATTGATACGTTGGAAATGGCCATGTGACAGAATTCAAGTATGGTGCAAAACTAGGCACAGTTATTAGCCAGTGGAATGGAGAGAAGATGTGTTACCTAAAGTAAATAAAAAATGATTTGTCATTTGAGTCATGTCTCAGACCTTCTGGTCTTATTACCCAAGTGTGAATTATCTTCTTATAATCTTTCATTTTGGCCAACTATCAAAAAACCAATTATTTATAAATGTTAGAGTTCTTCAAGCTCCAAGTACTCATCCTTTTGATTTAAAATGCTGGTCACAAAGAAGTGTATTTAGAAACCCAAAACATCACCTTGATATTTAGTCTATGTGTGATATGAGTAAAACTAGATTAGGGGAATGTGTATACATAATCTGTAATAAATATATTATTATTAAAATGAATTTACTGGGCCAGCGCTGTGGCATAATAGGTTAAGCCTCTGCCTGAGGTGCCCACACCCCACATGGGCACTGGTTGGAGTCCTGGCTAATCCACTTCCAGTCCAGCTCCCTGTTGATGGCCTGGGAAAGCTGTGGAAGATGGCGCCTGCACCCACCCAGGAAACCTGGAGGAAGCTCCTGTCTCCTGGCTTCGGATCAGCCCAGCTCTGGCTGCTGCAGCCATCTGGGCAGAGAACCAGTGGATGGAACACCTCTCTCTCTGTCTCTCCCTCTCTCTGTCTGTAGTTTTGCCTCTCAAATAAATGAATCTTTTTGATATTTGATGATTGTTTATAGCCCTTGTCACTTCTTTTATATATATATATATATATATATATATATATAAAGCTTTTATTTAACAACTAAATGTTTTTTTTAAAAAATGACTATATTCAATGAAACACTCCAACAACCAGGAAACGCATGGTGTTCAAATTCCAATATTGATGGTTGACAGGTATACGTTCTTTTTTTTAAGATTTATTTATTTTTTTGAAAGTCAGAGTTACACAGAGAGAGTGGAGAGGCAGGGAGAGAGAGAGAGAGAGAGAGAAAGAGAGAGAGACAGAGAGAGAGAGGTCTTCCATCAGATGGTTCACTCCCCAATTGATGCAATGACCAGAGCTATGCTGATCTGAAATCAGGAGCCAGGAGCTTCTTACCAGTCTCCCATGAGGATGCAGGGTCCCAAGGACTTGGGCCATCCTCTACTGCTTTCCCAGGCCATAGCCGAGAGCTGGATCGGAAGTGGAGCAGCCAGGTCTTGAACCCTCGCACACATGGGATGTCAGCGCTTCAGGCCTGGGCATTAACCTGCTTCACCACAGCGCCAGCCCCCAGGTATACGTTCTTATAAGTCTAAGTAATTAAGATTTGTTTGGATTTTCTAGCATATGTTATTCTGTTTCATTAATATTAAAACCTATTTTACCTGCTAAAAATTAAACTAAAATTATTAGAACTCTTAATATGAAAAATGTTAAATATTTTACCTATTTTGTGTTTGGTTAGCAGAGTCTAATCTGGATGAAAGAAATGTTATCACATTCTGTATAGGGACTTACTTGGGTAAAATATTCCCCCTTAAAACTTTCATTTTTTTTAATTTTTTTTTTTACAATTTGGGACATGCTCAATCGGACTTGCCTCAAATGGTGGAGTTAGAAATGTGCCAGGGGATTCCAATACAATCCCTGCAAGATTGCATGTACCAATGCCATCTCACTAGTCCAAGTGATCAATTTCAGTTCACAATTGATCACACTGATAGGTCTAAGAGTCAAAGGGATCACACAAACAAGACTAGTGTCTGCTGATACTAACTGATAGAATCAAAAAGGGAGAGAACAATCCAACATGGGAAGTGGGATTAACTTTTATTTAATGAATATAAATTTCCAAAGTACAGCTTATGGATTACAATGGCTTCCCCCCCCCCACCTTAACTTCCCTCCACCTGCAACCCTCCCCTCTCCCGCTCCCTTTCCATTCAAATCAAGATTCATTTTCAATTCTCTTTATATACAGTTTAGTATATTTTAAGTAAAGATTTCAACAGTTTGCACCCACAGAGAAACACAAAGTGAAAAATACTGTTTGAGTACTAGTTATAGCATTAAATCACAATGTACAGCACATTAAAGACAGAGATCCTACATGAGGAGTAAGTGCACAGTGACTCCTGTTGTTGACTTAACAGATTGACACTCTTGTTACGGCGTCAGTAATCACCCTAGGCTCTTGTCACAAGTCGCCAAGGCTATGGAAGCCTTTTGAGTTCGCCGACTCATCATGTTTAGACAAGGTCATAGTCAAAGTGGAAGTTTTCTCCTCCCTTCAGAAAAAGGTACCTCCTTCTTTGATGACCTGTTCTTTCCACTGGGATCTCACTCTCAGAGATCTAAAACTTTCATTTAAACATTGCCAAACAACACATTGGATTCTCAAGAGTTTGATTACTGACTTCTGCAAATGACATTCCAAGACACTTCAATGAACTTGTGGAAAAATGGAATTAAAATATAAGTTTATTTTGGTACCAAAATATTTTGAAATACATATACAGTATTTCTTTTTTTTATGTTCCAGGAGCTTCTTATTGTATAAATAACAGAATATTCCAAACTAGACAGAGGAGTATTCAGAAAATAGCAGCCATATTTCAGTTACTTGCCATTTGAACTTTCATGTTCTAAGTGCTTATTTTTTTAATATTAGAAATTTTTTATCACAAATATAATCCAAGTGTGAATAAGTAAGTGTACTATCTTGCAAAGAAAAAAATGCTAAAAATCTCTTCATAGTCTATCTGGTCATGATTGATCCCACCTATGGTTTTCAAAACAGATTTTAACTTGATCTTCTGAAATCCTTCTTGACCTACAGTTCATTCTGCTAAAGAAATCCTGGGAAAGACATCCTACATGTTGTTAATTGTCCCCAGTGTTGATGGTAAATGATTAAAGACAATTGGAAGGGATGGTCAGCAAACTCAGGACTCTTGGGAAACTGTTCAGACCCAAATTTTCTCTCCAAGATGCCAGCTTTCTTGATTAAGGCTGGGAGAATGCCAGCCATCCCATCTGACGCTACCACAGCCACTTGCCCATTCCTTGCTTCCAGGATGACTCCTGTCAGGCCACCACTTGTACTGGAAATCCAAGGATCCTCTTTTCCTCTGACTTGAACCACACTACAGAAATCGTGGAAAATAGACCACCCCAAACTGCAAGGTATTTCCTAAATAAGGAGCGTTGATTTTAATGACTGTCAAACTCTCCTGAAGTCTATGGTTTACTTCCACTGGAGAACTGTGAAATCCACTAATGGCTTGACTGTTACTGCCCATTGTAAAGGACCTGTCACAGTCATTCACAATTCACCAGGGGCAAGGCTCTTGGGTGTATACCTCCATTTGACTCCAGTGGTGCCAGTATTTTCATAATATACATTTTCCATGAAATTTCTAAAGACTGCATTTGAACAGAAGTAATTATTAATTGTACATATAATGAAATAAAATAATGAATGAACATATCATTTAATAAAGTAATAATTCCTGTTCAGAATCCCAAAGCAGCAAACATTATGCTAGGTACAAGTCATTAGGAAGGTTGCCTTTAGTTTATTATTGAGGGATTTTTTTGTAAAATAAAAACTCACACACCAAAACAACTCTACACAGAATGAGGAGAGAATCTGAAACAAACATAACCAGTTTCTAATTAGATGCAATTTCTCCTTGACTTGAAGTATTATAAGCAAGTAAGAATTTCTGTAGTGGCGACAAAAAGGGAAGATTAAAGATCATGAAACAAAGCTTTCAATTCCCATTTTGTTTGGGTCCAGCCCTAAAGATTTTTATGCTCAAATCCATCAGCGGAAACAATACAACCTAGGCTACATCTTTTCTAGTGATATAAATTTTGTTCCAAAAAAGTTCTGAATTGTCAGTCTGATATTCTCCCCAGTTCAAAGTAAACCTAGGAATCAGAATGTGACAAGATATACCATTTTTTTTGTCTCCTGGATGATTTTCCAAAACTCTGATGAAACAAAACCTGTGGTTCCAGTCTGATTCTCTGTTTAGTCTACAGCTCATCTTTGAAGCAAGCATACCAAGAACATATGTCAATCATTAGCTGAAAGACTACTTCATGCCAGAAATTTAGAGACTTTAAAAAAATGATAGAACCCATCTCTAGTTACTGTAACTAATGTTAGAAAAATACCGAAAAAAATTTCACTGTGGTACTTCCAAAAATTTTCTGTAGTTACAAATCATCTATTTTATGCCTTCTGTATTTGTCATTTTTCTAGCAAAAGAATCTGAAATCAAATAGTCCGAATTATACTACCACCATCCTGCTTCACATCATCTTCAGTCCAGTTGCCACAGTGAAATTTTTTTTGCCATAACTACAGTTTTCTCTCACATTGAAGTAACTGGGCAGCAGGGAGATAGGCTTGTTCATATAGGTGGCAGGGCTTTGCCACCAAGTTTCTTGCAAGATCTGGGTCTTCTCTATATTTGCTAGCATTCTGGCAAAGTGGCCATGAGAGTGAAGGTTTTCCTGGGGGATTTCCTCTTACTATTTACCTCTTGAGCTATTTACCTCACCT
The DNA here is from genome assembly GCA_949820135.1 of Sylvilagus floridanus. NCBI lineage: Eukaryota > Metazoa > Chordata > Mammalia > Lagomorpha > Leporidae > Sylvilagus > Sylvilagus floridanus. Next base: position 94,267,382 of record OX463225.1, on the reverse strand, counting down.
TTTTGTTTTTGTTTTCACCGCTGTTCGCATGTGCACCCACAGTGGTGCTGGTTTCGACAATGACCTTTAGGTTTCCAGTGCCATCTCCTGATGATGTATTTAGGCTCAGTCTTGGTAAAGTAATTATACTCCCTCATCCTGACATCAAAGTAATTCCACTTTACTTCTCTGTGTATAACAGGAACAGTAACTAAATTCAATACAGGTCTCACTTTCCAATCTAGATCTTAATGTGCTTCCTTTAACCTCCCAATCTGCATGGTGAATTTTTCTATAATCACCACCCAGATGTGACACGTGACCATGTATATAATATAGAATTTATCCCTTTAGCCATCATTGGGTATGCAGTTCACTGGTATTAAGTACATTCATATTATGCATCACCACCATCCACCTCCAGAACTCTTTTCATCTTGCAAAACTATACTCACTAAACAAAAACTTCCCACCACCTGCTCTCCAAATGCCTGGTAACCACAATTTTATACTCTCTAGGAACTTTATGTAAGTGGAATCATACAGTATTTGTCTTTTTTATTACTGACTTATTTTGCTTAAGTGAGTTCATCTGTGTTGTTGTGTTACACAGAGAAGGACAGGGAGAGAGAGAGAGAGACAGAGAGAGAGAGAGAGAGAGAGAGAGAGAGAGAGAGAGGTCTTCCATCTGCTGGTTCACTCCCCAATTGGCCAAAATGGCCAGAACCGGGCTGATCTGAAGCCAGCAGCCAGGAGCTTCTTCCCAGTCTCCCACGCGGGTGCAGGGGACCAAGGACTTGGGCCATCTTCTTCTGCTACCCCAGGCCATAGCAGAGAGCTGGATCAAAAGTGGAGCAGCTGGGACACAAACCAGTGCCCATATGAGATGCCGGTGCTTCAGGCTAGGGTGTTAACCCGCTGTGCCACAGCGCCGGCCCCCAGCTCCCACTTTCAATTCTTTTCATTTGAGTTGCTTCCACCTTTTACCTGTTATACATAATACTGCTATGGAAACAGCTGAACAATCCCTTTGAGATCCCACTTTCAGTTCTTCTGAGTATATACTCAGAATTATTGGATCATATGCAAATTTAAATTTTGTTCTTAAATTCTTCAGGAACTGCCACACAAAACTGCTGTACCATTTCACATTTCCACTAAAAATGCAGAAATGTACCAATTTTTCCACCCATTCAACAACGCTTATTATTTTCTGCCTTTTGGCAGTAGTCATGTCACTGTATTAACTCACTACTTTTTATAAATTCATTGTTAAAATTTTAGTAAAGTTATTTATGAATTATAAATTATAAAAGTGAGGTAATATTTTTCATAGTTTCTAAACTTTATTTTTCTTAGCAAAAATTGCATCCACTTTATTATGGCAACAGTCTACATTTCTATAGGGTTTTTAAATTTTAAAGATCTTTTGCATATACTATTTCACTTAATTCTTATAAAGGTTGAGACTTGTATGCCATAACCATTTTATACATGACAAAACTGACTCAAGACAATTTCAAATTGTGATTATTTATGTTATTATGGTAGTTTTAATTAACCACCTAATACATAAACAATATGTCCATATTTTGGTTAAGTTCTTTAGCTGTCTCAATGCTTTGCCTGAGTCAGGAGAAAGAGCACAGTACTACCTGGTTAATAATTTTTGGGACTCAGAAAGGGTGTTTCAAGACTTGATAAAAGTTTCAAATATTAATAATATTAGATAGGTAGATTATACTAAATTAAAAGAAGCCACACACAAACACATATTGTATAATTCCTTTTAAATCAAATGTCCAGGATAAGCAAGCCATCCATAGAGAAAAGATGTTAGATTAGTGAGTTTCAGAGTCTGGGGTGTGGAGAAATTGGAGAGGGAATCCTATTGGACATAAAGTTTGTTTTTTGAGTCACGAAAATATTTTGTATTAGATTTGTAATGATTGCTGCACAATCTTCTGAATATGTATTATTTATAGACTAATACACATGTGCTTAAATTAATGTGGATATAACTCATCATATTTTTAGAAAACTACTTTTGGTAAGCAATCTAGTATTAATTAAGCACACCACACCATCTACAAATTAATTAGCTCTTAAAATGTTTAGTAAGTAATGAGTCTTTAGTCAATTGGCTGATTGATATTGGCTATTGAAGTAAAAGGCAACTGTTTAAAATAGACTTTTGATAAAAAGAGGATAATTTTTTTAAGATATATTTTGTTTATTTGAAAGGCAGAGTGAGACAGAGACAGGGAGAGAAAGAGTTCTTCCAATCACTGATTCACTGCCCCAAATGGCCACAAAGGTGGGGGCTGAGCCAGGACAAAGCCAAGAGCCAGAAATTCCATCTAAGTCTCCCACATGGGTGGCAGGAATCCAAGTACTTGTGACATCTGCTGCTGCTTTCCTAGGCGCATTGGCAGAGAGCTGGTCTGGAAGGTAAGTGGCTGGCACTTGCACTGGCACCCCGATAAGGTATGGCGGTGTTGCATGCAGGGGCTTGGAAGACTTATCTTTCTGTCTCATCCCCTCTCTGTCTGAAACTACCTCTCAAATAAATTTAAAAAGTCTGTAATGAAACATGTTAGAGTATTTATTTTTAAATAACAACGTTTCATGTAGTAACTATATTAAAAATAACTTCATTTTATATTAAAATAATATTAATTCTAGAGACAGTTCAGACTGTCACTAGTACCTCTGTCATTTTCTCATCTTACATAGAATGAGAGAATAAAGTCATGTTATAAAATGTGTTGATTTCTAAACATAGAAAATCAATTCTAACAAGACAGAAATTCAAGCTTGTAATCAATAATCTTTTAAAAATTGATCAAGTACTGAAAACTGAAGATCTATTTAATTTAGAAAGAATATTTTAAATTTTTTGTTTATTGTTCCACTAGTTATCTAAATCATTGTGAAATTCTGTATGATGCCAAATAACTTCGTGGTGGAAATTCAAAGTGGACACTGTAAGTACAATAAAAAGGTTCTAAGAAGAACAAACCATACACAGTATTAAGTGGCGTGAGCTTGCTTTCACTTTTACGTGTAGATTTCTGCTCTGGCCTAACAGTTCACTTTTGTGGTCCCAGAGCATCCTGCCAAGTCCATGGTATAGACAGACAAAGGCCCATCAGAGCAGAAAGCTTTCTTTGGGTTTTCGTACAGTACTTACATTGCGCTCAGCCAAGGTAAGCATAAATGTGCTTCAGTTTCTCACTGTGTGTTCAGCCTAAAACTGGCTGTGCCACCCTCTGGCTCCGTATTTCTGGTCTGCCCTCTCCCAGCTGCAGCTGGGCCTACTCACAGTCTAGCTAATAATAGGAGTCAGGTCAACTCTATTTTTTGCTATTTGCAGTGGAGTCAGCTTTTGCTAGCTCAAGGAACCTTTTTCAAATAATTTCTCTTTGAAATGAGTTGTAATGAGGCTTTAGCATTGGCTAATGTTAAAGGTGTATGGAGACATCTGTGCTCTGGATTCTCCCTCATCCAGCAGCGTAAATATTGATAAGAAGGGGACATCAGTGCTGCTGTGTCCTCTCAGAGAGAAAAGCAGGGAGATTCTGGGATGCCAAGCTATATATTAAGCTTCAAGAGCTTTGTTTTGTTAAATAGATTTGTGTGTGTGTGTGTGTGTGTGTGTGTGTTTGAAGTGTTTTTCTTTAAATTTTTACTTAATTGAAAGATAGAAAAAGGGAGAGAGAGAAAAGAGAGATCTTCCATCCACGGCTTCTCTCACCAAATGCCTACAACAAATGGGGCCCCGACCAAGCCAAAGCCAGGAGCCAGGAACCCCATCTTTATCTCCACATGGATGGCAGTGACCCAGAGACAAGTGCCATCATCTGCTGCCCCACAAATTGCACAACTGGAGGAAGCTGGAATCAGAAACAGAGCTGGGACTTGAACCTAGGCACCTGCATATGCTAAGCAGGGGTTTCAACTGTTGCACCAAAAGCTTTACCTCCATATAAAATGTTTTCAATGTACGTGTGTGTGTGTGTGTGTGTGTGTGTGTGTACAATTTTCTAGTAATATTTAAATCATTTTATAGAAATGCTAATCATAGGGTAAACATTGTGGTTTAGTGTGTTAAACCTCTGTCTGCAGTGCCTGCATCCCATATGGGTGCCAGTCTGCATCCCACTACTCCACTTCGGATACAGCTCCCTGCTAATATATGTGGGAAAGCAGTGGAGGCTAGCCCAAATGCTTGGAACCCTGCATCTATGTGGGAGACCTAGAAGAAGGTCTTGGCTCCTGACTCTTGCCTGGTCCAGCCCTGGCCATTGTGACCATTTGGGGAGTGATTCAGCAGATGGAAGACTTCTCTCTCATTCTCTCCCTCTCTCCCTGTAACTCAGGCTATCAAAATAAATAAAATAAATCTTTTTAAAAAAGAAATACTAAACATATACAGACTATTGCAACTATAATTGCCCAGTGAGAAAACACAGGCACACACCCACAAAGGAGGCCATCAGAAATTCATGAAAATGCATAATGTGAAAAAAACTGCAATAATTTAAAAAAGTTTTTCACAAAAATAAACATCTTTTAATTATATTTTCTTTAAACTCTTTGAAGCCCCGAGATACACAGATTTAGGAAAGGAAATTTCTCATCTATGTTCCACCACTTTCCACTCTTCTATTCCTATTATAGCAAAGCACTCGCCAAGTGCAAGGGCACCCTTGAGGGATGTCTGCAGGGAGAACTACAGCATGCCCTGAGTGACGTTCTGTCCTCCATTTTGAGGAAACTGGCACCAAGACTTTCTTTAGAGGGGAATGCAAGTGCCATATCTTATGTTGGGTCCCTGCTACCTATGTGGTGACCTGGATTAAGTTCTCAACTCTGGACTTCAGCCCACTAGCTATTGCAAGCACTTGAGAATGGACCCAGCAGATGAGCTCTCTCTCTCACCTTCTTAAATAAATAAATGCGTGCTTAAAAAATAAATCAATAATTGAATTGACAAGTCAAGTAGATATTAGAGATTTTTTTCAAAATAGAGATATATTTCAATTCATCAAGATACTAAAATAAAATACACAAGATAGTCTATCAAAGATAAATAACAAAAATCAGATTTAAAGAAATCCCTGACTTCTTTCCCAGGCATTCTAAAATTCTTTCACAAGTAGAGTATGACTTTAAATATAAGTAAGTGAAATGAAAATTGAGGAAATCTCTATTTAATTCAAACTCTGTAACTCATCTATCCAATTCTTGATGTTTCTTTGCCTGTTTTATGAGGAAATGTATTGTCTCCTCTACAAAGCTTAATAGCACGAATGTGAAACAATTCTACTTTTTCTCTAATATTTAATATATCTCCATATGACCCTGTATACAAATATTTTATCTGGGAGGTGAGTATTAGTAAAAATTATTTATAAATCCATATTTATTAGATACAAAGATTCAGTCATTCTAATTATATACTGTTCCCACCCCAATATGCCAGGACTCTTCCAGGTATGAAGGACACAACTGTGAACAACCACTGGACTCTTTTGCAAATTATATATAGTGAGAAGATGCAATACCACGTAATAGAAAACTGGGTTGTGTGCCACCTTTTCCCCAACATGCTAATTTTTCATCATAGACTATAATCAGTCTTAGACTACCCAATATCTTTGACTCCTGGATTATTCTGTCTTATGTCTATTTGTGCTTTCTTAATGTTTCTTATGGTTTTAACATTCCAGAAGTCTTGCTCTCCCTTTTCAAATTCAATCTCTTTCAACTTCATTTTGGCAAATTACTGTTGGACTCGCCTGTCTGAATATTTTCTGAAATGTGACATGATTATAAAGTTATAGTGACCACACAATGTGACTTGACACAACAAACCACCGTTTTCTATGTGGGGTTTCATGTTAGTTTAGAAAACCAGGCTTTCTATTTTAATATATTATTTTTAGATGTCATAGAATAACTCCATTGTCTTATTCCATGACAGCATAATTACAGGATTTCTTAATATAACCTTATTTTCACTAAAATGAAAAACATTATTTGTTATAATAGTGAAAAAACAGAAACAAGTGGATCACCTGGAAATGATTATCAGTGTCATTTATTAGAATTGATGTTCTAAAACCATTAAAATATTTATAGTATTTATATGTTTATTAAATTTTAAATGTTAGAATTTCCCATAAGTTAAATATTAAATATAGAAAGTACGTAAAGTACTTATATGCCATTAAGATAAAATATACCAAAATAAAATGATATATATTATGCATATATAATTTGGTTTTCATAGTTTCTGATGATTTTGAAATTTTTTACCATGAGCTTATATTAATATTAATGTATGAAACCATAAAATTATTTGCATAATATATAGTAAAAGCTAAAATTATTGACTATAGGTAGTATTATATTTATAGGCACTTGCATACAGGAAAAATGCTACTTAGAAAACAGTTTGTAACTTGCAAAACAATTTTGACTTAAAAATCAGTTTATCTCATATAAAATTCATTCTAAGACATCATTCAAAGTGCTAAAGATACACCAGGAAAAAATAAATTATTATATGCCCTCTTAAAACCTATGTTCTGGTAAGAACAAAGTGGCAATAAGCAACTTTACAAGTAAAAGATAAAATGGGTTCAGTGATGATATGTGCTCTGGAAACATCCAGGGGAGGGTAGAAACAACTATAGTGAATGAAAGTTTAAAAAATTTAAACAGAATAGCCAAGGAATTCCTTAAACACAAGGCAAGATTGGACCTGAAGTGGGTGAGGGTGGAAGCTGTACAGCTATTTGCAGGCAGGGAATAAGAGTTCATATCTGTAGTACTTTGGATAGTATTCTGGGTAACTGTGGAGGGGGCAGAATAAAGGAGGACCCTGGTAGAAAATGAAATCAGAAACGTAGTAAGAATCAAATAGGGTAAGACAGTCACTGCCTATGTGGGCTTTGATTTTCACTGTTAATTACAATGAAGGGTGATATGATCTGGCATACTTGTAAAAAAATCACTCTACCTCCTATATGAAGACTACTCAATTTTTTATTTCTCTCTTTTGGATCAGATGATACTAACAATGACTAAGTTCCAGGAAGCCTGCCAAATGAGGTCCCCCATGAGAGTGCAGGAACCCAAGCCTGGGCCTGCCGTGGTAGGAAGCCTGAACTGACGGTTCACTCCGGGTGCTCTGACACAGATGCAACACAGATGCATGCTTTTTTTTTTTTTTTTTAAGATGTATTTATTTATTTGAAAGGCAGAGTTATAGAGAGGTAGAGGCAGAGAAAGAGAGTGAGGTCCACATTCCACCAGTTCACTCCTCAGATGGCCGCCAATCCTAAGCCAGGAGCTAAGAGCTTCTTTCAGGTCTCCCACATGGGGAGATGCATGCTTTTTAACTGGCATTTTAACCACTGAATTTAACAAGAGATCCTCAACCGATATTCTGAGTTCAATACTGAAATGTTATTTTTGCATGTTTTTTGAATTGTATATAAATGGAATCATATGGTATATATCCTGTGTTTTTAAGACATTTATTTGCTGTGTATTAAATTAGATCATTCTCTTTCACTGCTGAGTAGTATTTCATTGTGTGAACACATGAAAATGTGTTGGTATGCTTTCCTGTTGTGCTTGTGAGATGTTTCAGTTTTTTTACTATTATGAATTATACTTCTATTACATTCTTGTACAAGTCCTTTTTGTAAATATGTTCTTCCTTTAATCAGGTAAATAATTATGTCTACTCTGTAAGGTCTTAGAATGCATATAAGTACTTAAGACAGTATCAGTTTCCAAATTGCAGAATTTATACTCTTGCAGCAATCTTACTCTTTATATTCACATCATCATTATCCTCTCTGTTTATTTGCTTCATATTTCAGCCACAGTAGTGCATATATGCTGGTCTCTATAGTTGTATTAATCTATGTTTTTTGTTGACCAATGAAACTCAGCAAATTTTAAAATGTTAATTAGTATTTGATAATTTGCTGTCTGTTCAAGTCTTATGCTATATTTTGGACTATGACAGTAGTGGTAGTGTTTGTCTTTTTAGTATTTATTGTACATGTATTTCAAGTATTTTTTCCTATTTTAATTACTGTGTTGATACCACTGTTTTATTTCTGGTAATTTTCCTTTAAATAGTTGGTTATATTAAATAAAAACTAAGAAAAAAGAGTTGTTTTTTCATTTACCTAAAAAGCTTTCATTTGCAGGGCTTTTCATTTTTTAGTGTAAATGCATGTTTACTTGAAGGGTGTCACTTTTCTTCTCTGAATTTCCTTTACTGGAATATGTTTAATTCCACCCTCATATTAGAATAAGGCACTTCTGGAAAAATCAGAAAATAGTGGTGGTTGTTTCTGAAGGCACTGTAATGATTATATTCTTTCATTTTCCTACTGTTTCTGATTAGAAGTCAACCATACTTTGTAATGTTAATTCCTTCCACGTACTACTTCTCTCTTTCCTTCTCTCATTAGCAGCATGATTATGATTCATGTCCCAGGGCACTGACCCCTTTGTATTTATCAACCTTGGGCTTATTAGAGCATCTTAGACATGTAAGCTTTTGTTTTCTGCAGAATTTGGAATCTTTGAAAGTCATTCCTTCAACTATTACTTCTACTTCATTATCTCGTTTTTGTTTCTGAGATTCCAATTTTATTGTATTATATCCTTTGATATTATCTCAGAGGTTAAAGAGGCTCTTTTCCTCTTCATTATTTTGTCCACTTTGTGTCATTTGAACTATAAAAGAGTTTTCAATTTCAATTTCTTTCTACAGTGAGTATGTGAGTATGCTAAAATGGATGTGCTAGAGCATTCTGATGCAGCAACCATTGAGTTCTGTCTACCTTCCCTTGCGTTCGTGATCTGAGGTCAACCATGAACTTTCCTGACCCCGTGAAACCACCCTGTGGAGACATTTTTCTTTTAAAAACACTTTGCACATCTGTATTGAGCACAGTCTCTACTGAAGTCCTGTTCCAGATGTTGATAATCAGAGAAAGACTCAAATCTCTGCCCTCACAGAGATTTTATTTTATTTATTTATTTATTTGACAGAGTTGGACAGTGAGAGAGAGAGACAGAGAAAGGTCTTCCTTCCGTTGGTTCACCCCCCAACAGAGATTCTATTTTATCTGGAAGTAAAAGCTTCCAGAATTTGTTTCATTATATTTGAATGACATTTACTCCCAGAAAAATATTTTTAAAAATTCACAAATAAAATGTTCTCCATGTCATGGCTCCCTTTGCTAATATTTTATTAATAGACTGATTTTTTTTCTGTTTCTTTTTTCAATCTGACAAAAATAGCTTTTTTCCCTCCATATTTATTACTCTTTTTAAACTCTGGGATATTAATTATACCTATCTTCCAATGGTGTTTGTTGAAGCATGCTCTAGTTTTTAATCTTTTCTCATAAATCTGTCAACTTCAAGTCTTTAATCAGTCTCATTACTTTTCTCTGAACTCTATCCAGTTTTTCTACATGTTTTTAATAATGATGACCTTAGAAATGAATTCTGTAATCCAGGTGTGAGTTCGACATTTGTCCTGCAGACAGAACCTGTCATTTCCATAATTTACGACATGTTTTCTGCCAGAGAAAGAAGGTTTTTTTAATTGTAGCCAGTCTTTAGATTTGGGGGCTCCACATGAAGCTTTGATCTGGGCCCTTTTTCTTACTCATCCTTATCTCCCTAACATTATTTTTTATAACTTAAAACAACATTTATATGATAACTTTCAAATCTGTATCTCTAACACAAACTCTTTCCCTATACTTTATATAAGTGTAAGGAAAAAATAAGACAAAAAAGTCTTAAAATTTCTTGAGTCACTATGTTTTGATCCACTTTCTTGACAATTTATATATATTAAGTTAGTCTCAAAATAATCACAGTACAAGTACTTATTTTATGGATGAAGGAATTGACACAGAGGTGAGTAAAATGCTCTGAACTGATTTCCCCAGAAATGGTCATATGCTTTTTAAAATTAATTTATCCAAAGAACAGTTATCTTTTGCAAATAGAAATTGTTACTTTCTTGCCAGTAATGCTTCAATAATTTTGTCTTGCTATCAGGCCACATTCTAAAATCCTTAACATGGCATATATGACTCTGGGACACCATGTGGCTGGGACTTTGTGTTTCTGTTGTCCCCAGAGCCAAGAAAAATATCTGACCCCTTTCTGTTTCTGCAGTCCAACCCCTGCTGGATTCTCCTTTCTTCCCTTTTGAATTTCTGACACTTTAGCCTTTAAGCTCCAGCCACACTCCTTTTTCAGTTCTTCAAACTCAGAAGTTCTACAAGGTTCAGGACCTTTGGTATTCTGGCTGTTCTTCCAGAACATTTTTTATTCCCATCACTGTTAGTTTAGCACTTCATTTTATTGCCACTTTCTAAAGAAGCCTAGTGATGTAAGGGGCCTGCCCGAACAAGGTTGCAAAGGCTGGTGATATATATTTCTTTCCTACTTCTTGTTCAATGATATCACATTCATATTAAAATTGACCATGTTTATTATTATTATTGACCATGTATTTACTCCACAGAAACAGGCAAATGCTATGAAACAGGATGCACTCTCTTCCTGCTGCCAAGAGGTACTAACATACCGCTGGGGGAGCTTTCCTAATGTCCCTAACCAAGACTGACCCTTTGCTCTTCACTTAACACAACATAATTCTGGAATTATTCTTTGATAAGTTTAAATATCATTAAAGTTACTTCAATAGAATGATAAGAGTTTTGCCTTAATGAGTATTACCGTGTTCCTAGTAAGAAGAATGGTAATGTCAGTAAATAAGCATTGGTTGAGTGCAAAAACAATTAGCTTATCTGTAGCAATTACTACACGTACTTAGACTTTGAGAGGTACTACAGAATATTTGCTGAATTAGTCTTTTATTTGCTGAATTAGTCTTTTATTGCTGCTTATTAAATCATCAAAAATTTAGTAGCTTAAAACCATGTAACATGTGAGGATTTCTGTCAGGGGTTTCAGTAGTTCTAGATCCAGCTTGGCTGCCTAGGATTCCTCAGTATTGAACTCTTGGCGCCTTCAAGAGAGTAATCTGCTCCCAAACTCACTCAGATTGCTTGCAGAATACCTTGTTGAAGTGTAGTTTACAGACTTGACTTCTTCCAGAGTGTCAGTTAGTCACTCCTTATTGACAACTGGAGGCCTACAATTACACGTGCATCCTGCAGCTCTGCCAACACAGTCTCAAACCTTATTAAGAAGGTAAAGAGTATTTCTAGATTGAGTCTAAAGATAGGGTTTTATGTACTATAATGTCTTCAGAAAAGTGGCACTTCATCAGCTTTGCTAATCCCACTGATTGGAAGCAGTCATTGGTCATGCTAACACTCAACAGGGAGGGACTCACACACAGGTGAGGACACAGGAAGCAAAGATCATGGAAGCAATTCAGCGTCTGTCTGACTGCCACAGTGGAGGACAATAGAGAGCTTATTCATTCAGGAAATATAACAAAACTCATTATGTTTTTATAGAAACTACATGTTAAAATAATCACAAAATCATTAAGATTATAGTAGTATATAACTTCTATCAATTTTTTTGATGAAGATTTAATGCAAAGTTTGACAAACACTGTAATTTCAGGAAAACTGATATACATGGGTATTTCTCCTTTTTTAAAATTTCAGTTCCCACTTATAAGGGAGAACATGTGAAATTTGACTGCTGTGTCTGGCTTATTTCAGTGAAAATGATGTCCCCCAGTTTCAAATACTTTGCTGTAATTGATAAAATGCTGTCCTTTATATCTGAATAATATCCCATAGTGTGTATGTGCATGTGTGTGTGAGTTACATTTCCTTTATCTATTCATCTGATGATGGTTGATTTTCATATTTTTGCTAGTATGAACAGTGTTGCTATACAGATGATGGAGCAGTTATCTCTTACCAAATTGAGTTTATGTCTTTTGAGTATACATGGTAGAAGGATTTCTGGATCATATGACAGGTCCATTTCTAGTTTTAAAAGAAATATACATGCTTTTTAAAAATGATTTTTTATGTATTTCGTTATTTATTTGAAAGAGTTATGGAAAGAGAGAGAGAGAGACAGAGACAGAGACAGAGAGACACAGAGAGAGGGAGAGTGAAAGAGAGATCTTCCATCCCTTGGTTCACTCCCTAAATGCTACAACTTCCAGGGCTGGGCTAGACTGAAGCCAGGAGCCAGAAGCTAGGAGCTTCTTCAGGGTATCCCACATCTACAGTGGGTGCAGGAGCTCAAGCATTTGGGTCATCTTCTACTACTTACAAGGCACATTATCAGGGAGCTGGATGGGAAATGGAACAGCTGAGATTCCAACTGGCATCCACATGGGATTTAAGCACTGCAGAGGGCAACTTAACATGTTCTGGTCCCATACTCCTTTCCACGGTAACAATGCTAATTTACATTCCCATCAACAATGTATAAATGTTCACTTTCTCCACATCCTCATCAGCATTTGTTGCTCTCTGTGTTGGATAATAGCCAGTCAGACAGGAATTTATCTCACTGGGGTTTTGATTTGCATTTGCCTGATGACTGATGATGTTGAGAATTTTTGCCTGTTTCTTAGCTGGATTTTTTTTTTTTGGTTGTTCTTATTGAGTTTTTAGATTGCTGGTATACTCTGGATATTACTCCTTTGTCAAATAAGTAGCTTAGAAATATTTTCTCCCATTCTGTAAGGTATCTCTTCACTATTGAATGTTTCCTTGCTGTGCAGAAGTTTCTGAATTTGATATGATCTCATTTGCCTAGTTTTGCTTTGGTTGCCTGCAATTTGGGGGTCTTACCCAAAAAGTCATAGCCAACATCAATGTCTTAAAATGTTTCCTTTATATTTGCATCTAGCAATTTCATAGTTTCACAACTCAAATTTAGGTTGTTGATCCTTCTTGAGTTGATTTTGGTATATGGTGAGAGGTAGGGTTCTAATTTCATTCTTCAACATTTATACATCCAGTTTTGCCATCATCATTTATTAAAAAGTCTATCCTTTCTCCAATGTATGTTCTGGGCACATTTGTCAAAAAATCAGTTCGCTATATATACATGGATTAATTTCTGGGCTCTCTATTATGTTGCATTTATCTGAGTAATAAAACTCATTATTGATTGCATCTAGTTATGCAATATATGGCTATAAAACTAGAAGTAAGCATGTAGAAATGCCCATAAATATATAAATATGAATTATAGCTGAGATATCTTTAGGATTACTTGATTACTAGTTACTTAAAAGTAAAAATGGGGTGCTGGCATTGTGGCATTGTAGGCTAAATATCCACCTGCAGCACCTTCATTCCATACAGGCATGGGGTTTGAGTCCCAGGTGCTCCACTTCCAATCCAGTTTCCTGATGATGGCCTGGGAAAGCAGCAGATGATGGCACAAGTGCTTGGGTCCCTACATCCACAGGGGAGACCTGGATGAAGCTCCAGGCAACTGGCTTCAGATGGCCCAGTTCCAGCTGTTGCAGCCATTTGGGGAGTGAACCAAAGGATAGAAGACATCTCTGGTTCTCTCTCTCTGTATGTAATTACCTTTCAAATAAATAGTCTTTAAAAATAATAATAATAAAATAAAAATGGATACACTTCATCAGTTTGGTTTCTATTTAAGGAATAGAAATATCTTTTTCTAGAAATTTGACTCAGATCTCAGGCCTTTGTAAAATACAGTATAATTTTAAATATAAGGACTAATAGATTCAAAAACTCATTTTCACAACCTTATTTTTATTTTGTGAGGCTCTTCCACTGTATAAAGATTGCTAACAACAAAATGCTGTCAACTATAGAAATGTTCTAACCATGTTGTAGGCACAGCATCTCCTCATGTTATTACATTGATTTTTAAGAGATAATATGAAATCAGAAAGAAGAATACTTTAAAATATTTATTTGACAGGCAAAGTTACGAGGATTAGAAGAGACATGGAGAGAAGAGAGAGATCTTCCATCCCCTGCTTCATTTCCCAAATGGCCACAATGGCCAGGACTGGTCCAGGCCAAAGCCAGGAGTCAGGAGCTTCTTCCAGGTGTGCCATGTGAGCAGAGGGGACCACATACTTAGGCCACCCTCTGCTACTTTTCCTGGTGCATTAGGAGGGAGATGGAGTGGAAATAGAGCAGCTTGCACATGAACCAGTGCCCATAGGGGATGCCTGTACCACTGGCTGTGGCTTAACTTGTTATATGCCACATCACTGGCCCCATAGAAAGAAATTTGAGTAAGAAATATTTGTTGTATTTATTTTGAACTGTAAGCAAGGAGGTCAATTTTATTTAAAGCTATGATCCTAGCGCTTATCCACCTCAAAAAATACATATTCAGGAATGTTGAAATGCATTCAAACCCTGGTTCCTCTGCAGCAACCTCAGCCCTTCAACCTTTTTCTCAAAGATTGTTCATAAACACAAAAAATAAAGAACAGGCCAGCGCCGCAGCTCACTTGGCTTAATCCCCCACCTGTGGCTCTGGCACCCCGGGTTCTAGCTCCAGTTGGGGCGCCGGATTCTGTCCTGGCTGCTCCTCTTTCCAGTCCAGCTCTCTGCTGTGGCCTGGTAAGGCAGTGGAGGATGGCCCAAGTGCTTGGGCCCTGCACCTGCATGGGAGACCAGAAGGAAGCATCTGGCTCCTGGCTTCAGATCGGTGCAGCGCGCTGGCCACAGTAGACCAGCTGTAGCGGCCATTTGGGGGGTAAACCAACGGAAGGAAGACCTTTTTCTCTGTCTCTCTCTCACTGTCTAACTCTGCCTGTCAAAAAAAAAAAAAAAAAGAAAGAAAGAACAAAAAAATATATAGAATATTACCTTGTCTTGATTAGAACTGACTAAACAATGGTTCCTAAAAAGTTAATGGAAAGTGTGTATTACCCTTTAATTTCATTTTTCACAAATATTTTGAAGTTTTCTCATTTTTTGAAATAAATCTATTTGTTGTCATTTTATTTGAAAGACAGAGACTGAAACAGAGACAGATGGCCAAAGAAAAATCCTCCAACCACTGGTTTACTTCACATATGTTTGTAACAGGCCAAAGCTAGGGAGTTGAAACCATATCTACATCTCCCACTTGAGTGGTAGGGACCCAGGTACCTGCTGCCTCCCAGATTGTATGTTAGCAGTAAGTTGGAACAAAGGTGGAAAAGTTGGGACATGAACCAGGCACTGATAGCTGATACAAGCTTTCAAACAGTGCCTTTAGTGTTGTGCCACATGCCAGCTACTCCTTTACTCCCTATATTTCTTATGTTAACTTTAAAATGAGAAAAACAGGGGCAGGGGTTTAGATTTGCAGTTAAGATGTCTGCATTCCATATTAGAGTGCATGGATTGAGTTTTGGACTCTGACGTCCAATTCCAGCTCTCCACCAAAGTAGACCTTGAGAGGCAACAGATGTCAAGTGGTTGGATCCTCCACATACTTTTTAGAGACCTAGATTGAGTTCTTAGCTCTTGACTCCAGCCCTGGCCTCCTCCAGCTGTTGCGGACATTTGGGAATGAACCAGTGTCTCACTTTCTTTCTGTATCTTTTCCTGTCAAATAAGTTTTAAGAAATTAATGACAAAAATAATATCTCTTTCTTTTTATGCAGTAAATAGATCACAAGATATAGGTTATATGTTAAGAATTCAGTGTAGAACATTTTATGGTATTATTATAAAATCATTATTGTCTGTTTTAAGAATTCTACCTCTAGGCAAATATAGTATGAAGATAGTCATTCTGCTCCACTCCACCTATGCCAAGTAAATATTTGCCCCTTATCACAATTGGCAATGACTGAAAGCAATGAACTATTTTGCAGTGAATAGTGATCCAAACAACAAAACAGAAAAACTAACAATTCCAGCAGTTCATACCAACAGAGTGAAAACAGTTTGTAATAAGAAATGAAAAACTTGTACATAATATGTTTTGAATCTCTGCAAACTCTCTTAACATCTGCCATGGTTGCTAGGTATTCATGAAATTTTCATTTGCTTGAGTAAGTTGATAACCATGTGGTAATGAGTCTGTCAACTGATAACACTCTATCGGTCAGGTAGACGAAAGAGCCTCTGGTTTCCCAAACTCAATTGCAATGTTTGCTTTCCATGGTTGAATTAGTAGGTAACATGTTTCATTTGTGATTTTTCTCAAGTTGAACTTCATAATGTTTGATAGAACAGTGAAGAAAGGCATTGTTCAGAAGGAAGCCTGAAAAGACTCTAAGTTGAAACTCTTCTGCATTTTAGACAAGGTGTGGAATCTCACATCCATGGCTGGTGGCTGCTGCATGACATAATTTCCACTCCTGTATGCACATTTCAGTTCTGTTCACACAAATCCGTGTTTTTACTGTATGCTGCGTATTATGTATGCTGGACATGCGAGGATAGCTAACGTGGCTCCTGCACAAGAGATTCTCTAAAGGAACTTCCCTTGTTATGGATGAGATAGATATATAATTTCCATAAGACAGAAAGCTCAGATACCTGAATGAATGCCTGTTGCTGCTCAAAGAATCAGTACTTTCTATAGGAAAGTCATTTCAATGAAAAACTCCTCTGAACACATAATTAAATTCTTAAAAAATTTTGTAACTCAACACTATTTTCTACTCTATGAAAAGGAAGTATTCTTGAGGTATAATTAGCAAAGCAATTTTCCAGAGACTGGTGTTATGCTATCATAATGTCCTTTTGTCCTTTTTGTTAAATGTGGATGCTTCTCATATTGCCATGTTTGCTACTTTTATAAGTAAAATTTAATATTTGGTTTAATGACATACATTTCATTTTCTATCTCAGAAAGTCCATTGTGGTAACGTGATACTTGGGATCTCTGTGTAAACTAACAAGAAGAATGCTTTAATGAAACATGGTATTTGTCATTGTTTCACTACTCTCTGTGCCTTTCTTTTCTCCCTGTCTCCCTTTCATCTCTCCTCTCCTCCTTCTCTATCTTCCCACCAAATGCATTTCTGCACCAGGTTAACAGCAATCTCCCACCTCTGAATTTTACTCTGTAACTGCTGAAATCTCCCTTTCAAAGCCTCTCATAGAAGAGTTCTGTTTAGAAAGTCATTTGAAAAATGTCAGGAACAACCCTTTGCCCTGTCTCTCTGGCATTCTGAACGTTGCCAGTTAACCTCCCTGCGGTTCCCTAACTGGACCACAGTTTCAAGAACTGAACTGTAGACCCTTGTTCAGTATCCCCTGCTGAAAATCAGAGTAAACAATTTAGATCAAAATGGGCTTTCTGAACTCACATGTTAGCCTGTTGAGCCACCACTATGGAATGTTTGGGATTCTATTAATACAGAAGCTTTATGGCTTTAAAAGAAAGTATGCTTTCAGTACAGAAAAGGTAGTGACTTTATTTTTCAGCAGCAAAAGTGGCAGAGAAATTTGATGTAGGATATAGCTAGTTGAAGTATCATAATTTTTTCTT
This sequence comes from Sylvilagus floridanus, assembly GCA_949820135.1. Lineage (NCBI taxonomy): Eukaryota > Metazoa > Chordata > Mammalia > Lagomorpha > Leporidae > Sylvilagus > Sylvilagus floridanus. The sequence goes on along the minus strand of OX463225.1, from coordinate 94,249,895 downwards.
AAGTGAAAGTATATTTTACAAGGTATAAGTTAAAATATATATACATAGGTCAAAAATTGTAGACTAGTAATGTGAAATACTGAAGTATGTAGGAGAGTACATATTTGAATTCGTATGAATTCTACATTTATTATTTCTGGCATTTTTGTTTAGTGCTTCCTAAAACCTTGAACAACAAAAATACATTTTATGGGGATCGATACAATTTAATAGCATTAATGTAGTAAAAATAACAATTATATTCCATTTCCTAGAGCCCTTTTTAAACTTTATCACTAAACATTTTAGTATTACATTTTGCCAATGAAGTACTCATATTTTGATTTTAACATGCACTTGCTTGTACCCACCACTGGAAGCCATATTCCTTCTAAAAAATTTCTCATAGTATTTGCATGGAGTTTATTGCACTTATTATATAGTTCTGGTAATTAGTATGCTAATCTTATCTTTCTTGCTCTGTCTACCAGCTTGTTAAATGGCAATATAATCTTTCACACTCAAAATGCTTAGCAGAGTACTGCACTTTCAGCCATCATTTATTATGTACAAGTTGAGCATGAATCAAAAATAATCCAGGCATATAGGCAAGCTTTTGATGGAGGTAGGATCAGAGTTCAAATCTCCACTATATCCCCCTTCATTGCAGAGAGCCACTATCTACATTAAGCAAATATATATACCCAAAAGCATAGTCCTGGACAGAGTGGAAAAAGAAATGAGGAGGCTGCTTAGTCCTATGAGGGGGTATGTATCTCAGTAATACAGTATTCAAGTTTCTGCAACACTGGGAAAAATCTGGTTCCTAATTAGGTAAACAAAAATCCCTGGAAATTTATATTCAGAATCTTTTAGCAGTGGTCTATTTAATATATAAATGCAGGGGCTGGTGCTGTGACATAGCTGATTAAACCATTGCCTGTGGGAGATCCAGAGGAAGCTCCTGGCTCTTGACTTTGGATTGCCCCCAGCTCCAGCAATTGTGGCCCTTGGAGGAATGAACCAGCAGATGGAAGATATCTCTGTCTCTCCCTTGCTTTTTCTCTGTAACTCTGCCTTTCAAATAAATATACTATTTGGTGATGGTCTTGATTACATATTTACCTGTACACATGCATAATTTTTAAAATATTATATTGACAGGTTTACTCTTCTGTTTAATATACAGTTTTGTTAAAATAGGTCAATGGTATACGTATTTTTCCAACTATTATTTTTCAGTAATACAGATCACATGGATAATCTTTCAAAGAATAAGAATAATGTAATTAGGGGCCAGCGATGTGGCACAGCGGGTTAACGCCCTGGCCTGAAGCACTGGCATCCCATATAGGCGCAGGTTCTAGTCCTGGCTGCTCCTCTTCTGATCCAGCTGTCTGCTATGGCCTGGGAAAGCAGTAGAAGATAGCCCAAGTCCTTGGGCTCCGGCACCCGCATGGGAGACCTGGAAGAAGCTCCTGGCTCCTCTGGCTATGGATCGGTGCAGTTCCGGCTGTTGCGGCCAACTGGGGAGTGAACCATCTGACAGAAGACCTCTCTCTCTCTCTGCCTCTCCACTCTCTGTGTAACTCTGACTTTCAAATAAAGCAAATAAATCTTAAAAAAAGTAATTAAATAACTGTTGATTATTTTGTAAGGAACTGGATATTATTATCACATTGTTGTGACATAGCTCCTGAATTTTCAGTTTTCTGTTTTAGGGAGGGAAAAAGAGACACAGAAGGTGGTGCCTGACCTCATCTTCACCTCTGTACTCTGTCTAGGTGGTTTCATTGTAAAGTCTGACATTGGCCATTCTTTTATGATACATATTAATTGTTAGCTCCATTTAGAATGTTATGTTTGCTTTTCAATAAAAATAATTTATATATTAAGGTAGCACATTTTAATTATTTATCTCTGTATATTGGTCTATGAACTCCTGGAGGATGGAAAAAACCAGCTTGTTCATTTTGATTTTATGGGCCCAGAGTAAATTAAATAGGCTATGATTTTAGGAATAAATAAACTGGAATTTAAAGCTAGGCCTCAGGACGTAGAGTTTGCTATAGCAATTAAGACGTCTACATCTCATACTGATTTGAGTACCTGGTTTTGATTCCTGATTCTGGCCTCTGATTCGGCTTGCTGCTAATGCAGAGCTGGGAGGTGGCTCAAGTAGTCAGGTCCCTGACACGCCCATGGGAAACCCTGACTGCACTGTGGGCTCCTGGCTTCAGCCTCAGCTCAAACCCAGGCCATTTCAGACATATGAGGAGCAAATCAGAAGATGGGTGAGCTCTCGCTCTCTCACTCACTCTCTCTGACTTTCAAATAAATCATTTTTTTTTCCAAATGCACTTAAGGCTGCTGATGTGACAACATAGGGCTTGGGAGGACAATTGGGAACCTCAATAAAAGATGTCATTTCCTTTATATTAGTCAGCTTTGAGTTGGGGTTGAATAAGGAATAATTGAGATAGGAGATATTTTGCAGTAAATATTCTAAATCCTCATGCCAGATTCACATATTTCTAACTGACCTTAGGCATATTACTAAATATCTCTGAATAACGGGAACAAGAATTGATGAGACAGGGTTAGCCAATAGATGGCTTTTCACCCCTGGATCCTAAATTAGACACACTAGTTTCAATAGTTGGAGAAATGAGGCAGCACATACTTTGAAATACAGATCTTCTCATCAAGCCAAATATTTTACATTAGACCATCTTGTTTCTGTGAGGTGGAATAGCATAAGCCTCAGTGCCCAAGATATTCTGCGTGTCAAAGAATGTTATTATCCTAACTATCTTAGTGTACATTTGATTTGGAAAACATCAAACGTGTGTTTTTTGTGAAGATAGAGGACATATAACTACAGAACTGTCATTTATTTTATGGTTCCTAAAAACTTATTGTTCTTGGCCATCGCCGAGGCTCACTTGGCTAATCTTCTGCCTGCGGCGCCGGCACCCTGGGTTCTAGTGCCGGTTGGGGTGCTGGATTCTGTCCGGGCTTCTCCTCTTCCAGTCCAGCTCTCTGCTGTGGCCCGGGAAGGCAGTGGAGGATGGCCCAAGTGCTTGGGCCCTGTACCCGCAAGGGAAACCAGGAGGAGGCGCCTGGCTCCTGGCTTCCGATCGGCACAGCGCAGCCATTTGGGGGGTGAACCAACCAAAGGAAGACCTTTCTGTCTCTTTCTCTCTCACTGTCTAACTCTTCCTATCAAAAAAAAAAAAAAAGCTTATTGTTCTTTGCAGCCATGGAAGAACTGGCTTTAAAGATTTATTTTTATACTGCAGTTCAATTTCTTTGCCTCCATTATTCATTTTTACTTTTACTGCTATCTGGAATTTATACATAATGCTCCCGAATGAGTTTTACTGTTCTATTCTTGCCATACTCCTTCAGCTTTATTTGACCTTCTTTTTCCTAAAAGTCAGATGTAGATTTGTGAAGAGTGCATCTCTTGGGCTGCTCCACCCAAGTCATAAGAGTGGGCAATTGAATTAATCTGTCACCTGAACTCTACCATATTGAAAGCATGTGGAAGCCATTCTTCTGTCAATGTCCATCACTTCTGCCTGCAGGGCTACTGGTATGAGACATTCCAACAAGGCTGTTCAGAGAGGAATGTGAGTTAGTCTGGGCAGGAATTGTAAACCTAGGGCTGTTTGCTGTTATTAACCATAGCATGTTCATCCTGTTTCAGAGATTTCTCATTTAAACAAATGTGTGTATTAACTCATTCTAATTTCCTATTTCCTTACCAACTAAAATAAAGTAGCTGACATCAGAGACTAACAGCTAGACAAGGATGGAGGAAGTTGAGCCACGTTTCCTTTTACATCACTTATTTTTGGTGTTTGTCTGACGTCACACACAGGAAGCATTTGTGCATGGGTTCATTTAACCCAAAAGTCTAACTGCACTCTTCTTCAAACACAACATTTCATATACATTAAATAGATGAACATCTAAATTCAGGTTTCACACCAGTTGACTATTACTTTAAAATAGCTTAGGTTTGTAATTTCTGCCCAGACTAACTCACATTCCTGGCTGCAAAGGACTACTTGGAATGTCTAGCCTTCAAATCCACATTTTGCACAGCTATTTCCATCTCATATATTTAACCACAAACTGATTATAGCTGAAAAAAGCAGCGAGCCTGTTTCAAATTAGAAGATGCACTTAGAGTATTAACAAAGATCATAGGAAGAGCACAGAGGCAGTGTACAAGGACCTAGAAATACAAAAGAATAATTAGTAAAAAGGAAAACACCCTAAATTTCTAGCTATCGTTAATGAAGTTCTTGCAGAAATCAACAAATACCCAGAAATTTTTCAAGCAGTCACTCAGAAGTGAGCGTAAACTTAAACACACAGATTTAATTTATAAGAAGTGCACATAAATAGTAAATATCAAAAAATTTCTTGGTTTCTAAAGGAGCCAGTTGATATTATAATTATGTAGCATGAAGTATATAGTTGTGTGAGTACACACCAGGGTTAAGGGAAAATACTTAACTACTTCATTCCAGAGTTCAAAATTAAAATATAAAGTTAAAGTCTGAAGAAAATGAACTAGAATGTTAAAGATATAGCATGACAATTAAGTTAACAACAAATAAATGACTAAAATAGAATTTAATTGCAATCCTTTTGCTGGGAACCAAAGAAAACTTACCACACCTATCTTGGGTAACAGAGAATTAGGAGCTAGATCCGGACTCAGCGACCTAATGCATGCTGATAGGACTACACCAGTGACTTCTAATGAGCCTGCAATCATCTGCAGGTGGTTCCCCTACTAATAAAAATACAAAAACCAAAAACCAAAAAATGGGATGAAGGGGAGGAGTGCTACTGGCAGACTTCCGCAAGCTTCCTTAACATTGCTCTAGGAATCAGGCCAAGGAGACATGCATTTATATAATGGAATGTGACTTTTTCCTCTCTTCCTCTGGGGCTTCTTTGTGTAAGTGTTGGCTACCATTGCTCATAAGTGAAATATTACGAATGCAATACTATTAAAGACATACTAGGCAGTCACATTTTTTGGGTGAGTCTATACAATACATTTTCTAGTCCAAAGAATTCCTTTGACTACTTGAAAATAATGTTAGGTCTCTGCTTTTCATATACGATTCTCTACATTTAGCTTCTTAACTCATTCACCTTTTTTCTAAACCAATTATTTTCTTCATCATAGATCAAGACAGCTCTTTTGTGGAGTTCCACAGTAGTTTAATAAGGTAGTAGTAGGCCGGCACCGTGGCTCACCAGGCTAATCCTCCGCCTGCGGCGCTGGTACCCGGGTTTCTAGTCCCGGTTGGGATGCTAGTTCTGTCCTGGTTGCTCCTCTTCTAGTCTAGTTCTCTGCTGTGGCTTGGGAAGGCAGTGGAGGATGGTCCAAGTGTTTGGGCCCTGCGCCTGCATGGGAGAGCAGGAAAAGCACCTGGCTCCTGGCTTTGGATTGGCGCAGTGCACTGGCCATAGTGGTTACTTTGGGGGTGAACCAACGGAAGGAAGACCTTTCTCTCTGTCTCTCTCTCTCACTGTCTTACTCTGCCTGTCAAAAAAAATAAATAAATAAGGTAGTAGTACTGTGTAGTTAAACAAAGCTTACATGACTAAATGAACATGTCTTCTATATGGAAAGCTCTCTTATAACTTGAATTCCATGAACGCAAACAAATAAGACACTCTTATTTTTTTAAAAAAATTTGTTTTATTTATTTGAGAAGTAGAGTTACAGACAGTGAGAGGGAGAGACAGAGAGAGAATGGTCTTCCCTCTGTTTGCTCACTCCCCAAATGGCTGCCACAGCCAGTGCTGTGCTGATCCAAAACCAGGAGCCAGGTGCTTCTTCCCAGTCTCCCGTGCGGGTTCAGGGACCCAAGGACTTGGGCCATCTTCCACTGCCTTCCTAGGCCACAGCACAGAGCTGGATTGGAAAAAGAGCAGCCAGGACTAGAACTGGCACCTATGTGTGATGCTGGTGCCACAGGGGGACGATTAACCTACTGCACCGCAGCGCCGGACTCTGACACTCTTTTTAATCAAAATTCAATAATATAGTATTTAGAAAAACAGCAATGTTTTATGAAATTAATAATTGATAATATATTAATACTTGATAATATATTCACATATTGCTTTAAGGGATAATGTGTCATTTTAAAAAATCTGTGAGAGTGAATTAAGTACCAGTTTCTGAAAACTAAATCTGGGGAATGTTTTTTAAAGAAAATTCTCTGAACTTAGACTTATTTTCCTGAACACTAGTACAGTTGACTACATCCACTGATCAAACTTGATTCTTGTCTAAAAGTATTTTAATTGAGAAGTTAACAATATGTTATTAAATGCATGTTTATAGACTAGATGAGAAAAAAAAATTTTGTTTACTATTGTTTTGGGTAACTATGTGGAAATTAAAATGGGAAAACAAACTCCACAAGAATAAACATTTGATTTCAATGTGCATTGTAGCTGTCTCTTTTAAGAATCTTGATAGATTTCAATTTTCAATTTCAATAAATCTTCATTTCTAAATATTTTTTCTTCATTTGTGCTAAAAATCGTTCAACAAATGTTAAACCATAATATAACATCAAGCTGAAGATTAAAATTTTTAAAAGCACTCAGCCCTCATGTGAAGTTCACAATGAGATCGTAGGAAACAGAGAAATTGCACATTGAACTCAGCTTTTTTGGACCTTCTATAAAATATGTCTGAACAAACATTTCATAAAAATATTCTCTGTTGGTGCTGGCACTGTGTCATAATGGGTTAAGCCACTGCCTGCAATGCCAGCATCTCATAGGGGTGCCAGTTTGATTCCTGGCTGCTCCACTTCCAATCCAGTTCCCTGCTAACTGGCCTGGGAAAGCAGTGGAGGATGGCCCAAGTGCTTGGGTCCCTGCACCCACATGGAGACCTGGAAGAAGCTCCTGGCTCTTGGCTTCTGTCTTGCCCATTCCAGGCTGTTGCAGCCATTTGGGCAGTGGAGCAGAGAACAGAAAATCTACCTCTGTCTCTTATTCTCTCTCTTTCATTAACTCTGCCTTTTAAATAAAATAAATAAATCTTTTAACCAGATGTTCTCTGTTATGAACCTAAAAGTATACTTGAGCTATAAGTTTAAGAGGATTTTGGTACATGGCCAAAATTACAGTGGAAAAAATTATTGATTCTGTTCTGTTATTTTCCAATTTTAAAGTGTTCTAAGAATATTTATATTCCCTAAAATCATGTTTATAAAATGTATAAAGTTTGTATTCCTCAAATAAAAGGTTTCCAGGGAGAAAAAAAAAGAAAATCTAAAACAGAAATCTGACATGTTAAATGGTGGTGGTTCATAAGCTTGGGGATTTAATTTAATATAATTGCATATACAGATTATAATTAATACATGCTTTAGTCAGAAGTGAGACTGATATAAAGAATAAAATGGGAATTTAACCCTTCTGGTGGTTCAAATTATATTTCCCTAACTGGCTGATAATTATTCTGACTGATGATCTCTTATCACTCATTTATGGAGTTCTTCATTAATTTAATCATTCATATGCATTAATCTTGTAAAATATTTGTCTATGTATAAGCACATTGATATAATGACTAGGAAATTTCCTCAGAATTTTGAGGAAATAAATTGGCTTGTTAAAATAATAATACAATCTGACTAAATACATTGTGATTTTTTATATATAGATATATAAAATATATAATATAATATATTATATATATTATATATAATATAATATATAAAATATAGGAGAAATTTTAATGAAGAAAATTGCTTTGATCCCAGCCTTTAAGGAAGACCACAAATTTTATAGATGGGAAGAAAATTTTACAGAAAGGCAATAACATAAGCCAGTATTTCTTAATGCTTTCTAAGAGCTAGATTTCAAACAAAACAAGTGACCACAGAGACTGCCATTGTGCAGTGGGTTATCCACACCTTCTGCCACCTGCTGCCACCAGCACCCCATATGAGCACTGATTGAAATCCCAGGTGCTCCACTTCTGACTCAGCTCCTTGCTAATGTGCTTAGGAAAGCAGTGGAAGATGGCCCAAGTCCTTGAGGCCCTGCCACCCAGGGTGGAGACCCAGATGGAGTTCCAGTCTCCTGACTTTGACCTGGCCCAGTCCTAGTCATTGGGACCATTTGAGGAGTGAACCAGCAGATAAAAGATCTCTCTCTCTCTCTCTCTCTCTCTCTCTCTCTCCCACCACCCCTGTCTCTGTAACTGTGCCTTTTTAAAAAAAAGACTTATCTATTTATTTGGAAAGTAGAGTTATGGAGAGGCAGAGGTAGAGCTAGAGGCAGAGAGAGGTTCTTCCATTCACTGGTTTACTCCTCAAACAGCCATAATGGCTAGAGTTAGGCTGATCCAAAGCGAGGGGCCTGGAGCTTCTTCCAGGGGTCCAAGGACTTGGGCATCCTCAGCTGTTTTCCTAGCACATCTGTAGGGAGTTGGATCAGAAGTGGAGCACCTGCGACTCAAATCAGTGCCCATATGGGATGCTGGCTTTGTCGGCATTTATCCACTATGCCACAGTGCTGATCCCCAATTCTGCCTTTTAAATAAGCAATCTTTTTTAAAAAGTGACCTGAACAATTAACACACACACACACAAATATTTTATTTATTTATTTTTATTGGAAAGGCAGAGTGACACATACATACGTAAAGAATGATCTTGCACCTACCGGTTTACTCTCCAAAAGGCTACAATAGCTGGACTGGGTTAGAGCAAAGCCAGGAGCCTAGAACTCCATGCGGGTCTCCCAGATGAGTGGCAGTGGTCCAAGTACTTAGGCCATTGTTCGGTTTTCCAGAAACGTCAGCAGGGATCTAGACTGGAAGTGGAGCAGCTGGGACAGGAACAGACACTCCTATATGGCATGGTCCCAGGCAGCAGCTTCATCAGCTGTGCCACAACTCCAGGCCCAAGTTGTTACAGATTTTATGAAGAACTAGAAAAAAAGTTTGAAGCTCTGCCAATGAAAAGAAATAGCAAATGTTTAAAGAATGGAAAATTCTAATTATGTTGATTTGCTCATTATGCTTTATGTACACGTATCAGATTGTCACACTGTATATGAATTATGACTAATTAAAAAATAAGTAATTCCTTATAAACAGTAGGTCACAAAGAAGAAATTATCGAACAATATCATTGTTATAATTTATTTGTACAAACATATCCAATCTAAAAAACTTAGTCCATACCTACATTCATTGAAACATTTAAACAAAAATAAAAGGTTTATTTATTGATTAATTCTAAGAACTTTCATGAGCAATTTTCAAAATTTTTTATTATAAAAGTATCTTAGAACACTTGATGAGAGTGATGAAACATATTTCAGGAGGCCGGCGCCGTGGCTCAACAGGCTAATCCTCCGCCTTGCGGCGCCGGCACACCGGGTTCTAGTCCCGGTCGGGGCGCCGGATTCTGTCCCGGTTGCCCCTCTTCCAGGCCAGCCCTCTGCTGTGGCCCAGGAGTGCAGTGGAGGATGGCCCAAGTGCTTGGGCCCTGCACCCCATGGGAGACCAGGATAAGCACCTAGCACCTGGCTCCTGCCATCGGATGAGCGCGGTGCGCCGGCCGCAGCGCGCCAGCCACGGCGGCCATTGGAGGGTGAACCAACGGCAAAGGAAGACCTTTCTCTCTGTCTCTCACTGTCCACTCTGCCTGTCAAAAAATAAAAAAATAAAAAAAAAGAAAGAAACAGATTTCAGGAACTTAAGAAATATGATTCAGAGTCTCTTTTTTTTTCAGATGGTTTTTTAAAGGATTTATTTATTTATTTGAAAGATTAACACAGAGAAAGAAAGAGAGGCAGAGAGAGAGGTCCTCCAACTGCTGGTTCACTCCCTAGATGAGCACAATGTCTGGAGCTATGCTGTTCCATAACCAGGAGGCAGGAGCTTCTTCTCAGTCTCCCACGTGGTACAGGGGCCCAAGGACTTGGACCATCTTCTACTGCTTTCCCAGCCCACAACAGAGAGCTGGATTGCAAGTGGAGCTGCTGGGAATCGAACTGGTGCTCCTATGGGATGCCGGCACTGGAGGCTGCAGCTTTACCTGCTACACCACAGTGCCGGCCCCTCAGAGTCTTTTTTTAAAATTGTACTGAGTATCTATGACTTTTAATTAACACTGTACATAATTCCTCAAGTTTGCAAGTTTGATACTACTGCTGTTTAAGCAACTGTGCATCAACTCAGTAGGTGAATGTGCTATCACTTCTCAAACTTACCTGGCTCTATAACTTTAATATAAGGAACTTTTGTTTGCCAGCTATGCAATAACTGGTTCTTAGGGCAGAACATGTTTGAAAATACAACTATAGGTTGGCGCTGCGGCTTACTTGGCTAATCCTCTGCCTGTGGCTCCTACACCCGGGTTCTAGTCCTGGTTGGGGCGCCGGATTGTGTCCCGGTCGCTCCTCTTCCAGTCCAGCTCTCTGCTGTGGCCCAGGAAGGCAGTGGAGGATGGCCCATGTGCTTGGGCCCTGTACCCACGTGGGAGACTGTCGTAAGTGCCTACTGTCACGTAGCTCAACAGTAGCAAGTGCAACTTACGACTTGTCAGTCACTGGGGAAAAAGGAACACACGGACACAAGACTCTTTTCCAATTTTATTGTTCGCACACCGGGAACACACCAGGGGTTTTATATCACACTACTCATCAACATGCCCATTGGGTTCAAAACACTTATCAGTATCAATATACTTATCAATCTATACTATTTAATACACTTATCACTAAACTTTACACTACTATTTAATGTGACTTAACCACTTAACTACTTAACCACTTAACCACTTAACTACTTAACTACTTAACTTAATACATCTACCCAATCTTAACAATATCACTTATCTGCCAGGCAATCAATATTATTATACCACAAATCACAACAAACACCATTAAAATAATCTTAAGTACTATCACAAGGAACAATACAAGCACAGCAAAAGATTCAATACATAACATTGGTTTGCTGCGTATCTAGGCTCGCATCACTGTCACGAATGTGTTTCTCCTGCGGGGAGTGTCCAGTGTCCCGAGTTCAATGTCCCAGCAGGGACGGAACTCGGACCAGTCACTTACAGGCAGGAAGTCGTGGGAAGGTTACCACTCTGGGCAGTAGGCTCAAGGTTCCAGGCAGACTGCAGGCGAGAAGTTGGCGAGTCCCCTGCTGAGAGGCCTGGTCCGGCTCTGCGGTCAACTCTGGCAGCGGGCTGATAAGGACTCCAGGCGAGGCGGTGAGGCGGCAGCACCACTGGTCAGACAGCAGCCGGGCAGCAACGCAGCAGCTCCAGATGGCTTCTTGATCCCGTCATCGCCTTGTACCGTGTAGCAAAAGCTAGCGGGCTGGCTCTTCGACTCCAAGTGCCAGGAGATCCAGAGGTTCGCTCGCACGGGCCACACACACACACACACACACTCAGTGGGGTTACAGCTCAGGGACAGCACTGCAGCGGCTGTGCGCTTGTGCAGCTTGTGCCGCTACCTGCTCCATGCAGAGTAACGGGCTGCCTCTTCAGCTCCAGATGTGTGGAGATCCAGAGGTTCACACACTGGGCCTCTTACTCGGCTGCAAGGCCAAAAGTGTTACAGCAATTTTTATTAGACAGGAACAACACCAGAACGGGACAGCTCATGAGGCTAAAGCCACTCAGGAACAGGTGCAGCTCTGAGAGCTGTGGCTGGTTCAGGTCAGGAACGGGTCAGGATTTCTTCAGTGACTGACAGCTCAGTGACAGCTCAGTGACAGCTCAGCTCAGCTCCGCTCTTCTTTCTTCCGCTCCCGGTGCTTTACACGCACCAGGCCATGATCCCCGAAAGGATGGAGAGCAGCGCCAGGGCTCCCCGTTTATTCTCATTTTTTGGCAGCCCTCCAATTTGCCATCAAACAACTTGTGCAGTTTTGTTGTTTTTTACTTATGTTTGAATGGGCCAGTCAGCGTGGGTAGGAGGGTATTGCCCGTACTGCACTGTTATCTGACTGACCAGAGATGTCTGCTTGGTATGATTAGGAGTGTCTCCCTAACAGCCGTTAGGCATTGCCTCAGCTCCTGACTTATGACTCCACTTTACTTTTATTTTGTGGCTAGTGCTAACTTCTTAACTCAATGTTTTACTATGTTTCCACAGTTCATTTCCTTGTCAGGTAAGCTGTGATCCGTGACTCTTTTTTAGATTCCTGTGGGATTCTCCACAGAGACCAGGAAGAAGCACCTGGCTCCTGGCTTTGGATCAGCCATGGCGGCCATTTGAGGAGTGAACCAACAGAAGAAAGACCTTTCTCTCTGTCTCTGTCTAACTCTGCCTGTCAAAAATAAATAAATAAATAAAAAAGGAAAAAAAAAAGAAAATAAAATACAACCATAAATATTAAAACAAGGCAAGTTGAAAAGCTATGACTTACTCTGTGAATTCGTAGAAAACAGTGCTCCTGGACCCAGGATGGTGAGTTTGAAGCTGAGGAATTGTAGGAGCCAGATATTGTAGCCATCTAGGGTGATTATACTACATGTTAGTGTTGACAAGAAGCCCAGTAAGATCAGATTTGAATGTGTGCTGGATGACTTCATCTGTGCTTGATCTGTGGCACAACTTAAACATCATTGTGATTTCAATACACAATATGAGAGTAAATAGAAAAGGTAATGCAAGTATACATAAAATGGAGTGAGCAATGAAACTACTGAATAAATGCATTTTTCTGATGCATTACATATTTGCAGTGGATTTGCTACAGATGTATCCTGCATTTACTAATAGGCAACCTGAAAAAGGAAGCCAAAATCAAATTTGAACCCATAGAAACTGATATATGGGAATTTATTGAATGGAAATGTGAGTGACCAAATAACTGAATAATTGAATGGATACTTTATAAAAACATAATTCTGATAATTATATGAAAGATGGAAGGTTAAAGGAAAGTCTTGAGGCTAAAGCATGTTTCTGATAATCTAAGTGCAAAATAGATGCAGGTTCAATATGTCACTCTAGTAGTAACGAATGGGGTAATCTAAGAAAAAGTTTGAGGCTGAATTGATGATTTTTAGCAACTGACTTGGTTTTGGAGAATGTGAAAGATACTATGATGGAAGTTGAAGATAAGTCAAGACTTTTAATGGATGTAAAATATAATATTTTAAAAGATAAGGACCAAATGATTAGGGATCACTTAAGTAAAGTAATGGTTGGAGGTAAAATACAATGGCTTTCATCAGAGATAGATATTAAGTTTGACATTTGAATAGGCCATTGGAAATATATTTCTAGAGCACCTAAAACAAAATCTGTAGAAGTGAAAATGACTTTTTGAGAAGGGATGACTTGAACTGCCCTTGTTTTGACTATTGAGGAACAGTTTTGTTTTCTTTGTTTTTTTTTTTTTTGTCTTTTGTTCTTCATACTGTTTGTTGAACTCTTTACTTTACATAGAGTTAATCGTATGTGTATAAAGTCAATTGAAAATAGATCTCAGTAAAAAATAAGAGTGGAAATGAGAGAGGGAGGAGGAAGTCTGTAACTGTTAAGCTGTATGGTTCTGCATACATTCCTACAGACTTACTTTTAAGGGCACAGTTTAAAAACTTGTTGTGAGACTCCAAATCCCATTAAACTTTGTGGTAAAAATGCCATCTTAATTGTTAAAGTGATATTAAGTGTTAAAGTAAGCAAATAGATAGGATTAAGTGTTAAAGAGGTTATATAAATCGGATCAAGCGCCTGGCAATAATACTAGATAGAATTAAAAAGGAGAGAATGTCCAACATGGGAAGCAGTCTACACAGCAGACTCATAGACTGTCAATCACTCTAAGTAGCATTCTGACATCAGAATCAGCCCTTAAGACTTTCTGGGCTGGCTGAAAAGCCCATGAGAGCATTTCAGGCAAGGAAAGCCAAGATACTGTGGCAAAAAATATTCTACATGAAGGATCTCTGTGAGTAAGACCCCTGTGAAAAGAAGTGGCTATCAAAGAAGGATGTACTTTTTTCTAAAGGGAGGAGAGAACTTCTCCTTTGCTTACAGCCTTGTTTAGTTGGTCTTTTGTGTACGAAGTTAAATGAAAATGAATCTTAATGGAGAATGGGACTGGCAAGGGGAGAGGGAAGAGAAGCAGGGGTGGGAGTGTGGGTGGGAGGGCTGATATGGTGGGAAGAATAACTATATTCCTAAAGTTGTACTTATGAAATTTGTTATTCTTTAAAAAATACATTAAAAAGGAAGAATTTGATACTCATAAGAAAGAGGCCATTGGAAATTATCTAGAACTCAGAAGGTAGTAGGATAGTTTAGACAATGTTCCATTAGGAAAATTTTCCTTATTATACTCACCTAGAAGGATGCCAGTGATATAAATTGTAGCTCTTTCTAAAGAAAACAATCCTATTTATAAGTATTTCTGTTCTTAATCTAAAATTGTAATAAAAGGATATTGGAAAATAAAGGAAAGTGTTAAACCAGAATGGGGTGGGCATTGTAGCAAATCATGTTAAGCATTCATTTGGGACACTCTCATCCCGTATCCAGGTTCCTGGGATTGAGTTCCACCTCTACTCCCTTTGTTTCCCTCTGCTTCGTATCTAGTACCTTCTTAGGAGCCTGGAAGGCAGCAGATAGTGGTCCAAGTACTTGGGTTCCTGCCACCAGCACAGGAGATGTGGATAGAGTGCCTGGCTTCTGGTTTTGTTCAGGCTAACCCCCAGCTGTTACAGGCATTTGGTGAGTGAATCAGTGCATGGAACATTTCTCTTTCTCTCTTTATGTCTCTCCTTCTCTCTCTGTGACTCTGATTTCGAATATAGCACATAAGACCTTGGATATTAGCTAAGATCAAATGTGAAGGAAGAACAATGGAGCAATTCTCAACTCAGGGATTGAACTTGAACATTAGCAATTGCCTGCTCACTAAAAATCAATAAATCAGTTATCAGTAAGATGGGTTATAAAGCACCACAAGATAAACTCCTTTCGTACCACCCAAGATTAGCTTGTTTATTGCTCACACAGTGTCAGAAGCTAAACATAAAGCAATGAATAAAAAGACTCTACTGTCACAGTACATTTTAATTGGAATTTGTATAATAAACATTACTTCAAAATCATTTGGGAATTTATTATAAAGGAACATTGTAAAACCAAATTATTGTAGCAATTTGTCTAAAGTGGTTATTGAAGCTAAGATCCAATGCTATGCTTCCTCAGAGGCTTTTTAAAGTCGAATAGGCTCACATTTTTCTCTTTGCAAAGTTCTGTAGGTACAAGGACTAATTCAGACAGTGAGTGAGGTCTCATTTAATGAGCCTCATTATCTCTGGTTTTGCTCCATCCTGGGTTCTGTCTTTATTAAGGAGTCCATGTTGAAGGCATATTTGTCTTCACAGCAGTTGACTAATTTGATCCCTGGCCAACATACCAAACATTCTTCATAGGGGCGCATAATGTTTAAAGCAAAAACCTTGGGAAGCACAGTAGATCACATAGGTACTATCTGCTCCAAACTCCTACAGCCTGCATCTGGACCACACAGTTGAGTGGTTGGTTAGCTACTTACTAGACACTCTATAAATACTTATTGACTCATCAACTATGTGTGGGGTTTTATTGTTTGCTGAATGTTTGCCCTCTGTAACTCATATTTTCCCAAATGAAATGTCAACGTTGTGATAGTCAGGACAACATTGTTTTTTCTATTGGTGTGTTATCCATTTTACTCCTAAAATATTCAAGAGAGGGAGGAAACAACTTCTTTTTATCTTTGACCATCATTTTTCACATAAACTACAGATAGATATTGTCATTATAAACTTTCATGAGAACAAAATTGTAATTTCAGGAAATGAAACCAATTCCAGCTTACAATTCTAGCACATTTTTGTGTCTCTAAAACAAAGAGGAAAATGGGGTGGGGGAAGGTTGTAATGAAAGGAACACAGGCAAGTTTCTGAGGATTTCAGTGAGAACAATTTGAAAGGTAGCATGAGAGAAAGCTATCTTCCCTCTGATGATTCACTAGTCCAAGTGGGCTGCAACTTCTGGGGCTGAGCCAGTCTGGAGCCAGGAGTGAGGAGCTCTATTCAGATCTCCCACATGGGTTTCAAGGCCACAGGCATTTGGGTCATCTTCCACTGCTTTTCCCCAAGCCATTAGCAGAGAGTTGAATCAGAAGCAGAGCAACAGGGACTTGTAATGGTACTATGATGTGGGCTGCTGGCATTATAAGCAGCGATTTAACCTGCTGTGCCATAGCGCCAGTCCCAGGAATCATTTTTAATCATATTGGAATTTATTAGGATAAAGCAGATAGGGGATACAGATCAGTAGAGTTGGGTACATGGCATTGAAACATATTTCAATATTTTTTTAGTATAAATTCCCAAGATATGTTGGGAATAAAAGCCATCCTTATGTTTTTACTATATTTTTTATTTATTTTTAAAGATTTACTTATTTATTCAAAAGGCAGAATTATAGAGAGGCAGAGGCAGAAAGAGGGAGAGAGATCTTCCATCTGATGGTGTACTCCCCAAATGGCCACAACAGCCTGAACTGCACCAATCCAAAGCAGGAGCTTCTTCTGGGTCTCCCATGTGGGTGCAAGGCCATCTGCTACAGAGAGCTGGATTGGAAGTGGCGCATCCAGGCGCATCCCATACAGGATGCCGGCAAGCAGGCAGCAGATTTACCCACTATGCCACAGTGCTGGCCTCTTTACTACATTTTAATATGATAGAAACATAAATTTTTGAGAGTAACCAGCTCTTTGGTTGCAATAATCAACCATTTTTATAAAACTAAATTATTCCCCCAAATACACATTTTTGAATGCTAAATTTAGTAAAAGACAAAGAAATTCAAACGTAAGTATAGGATGAAGTATGACCCTGCCTTTTTGATGCTTTGCATACAAAACACACGTGGAAAGTACTCAAGAAATAAATTATAGGGCCAGCACTGTAGCACAGTTGGTTAAGGCCCTTGTCTGCTGCTCCAGAACCCACATAGGTGCCAGTTCCAGTCCCGGCTGCTTATTTTCCTATCCATCTACTAATACACCTGGGAAAGCAACAGAGGCTGGCCCTAGTCCATGGACTCCTTCACCTGTTTGGGAGACCTGAAAGAAGCTCCTGACCCCTGGCTTCGGATCAGCTCATCTCCGGACATTGTGGCCATTTGGAGAATGAACCGGAGGATGAAAGACCTCTCCTTCTCTCTCCCCGTCTCTGTTACTCTTTCAAATAAATAAAATAAATCTTAAAAGACAAAAAGAAACCATATGATCACAAAGCATAAAATATTTACTATAGGGGCTAGCGCTGTGACATAGCCGGCAAAGCTGCTGCCTGCAGTGCCAGCATACCATATGGGTGCCAGTTCGAGTCTGGACTGCTCCACTTCCTATCCAGCTCTCTGCTGTGGCCTGGCAAAGCAGTAGAAGATGGCCCAAGTCCTTGGGCCCCTGCACCCACATGAGAGACCTGGAAGAAGCTCATGGCTCCTGCCTTTGGATTGTTGCAGCTCTGGCAGTTGCAGCCAGTTGGGGAGTGAACCAGTGGATAGAAGACCTCTCTCTCTACCTCTCCTTCTCTCCCTGTGTAACTCTGACTCTCAAATAAATAAATAAATAAATAAATCTTTAAAAAATATTTACTAGTACTCAAAGAGTATATTTCACTCTATGATGCTATGTGAGGGCAAATGGTTTAAAATCTTTTCTTAACACATACTAAACTGAGCTCCTGTATACAAAGAGAATTGAAAATGAATCTGGATGTGAATGAAAGGGGAGAGGGAGTGGGTAAGGGGGAAGGGTAGCGGGGGGGAGGGGAGGTAGGGATGGGGAAGCCATTGCAATCCACAAGTTGTACCTTGGAAATTTATATTCTAAATAAAAAAAAAAGAAAAAATATTTACTATAAAAAAGAAATTATAAGTTACAAGTATGAATATTTTAAGTCTTTGAATAAATCTTATTTAGTGCTATTTTAATCTTTAAAAAACGAGGTGTGCTTGTTGTAAGTGTAACTCCTGATATTTTAGTTTACTTATGTGTCTAGCCTTTGACTAAATAGAAGGTGTCAAACGTCTTCCCTTAAATAGATCAGATTTTCTACAAAAATCATCTACTAATTTTCATTGTATTAAATCCACACTTTTTTATTGCCTAGCAAAATCTAGGTCAATCCCTTATAGTCATTCAGTTCTATCCATTGACCACCAACTAGCTTATGGCAAAACAAGCTATGTTATAGCTAAATAATCACAAAGACATATTGCAAAAATGAATTGATTTACACATGAACAGGTAAATTCCCTAGTAAAATCATTAGTATGTTGTTCTCCACAGCTATACTCCTCCTAAATGGCATTTGAATAAGTGTGTGTGGAAAAAAAAAAAAAAAGGACTAGCCAGAGTGAATTCATTGTCCTAAGAGAATCTTATATTTTTCTATCCTCCTAGGAGATAAAAATAAGAATAAAAGTAGCTAATGTTAATTGAGTAGTTAATTTTTTTGTTTTAGATACTTTATAAAACACTATTCATAGATTAAGCTGCTTAAAACCTGGTTAAATTGCCTTGAAAGCAGTTTTATTATCCATTTTCACAGTTGAAGAGACTGAAAATTAGAGTTGAAAGATGAATTATCTACATTCCAGACAAGTAAATGGCAGAGATGCAACAACTTAAATCCACATGTATCTTTTAAAAAAAAGGTCCATGTTTTCAAGCTACTAATCCCATGCTTTTTAATGGAAGAATATATGGGTGACCTTAGCCCCATGGTCGGAACCTTGGAAAGTAATCATATTTATTGGCTCAACTTGCTACTGCCCTGCACTATTTATCTTACATTTTAGGAACATTTTTATTTCTTGATTTAGTTGTTTTTCAACTAGCTAATTATTTTTATAGAGACAAATTAAGAATGAGCATTTTTTGTGGCTTCCATTAATTAGCCATTTGGACAGCAGTAGAAAGATAGGGAAGTAAACAAACAAGTTCATCTAGTGATAAGTTTGCAATTCTTTGATTTAATGAATCTTGAAATTTTGAATTATTGGATTTTTAATATTCAAATTCAATTCACACTGTGTGATTTATAAACAGAAAATCATTTCAGATTTAAAAATACTCCTTTGCTTATCAAATGTTGCAAATGGCCTTTCTTTTATGCTAGAAAAGTTGAACAATTTGAAGATGCTCTGTATTTGGACTTTTAGGTCAGTGAGAATTTACCCTGATATCTTTTGAAACCATATTTGAAAAAATTGGATTATCCCTTTATCTTTGTGGCAATGACTTCTGACTCTGCAAAATTCTCTAAAAGGTCATAGGTTTAAGAGCATAATGTGTAAAGATAAAAAATGTCAAAGGTCATGCAGGAACTGAAATGGAATAAACATGGGAAAATATTCAGACTCTATCTAAATTTCATCCAATTTTATTTACACTTAGTTTATCTATGCAAGCTTGCAAAATATTCAGGTTCGTATAGCCACCACTAACATTAGGACCAATTCCAATTGCACAAAAGCTTCCCTCAAGCTCACCCTTCATAATCACTGCTATATCTCTCTTTCTCTCCCCTGTTTATAACCCTTGCCAAACATTAATATGCTATTTTATCCCTACAAGTTTATAATTTCAGGAATATTATATAAATGAAATAATATAGTATATGTCTTTTTGATTGACATTTACACTCAGGATAATTCCTTTGAGGTCAATCCATTTTAAGTATATCAATAATTTATTCATTTTTATTACCAGTTAGTATTCTAAGGGATTGATGTATCAAAGTTTGAAAGACATTTTGATTAATTCCAATTTTGGATTTTTACAAATAAAACTGCTATGAACATTCATGGATATATTTTTTGTGTGGGTACAAGTTTTTATTTCTCTGGGATAAATGACCAAGAGGGGGATTGTTGAATTGATTACATTTTCAAAGCCAATTTCCAAGCTATGTTCCAGTATTTATGTTGCAGCAGCAATTTCTGAGTGATTCAGTTTTTCCACATTTCGAAAAGATTTGGTATTGTCAATATTTTTTCAATTTATCTACCACCTTTATAGTAATGTCTCATTATGACTTAATCTGTGTTAGCCTAATGGTTAATATTTTTTCACGTCTTGCAATTTGCCAACTGTATAACATGTTTCTTGAAATGTTGGTTGAATGCTTTTTATTAATTTTCTAATTGTAGTGTCTGTATGTTTAGTCCCATATTCTGAGAGTTGTTTATATCTAATGGTAGTTATAAAAACACATGAAAATGTGGAATTAAAATAAGTTTAGGGACTAGCATTTTGGCCCAGTGGCTTAAGCTGCCTCCTGTAAAGCTGGTATCCTAGAAGCACTGGTTCAAGTCCTGGCTGCTCCACTCTGATCCAGCTCCCTGCTAATGCAATTGCAAGAGCAGTGGAAGATGGCCCAAGTTCTTTGGCCCTTGCCACCCACATGGATGAAATTCCAGTCTCCTGGCTTTGATCTGACTCAGCCTTGGCCAGGGCAGCCATTCGGGAAGTGAAACAGCAAATGGAAGATCTCTCTGTCTCCTGTTCTCTCTGTAATCGCCTTTAAAATAAATTAATAAATATTTTATAAAGTTTATTGTTATATAAAAAATTTGAAATTCATGAAGGCTTTTTTCCATAATACACATTTTCCATGATCTTTTAGAAGATCCCTTGTATGCAAGGATTGAAATATTTTTTCCTTTTTAAAATTTTTCTTTACCTTTTTATTTCCTCACATACTAGCTAGTTCTAGTGCCATGATGATTCTGAAAAAAATTCATAGGGACATGGAATAAGCTTCATGAACTTTTTGAAGATCCCTCATATGCATGGGTTAAATTTCTTTCATCAAATTAAATTTATCTTTTAATTCCAGTTTCCATGAACTTTTTTGAAGTACCCTCAAATATTGAAAAAAAAATACTGAAAAGAAGTTGCATTCTTTTCTTATTCTTGATTTGGATGAAATCTATTAGGTTTTTCCTTATTAAACATAAGCTAGTGGTTATTGCATTTCTTTTTGAACTTACTTTTGAGTTATTGATCATTACGTTGCGGTGGGCGTCTGCTTTCTAAAAAGCAAATAAGAATTTTTGTTCCTATGTTTCCCTTATGAAGATAGTACAGAATCCCTTTACTCCTGATTTGTAGTCTCATTCATTTTTTGATGATTCATGGTTCTCCAGCTTCAGATGGAACACACTGGAGTCATTAAGTCTTTTGACTACAGAGTCAATATATCTGTCTTTATCTCACAACCGGTACTTACCAACTTTATCTCTCAGGAGGGATTAAGAATCAGTCTCTGATCCTGGGAAAGTTTTTAACAGTTAATCTTACCAAAGGAATACAGTTTGACAGAGTTGTGGTGTGTTGTATTTGACATGTTTGTTTAGTTATCTAAGCTTGTAAGACAGGAGAGCAGAGAATGCGATACTTTACTCTGAAGAAGATGGAAGTTATTTCCAAATCCCCTCTAGTCTCATGAGTCAAAATCTCCACAACCCCCACATCTCTCAGATACGGAATGTATGGACATATGTGTCTATCTGTGTGGGTGTGTGTACATTATTTTCAATACCTTGAAATTCATTGGATTGATAATTTATTGAGATTCAGTAAGGGGTTTTAGTATCATTATTTTATTTATTATTTATTTTTGAATTTTTTTAAGGCATACAAGTTTCATGTATTTTATATACAGATTTAGGAACACAGTGATACTTCCCACCCTACATAACCGTCCCACCCATGCTCCAACCCTTCTTCCTCCTCTTATTAACAGATATTCATTTTAGGTTTATGGGAATATGTATTATTTGGGTAAGTGGTTAACAAGCTCTTCATTTAGTTAAGTATTAAAATACAACTATTGTTGTAGAATCTATTATCCTCAGCTAGAAATTAATGTTAGCCCTCAGTTCTAGCTAAATATCTCTTTAACTCATGATTTGAAGATTTAATTTTAAGGTCTAATCAGTTATATTTATGAGGAAGTTTGTTATCTTAGAGTTGGGATATAATTGATTTATGATAATACAGATCTATATTCACAACAGCTTTTTGATAATATCTGATTATCTTTTGGGGGTTATGAACTATTCATCTATCTGCAGATCGACATTAGAATATCCAGTCTGTTCAGCTTTTGTTAAGGACTCTTGCTTTCTGATATGCACTACAATGTTTTGTGTCAGGTCATTATTAATTGAATACAAATGGAATTAATGGTGCTTTTTAAGAGTTATAAACATTTAGATGTATAGTAATATTGCTTACTCATCATATAGACTATTCTACTATAGTAACTGTAATATAATAGATACTTTACCACTATTCTGTGTGGAACAACCCAGAATTACAGAACTTTAAGAAATCAGAAACTATTTGTGGTCATCTATCTATCCTAAGACAATATGGGGAGGCTTCGCCCCTCTCCCCACCAGCAAATTATCATGTAATTTTGAGCAATAAAATTATTTTTCTGGGCCTAGTTACCTAAAAAGTTTTAAAGGTTGGGCCATAAAATATGTTGTTTGAATTGCTTCATTTAATCATTAATAAGTACTTTACTATATGATTTTTCCTAGCTAATATAATAAATCTTGGAAAGACCGAAAGAATATCTGGAAACATATATTATTTGATCTTCTGGCTAAACTTCCAAACTTCTCACTAGTTACAAAATTATGATAAGTTATTGTGATGCATTTTTATTAATTTAAAATGAAAAGAAATGCTTCTGTAAACTTAAAATATACTCACCAAAGAGATTTAAGATAGACTTCTTGTATAAATAAAACTGCTTATATGTGATGTCTGTTCTTTCTTGCTTCCTAATACCAACATTCTATGCTCCATAACAACATTTAATGAAGAATAGTTGCAGATATTTGCCACATGTCATAAACACTGTGCTAAAAACTTCATGTACACTAGCTGCAAGTTTCAACAACCCTGTGGCAATCTTTCATGGCATGCCAGCTGTTTCTGGATCTTTGCTTTCCAGGCACATGGTAGGAATCTTCTCTTAGACTCCTCTGAGGTTGAGGGGTGGCACATGATGAGTGCTGGTCAATGCATTGTGAATGGAAAGAAGTTACATGTGTCATTTTCTGACTGAAGTATGTATTTGTAGGAGCACTTTTCTTATGCTGGAACTCCTCACAGCCTTTGAAATGATGATTTTTCTATCTGTGTCAGAGTGAATAGATAACACACAGAAAGCCCAGCCAACTCACACATAGCATGGCAAAGAAAGAATTGTTCTTTGCATAGTCATTAAAATCTTGGGGTTGTTTATTACTGAAGCCTAGCTTATACCAGTCTTACCTGTCTCATTTTAAAGGCAGAAGTGTGATAAGTGAATATTAAGAGAAAGAATCGGGACATAAACTCAGACCTGTTGTCAAAATCAATGCTTTTCCCTACACTCTGTCTTGTGATGTCAATTTGTATCCCCTATCTCCTTGCATCAGCCTTTGAATTTTCAGTCAGTAAATATTAGAACTCTAGGAAATACTTTATGTGTTTTGGTGTGGCTACAGACTAGTAAGGTCATCTCCCTCAGAAGACATTAAAATGTATGATTCATCTAAGGCTTCAGTTCATAACTCTGCTACTGTTAGCATTTTGCATAAGGAGGGCATTGGAAATTATGTAGAACAGCATCTCATGGTTTTGAAGTTGCATAACTCCCAGCTGCTGACCATATGAAGGAGCCACATAAACAACTTCAAACATACAACAGAAAGTTTTATGTGAGCTCTCAGATTGTTTTACCACTTGTGCACACACCCTCTTAAACTTTTTATTTGATGTAGAATATATAACAAACTCTGGCATCAGGAAATTAGTTATAATATGGAATTTTAATTGCTTTTGTTTAAAATAATATTTTAATTGAAAGAATGATTTTTTTGCTCTTTTTATCTACTTTCTATTAAAATCAGAAGTTGGGGGAAATGTGAGCATTCTTTGTATTACATCAGTCAACTTAGTTTATAAGCAATCCTTATTGATTTTGCACCAAAATACTATACTAAGTAATATATTACTGGAAGTCATTTGAAATGAAGATCAAACTTTCATGATATTTTATAACATATTTACTTCCACAGCTCTGATATAGATCCAATGATGATTAAAATTACATGTTATTTTTGT
Organism: Sylvilagus floridanus; assembly: GCA_949820135.1. NCBI lineage: Eukaryota > Metazoa > Chordata > Mammalia > Lagomorpha > Leporidae > Sylvilagus > Sylvilagus floridanus. The sequence continues at coordinate 94,225,666 of OX463225.1, read as the reverse complement.
TTTATACTATACCTATAGTCACAACTTTTCTCATCTGTAGTATATTTGTGCCATGAGCAAAAATATTGATTTTATTTACTTAGATGCCAATTAGATGTCATTAAGGACACCTTAATTCAAAGTGAAATAATGAGTCTAAATTAATATGTTAAATATAGCAAGAAATGCCTGGTTGGATCCAACCTTAACCCAAATACACAAAAACATTTATTCTAAAATGAAATATTCTAGAAATGGTGTGTTCTAAATCATGACCTAACAGCAAGGCCTAGAAGTGATTTGGTTTTCAAACACTAATCTGATTTGCTTTTTAAGGGTCTTTTATTCTATAAGAATTTTCCTTCTTTTCTTTCTTAAAATTATCATAAAATATATAATAATGTCATCCTACCAGTTTATTGTGTGGATCAATTTTTAAATATCCTTGGGGAATTGAATACTACTATGATTGACTGTATTATAAAAAAAAAATTTAGAGTATCAAGGAAAAAAGAGAAGACATAACTTACAAGAAAACAGCTACCTGTAAAAAATTTAACCAATGAGGAAGTAATGTTCAGAATATATAAAAATATCTATAAATCAACAGGATAAAATATGAGCAACTCCTCAAAATGAGATAATCTAAATAATATTTACAAGGAGAAATCACACATACTAATAAACATAATCATGGAATTTAAAATTAAACAACAGTGGATATCATTTTATATTTAATAGTATGGGAACAGGTTTAAAAATCAGCTACTTTGCCACTGCCATGGCTCAATAGGCTAACCCTCCACCTGCGGCACCAGCACACTGGGTTCTAGTCCCGTTGGGGCACCAGATTCTGTCCCAGTTGCCCCTCTTCCAGGCCAGCTCTCTGCTGTGGCCAGGGAGTGCAGTGGAGGATGGCCCAAATCCCTGGGCCCTGCACCCGCATAGGATCCAGGATAAGCACCTGGCTCCTGCCTTCGGATCGCGCGATACGCTGGCCACAGAGCGCCAGCCGAGGCAGCCATTAGAGGGTGAACCAATGGCAAAGGAAGACCTTTCTTTCTGTCTCTCTCACTGTCCACTCTGCCTGTCAAAAAAAAATCAGGTACTATAATATATTTACAAGAATATGAGAGGCATGCATAGTGGCAGATAAGTTATATGACTGTCTGCAGTGCCGGCATTCCCATATAAGCACCAGTTGGAGTCCTCCTGGCTGCTCCACTTCCAATCCAGCTCTCTGCTAACATGCTTGGGAAAGCAGTGGAGGATGGCCGAAGTCCTTGGGGCCCCTGCACCCATGTGAGAGTCCTAGATGAAGCTCCTGACTCCTGGTTTCAGCCTTGCCCACCCCTGGTCGGTCTCTCTCTCTCTCTCTCTCTCTCTCTCTCTCTCTCTCACTGTAACTTTTTTAAATAAATAAATAAATATTTAAAAGAAAGAATAGGAATAACAGGGACTCACGTGCTTTTTGGTGGATTATAACTAATAATCCCCTTATGTAAAACAATTTGAACCATTTTGTGAAGTAGAACATGTACATGTCTTACATTTAAACAATTTAAGTTCTAGATGTACACCATAATAACTCTTTAGCAATATATTTCATAAGATACTTACAAGGATAGTTGCAGAATTGTTTGGGGGACAAAAACATTGTAAGAAAAACAAAATATTTGTCAAGTTGAAAATGGAAAAATTGCAGGGTGGTATAGTTAGATATTGTGATAAAACCATATTATATTTAAATGATATTTAAGTGAATCTACAAGTGAACTAAGTTGTAATGTTACAGAATTCATACATTATTGTGGGTTGGCTGAGTCCAGGTTCTTGACTTCAAGGCAGGAAAAGAATTGAGGATGAGACATAGGTATAGCTCAGCAGAAAAGCAAGATTTATTTACATGCACAGTGAAAGTATAGCCTCAGGAAAGAGTGTGGACATGCTCAATAGACAGCTGTACTCAGCAAGGTTTGGGTCCATTCTTTTGTGTAATCCTGAGGCATGGGAGATGGTATGTAGGGGAGGGTTTAATTGGTCATTCACAAGGAGAAGAGTTTTGGGTTTCAGTGCAGCCCATTCTATTACCTTTTATTGGAAATCTTGGAAGTGTCACGGTGTCAAGTACTTGATGAGAGTGGGAGTGTTAGCCTTGGTAATTTTATTATAATGACCTTCCAGTGAGCTAAAGGTAATCATTTGGATAGAGCCAGCAACCATGATTTTTTTTTAAAGACTTATTTTATTTGAAAGGCAGAATTGCATAGAGAGTGGAAAAGACAGACAGAAATCTTCCATCTTCTGATTGACTCCCCAAATGGCTGCAAGAACCATGGCTGGGCCAGACTGAAACCAGGATTCAGGAGCTTCTTCTGGGTCTCCCATGTGGCAGCAGGGCCCCAAGAATTTGGATCATCCTCTGCTGCTTTCCCAGGTGCATTAGCAGGGCGCTGAATTGGAAGAGGACGTGAACTGGTGCCCATGTGGAATGCTGGCAGCACCGGAGGCGGCTTAACCCACTGTGACACAGAACCCGCCCCGGTCATGACATTTTTAGCCAGTGCCAGTTCTAATTTGCAAAACTGCAGAGGCTGTGGTGTTTTTTTTTTTTTTCTGCAGAGAAAGGGGGGTGAGGTTGTGTAGGGAGGACTGCAGTGCTTGTGAGGTGCAGGAGGGTGCTGGTGACCTCAGCTCCTCCTTGTTAGCCATCTCCTTGCATGTGTCAGTATGAGTTACATATATACAGAAAAAACAGGAAAGTGAAAAAGTAATTCAGGACAATGTTTTCAACTACACAAGAGATTAGAATCTAGGAAACCTCAGAACCATCTTTAACGTCATAGTTCTAAACATAGACATATGCACAATTTATATTTGCAATGTCTGAAATAATTGATAATAAATCATATTAAAGACCAATGAAAAGTCATACTTCCTCTTACTGTGCTTTTTTTTCTGTTGAATTTTTTTCTTATTTATTTCTAACCACAAGGACACTCAAGATAGTCAAATTATTTGCTAATTAAAAATGCACTGTTGAGACACTATATCACTTTTCTTTTTTTTTTTTTTTTTGACAGGCAGAGTGGACAGTGAGAGAGAGAGAGAAAGAGAGAAAGGTCTTCCTAAAGTGACAGTTATAATGTACTACAAACTGGATGACTTAAAACAATAGAAATTTTTTCTCTCATTTTGTTGAAGTAGAAGTCCAAAACTAATGTGCTGGTATAGTCATATTCCCACTGAAGCCTCTATGGGACTTATTTACCTCTTTTTTAATGTTTTTAAATTTATTTACATAAAGGTAACAGATTTCATGTATTTTGTGTATATATACAGTTTTAAGAACATGATGATACTTCCCACCCTTCCTCTTCCTTCTTTTCTTGTTTTTCTTTGAATTTTTGTGATGATATACTTTCAGTTTATTTTATAATCACAGCCCTAATCCTCCACAAAATAAACAATTCAACAAGTAGTAAGTAGAAAGACCACTGTTCCTTAGGAGTGTATACAGGGCTATAAACAATCATCGAATCTCAAGATGCCAGTTTCACTATATATTACATTTTTGTGCTCTATATATGAGTTACCACAAATCACAGGACAAATATGATATTTGTATTTTGGGGACAGGCTTGTTTCACTAAGCATAAAGTTTCTGATAGTCTTCACATTCTTTAGTTTGTAGCTACATTACTCTTCTATCTACTACTTTTGCCACATGGTTATCTGCTCCCTGTATGTTTCTATCTCCTCTTTTTTTCTTTAAGCTTTATTTATCATTTAATTAAAATGCAGCATTAGAGAGGGAGGGAGGGAGACAGTGAAAGAGAGGGAGAGAGGGAGAGGGAGAGAGAGAGAGAGAATCTTCCATCCACTGGTTCACTCCCCAAATGGCCATGATGACCGGAGCTGGGCCAGTCCAAAGCCAGGAGCCAAGACTTTCTCCAGGTCTCCCACATAGGTACTAGGGCCCAAACACTTGGACAATCTTCTATTGCTTTCCATGGAACATGAGCAGGGAGCTGGATTGGAAGTGGAGCAGCCAGGACTTGAACTCACACCCATATGGGATAACTGCACTGCAGGAGGTGGCTTTATCTGCTATGCCACAATGCAGTTGCCCTCCCCCCATCTCCTTCTTGTAAGAGTCTACCAGTCATATTGTATCAGGGTCTACCTTAAGGTGTTCCTCCTAACTTGCTTACATCTGCAAAGTCCCTATTTTTACATAAATTCATTTTCACAGCTACCAGGCCTTAGAATTTCAATGTGGTTTGGAGAAAACACAATTCAACCAATAATAGGCATTAATAATTTTCAAGTTACGTGGACAAGAAAAAATAGTAGTAAATTGTTCTAGAACCTTTAAGTCTTACTATTAATACCATTATGCCAAGTGAAAAACTACTTATAATTAGTGCTATTATTTCTACTCAAAATTCCACTATCATTTAGTTTGATTAATTTTTAAAGTTTCAAGGACTCTCAGACAAATGATAATCTTGTATATTTTTAAATCATTGCCTTCTAAATTAAAATAAGATAAATAACGTGCTATACATTGTGAATTAATACTATAACTGGTACTCCAACAGTATTTTTCACTTTGTGTTGCTATGTGAGGGCAAATTGTTGAAATCTTTACTTAATATATACTAAACTGACCTTCTGTATATAAAGAGAATTGAAAATGAATCTTGATGTGAACGGAAGGAGAGAAGGAGTTGGAAAGGGGAGGGTTGCGGGTGGGAGGGAAGTTATGGGGGGGAAGCCATTGTAATCTATAAGCTGTATTTTGGAAATTTATATTCTTTAAATAAAAGCGTTATTAAAAAAATAAGATAAACAGTGGAGGATGGCCCAAGTGCTTGGGCCCTGCACCCCATGGGAGACCAGGAAAAAGCACCTAGCACCTGGTTCCTGCCATCGGATGAGCGCGGTGCGCCGGCGACCGCGGCAGCCATTGGAGGGTGAACCAACGGCAAAGGAAGACCTTTCTCTCTGTCTCTCTCTCTCACTGTCCACTCTGCCTGTCCAAAAATAAAAAAAATAAAAAAATAAAATAAAATAAGATAAAAAGTCATTTCTAACCATTTTGTTGTTTCATCATTACTTCTACAATCATGCCATATAATAGAACTTAAAAAATCATTTTTAAAGTTTCAGTCCCCCATTTGCATATGTGTTTCATCAGATCTTTGTTGATGTCTCTTCCACATAACCTATCCAACCACAGAGATGTGATGTGCTAAATGTGGGCTCTTCCAGCTAACACAGTTATTCCAGGTAACACAGTTACGGCTGATGAGGATTAAGAAGAATTTTGCAGAAGAACTGCTGGGAAGAATATCATATCCCTGTCAACATAGGCATTGCCTAGAGAGTACACTTGGTCAAGTGGTTAAAACGCCTCTTCGAGTGAGGACATCCCATAGCTGAGTGGGTTCAGTCTTGATTCTGCTCCTGCTAATGTGCACTAGATGAGACATTAACTGAGGGCTCGAATATTTGGGTCTCTTCTACCCATGTGGGAGACCTGTACTGAGTACATGGCTCCTATCATCAGAAAGGCCCAGCCTCAGCATTGCAGGTATTAGGGAGTGATCTCGTAGATGGGAGTTCTGCCTGTCTGTCTAGCTGTATCTCTGCTTCTCAAATTAAAATTAAATTTAATTAAAAAGAGAGACTGATTTTTCCTGACTTTCCCCTTCTATCTGTGTTGATGACCAGAGCTTCAATATAATCTTTTAACTCTGAAGGAAATTTCAAGAGAATTGTTATTCAGTGCATATCAAGAGCCACCCAACATAGAGTTCATGTTTATGAGAGAAACAAATCCTTATGTTTTTAAATCTCTATAACTGAGTATGAGAAATTGAGTAAGATACAGTTCTCTCTCTATGAAGTTGAACTATAGCCTGGGTGACCTTCTTTTAAAAAATGTGTACTTACTTACTTTTATTTTATTTTAAAGGAAGAGAGGCAGACAGAGGTAGAGAGCTCCTGTATGCTGGCACACTATGGAAATGCCTCCTTCAGCCGGGACTGGACCAGGCTGAAGGCAGGGGCCCAAGAGCTCAGTCTCAATCTCCCAGCTGGGTGGCAGGAACACAGATATTTGAGCCTTTACCTTCTGCCTCTGAAGGCACACATATTCTGGATGCTGGATCAGATGTGGAGGAGCCAGGATTCAAACCAGGCTCCTGCAGTTGTGGGATCCAGAGTGGTGACTTCATTATTGCAACATGGATCCCCTTGGAGCCTTCTGCAGACATGTGGTTTTTGAGTCCTAGAGCAAATGGAAAAGTATGTGCCACTGTCATTAAATCTATATAAAGTATTGAAAAACAACAACGTTACTGCACTCTGATAATTTATTTCATACCTTACACTGAAAGAATTCTTGCTAATGCACTTTCTTTTTTTAATATTTATTTTATTTATTTGAAATACAGAGTTACAGAGAGAGGTAGACAGAGAGGTCTTCCATCTGCTGGTTCACTCCCCAGATGACTGCAATGGCTGGTGCTGCGCCAATCTGAAGCCAGGAGCTTCTTCCAGGTCTCCCACGTGGGTGCAGGGGCCCAAGGACTTGGGCCATCTTCTACTGCTTTCCCAGGCCATAGCAGAGACCTGGATTGAAAGAGGAGCAGCTGGGACTAGAACTGGCTCCCATATGGGATGCTGGTGCTTCAGGCCAAGGCTTTAACCCACTGCGCCACAGCGCCAGCCCCGCTAATGCACTTTCAGTAATTTTTTTTTTATCATGATGTGATGCAGGACCATAAACTAAACTAAAGATACTGTTAATTTTTAATATTTAATCCATATGATTAGTCTTAAACTTCAAATAACCTATGCTTCCTCTGTAATTTGAAGGAATGGCCTATCTTACATATCTATAGCAGATCTTTTCAACCCTGAAGGGAGATTCTATCTGTTTCAATTTTGTGGGGGTCCACAAGTGATTTTAGAATAAATCTTCCACCTATTCCACTCTAACTCCAAAATAATGATTTTTTCAGTATGTATACAAAGAGACAAGTGCAGAATGTGACTACTTCCAAGAATTAATTAGTTATGGATTTTGATGTTTTCCTGAAACAAGCAGGCATAGGCTGCCACCTCAGGAATTCATAGCAACCTGTTTGGTGACTGTGCTTCTTCCACCTGCTGTTATTTGAATATGTTCCTGAAAATTCAGACACCGGAAACTTAATCCTTAATGTGACACTGTTAGAGGTTGGACCTTAAACAAGGGACTAGGTCTGGAGGGATCTGCTCTCATGGATGAATAGTGCATTCATGAAAGTGGGTTAGTTATTGCAGGACTGGGTTCCTGGTATGACGGATGAATTCGGCCCTATTTCTTCTTGATCTTGTGTCTGTTCATTTGCGCTTCCACCATGTTCTGATGCAGCATACTGTCCTCCTTGGTGTTCAGGCCATGCTCTCGTATGTTCCAGCCTCCAGAACTCTGAGCCAGGTCAACATCTATTGTGTATAATTTACTCAATCTGAGATACTCTGTGGAAGTTGCAGAAAATGGACTATGGCCCTCCTTTTGCAACTCTTAGGTTTTTTTCTCTAGCAAAAGTCAAATTATGCCTCTTCTCTACTTAAAGTAGATTTTAAGCAGAGGATTTCTACAGTGATCTTCAAGCGCCAACCTGAAGTTGGGACTCACTCTCTTTCTGAATCTGCTCTTTTCCTTGCTCCTTTCTTCTGTCTGCACTAGCCTCCTTTCTGTGCTGTCAAGCATGCTCCCACATCAAGACATTTGCACAGCTTCCTCTCTCCAGGATTCACTTCCCAAAGACACCTGCAAGGCGGGCTGCCTAACCTCTTTGGAAACTGCTTCAGTTGTCACCTCCTTAGCAAGGCCTTCACTAAACAATGAAAACTTTCCACTCATTATTATATAATCATGTTGATGTACCTGTGTGTAAAATTAGCTTATTAATTCAATTTACTTATTTCTATTTTTCTGTGGCTTCTAGAATGTACATGGTGTAAACACAAGGTCTCATTTTTCTTCTTTTTTTTTTCTCCCTGTATCTATGGCAGACACATAGGGCCATTCACTTTTAATGTAGTCCCACAACCATGGCAAAAACAGGAAATATATATTTAAAAGGGGACTTTGAAAAACACTTAAAAACCCATTGACTCTTGTAATCCAAAGAGAAGAAATGTCCTATGGGAATAGTGGCAATGCCTCAAAGGCACCCAGTGAGTGAGCTGAATGGATGGATTGTAGCAAACAGGTTGCAGACACTAATGGGAAAAGAGGGAATTCTAGAGTCAAGTTTAATCCGCTGTGCACTCTAGGAAAGGATGTTGCACAGAATTCAGCTCTTCTACTTCGGTCATAATTTTGGAAAATGCAAATGTAGGGGTTTCTATCTCCAGATAGATTATTTTCCTCAGTGTAAAGTGAAAGGAGGAGGAGGAGGAGGAGTTAGAGTCAGTCTAGTTACAGCACTTTTTTTTTTTTAGTTTTTGTTGTTTCAAATTGAGATATGGTCTGCACCAGGGAAGCAAAGGCAAAAGCTTTGTTGATTTTAGGGATGCATTACTTTTGTTTCCTAAACATGCAAGACGAACAAGAAAATATTTTTTCTTTTGAAATACAAACTAAAGAGAATAAAGATGGAGACTTCAATTTTCATAGTCAATCATATACTGGTCAAAATGATTATTTTTTGGTGATACAGATTGAATTTTCCTTTACTGAAATGGTTCAACTCAGAAATGTTTTGGATTTTGAATTTTTTTTCAGATTTTGTATATTTGCACATACAAAATGATATCTTGGGTATACTATTCAAATCTAAGCATAAAATTCATTTCTGTATCATATGCACTTCAGAAACACTTCCTAAGGTAATTTTGTATGAAGTGTTTGGTTCATTTATGTTTCAACTATGACCTATCACATACGAAGAAGTGTGGAATTTTCACTTGTGGTGCTCATGTGGGCACTCACAACTTTTCTGATTTTGGAACATTTCGGATTTGGGATTTTCAATATAGGAGTGCTTAATATACACCAAGTGTTTGTAGAACATAAGCTACCTGAGAGTAAGAATACTGTTTTGTGCATTGGTCCTGTTAGTATGTTTTTGATGTTGAAAATTGTGGCATAGCTCACACATTTCACTGGGCTCTAATAATATAGATTTTTTTCTTCCTCAGGTGACTTGAGAACTGTCGGGTATCTGAGCTCTCTCAGGCCAGGTTGCGCAGGTACAGGAAAGGAGAAGCCATCCTCTGGGATACACTTTTTGTAAAAGCAGAGCACATGGCTGGCTTATTTAGTAAGATTTTTGAAGCTTCTGCTTGGATGAGGTACACAACTGGTTAACTCAATACCCTTTGCCAAAATAAGTCACATGGACAAGACGGACCATGGAGTGAGGAATCACATTCCAGCTGCAAAGAGGCAGGGCCAGTTTGAGTGAGAAAAATTCTCTTACACAGAAGGAATGGACTAATGGAATCAGTGAAACAATCTACCACTTTAATCTAATGTAAGCAACCAGAACACTGCTATTTAAAAGAATGTAGAATGAAAAAAATTGAGCATGATGTGTTAGATATGTGTAAACATGGTTTTCAATTACAAAAAAAAAGTGTTGACCTAGAGTGGTCTTCAAACTCAGTATTCACATATGGTCTTCAAGCTTAGTATTCACGCATATTAGGATATATGAATGCTTTTCAGTAAGTCTGGTGGACATCAGTAGCAAGAGACAGTCGATAATCAGATCCTCAACTTCTAAGTAATTTTTTATCCTACTATTTTTCTTCCTAAGAAAGCATTTCTAGCCTATCAGCCTTCACTTCTTAATTGTCTTTTCACTTTTTCTTTTCCATCACATTACAAAAGAAAGTATACTCTTAGTAGAGAATGCTGTCAGTCATTGGCTCCAAAGTTCTTCAGGGCAACAACAAAGGAATTATTCTCCAGTGATGCCAAGCAAGAAGGCTCCGTGGGGTCTAATATTATCCCCATGACCCACTCTGGGCAATACTGTATGATGTTACCTTTCTGCCCCACTTTCTCCTTTAACTATGTATTTTACAATTAGAATATAAGTGTAAGGTTTTCGTAAGATGTGCTTATGTGTGTATATATTTAAAATAAAATAATATTATATATCTGACTTTAATATATATTTGAACTAAAAATTTAGGCATGTATAATTTGATTTTAATATATAGCCTGACATTTTGGACAGAAAGAGCATTTATTTGGCTAATCAATTTGATAATGAGGCCCGGCTTTACCAATTGTATAAACTGAGTTAAATCTGTTACCACAAGGTTATAAATATAAAATATAAATAAAACCCTAAAATTTGTAATATATACTGTGGGGAAATTAGTTACACGAAGCAATTCAAAGATGGTGCCGAAAGGAAGTAAGGTGGGCGGAATCCAAAGTTGTTTACCACTAAAACTAATTGGCTACACAACATCAGGGGAGGTAACAAGACTAGTAACAAGTGTATAGACATAAGGCTAGTCCTGTAGAAATCCCCCCGTAAGGTGACTGTTTAAGTGATTGGTTGGTCCTTAGCCCTGCCCCAATGACTCTGCAGTTTTGTGCTATAAAATGTTCTGTTACACATGGAATAAACGAGTCCTTGCTAGACTTGGCTCCCCGCTGCGTCTGATTGTCTCTGGGATCAGGAGGCTGGGGAATGGGTGAACGGTGCACTCACCTTTCCTCAGACCCAGTCCATCCTGTATGGGTGGACTCAGACCCTGCAATATGCTATGAGTACAGAGAAAACTTTTCAGTAAAAATGTTTTTTATGTACTATTTAAAATTTCAAAATTCTTTTATGTGACAAGCAAAAATATTTCATCTGGAATACCAGGGTGAAATTACATTGAGGGAATGAGCTGCCAATGTAGTGTGACAATACTGATGACACATTTTATTTAATTAATGATTTCCTGTGGACCTGGTCCTATATATTAATTGCCAAAGTCAGAAGATTTCTAATAAACCACTATAATCTCCACATACAAAAACAAACATGTAGGTTTGTGATTAATGCCTTTCAAGGTTCTATTTTGATAAGCTGTTATAAGATCAGGTTTCCAAGCTACTTCGAAATAAGCACCGGAAATACAGCATAATGATAAGGATCTAAAGGCCATAATAGTCATGCTTGTGCACCTAAATTATGTAGTCACTACTCAGCCATAGAGTCTGCTTTCACACATGGAAAACCACAATTGAGGAGCTGAAAGGGTTGTTTTGAGGGTGTAAAATAAATCATTTCAGGGCTGTAATGAGTGGGTTGCTGGCCTCAGCACTACCTGTTTCAGTAGTCAGAGCAGCTGTGGTGAAGGCATAGTCAAACACATCAACTTTCTGAAATTAAAGATATATCAGAGAATCACTGTCTGTAAAGCAGTCTGATCTATACGTGTACAAATATATGTACATGTATACACAGTACATGTGTACATATACCTGTACATTATAAAGATCCTCGGTTTAGACTAGAACTCTTTTTCTCAGTCATCCAATGGTGCCTTTAATGCAAAAGTTGTGTTTTTCAACAACAACTTTCTACTGAAGAACTGAGTTTCTGTCCTAAATTTTACAACGCAACACTGATTATGTTATTACTTCCATAAATACTCATTAAAACTCTTAACTATGACAACATTCCTTCTGACACAGTGACCATATCCACATGATCCTAGACCAACTATACATGCAGCCAGATTCTCAGATGCTTTCCAAATATTTGGGATAAAAAATGAAGATTATTCATAATATTTCATTTTGTTTTGGTGATATTTGTACACAACACGAATTAAAATGTCAAATTATTATATAGTTTTGATTTAAGTGATTGATAGAAAAGGATTGGCTGTTTATATTAGTAGTTGAAGCTGGAAAGTAAAGATCTTTTTTCAGTACTGCCATAAGCTACTCTCATTTGGATAGAAATCTGAATTCATTTTCTTACATATATTTTCTTTTATTTAACCAAGTATACTATTTAAAGGAAAAATTAGGAACACAGTTATTACTAGTATAAAAATTAATTCAATAATTAAACATGCTAAATATATTTCCTAAGTTGAAATAATTCCATAAGCTATTGATTCATTTACTAAGGAAAGAAAGATAGTTTATGGTGTTTTCCTCCTTTTTTGACAAAAGGATTTAAGACCTTTTAAATTCATTATTGCCTTATGAAGTTGCTATTTAAAATTACATTTGAAAGAAATAGCAAATTAGTTTGTACAGGGAAGGTTTTTAATGTATCATATTTTTTATCAAATTACTATTACACTAGCTGAGCATATTGAGAACAAATGTATTGAATAAGCTGGCTGTATTTGGTCATTATTCTGTATTTGACCCATTTCTCTACCTTTCTTGGTAATACTCTGTGCTCTAAGAGGTTAATAACTGTGGAGTGTGTTACTCAGCACCCAGTACTGCTTCGCTTCTGACTAGTCTTGGTTAATTTAATCAAGTTGCTCAATGCAGTAACTACTGATGTTTTGAGATGAATAATTCTTTTTTGAGGGCTACACTGTGCATTGTAGGATCTCTGTCCACTAGACACCAACAGCACTTTCTCAGCCATGACAATCAGAAATGTCTCCACACATTAACAAATGCACCTTAGTTGAGAACCTCTGGATGAACAAGAGACAACACTAGGAGATGGAAGATGGAAAAAATGGCTTGTGTGCCTTAGGCTAGCCAGGACATGCCAGGTAATAATTTTGCCTGTATCTTTACTCATCTATGAATGTGGCTTTCATCTGGAGACCTTATTCCACAACTATGATTCTCTTGGGGTTTCTGTTAGCAGCGTTCCCTCCCTGTACTGCCCTGAGCCTAAAGGTAGTAGTGACTTCTGACTATTGCTGGTGCCTAGGTGATTCTGTAACCCTGTAGGTTCCTTAAACCCCTACATTCCTGTAAATAGTCCCTTAATTAAACTCTCTTCAATTAAGCCACCTATTTCCTGCTGAGTTCCTGACTATTATAATATACATTTTGGTTGATGTTCTTTTTCTAAAAGGATTTATTTATGTATTTGAAAGGCAGATATACAGAGAGAAGGAAATAGAGAGAGAGAGAGAGAGAGAGAGAGAGAGAGAGAGAGAGAGAATGTTGCATTCCTTGTTTCACTCCCCAAATGGCCACAACAGCCGGGGCTGGGCAAGACCAAACCAGAAGCCAGGAGCTTCTTCCAGGTCACGCATATGAGTGTAGGGACCCAAGCATTTGGGTCTTCTGCTGCTGCTTTCCCAGGTACATTAGCAGGGAGCTAAGTCTGAAGTGGAGCAACTGGGACTTGAACCAACACTCATATGGAATGCTAATGCTGCAGGCAAGAGTTTAACCTTCTATGCTACAGCATTGGCCCTGCATGATGTCTTATATGCCAGTAAGCGCAGTTTTTTTGCTAATCACACCCACATTCTCTCTCTCTCTCTCTCTTCACTCTCTCTGTGTCTCTGTTACTCTACTTTTCAAAAATAAATAAATTAATATAATTTTTTAAAAATATCATTCTAAATTTCATACCTTTGCTGGAAGTCTCTAAAATCATATTATTTATTCTCTAGTGAGCATTTTTATCATATGGGTTGCTTTATTCAAAATTAATTAAGAGTATACTAACTAAAATTATTTGCTGAATAGTTTGAAGTGTAAAAGATTGATGCAAAACTAAGAAAATGGTATTATGGTTACATAAAATTATGACAGTTTTTAAAGACATGCCTTAAGTTACAAATACTAATTTCAAATTTATCATGATTATTTTTAATTAATGAATTAAAATTTTAAAGTCTCAGTTATGTCACATTGCATATGGGAGACCAATTGTTGGAATACCAATGCATAAGCTACAAATAAGCATTTGTTGAATGCTTAGCAGAATATTCAATAGATAGATTGGATGAAGAAAAGAATCATTGACGCTGAAGAATATACAACTCAGAAAGAAATTTAAATACTTTACCAGTAATAAATTATCGCATTTTTTTTACTTTTATTTAGATTATAAATTTCCAAGGTCAACTTATGGATTACAATGGTTTTCCTCCCTTACTTTCCCTCTCCCCCAACAACCCTCTCCCCTTGCCCACTCCCTCAACCCTTTCGTTCACATCCAGATTCATTTTCACTTCTCTTTGTATACAGGAGATCAATTTAGCATGTGTTAAGTAAAGAATTCGTGCATTTGCCCTCATATAGTAACACAAAGTGAAATATGCTATTTGGGTACTCGTTATAGCATTGAATCACATTGTACAGCACATTAAGGACAGAGATCCTACATGATATATATATATATATATATATATATATATATTTGAAATTGATTAATTTTTTTTGCAATTTCTAACGTAACACTGAGTGTTTTTTTTTTTCGGTTATCTTTATATAGAGAAGATCGGTTCAGTATGTATTAAGTAAAGATTTCATCAGTTTGCATCTACACAGAAACACAAAGTGTAAAAATACTGTTTCAGCACTAGTTACAGCGTTACTTCACATTAGATAACATATTAAAGACAGATCCCACATGGGATGTAAGTACACAGTGACTCCTGGTGTTAATTTAACAATTTGACACTCTTAATTATGGCGTCAGAAATCTCCCTAGGCTCTAGTCATGAGTTGCTGAGGCTATGGAAGCCTCTAGGGTTCGCCAACTTCGATCCTATTCCGACAGGGTCACAGTCAAAGTGGAGGTCCTCTCCTCCCTTCGGAGAAAGGTACCTTCTTCTTTGGTAGCCCCATTCCTTCCACTGGGATCTCACTCGCTGAGGTCTTCCATTTAGGTCTTCTTTTTTTTTTTTTTTTCTTTTCCAGAGTGTCTTGGCTTTCCATGCCTAAAATACTCTCATGGGCTCTTGAGCCAGATCTGAATACCTTAAGGGCTGATTCCGAGGCCAGAGTGTTATTTAGGACATCTGTTATTCTATAAGTCTTCTGTGACTCTGTTTCCCATGCTGGATCATGTTTATTACAGCTCAGTTCACAATAGCTAAGACCTGGAACCAACCCAAATGCCCATCAACAGTAGACTGGATTAGGAAATTATTGGATATGTACTCTACAGAATACTATACAGCAGTCAAAAACAATGAAATCTGGTCATTTGCGACAAAATGGAGGAATCTGGAAAACATCATGCTAAGTGAACTAAGCCAGTCCCAAAGAGACAAATATCATTTGTTTTCCCTGATTGGCGACGTCTAATTGACACCAAAAGGGAAACCTCTTGAAATGAAATGAACACTATGAGAAAATAAGACTCGATCAGCTCTTGTCTGGACTACTGATGTACAATGTAAATCTTTACCCATCTTAGTATCTCCCTCTGTTGTTTGTTTTTGTTCTAGTACTAATGGTTGAACACTGCAACTAACACACAATTAGCCTTAGGTGTTTAAATTCTTAGCCGGCGCCGTGGCTCAACAGGCTAATCCTCTGCCTTGCGGCGCCAGCACACCAGGTTCTAGTCCCGGTCGGGGCGCCAGATTCTGTCCCGGTTGCCCCTCTTCCAGGCCAGCCCTCTGCTGTGGCCCGGGAGTGCAGTGAAGGATGGCCTAAGTGCTTGGGCCCTGCACCCCATGGGAGACCAGGAAAAAGCACCTAGCGCCTGGCTCCTGCCATCGGATGAGCACGGTGCGCCGGCCGCAGCGCGCCATCCACGGCAGCCATTGGAGGGTGAACCAACAGCAAAGGAAGACCTTTCTCTCTGTCTCTCTCTCTCACTGTCCACTCTGCCTGTCAAAAAAAAATAAAAATAAAAAAATAAATAAATAAAGTAAATTCTAACTGAAAAGGGATCCCGGTTAACTTTGAGAGAGGGAAAAAGAAAGGGAGGAGATGTACAATTGGAGACAAGCTCAATTGGACTTGCACCAAACGATGGAGTTAGAAACATGCCAGGGGATCCCAATACAACCCCACCAGGATGGCATGTACCAATACCATCTCAATGGCCCAAGTGATCAATTTTAGTTCACAATTGATCACACTGATAGGCCTAAGAGTCGGAGGGAACACACAAACAAGACTAGTTTCAGCCAATACAAACAGATAGGACCAGATAGGGAAAAAATTATCGCATTTTATCTAATGGGTTTTGCAAGATGAGTGATGTGTGGTGGTTGGAGTTCTTAGTTAAGCAGTAAACTAACCAGTTGCTGAATCACAGACTCTGCCAAAGAATCCAGTCTCTGCCAAAAGAAGAGAAGGTTAGACTGGAGAGCAGAACTTTGTCCAATAAAACAGATCTCTGATTCTAGAAGATACCTGTTCAGATAGGCCTGACTTGGGAAACGGAGGTTGAAGCAGAAATGTGCGGCTTTAGAGGATCTGGGGAATTTAAAAGCAAAATTCTGGGATCACAAAGCACCTAGGCAGGGCACAGGATCAACTTCAAACCCTACTTACTGGTAAATTTAGAGCTGCTGATATACTGCCAGGTGTGATCTGGATTCATAAGCTGTGGTGTGAATGAGTCCACAGAAAACTACACAACGGTTAAAAAAAAAAAAAAGGAAATCTTGTGGTTAGCACCAAAATGGAGGCAACTGGAAAACATTATGCATAGTGAAATAAGAAAGGCCTAAAAGGACAAATACCATATGTTCTCACTGATCTGTGGTCACTAACAGAGCACCTAAAGAATAGTCTATAGAAGTGAAATTGACACTTTGAGATGCAATGACTTTGAACATCCTTGTCTGGACTATTGAGGGACAGTTTTTTTTCATACTATTTGTTGAACTTTTTTTTCAACTTTTATTAATAAATATAAATTTCCAAAGTACAACTTTTGAATTATAGCGGCTTTTCCCCCCATAACCTCCCTCCCACCTGCAGCCATCCCATCTCCCACTCCCTCTCCCATCCCATTCTTCATCAAGATTCATTTTCTTTCTACTTTTTTGACAGGCAGAGTGGACAGTGAGAGAGAGAGACAGAGAGAAAGGTCTTCCTTTTGCCATTGGTTCACCCTCCAATGGCCGCATGCCATCGCGCTGCGGCTGGTGCACCGCGTTGATCAGATGGCAGGAGTCAGGTTCTTCTCCTGGTTTCCCATGGGGTGCAGGGCCCAAGGACTTGGGCCATCCTCCATTGCACTCCTTCGCCACAGCAGAGAGCTGGCCTGGAAGAGGGGCAACCGGGACAGAATCCATCTCCCCAACCGGGACTAGAACCCGAAGTGCCAGCGCTGCAAGGCAGAGGATTAGCCTATTGAGCCGTGGCGCCAGCCCAAGATTCATTTTCAATTATGTTTATAAACAGGAGATCGACTCTATACTAAGTGAATAGACTGCACCCACACAAACACACAAAGTATAGAGTACTGTTTGAGTAATAGTTTCACTGTTAATTTGCATAGTACGACACATTAAGGACAGAAGTCCTACATGGGGAGCAGGTGCACAGTGACTCCCGTTGTTGATTTAACAATTGATACTCTTATTTATGACGTCAGTAATCATCTGAGGCTCTTGTCATGAACTGCCAAGGCTATGGAAGTCTCTTGAGTTCACAAACTCTGACCTTATTTATACAAGACCATAATCAAAGTGGAAAGTTCTCTCCCCCTTCAGAGAGTACTTCCTTCTTTGACGGCCCATTTTTTCCTCTGGGGTCTCACTCACAGAGATCTTTCATTTAGGTTTTTGTTTGTTTGTTTGCCACAGTGTCTTGGCTTTCCATACCTGTGAAACTCTCATGGGCTTTTTGGCCAGTTCCGAATGCCTTAAGGGCTGATTTTGAGGCCAGAGTGCTGTTTAGGGCATTTGCCATCCTATGAGTCTGCTGTGTATCCTGCTTCCCATGTAGGATCATTCTCTCCTTTTTAATTCTATCAATTATTATTTTCGGACACTGGTCTTATTTATGTAATCCCTTTAACACTTAATCTTATCTTTTTGATCAATTATGAACTTAAATTGATCACTTTAACAAGTAATGTGGTATTGGTTCATGCCACCTTGATGGGATTGTATTGGAATCCCCTGGCACGTTTCTAGCTCTACCATTAGGGGTAAGTCCGATTGAGCATGTGCTGAACTGTACATCTCCTCCCTCTCTTATTCCCACTCTTATATTTAATAGGGATCACTTTTCAGTTAAATTTAAATGACTAAGAATAATTGTTGAACTCTTCATTTAGTATAGACTTAATCTTATGTGCATAAAGTTAATTGAAAATACATCTTAGTAAAAAATCACAATGGGAATAGGAGAAAGAGAAGGAAGAAGGGTGGAAGTGCAGGTGGGAGAGCGGGTAGAGTGGGAAGAATCACTATGTTCCTCAAGTTGTATTTATGAAATGCATGAAGTTTGTGTACCTTAAATAAAAGGTTTCAAGGTAAAAAATGATTAAAGGCATTAATTTATTCATATATTTAGTGTATGTGAATATTTGTTAGATAACCAACAGCATTCTGGGTGCTTAAGATACACCAGTAAGTAACATGAAAACTTGATCTCATGATGCTTACATACTAATGAAAATTAACAGGCAAAATATTTTTACATTTACTTACACAGTGCTTTCCTGTGAGAGAAAAATAATTGAAAAAGACCTCAGCTGAAAATGTCATATTTAAGTTTTGATTGGCCCTCATTTGCTTTTAAATAATCTTTTATTTCAATTTGCATTTTATTGATTTTTTTTTGTTTTGGGGGCTATATGAGTCTGCTTATAAAACTCCAAAAAATTAGGGTTTTAGTGCTGATTATTATTGTTTATTATTATTTGCTCTCATTTCCCATCAAGACATTTTGTTAAAGAAACTTAGGGGCCAGGGTTGTGGTATAGTGAGTAAAGCCTCCACCTATGATACTGGCATCCCATGTGGGTGCCAGTTCAAGTCCTGGCTGCTCCACTTATGATCTATTTCCCTGCTAATGGCCTGGGAAAGCACCAGAGGATGGCTCAAGTGCTCAGCCCCCTGCATGCAATGGGGGACCTGAAAGAATCTCCTGGTTCCTGGCTTCAGTCTGACTATTGCAGCAATTTGAGGAGTAAATCAGTGGATGGGGATCTCTCTCTCTCTCTCTCTCTCTCTCTCTGTCTCTGTCTCTTGCCTCCTCTTTCTTGGTAATTCTGCCTTTCAAATAAGTAAAATAAATCTAAAAAAAGGAAAAAGAAAAAAATTTAGATAAATTAAATTTAACAGAGTTTATTTGAGCAAATAATGATTCAATGATTCATGAATCTGGCATCTCTCAGATCCAAAAGTCCAGAATTGTAAGCAGGGATATTTTATTAACCAAATGTGGAAGCAAAGTAGAGAATCAACTGATGGCTGACGCTGGGTAAATTTACTGTTATTTAGGCTTGATCTGATCAGCTGACTGCCCGTGATGGGCTATTTGTGATTGGTTGAAACCCAACTATTTGTTGTAAGAAATATATTCCCAATACAATTTCAGTTTCATTTTGTATGAGGTAAGGTTGTAATTTTTTACATAGGAACTCAAAGTTCACAGTCTCCTGCAAACGGCCTCCTACTTCTAACAATAAGAAGTTAGAAATATTGCAGTTTGGGGATGAGGACCCACTGAATTTGAATCCTGAGTCTGCCACTTATTAACTGAAATTTTTTTTAAAGACTTTTATTTATTTGAGAGGCAGAGTTACAGACAGAGAGAGGGAGAGACACAAAGAAAAATCTTCTATCTGCTGTTTCATTCCCCAATTGGCCACATCCACCAGAGCTGGGCTGATCTGAAGACAGGAGCCAGGAGCTTCCTTCAGGTCTCCCACGTGGGTGTAGGGACCCAAGCACTTGGGTCATCTTCTACTGCTTTCCCAGGCCATCAGCAGGGAACTGGATTGGAAGTGGAGCAGCTGGGACAAGAACTGGTGCCCATATGGGATGCCGGTGCAGCAGTGGAGGCTTAACCTCCTACACCACAGCACCAGCCCTATAACTGCATATCTGGATGCCTCAGTGTCTCCTGCCACCCTCCGTCATGTGTCTGAGAAGCTATGAGAAATTGACAGAATTTGCAGTATCAAGAACATTTGAGGATTTTTATATATAGCTGAATTTATTTCTATAGCACTGGGTTATGAGCTGGAAAGGAAAAAAAAAAGAGTAGAACACTGGGTAAAATGTGTTTTTCTAGATTCTCTAGCAAGTATTTTATTTCTTTTCTCCTTTGTTCTCTGCTACATCACCTCCCTGAGCTTTAACAAAAAGTGAAAGTCTCTTTCTGTAGGTGAGGTTTCCCAGACTAACACAGTTATTTTGTAACAAAGATTACCATCACACATCCAGGGCTTTGTTTGCTTGCAGTCAATTCCTGTGGTTCCGCAGTTGGAAGGAAATCAGAAGAAGCGGGAGAGACAGATGTTGTAGGAGCTCAGCACTATTCGGCAGCAGCAGCCTCACATGTTTGAAATCACATGGTGTTTTTTTTTTTTTTTTCAGTTTCATTTTTATTGTCTGTTTGGCCTACACACTTGCCACTCTTGTGAAGTTAAGGATAATAAAGAGCAACATTCCTTAACATCACATTGCTTTAATAGCTCATTGCTAGAATTAATGCCATCCAGAAATCTCTGAAAAGAAAGAATGTACTGTAACTGTACTCAGGGCAAGTCACAGTTCCAAGGTCTATTGAATATTATAGGGAAGACCATCCTTAAGAATTTAGCTTGCTTTGATTTTCATACATTAATTTATTTTCATTTTATTTGAAAGACAGAGAGAGCAACAGACAGAGATTCTTCCACTCACTGGGTCACACACCAAATGCCTGAAACAGCCAGGCTGGCTGATGCTGAAGTCAGGAGCCAGGAACTCCATCCAAGTCTCCCATGTGGGTGGCAGGGACCCAAGTGCTTAAGCCATCACTTACTTTCTCCCAGGGTGCACATTAGCAGGGAGCTGAAATCAGAAATGGAACTGGAACTCAAAGCCAAACACCGTAATATGGGACACAGTCATTCTGTGCAGTGTCTTAACCACCGCACTGAACACCCACCCCTCAATCGCCTTAAGGAAGGTAAAGCTGATACTTGGAAGTATTTACCGGTAATTATAATTAGACATCCCAATGAAAGTCCAATATTGTCCATAGATATTTCCTATGCCTTATACACTTTTACTAGCAAATTTCCTTCTCAAAAACATTAGCTCAAATAATATATCTATTCTTGAAGTTGGAATCTCACAGACAAGTTCATAACCAGGCTTTAATCTAGTGTGTGTTCTTGGACATATCACCTAACCTTGCTGAGCCTTGTTTTCTGATTTATAAATTTGGATTGTCAAGGATTGTGGTGCAGCTGATATTTTACACTAATTGCAGTTGAAAACATTAACATACCTCATTTTTTTCATGGATGCTGGCAGATGACACAAGGTAGTATGTCAGAAAAAAAGCATCACTTATTACTCACAGCAATAGCAGTAGCCAGAAAACTATTTTCATTACAACACAGCAATAGCAGTAGCCTGAAATTCATAATTTCTTGTGTAAGTTCCCGAAGCCTCAGTCCCCCCAAAAACATTGCAATTAGGAATTTTGAAACTGTAAACATAGAAGGGTTCTTTATTTAATCATCCATTTTTATTTTATTTTATTTTTACTAGAAAAGCAGAGACAAAAGGGAGACAGAGGTAGACAGAGATCTTCCATTCACTGGTTTACTCTTTAAATACTCCGTCATTCAGAGGTGGACCAGGTTAAAGCCAGGAGCCTGGATGACTCCAAATGAGCCCACTGGCAGGAGATTGGAAACATGAGCGGAGCCAGGGTGCAAACCTAGGGACATTTATAAGGGACGTAGGCAATCCAAGAGGCATCTGAACCACTGGACAAAATACCCATCAAACTATCATATTGACCCCCCCCCCCTTCTCCCCACAGTTTTGTTGTTAATTTTAGGAGGAACAGTTCTTCATGCCCATTTTCAGACTTGACTTTTATCTCTGAAAACAGATTGTTTCATTCCATCTTTCCACATTCTTTTGCCAGAGGTGGTAGCAAAATCTTCATGTTTATTTCAAATAAGAGAAAGACTCAGAGAGTCTAAATATTTCTCACAGACTTTCAAATTTATCAGTGTTCCTTCTCCAGAGGTACCCAGGGCCCCTAAGTCTTAAGATTCAGTGGGTGCTTTGGCATGAATGCCTGACTTATTGGATTTCTCTCTACAGACTTAGGTATTGTTTTTCCCCAGTTTTCTAAGTCAAGCGCCACTTTCCATTCGTTTTTTGGCAGCTAGACTTTGATTGACAGTACATGTTAGTTGTTAAATCTATGCTGTTTCTGTTAGTCTTTGTGTTTTTATTCCTATTATGTTCCCTCACTCTCATTTACATCAATTTTCAGAAGGAAGTACAATTTAACCAAACACTCCTTCTGTCACATTTCTGGAGGTCTGTGTTCTGGGACATTACGAGTGTTTTTATACTCTTTCAGGTTCCAAGTTTGTACAAACACATCTCCCATAAATGTCTGTATGGCATTTTATTATTTTCCCTTCCCTATAGGTAAAAAGCGAAACAAAATTTGCTCATTTTCCTATGGAGATCTTGCAACCACAAACATACTTTTCTCCAAATCTTTAAATTGACCAGAATTATTTATCTTCAAGATGAGGGTATTGTCACATAATCTCTTGTAAAATTCTTGTCCTTTCTCTTTCACTAAATAACCACATTGTTTGTTTGCTTTCATTTTTTTTTTCATATAAAAGACATCCCAATGGTTTTGTGAGGATCCAGTAAAATATTACACAAATATCCTTCTTGGACACGTGGACTGTTTTGTAAGGAATCCCTCTACTTCCATTTTGTCATCCTGTTGGGAAGCACATGCTATAAGGAAAGGCCACATAAAGACATTCTGCTTGGTGGTTCTAGCTAAAAACTCATATTTGAGTCACTCATGTCTAGGCATAAGATTAAAGAATGAAAAATACTTTCAGATGGGACTAGTCTCCAACCAGTCACGTCACCTCCAGAAATGTTAACCTTCCCATTTGTGATCCCAGTCTTCATGAAGAAGAAACACATTTTCTAATCTGTGTCCAGTCTGGTTTTCTAACTCAAAAATTTGTAAGCAGAATAAAAGGGTTATTGTTTTGGTTCACCAAATTTTGTGGATTTTACTATAATAGAGATCAAACTAACAATAAATTATAAATGACAATGAAAACATTGCATTCTTTGCTATATAAAGCTCAAAGAGAGTATTGAACCAAGAGAAGCATAATAAATTAACAGAGGATGCATTGTAATGTTAATATGTTTATCAACAAATGGTACATAAGAAAAATTTTTAAATCTATTTCTTATTTTATTTTACTTTATTTAAAGAACACAAACTTCATGCATTTAATATGTACAAATTTGGGAACATGGTGATTCTCCCCCACCCCATACTCACTCTTCTTCCTCTTTCCTCTTGCTTTCCCATTCTTATTTTTTACAAAGATCTATTTTCAGTTAATTTTTTAAAGATTTATTTTATTTATTTGAAAGACAGAGTTACAGAGAGAGGTAGAGACAGAGAGAAAGGTTTTCCATCCACTGGTTGACTCCCCAGATGGTTGTAAGCTGGAGCTGCGCGGATCTGAAGCCAGGAGCCAGGAGCTTCTTCTGTGTCTCCCACGCAGGTGCAGGGGCCCAAGGACTTGAACCATCTTCTTCTGCTTTCCCAGGCGACAGCAGAGACCTGGATCGGAAGAGGAGCAGCTGGGACTAGAACCAGTGCCCATATGGGATGCTTCAGGCCAAGGCATTAACCCACAGCACCACAGCGCTGGCCCCTTTTTTCAGTTAATTTTATACTCATCAGATTTACTCTACACTAACTAGAGAGTTCACCTAATAGTAGGACATATGAAATTTTTGACAAATTAGAATTATTTCTGAACCTGTATCCCTAAACAGTATGTTCTAAAGATATTAAAGTCTGTACTTAATTTATACTGATTAAATTTTTTATTCAGCAGATTTTCAGTCATTTGCTCACTAACTTTAGATAGATTAGATATCTCATTTGCTAAGATCATTATAGCATCCTGGTCATTTTATTTTACAAATGTTGTATATAAAATCACTGATCACAGAGCTTGTATCCTTAGTCTCCAACCCATAGTGCCTTTAAATTAAGATCCAGATGTTAGATGATGTGCCTAGAGCTTTAAAACCAGAATGTGGTAAAAGGGAGAACTTGATTCTAAGTCTTTTGAATTTAAATTTCCTGTTTCTTATTTTTTAATTAAATTAAATTAAGTTAAAAAAAATAAACGATGCCACAAAGCCTCCATACCTCATCTTCCATTCCATCTCTTTCCACGCAGTTCTGGATATATCTCCTAAATTACATACGCATTTGGTCTGGAATAACTCTATGATGGTTCCAGATTACACATCTAAAGTTCTCCATTCTCCATGAATTACTGAAAGAAAGATATTCTGGGAAATATGTAGTCCCACAAAGATTCATAGAGGGCAAATTATATTGTACAGCTCAGTCAACAGCCTCACTAACTTGTGAATACAAAATAAGTTAAAGCTATCAATTTTGCCTTTAAGATATTTCTTGAATCTATTCATTTATTTCCATTTTCATCACCACTCATCTTAGAGTTCACATTATCCCTGACATGGATACTTCAATTACTGTTTAAACAGTCTTCAAACATAAATTCTGATGATATTGTTCTGGTCTGTTATCCAAACCACATCAAGGGCAAAGTTTTGAAATGCAAATTTGATGATATGTTTATACTTTATAAAAGTATTTTATTTTGGGCCCAACATGGTGCAGCATCATGTTAAGTTGCTGCTTGTGATGCCAGCATCCCATATGGAAGGAAGAACTGGTTCTAGTCCTGGCTGCTCCACTTCCAATCTGGCACCTTGCTAATGCACCTGGGAAGATAGCTGAAGACAGTCCAAATGGTAGCTTTGCAGCCATTTGGGGAGTGAAACAGCAAATGGAAGATTTCTCTCATCTCTCTCTTGCTCTCACTCTCTCTCTCTATGTGTGTGTGTCTCTCCTCTTTCTGTAACTTGGACTTTCAAATAAACAAAAAATGTGAATAAAAGCACAATTTTATTATCTTAAATGAAATTTTTGCTTCAGACTGAATTGTCTGTTGGGCTGCTATTTCTCATGGAGGATGAGACAGAAAACACTGGTTTGTGGCAGAACTCCTTTCCTTCTGTGTATTGAACTGTGAGTTTTTGGTTTTCACAGTAATCAGCTGGAAACTGCCCTCAGCTCCTAGAGGATGCTGACAGTTTCCTGTCACATGTTCTTCTCCAGTAGGCAGTTTACAGCAAGACAACTTGCTTCTTCAAAGCTGGCAGGAAAACAAGGTTAAGTTCACTTTCAAATAGTATCTTTAATGGCACAACATAATCACATGATTGGCATCGCCTTGCTGTCATGATATGTGATCATGAAAGTCACATCCGTTACCTTTGCCGTATTCCATTGGTAGGAATTATGTTACAGGCTCCTCACACACTCAAGGAAAGAAAATTATACAAAATTAGAGCAGACAAACAGGTAGAGTCATGGGAATCACCATATGGTCTGTCCTCAAACACTCTACAAGGAATGTTAAAATAGTCTTTCGTGCACAGGGGAAATTATAGCTGTGCATATATCTAAATGTATCTAAGGAAATAAAGAAAAACTAAAAATTGTGAAAACATTAATAAATATTTACTGTTTTTCTTATAATATAAGTCTTAAAAGTAAGTAAAATAATTTATTATTGGGTTTATATCTCATGTAAATGTACAATGATAGGACACATTAGTGTATACACATCAACGTGAATATACATATTACTGAACTGCACACTTAAAAATAGTTAATAACTGATGATAAATTGTATTCTTGTGTGCTTTACCATGAGCAAAATGTTTAAAAAATAGCATAAAGATAAATGGAAAGTATGAAAGTCTATACATAATCATATATAATATGCTTGAGAGAATAAAAGAAGTTTTATACTATCTTAAAATTGCGATGAGTTATAAGATATATTATGAAATCCAAAGCAAATACTAAAAAGAAAAACAGATGTAGCTGTTAAAATAATAAAGGATATAAGATAGAATCCAAAAAGGAGATTTGAAAACAATTACAAAGAAAGCAAAAAGAGGGGAGGGGGAATACAAACAACAAATAACAAGATAGTAGATTCAAAAGTAACACATACTAAAATTAAGTGGTGAGAGCGCCCCAGTTAAAATACAAAGTTTATAAAAATGAATTAAAAATCAAAGCATAAATATAAGTACCAGCAAGACATCTGCTTTAAGCTAAGAAAAAATGGATTGACAATAAAATAATGGAAACAGTGAGATGATATTAACACTAAATGAAATATATTCCAGCATAAAGAATATTAGCAGAAACTAACTTTATTTCACAGATTAGATGGCTTAAATTCATAAACAGTACATGAAACTTCATGTGTCTACTTACCTAATAATAGAGCATCAAAATAAAAATTTGAAATTTAATAGAACTTCAAGGACAATTGGATAATTCCAAAATTATCATCCTGATTTCAATATTCTCAGTAAATGGAAAGTAGACATATGCTGAAGACTTGAAGAACTAACTTGATCTAACAGATATTTATAGAACATTCTACTCCATAAATACAGAAGTAGACATTCTTCCAAGGGGATGCTGAACTGTTACCAAGTCTTCTGGCTCATGAAACAAAGTCCAATAAATTTTAAAATATTTAAGTCAAACAAAGTATATATTTATTGATCATACTGGAAGTACATCAGGAATCAAAAACAGAAAATCTAGAGTAGCCCCAAGTATTTGAGAACCAAATAACTGTTGCTAGAACTAATACATGAGTTTGGTACAGTCACACAATACAAGATTAATATACAAAATACTTTTTATACACTAGAAATAATAATACCTGAAATTAAAACTAATAGCATAATACAGCTTAATAATATAATACAGTTTACAATAGCATCAAGATAAGTGAAATATCTACTGACAAAAATGAGCAAGACTTGGACAATAAAACCAAATAAAATTAATGAGAGAAAGTAAGGAAACCATAACAAATAGTTAACTGTGTTTATTGGTCACATGAGTAAATATTAATGAGATATCACTTCTCAAATTGACCTATGAAGTCAGCAGACTTTTAGTTGAAATTGAAAATATGATTTCAAAATTTATATATAGATATAAAAGTCCTAAAATCACCAAAATACTTTGAGTAAGGACAAACTGGGAATAGATATTGTTTTCCAGATTTATACTAGTCAAATAGTATAGCTTTGATAGGGTGGTCATCAATGCAACAGAATGGAGAGTCCAAGAATAGACACACAGCTCTATGAAATAACTGATTTTCTGCAAAGACAGCTCAATGGAGAATGGTAGCCTTTTCAACAAATTGTGCTGAAATATTTGGCCATCTGCATACCCCTTCAATGTAATGTTGAAACATACATCATATCATATAAAATTAAATCAAGTAAATTGTGTATTTTATCTCACTTATAAATTCTACAAGTATTAAAATTCTAAAACAAAATCTAAAAACACCTTATGTTAGTTTTCACAAAAATTTCTTAGATACAATGTCATGAAAATGTGACAGTACAATGTGACAGACTGGGTGAAAGAATTTGACTGAAAATTGCGTATCTTACATGGGACTTGCAAAGAACTCCCCAAGTAATAATAAGATGAAAAACAAAATGAACAAACAAAAAAACACTAATAGATCATATGTTTTAATGAACATTTTTATCAAAAATATGTCAAATAATCATGAAAATACTCAACATTATTAGTTGTTAGCTATCTGAAAATCGAAACTATAATGAGTAAAATAGCTAAAACTATGAAGTCGAACTATACCTAGTATTGGTGAGGATGGATAACAAGTAGAATTTTCATGCACTATTTTTGACAATAAAAAAGAGCATGATCGTTTTGGAAAACAAACTGATAGTCTTTTGAAAACTAACATACACATATCAGATAATCCAACTTCTACTGTCTGGGTACTTATCCAGTTGCATTGAAAATATATTTCCAGGGGCTGGCGCTGTGGCGTAGTGGGTAAAGCTGCCGCCTATAGTGCCAGCATCTCATATGGGCGCCGGTTCATATTCCGGCTGCTCCTCTTCTGATCCAGCTCTCTGCTATGGCCTGGAGAGCAGTGGAAGATGGCCCAAGCCCTTGGGCCCCTGCACCATCATGGAAGACCCAGAAGAATCTCCTGGCTTTGGATCGGCGCAGCTCTGGCTGTTGTGGCCAACTGTGGAGTGAACCAGCAAATGGAAGACCTCTCTCTCTCTCTGCCTTTTTTTCTCTCTCTGTTTAACTCTGACTTTCAAATAAATAAATAAATATTTTTAAAAATATATATTTCCATACAAAGACTAGTGTATTAATGTCTCATTAGATTTATTTGTAATAGCCCCAAACTGGAAGCAAACTAAGCAATTGGGTCATCTTCAGCTGCTTTCTCAGGTGCATTAGCAGAGAGTTGGGCAGGAATTGGAACAGCTGGGACTTGAACTGGTACTCACACAGGATGCCAGCATTGTAGGCAGCAGATTGCCCCCACTGCATCACAGTACCTGCCCTAATATGTAATCTTTGTAGTCCAGTTATTTTATGTTTAAATTTTCCATGTTACAAATATTCACCTACACTATCAAAAATGTTAGAAGCCACATCTGTATTATAAAGGATTTACATATTTACCGTTTCCAGTGTCAAAATCATACATAAATTCAAAAGGTACTAAATATCAAATACTTTGGATGAGAGTGGCTATGGTATGTTCTGATGCAAAATAAAAGTTTGTAGTGAGCTTGAATTAAATTTTTCATACAAAATGACCTGTGGGAAAGGATTGATATTTCTAAGCTATATTTTTATAACATATTAAGTTACATTTGAGACATATACCTGTGAAATATGTTTATGCATCCTAAGTAGACAACAGTGTTTATAAATCCTCAAAATTCTTTTATGAGTATTATCAATTTTTACCACTCCCTCCATCAAAAAACATTAATGAACATTCAGGAAATAGAGATGTTATCTTACATACAGAAAAAAAGACAGATATATGACGTTGTCCCAAAGTGATATTTTTGGCATGACTATTTTTGCTTGTATGGAATTTTAGAGTGTGTTGTGAACTTTTCATTGATCAGCTCACTTTACAAAAGGAAAAGTAGTGATCAAAATTGTGGCTTAGTGGTTATGCAGCTTCCTGCAATATGAGCATCCCATATATGCACAGGTTCAAGCCCCTGTTTCTCCACTTCCAATCCAGCTTCCTGTTGATGTGTCTCGGAAGGCAATAGATGATGGCCCAGTGCTTGGACCTCTGCATCCATGTGGCAGACCTAGATAAAGCTCCTGGTTTCTGGCGTAGGCCTGGTTCAGCCCCAGCCACTGCAGCCACTTAGGGAGTGACCCAATGGATGGAAGATTTCTCTGTTATGTCTCTCTACCTCTCTCTCTCTGTAACTTTCCCTTTCACGTAAATGAAAATAAATCTTAAAAAAAGAAAACAAGGGGGATGAAATACAAAATAAAATTTTTATTCAAAACTGTGGAACTCAAATTCAGAGCCAAAGGCAATGTTTTGCAATGAATTTTGAAAATAAACCGATGTGAAAAGGTAGGGTGTTATTTTAATTCTGTCCAAAGTTTTATATATGTATGTATGTGTATATATATATATATATATATATATATATATATATATATGACAGGCAGAGTAGACAGTGAGAGAGAGAGAGAGAGAGAGAGAGAGAAAGGTCTTCCTTTACCGCTGGTTCACCCTCCAATGGCCACGTCGGCTGGCGAGCTGTGGCCTGCACACCACGCTGATCCGAAGCCAGGAACCAAGTGCTTCTCCTGGTCTCCCCATGGGGTGCAGGGCCCAAGCACTTGGGCCATCCTCCACTGCACTCCTGGGCCACAGCAGAGAGCTGGACTGGAAGAGGGGTGCCTGGGACAGAATCCGGGGCCCCGACAGGGACTAGAACCCTGGGTGTTGGCGCCGCAGGCAGAGAATTAGCCTATTGAGCCGCGGCGCTGGATTTATATATATTAAACTAAATTTTCATTCATGACTTCAGTTTCAAATACCGTTCTTCTGTCTTGCATCCCTTTTTCAAAATATTGGGGATCTGGAGACTGAGGCTGGTGCTGCCCTTGCATTATTCTCTCCTTTCACCTGGGAAACAAGCAGTGCTGCTGGCACCAATCCTAGCAAGGTTATTTTTTTCATTTTGGAAAGAATTGAGAAGAGTTACAGTCTTCAGTTTTTCTCCTTCCATGATGGAGCGGGCTCACTTTGTAAGTGCATCTGGATCAATGCTAAAGTCATCTTATGGTTGGCTCAACACAATTCCAGGCTCTTCGTAGCAAATTCTTCCACTGCTGACCCCAAATCCAAACATGTTAGGAGCCAATAATTCTTTTTAAGGATTTTATTTCCTATGAAATCACCGTGATGCTTTAAAAACTACTATTCTGCTATGAAAGGCCATTAGATTTTATAATATAGTTTGTGAGATGTGTGGGGTCATCCAAAATGCATGTTCCAAACAAATCTTGCCAGCAATGATGACAATTTTGTTTGAGAAAACCGCTCTTCATGCAGGTTACCTTGTACTGCAGGATGATTCCTGAGCTGACTGAGGAAAGTTCCCCAAGAAGAAAATGAGCCCTGGTGTTGAGCTCAGAACCCTGGATTTCCTGAAGAGCTCTTGGGATGACTGGTTGTCAAATTCCTACCCAAAAAGAAAAGCCCAGAGATTTCACCCTATCTTTTACTAATAAAGGAATCCCAACACTACCTCATTATGGGACTCTCTTAGAAAGAAAAACAGTCGGAAAAGTATTGGTTAGCTTTTCCTGTATGTTCCTTTGTTGACCAATATAACTGGCCATTTTCACCTGTGGTTGTCTCTTTGGGTGAGTGCCTAACATAGACCAGGGCAAACAGAAAGTGTTCAAGTATGGATGAGAACACTTCAATAAGTTCATGGAAAACTGGAATTAAATTGTAACTTAATTTTGTCTCAAAAATGTTGAATCAGACAAACAAACACAAATGGAAGTAAAAAGTATAAACTGTGTAATGCATGCACACAGAAAACTCCAGATAAAATAAGAAATTTTCTTATGACAAAATTTGACTAAAGATATGTTTTTCTATAATTAGAATAAATTGAGAAAGGGCAGAAAAATATGCTACACAGAATTTGTGAAAGTAAAGAAAAATCTGTAATTTATTCACATGGTAACAAACAAATTATAGGAGGAGTCAAACTTTAAAAAGACACAGAAATAATTAGGACAAAATTACTCACAATCAATGTCATTAAATGACCTAATCTACTGATAACCCAGTGGGACAGATCATGACTACCCAAAAAAATAGATTTATTAGTTTATGATTCTGATGAAGTATCCCTTAATTAATAATTAGTAAAAATATAATTCAAATATGCATTTAAGTCACAACATACAACTGGAACAGTGCTAGAGGAATAATAAATTGATGCAATTCTTATGGAAAGTGTTTTCTCTGTCTACTAAATTGGAATGTTATAAAAAGAAAACTGAGTTGCAGTACTGAAGGTATTGGAAAGAAAGCGGTTAATGGAAAGAGAAGTATTAACTTGAACAACAAAGGATTGTGGGAAACAAAAGAAGATCTAGGGACTCAATACTTCTGTGAAGTAGAATAAACTGTAAAAGGGAGAAGATTAAGAAAGAGATGAAAAACTGTAGTTTGTACCCGGAGACTAAGAAGTTTAAATTAACATTTTAGTAAGCCAACATTTCTCCCTTGAGAAGCTCTAGTACCCCAACATGAACCTTAGAGATTAAAAAAAAATAAAAAGGAATAACATTCAATTTCTTATGCATCAGTTAGAAGGCTAGAAATAGTTATATTTTTTCCACTCAAAACATTTATGCTTGTTATTTTTGTAAATTGCTTATACTTTCTTAAAATCACTAGGAAATAATCTGCTAAATTATATATTACACATAATATAAATCATATTAATAATACTAGTTATGCTACCAAGGAAGAAATAATTAGGAAGTTAAGAGCAATGTATTAGATTGACTATGGATTTGGATGTTACAACCCTCCTGGGATGGAGGCAGAGGGTAAAATGGAAAGGAAATCCTAACTGGGGAAATCCTAATTGATAGAGAAATATCTGGTACTCCTGGATGCTTAGCAGTAAAACAATGAGAAACTGTAGAGGTCAAGAGATTTGAAAAGATGAAAGCCTCAAATTGCATAAATTTTATGCAAAGATAGAGAATTAATGATATCCAAAGTGGTTGAGGAGCAAAAATGAAATTAACTTTACTTTTTTGTCCTAAGATGTAGAAAGTTCTGAGACCCAGTTTTGGTCAGGCTAAGAGAAGAGAGCTTTCTATTAAGAGACTGAGGAAGGAGAGTTCTGTATCAGAGAAAAAAGTTGCATAAGGTATTGCATAAAGACTATGAAGAAGTTAGAGGTGATGCAAAAAAAATGTTTAATATTAATAAATCACTAACATGAATTAAACTTGGAAAATGATCATGCGATAATAAGAAACACAGACAGTCAAGCAGCCTACAGGGTTTTAGGAGAAATAATTTTTTTAAAGAGAGAGAGAGGCAGAGAGACAGAGACAGAGAGACCTCCTGTTTACTGGTTTATTCCCCAAATGCCCACAAAGGAGAGGAATCTGGAATGCAACCCAGGTCTCCGACATGAGTGGCAGAAGTACAACCACTAGCACCGTCACCACTGACCCACAAGGTCTGGATTAGCAAAAACACTGGAATTAGGAGCTGAAGCCTGGAATTGAATCCAAGCCCTCTCCCATAGAGCACTAGCTTGTTAACCACCAGACTAAACGCCTGCTCCAAAAACAGTGTCTAGGGTTGCCTGGTATGAGGTATTAATGACATGGTCTCTTAAGATCTCAGAGAAGCCAAATACCATCTCTCTCTCCCTCTCTTTTTCTTTCCCTCCAACCCTCTCTCCCTCCCTCCCTTTTCCATAAGCTTGCTTTACACCAATAGCTGATATTATGACCTTGAAAACGTTCAGCTTTCTTTTGCTTTCTTGATATAAAGAAATGGATTTGGCCAACTTCTGGCTGAGTTCCTGCAGCCATCTTGTGGCTATTAGGGAAAGAATTTGACATCATTTGCTGAACTGTTGACCTAACATCAATAGTGATAAGCCTTCAGAATACTTATTTTATGGTTTAAAGAAAAAGCAAACTTCCGTCATTTAAGTGGTTGTAGTATGTTTTTTGTTGATGAAGTCTGTAGTAATTCTATTTGGTAAAATAGCCTCAGGGAGAGTTAATTCTTCATTTCTTTATACTTTTTAAATTTCATACCACTTTTCACACCTATTTTGTACTATATATGTATAATTATTATTTTTTATATTTCTGATTAAGGAGGCCAGGTATTATTTGAAAATAGGGATGCCTTTATGTTTAGTGTTGTGATCTAAGGCCATATGATGGTTTCTTGTACCTAATGGGAAGTTAAAATATGTGGTCAGTGAGTGAATGAATGGGCAATATAGTAAAGATCTATAGATTTGTCTCCAAGACTGATAACACTGTTCTTGCTTTCATACATATAGTGATTATAATAAATAAATAAGTAAATCTCAATCCCAGGCCCTAAAGAACTGATTCTGCACCTATTGTGGTCCTTCTCTTGGAATTTAGAAGACAGAACTGAGAGAAAAGGACATATGGAATCATAGAAGCACAACCGATTGGTTGACAGTACTCCAGTAGAATAATTCATGAATTTTTTTCTGCTGAAGTCCAGAATCTACCCTAATCCCTATGTCCCTTAAAGCTTGGTTGATCAATTTCCCTTTGGATTCTGAGGCATACTGATGAATCCTTTCAAATAAATTACTTTGTGGTCTAAGCTAGCCAGGAGATTCCTATTTCTAACAATCAGGCAATTAGGATACAATGCAAAACTAGGCTGAATCTGGAAGGATGAGAATAACTTCATTATTTTGGGACTGTTGCAAGTGGTCAATACAAGAGAACATTGTGAGGAAAAACCTGTAAAATTTTTTTTTAGGATTATGTAAGAAAGGTGGGGTTGCATAACAAGTTTAAAATACAAAACTTAGTTTCAAATACAAAAGGTTTTAAAAAATTCTTATTTCTCTCTGTCTCTCTCTCTCATTGTCTAACTCTACCTGTCAAAAAAAATTATTTATTTGACAGGGGGAGAGAGAGAGAGAGGGAGAGACCAAGAGTGAGAGAGGGAGCTAGGCCAGGTCAAAACCAGGAGTCAAAAACTCAATCCAGGCCCCCTATATGGGTGACAGGGACCCAACTCCTTGAGCCATTACGTTGCTGCCTCCTAGGGTTGGATTCTAACCCAAGTGTGTGGTCATCCTGAATAAAGTCTTAACTACTATGCTAAAAGCCCTCCCTTGTGTAGGAATTTGAATTTAAGAGTGTAACCCTCCTTCTTAGAACCACAAAGCATTTGCAATACCCAGTTTTCAGATAAGTATGTTCATGTATGACCATATAAGCAACTGTCATAAAACCACAAGGTTTGCCAGGCATTAAGCCAGAAATAGAACTCAAGAAATTGAGCTACGAATCCTCCTTTCTAACCACTAACACCACTCCCTTCCTACAGTACATTTAGTGAAAAATAGTTCTATGCTTTTCTTTCACGCTTTCAGTCAACTGAAGTAGGATGGAAAAAATTAAAAACAGGCCATAAACTAAAATGCATTTTTCCTTCCATTTAAGGAAATTGAATTAAAACTAAGACATCTCATGAGAATGAGAAACCAAAAATGTAGTTTTCTACCACTAGTTTTTTTCTTTTCTTTCTTTCTTTCTCTTTGTTAAATACTGGTGCTCTTAAAAGATAAGCAGTTTTTTTTAGTCTTTACATCAAATTAGACTATTTTCATCTCTGAGACGTAATTTCTTTTAGAGAAGGGTGGTTAAAAAGGGGCCCATTTTCTTTAGATTCTCTGTCCAGTCTCACAAACCTTTACAGGGAAAGATTACTAAAAAGATTAAGCTAACTTGCGTTATTTTAGGTTCTAGAAGATGATTAATTTGTGATTTTTAAATTAATTCTCCAGAGTAAAAGTGAATTAGCATGTTTCCAAGCAGAAAATTCAGAAGTAAAGGCAGTTTGGTGTCTTAAGGTTCAGTAATTCATGAAAGGGCCTCTTTCTTCCCCTTCCATTTCCTGTTTTTGAACTCCTTCCACTAGCACCATTCAAGCAAAGAGTAACACTGTGCTTCAGCACAAACAGCTGAAAGTGACATTAATTATTTTATTTATTTACTTTTTGTTTGTTTGGGCAACCTGCCTGCAGACAGTGGGACGTGGCCAGCTACACTGCCTTGTAGATGTACTAACTTTAATTTTTTTCTTGACAGAAATGATAGCTTTAATGACGCTGATGTAAATTAGAGAGGAGATTTGACTCCTGGTGTACTAATTGAAAATATTTGTCTGACTTAAGGCCAAATATCCAAAATAAAATTTTCTATGAGGATATATTTATTATTTTTTGAAATATTTGGTGGAAACACATGATTAAATATATATTTTCGTATTTCAACAAAATACCCACATACCAATAAAATTCCAAAAAACTGTTATATTTTAAAATGCCCGTCATTGCATACTGTTTCTTCAATTCTTAAAATATATTATAAGGGTATTCATGAAATTCACAGAAAGTGGAGAGTATGAAAAACCTAGGCATGGTCTTCAACTTTTTGTACCAAAATAAACTTATCTTTAAATTCCACTTTTCCATGAACTATTTGAAGTTGCCTTTTGTTCCTGTATGTTTATTTAAATACTAAATAGAATCAAGAGTTTTGTTAATAGTAAATGATAATAACTTTGCTTTTTGAAAATGATGAACTCTTTTTAAACTAAATATTTGCATCCAATGAGGATTTTGTATAAAAGAAAAAAGACTCATAATTTAAAAATAAAGAATGTGCAATTTAAATTTAGCACCGTAAATAGTAATATTCAGCACATTTTGAACCTGAAAAGGGTCGTTCTAGGGTACAGTCCTTGATTTCTCAGAGTTCATGCCTAGAGAAATTTACTTTGGTGTTTAAAACCTCACATTCTTTTCCTCACCTCAAACCAGCTGAGCTACTAAGCCTTTGAATTCCTCTTTCATAATTTCAACTCTTTGTGGTGCTTTGAAATGCATATTTTCCAGAAATAGAGTATTGGTCACAAAGAAAGGAGTTAGTTTGGTTTCATGATCAGAATTCTTCCCCCATATTTAGGCTGCCCCATAATAACTGATCTTTGAAGAAATAGGGCTGAATTTCTAGGCTCACTTCATCCTGAATGGAATTTTCCACATCCCTTTACCTGCCTAGACTCTAGTTATTGGTAACAATGCTACATCTTAAATTTTAAGAGTTACTCATTAATAAGGATACATTTAATTTTGAGATTAACTACTTTTTCTACTGCAGTTTATGCTTTTATAAGATTTTCTCTGTGATGTATTTTGACAAGGAGTATGTGCATATGGTAAAATTAATTTGGCAAGCAGAGTGTCAAGAAATTATGAATTTATTAAGTGAAAAGAATATTTTTATTCTTCTTTCTATCTCTAGGAGGTAATTCAACATGTAGCATATAGTAATACCCCAATTAATAACATATGAATGCTTGAATAATTAATTTTAAAAATTTACATAATTTTTATTTTTTATTTTATTTATTTATTTTTTTACAGGCAGAGTGGACAGTGAGAGAGAGAGACAGAGAGAAAGGTCTTCCTTTGCCATTGGTTCACCCTCCAATGGCCGCCTCGGCAGGCACGCTGCAGCCAGTGCACCGCGCTGATCCGATGGCAGGAGCCAGGTGCTTTTCCTGGTCTCCCATGGGGTGCAGGGCCCAAGCACTTGGGCCATCCTCCACTGCACTCCCTGGCCACAGCAGAGAGCTGGCCTGGAAGAGGGGCAACTGGGACAGAATCCAGCGCCCTGACTGGGACTAGAACACGGGGTGCCAGCGCTGCAAGGCGGAGGATTAGCCTGTTGAGCCGAAGGGCTGGCCAAATTTACATAATTTTTAAATAGCTATTTTAAGTATGTAGCATTTTACGATCATTGCACTGGTGGCTTCTGCAAACATAAAAGATTACATTTTCACAGAATTTCAGAATTAAAGAGATTATGGAGATTTTAAAAATTCACTTAAGTTCTTCTAAATGAGAGATGAAGCATTAGTTTAGTTAATGGTGTACATATTCACTTACATAGCAAGAAAATTGGTGAACTCTGTGAAACCGTATCAGTGTATTTTCCACCAAATGCAAAAACTTCAGTTTGCACTTGATAAGGTAGCAAACCAAACATAAAATTACCTTAGATGCACACATATAGACACAAATAATTGTAAGAAAAATTAAGAAGTGAATTCTTTTATTTATCCAGTGGCTTCATGAAAACAAAAACTTCAAGGAAATTAAAATTTTAGTTATTTTAGGTATTTTCTACATAGCAATAAATCAATGTTTCTCAGTGTTTTCTGTCCAGGACACTTCCATGAGCTTGCCAAGGCAAACCCATCAGGGAAAACAATTTTATTTGTTCATCTCCTTTGACAACAAGCATGATATTGGTAGCTCCAGCGATACGTATGTTATTTATGCAGGTCACTTCTTCTGTCCCTCCCCATGTATCTGCACTGTTTGTCTCCACAATGTGTTTTCCATTTCTTCATCAAACGTTAGTAGAAGTAGGAGATACTCAGCATGTCACTGTGTGAAGGTTAATTCAAGATTTGGTTGAACGTAGTTAGGATGTACTGACTTAAAGTATTGACCTGGAGAACTACTTTGAGCAAAAGGAAAAAGATAACACCAAATTATACCATAAGAAGGCAGTAAACCTTTGAAAATATACTTTTATTATAGGTGTACTGATATTTTCAGGAAAAATATGTTTAAATTTTCCCCAAATTTGAAAATGTGATCCAAACAACTGTACCTCTATTAACTTGAGTCTACAGAGATTTGATTTTGAATGAATACTTTATCCTGGTAAGGTTAACTTCTTTCTGCATTTTCCCTAGAGGATTATATGAGATTCAACCATTCCAATTATTAATTTTCCTAAAACATTTTAAGATTTTTCAGCTAAAATTTATTGTTTATTTAATATATAATTGTGTGTTATATATGTGTTAGCATAACTTAGTGATTCAAAGGGCATTTGACTTGCATGGTTTTTCTAGGGCTGTTAGAACTTTTTCACATTGCTATCTCCTCATTTAAGATAAGGAGGGGCTGACTCTGTGGCTTAGTAGGCTAAGCCTCTGCCTTCAGCACCAGCATCCCATATGGGCTCCAGTTCCTGTCCTGGCTGCTCCTCTTCCAATCCAGTTCTCTGCTTATGGCCTGGGAATGCAGTAGAAGATGGCCCAAGTGCTTGGGCCAGGAGGAAACTTCTAGCTTGTGGTTTTGGATCTGTCCAGCTCTGGCCATTGAGGCCATTTGGGGAGTGAACCAGTGGATGGAAGACCTTTCTCTCTGTCTCCCCCTCTGTAACTCTACCTTTCAAATAAATAAATAATTATTTAAAGAAAGATGCAAATAGTCTGATCTCCCACAAAGCATTTGATAGAAGTTGTTATGAAATCTTACCTTCTTTTTGAATTGTAAACTTGTAGAGATATGTAATGATTTTGTTTATTATAATGTGGGTTAGGTTTCAACAAGTATAATCGAAAACATCTTATTAATCTAAACTCCTCAAGGTCTGTAGGAACAACTCTCTATTTAAATATTCAAAACTAGCCGGCGCTGTGGCTCAACAGGCTAATCCTCTGCCTTGCGGCGCCAGCACACCGGGTTCTAGTCCCAGTCAGGGCGCTGGATTCTGTCCCGGTTGCCCCTCTTCCAGGCCAGCTCTCTGCTGTGGCCCGGGAGTGCAGTGGAGGATGGCCCAAGTGCTTGGGCCCTGCACCCCATGAGAGACCAGGAAAAGCACCTGGCACCTGGCTCCTGCCATCGGATGAGCGCGGTGCGCCGGCCGCAGCGCGCCGGCCGCAGTAGCCATTGGAGGGTGAACCAACGGCAAAGGAAAACCTTTCTCTCTGTCTCTCTCCCTCTCACTGTCCACTCTGCCTGTC
Source organism: Sylvilagus floridanus (assembly GCA_949820135.1). Classification (NCBI taxonomy): domain Eukaryota; kingdom Metazoa; phylum Chordata; class Mammalia; order Lagomorpha; family Leporidae; genus Sylvilagus; species Sylvilagus floridanus. The sequence goes on along the minus strand of OX463225.1, from coordinate 94,186,406 downwards.
AAAAAAAAATATTCAAAACTATAAATACATAAGGCTGTCGTCATCAATAGAAAGGGGAATATTGGGGAAGGATGGGACTGGGAATATCTCTTTTATCTAGTTACTATCTCGAAACATTTTCTGAAATTTCCTATATTCCCTCAAGACTCTTAGTCCTGTGGCTTTTTTTTTTCTCTCCTCCAGCTTCCTTTCCCACAACAAATACCAACCACCTCACCGCATCCTCTGACCATTAATGTTTTAGGGAGTGCTGGATTTTTCATATCAAAGCTTAGTTCAGATATGCTTGTCTTTTTAGAGTTTCTGAACCACTTCCACCACAGTTAAATGTGATAGTCCCTATCTGTCATTTTTCCAATTTCATTGCTTTTCCAGGCCATAAACAGAGAGCTGAATCCCAATTAACTGTAAATTTTAACTGTATTAACTGAAAACTTTTCTAAAAATGTTATTTATTTATTTGAGAAGTAGAGTTACAAACAGAGAAGGGGAGAGACAGAAAGAAAGGTCTTCCATCCACTGGTTCACTCCCTAAATGGCTGCAACGGCAGGAGCTGGGTCAATCTGAAGCCAGGACCCAGGAGCTTCTTCTGGGTCTCCTGTGGTGGAATGAGAAGGCCATGCCAAGATGACCGCTGACAACAGAGTCTGCAGGCTGCTTGCCTTAGGCCTGCTTTCACCTGACTCCCAGGGTCTGTGTGGTGACTCTGCGCCTCTTGCCCCCACCATGCTCCTCCTCCCAGAAATGAATCCACTGCAACATCTGGCACCCAATGTGGCTGAGAGAGAGACAGTGTGTCGGACTTGGCGAGGTTACCCTGGATTTCGGCAAGTTGGCCCCTCGGTGTTTTGTGTACTGTTCGGTTCTGTGAGGGTAAGCACAGAACCCCCTCCTAAGCCCCTTTCCTTGTCCTTGTCCTGGGCCTAATTGACCCCAGGTTAGCACACACCACCCAGAAGCGTAATGCCACTTCTCAGTTCCTCCTTTTACTTTCAGTTTGCCTGGCAAATTCACATAAGGGACTGATCATCCCAGAATTCAGAACCAAGTCATCTTTTCTCACTCAAGAGAGGTGATGCTCAGGAGACACCGTGTGGGCATACGGCCTTGACCTAACGAATCAAGGAAGTCCCCACTAAGCACAGGACATACGTACGATCTGATACACGACTGTCTGTTGTCTAACATGGGGAATCCCTTGCAAAATGCCATCAGCCGCTGAGGTGCTAGGAATTTGCTTTGTTATGTGCTGTGGGGTGTCTTTCCTTTGGCTAGCGTTGGCGTAGTGCGCCGCTCTTAAGTGCTCAAACATGGGAAAGATACCTCCCTCTCAGAATCCCGTGCAGATTACCAAACATAGTGAATCTGTGAGTGATAAGGGCCTGTCACTCCAGGCCTCTGTCTCACAGACAACAGTTGATGACTTAGGGAGAGAGAGCTCTGACAGTGAAAATGACATGACAGCAGACAGCGCAGCAATGCCTAGTCGGCCACCCCCCAAATACTCGTGGGGTGAATTTAGAGGACCTTGAGGCAATAACCCATGTGAGGTCATCCCATCCGCACCCAGTGAGGATCCTCACATTTGTGGCAGTCCTGGGGCACCCCAGGCTCTCAGGGCAGCCACTAGACCCCATCCCATCCACATGTTTGCCATTAATATAGGAACGGACACAGAATTCAGGCCCTGGATTTCAACACCCATAAATGACCTTACTATGCTAAAAAAGGCTTCTCAAGAGTCAGGCCCCAACTCTCCCTACTTTGAACAGGTGCTCATATGTGGTGGAATGAGAAGGCCATGACAAGGTGACCACTGGCAAGTGAGCGTCAGGTCCTCAGGAATGGCTTTGAAACCCACCTGGCAATGGAGCTTGCCTGGCAATAGGCTGTGATTGGATGGCTTTGAAAACTGCCTGGCAAAAGGCTGTGTTTGGATGGATTGGAAACTGCCTGGGAACAGGCTGTGATTGGATGGCTTTGGAAACTGCCTGACAATAGGCTGTGATTGGTTGGGGCATAGACCGCCCCTTGACCAGATTGGCTGGTCTTGGCTATATAAGATGTTATACCAACTGTAATAAACGAGTCTGCGGGCTGCTCTCCTCAAGCCTGCTTTCACCCGAGTCCTGAGGTCTGTGTGTTGACTCCGCGCCTCTTGCCCCCACCACGCTGCTCCTCTCAGAAACGAATCCACTGCAACATTGTTGAGAAATCATACAATGGGCAACGAACCTTCAAACTCATTTTGACTGGATTACCTGTCTTTATTAACCAAGGCAACAAAAAGGTTGATCTTTTTATCTTCTGCAACACGGCTTCCATTGGACACCTAGAACAAGCCCATATTCTACACCAAAAATTTTATATGTCAGCAAGCAATATAAAATTGCTTTTCCCAGAGCTAACAATGAGCCAATGCAAACACCTAGTGCACTCTTGCAAGATTTGTGCATCCCTTGCCCCATTAGGCCCACTGCAACAAGCAAGAGTGAACCCATGAGGCCTTGCTCCTAATAAGCTCTGGCAAATGGATGTCACTCACATTAATTCCTTTGGTAAACTTTAAGTTTGTCCATGTGGTGGTAGATACTTATTCAAAAGCTGTATTTGCAATAGCCCAATCTGGAGAAAAGGCTAGTAATGTGATAAAGGCAGTTAAGTCAGCCATGCTGGTCCTTGGTGTCCCCTGGACCATAAAGACTGATAATGGGCCAGTGTATACATCACAGGAATTTAATTCCTTCCTGAAATCCTGGAACATACAGTCTGCCACAAGTATCCCATACAACCCACAGGGACAGGCAATCATTGAAAGTACTCATAGGACAATTAAAGATCTCTTACAAAGACAGAAAAACAATCATATGCCCCCAGACCCACAGCTTGGTTTGACTGAGGTCCTTTTCACTATCAATTGTCTTACTTTTGATTCCCAAGGGATCAGCCCAGCTTATAAACACTGGGGATCCTTTCCATCTCAGACCCCAGCCTCTATGGTTAGGTGGAAAGACCCCCTGACAGGAGAATGGAAGGGACCACACCTTCTGCTAACCAAGGGTTGAGGATATGCTTGTGTCTTTCCAGAGAATGCAGGACAGCCCATTTGGGTACTAGCCAGAAACATCAAGTATGCAACTGACAGTCAATCAAAACCAGCTGAACACGACTGAGAGCCCTCCTTGTTAGCAGATACACCTGCCATAACATCCTACCCTGAGGAACTGCTCATAGCCACATCCATTACTGTTTTATACCCCACTAGCTCTGGTCAGCCACTCAAACAGCCCACAGCCTGTGTGCAGTCAAGCCATTCCTGATTACCATTGTTCCTCATTCCTACCCCCATCTGAGCAAGCACTCCTGTGGTCTCCCATTTTGAGCACTGGTTAGTCAATGACGGGTAAGACCCCTGGGGGACAACCTAAGACAAGCACCGCCACATACGGAGACCACATGGAAACGGGGTCAACAATGATATGTCTGAGAATCATGCCTCCCATTGCTCAAAAATAAATGAAAAGGGGGAAATGTAGTGGAATGAGAAGGCCATGCCAAGATGGCCGCTGGCAACAGAGTCTGCCTGGCAACAGGCTGTGATTGGATGGCTTCAGAGACTGCCTGGCAACAGGGTGAGATTGGTTAGGGCATAGATTGCCCCTTGATCGGATTGGCTGCCTTGGCTATATAAGCTGCTGTAGCAGCTGAAATAAATGAGTCTGCAGGCTGCTTCCCTCAGGCCGGCTTTCACCTGACTCCCAGGGGTCTGTGTGGTGACTCCGTGCCTCTTGCCTCCACCATGTTCCTCCCAGACACAAATCCATAGCAACAGTCTCCCATACCATTGTAGAAGTCCAAGTACTTGGGCTATCTTCCACTGCTTTTCCAGGCCATTAGCAAAGAGCAGAATCAGAAGTGGAACAGCCAAGACATGAACCAATGCCCAGATGAGATGCTGGCAGCACAGGCAGAGGCTTAGCCTACTATGCCACAGCTCTGGCCACTCCAGCACGTGCTTTCTAAGGTACACTGAAAATTTATCAATCTTCTTATTACAATCTTCTAATAAATATGGTTAGTTGAATGTTGAGTAGAAAGTCATGGGGAAATTTAAAATAACCATAACCTACTAACTTGAAATAATAGCAAAGAACTTCCACTTTGACTATGACCCTGTCAGAATAAGATTGAAGTCTGCGAACCCTAAAGGCTTCCATAGCCTCGGCAACTCATGACTAGAGCCTAGGGAGATTACTGACGCCATAAACAAGAGTGTCAATTTGTTGAATCAACATCAGGAGTCACTGTGTACTTACGTCTCATGAGGGATCTGTCCTTAATGTGTTGTCCAAAGTGAAGTAATGCTATAACTAATTTTTACACTTTGTGTTTCTGTGTGGGTGCTAACTGATGAAATCTTTACATAGTATATACTGAATCGATCTTCTGTATATAAAGATAATTGAAAATAATTTAAAAATCTTGGTGTTAAATTGGAAATTGCGTAGATAATAATCATTTTTTAAAAAAAAAATCATGTAGGATCTCTGTCCTTAATGTGCTGTACATTGTGAATTAATACTATAACTAGTACTCCAATAGTATTTTCACTTTGTGTCTCTATGTGAGAGCAAACTGTTGAAATCTTTACGTAGTATGTACTAAACTGATCTTCTGTGTATAAAGAGAATTGAAAATGAATCTTGATGTGAATGGAAGGGGAGAGGGAGAGGGAAAGGGGAGGGTTGTGGGTGGGGGGGAAATTATGGGGGGGGAAGCCATTGTAATCCATAAGCTGTACTTTGGAAATTTATACACTTTAAATAAAAGCTTTATATATATATATATATATATATATATATATATATATATAAATAGTTTAAGTAGTAAATTATAAATTAAGCTTGTTGAAAGAAGATGTAATGCTTTAACTTGCTTCTTTTGATACTGTGACTAAATAATTTTAGAAATATATTTATTTTGGGGACGGTGCAGTGGCATAGCAGGTAAGGCCACCGCCTTCAGGGCCAGCATCCCATATGGAAGCTGGTTCAAGTCCCGTCTACTACTCTTCTGATCCAGCTCTCTCTTATGGCCTGAGAAAACAATAGAAGATGGCCCAAGTCCTTGGGCTCCTGCACCCGCATGGGAGAACCAGAGGATGGAAGACCTCTCTCTCTCTCTCTCTCTCTCTCTCTCTTTCTCTCTGCCTCTCCTTCTCTCGCTGTGTAACTCTGCCTTTCAAATGCATAAATAAATCTTAAAAAGAAATAAATTTATTAAACTAATGCATAGCGATGTCCAGTAAACATTTCAATCTTTTCATGTATTCTAGTACTTCAGAACTTTTATGTCAAATTTTTCTAAATGGAAATCTCTTGTTTTGTCTTGCAGACTGTGAAAATGGCGAACAATTTCTCAATAACAGTGATAAAATTGCTCACTAAACTGCTTAAACCTTAAAGGATTGTATTTCATTGAATAAAATAAACTCAGGCTTTTTTTTATTATTATTTCCTTTCATTTTATTTACAAGACATAAAGAGAGAGAGTGACAAAGATTTTCCACCTGCTTGCTCACTCTCCAGATGTCTGCAACAACCAGCTAGAGCTAGCCATGTCCAGGAGCCCAGAATCTAATCCAGGTCTCCTGTGGGGTTGGCAGGGACCCAAATATTTGAACCATCCCCTGCTGCCTCCCAGGATGTGCATTTTCAGCAAGCTGGAATCAAAGAGCAGAGCTGGGACTCAAAACTAGGCACTTCAATACGGACACTGTTATCTCAAGAGGATGCTGTTTTTCTTAAGATTTATTTATTTATTTGAAAGCCAGAGTTACACAGAGAAAGGAGAGGCAAAGAGAGAGAGGTTTTCCATCTGATGATTCACTCCCCAATTAGCCACAATGGCCAGAGCTGCGCTGATCTGAAGCCAGGAGCCAGGAGCCAGGAGCTTCTTCCTGGTCTCCCATGTGGGTGCAGGGGCCCAAGGACTTGGGCCATCTTCTATTGCTTTCCCAGGCCACAGCAGAGAGCTGGATCATAAGTGGAGCAGCTAGGACTTAAACTGGTGCCCATATGGGATGCCGGAACTGCAGACCGTGGCTTTACTCGCTACACCACAGCGCTAGCCCCTAAGAGGGTGTTTTAACAACTGAGCCAAACACCTATCACTTGCTTGAATTCTTTTAAACACATTTTCTCACATACAAACTAAATACTTAGCATTACCTAATTGTTTCTTTTCTGACTGTGATTATAGAATATTTATCTGGTTTTCTAAATCCTCATAAATTATTTATTGAAATAGTTATCTGTATATGTAGAAGTCATTGTTCATGTCATTAGTTATAAGTGAAAAGTTAGAAATGATCCTGCTCTTGATTGGATATGTCTGAGTATGTCCCCCAGAGTTTATTTGTTCAAACTTAACCCCCAGTATGAGATCTTAAAAGGAGAGAAACAGCCTACCTATGATGTTCAGAGTGTAAACTTTGGGAAGTGGTTCAGGTTTTATAAGGCCATTAAAATAGGATCCCCATGAGAAGATGGAAAGAGCCCTGAAAATAGAAGGAAAGATATATATATATATATATATATATATATAGAGAGAGAGAGAGAGAGAGAGAGAGAGAGAGAGAGAGAGAGAGGTGTTTCATGTGCTGGTTCACTCCCCAGATGCCCACAACAACCAGGACTCTTTTTCTCTCTTACATAGTTGATGATAGTACTTTTTTTTCCCTGTCTTGAGGAATCTTACTAATAATGTAAGATTGTTGAATCATTATACCCTTTGACCCATAACGTTCAATTTTAAAAATATGTTTCAGATGCAACTTTATAAAATTGAAAAGGAAAAACAACCAACATGCAATACTACTTTGGTTAAGCAAATTCTGACACATGGAAATAATGAAATAATGTATAATAATTAAAATGTTATTGGAGAAAATATGCTTTGACACAGTAAATCTTTTTTAAGTCAAAAAACAGGTCAGTTATATGAACAGCATTTTAAAAAATTTACTTAAAAACAAATTACAACCTGATGTATAAAGATGCACAGAAACATGATTCAAAGGAAAAACTGTGAAGTTAATAGCAGTAGAAGGTGTAAAATTATGAGGTTGATATTTATTTTATTATGTGGATTTTTTCTGTTATTTCTATAATGAGTATTTTTTTTTAGTTTTTTAAAATTTTATTTAATGAACATAAATTTCCAAAGTACAGCTTATGGATTACAATAGCTTCCCCCGCCATAACTTCCCTCCCACCCACAACACTCCCTTCTCCCACTCCCTCTCCCCTTCCATTCACATCAAGATTAATTTTCAATTCTCTTTATATACAGAAGATCAATTTAGCACATATTAAGTAAAGATTTCAACAGTTTGCACCCACACAGAAACACAAAGTGTAAAATACTATTTGAGTACTAGTTATAGCATTAATTAAACACCTAAGAATATTTTGTATTAATTAGAGTTCAATAGTTTTAAGTAGAACATAAAAAATACTAAAAGGGTAAAGTATTATGTTCTTTTTTTCTTTTTTGTTTGTTATATAGTTTTTTTTATTTAATAAATGTGAATTTACAAAGTGCAACATTTGTATTGTTGTGGCTCCCCCGCCCCAACCTCCCTCCCTCCCGCGGCCCTCCCCTCTCCCGCTCCCTCTCCCATCTTACCCTTCATCGAGTTTCATTTTCAGTTACCTTCATATACTGAAGATCAACTTAGTATATACTAAGCAAGGATTTCAACAGGCTGCACTCACACAACTGCACAAGGTATAGGGTATTGTTCGACTAGTAGTGTTGTTTTTAAGTTTCATAGTAAAACACATTAAGCACAGAGATCCTACGTGGGGAGCATGTACCCAGTGACTCCCGTTGTTGATTTAACAATTGGCACTCTTATTTATGACAACAGCAATCACCCGAGACTCTTGCTATGAGCTGTCTAGGCTATGGAAGTCCCTTGAGTTCACCAACTCTGGACTTGTTTAGTCAAGGCTGTATCACAGCCTTGTATCACAGTGTATCACAGTGGAGGTTCTCCTTCAGAGAAAGGCCCCTCTCTCCTTGATGGCCTGTTCCTTCTGCTGGGGTATTATTCACCAGGATCTTTCATTTAGATTGTTTTTTGCCACCGTGTCATGGCTTTCCATGCCTGTGAGACTCTCATGGACCTTTTAGCCAGATCCAAATGTCCCAAGGGTTGATTCTGAGGCAGGAGTGCTGTTTCGGTGCTTGCCATTCTATGAGTCTGCTGTGTGTCCTGCTACCCCCACAGGATCATTCTCTCCCTTTTACTTCTATCCTTCATTATTTTCTTACACTGGTCTTATTTGTGCAATCTCTTTGACATGATGAGTATTTTTGTAATCACTGTAAATTTTATTTTATAATAGCATTAAGGTGAGGGCAAAAGCACCTAGTAGTAATATCATCCAAAGTGGAATGGAATTCTGATCAGAGCAAAAAGGAAACATTAGTATTCATGTTACTCTCCTTGACCCAGAGGAAAAAGGGCTCTGGAATATTCTTAGAGGCTATGAGGACAAGAAATGTCCCCATTTTAAATCTTCATTTGGAAAAACTGCATTTGTTTGAGAAAATTGGCTAAAACAAATCCACTTAATTGGATTCCTATGTGTGAAATCAGTACCTTGGTGAACTCAAGTATACCCAACGTGCTAAATTCTTTTCACTAAATTATGCATTTATTTCTTTCGACTTCTGTTGCATAATTATCTTTCTAAGAGAAAACAGTCACCTTCAGAATATTCAGCTTTTTCAAAGTTACAGACTTGTCAGGGCTGCTTCTTCAGTCATACTCACCTGACATCATAAGTAGTGAAGTGTCTCCACTATAATTAAAAAAAATATATATTAACTGCTGACAGTTAATGATCACATCTGTGGAGCTTTGTGAATTGTGCACTGTGCATTGTTTTGATTACGTGCATTTCTTGTAATTGAGAAAACTTTATGTTGGGGGAATATAAAAATATTGATGTAGAGATAAAAAGGTAGAGTCAGAAACTGCATAGTTATTAAATGTTAGATGAAACTATAACAAGTTTCTGAAGGAGTTTTCAAAATGTGAAATGACAAAACTTGGAAATTTACTCTTTTTCTACATGCTACAATATATTGTATTACATACCTAAGAATATTCTTTGGACAAATTAACAGCTTTTAATAAAATTATCCAAAATATTAAAGTTTTTTTTGAAAAAATTGAATCTTGTGTAATTTCTAAATATTAACCTGGTAAGAGACAATGTGCTTTAAAAAAAAAACAATTAAATTAGTTAATTAAATTTATGTTTTTGAGGGAAAGCGTTTCCATCCAAATGCAAGTAACAGCTCAAGACACAAATGGAAGTCAGCATCTCCTTTATTTTTTTATTTTTATTTTTGACAGGCAGATTGGACAGTGAGAGAGAGAGAGTCAGAGAGAAAGGTCTTCCTTTTCTGTTGGTTTACCCCACAATGGCCACTGTGGCCGGCGCACTGTGCTGATCCGAAGCCAGGAGCCAGGTGCTTCTCCTGGTCTCCCATGGGGTGCAGGGCCCAAGCACTTGGGCCATCCTCCACTGCACTCCGGGGCCACTAGAACCCGGGATGCTGGTGCTGCAGACTGAGGATTAGCCTAGTGAGCCGTGGCGCCGGCCTAGGGGAGTCAGCATCTCAATCACAGTCTCCCAAGTAGATGGAAGAGACTAAATTACTTGAACCATATCCTGCTGCTTTCCTGTGCACACGTGAGCAGGAAGCTGGAAAGAACAATGGAGCTGGGACTCGCTCCAGGCCCTCCAATATGAAATGTGGACATTCTAACTGATGTCTAACCACTGTGCCAAATGCTGCTTCAGCCTGGTGTTTTTAATCTGTACTCTTCAGGATGAAAAACCTATATGCTTTGTGTGTGTGTGTGTGTGTGTGTGTGTGTGCAAGGAAGAGACGAAGTTGATTTAATTTTGTATGTTCATAGTCTAATGATGTATTTTATTCTTAATGTAGAATAAATATATACTCTTTGTGTGATAGTTATTTTAAGATTATATATTTTTTACTTTTCAAAATTTAGCAGAATTCCTTTTCAAGATACAAAACAGATGAAGTAGGTGTGCAACAGTGAAATACAGTACTCTAAAAAATAAATTAAACATATAAAATTATATAGTGAATTCAAAAATCTGTTTATAAAAATTTTCAACTTTTTCACATATTCATTTTTATCTTCCTCACTATTGCTAATTTCATTGATAGTATATATTTAAATAAAATTTCAATCTTCCTAACTTCAGTGCTTCTGTAAATATGTGTTATCTTAGAAAACATTTTTAAGAAACCCTCTCTAACCATTTTAAGTTATCGCCTCACATTTATCACTATATATTTGTTACAAATACCTACACTGATTGTCACCACTTATGGATTCATTGTCCAAAGGTTTATCAGTTTTTTTTTTCTGTAAAGTGAAACTTTCTCCAAATTTACAGCATCTGTATCTTATAAGTGTGACCCAAAAAAATCACTCTGACAATGGCCCAGGTTGTTAATGTTCTAACTAAACAGACATGGGATCAGACATTCTACACATAGGAAAAAAAACCAGATCTATGAGAAAATATGAATATCTACCAATTCAATGATAACATATTTATTCGGTATATAACGTCCCAAGAGGAAATGAAACAATTTTTCTGAGTTACATAAAAGTTATTTTCATTTAGTTCTTTTTTTAAAAAAATTTTCATTTCCTATTTTTCCTAAATTTAGTTTTCTTGAAAATCTAGAATTCTTTTTACAGGAGAGACATAGAATTATAATAGAGTCCCATATTATTTCATCGCATGTGTTTTTCACATGGTTGCTGACTTGGCTATTTTCCATCTATTCAACTAGATTGTAAGCTCATGCAAAGAAATGTTCATGTCTGCTGCTGTGATATACCACCCATCACATAGTAAGGAGTTTGTTAAATATTTCATAAATGAGGAAATGAATACGTGGAACAAGTCCTTATGATACTTCGTTACTTAAAACAGATATCTCTGATATTTTAATCCTTTTATTCTTTCAGTTAAACTTTGGGATAATTTTGCCCAAACTTATTTGAAACTACAGTAAGTCTGTAAATCATGGTGGTGTGAATGGATTTTTTTACAAAATTCATTTTTTAAAATCAAATAACATGGTATGTTTTGAATGTAAGTTTTGTTTTTTTCCAAGTTTCAGGTGTTTTTCTGATTTCTTCATAGAGACTTTACCCATGGGGCCATCTTTTGGTGTTTAATGCTGTCATGGTCTAACAATAAGAGTAGGAAAAGCAGTAACACTCATGGCCCTGATGAGAAATGAGAGTAGGATAGGAATGAGTCCTAATAGCTGGAAGTAATGTAGAAGCATTGCCATGTAATAGGAGTTTCCTTCGCTTTCTGTATTCTAATTGGTATCCCATAACAAATAAAGCTTAACTTTGTCACTACCTTATGATTTCCTATGGTTTTTCAGTTGATATTGCTGTCCTGAGGATATAATGTTGTTTTTTCCTTCTCCAAAGCTGTCTTCTTGATTCTGCTGCGTCGATTCTTGCCTGCTTTCCTTCAGCTCATTCTTTGGTCTGCTTTTTCTTTCATAGGGTAAGTGACTCTTGCAGGCATCATTTCTCAAGACTCTGTACCAGCCAGCTTCTGGCAGGTGTCAGCAGCGGTATCTCTTAGATGGGCTTGGAGGATAGGGTACAGGGAGAAGCCTTTAGCTGGTATCTTTGGTGTGAGGAACAGCACTAAGAGTGACCACTAGATCCTGGGTTGCCTATGGAGCCTTACAGATATTCCCACATTTCCTGAAATCAATTACTTAAATTAAATTATCTTTCTCATATATACTCAAAATGATTTTTAGTGATTAGATCCTGATTGATAGAGTGTTTGGTGTATTATTGCCTTTGCAAGAAATTTCAATTTCAAAATTACACTGATTTCAATATCATTTCTGCTATTGACAAATTAAATTCCATTTGTGCTGAAGTTCCAGGAAATATAAATGAAATGGTAAATATTTAGGAACACATTGGGTACCTCAAATTCTTAGAAATAACCAGGATATAAAGCAATAGAGGCTTTTAAGTTTGTGTCAAACCACTCATAAATATATTATAAGGGCTTGTGGTGTTGTGGCACCACAGGTAAGCTTTGGCCTGCAACCTCAGCATCCATATGAGTGCTGGTTCAAATAGCCTGTCAGTATCCATTGAATGTGCGATGTGTTTCTGTACCTGGCTAATGTGACACACACATTTTCACTTCTTTTTCTTTTTTTAATATTTATTTATTTATTTGCAAGTCAGAGTTACATGGAGAGAGGAGACACAGAGAGATAGAGAGAGAGAGAGAGAGGTCTTCTATCCGATGGTTCACTCACCAATTGGCCTCAATGACTGGAGCTGCGCCAATCTGAAGCCAGGAGCCAGGAGCTTCTTCTGGGTCTCCCATGTGGGTACAGGGGCCCAAGGACTTGGGCCATCTTCTACTGCATTCCCAGGCCATAGCAGAGAGCTGGATTGGAAGTGGAGCAGCTAGGTCTCGAACCGGTGCTCCTATTGGATGCCAGTGCTTCAGGCCAGGGTGTTAACCTACTGTGCCACAGCGCCAGCCCTACTTATTTTTCTAATACTTCTATGAAGTGGATTCTATCACTGAAAGAGATATACATGAATGGGAAATTTGGCAAAAAATAAACAAATATGTAAAAAAGATCAATAATCATAATTTGCATGTTCTCATTTCTCATGAAAAATGAAATATTACATGAATTTTTTCATTATACACCTTTTTTTTTACAGATAGATCTTTTATTTAGTGAATATAAATTTCCAAAGTACAGTTTATGGATTTCAATGGCTTCCCCCCAAATAACTTCCCTCCCACTCGCACCCCTCCCATCTCCCGCTCCCTCTCCCATTCCATTCACATCAAGATTCATTTTCAATTATCTTTATATACAGAAAATTGATTTAGTATATATTAAGTAAAGATTTCATCAGTTTCAACCCACACAGAAACACAAAGTGTAAAATCCTGTTTCAGTACTAGTTATAGCATTACTTCACATTGGACAACACATTAAGGACAGATCCCACATGAGACGTAAGTACACAGTGACTCCTGTTGTTGACTTAACAATTTGACACTCTTGTTTATGGCGTCAGTAATCTCCCTAGGCTCTAGTCATGAGTTGCCAACGCTATGGAAGCCTTTTGAATTCACCGATTTCGATTTTTAAACCACTCTATTGGGGCCAGTGCTGGGGCGCAATAGGATAAACCTCAGCCTGTGGCACCAGCATCCCATATAGGTGTCGATTCTAGTCCTAGCTGCTCCTCTTCCAGTCCAGCTCTCTGCTGTGGTTTAGGAAAGCAGTAGAGGATAGTGTGTGGGCCCTGCATGGGAGACCAGGAAGAAGCACCTGGCTCCTGGCTTCGGATCAGCATGGTTCTGGCCAGTTAGGGAGTGAACCAAAGGAAGACCTTTTCTCTCTCTCTCTCTCTCTTTCGCTCTTTCTCTCTTTCTCTCTTTCTCTCTTTCTCTCTCTCTTTCTGTAACTCTACCTCTCAAATAAATAAATAAAAATCTTTAAAAAAACGCACTCTATTTAAAACAATATAGAACAGCCTTACAGAAATAAAAACATTAACTAATTTCTTTCTTTCTTTCTTTTTTTATTTGACAGGCAGTGTTAGACAGTGAGAGAGAGAGACAGAGAGAAAGGTCTTCCTTCCTCTGGTTCACCCCCCAAGTGGCCGCTATAGCTGGCACTGTGCCTATCCAAAGCCAGGAGCCAAGTGCATCTCCCTGGTCTCCCATGGGGTGCAGGGCCCAAGCACTTGGGCCATCCTCCACTGCACTCCCGGGCCACAGCAGAGAGCTGGACTGGAAGAGGACCAACCAGGACAGAATCCGGCGCCCCAACCAGGACTAGAACCTGGGGTGCCGGCACTGCAGGCAGAGGATTAGCCTAGTGAGCTGTGGCACCGGCCATAACATTAACTAGTTTCAAACGTAATAATGATTGACTGGGTTTATCTTAAATCTTGGAATGATTTGTATTTTTAACATAATTTAATGCCTATTACGACATATTGGAAAGCAGAGAAATTCAGTTATTGTAAAAAATAAGTGGGGAGTAGGAAATCTGGGGTTCATTATGAATGTTTACACTGAATTTCTCTTTGCATAACCTTGAAATTCATAAAGGCTTAATTCTTCATTGAAAAAACTTCTCAGTATAAAGTATGTCTACAAACCACAAATCTACATTTGCATCTGAGTCATTAATAAAGGATTTTTATTGTACTCCCAAAAGGATTATGCTATATACATTTGAGGAAACCCTGATGGGCTGTTTTCATGAGAGACAAGTAAATGTCAACATGTTACAAGATGCTGCTATTGAGAACTAATTTTGAGATTTTTGTTATTGCATTTACTAAAGTAATATAAATTATAGGGAAATACTGATATCTTCTCTCTTCCAGTTCACCTAAGGAATAAAAAAACTCAAAAGGGAAGAAATCCCTATATAATTTGGAGATTGGTTTCCAAGAACCTCCTGACCCAGAATTCAGCCTTATGGCATAGCCTACAGAAATCACAAGCCCCTGAGAAGATTTCTACCACTTCCCAAAGGGTCCACACTGTTCCAATCTCTTTGAAACCAACCACAGAGCTCCTTTTCATTTGGGAACACTGAATCCAAAGATAATGATACAGGAAAGATGTACATACACTGTTTCAATTCTGGAAAATTATTAAGGTCAATCCCAGCTCCAGAGATACCTGGAGAATCATGGGAGTTGTTTACTGCAATTTCATTATGGCATAATAGCTCTCTCATCCCAAACTTATGGTCTTGATTTTTCTACAAGTGTTCATCTTGAGGGCAACCTGCGACGAATATTCTACAGGCAAAGCTGCTTAAGTCTACTTTCTGGAAACCTTCTGTAAGAGGGATGAATTACAGAAGGTGTTCCAAGAAATGGGAACTAAAATGGAATTCGGTAGTTGAGTCATCAAATGGTCATCTGGTAATGAGACCCACATTACTTGTGGTAGGTAAGGCATGATTAACCCCTAGCATAATTATATTTAACAACTATTGGAATTATTAAACTTTCACCTGCTATAAACTTGGATTCCATGGTGTTGGAAGCAAATACAATGTCAGAGGCAATATCTTAGAAATATCAAAGTTCATGAGCAGTAAATATCATGAAATTGAATGGATGTTGCTAGAGGAAACTGATATATTAGAAATAAAAAGTCTAAATATGAGATGATTAATTACCAAGGATGAAAAACTATTCATAAGAGCCAGATAGTCTGTTAGTGGTAAATAAAGTAGTTCCATCTCTTTCGAATATATGGCCAAAAAACTAGTGTCACACCCAGCATATAGGTATATTCATTTGGCAGAATTTCCGAGGAAGTTGAATACTCTATCTGGGAAGGTCTGATATATTCACTGGGGAGATGGGAAACAATGATGTGCTGTCTGGCTACACCTAATTCAAGGTACCAAAACTTGCGAACTCTTGGATTCCTCTGAATCTTGGAAAGAACTCGGGAAATGGTGCTAAGATGGGTCCTGGAAGCATAATTCACATTAAGTACAATAGAAATGTTGGATCTTCTGGTCATCTGTGAAACAATGTCAAAAGACAAAATAAGCATACAAATGTAGATATACTGCCCAAGATTGGATGTACATCAGTTAACAATGACCTGTGCAATGATACATAGGACATTTCAATTACTAAAGCAGTGACAAATATATTTCTAAGAAAAGGCATAAGAATTGCTGTATGGCAGGCTTCTAGCACCCAGGGCTCAGAATAAAAGGTACTTTTTCAAATAGTAACTAAACTGAGATTTCTGACACAAGTAAGAGTGGTAAGTTTCACCAATAAATAAAGGTAAGAGTGTTTAGGGGTTGTAGTTGTGGCATACCAGTTTAAGCACTATTTCTGAAATCAGAATGCTAGTTTGCGTTTTTGCTGCTCTGCTTCCCATCCAACTTTCTGCTAATGCACCTGGAAAGGCAGCAGAAGATGGCTCAAGTACTTGTGTCTCTATGTGGGAGACTTAGATGAAGATTCTGGATCCTGGCTTCAGTCTGGCAAAGACCTGGCTGTTGAGGCCATTTAGAGGAGTGAGCAAGCAGAGGGAAGATATCTCTCTCTCTTTCTTCTTCTTTTTTTTAAAGAGTTATTTATTTATTTTAAAGGCAGAGTTACAGAGAGGCAGAGGCAGAAAGAGAGAGAGAAAGAGTTCTTCCACCCACTGGGTCACTCCCCAGATGGCCACAGTGGTGGGAGCTGTGCTGATCCAAAGCCAGGAGCCAGGAGCTTCATCCAGGTCTCTCACCTGGGTGCAGGGGCCCAAGGACTGGGGTGGGCCATCTTCTACTGCTTTCCCAGTCCATAGCAAACAGCTGGATTGGAAGTGGGGCAGCCGGGACTTGAAGCAGTGCCTGTATGTGATGCTGGCACTGAAGGCAGGGGCTTTATCCACTACGCCACAGCGCCAGCCCCTGCCTCTCTTTTTTCCTTCTTCTCCTCTTTTTCTTCCTCCTCTTCCTCTTCTCCCTCTTCCTTTTCCCCTGTCCCTCCCTCTCCTTTTCCTTTTTTTTCCTATTCTTCTTCCTTTCTCTTTCCCCTCCTCCTCCTCCTGCTTCTCCTTCTCCTTCTTTATGCCATTCTGCGTTTTAACTACATAAATCTTGGGGCCAGCTGTGTGGCATAGTGGGTTAAGCTGAGTCCTGGCTGGCTGCTCTACCCCCATCCAGCTCCTGGCTGATCGCCTGGGAAAGCAGTAGAAGATGGCCCAAGTATTTGGTACCCTGCACCTGCCTGGGAGACCAGGTGGAGGCTCCTGGTTCTTGATTTTGGATTGGCCTAGCTCTGGCATTTGCAGCCATTCAGGAAGTGAACCAGGGGACAGAAGATCTCTTTCTCTCTATCTATCCTTCTCTCTGTCTGTAACTCTGCCTCTCAGATAAATAAATAAACATTTGAAAATAAATAGAGATAAGATTAGATAGAGGTGATTAGTAGGGTTCTGGCCTACTAATAGCCAAAAATGTTGAAGTGATATTAATATCTTGGGGACCAAATTTATGGATTGCTTCTACCCCTCTAAGAGTAGAACTATATAGGAGCAAGATAGTATATACATACTCAAGCTGGGTCTAAATTACCCACTGGACACTCTCCATAGCAATTTTCTCAATCCTTAAATGCAAAATAATGGATACTTGATCCTTGACACTAGCCCCATACAGGCTCTTTATTCTGTAGAGCAAGAGATATTGTTAGAAAAGCCACCTCCAAGGTTATGAAACTAATGCTTTCCCAGTCACAATTTTAAAACAAACAAAATATTATATCATGGTAGTAGAGGTAAGGTGTTAATGGTTATTGTGTCATCCTCAAAGACAAGGAATGCAGCTAGATACTGGATGAAGATACAAAATTTTTTAAAGACTTATTTTAGGCCTGCATCGCGGCTCAATAGGCTAATCCTCTGCCTGCGGCACTGGCACCCCAGGTTCTAGTCCCAGTTGGGGCGCCAGATTCTGTTCCGGTTGCTCCTCTTCCAGTCTAGCTCTCTGCTGTGGCCCGGGAAGGCAGTGGAGGATGGCCCAAGTGCTTGGGCCCTGCACCCCATGGGAGACAAGGAGAAGCACCTGGCTCCTGGCTTCGGATCAGCACGGTGCGCCGGCCGCAGCAGCCATTGGAGGGTGAACCAACAGAAAAGGAAGACCTTTCTCTCTGTCTCTCTCTCTCACTATTCACTCTGCCTGTCCAAAAAAAAAAAAAAAGACTTATTTTATTTATTTGAAAGTCAGAGTTACAGAGAGATGGGAGGCAGAGAGAAAGAGAGAAAGGTCTTCCATCTGTTGGTTTAATCCCCAATTGGCTGCAATGGCCAGAGCTGTGCCAATCTGAAGCCAGGAGCCAGGAGCTTCTTCCTGGTCTCCCATGCTGGTGCAGGGGCCCAAGCACTTGGGCCATCCTCTACTGCCTTCCCAGGCCATAGTAGAGAGCTGGATTGGAAGAGGAGCAGTCAGTACCAGAACCAGCGCCCATATGGGAAGCCGGTGCTTCAGGCCAGGGCTTTAACCCACTGGGCTGGCCCCAGGATGATACAAATTTAACAATGACTACTGCTACTGTTTCAGAGATGATATTCTGTTGTAGCAGAATAATGTGACCGCAGTTATATTATACAGTCGTTGATCCAATAATTCAATTCTTTCCACTCATAACAGGAAGAAAATTAAGAATATTTCAATTCAGTTGAGACAGAAAGTAGTATATATTTACAATCTATCTTTATAAACTCTCCATACTTCTATCAAAATAGAGCCAAAGGATCCTGTACCATGTAACCATTCTGCAAAACGTTGTACTGGCAAACTGTGTTAATAGCATTATATCAGGCTGAATAACTGTAGTTTAACTATGTCAGAGATCTTGATATGTCACATGTATTTTAAAGATGGGTGATAAAAATATTAAGATTCAGGACTTGCCATATCAGTAAAGATTTTAGGGATCCCTTGCCTGTTTTATGCCTGGACATCTCCAAAGAAAAAGAGAGATTATTATGTCTTACATCTTACACTCAGCAGTCTGCTGCAAGTTTTAGAAGCAGTACGTTCCATATTTATGAATGATGTTCTGGCTTCTAGCTGTGGGAAGGGCTCAGGGAAGAATAGGACTTTTTAAAATAAATCTGCAGTATATTGAGCAAGCAGCCCTGATAGTTGTAGTACCCAGAAATCCTTACAGTATTAGATCATCAGTGGCAAAATATACTATGTGAATTTCATGGAAAACCCTAGTTTAAAAATCTAGAACAATTGGGATAGAAACTCAGATTAAAGATCTTTGGATTGCAATTTAAGTGTGCAAGAGAATGTCCACAATGAAAGAAACATTAAACTAATTAGACAAAATTTCTCAGTCAGCTGACAAGTCAGTATGTCAGTATCTGTCACTACTTAAATGATGGCACAATGAGAATAATGGAAATATGATTATATGGAAATGGAGGATATACATGAACCCAGTGGTTGAAATTCTCACTAAAAAAGGCATATCGAATTACTGGCATTGTTGATTCAGAAAAAAATATTGCCAGTGCTGAGCCTCAACTGTAAAATAATCTCTCCAGGAAACCAACTAGCCTTTAGATGACAGGGTAAGTATTTTAAATCACATCTGTGGAAATCAGTTTGTCCTTCTTGTCTATACATGGTTTCTATTACACAATGAATATTTGGTCTATCAGCACCATGCTTATAAAATTATATAATCCATTTCACAGTGACAAAAAGAAGTTTAGAAATGAACACATAGCAATGGAATCTACCAATTCTTTAACATACTGCATAAGTAAAAGTTGTGGGCCCAAGAGAGTGACGCAACAGCCTTTATGGTGACAACTAAGGAACCAAACTACAAATGACTCTGTGGAGCCATATTAGTACATATACGAATATGTCTAGTAATATGTGTATACATACATGTATATAGATATATGTATCTACATATATAACTCAATACTACATATTTATGTATTGCATATTAAAATATATGAAAATAAATTTAGAAATTTAATTAAACATGCAATGAAGAATACAACAAAATTTTTTTATAAAGCTTTTATTTAAAGTATATAAATTTCCAATGTACAGCTTATGGATTACAATGGCTTCCCCCCACATAACTTCCCTCCCACCCGCAACCCTCCCCTTTCCCGCTCCCTCTCCCCTTCCATTCACATCAAGATTCATTTTCAATTCTCTTTATATACAGAAGATCAGATTAGTACATATTACGTAAAGATTTCAACAGTTTGCTCTCACATAGAGACACAAAGTGAAAATACTGTTGGAGTACTAGTTATAGTATTAAATCACAATGTACAGCACATTAAGGACAGAGATGCAACATGATATTTTTTTTAAAAAAATTGATTATTATCTACGCAATTTCCAATTTAACACCGAGTTTTTTTTAATCATTTTCAATTATCTTTATATACAGAAGATCGATTTAGTATATACTCAGTAAAGATTTCATCAGTTTGCACCCACACAGAAACACAAAGTGTAAAAATACTGTTTCAGTACTAGTTATAGCATTACTTCACATTGGACAACACATTAAGAACAGATCACTCATGAGACGTAAGTACACAGTGACTCCTGATGTTGATTTAACAATTTGACACTCTTGTTTATGGCGTCAGTAATCTCCCTTGGCTCTAGTCATGAGTTGCAAGGATATGGAAGTCTCTTGAGTTCGCTGATTTCGATCTTATTTAGACAAGGTTCTAGTCAAAATGGAAGTTCTCTCCTTCCTTCAGAGAAAGGTACCTCCTTCTTTGATGGCCCATTCTTTCCATTGGGATCTCACTCGCAGAGATCTTTCATTTAGGTCTTCTTTTTTTTCCAGAGTGTCTTGGCTTTCCATGCCTAGAATATTCTCATGGGCTCTTGAGCCAGATCTGAATGCCTTAAGGGCTGATTCTGAGGCCAGAGTGCTATTTAGGACATCTGCCATTCTATGAGTCTTCTGTGTATCTCGCTTCCCATGTTGGATCATTCTCTCCTTTTTTGATTCTTTTAGTTAGTATTAGCAGACACTAGTCTTGTTTGTGTGATCCCTTTGACTCTTAGACCTATCAGTGTGATCAATTGTGAACTGAAATTGATCACTTGGACTAGTGAGATGGCCTTGGTACATGCCACCTTGATGGGATTGTATTGGAATCCCCTGGCACGATTCTAACTCCATCATTTGGGGCAAGTCCAATTGAGCATGTGCTGAACTGTACATATCCTCCCTCTCTTATTCCCACTCTTATATTTAACAGAGACACTTTTCAGTTAAATTTAAACACCTAAGAATAATTGTGTGTTAATTAAAGAGTTCAACCACTAGCACTAGAACAAAAAAAAATATACTAAAATGGATAAAGATTTACATTGTTCAACAACAGTCAGCACAAGAGCTGATCAAGTCACTGTTTCTCATAGTGTCCATTTCACTTCAACAGGTTTCCCCTTTGGTGCTCAGTTAGTTGTCACCAATCAGGGAGAACATATGGTATTTGTCCCTTTGGGGCTGGCTTAATTCTCTCAGCATGATGTTTTCCAGATTCCTCCATCTTGTTGCAAATGACTGGATTTCATCGTTTTTGACTGCTGTATAGAATCTATAGAGTACATGTCCTGTAATTTCTTTATCCAGTCTACTCTTGATGGGCATTTGGGTTGGTTCCAGGTCTTAGCTATTGTGAACTGAGCTGCAATAAACATTAATGTGCAGACAGCTTTTTTGTTTGCCAGTTTAATTTCCTTTGGGTAAAATCCAAGGAGTGGGATGGCTGGGTTGTATGGTAGGGTTATATTCAGGTTTCTGAGGAATCTCCAGACTGACTTCCATAGTGGCTTTACCAGTTTGCATTCCCACCAACAGTGGATTAGTGTCTCTTTTCCCCCACATCCTTGCCAGCATCTATTGTTGGTAGATTTCTGAATGTGAGCCATTTAAACCAGGGTGAGGTGAAACCTCATTGTGGTTTTGATTTGCATTTCCCTGATTGCTAGTGATCTTGAACATTTTTTCATGTGTCTGTTGGCCATTTGGATTTCCTCTTTTTTAAAATATCTGTTGAGGTCCTTGGCTCATCTCTTAAGTGGGTTGTTTGTTTTGATGTTGTGGAGTTTCTTGATCTCTTTGTACCTTCATTTACCTTCTTTCATGTTGATGGCTGTGTTTCTGTGTTTCTGTGTGTAACACATCTTTAAGCATCTTTTGCAGGGCTGGATGAGTGGCGAAAAATTCTTTCAATTTTTGTTTGCTATGAAAGGTCTTTATTTCACCTTCATTCACAAATGAGAGCTTTGCAGGATATAATATTCTGGGCTGGCAGTTTTTCTCTCTTAGTACCTGGGCTATGTCTCACCATTCCCTTCTAGCTTGTAGGGTTTCTGATGAGAAGTCTGCTGTGAGACTATTTGGAGATCCTCTGAGAGTAATCTGACGTTTCTCTCTTGCACATTTTAGGATCTTTTCTTTCTGTTTCACTGTGGTGAGTTTAATTACAACATGTCGTGGTGAGGATCTTGTTTGGTCATGTTTACTAGGGGTTCTATGAGCTTCCTGTACTAGGATGTCTCTGTCCTTCTCCGAAACTGGGGAATTTTCTGCTATTATATCACTAAAAAGGCATTCTAATCCTTTCTCCCTCTCCATGCCTTCAGGAATTCCTAGAACTCGAATGTTGGGTTTTTTAATAGTATCCTGTAGATTCCCAACAATATTTTTTAGATTTCTAATTTCCTCTTCTTTTCTTTGGTTTGACTGTATATTTTCCTGTGCTCTGTCTTCTAAGTCGGATATTCTCTCTTCTGCTTCACCCATTCTGTTTGTAAGGCTCTCTAATATGTTTGTCATTTGATCTATTGAATTCTTCATTTCATTATGATTTCTCGTCTCTATCACAGTTTCATGTTCTACTAGTTGTTTCATTTCATTTTGATTCCTCCTTAATATTTCATTTTCACGAGAGAGATTTTCTGTCTTGTCCATTAAGGATTTCTGTAGTTCAAGAATTTATTTTTGAGTACTTCTTAATGTTCTTATCAATTTTTTGAGATCCACTTCTTGCATTTCTTCTATCTCATCATCTTCATAATCCTGAATTGGGGTGTTTTTTTTTTCATTTGGGGGTGTCATAGTGTCTTCCTTGTTCTTGTTACCTTGGTTTTTGCATTTGTTGTTTGGCATATTGGTTTCTTCACTGTGGTGTTTTTTCTTGTTATACTATGACTCTAGATTAAGTGGACTGTCTGCTTTGGATGGAGCCTTAGAGGCTTGAGATGGGTGTGGCCTGATAGCTCTGTTTGGTTCCTCAGGGTTGAGGGTGTGTCAAAGGTGACACTCCCAGGTTAGGAGTGGTAAATCTCTCTCTGTTTCTTTCTTTTCTTTTCTTTTCTTTTCTTTTCTTTTCTTTTCTTTTCTTTTCTTTCTTTCTTTCTTTCTTTTTTTTTTTTTTTTGGATTCAAAAGGGAAGTAATTCCACACAGCTGAATGGAATTGGGGGTGGTTAGCAGGCAAATGATATACCCATAGGAGCCAGAGATCAGAAACTCTTTCCCAAGGACCACAGAGGGAATCTCTGCGGTCCTCAGTGTGGGCTCAAATTCTCTCCTGCAGTCTCCCACTGGGCTGCCAAGGCTACTGAACTCTAGCGTCTCTGGAGAGTACTCACGTGAATTCATGATTTCCGTGAGTTCTCTCCCCCACCGTCTCTTTTTTCACAGTCTCAGTTCATTAGCACCACACATTCATCAGGTTCTAATCTCCTGTTATATCCCCCCCCTGCCAAGAGTCAGGTTTTTCTGCTAGGCTCAGGGCCGGTGCAGACCCGAGGTCACTCTGCTTATGACATATGTCCAAAATGGTGCCTGCTCTTTGTCTTGCTCACATTTGAGAGGTGGGCGAAGAGAGAGAAACTCGTGTCCATATCGGTTACTTTTTTTTTCTCTCTCTCTTCTAGTTAGCCTGGTGAACTTTTCCCTACAGGGTTTCAAGCCTTGTTCACTCTAGTCTCCTCTTTCTGCTTCCCTGCCAGTGTCTCGGGCTATTGAGGTTTGGCTCACCTCTTATTCCAGCCCTGATGTGTTGAGTCTGCTGCTGGTATCCCCAACTATGGGCTCCCACACTCTCCACTCAGGTCCACTGTGAATCACTAGTTCTGGAAGAGTTTCCTCTGCTGTTTCTTCCCCTACTCTTCCTTGAAACTGCAGTATCTCCACTTTTATTAAACTGTCTCTCCCCGGACTATCAGTGTGCTCCCTTCCTATTCCGTCCAAAACTCTGATGTCTCAAGAATACAACTAAATTTTATTTTAATTGTTTCTAAATAGTATATTTCTTTCTCAATGTATTGAGATTTATTACCTTTAAGATATAAAAAATAATACTGAGTTAATATTATTTTTGGAAATCTTGACTTTATATATTGATATGCAAAATGTCAACGATATTATTTACATTTAACCTATCCTGATACTTTGCTCCAATGGCTGTATGTGTAAAGTGTTTATTTTACAAAAGAACTCATGATTTTCAATCTTTGAGGCTTTTGGCAATGTCATGAAAGCTGAGACAGCCTCTTGGGTTATGGTCCCAATTGTGGAAAGGAACATAGATTCCATATGCTTTAATCAAAAAACAGCTTGCTGCAGTACACACTCCCTTGATGGCTACTGAGAGCACAAGGGGCACTGCTGCTTCACTGTGTGCACCTTGTAAACTATTTCTGGCTGAATAGGAGACTGGCCGTTGAAACCACATAGTGTATTGGGTTGATGCCGTGGCACAGTAGGTTAATCCTCCGCCTGCAGTGCTGGCATCCCATACGACACCAGTCCTAGTCCCGGCTACTCCTCTTCTTACCCAGCTCTTTGCTATGGCCTGGTAAAGCAGTAGAAAATGGCCCAAGTGCTTGGGCCCTTGTACCTGCATGGGAGACCAGGAAGAAGCTCCTGGTTCCTGGCTGCTGATCGACTCAGCTCTGGGTATTGAGGCCATTTGGGGAGTGAACCAGTGAACAGAAAACTTTCTCTCTCTCTCTCTCTCTCTCTCTCTCTCTCTCACTGCCTGTAACTCTACCTCTCAAATAAATAAAATCTTAAAAAAAAAAAGAGAGAGAAACCACATAGTGTGGCAACACTAATGCCCACAAGGACAAAATGAGGGGCCTACTTGTAGAAGTGGGAAGTTCTAAACACAGGCTAGTTGCAAGGTGAGTACCAAGGGATTTGGGGCTGTGTGACTTATTTGACTGACAGTATGTGTCCTGAGGCCTCGTGAACCATAGAACCAGTACCTAGTCCCTAGCAAGATTCCTGTGAAGGCCTGGTACACAGATGGGCCCCACAGAGGACATCTTGTGCAGCTGACTACCTTCAGCCTTTCACCAAGACAGTCTGGTGTGAAACAAATAATCATCAAAGTAGTCAATGGGATGAATTACAAGTAGTATGGCTGATCGCTGTGAGTAAGCTTTTCCTACTGCTATTTCCATGGACTGCTCTGCAATCTATCAGGGCTTAACTGTCTAGATAGTGACACAGCATGCAGAGAATTGGACAGTTATGTACCTGCCCTTATGGGGTCAAGCAAGTGGTCCCGTATGCCTTGGAAAGACTATGTACCATGTATGGGCAACCACAGATTATGAAAAGTGATCATGGGACCCATTCTGTAGGCTCTGGAGTGCGGGACTTGGCTAAGTGCCTGGGTATAAGCTGGAAGCTACATGCATACCTTCCCCAAACAATCTGAAAGACTGAATGGTAAAATGGTCTATTGAAACAGGCCTCAGAGAGAAAGCTGACTCAGGACCCCTGGTGGGATAGACCCAGAGACTGTGGACTGTGTTGTGGCTGTTGAATGAATGGTCTCAAGCGGGAGCATTAGCTCCCATGGACACTTTCCTTCATTATTCAGCAGCGCTCACTCAGCTGTAGCTGCAAACCACTGATCTGTTGAAACCAGAATGCAAAAGATAAAAACAATGTGTTGCTATCTGCTGCAATTGCCCTTGAGCCAGGGGAACCTGCTACCTTGCAGTGGGCATGAAAGATACAAAAAGCTAATAAAGCCTGGTTGACTAGTTGTTGCTGTGCGTAGCCAGAAGAGAAGACATTGAGGCAACACCATGAATAGCAGCCACTTGGCCCACTGTGGTCAAGGTACATTCCAATGAAAGGGAAGGTCCATCATCTTGCCCAAGGGCACAGTTGTCTGAGCTTCATTGCCAATGCTAGCATTTCTGTTATACATGTAGAGGAGTACCCAGCACAAGCTATGCCCAACCTCTGGTATAAGAGGCTAAGATGACCTTTTGTGCATGCTGTAGTGTTATCTCAGAATAAAGCCTTGGCTTGTATGTTACTTGATATTCAGGGTTTGATATTGTTGGTGCCTCTAAGTTCTTTGTCTTACTGGCTTTAGCCTGGTGGCTACAAACACCCTGGTGCACTGGCACACATCTTCGCCACCATAGCCTACCATTTGGTTTGTTGGATGTACACTAAATAGCCTATCAGCTCTGTAACTGGACTGCCTTGGAAAGTAATCACAGCCACTGACCAAAATTGGACTTGATTGCAAATGATGGAATTCTTCTGATCCATTAGGGGATAACAACTAAAGTCAGCTAAAGACTTTAGCCTGGGGCTGGCACTGTGGCACAGGGGGTTAAAGCCCTGGCCTGCAGTGCCAGCATCCCATTGGGTGTGGGTTCATGTCCTGGCTGTTCCACTTCCAATCCAGCTCTTTGCTATGTCCTGGGAAAGCAGTAGAGGATGGCCCAAGTGCTTGGGCCCCTGCACCAGCATGGGGGGCCAGGAATAAGCTCCTGGTTCCTGGCTTCAGATTGGCGCAGCTCCAGCAGTTGCAGCCAATTGGGGAGTGAACCAGCAGATGGAAGACTCTCTCTCTCTCTCTCTCTGCCTCTCTCCCTCTCTCCCTCTGCCTCTCCTGTGTAACTCTGACTTTCTAATAAATAATAAATAAATCTTTTTTTAAAAGAAAATACTTTAGCCTAAGTGCAGTATAATTAAAACCAACCAGGTAGGAGTGTTCTGGGTGGGATAGATTGGGTTGATTTTCTACAGGGACGATAATGTTACTCCCACATATGCTGACTGGGGATCCCCTCCAAGACTGGTGTGTATCCCTAACAAATTGATTAAAAACATGCCTGTTCATTGTTTTTGGCATTATATGCCCATTTATATTGTGTTACTACAGTTTGTATTGTTGTGTGGCCTTTAAGAGCAATGGTCCACACTCCTGCCACTCTCCTATCTTGGAGACCCTCTTGGAAGGTTATGTATGCAACATTTTTAGGAGTGGAGTGAGTCTCCCTCACTGCCATGGTAACCAAGCATGTCCAGTAGCTGGTACATTTTCTGCTAGTCAGCTGGCCCAGAAATGGTTATAGTGCTGCTCTGCGGCTCCTTGGCTGCCTGCCACCACTGACAGTAAAACATATGTAAGAAATAGGACAGGGCTAAGTGGATGCCACGAGCAAAGTGGATGTGTTTGAACCCTCAGCTCTTGCTGCAAGAATAAAGAGGTATGAATCCCCAAAAGGCTGTGAAGTTGTTCTTTGGTCTGTCTGAATCCAATAGTTCCTCCTCCTGTGAAAACAGAGGTTTATACCTAGGTGAGGAAGTGCTGGGTTTTATGTGAATTCTGTGTTTTACTCTTTCATGATCAAGCAAGCACTTTCTACTGTAGCTAACAAATTCAGCATTCTTTCCAGCTATGTATGTGAGTTCAAATTTCTCAGAGATGATATGTATTCTTTTTACTTCTTTGTAATAACAGATGATCCCCTACTTTTGATATATGCTTATGATTTTTTAGCATTACAATGGTGCTAAAGCAATACACATTCAGTAGAAACCATACTTTGGATTTTCAATGTTGATCTTTACATGGGCTAGTCATAAATAGTACAATATTCTTTTATAACACCAGGCAGGAATAGAGATCTAGAAATGTTAGGATATTGGTATTCACTAAATTACATGAGATACTAAGCAGTCTGTGGTGAAATGGTCTTCCTATTAGATGACTTCTCAACTGCAGGTTGATGTAAATGTTCTTAGTATGTTTAATGTTAGTATAATGTAAGCTATATTATTCAGCAAGTTAGGTGTATTAAATGTATTTTCTACTTAAATATTGTCAACTTAAGATGGCTCATCAGGCTACAACCCCCAGTGTATATCAATTCTACTGGTTGTAAAATGATACTTCATTATAGTTTTGATTTATATTTCATTGATGACTATGGATGTTGAGCATATTTGTGTGTGTTTACTAGCCATTTTTATATATTTTCAGAAGAGAAACCTACTCAACCAACTGCTGATTTTGAAATTGATTGTGTGTTGTTGAGTGTAGTAGGTCTTTATATTTGTTGTAATAGACACCATATATAAAATTTACAGTTATTTTTCTCATTCTCTATTTTTTTCAATATCTTGATAATGTGTCCTTTGATGCACATACATCTTTTATTTGATATCAGATTTATTCAATTTTTTTATTGCTCATTTTTTTTCATATGTAAGAAAGCAGTGGAAAATTTAAAATCATGAGGACTGCCTCTATATTTTTTACAAAAAAACTGTATAATTTTAGCTAATCTTTCTCTCATGTGTAAGTTGTTATGCTGATTTAGATTAGCTCTTATGTTTTAGCTGATATGTTGATCTAGTTTGAGTTATAATAATAATTGATATGGAGTAAGAATCTGAATTCATTTTTTATATTGATATCCAGTTGATCCAGCACCATTTGTCCAAGAGACTATTCCTTCTTCTTTGAAGGGTCTTAATATCCCTGTCAAAATTAATTATCAATGGACCTATGCATTTATTTCTTGACTCTCAATGTTATTCCATTGGTCACTATATCTAAGCTTTTCAAAGTACTTTTTGCTATTTATGTGGCTTTGTAGTAAATTTTGAAACTAGGAGTTTGAGTCCTCTAGTGCTGTTTTTTTTCAATATTTTTGACTGTTTAAGATACACTACATCTCTGTATAAATTTGAGGACCAACTTTTTCCATTTCTGTGGACGAGGGCATTATAATTTTGGTAGGGGTTGCACTGAATCTGTAGATCATGTCCAACAACATTGCCATCTTAGCAATACCAATTCAACTAGTTCCTGTACATGCTGTGTCTTCCTATTTATTTAAGTCTTTAATCTCTTTCAGCAAAATTTTCTATATTTCAGTATATCAATCTATCATTCCCTTGGTTAAATTTATTGCAAGGTATTTTCTCCTTCTGCATATCATAATAAATATTTTTTTTTCTTATTTCCTTGTTTGAATCATCCATTGCTAGTGTATAAAATCAAAACATTTTTGCATGTTGACCTTTGACTCTGCAAACTTACTGAATTACTTTATTAGTATAGAATTTTCTTTGTGAATTTTTAAGAATTTCAGTGCATGGAATCATGCTGCTTGCTGATGGAGACAGTTATCTTTCTTTCTAATTCCAAAGCCTTTTATTTTACTTTTTTGCAAATTAAAAATCCAATACTGGATAGTATGTTTTTCTGTATAGTTACCCCTATCAGAGTTCTTTATTTCTTCAAATGGATTTGACTTATTGTCTAGTGTCTCATTTCAGTTTGAAGAATTTTGTTTAACATTTTTCATAGGGCAGACTTACTGGTAAAAAATTCCTTCAGCTTTGTTTATTTGGAAATGTCTGACTTTCCCCTTAATTTTAGAGGAATGATTTTGCTGGATATAGAATACTTTGCCAATGTGTTTGACTTTTCTTCAGCACTTTAAAAATGTCTTCCCACTCTTGTCTTGCCACCATGGTTTCATGTAAGATCTTATGTGGGTTTTCTGTGTATGACCAGTCACTTGTCTTTGGATGCGTTGACCCTAACATTATTATGATACATTTAGGGTAAATCTATTTGTGTGCATCCTTGTTGAATTTTACTGAACTTCTTAGATGAACAGACCTATGAATACTGTTTTCACATTTGTGATGTTTCCTGCCATTATTTCTTCAAATAGTTTTCCTGGCCTTTCTGTCTTGCATTTCCAATATGCATGTGTTGGTATTCTTGATAGTACCACTAAAGTGTCTCAGGTTTTGTGCATCCTTATGCATTTGTTCTTCTTTCTCAAACTAAATAATTTTACTTAGCTATTTTCAAGTTCAAGTTCATTGATTCATTATTTTCTGTTCAGTTTCATATTAAAACCCTCTAGTGAGCTTTTTTATTTTTTAGACAGGCACAGTTAGACAGTGAGAGAGAGATAGAAAGAAAGGTCTTCCTTTTTCCGTTGGTTCACCCCCCAAATGGCTGTGTTGTAGCCAGCGTGCTGCGCCAATCCGAAGCCAGGAGCAAGGTGCTTCCTCCTGGTCTCCCATGCAGGTGCAGGGCCCAAGGGCCTGGACCATCCCCCACTGCACTCCTGGGCCACAGCAGAGAGCTGGACTGGAAGAGGAGCAACCAGGACAGAATCCAGCACCCCAACCAGGACTAGAACCCAGTGTGCTGGTGCCTCAGGCAGAGGATTAGCCAAGTGAGCCATGGCACCAGCCTCTAGTGAGATTTTCATTTCAATTACTTTGTTTTTAAACTCAGGAATTCCTGGGCTGGCACTGTGGCACAGTGGGTTAAGCTATCGCTTATGACACCAGCATTCTATTTTGGATTACTCCTTCTAATCTCAGCTGAATTACTTCCTGTCCAATTCCTTGCTAATGTGCCTAGGGAAACCAGCAGAAGATGGCCCAGGTACTTAGATCCCTCCCACCCATGTTGGAGGCATAAATAAGTTTCGGGTTACTGGTTTTAACTGGCTCAAACCCAACATTTATGGCTACTGGTGGCGTGAACCAGTGATGGAAGATCTCTGTCTCTTTTTCTTTCTCTCTCTTTTTCTCTCTGACTTCCCCCCATACCTCTCTCTCTCACTCTGCCTTTGAAATAAATCTTTAAAAATTAATTTTTAAAAATATTTTCACTTTTTAAAATATTTATTTATTTGAAAATAAGAGTTACACAGAGGCAGAGAGAGAGAGCGTCTTCCATCCGCTGGTTCACTCCCCTGTTGGCTGCAAATGGCTGGAGCTCACCGATCTAAAGCCAGGAGCCAGGAGCCTCTTCTAGGTCTCCCACATGGGTTCAGGGGTGCAAGGACCTGAGCCATCTTCGACTGCCGTCCCAGGCTATAGCAGAGAGCTGGATCGGAAATGGAGCAGCTGGGACTGGCACCCATACGGGATGCTGGCACCACAGGCAACAGCTTTACCCTCTAGGCCACAGCGCAGGCCCCAATTTCTATATTTTTATTTAAATTTTCTGTTTGTTCATTTGTCATTTTCCTGGTTTTTTTTTTTTTACTATTTTTTATGGTACCCTTTAGCTCTTTAAGTATTTTTAAGACAATTGATTTAAGCCTTCATCTCAAAAGTTTAATATCTATGCCTTCTCAAGGACAGTTTTATTAATGTTTTCTGTGAATAGGTCATTCTTTTCTTTCTTTAAAATGAAAGTATTTATTTTCCCTTTATTTGAAAGTCAGAGATAGAGAGAAATATAGAGACAAAGAGACAGGACCAGAGAAATCTTAAAACTCCTGGTTTACTTCCCAAATGCCCACAACAACCAAGGTTGATCCCAAAGCTAGGAATCTGAAACTCAGGCCAAGCCTCCCTGTGACTGGCAGGAGTCCAAGTACATGAGCCATTATTTAATGCCCTCCAGTGTACATATTGACTGAAAACTGGATCTTGAAGCAAAGTGGCTGGGATTTAAACGAACCATTCCAACATGGGATGTGGGCTCCCCAAGTAGTAAGCTAACTACTGTGTCAAAATCCCATTCTACTTTCTTGTTTACTTTTAACTTAACAATTTTTGTCAAAAACCATAAAGTTTAAATTAGATTTTAACTCTTTCTTTTCTCTCTCTCTCTCTCTCTCTCTCTCTCTCTCTCTCTCTCTTACTGTTTGTTTACTGTCCATTGAAAGTCTCTGATTCCTATAGGCATGGAAGTCTATTCTGTAGTTTGTGGTCAACTGGTGTTTTACTTCCTTGCTTGTTTTTTGCTGAAAAGCAGAGGGACAGAGAAAGAGAGAGAAGCAGAGAGAGACATTTTTCCTGCAGATTCATTCCCCAAATGTCAATGGCTGCAGGGATTGGGCTAGCCCAAAGCCAGGAGCCTCAAACACAATACAGGTCCTCTTCATGGGTGAAAGGGACCCAGGTACTTGAGTTATTACCTGCTTTCTCCCAGAGTATACGTTAGCAAGAAGTTAGATCAGAAGTGGAATGGGGATTTGAACACAGCCAGGCACGGCAGTACAGAATGCAAGCATTCCAAGCAGTGTCTTAACCGCTACACCAAATGCCTACCCCTTAGCTAGTATGATGACAAATTTTTCCTGGAAAATCCAGGAGGGATTGGAGAAAGAAGAGAAATGGGGGTGTGAGGGAGAGAGAGAGAGAGAGAGAGAGAGAGAGAGAGAGAGAGAGAGAGAAACTATACTTTTTCCCATTATTTTCAGATTTCTATAATTGGGTATATCTTCATTGCTGAGCCAGGCCATTTGCACAGTCTTAGCCTTCTCTTCCTGTATGCACTAAAACTAAATATTGGCCGGAGGTAACAGATTAAGGTCTTCTAGATCCTTTCTGAACTTGTCTTTTGCTGTAAGCATTTACCGTAGCTTCCAAAATTTCCCTGTATGCAGTTGTGCTTTCAAGTGCCATAACTTCTGGGAAAAAAAAAAAAGAAAGAAAAAACCTCTTTCCACAGCTCTTCCTCCCAGACATTGGGCACTTGGTTATGTACTTAGACATTAATATTTTGCCCCAGGCAGCTATGTTTCTTCCTTTGCCTTACTGTGTGGTCTAGGGATGCTTGCTCTTTCCAAAGCCAGCATGAGCTCTGAGTTAGATATATACATAAAGACAAAACACAAAAAACTTTCCATCAATCCTTCAGATAGGCTGCAATTCTTTGAATGTAAGCTCAGCACTGATTCCTCTGCCAGGCATCAGACTCACACTTGAGAGAGTTGGGTACAACCTTTAAGATCATTGTGAAGGCAGCAAAGGATGTGAGGCACAAGTGAATAAAACGCCACGAAGCTTTCTTCTTGTCTTTATGTAGTCTTTTCCTTGATTCAGCACTCTCTTATTGCTCTCTGTTCTATTTTTCAGAGTTTTAAAATAAAATTAATTTTCAGGTTGGTGCTGCGGTGTAGCAAGTAAAGCTGCCGCCTTCAGTGCCAGCATCCCATATGGGTGCCTTGGGTGATCCACTTCTGATCCAGCTCTCTGCTCTGGTCTGGGAGAGCAGTGGAAGATGGCCCAAGTGTTTGGACTCCTGCAATGTTGTGGGAGACCTGGAAGAAGCTCCTGGCTCCTGGATTCACATCAGCCCAGCTCCAGCCATTGCAGCCAGCTGGGGATTGAACCATCAGATGGAAAACCTCTCTCTCTCTCTCTCTC
Source organism: Sylvilagus floridanus (assembly GCA_949820135.1). NCBI lineage: Eukaryota > Metazoa > Chordata > Mammalia > Lagomorpha > Leporidae > Sylvilagus > Sylvilagus floridanus. The sequence goes on along the minus strand of OX463225.1, from coordinate 94,153,219 downwards.
TGCCTCTCCTCTCTCTGTGTAACTCTGACTTTCAAATAAACAAATGAATCTTAAAAAATATGTAAATCCTACAGTATATTTTATGAGAGATAAGAGGTAACTAGTTAAGTTTGCTATCGGATAGGTGCACTGAATAATCTGTATTTCCCAAAATTCGTTGAGTTTTTTGTCAAAAAAACAAATACAAATTATTACTGTCTCACTTGAAGTTGTATACATATCCTCTACCTCTTATATTTGTAACTTACAGGGCTAGGAGCAAGATGGCAGCTAGGACAATCCAGGAGTCTTCTCTCCCAGTGATACCAGTTAAAAACTGTCCTCATGGCTGGCACCGCAGCTCACTTGGCTAATCTTCCACCTGTGGCGCTGGCACCCTGGGTTCTATTCCTGGTTGGGGCACTGGATTCTGTCCCGGTTGCTCCTCTTCCAGTCCAGCTCTCTGCTGTGGCCCAGGAGGGCAGTGGAGGATGGCCCAATTGCTTGGGCCCTGTACCCACATGGGAGGCCAGGAGGAAGCACCTGGCTCCTGGCTTTGGATTGGTGCAGCACACTGGCCGTAGCAGCCATTTTGGGGGTGAACCAACAGAAAAGGAAGACCTTTCTCTCTGTCTCTCTCTCTCTCACTGTCTAACCCTGCCTGTCCAAAAAAAAAAAAAAAAAAAGAGAAGCAACAAAACAAAAAAAACCTGTTCTCATTCCTAGGTTTGACTGACTGTAACTTTTTTAATGATAGAGTAGATCTAAAATATGGATTCATATCACAATGCTATGCATCATTCCTAAAATATCATTTGGGATAGCAGAATATTTGCTTGTACTAAATTTGTCCATGTAGTAAATCTTATTTTTTATATCACAATTTAATTATATGTGGAATAATAATGTGATGATTCTAGTATTTTATAAAGATTGATTTTTCTACATGTACCCTCTAATTAATTTTTCACATAATTTAATGAATGTTAGTCATTTTTCAGTCTTCTTTGAAACAACTATTTTGAATAATATGAAGAGTCAATAATATAAAATCTGTTTGAAAGATCTTCAGAGCAGTTGAGTGTATCAAATTTTTTTTAAGGCAGAGTTACAGAGGGAGAGATACAGAAAGAGAGATCTTCAATGTGCTGGTTCACTCCCAAAATGGCTGCAATGACTGGCCTGGGCCAGGCCAAAACCAGGAGCCAGGAGCCAGAAGCCAGGAGCTCAATCCAGGTCTCCCATGCGGGTGCAGGGGCCCATGGACTTGGGCCATCTTCTGCTGCTTTTCCAGGCAAATTAATAGGGAGCTGCCTTGGAAAGTGGAGCAGCCAGGACTAGAACTAGTTCCCATATCTGATGCTGGCATTGCAGGTGGTAGCTTAACCCATTGTGCTACAATGACTGCCCTTAGTGGACCAAATTTTAAAATGAAGTCTAAGATAGTAAAAACGGTCTTTCTTAAGGATATTGCCAAAATGTTGCACAGAATAAAACTGAAAATAGTTGAGTCATGAGAAAGTTCGAATTTGAGAATTTGGTCTTCATCTTACATTTGAAGTGTGTGGAAATTATCAGTGAGGATCCTAAACCTTTTGAATAAGGTAGACTTGATAGGAGACAACTATGAAGCTGATTTGTTCTTTCCTACCTCTGAAACTGAAGGATCTTCTCTGGTTGTAGTTTACCTCTTTGGAAAATTTTCATTGCTTTAGTTCTTGATTTTCATTTCTCAAACTTAGCCAAGTATAATATTAAAACTCCAAGCTCTCATCCAATTTAACACTTGACCACTTATTCAGCTCAAGCCTAAGGCTGGAAAATGTTTTAGTGGGAGAAAGGCATCTGGTTTACTTCAATATTTCTCATTCTCTGACCAATCCTACTCAGTAGCTGCTGCATACATCTCTCTGTTTTTAAAGATCGAAATGAAAATGAGAAAAGAGACTGAAGTGTTTCTCATAATTAAAAATTAAAAATCTAGAAATTGTTTTCTCTAAGTATAATTGATTTCAGCTGGCCCTTGAATGTGAAGTGCTGTGTAACAAAACCTTGAGGTATCTTGCATTAACTTTAGGACCAGTTAGCCGAAGGATGAAAAAATAGCAAACAAATTATTTATGAAACTTGGAACAGTAATTTAAAAAAATTGCTGGAGGAAGCTGGAGAAAGGGCAATCGATGATATGTGATGGTGAAAAACTAATAATACCATTACCTGCAGTAATTAGAAAGATAAAAATCATTAGAAAGTATAGGAAAAACCAAAATGTCTTTTCCATTCTCACCTACTACTGAACACATTTGATGGCAGACGTGTGGGTTTAATTCCCCTCACACCAAGTAAACAGTCAATTATCTAGTAGACAACAACTCAGTGCCCTATACATATAATTTAACTCAATTCTGATATATTTTCTTGTAAATGGTGTCAGATCCAACAGGTTAAGAGCTCAGGGCCACAAGAGAGACCATTACCCGCCTAACACAATTCAAATGCCAATCATAAGCCCAGGTTGTAGCCTATGCTTCTTGCTCACCGCTTACAAATTAGGATTCCCACAACCAACTCCTCAGGTTCAATTAATTTGCTAGAAATCCAAACAAAACTGAAGGAAACACTTTATACATGTTTACTCATTTGTCATAAAGGATGTTACAAAATATACAGATGAATAGTCACATGGAAAATATGCAGAGGGCAAGGTACATGAGAAGAGGCAGGGGAACTTTCATTCCACACCACCCTTCAAGCACCTCCACATGTTCAGTCAACTGGAAGCCCCATAAACAAGCCTCTTTGCATTTTCATAGAAACTTCATTAAGTAGGAATGACTACATGCAGCATGAACCATTGGCGATCAGCTCAAACTTCAGTCTCTACCCCTCCATAGAGGCGGGGCTTGGGACTGAAAACTTCAAACTTCTAATGCTGTGCTTAGTTTCACCTTTGATTCAGAGAACCCCAGCCACCTGTCATCTCATTAGCATTCACAAAATAACTTACTATTTAAGGGATTCCAAGGATATTAGAATGTGTGTTGCCAGGAAATGGGAATGTTGGCCAAATAAATATTTCATAATATCACAAATCAGCTAATGAGATTTTTATTATAACATTGATACTTTCATTTTGTTCCATTGTTTTATTCTCAATGATGTATGTGTTGGGGCTGGCACTGTTGCACAGCAGATAAAGCTGCTGCTCACAGTGCTGCCATCCCACGTTGGTGCCAGTTTGAGTCCCAGCTGCTCCACTTCTGATCCAGCTCTGTGCCATGGCCTGGGAAAGCAGCAGAAGATGGTCCAAGTTCCTGGGCCCCTGCACCCATGTGGGAGACCTGGAAGAAGTTCCTGGCTCCTGGCTTTGGATACGCGCGGCTCCGCCTGTTGTGGCCATCTAGGGAGTGAACCAGCGGATAGAAAACCTCTCTCTCTCTCTCTGCCTCTCTGTGGCTCTGCCTTTAAAACAAAATAAAATAAATAAAATAGTGTGTGTGAAGAAAGACATAAACTAAGGGACTATTTAGTCTCAAACAGAATTCAGAGAAAATAATAATTGGGCCAGGCTATATTAATTAGGCAAAAGAAGGTTTCAACATAAGAGAAAACTGCAGGGAAAAGTCAAATCAATATGCAGTAAATAATGAAGTGAACCCAACAGTAAGTCAAGACAGGTCATGGATATACTTGTAAAACCCTGTCTGAAAAACTTTACACATTTTCAATATATGTGTTATATAACCTCTCAGTTAAACTCAAAAGTTTATGAGGGGATTGTTTCAGAAAATAGAATTACTCAAATTAGACAAAAGTTTTCCTAAAAGAATAATGAATATGGCTTTTAGTCAAACTAGTGAACCCCAAAAAGATTCATAGGAAACCCACCAAGGTTTTAAGCAAATTTTAATAGCAAATATAATACCAGTTGACTAAAAGGCACAAATATTGATCAAATTTTTTTTTAAAGAGCCATAGAAAAGTCTCAACTTTTTCTGGACAGGAAGTAATTTTGGTATATTACTCAACTATAAGCATAGACATTTTTTGGAAAAAAATCTATCTCAAGGGGTGGAGCATTAACAGAACTGAGAGAGATGAAGAGTTGTGGAGAATTACAAATCATCAAGCAATCTTCAGAAAGGATAAGTAGCCTGTAAGCAAAAAATATTTCCAGCTCTCTGGGAGAATTGGCACCAACACTTAGCTAAATTTCTAAGGGGCTGGTGATTTCCATATTTGCCATTCCTCCTCCACTCTTGAATGACAAGGTCTATTGTGGGAGACAAATAACTTACTTTTTTAGTTAAAATGTTTCCAGTTCAAGAAGTGATGCATCTGTATCTAGACTTATTCAGATTGTGAAACAGTGTACTTTGAAATGGTGTGACACAATTGAATTAGTTCCAGGCATTTATGAGGAGTTGAATATACTTTGCCTGGTTGGCCAGAGTGTGAGCTGTGTTAAATTACTTCTTCTTCTTCCTTTTTTAAAATTTATTTATTTATTTGAGGGCAGAGTTACAGAGAGGCAGAAGCAGAGAGAGAGAGGTCTCCCATATGCTGGGTCACTCCCCAGATGGCCAAAACAGGTGGAGCTGAACCTACCAGAAGCCAGGAACCAGGAGCTTCTTCCGGATTTCCCATGTAGGTGCGGGAACTCAAGGACTTGGGCCAACTTCTGCTTTCCCAGGCTATAACAGAGAGCTGGATTGGAAGTGAAGCAGCTGGGACTTGAACCCATGCCCATATGGGATACTGGCATTGCAGGTGGTGGCTTTACCTGCTATGCCACAGCGCCAGCCCCTTAAATTCCTAATGAAGTAGGCATGCTATCACACTTTTACTTGTATATCACCTTTTCCTCCGACTGAATCTGGGCTTCTTATTACTAGTGGTGACCTATAGAATCCCATGCAGATGAAGTTTAGTTATTACTGAGTCTAGGCTTTAAGCAGCCTGTGGATTTTGACTCTAGTCTTTTGGAGCCCCACACTATTGTTTAGGAAGCCTGATTTGCCTTCTGGTGAAAGAGATCCAATCAGTGTTCAGCATTTCCAGCCACCTCCACTGAGGCACTGGTGTGTGAATGAATCCACCTGTTATGTTTCAGTGCTAGACAAGTTCCCAACTTATTGTTATAGTGTGAGTGACTCAGGTTGACATCACAATGAACAACAGGACCAATCATTTCTGTAAGCCCCTAAGTTTTGGTTTGGTTAATTTTGCCTCTTGGATAATTGTCACAAAATGTTATTGGGGGATTCTATGATACTCTGAGATACTGGGAATTTAAGTGTATCTTTCCTGTGATAGTCTTATCCCACTACTAGGTTTTGGTATTTTATGGTATATTCCCATACACTTTTAGTTGAGGTCATCTCCCTGGTGAGAAAGGCCCCAAGTTCCATGAGAGCCAAACTACTTAACAACTAGGTGTTTCTTCTAGAAGCCAGAGAATGAGGGTACTTAAGAGACCAGCAGTTCTTAAAATACTTTCTGAGACAACTGTTCTTTTTTTCATAAAGACTGCTAAGTGTGAGGTTTTTCATTTTTTCAGGTTTCCATGTGCTTCCTCCTCAACTATTTCCACCAAAAGCCTAGGATTTTCCATTTAAAGGCAGGCAATTTTCTCCCATGTTGATTGCTTTTCTACAATAAAGCTTTGCACTTTTATTCCTGTCCTATCCCCTCATATTTTGAAAAATTCTGTAGTGATATGAAATTCCAGAAGATGTCTTATGATAGATTTGGAATGTAAATGTATCTAAGGTGCCCATAACTTATGAGAATATAAGGCTGGAAAGAAATTCCTAGTGAATATCTTCAAGGATATTGCTAAAGCAGGTGGAGTAAAGACTGAACCAATTTTTTTTAACTTTTATTTAGTAAATATAAATTTCCAAAGTACAGCTTATGGATTACAGTGGCTTCCCTCCCCCATAACTTCCCTCCCACCCACAACCCTCCCATCTCCCACACCCTCTCCCATTCCATTCACATCAAGATTCATTTTCAATTCTCTTTATATACAGAAGATCAATTTAGTATATATTAAGTAAAGATTTCAACAGTTTGCACCCACACAGAAACACAAAGAGTAAAGTACTGCTTGAGTACTAGTTATGACATTAATTCACAAAGTACAACACATTAAGGACAGAGATCCTACACGAGGAGTAAGTGCACAGTGACTACTGTTGTTGACTTAACAAATTGACACTCTTGTTTATGGCATCAGTAATCACCCTAGGCTCTAGTCATGAGTTGCCGAGGCTATGGAAGCCTTTTGAGTTCGCCGACTCAGATCTTATTTAGACAAGGTCATAGTCAAATTGGAACTTCTCTCCTCCCTTCAGAGAAAGGTACCTCCTTCTTTGATGGCCCATTCTTTCCACTAGGATCTCACTTGCAGAGATCTTTCACTTAGGTGGGTTTTGTTTTGTTTTGTTTTTTGGCCATAGTGTCAGTGTATTGGCTTTCCATGCCTAAAATGCTCTCATGGGCTCTTCAGCCAGATCTGAATGCCTTTAGGGCTGATTCTGAGGTGAGAGTGCTCTTAGGATATCTGCCATTCTATAAGTCTGCTGTGTATCACGCTGCTTCCCATGCTGGATCGTTCTTTCCCTTTTTAATTCTTTCAGTTAGTATTTGCTGACACTAGTCTTTTTTTATGTGATTCCTTTGACTCTTAGTCCTGTCATTATGATCAATTGTGAACTGAAATTGATTACTTGGACTGGTGAGATGGCATTGGTACATGCCACCTTTATAGGATTGAATTGGAATCCCCTGGCACATTTCTAACTCTACATTTGGGGCAAGTCCAATTGAGCATGTCCCAAATTATACATCTCCTCCCTCTCTTATTCTCACTCTTATATTTAAAGAGACACTTTTCAGTTATATTTAAACACCTAAGAATAATTATGTGTTAATTAAAGAGTTCAACCAATAGTATTTAGTAGAACAAAAAATACTAAAAGGGATAAAGTCTTAAGTTGTTCATCAACAGTCAAGACAAGGGCTGATTAAGTCATTGTTTCTCATAGTGTCCATTTCACTTCAACAGGTTTCCTTTCTGGTGCTCAGTTAGTTGTCACCAATCAGGGAGAACATATGATATTTGTCCCTTTGGGACTGGCTTATTTCACTCAGCATGATGTTTCCCAGATTCCTCCATCTTGTTGCAAATGACCAGATTTCATTTTTTTTTTACTGCTGTGTAATATTCCATAGAGTACATGTCCCATAATTTCTTTATCCAATCTACTATTCTGGGGCATTTGGGTTGATTCCACGTCTTAGCTATTGTGAATTGAGCTGCAATAAACATTAATGTGCAGACAGCTTTTATGTTTGCCAATTTAATTTCCTTTGGGTAAATTCCAAGGAGTGGGATGGCTGGGTTGTATGGTAGGGTTATATTCAGGTTTCTGAGGAATCTCCAGACTGACTTCCATAGTGGCTTTACCAGTTTGCATTCCCACCAACAGTGGGTTAGTATCCCTTTTTCCCCACATCCTTGCCAGCATCTGTTGTTCGTAGATTTCTGAATGTGAGCCATTCTAACTGGGGTGAGATGAAACCTCATTGTGGTTTTGATTTGCATTTCCCTGATTGCTAGTGATCCTGTACATTTTTTCATGTGTCTGTTGGCCATTTGGATTTTCTCTTTATTAAAATGTCTATTGAGGTCCCTGGCTCATCTCTTAAGTGGGTTGTTTGTTTTGTTGTTGTAGAGTACCTTGATCTCTTTGTAGATTCTGGTTATTAATCCTTTATCTGTTGCATAGTTTGTAAATATTTTTTCCCATTCTGTCAGTTACCTCTTCACTTTCCTGACTGTTTCTTTTGCTGTACAGAAACTTCTCAATTTGATGCAAACCCAATTGTTAATTTTGTCTTTGACTGCCTGCGCCTCCAGGGTCTTTTCCAAGAAGTCTTTCCTGGTGCCTATATCTTGCAGGGTTTCTCCAAAGTTCTCTAATAATTTGATGGTGTCGGGCCATATATTTAGATCTTTAATCCATGTTGAATGGATTTTTGTGTAAGGTGTGAGGTAGGGGTCTTGCTTCATGCTTCTGCATGTGGAAATCCAGTTTTCCCAGCACCATTTGTTGAATAGACTGTCCTTACTCCAGGAATTGGTTTTAGATCCTTGATCAAATATAAGTGGGCTGTGGATGTTTGGATTGATTTCTGGTGTTTCTATTCTGTTAAACTGGTCTCTCCATCTGTTTCTGTACCAGTACCATGCTGTTTTGATTACAACTGCCCTGTGTTATGTCCTGAAATCTGGTATTGTGTTGCCTCTGGCTTTGTTTTTGTTGTACAAGATTGCTTTAGCTATTTGAGGTCTCCTGTGTCTTCATATGAATTTCAGCATCATTTTTTCCAGATCTGAGAAGAATGTCTTTGGTATTTTGATTGGTATCGAATTGAATCTGTAAATTGTTTTTGGGAGAATGGACATTTTGATGATATTGATTCTTCCAATCCATGAGCATGGAAGATTTTTTTCATTTTTTGGTATCCTCTTCTATTTCTTTCTTTAAGATTTTTTAATTCTCATCGTAGAGATCTTTAACATCCTTGGTTAAGTTTATTCCAAGGTATTTGATTGTTTTTGTGGCTATTGTGAATGGGATTGATCTTAGAAGTTCTTTTTCAGCCATGGCATTGGCTGTGTATAAAAAGGCTATTGATTTTTGTGCATTGATTTTATATCCTGCTACTTTGCCAAACTCTTCTATGAGTTCCAATAGTCTCTTAGCAGAGTTCTTTGGATCCCCCCAATAAAGAATCATATAATCTGCAAAGAGGGATAGTTTGAGTTCTTCCTTCCCAATTTGTATCCATTTAATTTCTTTTTCTTGCCTAATGGCTCTGGCTAAAACTTCCAGAACTATATTGAATAGCAGTGGTGAGAGTGGGCATCCCTGTCTGGTTCCAGATCTCAGTGGAAATGCTTCCAACTTTTACCCATTCAATAGGATGCTGGCTGTGAGTTTTTCATAAATTGGTTTGATTGTATTGAGGAATGTTCCTTCCATACCCAATTTGCTTAGAGTTTTCATCATGAAATGGTGTTGTATTTTATCAAATGCTTTCTCTGCATCTATTGAGATAATCATATGGTTTTTCTTCTGCAGTCTGTTAATGTGGTATATCACATTGATTGATTTGTGAACACTGAACCATCCCTGCATGCTGGGGATAAATCCCACTTGGTCAGGGTGGATGATCTTTCTGGTGTGTTGTTGCATTGTATTGGCCAGAATTTTATTGAGGATTTTTGCACCTATGTTCATCAGGGAGATTGGTCTGTAATTTTCTTTCAATGCTGCATCTTTTTCAGGCTTAGGGATTAAGATGATGCTGGCTTCATAGAAAGAATTTGGGAGGATTCCATCTTTTTAAATTGTTCTGACTAGTTTGAGAAGAATTGGAGTTAGTTCTTTAAATGTCTGGTAGAATTCAGCAGTGAATCCATCTGGTGCTGGATTTTCTTTGTTGGGAGGGCCTTTATTACTGTTTGAATTTCTGTCTCAGTTATGTATCTGTTTAGGTTTTCTATGTCTTCCTGGTTTTATTTTGGTAGATTGCATGTGTCCTGGAATCTATCCATTTCTGATAGGTTTCCCTGTTTGCTGGCATACAACTCTTTGTAGTAATTTTTGATGATTCTTTTTATTACTGTGGTGTCTGTTGTTACATTTCCTTTTTCACCTCTGATTTTATTGATTTGGGCCTTTTCTTTTTTTAGTTAGTTGGGCCAATGGTGTGTCAATTTTGTTTATTTTTTCAAAAAACCAGTTCTTCGTTTGGCTGACTTTTTGTAATTTTTTTTTATTCAATCTTGTTGATTTCTTCTCTGATTTTAATTATTTACCTTCTCCTACTAGATTTGGGTCTGGTTTGCTGCAGTTTTTCTAGATCCTTGCGATGCTTTGAAAGCTCATTTATTAGGTGCCTTTCCAGTTTCTTGATGTAGGCACCTATTGCTATAAACTATCCTCTTAACACTGCTTTTGCTGTATCCCATAAGTTTTGATATGTTGTGTTGTTATCCTCATTTACTTCCAGAAAGTTTTTGATTTCTTCTATGACCCAGTGTTCATGCAGAAGCATGTTGTTCAGGCTCCATGTGTTTGCATATGCTCTAGGGATTCCTGAGTTGCTACTTTCCAACTTCATTCCACTGTGGTCTGCGAAGTTTCATGGTATGATTCTAATTCTTTTGACTTTGCTGAGACTTGCTTTATGGCCTAGTATGTGATCAATCCTAGAGTAGGTTCCATGCACTGGTGAGAAGAAATTCCTAGTGAATATCTTCAAGGATATTGCTAAAACAGGTGGAGTAGAGACTGAACCAATTTTTTAAAAAAACACTAGCAAATATAAATTCTATTCCATGACTAGAGACTAAATAAAACAGTTTGCATTTTTTTTCAAGCACTGTAATATCCATCACCAAATTTCTGAATAATGTTGCATTTCATTAAGTTGTTTATTTTATTTGAATTAGCAATATAGAGTTTGTATGTATGGTTTTTTTTAAAAAGATTTATTTATTTATTTTAAAGTTAGAGTTACACAGAGAAGGACAGGCAGAGAGGGAGAGAGAGAGAGAGAGAGAGAGGTCTTCCATTTGATGGTTCACTCCCCAATTGGCGCAATGGCCGGAGCTGTGCCAATCTGAAGCCAGGAGCCAGGAGCTTCTTCCAGGTCTCCCATGTGGGTTCAGGGGCCCAAGGACTTGGGCCATCTTCTACTGCTTTCCCAGGCCATAGCAGAGAACTGGATTGGAAGTGGAGCAGCCGGGACTTGAACTGGCACCCATATGTGATGCCAGCACTGTAGGTGACAGCTTTACCCACTATGCCACAGTGCTGGCCCATGTATGTATGTTTGTATGTGTATTTTAAGATGCGTATTTGTAATATTTCTAAACATCAAAGTAAATTTTATTTAAATTATACTACCAACTGAAGATACGTTATTTATTTATTTATTTATCTTAAAAGGAAGAATGACATTGAATAAGGAAAAGAGAGAGAAAAGAATCTTCCATCTGCTGATTCATTTCTCAAATGTCTACAATAGCCAAGGCTGGGCAAAACCAAAACCAGGAGCCAGGAACTCCAACTGGTTCATCCATGTGGGTGGCATGAGTCCAAGTTCTTTGGCTATTATGTACTGCCTCCCAGGGTGGGCATTAGCTGGAAGCTATATTGGAAGTGGAGGTGGGACTTGAGTTCAGGCAGTCTGGCCAAGGCTTGGGCATCCCAAGAGGTGATTTAACCCACTGAGCCACACTGTCCAGCCCTGAAAGTATTTATCTATCTATCTATCTATCTATCTATCTATTATTTATTCATTTATCTCCATTTTATTCAAAAGGAAAACACATATACACACACAAAAGGAGAAAGAGAGCTGTACCATCTGCTGGTTCACATCCCACATGCCTACAAGAGATAGGGCAAGGAGCAAGATCACAATCCAAGTTTCCCATAGGGATAGCAATGACTCAAATACTTGAGCCATCACCTGCTGCTTCCAAGGGTGTGCATTAGCAGGAAATTAGAACTGGAAGTAGAGCTGAGATTTGAACTAGTTATTTGGGATACAGTGAGTGGGGTGTCTTAATCACTGTGCCCAACACCTGCCCTTTGAAGATCTGTTTAAGACATTACTGAAGAATATAGATTTTGTGAAGGGAAAATCACATACAATATGAATATGCTCACTTTTTTTTTTTTTGACAGGCAGAGTGGATAGTGTGAGAGAGACAGAGAGAAAGGTCTTCCTTTGCCGTTGGTTCACCCTCCAATGGCTGCCGCGGCCGACACGCTGCGGCCAGCGCACCACGCTCATCCGAAGGCATGAGCCAGGTGCTTCTCCTGGTCTCCCATGGGGTGCAGGGCCCAAGCACTTGGGCTATTCTCCACTGCACTCCCTGGCCACAGCAGAGAGCTGGCCTGGAAGAGGAGCAACCGGGATAGAATCAGGCGCCCCGACCAGGACTAGAACCCGGTGTGCCGGTGCTGCAAGGCAGAGGATTAGCCTATTGAGCTGTGGAGCTGGCCGAATATGCTCACTCTTAAATAAACAAAAATGTCTTTGATGTATTATTTCCAATCTCCCAATTTTAAATTCTAATATGAATTCTTTGTTCCTTCAATTTCTAATAATTCATCAAAATTTATCTAGATATACTATTTTAGATACCGGGTAGAATAACAAGAGGATAGGGGAAACTATAAGAATCTGTGCTATTGACTGTCACTAGAAAGCTCATGTGATATTTGACAAACTATACACAAGGATTATTGACATGAGATTGTGGAAATGAGAAGATTTGAATCTGAAGGCATCCGTATTAGTAGAACCAATCCTTCTGAAGCGTTGAATCTTAATTTAGTTAAATATTCCAGTTAACTGTACAGCATGGAATATGCCAAATGTTGTCTTCAATACCCACAATCAAAAAGGTGAATTTCACAGCTGGTGTAAGTGCTTGTCTTCTTTCCCAGTTGGGAGAATCCCTGTGGCATTACCAGTTGTATCCTGGGGTTCCAATCTAAAGAACAATGATTCACAGCTAAAGATTCAGACTTAAAATAATGGACAAACATGAAAATTGGCTCTCTTTTGTTTAATGCAGAATTGTAATTAGCAACTATGGTAAGTGTCAGAGAAATCATATGGAACACAAGGAGAATGGGAAACCAAGATGTTGAAAATCAGGATAGAATGAGATTTCTGCTCTCAAGGAATTTACAGTCTAGCAGTAGTTATCTAAGGCTCAATATATATTCTACCTCTAAGGTTTTATATTTTGGCTTAGAAGTTCTTGCATAGGACCCATACTTTCAGGATATTCCAGGCATTTCCAAAATGTTAATGTAAATATAATATTTCTTATTGATTCCATTTTCTTTCCTCTTCTTGGAAAGTATAAAATGACTTTCTAGTGTTTTCTTTTGTAACAGCATAAAAAGAGCTGGCATTATGGTGCATCAGGTTAAGCCAGCACCTCTGTCACTGGCAACACATATGAGCACTTGTTCAAGTACTAGCTGCTCCACTTTCAATAAAGCTCCCTGCTAATGTGCCTGAGAGAGCAGTGGAAGATGACCCACTGTTGAGATTTTTGCTCCCTGGCTTTGGCTTGTCTCAGCCCTGGCCTTTTCAGCCATTTGGGGCGTGAACCAGCAAAAGAATCTCTCTCTCTCCCTCTCTCTCTCTGATTCTGTCTTCCCATCTCTCTATGTAACTCTTGTCTGTCAAATAAATAAATCTCACAAAAGGAGTATATAAAGTTATAAAAGTTAGAGTAAAACCTGTATTAGCATTGTTGTAAAATGTACTCATTTTTCCCTTTTTTGTATTTATTTGTATATTTACTTATGTATTTATTTATTTATTTAAGAGATGTTAGCAGGAGAATATAATCTGTGGAGGAATCACCACTCAAACCCTTGTTCTCATATGAGATGCAGGAATCAACTGCTAGGCCAAACACCACCCTTATTATTTATCTTTTTTTTTGAGATTTATTTATTTATTTGAAAGTCAGAATTACAGAGAAAGAGGGAGAGACAGAGCTCTTCCATCTGCTGGTTCACTCCTCAGATGGTCACAACAACCAACTCTGAGGCCAGACAGAAGCCAGGAGCCAGGAGCTTCTTTCAGGTCTCCTACGAGGATTCCAGGGTCTAAGCACTTGAGTCACCTTCCAGTGCTTTCCCAGGCAAGTTGGCAGTGAGCTGGATCAAATGTGGAGCAGCCAGGACATGAGCTGGTGCCTATATGGGATGCTGCCATTGCAAGTGGCAGCTTTACCCACTATGCTACAATCCCCCTATTACGCACTTTTAAAAACAGGTTTGAATATTTTTTAATATCAATGTATCTACATATGTGACTTTTTAAATTAGATTCACATATAGTACTAAGGCTCTAAATATGATCCTGACATTATCTTTAAGATGTATAGCACTGCAGAGCCCATTGATCTTTTTTTTTTTTTTTTTTTGACAGGCAGAGTGGATAGTGTGAGAGAGAGAGAGACAGAGAGAAAGGTCTTCCTTTGCCGTTGGTTCACCCTCCAATGGCCGCTGTGGCCGGCATGCTGCAGCGGGTGCACCATGCTGATCCAAAGCCAGGAGCCAGGTGCTTCTCCTGGCCTCCCATGCGGGTGCAGGGCCCAAGCACTTGGGCCATCCTCCACTGCACTCCCGGGCCACAGCAGAGAGCTGGACTGGAAGAGGAGCGACCGGGACAGAATCCGGTGCTAGAACTAGAACTAGCTAGGATTAGAACCTAGAACCGCAGGTGGAGGATCAGCCTATTGAGCCAGGGCGCCGGCCATCCCATTGTTCTTAATACTTAACCTAGAAGGATATAAAATACAAAGACACCAGAAAGTTCTTAGAAAGTGGAATCATGTTTAGTTTGGCTTAAAAATATTGACATCCAGCCTAATTTTTGTTAAATATACATTTTCTATGAATGTTTGAAGACCTTTCACGTATTCTAAAAATTCATCATTTATGAGGATAGAAATCATAATGAGAATTATTAAATATGTATGTTCTCATATATGAATATTCTCTCTCCTTCTGTATTCTTGCTTTGAATTGTGAGTCTCCCATATCTTAATCTTACACAGAAACTATTCACATTGTCACATTCTCACCTTTGAAAATGTCATAAAGGCTAACAAAAGCCATTCTGTATCAAATTAAAAAAAGAATATAGGGGCAAGTACCTTTCAACATTAAGAAAATGCTTCCATATTAAATATTTTTATTTTTCAGTTATTTATATTGAGATGTGATTTTTCAACCTTTGAGGATTAAATTAGAAAGAGCTTTGAAATAATATCTATTGTTTGACCAACCCTTGAATGTGCAATAATTTGACATACAAGTACTGGCAGAAAATACAATATTGGGTGAGGTTTTAAACACTGGGAATCTGCAAAACAAATTAAATTGAAGTTATTCAATACAGATGTTTTAAAAATCAGATTTATTTTGATATTTAACTATATTCACCTGCCTTAAATCTTTTACTTGGCATTTGTCGTGGAATGTATAAGATTACTATATAGAAAATAGAAATATTACATATGATTCAGAAATGTGTTTTATGTACATCTTCAGATTTTTGAAGTGCAAGCGTTTTGTTTCAGAATTAAATGACTTGGCATAGTTAGTAGAGGCACAAACCTCCATATGGTTGTCTGGAAATAATACTCATTTCAAGTTCAGAATAATATGAAAGGCCATTGATGTGGATCAAGAAATGAAGATATAATAGAGATGGAAAAGATTATGTTACTTGTTCTAGAAAGTGCAGTGGTGTTTGGAATCTTTCTCCCTGTCATTATTTATGTGATTAAGTAGTGGCAAAGGAAAATTATTTGTATATTTTCATTTTACCACCATAATTAATCTTTTTAAATTTGAAATTGTTATGAATAAAATTTGAGTAAATAATCCCTTCAAACATCTGAAATCTGTATGTTCAGCAACCTTATTTTATTAAAAACAACCAGTGTGAATAAAGGCAATACTAGTCAACACTATAGTTGCGATGCCACATAGTGAAACATTGTTGTTATTTATTATTAGTGTGATATGTCATTTAACTAAGGCAATTGTTTCATGAAAATGTTTACTATCTATCTCTCTATCTACCATTTAGTTTTGTTGATGCTGTGCTATAGCACTTTGTAAAATATCTTGCTATACTTTGATTGGCATACATATTTTCAGAACATCCCTGGAGTTTACTAAACACCAAACCTACTCAATGAGGAAAGAAAACTATGCAGAGAACAAAAATGTCTTGACAAGTTTAAAGAATATCTATGTTTTTACCCTGATTTATTCTATTTTCTGTGCTTCCCTTTTATCTTTGATTGGATAATTATGACAAAGAACTCTGATCACTTCCTGTAAGTATAACTACAGGGTATTTTAAAGAAGCATACAGGAAGATACAAGGTCATATTCCTTGCTTTTTTGGGTTCATTTAGAATTCATTTTATTTTAGTTCTTTTTAAACAGAGTAGGTCTGTCATCTCCGAGCTGGCTCTTTCAACTCTTCAACAAAACAAAATTTTCATCTGAGGATTCTGTTGTATCATGGAAATTGGACTAAATTTGGATTCCTCTGAAGTTCTGTAAGTTATTTCAGAGTGGTTTGCCAAAAAATACCCAGTCATCACTGTGGGGTTCTTCTGAGCTAGGCTAGATTATGGGAATAAACTTCTGTGTCCCTCTCCACCCCTACTTTCTACAACACAATGGCCCATCTGTGAGTGAATTCCACTTTCAAACCAAGATGAATTTCTAGCCACTCATGTACAAGAAAAACTAAAATGAATGTCAAGATGCTTAGTCATTTTTTTCTTAAAATAATTGACCTAAAGTTTAGAAAAGGGAAAGAAGGATAAATCATTCGACCCAGTAAGAGAAGTATAGATTAGAAAACAATTTCATCTTAGACATGTTACATATTTCTGGAATGTATAAAAGTCCCCCTCCCATTAATTTCTCACTTAAGAAGTCAAATTTGATGTAGTAATTCTCAAGATACAAAGCATTTGCAAAAAAAAAAAATGTCTAATCTCTCTTTCTCCCTAACTCTTCTCCACCAATCCTTCTGTATTGGTGGGAGATGGGTTCCACAGATACCAAAATCTTTCTGTTCCCATCTCTTATATTAAAAGTGTAATATTTGCCCATGAGATATACCTATTTTCTTGTATACTTTAATCTCAAAATTACTTATAATGCCTAAAACAATATAAATGCTACATAAATAGTAGTATTACTGTATTTTTTAATGACAAAAAATAAAAGCATGTACCTATTCAATACAGATGTGATTTTTTTCCCTGAATATTTTCAATCTGGAGTTAGCTGAATTCATATCCTGTGGGCAAAGATGGCCAACTGTAGGTTTCAAAAATAGAAAGGACAAAATATCAGTATGAGAAAAAGAAAATGAATGCCAAGCGATTTAAAAGATGATGTATCATTTCTATCTGCAGAGCTCTCTCCACCTGACACTCCATTGCTTGGACAAGCAATCTTCAGTTTCCTTTTGGTTAATGGAGTCTCAATATTTCAAACACTACTGAATCCAGATCTCCTGATTCCTAAACATTTGTGAAATGATTTCAAAACTGTGAGCTTTTCAGAATTCTTAAGAAAGCTGCATGGACTGTGAAGATTTTTTTAAGAACATTTAAGCTTCCTTAATTTGATCTCCTAGTCAGTTACAAATTATTATCTGTTTCTCTGACAAGTCAATATGGACAAAAGATTAATTTAAGATAGTACTACAAAGGAAATAATAACCCCTCTCTTTCTTTCTCTCTCTCCCCACTCTCCCTCCCTCCTTGCTTTCAAAAGGATTGCAAATCAGGACTAATTCCACAAGGCTGAACAAGTATCACTAAACATTGTCTTTCAGTGTGACAGAATAGGAAATATATAAGTAATTATGCCTCAAAATAGTGAGGGAATTATCACATTGTGTTACATTTTGAATCTATGTATAAACCAGCAGCAAAGACTGGCTAGAAGGGGGCCCAGAAAACAATGCTACTGGAAGTTCCCCAGGTGAAGGTGAAGGAGGCCGGATGATCCTCCTCGTATTGTCTTCTGCTCCCTTTGTTTCTGGACGTTTTCTTTCCTTTCCATGAGTTCAATGCCTGTAATTCCATGGGCAGGTCCCTGTGAGGCTCTAGATCTGGCAGCCAGCTGCAGGCTACAGAGGTTGACATAATTATTCCTTACCATGAATCTACTGTGTTTCCTTCCAGGGGCATTAATTCAGACCTAGCTTATGCCTCTCTGGGCAGTGGCCAGAGGAATTCAGACCACAGAGTCCAGGGAGCATAAGGTAGTAATGACTCTATTCACCTCAGACGCTGGGTCTGAAAGCTCCCTTTCACAGCAGTCAGAATGGTTGAGATGTGACCAGAGGTAGGGACTGCTAGATTGACGGCATCATTTCTCAACCTTCTAGAACAGTGTCAGGCCATGGAACTGTCAATAAGTCAGGAGAGCCTTTAAAAACTATTTGGAATATCATCTCTATGCATTATCACAAACATTGAAACTCTAGTTACTGACTCAGTTTAGGATTCTGGCAGCCTCACACATATGTATTTATTCTTTTTTATGTTTTTTTTTTTTTAAAAAAAACTATTTATTTATTTATTTATTTTAAAGTCAGAGTTTCAGAGAGGAGGACAGAGAAATCTTGCATCCACTGGTTCTCTCACTAAAATGCTGCAACTGCCAGGGCTGGTCCAGGCCAAAGCCAGGAGCAAGGAAATTTATCTGGGTTGCTTATGTGGGTTCAAGAGCCCAAGGACTTGGGCTATCTTCCACTGCTTTCCCAGGTGCACCAACAGGGAGCTGGCTCAGAAGTGGAGCAGCTGGGACTCCAGTCAGTGTCCATGTGGGATGCTGGCAGCACAGGCAACAGCCTTACCTGCTGCCCCACAACACCGGCATTACACATACGTGTTTTGAAACTGCGTTCATTTCACTATTTTAGGTTATAAGGGAAGACAGAAAAATAAGTTTTAAAATACACAAAACAAGTGGATAAAAATCAAGCTTCAAAAGAGTTTAGAAATTAGAAACACAATTTCCCACTTGGGAGAAGATAAGGACAGTAAATCTACTTACATTTCCACTGTGAAGTCCTTATTTTGTGGTTATGCTGTCCTGGTTTAGAAGC
Organism: Sylvilagus floridanus; assembly: GCA_949820135.1. Classification (NCBI taxonomy): domain Eukaryota; kingdom Metazoa; phylum Chordata; class Mammalia; order Lagomorpha; family Leporidae; genus Sylvilagus; species Sylvilagus floridanus. Next base: position 94,134,457 of record OX463225.1, on the reverse strand, counting down.
AAGGTGAAATTAAATTATTTTACTAAATTCTATTAACAACCTGAGGTGTGACCTAAAGCATTACTGGGCCGTATTTCTCTGTAGCTGATTTAAGGCACCTGAAACGCTACACCATATCTTGTGTCCCAAAAGGTAAACTTGATGAGAGAGTGGTTGTGACAGAGAGTGACATTCATAATGAAGGTATTTTGGGTGATTTGCTCATTTTTTAATGCTTTTAATCTTGTTGTTAATTCCATCTTAGGACTCCATAGCATCTGTGATCACCTTTCAACTGCATGAAGTGAAAGGATCTAATGGGTTATGAGACATACTCTGAAGGTTATAAAAATTCGATTCTAAAGACGAATGGAAAATGTAGAATTGATTATACACCTAAGCATTTACAAGTCTTAAAGCGCAGGCCTTAGCCAACACTTTCAGTATTAGCAACTGGAAAGTGTTCATTCATTTAACACATCTCCATTGAGTGGCTAAAAGGAGTATGATGCTGTACCCATTGTTCCAGAAAGTCTTTGAGAGACACATTTTAGGAAATTCTAAGGAACAAAAGGAGTCACTAGGATGGAATAATTTAAATGTAGGAAAAAGTGATAAAGGAATCAATATTCCTTGAGGATGGGTGAGTAGAGAGAGAAATTGGAAACCTGATCCTCATTACTGTGCGCACTCACCATACTTGCAGACCTGAGGCTGAGGCCAGGGCCTGGGCCAGCAGGGCCCGTGGCCTCCTGAGGAGCTGCGAGCTTCGCCACTTGGAGATTTATGCTTGCTCTGCCTTTTCTCCTCCCTCTTTCGGGTTCGGGACAGAATCAGTTAGAAAATTAAATTACCCACCCCCTCACTCTCAGCTTGCATACATTTATTTCTTCCTTCTGACCTCAGAGGACGGTTCTGCTCCTTAAGAGGCGAGCCTCTGAATGAACCTAATGCAGAGTTAGAGTTAGAACATTTCATAGAGAAACCCAACAGTCCCAGATCTCCAAGGAGGGTTGCTTCCCTTCTAACTCATGGGTGACTGATCTCCGGGGATCCTGCTTTCCTTTAATTCTCAGATTAAAAAAGCAACAAACACTTCTCAGGAGCAGGCAGCGCCACGAGCCCGCGGGTTCCACGTCTGCCCCACCAAGTAGAGTTTTGCACAAGGATAAGGTTACGGCTGCCAGCCCAGGACTCCAGCGGTGTGGCGGATCAGACGCCGGGCTCCTCCCCTCCCCCGCCGACGAACCCGAGGCTACCAGACGGGTGCGAGGAGACAAGTAGCTGCTTTTTTATTGAATACAGAAGCTTGTTGAAAACTCCGTGTGCTCCGGGGCTCTCCTGCAATTCCTTTCATTCCCAAAGCGCTGGAGCCAAGCACGCGTCCCGCGTAACGCCCTCCCATTTCTTCTGGGGGTTTGGGCAGAAGAGGAGGGCGAGGAGGAGGAGGGACGTGGGGGCTGGAGGTGGGGTGAGGGTTAGGGGTGGGCTGGGCCTGCCGGGAGCCCTGATTCTCCCGCAGAGAGAGCTGGAGAGAGAGGAGAGAGAGGGAGAGGGGGCGGGCTCGGGCCGCCCGAGAGGCGTGTGATTGGGTCGGACCCGCAGCCTGCTTGTCAGTTTCGCCCGGGCCGGGGCCAGGGGGGGCGCGGGGGCAGTGGGCGGAGGAGGGGGCTGCCCGGAGCCTCTCGTCCGGCCCACTGACGGCATGAAGCCTTTAGGGGCACGCAGTGCTCTCGGCTTTTTGGTTGAAGCCCCTCATCTGCCTTCAGTCTGAAGGCAGGGCCGGGCAGAGGACGGATCGGAGGGTCCCCGCCGGCCCGGCCAAGCGAGAGGGAGAGGAGGGGGCGAGAGACAGGAAGGAAGCAAACCATCACATTCAAAAGAAAAAGCCCTTTGACTTTTTTTTCTCCCCCTCCCCGCCCCCGGCCCTCCCCAATGGCCGTGTAGCAAACATCCCCGGAGATACCTTGGAAGGAGCGCAGCTGGTCCGCATTCGCGAGTCCGTGGGTCGAGGTCACAGCTGTGAGTGCGGGGCTCGGAGATGGAGCCGTGGTCCTCTAGGTGGAAAACGAAACGGTGGCTCTGGGATTTCACCGTCACAACCCTCGTGTTGACTTTCCTCTTCCAAGCTAGAGAGGTCAGAGGAGGTAAGAACGAACGGATTTGGGGAGGTGGGAGGTTGCCGTCGGTCTTTTTCCTGCTGCGCCCCTCCCCCTCTGCACTCTGTCTATCCAACCTCGCCCACGGGGTTGGGGGGCGATGCCTTTCAGTAAGATCCAGATTGTAGCTGCCACCAGGTTGGAAGCAGAAACGGAGAGCCAGAGAGAGGGCGAGAGATGGCTGTAGGCGGGACAGCCATGGGAGAGGAGGTGGGTAGCAGAAAAGGATCTGTCAGGCGCAGCGCCCACTGAAAATGCCTTGCACCGCGACGCAGCCTCTTTAACCAGAGGGAAGATACTACCTTGAGCACGGGGCAGTCGTTCCGAGCTTTTGTTCCAGAAATAGTGCGGAGCCTGCCCTTTGGACAAATCTGCTTTCCTCAGAGTCTAACTAACGGGAGTATCTTTTTAAAGGGTACGCTGAGGAGAAAATAGAGAGAAAAGGTATAAAGTGAACCTGGAGAAAGTTCTTTGTCTTCCACAAAATGAGAAAACAGGCTGTTTTACTTGGAGTGTAAGAGTAACAGGGACGGACCTAGAAGATGGAGAGCCGTGTGTGTGTGTGTGTGTGTGTGTGTGTGTGTGTGTGGCGGCATCCTGAGGAGAATTTCAGTGGAAAATTTATTTTATTTTATTTTACAGATTATAAGGAACGGGTTCAAGATAGGGAAGACCTTTCCCCCCGAACTTGGGGCCCCTCTGCCCTGTAGGGTCCCCCCCACCCCCCACTTCTTCTTGCAGGTTGGACGTGCAGTTCCCTTGGAGAGTGATGAAAGTCGCCCAGCAAATGGGGTGGGGGCGGAGGAATAGGGACGGGGAGGGGCGGGGAGGGGGCTGGGGTGCGGTGGGAGGGGAGAGGTAAGGAAAAGTTCCTACGTGGCACCACCAAATACTCCGTGGCCAGACCTGCTCGGCGGACGGCAGCCCCGTCAGTACCCAAGCAGGGAGAGCGACTTCACTCCTCCCCTCGGCCGCCGGTCTCCTCCCGCCCCGCCCTTGCCCGAAACGGCATCTGGCTGCCCTGGTCCGTTAGGTGCTGTAGACTCGGCTGGCAGGCGGACGCCCGGGGAGCTCGCGGGGCCCGGGCAGCTGCCAGCAGCCAGCCAACTTTGCTAGGAGTGCAGGGAGAAAGAAGCCAGGGGATGCGAAGGAGGTCGGTGAGGTCGGGTCAGGGAGGAAAAGAAAAAAAAAAAAAAAAAAAAAAAAACAGAAAAACCCCACCAATCTCAAATGCGCCAGCTTTAGCCAAAAACCGAGTCTGGCCTGGTCTAGTGAATGGCGGGATGCGGGTTCTCCCTAAATGGACTTAGCGCTCGCCGAGGCCGAACCCCGCCGCCGGGTCTGTGCTCCTTACCCGCGCTCGGTGGCTTCGACCTCACGGGGCAGCAGGCGGCGCCGCACGGCTTCTCCCTGTGACTTTTCCTGGTGGATAGGCAGGCGTCTCATTCGGACTGTTTGAAATTTGTTGCGTCAAGTATGTGGACTCATTCATTTCCACGTTTTTAAGGATGAAACGCGAAAACCTTTGCCGGTGAATCCATCCCAAAGTTTGCTTTGTACCTTTGGTACCTGATCACCAGTTGGATTGGTCGGTTCTGTCAGCCGTTCTGCCCTCTGCTGGTTTGATTTATTATTTGGAATTCAGGCATCTGCTGTAGCAGAAAGAGGCCTCAAATTCCTTCTGAACTGCAGTGATGCTGGGAAAGGATACTTGATGAGTTTCCAGTGTGTCACCTAGAAATCGAGCAAACATATTATAATGACAGTTGTGTCTTTAATAATACAGTAAAGACAGTGAAAGACACATCTGGGTTCAAAGGACATCATTGTATAAATTCACTAAATTGAACCTCTCACTGAAGGTACTTGTTCCTTTTTTCACAATGGGCCTTCCTGTAAATCTCTAAGGAAATCATAAAATCAAAGTTCTACACTTCTTAGGTGTATTTTTCTATTTTCAATTTAGCTGCATACCTGAAACTTTTTAAAAGAGATCTCAGTACCACATTGAATAAAATAGAAATAACTTCTCTCTTTTTGTGAAGCCAAGTAATGTGAGAAATACTGAAATACAAAGATCAGATGTAGAGTTTCTGCTTGTCATTTCTGATGGAATGTTGTGAAAGATATGATAGTTTAGATACTCATATTGTATGATTTTGGTATTTGTTTTTCAAACTGCTTAGTGTCTGTTGCTTAGTGGGAGGCCACATGTTTAGGTAAACCTACTACTGTAAGCATTCTTGTTGCCTAATAAGCTTCAAAAAGGAAATAATAACATACTAATGCTTAAAAAGAAAACACAGGACTCAAAGCCTGAAATGTCCATGTAAGGGAAAAATAAACCCAGTGTTCAGTTCTATTACCAGCCTTTAGAGCTGTAGTTGAAGCAATGAGTAGGTTTCATACTAGTTTCTAAATAAAGGTATTTTATTCCAGCATCATATTATGATTCATTGATTTCGCTGAGGTGCAGTGGTCTGATGTGGTGGTTAAAACCAAAGATAATTTTAAAAAGAACCTATTTTTAAATAAATTTAAAGCATCAAAGCCTTCATTTAAATTCTAAAGGAAAAGTACATAGGAAATTTCTTAGAGATGAATGGATTAAAGAAAATTAGTGATTTCATACAGAGTCATTATTTTACTTTAAAAATCTAAATTATAATTTGGAAATATTTAACATATTTATTAAAATTTTTAATCTTTGTTTTAGAAAAAAGGCTAGGTGTAATGTAAATATGCATTTACATGAACTTTAATTTGGTGTTTCACGTATTTGCCTATCATCAATACAAGTATTTTATCTCAGAAATTTGTAAATTTTTTTGTAGGTTGTTCCATTACTTATTATAGGTAGCACCTGAGAACACTGAAATTGGTAGTGACCACACTATGATAGTGTCAAGATGGATTTTTTTTTTTAAATGAGTTTTAGGAAAGAGTTTGTCTATAATTGAATGCTAACAAAATCCAATTCAATCTAATCAATTTTTACTAATTAAAATAGTATTCAACCTTTGGCATGAAATCAATATGCTGTCTTGCAAAAAGATGATCAGTTTTAGAAGTAACTTTTAGAGCTTGTCAGCAATTGGTAGTGAGTGTTGCAGAATTGTTGTTTTGAGTGCCCGGGATCAGCAGGTGAAATGGTGTTGCTTCCACAGTATGTGCTAACCCAACCTTGCAAAGATACCTAATGGATCCCTTTGGCCACTCAATCAGTTTAAAAATCAGATATGTTTCTGATAACAAATATAGTGACTGCTGAGATTATTAATATGATCTTCAACATTTTTTTAATCCAAAATGGACCAAATATGTAAGAGAAAGGATAAAGAGTAAGAAGTAGCTTATGAGAAACACTGTCCTACAGGGTTTACACAGATGGCCTCAGTTTTCAGTGGCACATATGTATTTGGTTAATGGATGACACTTTCACCTACTTGTCTGATAGTCTAGACATTAGGTTTATTAATATCTTCAAGTGACAACTTTCTTCATAAATAATATTTAACCAAGGGACTACTTTATAAATTTTCTCTTGAAGAGGTATCTGTAAGTTGCAAAATAAGCAATGTATTTGTGTGAACAATATGATTACTTATAAATTAATTAAATTTTAGGTTTCCCATTTTCCTTAATTTGTGATTGAAAATAGAGGGACTATTGTTGTTCATATTGTCCCAAAAAATACAGCAAGGCAAACATCTTTTCAGATTTGTGGGTTGAATTTCTATCTGATAAAAATGTGTGAATAGTCAAATTTCTTTTCTAAACATTTGATTCTTTTCTGAGATAAATTTCACTCTGGCTAATTTATTGAGGTGCTGCCTATTCAGTGATAAAAAGGACTCATATCAGGAGTGGTTGAAAGTCTATGTAATAAAATCCAAAATTTTCAAAGGAGGAAAAGGAGTTTAGGGGAGTCTTCTTAAAGAGAATGTTACAACAAGACATTATAGAAATTCTTTATCAACCATACCAGGCACAGAAAGTTGTTAGCTGCATAGTCTTATAAAAACATAAAACATCATTATAAATAAGCAAAATTTTCCTGAGTGAGGTGATAGTTTATAATAGTGACAAAAAAGGTATTGAAATAGAATTCTGACACTTGATGAAATGACTGTGTTATTTAAAGGTATATGTGCTGGAATTTAGATTAGTTAGAAGGTGACTAAGTGAAAATGTATGATTTAAAGAAAATGAGATAGTAAATATAGTTATAAAACACATTTTAAAACTACTCAATTTCCTAAGTTTGGAAAAAGGTAATATTTTATCATTTGATCTGCATATATTATTAGAAGATCAAACCATATGATTCCATAAGATTGTAACATCAGGATAGGAAGCATTGTAGTTTCTAAAGTATTTTATCTATACAGTTATTACTGGATTAAAATATAGCTTTTTATTCTCTCAAAAGTTATTAATGGCAGATTAGGCCTGATTTTGAATTTTTGAAAAGCTAGGGATATTAGATATTTAATTCAATGAGGAAAATTTTAATGAGTGTCAAATTTTAAACATTTCAGGATAATTTTAGCTGGATGATATTTATAAAATATAATTTTTATTAATAAGATAGATAATCATTATGGCACACTTGCCATATGTTTTTTGAGTTTTTTCCCAAGTAAGTGGTCAAGTTTAGAAAGTAATAGGAGAGAACTTAGCAGCACAAATTCTAATTAAATATATGAGCTTGAATTTTCAAAGCATCTGGAACTTTATAAATGGGTAGTTAATGTATAGAAGTAGTCACTCTCAATGGAGTACCATGAAATTGGCTATGCTGTCAACCACTTTGACAAATTTTATTACCACATGTAAAATTATGAAGAAGTAAGGGAGGAAGAATTCAATTTTTTATCTCAGCATTGCTTTTTAATCTTCAAGAGCTAGTAATTCCACCAAATTAGGAGTCTTCACATCTTTAAGGAAATGTAGTACATTAGGGTCCTGAAGTCAATACTGAGGAAGTATTTATCATGAGTTTTATACTATTGATTAACAATTAATATAAACAGGACATTACATAAATAGTGACCCATCCTATCATTTTACTTGTTTTTAAAGATAATATTAAAAAGTCAGATGTCCTTAGTCACCTTTGGAGAAGTAATTAAGGACAGTTTGGTGTAATCATTAAGAATTCAAGGCAGCTGTGAAGTGGGGGCTTAGCGCTACTCTGCATTTCTGCTTTTACTCCTCCACTTCCTTCATTTAATACTGGGGTATTGTGACCTGGGTTGGGAGTGGAGAGGAAACTAAACTTTTTTTCTTTGACCTTGGAAGTTTTGTTTCCTAGCAAAGAAGAAAGAGAGGTATACATAGACAGTCAGTGCTCCCTAGATTCTCTCATGGAAGAGTCAATTTGAAATGCTGTTTGCGTGTGGCTTTCTAATGTCCTCTTCCCTAAATTTTGGGATCTTTTCTTCTAACTTTTTGCAAAATTTAATTCAAAAATCTGTTTTTTTCTTCCGTTTTAACTGCTTGCTGTATTAAAATGCATCTAATACCTTTCTTTCTCTTTTCAGAACGCACGCAAATATTATTTTATTTTAGTAGAGCTTTTTTTTTTTTTTTCCCGACTCTCAGTTGTGTCACAAATCAGTATGTATAAGTCTAGCTCGTAGAGAAGATGAAAGACAATTTTAAAGTGATTTAGCGAGTAGTATCTATTTATCAGTTGCAGTCTTTGGCGTTCTACTGAGTTGGCTAGTGGTTCTTTAGACATTGGCTGATTACCAGACCTACTGTTATCTGGTAAAATAAACTCTTTGCTTGCTGCTCATGGAATTGAGACAGTGCTATTAATTTAGGAGAAAGAACTCAGAGAAAGGAAAGGTTATCGTATTTCAGAGTAAGAGACCAGCTTAAATACAACTTGACAATTGAGAACTAAAACAAACCTGTGTAAAAGTGCTTTAGCACAATCAACTTTTGCAATCCCCTCAAACCTTCTCTTTTTTTCTTAAAAAGCATGTCTTTCTTATTTTAACCAAATTTAATTGCTCTTGAATGGCCCTGTACTCTACTGGCAAATGAAGGTCCCTATTCATAGAACTTGAGCTCATAGAGTATCAGTAGAAGCTTCCTTCCTCTGTCTGACTGGTAAACTGACATCCGGGCTTAAAGGAATGAACCTTAGACTGTGTGAAGTAGCTGGCTTTCCTTCCTCACTCAGATTTTCACACACAACTTCCTGAAAGGACAACTCCAAGAAAGAGCAGTAGCAATAATCCTTGACGAGGTAACTAAGAACTCCAGTGCACTTTCATACTTGGTACTATAACTCAACAGAGAAAAAAGACCCAGAAACATGGAGTTGCTGTCTCTCTCTCTCCTTGTACTTGAGAGTAAAGCACAGTCTACCACTGGCTGTCTCTGCTGACTGCTGATGAGTCTTCACAGCATTGCTCTATCTTAGTAGGATGTAGAGTGCCTTCTAAAATGAGGCCACTCTCTATGTCCAGGCTCACGAGCAGCCATTTCTCACTCCCTCAGCCCTACCTCCTTTTACCCTGTATTTCAGCCATGGTAAGCCTCTTGACTGTGTTCTTCATTTTGGAACTCGCTGGCCCTGGCCAGAGTCCTTTTGTTACATTTAACAAACACCTGCTAGAACTTTTTATGCTTACGAATTTATCTCAAATGTCACAGATTCAAGAAACTTTCCCTTATATTTTCATGCAGATATAATAATGATAGTTAACACTGAATGTATGCTCATTGTGTACCAGATTCTGTTGTAGGCACATTTTGTATAGAATCCTTTTTCATTTTGACAGTTATATTTGAGGCAAACTGATATTACAGGACTTGTATGTATTTCATCCAAGAAGGAAATAAAAAAATGAGAAGTTTGTTGTCTTGCTTAAATCATATAGCTAGCAGTGAAAGATTGTTTTGAAAATAATCTTATTCCAGAACATTTCTTTTTGACCACTCAGTTGTGTTTTTGGATGGTCTCATGCTTCTAGACAGCCTCCTTGACTTATGATTATGGTGTTTTGAGGTCTAACAGCAATTGACAAATTGTGGGGCTGTACCACAATAAATAACCTATCAACTGTTGGAATAAGTTGAGTGCTACTAAAGTAGAAATATGAATGGTTTCTTGCAAAGAGTACTGTTAGAATTCATGTGGCTCTTGAGTCAATGCTGAAGTTCAGTGGAAAGTATACCATGTCACTCTTATTATTTTATAATTATAAGCCCAAGGGATAGCAGAGAATAATTTATTTACTGTGCATAATTATAGTTATTGTACTATGAAGTACCATTTTCAATTGAGAAGTATATGCAGTTTTAAGTGATTCCTTAGATTAATAGATGGTAGTTATATAATTGTTTTAGAAGAAAGCTATGTGTTTTTCATATTTATTCATATTTATTGTATATTTCAGTTTCCTAAAATAGCTAGGATAGCAGTCTCTATCTGTTTTAGTTAGTGTGTCCAAAGCAATTCCAAACAGCCCATCACAAGTAAGCATGTGATAAACCTTTGTTGAATAAAGCAAGGGTGTTGCTTGCAGCTCTTAAGTAACCTAGCAATCTAGTTTAATGGTTATGTGTATCAGTTATTGTCAATGTATATGGAAGAATGTTGAAGTTATTTCTGCTGACATTAGTGTGATTTCCTGAAAATATCAGTTTCTGTTTTGTCCCCATACCAAGATATGACCTCTATCTTGAGTAGTCTCCTACTCTGTTGACCAATGCTTCATATTCAGGGTTTAGCTATCATTTCCTCTAGGAATACCTCTCCTCGGTCCTACTACTGATATAGTTGGTCTTACATCACTTTGTAAGCACATTATACTTACTCAAAATAAAAATGTAACACAGAATGTTTTTGATGCTATGATATAAGCAGGAAACTCATTTTTTTCACATATATGCAAAATTATGACATGCTTTACTATAATCTGGAGAGTAACAGATGGCTAATAAATATTTTTTGAGTGAATGAACTTCTAAATAAGTGATTTCCACTGAAGTTGAGGATGGGGCGATGATCCTTCACCTGGCATCATAATTATTTTTGATATCAACCATTGGAGTCTTAATTGAGTGGATTGTGTATGAAATGTAAGCATAAGTATTTTATAAATTTCCACAAATTATTATGATACACAGGAAAGGGTTCACAACATTTTGAAAGAGGAAATAAATATATCTGAGAATGTAAATGTGCCTAACTTTTATAAAAAGGCACTAAAAGTCAAGAGATTTATTAATTTATCAAAATGAGAAAATCCTGTGATATATTCCGTATTGCTAAACAGAAATTGTTCTGAATTGTTCAGTTCAGAATTGAATTACAATATAAAACTGATTACCAAATAGAAAATATTTTATTTCTCATCTCTAGAGCATATTATAAACTAATTGGCCTTTTGTATTTATGTCTGTGAGTTGCATATTTGCACATTCAACCAATGGATTGAGTATATTGAAAAATAAAATGTTTCTGTAATTCCGTGTACAGACTTGTTTCTTGTCATTAATCCCTAAACAATACATTATTACAATTATTTATAGAACATTGGTGTTGTATTAGATGTTATAAGTAATCTAGAGATTATTTAGTGTATAGAAGAGAATGTGTGTGTATTATACACAAATGTCATGTCATTTTATAAAAAGAACTTCTCTGTCATCAAGTTTTAGTATTCTCAGTGGAGAAGGCTGTGCTGGAACCAAATCTTTGTGTATACGGAAAGATGACTGTAAATGGCTATGAGTATTGCTCTTCTCAAAATTAAGTAAAAAATAGATTTATTGAAAATATAATTTTAGTTTTGTATTTTTAGCTTTAATATTTTGTTTATCTTTTGAGATAGTCATTATTAATGATCTAATACAATAACTTAGATATAAATATTTCCAAGATTTTCTCAAAAATGATAATCCTAGAGGTTTTTTCCTTTCACTAAGATAATAAACTGCCATTGAGAATGAAAAGATTGTTTCATGCATTTGTTTAGAATCATCCACATATAATTTGGTGGTATTGCCTATTTACTTTCTGAAATTTTCCTTTATTTAGACTGCTTAATGCAATATTGCATCATGATTTCTCTTTTAAAAACCATGACAAAATTAATTTTGGAAAAAAGAAACCCATTAAGCAGTGATTTCAGATTTATTAAGAGAAAAGCCACCCAGAAAAAAAGCTTTGCAAGAGTATGTGACCATGGAGAGCTGTGCTCATATGGGAGGGTAGAGTGGAGAGGCAAGAGGGTTTGGGGAAAGTGGACTGTATTTTTAAAGCTTTTTAAAAATAGGCCAGGCTATTTGTAAATCAGAAATACTGAACTTTTCAAATGTCATACTTTCAACTGACTTCTGTTCTTTTCTTTACCATATTTCTGCTCTCAACTTACAGCTCTTCTGAGATTAAAATTTTAAAAATTAATTTATCCCAGAGGTAGAATGAGAAAGACAGTGAGGGTTCTCATCTGCTGATTTGCTCCCAAAATGCTTGCAATGGCTGGGGACTGAAGGCAGGAGCTGAGAACTCAGTCCAGGTTTTGCCAATGAGTGTCAGGGACCCAATCACTTGCCCCATCATCGCTGTCTCCCATGGTCTGCATTAGTAGGAAGCTTGAGTCAAGGGCCAAACCTAGGAATTTAACTCAGGCACCGAATGTGGACCATGAATGTTTTAACCAGCATCTTAATTAATTAGCAGTTACTAAGCTAAATGCCTGCTCTCATATAAACTTTTATAATGAGGAAGTTGAAGATTGCAGCTGTTTAATAACCACAAAAAACTAAATGACTAACTATGCACATCTACTGTGATAGGTGCCATGGCTATCAAGACAGTATGCCAATCTGTATTCTCATTGATTATGTGTGTTACTGCAAGAGCGACAGTGAAAAGCAGTCATTCACTTGACAAATATATTTTAAATCTGTCATAGGTACTCATGCTGTGTTCTGTGGTCATTCATTTATTAATATATTTAACCACATTTTCAACAAGCATATGTTAGAGACTTGTTATATGTTCAGAATAGTTGCTAGGCAAAGTGAGTAATGATCCTGCCTCACAGAGTTTGTTATTGACTTGAGGAGACACTAATCAATCAAATAGTCACCAAGTAAATACAAAATGACAACATTGCTAGATGCCTTGAAGGAGAGGCACATTGTTCTAAAGGAATACAGAACAGAAGCTCAGGAAAGTCAAAGAGGGCTTCCCTGAGAAATAGCAGTTGAGCACTGAAAAACCAAATGAAGTGAGGAAGCAAGGGCATTCCAGGAGGTGACATGAAGGCTGTGTTGAAGGGAGAATAATACACAAGGGACTTGAAGAAAGAACTTGAACAAAGGCCATGTGGTTCATGAAGAAAATTGGGCATAATGTGAAGTAGGGGCGAATAAGAGTGTAGGCACACAGAATACAACACCATATGGATATATTTTTGCTGCATAGCATGGAATGATGTAAATAATTAAAAAGTGCATGGAAGCTGCTGTACTGTCAGGGCTAGAGCATGCTTTGATACCAGCACCTACTAAGTGGTCCTAGATGATTGTAACCATTGGGTTCTCTAATAAATAATCAGAGAACTGGGGTCAGGCTACTTTTTCTGAAATAGCCAGCCCACAAGTAAAGTACCTGGGATTTCCAACAGTCGTTAAGTACATTTAACTTATACTTTATATGTAGTCATGTCTGTCACAGGCTTGTAAAATATATCAATAAATTATCTTCCTTATAAAGGAGTACATGAGACCAGTATCTGCACACAATTATAAAGTCTTCTGTAAGACAGAGACCATTTGTACATCTTATAGGATTCTTGTTACTGCCTGGATGATATCATCTTTAAGAGCATAAGTTGAAAATAAGGATTTTTGTTTTTGAGGATTAACATATTGGATCCTGATGTCTATTTTGATTTTTTGAGAGAACAAAGTGTTTATTGTAAACATTTCACAGAAAAATTTGTTTCAGGGGAAGTTATATCAAATAGTTTGAAAATAACCATGGCATTCATTAAGTTAATTATATCCTTGAATAAAGTTGATAGGGTTGTCAAATGCTAAAGTTTTATTTTGAGCCCAGATCTTTGCCTTGAGCTCGATTCATATACTTGACTCTCAGTTCAGTCACTTACAATGGCGTTTTAGTCTCTTCGAATCTACAATGCCTGATTCTGAATTACAGAGCTCTGTACTGAAATCCATTCCTGTTATAGTCTTCACCTCATGATTTTCCAGCTAAAAAACTTGAAGTCAACTTAGGTTTCTTTTTCCTCAAACCCCATATCTAATATATCAGCAACCCCTGACTACTTCACTTTTGGAATATCTTCTGGGTCAGATCCAATGCTTTGTTTCTCTGTCCCAGAAAGCAGCAGTCACGTTTGGAGGGCAGCTATCGCTTCCTCACTGCCCTCTTGTTCCACTCTGCTGCTCTTGTTGTTTGTTCTCCATGTAAGAGCCCCAGTGGTCTGGAAAAATAAGTTGATGCAGCATCTCTGCACTTTCCTCTCAATTTTGCTTTGAACCTAAAACTGCTTTAAAAACAGCCATCGAAAACAAGTTGGTTCACATCATTCTTGTCTCTTTGATTTTCCAGTGATTTTCCCCTCACTTGGGAGAAAATCTAATGTCTTTGAAGATTCCACAGGACCCATACCATCTGTATAGTATACCCTCACCCTTCTCATATATTCTTCTTCCATTTGTGGGGCACATATTTATTGTCCTGCATTTCCCAAACACTCTGGAACAACTTTTGTCTCAACTTCTTTGTACTTGTTTCTTTTTTCGTAGAATTCCTATTCTACAAAAATGTCAGGATCAACGAGGCTTCTATAACTTTCCATACTAATTGAAACTTGCCTTGTCCTTGTTACCTGATATCCTTGCCTCTGCAGCCTTCCCTATAACCTTTTGCTTTATTGTTCTTTTTCTTAGTAATTGAATATTTGTCATGTATAAAAATGAATAAAGCATTTACAAATAGTGATTTATATTTATTTTTGATATAGTAGGAATAGCCTTTACTGGTTGCAGGGGGAAGTGAAAGAGAAAAGAAGAAATTCAGGGGTGGTGTTCATGGACTGGGTCACTGGAATCCAAAAGCAACTTTGCTTTAATGCTTAATATAAAATTTAGAATAGGATAAGTGTAGATTACAAATGTTGCCTTAAATTATTTAGGTTCTCAGGTCTTAGCAGCATTTAGGCCATATGTATTCAATAATTCCTGTACTTTTTCATTTCATTTCATTTTACATATTTACAAATAGTTGACATGATATCAAAATGCTGTATCCTAAAACGTTTTTTATATTTGATGAACGCCATGGGTATTAATCCATTTGTTATAAAAGATGATAGCTGTGTAGAAGTGATAATGGAACTTATCCCTTATTCTATTGATGTAAGAGAGCAATGATGGTAACCTAAGTGGAAGGAACATACTCCCAACCAGAGAACTAGAAAGCAGTTGCAGATTAGAGGTTGTCAAGGAAATGTACAAAAATGCTGATAGTCAAAATAAATTTATTTATTGTTCCCAATCAAGGCTTAATTCAAGATCCTGAATTTTTTGCATTTCTGTTAATCTCCAGATAGCTAGAATTGCAATAATGAGCTGTCAACGATAGGATGTGAATATGATTGATATCGATTGGACTCATTTTTCCGATTCGTCTCATTTCAGAATATTTCACTATGTTTTTTCTTTAACGTTTCCACTTAGATTTTACTATACAATTGATATTCTTAAACTGATATTTTCTGAGAAATGTTTATATTTGATCATTTTATTTCCATTTCCTAAAGATATTAACAATAGGCTTGTTGGATGCTTGGTTTGATGAAAGTTGCTATAACATTTCTGAAATTCCAGTTCACTAATAATTGTCTTTGTGTCGTTCTCAATTTGATGCTATTCATTGTCAAAAAATCAAATACTCATGTTTTCCTAGGAAGTTCATTGAAATACTGAGCTTTGAAATATATTTGTTTATTTGGTGTGTGTGTGTGTGTGTATGTGCACATGTATTGGGAAATACAGTAAAAAATCATACTATTATATATTTTAAATGATTGTAGAACCCTTTTGAGGAAATTAAACTCTAAATAGTATAATGAAATACTTTGCATATCCAGGAGTGATTAATGCAAACTATGTAAGTGTCTCAAAATTCACTAATGTATTTAAGTAGTCTATTTATTTCTTTTTGTACTTTTACTACAAAGATTAGATTGCAGAATGCAAACAAAAAAATCCGATTTCAGCTAAAATGGGAAATGTTTGGGGTTTCTGTTGACGTTATGAACATATGCCACATTGTTACTGAAAGAAGAACTTCTCCACTTTTTTTGAATATGGGAGAGTTCAGGCTACTATGTTTTTTTTTTAAAGGTTTATTTATTTATTTGAAAGGCAGCATTACAGAGAGGCTGAGGCATTGCTCTCGAGATCTGTGAGTGATTTTCACTGATGCTATTAAAAGTATCATGAAAACTTGAAATTTTCAGGGAATAATTTTAGGTAATATTATGTAGATTCACTGCATATGTATTATATATTAGACACTATCCTCAAAAATTAAAATTATTTTTAAAAGTTTGTATTTATTATTTGAAAGGCAAGGTTATATAAAAAGAGACAAATAGAGACACACAGAGATATCTTCCATCTGTGCTTCACTCACTCAATGGCCTCAGTCATGGGGCCTGGGCCAAGTAGAAGCCGGGAGCCAGGGGCTTCTTCTTCTGTATCTCTCTCGTATGGGTGGAGGGGCCCAGGCCCTGATGATCTTGAAATAAAGCAGAGCATTAATAGTAGGTCAATTATAATAAATAGTTACTTCTTGCATATCTTTTCATTGGTTAGTTTCACATCCTACTACCACATAAACAGAGTAGCACTCTTGGTTTTGGATACTCTCCTGGAGCAGCAAAGCATTTTGTGATGGGGTGGGAGATAGTTTAGAACTCGCATGTTGTACGTGTACTTATTTCCATAATGGTATGTTTCAAAGAAATAACCTTGGATGTGAGATACAAAGTGAGGAAATCTGAATAGAAGTTGGAAATGCCAGTTTGTGTTTGTGTTCTTGCTATGGATAAATCAATCAGCAATGACCAAATATGGAAAGCTCTTCAAGTTGTTGATGTTAGGGGTCACTCCCAACATTTGCCCTTTCTCTTCTCAGATTGGTAGGAAGGATGCCTCAACTCAGAGGCAGAGTGCCTACTTACTTATTCATTTGTTCATTCTTTCAGTATATCTCTACTAATTATTTGCTGTGCTTCAGCCAGTGTGCCTTGGCAATACAGCAGTGAACATCAATAGCACTGATGTTCACTGTCAGAGTTTATAGTCTTTCAGGGGAGGCAGATGTTAAATAATAAATTACTTGCTCAGCAAAGAGAAAGACATAGAAAAAGAAAAAGAAAGATGTAGAGAAGCAGAGACTGGGGTCAGTGGAGAGATTAGGTAGTGTGTGTAATAGGAAAATCATGGCCATAATTGAGAATGTGTCCAAGACTATGTAGCCTAAAGCTAGAATGAGATAGTTAAGTAAGCGGAAAAAATAGGGTGCAGAGTTCTCCATGGGGAAAATAGGGCACTTGGGATCATATGAGAGGGCCCCAACATCCTCATGGAAACAGTAAGTAAATGTTTCCCAGAGGAAGTCATACTTAGGTTTAGGCCAAATCCTTGACTGACTGTTAGACGCATCTGGGGAACTTTTAAAACATATCGAAGCCAGGATCACACCCCATTATAATTTATTAATGTTGGGGTGGGACCCAGCTAATTGCAATGAGAGTTAGGGTTGAAAAATCAGCCAATTGAGGAAGGGTGGGGATGAAAACCCAGATAAAGGTAGCAAGGCACATTTTAAAAACGGAAAGTTTTACTCCAGCAAAATCAGTACATTTGGGGTGGGCAAATGAATAGGTGTTATTGTGAATGGTCTCTTGGAGTTTGTGATAGTGAATTCATGATGGAGATGGCTTTTCTCCAAAGGTCTTCAGCAGCCACGATATTTCCAAGAAGAATTTGTGCCACTGAATTTATTCAGTGTTGATGTCTAATTGGGCAAGCATAACTGCTTTCATCTCCTTGGAGCTTGGACTCTCTTTTATGTGTGTTGCCATACTTGTCATTCCTTTCCCTCTGTTGAACTCCTGTTTGTCCTTAAGGAGTCGAGTTTTTAAAAGGGCTAGCTAGTAGATATTCAAGCCTCTGTGGGCTGTACAACTCTGACATTGGTGTGTGAAAGCAGCTACCAAACAAATGTAGGCTATGAGGGGGTCCTAGCCCATAGGTATAGTTTTCCCAGGCACCATTCTAAGCATTGTTCCAAATACCAATGCAGTTCTAACCAAATTTTGAGGTGAATATTTTAATTTTTCTCATTTTTTAAATGCATGGAGTAATGCACAGAGCAATTAAGTAATGTGTGCAAATTACAAAGATGCTTAGTGGCAGAGTTGGAAATTCAGAAATCGTCTGGCTCTTTGACACTATAATGCTGCTACTCACTGCTGGCCATGGGAGTGCATGCAGTAGCTTTGAAATAAAGTAGAGATGAAACAGTTGAAGTAGTGTGAGGTATAGGATCAGTACCTCATGTGGATGCTATAGGCACCAGGGGATAAAGGATCAAAGACTTGAGATCAAACTGATTAATGAGTGAGTGGAAGTGTTGAAGAAGTCAAGAGAACATACTAGGAAGGACATGTGTGGACTAAAATATTTTTATTTCAAAACTAGAGGATCCTGTGGGCCTCAGAGGAAGTGTTTCTATGTATTTTCACAAGTGTTTCACATTCAGCCAACATTTTTACAGTCATATTGTCTGTGTAAGTGTGTATGTATGTGTACAAACCTGCTGTCCCACAGACAAATACCATATGTTTTCCCTGATCTGTAGTAACTAATAGAGTACATAAAATATAATATATTAGACTGAAATTGACATTTTGAGGCTCCATGATTATTGGCAGCTCTTGTCTCTACTGTTGAGGTGTGTATGTGTCTGTTCAGCATTCTTATTCTTGTTATTAAAATCTTTCAAATGCTATGAGTATGAAGATGAAGATTAGGTGATCCAATAAACGATAGAATTTCATAATTGTTTAATTTATTATCCAGTTTACTTGAAAGAAAAAAAAATCACTTATGATTTTTATTCTTTTTTAAACTTGGTATACCTTTTTAGACAAAAAAAAATAGAAACCTCATTATATATAGTTATTTTTACTTGTTTGTATTTATTTATTTGAGAAACAAGGAAAGAGATGGATAGAGAGAGAGAGAGATGGGGTTGGGGGCACAAGAGTTAGCTTCCATCTGCTGATTCACTTGTACATGTCTACAATCCTGGGGACAGGCTGAGGGTCAAAGCCAGAAGCCGGTGACTCAATCCAGGTCTGTCACATGGGTGGTATGTACTTGCCATTACCACTGACTCCTAAGGGCTGCATTTATAGGAAGCAAGAGTTGGGAGTGGAGCCATGTGTAGAACCCAAATAACTGAAATGGGACTCAGGTGTCAATTTATCAACATGTTAACCTGTTTTTTAACCTTTAGGCCAGATGCCAATCATTTTGCTGCTTTTTAAAAAGATTTATTTATTTATTTGAAAGGCAGGTTACAGAGAGGCAGAGAGAGAGAGGTGAGAGAGGTCTTCCATCTGCTGGTTCACTCCCCAAATTGCTCCAACAGCTGGAGCTGTGCCGATCTGAAGCCAGGAGCCAGGAGCTTCTTCTGGGTTCCCCATGTGGGTGCAGGGCCCAAGGACTGGGCCATCTTCCACTGCTTTCCCAGGCCATAGAGAGAGCTGGATTGGAAGTGGAGCAGCTGGTACTCAAACCAGTGGCCATATGGGATGCTGGCAATGCAAGTGGTGGCTTTACCCCCTGCGCCACAACGCTGACCCCTGCTGTTTTTTGAGGAATGAATTATGACTTCACATCATATGTGTCTATAGAGCCTTTATTATTATGTAGGGTTGTGTTTATATCCTGCTGATTTCAAAGTTGTACAAATGTGACAAAGACTGTGCACTTGGAAAAGGTCAATATGTTGAAAGATACTTAGATGAAAAGGAAAGTTGTGGTCCATTCTGGATGTTCTTTAACTATTCCCAGTTTTGGCCATGGCCATGGGGCTTCATTCTTTTCTTTTTGGAAGAATATAACCTTCATATATGTGTTCTTATCTACCTAAGAGTCTTTATTCAGCTCAGTTTTGAGAATGACTTTACTGCAAGAAGACGAAATAAAATAAACAGAGAAGATGCTATGGCTTTCAGTAACATTTTCCAGAGTAATTTATATCCTGGAACATGAATTTGGTTTAATTTAAAATAAATATGAACATCAGGAATCAACTCACTCAATATAATTTTAGACTATTATATATATATATATATATATATATATGTTTTAAGTTTTCTTTTGCATAGTTTTTGTTTGTGGGTTGTAGCAGTGAGGGTAGCAAAGTAGAACAAAATATAGATTTGACATTTACACAGACCTTAGGTGTACACATAACTTTGCTTTCTAGTTCTCAATTCACTCTTTTGGACAATGGGAACGTATGGTTTGCTAATTCCTCTAAAGAGCATAGCCCAGTGACTTGGCACATGTTAGTATCTTTGCACATGGCAGCTAGTATAATTGTTATTTTCTTACTCCTTTGAAAAGATACATGAAGACAGTAAGAATGCTCAGGAATCCTAGTGACCTAAAAAATGACCATTACCAACATCACTAGAGGAAAATGTTTTTGGATAACATTGTTGTGTTTAAAAATATTCTAAATCTGAACTGAACTCTACCATATTTGATAGAGAAGGATCCTTTTGAAATATGTTATTTCTACAAAATTGTTTTTCAATAATTTGGAATAACAGGTGATACACTGGATAGTCTTTTGATTTTCTTTCAGAAGCTTAGTGATATAGACAGGACATTTACTATTAAAGGGAAGTACATTCATTATACTGTACAAGGAAAGTAATACAAAGCGGCATCTGTGTATGCCTGTCAATTTAGAAATCATTTCCTAAGAAACACATTGGTCACAAGTCTTCATTCAAACATTTATTAATACATTTTATAACAGACTCTTGGTTATTGTAAATAAATTGATTGAAATTAAAATTCTAAAAGAGAAAAATCCTGTAGTAGGTCACCCTTTACTTGTGAAATACGGTAAATTGTGGTTTTGGTATTTCCTGATTATAAAATCAGACTCATTTTCATTCTTATTAAGTAAATTCAGAAACAACATAAAGGAGCGCTTCCAAAAGTTTGGGAAAAATGGAGTTAAAAATACATTGCTTTTGTTGTGAAAATTTTGAAATCCATGTATAGTTTTTTAATAGTACACATTTTCTAGGAACTTTTGGAAGACTTTCATATTTATGGCACAACATATTCTGAAATTCAATGATAATTCTATTAAAATGGATGATTTTCAATCACATTAGTTCACACTTTCATCCAGGAATCTTATCTTTCTGAAGAAAAAAGGTACTGTTTTAACACAAGTAAATGTATATACTGAGTCTTACCTAGTTCTTGAGGTATTCTGATATGGGATGGGAGCATTCCAAGTGGCATTTTAACTGTTA
This sequence comes from Sylvilagus floridanus, assembly GCA_949820135.1. Taxonomy (NCBI): domain Eukaryota; kingdom Metazoa; phylum Chordata; class Mammalia; order Lagomorpha; family Leporidae; genus Sylvilagus; species Sylvilagus floridanus. Next base: position 94,113,672 of record OX463225.1, on the reverse strand, counting down.
CCCAAAGTCTACCTCCAAAAGTCTGTTTTTCTTTTTTTAACAATATGTACATCGCATGATTCTTGTTTGATTTGCTGTAATAGTTCATTTCCCATTGCCATAACAATGGATTAGCTTAGCCTGGATAATATATGAAGAAATGGTTTATTTAGGTTACAGTTTTGCAGGCTGACAGTTTAAGATTGGGTGGCTCTATTTGTTTTGTCTCTGTTGAGGGCTGTCTTGCTGCATTACACATGATATGTGATGTAGTCGCAGCATGTTTAAGGAGGATCAATAACATGGTGAGACAGGAAGCCAGGAGATGGAGTTGTGCCTGTCTTATGTTTTTGTAACAACTGTCTTAAGAGAATTAACCATGTTCCCTTGATAATTACATTAATCCTTTCCTTGGACAGTTCCCCAATAACGTAGTCACCTCATGTTAGACTCCACCTTCTAAGGATCTGAGTATTGGAAGACATACTCAAACCATTACAAACAATAGCAATTACTTGGTGAGTTAAACAGATATTTAGTTGTGAATCAGGGAATTTGAGGTTCTTAAAAAAAATTAAGTTTGGGCTAGCGCCGCGGTTCACTAGGCTAATCCTCCACCTGCGGCACCAGCACACCAGGTTCTAGACCCAGTTGGGGCGCAGGATTCTGTCTCTTGCTCCTCTTCCAGGCCAGCTCTCTGCTGTGGCCCAGGAGTGCAGTGGAGGATGGCCCAGGTCCTTGGGCCGTGCACCTGCATGGGAGACCAGGAGAGCACCTGGCTCCTGGCTTCGGGTCAGCGCGGTGTGCGGGCCGCAGCGGCTATTGGGGGGTGAACCAACGGAAAAAGGAAGACCTTTCTCTCCGTTTCTCTCTCTCTCTCTCTCTCACTGTCCACTCTGCCTGTCAAAGAAATAAAATCAAGTTTGTCTTTTCTTGTCTGGCTCATATCTTATAGTGTAATGTTTTGAAGGTTTGTCTACATTGTAGCAGGTATCAGGACTTAATTCATTTTTGTGGCTGAGTAACATTACATTTTATAAACTACAATTTGTCAATTCATTTGTCTGTTGAAAGAAACTTGGATGTTTTTCACCTTTTGGCTATTGCAAATGATGCTGCTGTGAACATTGATATCCAAATATTTCTTCAAATCCCTGATTTCAGTTATTTTGGATATATGTGTAAAAGTGGGGTTATTGAGTCAGATGGTATTATTTTGTTTAGTGTTCTGGCAAATATTGTGTGATTCTGGTTGTATTAACTTCTGGAATAAGAAACTTATACAGACAGGAAATAGGTCAAAGGCTACCAGAGGTTAGGATCAGATTCAGAGTTGAGAGTTATTACAGGACGATTATGAGGTTTGTGTTTGAGATGATGAAAATATTTCAAAAATAAAGTGTAATGATAGTTGTATAACATCTTGAGTAAAATGAATATTGCTGAATTATACACTTAGAATGTTTAAATTGATAAATTTTATCCTAAATATATTTCATAATTTAAAAATATGGTAAATTGTATTACCAAAATCCATATTAAGGAAATGATTCTATGGTATGTGAAATACATTCAAATAAACTATTTATCTAAACAGGTCACATTTATAAAGGGAAAGCTTAACTTTCCAAACGTGTTTTATATTGATCAACTTACAATAGCTGGAGGTAGCTGAAATGAATCAGATTTGGAGAATTTATGCTCTACCAAGAGATAAAGCTTTGTATTAGATACTTTAAGGCTACATAAAATTGAGGGAGACTACAGATAAGGGAGACCTAGATTGAGTTACCAGCTCTGGGCATTGGCCTGGCCCGGTGTGGGGCCATTATGAGAATGCTGGGAGTGAACTATTGGATGGCAGCTCTCTTTTTCACTATGTATATGTCTCTGTCTCTTTGTTTCATAATAAATCTTAAAAATAGTTTTGAAAGTGGGAGAGAAATATTAATTATTCTTCTTGAGAGTTTTCATTCTAAATCATGACACTGAAAGCAGTGTCCATGAAGTAATTCTGAAAAATTTAGAAGCAAATTATATGTAGATACCTGCATATGTGCATAAACATTGTTACATACATACACCTTGCTGCACATACCTATATATACTCACAGTTATGTATCACTTAATGATGGGGACATGCTCAAATGTATCTAGTCAGTTTTGACACATGAAAACCATAAAATGTATTTTATCAACCAAGATGATATATCCTATTACATACCTAAACTATATAACCTATTGATACCAGGCTATAAAACTGTACAGCGTATTATTATATTAAATGCAAGCACTGTAGACAATTGTAACACAATGGTAAATATTTATATATAAGCTTACTTAAATATAGAAAAGGTACAGTAAATTATAGTATAAAAGTTGTAAAATGGTTTACTTCTGTAGGGCACTTCCATAAATAGCAGGAATGGAAGTTGCTGTGGGTGAGTCAGTGATTGAATGGATGAATGTGAATATGTAGGACATTACACTACTACAGGCTTTATAAACACTATATCCTTAGCCAACACTACATTTATAAAACAATCTTTTTAAATAATAAGTAATCATAGTTTATTGCAAATCTGTAACCTTTTATTGAATGAACTTTTAATTTTACTATTTTTATTTGAGCGGTGGGAGAAGAAAGAGAGTGAGTTAGCAAGCACAGGAGAGAGAGAGAGACAGCAAATCTACTTGGTGGTTGAGGTTGGTTCAAAGTTGGTCCTGGGAGCTGGGAACTCAATCCGGGTCTCCTGCATGAGAGCTGGAACCCAAGTATTTGAATTGTAACTGACTACTGAGGCATAGTCCATCATAGCATAAAAATAAAACGGCCCATCAACCATTTTATTTTTAATAAGTAACAGGGGTATACTCTAATGATAAATAAGAGTAAGAATAGTAAACATATAAACCACTGTTTAAAGAAAAACAGACTAGTTCAAGTTAATAGAGTTTACTTTGGCAAGAAAAAAGTACTGACTGGAATGAACATTTCAGACAAAAGAAGACAATGAATACACAACTCCCTCCTCCTTGACCAGCATGTTACCATGTGTTGAGCTACCATTATAACCAAAAAGACAGCAGGTAGCAAATAGAGATCACCTGATTGGTGCGGTCTGAATTTACTTTATTTGGGGCTAATTTGGCAGCCTTTAGCTTGGGATTGGTTGATGGAGCAGTTGCTGAGATGGGTTTAGGCTCAGTGTTAGTTCCAGGAGAGCTCTTAAGGTTACAGTCTGCTTAAACAACTAGCTAGGTTGTAGCTCCCTGTATAAGAAGGCCATTTTGTGCTACACTTATTGTTCAAGTGTGGAGGCTTGTTTAAGCCAAATTCATTTTGGTTCAACATCAGCACATAGTGATTTTTATTACCATGAATTGTTATGTACTTTACATAATTGTATGTTCTATGCTTGTAAATGACTGGTAGTGCAGAAGGTTTGTTAACACCACAAACTCATGATTAATGTGTTACACTTTGCCATTTGGTTCATTACTGCATCACTAGGCCATAGGAAATTTTCAGTTTCTTCATAGTCTAATGGGAATCCATGTTGTAATGTGTTGCTTCATTGAACAAAAAGTTCATTATTTGTGAATAGCAAGCATGTGAAAGACTTAGAACAAGGCATTAGGGATGGATGTTGTGATGTAACTGGTCAGTTCACCACTTGGGACCCTTACATCCCATGTCAGAGTTCCTGGTTTAAGCTACTCTGCTTCTGATTCAGCTTCCTTTTACTGTATCTGGCAAATCAGCAGATGACAGTCCTAGGGTATAGGTTCCTGCCACCCACATGGGAGCCAAGATGGAGTCTAGTCTGTGGCTCTTGGCCTCAGCCTGGCCTAACCCAGGCTATCTTTGGCATTTGGAGTGTGAAGCAGTGGATGGAAGATCTCTTTCTTCTCTCTCTCTCTCTCTCTCTCTCTCTCTCTCTTTTCTCTATGTCTGTATCTCTCTCTCCCTGTCTGTGTCTGCCTCTCTTTCTGTTTCCTTACCTTCTAAATAAATCAATAAATTGTTTAAAAACATCATAGTCTTCTATTTTAAACATGTTTCAATAATATGGCTTAGATCTTTACATTTTACCATATCTGTATATGATATTTATTATAAATATGAATCTTAAAAATCATCTTTAATTTGGTTATAATAGTAACATTAGAAAATAATGGAATATTTATAGATGCTAGCTTTTACCTTAATTCTTAAAAATTTTATCACTTGAAATTATTAAAGAATTTGTTATGATCTAGATACATCTTAATATTCATAAATTCACATATAAACTATTTTACATTTGAAAGACACACACACATATTCATATACACCTGCTGTTTTCCTTATCTATCATTTGATCCATGGGAATATTTTCCATTTGGGAATATTTGGGAATGTTATTATGGTTTATATTACTGGGTACTGCCCAGCTTCCCCAGACCTCATCCATATGTTGGGCAGCATGGCAAATGATAAAAAGATTTGAAGAATGAAATGATATGCTATTTCCTCTGTTTAGAATATTGATTTTTATATTAGATTATTTGTTCAATCACATTTTTTGTATTTTTAACTTATTTTTCAGGTGCTCCAGTTGATGTACTAAAAGCACTAGATTTTCACAATTCTCCAGAAGGAATATCAAAAACAACAGGATTTTGCACGAACAGAAAGGATTCTAAAGGGTCAGATACTGCTTATAGGGTTTCAAAGCTAGCACAACTCAGTGCCCCGACAAAGCAGTTATTTCCAGGTATGTTCTCTTTATTGTTATCACTACTATTTCTACTACTATTGTCTCTACTAATGCTACATATATTTTTTTGGCTAACTATTATTTATTTTTATCATGATACATAATGTCTAATACAAAGATGAAACATAGTTATTTCATATACAAATATAAAGTACTTTGTGATCACTCAAGTGTTGTAAGGAAAATAAATTAGTAATTACCAATCTTAATTCAGTACAATCACAAAAATATATTTATTTGTGCATTTAATAATTCTACTTTACGTGGCAATATGTGAAGACAACATTTCATATCTTGCCCATTGTTGTATGTAGAACTTATTCACTGGGGGAAGGGATTGGAAGAAACCTTACCCTTACTGTCTAGGTTAATTTAATGACTATGTGGGTTTATTCATATTTAAGATGTATTTACCTCAAATTAGTGGAAATGTTTCTGTTGAAAGAAGCACATTTTTGGTATATATTAATTATGCATTGTTATTGCCAGAAATGTAAAGTTGGTATATCTCACAGTTATTGGGATTTCTGGGACTAGAGAATTTATGATGTCACCCAGCAAGTTCTTACAATGATACTGAAAATACTTGGTGACTATTTTCTGTCTTTCTGTGAAAACACTACTTAATCTAATATTACTAGTTATGTGGAAATCAAGATAATATGGGTAGAAGGAGTTGAGTGCTGAAGTGACAATTTCTAAACATCATATTTTCTGAGCAGGCAGCTTGTGTGCTCTGGCCTGCAGTTGTTCCATGTTTCATGCCAGTTATTTCTCTGTACGTATAAATTTGGTGTGCTCATTCTTACTTACCAGAAGAAGAAATGGAGTTTCACAGAGGCTTTCTTGCTTAACTTACATGGGGAACAATAATCATATTTAATTCAAGTCTGGTCTACTTCAAAGCTATTATTTTATATAATATCCAGTGTTCCTTTTTGTTTTATATTCTTATCACCAGCAATTTATCATGGAAATTCTTCATATTGATGTAAACCTTCTCTACCTGTAGGGATTTGAGTTTCCTATTGTTATATCAATCTATTTTCTTACAACAGAAAAAAATAAAGAATCGAACAATTACATAGCCATACAGTATATTTTTCATAGAAAATTTTAAAATACTTTGAAAACATATTTATTATGATAATGTATTGGCTCTGCAAATATATTTTTATTTCGCAATAATCTGTGGTATACAAAAGTAATAAAATAAACATAAAGAATATAAAGTATACTTTTTGTAGTTTTGGAAATAAAAATTCAAATATTTTAGATCCATAAATATACTTAAAGTCAAATTTAAAATTTGCGTAGTAAAAATTTAAGTTGCTTTTCAATTTATCTGCACTCCAACGCGTTTCCTAATGCATCTCTAATGGAAAAGAAGACAATCATTTTAAAGAGAGGAAACAGAAAAATATACAAACGGAAAGCACAGAAATACTCAAGAACTCACAATTTCTAATTTTTTCTATTTGGGCGCATTATCTGAGAGTCAGTATATTCTGTTCATAATAATAGTTCATAATACTTCAGTTTATTTTGTTCATAATTATCTTGCAAAATGGAAAAGATATTCTATTCCTTTCACTCATAATATTTTAGCATCATTGTCTTACTGTATAAGATTTTTAAACATTTAGATACGTTTAGAATAAGAATTTCTTTGATTTCAACAATCTGAGTTACTGATTTGAGGAAAAATTTTATTTGCAATATATCTTCTTCAATAATAGGCTGGATATCCTAAATTTATATCTATTGTATAAGCAAGTTATAAAACATTTTTGTTATTGATGCGATTTTTACCTTTCCATTTTATTTTCATGATTATTTTTCTCCTATTAATTTTCTTAAATATAAAATTGGGTGTTTCTGTGATGTTTAAATCAACTTGGGCAACTTGAACACACAAACACACACACATATAGGGAGAGGTAGAAAATACTCATATCTTTATATATGTATGTATTTGGCTCTGATAGCACTGAAAATTTTAAAATAAACACATTTTAGTTTGGGGTTTAGTTTTAATTTCAATATTTATTTAATTTAATTTTATTTCAAATATATATTTAATTTTATATTATATATAATTTAAATATGTGTATTTAAATTATATATATATGTATATATTTGGCTCATATTTACTTATATGTATATGTGTATCTGACTCTTTTGTTAAAATTAATTGACTGCTGCTTTTGTGTGCAGGTGGCACAGGTTAAATTATTGCTCTGTCAATGATAGGGGAGCCAGATAAGAGATTATAAATAGAGTGCTGGAAGCACATAGCAAGGATGTGTTGCAACTGAGTTTTGAGTCAGATAATCTGACAAGATTCAGAACCTTCAGCTGAGAAACCATACTATCTTACAGTTAGCTGTTTTATGTGTGTATTTATAGCATGATACTGTGTTTACACTGCTTGCTATTTCTCTTTTTTTTAATGCATTTTTCACTACTTCTACTTTAAAAAGAACTTGTCATTACATTATTTTAAGGGACTGTATAGAATTCCATTCAACAATTGTTTTGTCTTCTATTAAACCAACCTCAACCATTGCAACCTATTTTAATATTTTACTTTCATAAATGTGCTTTGATGAATTGACAATGTGGTATCTTTACACATAATTGTGCTATCCCCACAAATTTTTAAGAATGGAATTGCTGGTGTAACGTAAGCTTTTGAATATGAATCATGACATTAACATTCACAATGCTATCATCATTTATACTTCTTGTAACTGAGTTTGGAACAAATAGATTGAATATGGAGTCTCCTGATGTTGGCCCAGATATTGCTGATTACATATAACACATAAGCACCAGTTTGCAAATTGACAACTGTTTAACTGATGTAATCTCATCCCTCAAATAATGATGCCTGTTTTACCTATGTGCCAGGATAGTAAAAGGACTGAATATTGTCTTGAAAGATAAAAACTATAAGTTAGTGTGCAGTTTTCAATATAATATATTAAGTAGTCATTGCCTACTATCTGAGATATACTTATGGTAGTCATTTTGCTTAGTTAATATCTAGATAGATTAGAGCTAATGCTTGGTATTTGGTATATTATTGTGGGAGGAAAAAAGAGAAAAAAATATTCTTCCTTTTTGAGTAAAGAATCAAGTTATCCTATAAGTTATCTTTATAGGTTCTAAATCATTCTGATTTATAATGACATGCATTTTATTCATGCAACTGTATCACATGGTAGGAAAAGGTGATATAAAATTATTTAGCTTTTGAAGGGATGATAAAAAGATACCTTTGTATATTCTGTCATTACAATGCCTTTTTAAAGGGATAGTATATGATTAGAGTAGACAACGCCAGAAAATAACAAACGTCATATCTGAAGTGGTGCTTCGGTAAGTGTTTTAGGAATACTTGCTATGTATTTGATACTGTACTGGTGCATGATATTGCTTCATAACTGAATTCAATTTCACATAATCACTGTCCTTTAAAAGGCTGACTTTACACTTTGAATATAACTTACATCACTCTTACAAGGAAAGCTTAATTGAGTCATAAAGTATCCTACCATTTGTTAATCTGCTTACTGTTTATTAAGTGACTTACTAAGACTTATAGAAAGTTCAAAAATAGTGTATGGATATAGGAACAATTTAGAAATTCAGAATTTCTAACTCTTTGTCTTTTTCTTCTCAGGTGGAAGTTTTCCAGAAGACTTTTCAATATTATTTACAGTAAAACCTAAAAAAGGAATTCAATCTTTCCTTTTATCTATATATAATGAACATGGCATTCAGCAAATTGGTGTTGAGGTTGGGCGATCACCTGTCTTTCTATTCGAAGACCACACTGGAAAACCTGCCCCAGAAGACTATCCTCTGTTCAGAACTGTTAACCTTGCTGATGGGAAGTAAGTTATTCAGGGATCACAGGATGCTAAAGTAATTCTTTCATTCAGTCTTTCAGCAAATGTTTAATTAAGTGTGGCACAGTGTTTCTTTTAATTTTGATTGTGTGTGATACAGTTTTTCTAGGGACTTCTGATAAATAAATGAACAAAGTAATAAAATATATTACCTTTCATACTTTATAATCAGAACAGGTAAACAATGAAACAAATTTTACTTAGTGATAAATAGTATATCCGGTAAAATTGAGAGATAAGGAGAACAGTGAAGTGGGTAGGGAATGACAATCAGGAACACAGTTTTAAGAAATGAGAACAGAGAAAATTTCACTTAGAAGTAACATGTAGGGACTGCATTTGACTTAGTGGATAAGCCATTGGTTGAGACGTCTGTGTCCCATGTTGGAATTCCTGGGTTCGATTCTTGGCTCTGCTCCCTATTCGAGCTTCCTACTAATGAGGAACTAAAAGACAGTAAGTGGTGGCTCAAGTAGTTGGGTCCCTGTCACCCACAAGAGTGACCTGAATTGAGATCCCTGCTCCTAGATTTGGCCTGGCTCAGTCCCAACCATTTCAGGCATTTGGGGAGTATATCAGTGGGTTAGAGATCTTTCTCTGTGTAATGGAATTAAAAAAATAATCTACAAAGACAGGCTCTTTGGCTTAAAATATGTGTAAACTTTACTCTCACTGTATTAAGTAGCTTCTTATTATAAATCTTTGTTGGACTCAAACCAAGTAGATGCTTATCCTAGTTGAATGTGCTAGTGAAAATACTAAAGAATAAGTGTATATGAAAATATGCACAGTCCTCATCAGTGACTTGTCAAGAAGGTGGGTTTCATTCCTTTATGAAAACAACAAGCATGCTGTTCCAGGAGAAGGGGAAAGACAGCGCCAAGTCTCTGATTTCTGGGTGTGTTTCTGAATTGTTACAAGCAACATCAATGAGCTCTAGTATGGCAGTGCACAGCCAGATGATAGGGGTGGAGAACAAATGGGAGCCCAGATGGTGTAAACCATTGTAGGAGGCTTTAAGCACTTTGGCTTCTACTCTGAGAGAAATGGGAAGTTGCTTTTTGAACAGAGAACTGATCTGGTTAAATTTACATTTCACCAGTAATATTAATATTGGTGATCATAGGAACATTTATATAATATTTGATATATGCTATATTCCATTATAGGCTTTTTATACCTAGCTTTTAATTTAATTTTCCACAATTATTTTAAGAAATTAATGTTAATAAACCCATCTTACAGATACTGAAACTGAAACACAGAGTGTTAAGTAACTTGCTTACATCCAGATAGTTGAAAAATAGGAGAGATGGGGTTTGAACTCATGTAGCTATCTTGTGCTATGTTCTTCTGAAAATAGTGCTGAATTCTACATTCAATGTTGTGATCTTTGCCTTTTACTTAAGGAGCAGCTAAGTACAAATAAATGCTTATTAAACTTACCAGACATTTTAAAATAACTTTATCAGAAATAGAATAGATATTTGGTTATTAACAAAAGAAGCAAATAGCAGTGCAGATGGAAAAAATAATGCATACTTACTGTATCTTTGTCAGGACCACAGAAAATCTTTAGTCTCAGTGTCAGAAAAAAATAGGCTTTCATAAGTAATTTACATTATGATCTCTGATGCAAGTCACATGTTCTATTATAGTGTGTTTTTGTTGTTGTTGTTGCTCTTAACTGTTAGCCAACACTAACCTAAAATTTTAGTTAATACTTGGTAATTGTAGAAAACATTTTAAATTCATCTTATTATTCAAACCTTGTTTTGCATTTATACAACTTTTTTTAACTAAGAAAAATAGTTATTGCAGTCCCATTTCTTTTTTACTTTTTAAAAAATATTTTATTTATTTTATTTGGGAGTTAGAGTTACAGACATTGAGAGGGAGAGACAGAGAGAAAGGTCTTCCTTTGGTTCACTCCACAAATGGCTGCAATGTCCAGATCTGCACTGATCCAAAGCCAGTATCCAGGTGCTTCTTCCCCATCTCCCATGTGAGTACGGAGGCCCAACCCTTGGGCCATCTTCTGATTTCCCAGGCCATAGCAGAGAGCTGGACTGGAAGTGGAGCAGCTGGGACTAGAAACGATGCCCATATGGGATGCCAGCACCACAGGTGGAGGATTAACCTACTGCGCCATGGCGCTGGCTCCTGCAGTCCCATTTTATATTTGAAAATAATAAACATGGTCAGTATGAACACATCTCTAAAACAAAGCATACAAAATAATCAATATTTTGATTGATTATCAAATGGGACAAGATATAGATCTACAATTACTCTGATAATTTGAATAAAATCTATACAGAATACTATTCATTTATTTTTCACTTGTGTTTTCTTTGAGTAACAATTTATTAAATTCTTTTATGTTATACTGTTCACTTGAGACTGTTAAAAATGTGACATTTTTCAGCTGAACTGGAATAGCAATTTAAATGCAAAAAATATTGGTCTGCAAAAATTATCTGGATCTTCCATGTGAGTGGCAGGGGCCCTAGTAGTTGGGTCATTATCCACTGCTTTCTCAGATGCATTAGCAGAGAGCTGCACTTGAAGTGCAGCAGCCAGGATTTGAACCAGCACTGTGATATGGCTTGCCAGTTAGCCACATGCTGACATCTAATTTAACACTTTGATAACTTTACATTTCTCCCATCAAGAGCTTTGCTTTCCTTTAGGCCATTGATCAAATTTATCACTGAGACTTTTTTAAAGATTTATTTATTTATTTGAAAGTCAGAGTTACACACAGAGAGAAAGAGAGGCAGAGGCAGAGGCAGAGGCAGAGGCAGAGGCAGAGGCAGAGGAGAGAGAGAGAGAGAGAGAGAGAGTGTCTTTCCATCTGCTGGTTCACTCCCCAATTGGCCACAAAGGCCAGAGCTGCGCCAATCCGAAGCCAGGAGCCAGGAGCTTCTTCCAGGTCTCCCACATGGGTACAGGGGAACAAGGTCTTGGGCCATCTTCCACTGCTTTCCCAGGCCATAGCAGAGAGCTGGATCAGAAGAGAATCAGCTGGGACTAGAACCAGCGCCCATATGGGATGCCGGCACTGCAGGCAGTGGCTTTAACCTCTATGCCACAGCGCCAGCCTGGAGACTTTTTTTTTAAATAGTAAAAAAATCACTAAAACTATTGTGGTATATAATTCCTATCAATTTGTTTAATGAGTTTAAAAGTTTGTCAGTGTATTTACAGCAAACTTACTAGACTCAGTCATTTCTTCCTTTTTTAAATTTTGGCTCCCAATTACAAGGAAGAACATATGGTTTTGTCTTTCTGCATCTGTCTTATTTCCTCAATATGATGTCCTTCAGTTTCAACCATATTGCTGCTAATGATAGAATTTCATTCTTTTTTTTAAGGTCGAATTATGCTTGTATGTGTGTGCTTTGTTTTCTTTATCCATTCATCTTATGATGGGCACCTTGGTTGATTATATGTTTTGGCAATTGTAACTAGTGCTGCTATAAAAATGGTATAGCAGGTATCCCTTTGATACAGTGAGTTCATGTGTTTGGGTTAGATACCAGTAGTGGGATCATATGGCAGGTCTAGTGTTAGTTTTAAAAGAATTACCCATACTGTTTTCCACAATGGCTGCACTAATTTACATTCACAGGAGTTTGATTTTTAAGAATAGTTATGACATTCACTATGATGCTCATTCATTCCACAAGTGTTTATCTACTCACTACTACTTGGCCATCAGCCTTTGGCACATGGAGGTTGTAAATGATGTAAGGTGAAATCCCTCCACTCCTGAAGCTTACATTCTTTCTTTTTTTAAAGATTTATTATTTGTTTGAAAGTCAGAGTTACACAGAGAGAGGAGAGGCAGAGAGAGAGACACAGAAAAAGGTCTTCCATCCTATGGTTCACTCCGCAGATGGCCGCAATGGGCGGAGCTGCGCCGATCTGAAGGCAGAACCCAGGAGCTTCTTCCTGGTCTCTCATGTGGGTGCAGGAGCCCAATGACCCAGGCCATCCTCTCCTGCCTTCCCGGGCCATGGCAGGGAGCTGGATTGGAAGAGGAGCAGCAGGGTCTCGAACCGGCGCCCATATGGGATGCCGGTGCTTCAGGCCAGGGCGTTAACCCACTGCACCACAACGCAGGCCCCTACATTTTTTTAGAAATAACAAACAAGTCTTATGGGAAGAGTTGATAGTTCTATGAATAAAAATAAAATAAGAGATGTAGGGTTTGCTATTGTGTATAGGGCACTCTTCTTGGATGAGACTGCACTGAGCAACGTCATGACGGAAGCGAGGGACTGGCCATCTAGGGGTGTGGTGAAACAGCAGTCCCGGCAGGGTGAAGCAGATGTGCAGGGAGCAGTCAGGAGGACTGGTGCAGGAAGTCAGAGGCAACAAGTCAGACATGAGACCTTAGACGGCTAGGGGTCACTCCTGTGAGGCAGAGTAGGACTTCATCTTTTATTGTATTTAGTTATTTGTTTATTTATTTACTTATTAAGTTATTTAGTTACTTATTTTAGCAAGGCAAAAGCTTGATCTGATATTTTCAAAAAAATCACTCTAGTTACACAAGAGTAGAAGGAGAGACCAGTTAGTGAAAGAGGAGATGACTACTTCGACTAAGTTAAGAGCGATTTGATTGTGTTTCTACTTTGAATATAAGAACTCATATGGTTTTCTGGTAATATTGTGTAATAGGAGAGAAAGAATAATTAAGAATGACTCCAATGCTAACTAAATTTGGTATTTTGAATATTATATGATACCATGATGATAACATATTATCATTATCACAGCTTACATTAATTCAACAAAATATTAATTTTATATTTATAATCAGCTTTAAATACTTGAAATAATATTTAAATTCTATTAGTTAAAGCATATACTTACAATTCTGGGAATGGTTTAAATTAAGGCTTTTTGGCATCAAGTGTGTAAGTTTCATTCTCACTGTATTAAGTTACTTCTTATATAAATCTTTGCTAGACTCAAACCAAGCAGATGCCTATCCTGGTTGAATATGCTAGTGGAAAGACTAGAGATTAAGTGTATATGGAAATATATTTGATGCTCATCAGTGCTAGTGGAAAGACGAAAGATCAAGTTTATGGAAATATACTTGGTCCTCATGGATAACCATGCCAAGTACCATGAAATACACATTTAAGGAAGGATCCTGCAACTTTTTGGGTACTTTATTTTATGAATCTGGTCCTAGATACTTCTGGAATATTAATCTAGTGCTTTTCATTTGGAAAAAAACATAAAATATAAACCAGAATGGCTTGCAGAATACAAGTGAGAGTCACTTAGTAGTTTATGTTAGCACCAGATATTGTTAATAAAACCCAGTGTTTTACAGTATGGTTAGGGTATGTATTTTTCCAAAGGACTGGCCATGTGTCCTGTAGGCCTGTCATCACTGCTGTGAATTAGCTGGTGCAATAGCTGCAGAGTGAATTGAGACTCTCACTCCACACATGCCTGGACTATGCTTGCTTTCACTGTTCCTGTTTGCTGCCAGCCCTGGAAAGAAGGAGAGATATTGTGTCTCAGTTTTGGATCTTGCCCACAGTAGTGATCTATAACTGTCTTGAAATTAAAGTGGAAAAAGAAAAAGCATTTGAACTCAATGTGAATAAAGACAGAGTAGTATATTGTGTTTTACAATTAGAGTGTTCAGTTGCTCCAGATGGAGCAGTCATTCAGTTAGCAAACATCCCCTTTTACAGTCCATCTCAGGGGATCACTAGAGCAGAATTTTTGAAGTGGGATTCCTCTTTGGAAGAAAGCATTTACGTACGAAGAAACTATTACTTACCACATATCCCATCCTAATCTCTGTCAAATACCTGCATCAGGATCCAGTGTGATTAAGCCTTTGTTGCTACAACACAAAGTGAAGCAAAGGATGGGCACCCTCTTATCAGCACAGACAGCTAATCTCCCTTTGAGTACCTCACACTGTGCTGGGTAAACACTGAGTAGGCACCTGCTGACTGTTTATAAATGAGCCTACTTTTTGTGCAATTTCAGCTCACTTTTGCAATTTAAAATCTACAATATTTTACCATGAGTATTGGTTTGGCAGTATCTTTGAAGTTTACGAAAGAATTGCTTGGCTTTTTTAGGTGGCATCGGGTAGCAATCAGTGTGGAGAAGAAAACTGTGACAATGATTGTTGATTGTAAGAAGAAAACCACAAAACCACTTGATAGAAGTGAAAGAGCAATTGTTGATACCAATGGAATCACTGTTTTTGGAACAAGGATTTTGGATGAAGAAGTTTTTGAGGTAAAAATGAAGCAACTTTTAAGCTGAATATAATTAGGTTGGATGAATCAAAGTTAAAAACTCTAAAAGGTGACCTACTTTCTTCCTCTGTGGGTTTAGTGGTGATGTTTTCTATTGTTCAGCTAGAGAATGAGTAGACAATGGTGACTGTAGCGCCTGGGAAACCCTCACAGAGATTGGTTGATTTGAACACAGCCATAGTATTCTCCTGGGAAGGACAGACAACTTTACTTTTAGTACTTTGTTTGCAGAAAAAAACATTGTTTTTCATTTCCTTTTCTGGAGAAATGTACACTTCACATATTCTGCCTTTCTTTATGAATATTTCTTAGTTAAAACAAAGATTAACATTGCAAAAGATGAACCATACATTTTTAAATCACTTTTTTTTTAATAATGTGAAAGTCATGGTAAGAAGCTTTCTTGTAATTATATTTCACTAATTATTGTGATCACATTCTTTTAATCCTTCGGACATTGAGTCTGATGACTCAGGCTTTAACTTTCCTTTAGTCATTATTAAACATCAAGCAGATCTGAGTACTGATCCATATACACTGGTGATTGTTTTAAATACAATTTCTAAGCCATTTATCTTTCAAATTGGAAGAAAATAAAATTATATCACATAGTGTTGATTAATAGGGATGTTTCATATGTGAGATTTTCTGCATTTTATTGATGTGAATATTCCTGCATTCATATGCACATATATGTATATATACACATACATATCCAGTTTTATACAGATAGTATATATATTCATAAAATAGCAATGTAAACATAGAGTGTCACTAGACTATTGAATTCCTGTACTTAAATATTTATTCCATTTTCAGGTCATATATTTGGGGTACTATTTGTTTTTGATTTTTTTTCCACTACTGCTTTGAATCTAGATAAAATATCTTAATCCATTATGTCATACTGAATTAAATGATAGACTGATTCTGCTAATATGTAATAGTCATATTCTCTTAGGTATTCTAGTGTCTTGCATTGACTGCACATGCATGATGGTAAACACAGATAAAATTGCCTGTATTATTGAAATAATTACATCTGGAGTCTTTTGAATAAGAAAAATTTTATGTTAATAACATTTTAACATGTGACTTAAGTTTTCAAAGTGTTATTTCAACCTTAATTTTTTAATGTATCAAAATAGATAAGTCTTTTTTAGGAGGGTTCTTCAAAAAAGTCAAGTATGCTATTATGTAAAAACTTTTAATGGATTTCAGTTTTTGTTCCTGAAAATAAATTTTTAATACCATTCCCAAGAGGTTTTTGAATTACTCTCATATTTTAAACAAATATTGTTGGTGAAAATTTTTGCAGTTTTTCAAACTCCTCAGAAAATTTTTGAGATCATTTTTCTATGAAGAATAAATAATAATTTATAAATGCTATGCTGATTTGATTTTTTGGTAGGCTTGAAAATTTTGCTTTAAAATATAAAAGCCTTATCAAAGAATCCATTGAGAGTTTGATTATGTGTTGCTTATGTCTTTTTAACTGCATATGTTTGTCAAGATTTGAAAATGTGGCATGGTTATAAATATGGCTTTCTAATAGAATTATAAAATAGAATGGAAGTATCTTTTCCATTAATCTACCTTTCTCAATCTAGAAGAAGTTCATGACCACTGTACTTTTTTCCCTTCCTTTTTTTTGAGGTATAATTAAATTACAGTAAACTATATATATTAAAGCTTGATCAAGTGTTACTATGTATACATCTGTGAATCATTATAACCAAGAACATAAACATTGCTGCATCACCTAGAAATTTCTTTCCTCCTGATCTTTTATAAATCATTCTTTTTCCACACTAAACTCAGACCATCAAAATAACACAAATATATGTATAGTGTTAGTTAATCATACTCTTACCAAATAACTCATCAATTTCTAGATATTTAAATAAGATGAACAACATACATGACAATGTAAAATCTGTGTATATGAATGTTATTAGCAGCTTTATAAATAGCGGCCAAAACATGATAGCAACACAAATGCCTTTTAGTAGAATGAATAGATGAATAAATTTCGGGTTAGCCATTGCCTAATATTCTACTCATCAGTAAAATTGAAATTTGAGTATTTCTCGAAATATTAATAATTTTATACTTACTCCAGGAGCTAATGAGAGCCCCAGTTGTTCTGCATCCTTGTCAACACTTGTTATGGTCAATCTTTTTACTTTTAGCCATTCTAATTAGATGCATAGTAGTAATGCATTGCTGTTTTTCCTTATGAGTGATGATGTCAAGTATTTATTTTTAAGTGCATATTGACTATAATATATCCCCTTTTATGGATGTTCAAGTACTTTTCAAGTATTTGTTCCTTTTGAAAAAATGAGGCTGTTTTCTTCTGATTATTAAATTTTAAGAGTTCTACATATTAAGATTTTGTCTGGTGTATGTTTTGAAAATATTTTTCCAAAATGTGACTTGCCTTTTTATTTTCTTAATGATGTCTTTAAAAATGGGATACTTTTTAATTCTGATAAAGTGTAATTTTTATTTTATTTGGGGAGTTATTATTTGTACTTTTATCAATTTTGTTATTTTTTGTACTTTTTTGCTCTGAGAAACATTTACACTGAGAACACAAAGTTTCTCTCTTATATTATAACAGAATGTTGTGTTAGTTTTTAGAAACAAGCCATGCCTCTTTTGAGTTAATGTTAGTGTGTAATTGAAGTAAACATGAATGTTCATTGTTTTTGTGTAAGGGTATCCACTCCATTCATACCAGTGTGTTATACTTTTTTTTTTCATGCATTGCATTGCTTTGCTTTTTAAGTCAGAAATCTATTGACCAGAAATGAGTGGGCCTGTGATTGAACTCTTTATGATATTCCATTGGTTTATTTATCTAAATTTTTGCTAATACCAAAATCTTGTTATTATTGTAGTTTTGTAGAAAATTTTGAAATCAGGTATGTTAAATACTGCTACTTTTTATTATTTGTAAAATAGTACTGGTTATTTTTAATAAATTGCATTCTCACATATATTTTAGAAAAAGCTTATCAATTTCTATCATAACACAATTGCAATTTAAGCTGGGATGGTATTTGAGCAATATGTCAAAGAGAGAATAAGTGACATATTAAAAAACATTGTTTTCCATTTTTGTGAACAGAATATAGTTATGCATTTATTTTGGTGTTCCTAGATTCTGTCACAATGTTTCCTAGATGTTTTGATCATATCTTTTATTTAATTTGTGCTTCTCTTGATGGTATAGTAAATAAAATTATTTTTCTTATCAACTTTCAATATTTTCTAACAAATAAAAGGTGAAATGTTCATATTAACCTTGTATTTTACAACTGTTAAATTCATTTGTTGGTTCAGATATCTTGCTAGTCTTTGCTGTCTATATTCTTTTCTTAGTGCAATGACATTTATAATTATTACTCTTTTCTACTTCTCATATTTTTATTGTGAATGTTCCTCTTTGGTCACATTCTTTGCCTTGAGTTCTATTTCTATAATATTGGAATGCCTATTCTTTTCTTGAAACTTACTATTTGAAATTAATTTTATTTTCTGCCCATTTAATTTCAACTATTTGTGTTTTGTACTGTGTTGTGCTTCTTAGAGTCAGCATATTTGAGCATCCTCCTTTTAAATCTTCTGTGCTAATTTCTGCCTTTAATCAATGTAATATTAATTAAGTGCTATTGGTTTATTACTGTGATTGCCTTGGATTTAGTTCTTCTGTATGACTGTTTTTGTTTTCTTGGTACTCTTAGTTTCCTGATCTTTTACTCTTTTCCTTGCTCTGAAGTTTTGTTTACTTGGTGGTGGGGTCCTAATTTAATATGTTTTAGTATTACATCTTATTTTGTTTATTGGAATTGTTGCTATATAATTTGTGGGGAGCTTATTTAAAAATCACAAAATATATACCAAATTTGATGAGCTATTTCTTGTTAATTTTTTTTTTTTGACAGGCAGAGTGGACAGTGAGAGAGAGAGAGACAGAGAGAAAGGTCTTCCTTTTGCTGTTGGTTCACCCTCCAATAGCCGCTGCGGCCGGCGCACCGCGCTGATCCGAAGCCAGGAGCCAGGTGCTTCTCCTGGTCTCCCATGGGGTGCAGGGCCCAAGCACTTGGGCCATCCTCCACTGCACTCCCTGGCCACAGTAGAGAGCTGGCCTGGAAGAGGGGCAACTGGGACAGAATCTGGTGCCCCTACTGGGACTAGAACCGGGTGTGCTGGTGCTGCAAAGCGGAGGATTAGCCTATTGAGCCGCGGTGCCGGCCTCTTGTTAATATTCTACCATGAAATATATAATGCAGGAAACTTCTAATCTTCTTTTGTAAAAAAAAAATATTTGTTATTCATTTGAGATTCAGAGGTACAGAGGAGAGGCAGAAGCAGAGGCGGGGGGTGGAGAGAGAGATTGAGAGAGAGAGAATGAGAGAGAGAGAAAGAAAGATAGATATTCCATTCCCTGGTTCACTTCCTAAATGGCCATAATGGCTGGGGCTGGTCCAGGTTGAAACTTTGTCTGGGTTTCCCACGTGGGTGCAGGAGCCCAAGGACCTGGGTCATCTGCTGCTGCTTTCCCAGGTGCATTAGCAGGGAGCTGAAATGGAGCAGCTGGGATGCTACTGGAGCCCATGTGGAAATTGGATGCTGCAGGAGGAGGCCTTACCCACTAAGCCACAGTGCCAAGTGCCATCTAATCTTTTCATACTCATGTTTTTAGTGCACTTATTATATGTATTAGATCTACATATATTGAAAATACTACCTAATGATGATATAATTTGGCTTTAAAGAGTCATAAATATTTTTTCCTTTGCATTTTTTCTTTTTCAAAATAGTTGATGTTGGTCTGTCATTTTACATGCACAAAAGCAAAATTGAAAATGACCAAATAAAGAGTCATGAATATTTAACAGTTTCAAGAGAAACAATACTTTTACATCTACCAAATCACCATTTTTGTTAATCTTTCATTTTCAAAAATCCATTTTCTCTTGGGATGTAATTTCCCAATGGGTTGCCTTTAGCATTTCTTATAGAACAGATATACTACTGATATAGCCTCTTGGTTTTCTTATATATGAGAATGTCATCTTTGCTACTATTATAGAGGGATATTTTTACTGACTGTCTGAATTCAAAATTTGATCATTTTAGAATTCTATCCATAACACATTCTGTTGCAAGTTCCACATGCAAATTGTTTTCCTATACTTGATATATCACTCTTTAGCTGCTATAAAGATTTTTTCTTATAATTGCTTTTTCTTTGATTATGAGATCTCTGTGCATGATTTTGTTTTAATTGAATCTCTTTTGTGTTCATGGAGCACTTCAAATCTATAAATGAATGTTTTTCAGGAAATTTAGCAAGTTTTCAGACATTTCTATAGTGTCCACTTAGTTACTATTTATTCTTATCTTTTCTTCCTTTTCAAAGTGTTTTTCTTTGCCTTGTGGAGAAAAGGTATAATAGTGGTTTAGTGGTTTTAAAGACATTTTCTGAGTTTTAATATACAGGTCATCTCAGGATTGGCATCGTTTTATTGTCTGTTTCTGTTGTGGTTAATAAAGAAATATTTTTAGAGATTTTGTTATATTTACTGCAAAAATATGGAAAGTTCTGACATACTCTGCCCTCCCAACTACATTCCCCATTACTGAAACCCCACACCACAACAAGAATTTGTCACTACTAAGGAACCTAAGTTGATATTATCATTCAAAGTCCATAGTTTACATTGTGGTTCAATCTAGTGTCGTACATTCTATGGGTTTCAACAAATGTGTAATGATATATTCCACCATTTTAGTATCTTTTAAAATCATTTTATTGCCCTAAAAATCCTCTGTGTGCTGCAGTCTTATACAACTTTTATTCCACCATTAACTCTTGATGACTTCATATCATTTACTGTCTCCATAGTTTTGGCTATTCTAGGATGTGTATAGTTTCAATCACACTGCATTAGCCTTTTCAGGTTGTCTTCTTTCACTTAGTAATACGTAATTCTTCTGTGTCTTCTCATGGCTTTATAACATTTCTATTTAGTATAGAATAATATTTCATTGTCTGTATGCACCAGAGTTTGTTTATATATTCTTCTATAGAAGGGTACCTTGTTTGCTTCCAACTTTTGGAAACATTGAATAAACTTGCTATAAAATTACATACAGGGTTTTTGTGGTACGTTTTTCAAATCATTTGAGTAAGTATCAAAAATGTGGTTGCCTTAAGAATGTGTTTAGTTTTGTAAGAAACTGCTAACTGCTTCCCAAAATCGGGTATCATTTTGCATTCTTTCCAGCAGTGAATGGAAAATTTTGTTCTGCAACTTGACCACAATTTGTTGTTGTCACCATTTGGATTTGGCCACTCTAATTAGTGTGTAGTATAGTGGTATCTCATTGTTGTTTAATGTGTAATTTCCTAATGACGTATGATGTTTAATATAGAATTATGAATAATTTCAGGTAGTTTATGTGAAAAGAATAACTAGATTATTTTTCATATGTGAATGTCTAGCTGTTTGAGCACTATAAATTGAAAATATTATATTTGCTCCATTGCATTGCATTTATTCCTTTTTCAATAATCAGTTTAGTATAAGTGTAGATTTATTTCTGTGCTCTCCACTGTGTTGCATTTACCAAATTTTGCCAATGCCACTGTGTATTGATTACTATAACATTATAGGAAGTCTTGAAATCAGGAAATGTCACTCCTTTGCCTTGCTCTTCTATAATATTGACTTGGATTGCTAATCTGATTCTTTTGCCTCTTTTTATCATCTTTAGAATCAATTTATAAATATTCATAAAATAACTTGCTGGTATCTTGATTGTGATTTTCTAGAGTTTATAGATCACGCTGAGAAAAACTGATATCTCAGTAATATTAAGCCTTCCTTCTCACGAACATGGGCTATACCCCCATTTATTTACCTTTTTTGATATCCTTCACCTGAATTCTGTAATTTTTTCATGTGTATTTTCTGTACATTTTATTAGATGCACACATGTGTATTTTATTGTTTAATTGCTAATGTAAATTATATTGTGTTTTTAATTTCAAATTATAATTTTTATGACTGTTAAATAGGAAATTGATTGAACCATTTATATAGACTTTGTATCCTCCAGTTTCACAATAGTCATTTATTAGTTCTATGGTTTTGTCAATTCTTTTGAATTTTCTGTATACATCTGTGAACTACAAAGATCTGTGATTTACATATTATTTGTGAACAAAGCCAGTTAATTTTTTTCCTTCTCAACCTCTATTCCTTTCATTCACTTTTCTTGTCTTATTGCTTTAGCTAGAACTTCCAGTATAATTTTGAAAAGTAGTATTAGGATAAGAAGTACTTGTTTGGTTTCCAATCATTGTAGGAAAGATTTGAATTTCTCATCAGTAATTATGATGTAAGCTCTAGATTTTTGTAGTTCTTTAAAAAGTGGAAATTACTACCCCTGGTTGGCTTAGAATTTTAACATACATAGGTATATGATTTTGTTAAATGCTTTCCCGTATCTTTTGATATGCTTGTTATTTCTTTAATTCGTTACTATGATTTGTTAAATTGATTTTCAAAAGTTTAATTAACCTTGTGTACCTGGAGTGAATTCCCCTTCTTTAAGTTGTGCAATTATTTTTACACATAGTTGGATAGTTTTCTCATATTCTTGAGGCGTTTTGCATTTATATTCATGGGAGATATTGCTCTGTAGTTTTTTTTAATTTAATATCGTCATCTGATTTTGATATTAGGGAGACCATGGCCTTGTAGAATGAGTTTAGAAGTATTCCCTCTGCTTCTGTACTCTGGAAGAAACTACAAAGGATTGGTAAAATATTTTGCTTAAGTTTGGTTGAATTTACTAGTCAACTAACCTTGGCCTGGTGATTTCTGTCTTGGAAATCTACTCATTTTTATTCAATTTATTTATTGGATGTAAGTTTATTCAAATTTTCTGTTTCTTTATGTGTGAAATTTGCTGATTTTGTATATCAGCAAATGGTTCTTTTTATCCAGGTTGTCAAGTTTTGGGGCATGTATTCCTTTATCACCCTTATATAATACCCAGCAATCTGTAGTGATATCCTTCTTTGATTTCTGATGCAGTAATGTGTTCTCCCCCCCCTTCTCTCCCTCTCTCCCTCTCTCTCCCTCTCTCTCTCTCTCATTAGCTTGACTGTAGACATCAATGTTATTGATATTTTAAAAAAATAGCTTTTGGGTTTTGTGATATTCTTTATTTTCTTTTTAATTATTCATGATTTAATTGCTAATTCTTTTGTTCTGATTAATTTGGATTGAATTTGCCCTTCTTTAGAATTTTATTAAAGTAGAAGTTTGGATGATTGGTTTTAGACCTTTTTTCTTTTCTAGTACCAATGAAATCAATGCTATATATTTCCATTTAAGTTCTATTTTTATTTAACTTTTTTTTTTTGAGATTTTCTCCTTAAGCAATGTATTGTTTAGAAGTGTGGTTCTCCTATCCAAGTACTAAGCAGGCATTGAGCCTTTGATTGTAATATAAATTTGAAGTGTGTTATCTAAAAAAATAAAAAAAGAAAGAGTGAAGGAGGGAGAGAAGGCAATATCTACAAAAAAAAAAAAAAACTACAAACAGTAGAAATGTGTTTCTTAGCATCTGTGTATTTTGAACATTTCTGGATATATTTCTGTTTTTAGCTAATTGTATTTTTGTCTGAGAGCAGCAGGCACTGCATTAATTATCATACTTAAAATGTGTTAAGGGATGTTTTATGGCTAAGAATGAGATCTACCTGCATGAAAATCCATTAGAACTTTAGAATGAAATGTAACATGTGTTGGAAGAAGTATCCTATCGATAGCACTTATATCCAGTTTATTGAGAATGATTTTCGGTTCCCTTTGTCGTTACTAATTTCTGTCTGCTCTGTCCATTTCTGGTAAAAGGATGTTAATGTCTCCATCTTTAGTAGTGAATTTATTTTTCCTTATAGTCCTATTGTTGTTGTCTCACATACTTTGATGCTCAATTGTTAGGTATGTATGTATGAAGAATTGTCATGTTTTATTGGACTATTAACCCATTTCTAATACTAAATAATACTTTTCTTTATCATTTTTAACTACCACTGCTATGAAGTCTCTTTTGTCTGAAATTGGTGTAAATGTTCCTTTTTTTTCTCCCCTTTCCAGAAGCAAAAGATTTTTCTCTGAAATTCAGTATGATAACATTATGGAGCTCCTCCAAAACTCCCCAAAGTGTAGGGTTTTCCATGACTGAGTTTCCTTAAAGTCTTTAAGTCTCAGTTTTTAACTCTCAGAATAAAAAGTAGGTTCAGGAACTACTCTGAGGCTTATGGGGGTAGTTTCAATGATAGTTCAATTCTGTTAAGTTTTTCTAAATGGGTTTGTGTCTGTTAAATGCTTAATTACAGAGACAGTCTGAAATATATGTGGTTCATCCACAAAATTAGATGACTTCTTTTTTTCATTTCTCTCACTTAATTCTCTCTGCACATTCTCTAAACTGATTCCTCTGTCCAGAAAATAGAATTTCTTTAAATTTTTATCTGCAAAAAGCTTAGGGGAAAAAATGAAACGGAACAAGAAAATAATTAATAAACCACAAAATAATGTACCGCCTGTGAGTTCATGCCTCTAAATTTTGACTATTCCTCTTAAATTGCCTGACTTCTTAGAAAGTGTTCTTTGCATTTTGTTTAGTGTGCGTAGTTGTTAACAGGAAGGGTGGCTATAGTGAGCTTATGCTGCTGTGGGAGTATGAGCATTCCCAAGATGCTAACATTTTGAAAATGTTAGCTTATCATGAAAAGTTTATGCCATATGGAGGATTAAGCATGGTACTTGGCCCTAGTTTCATCCTCCAAATTTCTAAAATTGCTATATTTCTGTTATTTCAGAATTCATCTTTTAAAGTGTCTTGCCCTAGTTTCTTTGTGGAACTTCTCTAATTAAGAAAGAAAAAAAATCAGCACCATTTAATAATATCATATTACTCCATGCATCTAGATTTTAAGAGAAAAATTTTATTCATTAATCATATCTCTAAATATTTATAAATATTTTGAAGGTCTTTCATAAAATATGGATTCAGGAACAGAACAATGTAAGTCAGTGTGCACAAATGACAACATAATCCACTGTTTTACTTGGAAAATTAAAAATGAAGCCACAGACATCATTGAAGATCTAACAGATGCAGGGATGGTTGACTGAAAAAGATAAAATGTTTGCATATTTAATCACATGCATAGTAGTTGATGGTACTGATGCTGGAGTCAGTCAGTCTTAGTTTGATTTTTGGGTTTGGAAATGAACCAGCTAGAAATCATAGACAAGATACTCAAAATCTCTTTTTATTCATCTCTAAAATGGAATAACCATTCTACATATCTCAAGAAGTCTGTTGAACTTCAAATGAGTTAAAATATATAAAGTGTTTATATCTGTGTATTATAGCATTGACTATTTTACATTTGTTTTTTAAAAAATACTTTTGATTATTTCTGAAAACAGATGAAAATAGCAAATACCAAACATGAAATAAAATTTGGTAGAATTGGTGTTTGAATACAGTCCAAACCTTAAGTAAGTGTAATAAACACAAGTTCAATACAATTAGTGTTAAGATCCTCAGAGGACAGGATATACTTGGTGATAACAGAGTTCATCAACACCTTTAAATGTTCATTGAACTCACGGACATGCTGGATTTCTCTAATACAGACTAATAAAAATAAGTGCAGTTATTTCTAAAAGGAGATCTTGTGAGTTTCATGCAGAAATAGTCCAGTGTATATGCACAACAGAATCTTGTAGTTTTATAAATCATGTCATTATTTTCTTCCTGTAACAAAGTTAGCATTTATCAGATTGTATTTAGTTATTGTTAATAATCTGTTACCAAGTTAAAGTTCCAAATACAATTTTTTTATACTTCTGTTTTTTCTGTTTTAGTAGATATTTAAGTTCCATGGCTGAACTTGTATACACAAGTGTATTGAGCTACAGCATCAGTTTCTTTTTTTGTCAGTTATCCTTAACCAAATCTGAAAGAAGCATCTGCTTTTGTTTGTTGGAAAGGTAATTACTTTCTTATTTCTGGACACTAAGTAGTCTGACAGTGTGGCGAACAACACGCAAAAATGCTCCATTATTTATGACTAACCCGCAGTGATTCTGTAGGGCATTTCCCTGCTTCTCCTCTTAAACGCCACTACTTCATTATACAGCAGCTGGTGGCATCCTGTTACCAGTCAGACCACGTGGGATTAGATCAGAACCACTGTTTGTGATATGCAGATAAGTGTTTTTGACTCTTCTGACCTTTTTATTATAATTTCATATCTACTGGGATTTATGACTGAAACTTTTCCAAGAAACTCAATGAAGTATTTGGTGTAGATGCTGATTTCAGAACTCTGTACAAAATATTACTTGTTCCCTGAAAGGAGAATTGTCATTTTGGATTCAGTTTTCTACTTTGTTGGTTAGCACATCACTGTATTATCTGCTGTGAACCATGCACCGTGAAGTTTCACATATCTTATGTTGTGTCTTTTATAAATTTTTATCTCTATACATAACACCAGCAAAAAGTGATACTCTGGTCCTCCCCCACACATATACCTTTAAGATGTTATTATTCACTGCATTTTATTAACTTTTCAAGGAATAACCATTTTCTTTTGCGTTCTTTTCTTCTTATCTATATTATCACATTTTTAATAATTATCTGTCAATGTATAAATTTAACATTAGACTATAGATTCCTTAAAAGCAATTTGTATCTTGTGAATTTCTTTATTCCAGGGCAAGTGTTTGGAGCAGCTGAAGTTAAGACAGCACACTGTGTGCCATAATAGAGTATCTGGGTTTAAGTCTTGACTCTCTTCCCAGTCCTAGTGTCCGGCTAATGCAGACCCTGGATGTATCAGGTGTATTCCTGCCACACATGTGTGAGGGTTGAATTGAGTTCCCAGCTCCTGAGTTTGGCCTAGGCCTGCCCCAGCTTTGTAGGGCTACTGGGGAGTGGACCTGCACATGGGAGATCTCTGTCTGTCTCTCTGTGCCTCTCTGCCTTTCAAATGAATAAAATTAATATATTTTTAGAAATTTAGATACTCCAAGGGCAGTATCACACACAAAGTTTGGTGCAGAGCTTATACTTAGTGAAGATTAGTAAATATGCAAATTGATATATGATCTGGAAATGGCTAACTTGTTGGAGGTCCCAGGGAATATGAAGGGTGCCAATAGCTGTAAGATGATATGTGTCATTTGTAAGTTAGGTGTTTCTTTATGTAGTTAAGTAGTTGGTTATTTTCTGTTGCAGCAGAGTATACATATGGCAAGCATAAGGGCTAGAGACATTAATAGTTGTAATAAAGATTTATTTATTCATTTTTTAGGAGTTAGAGAAGGAGAGGCAGAAAGAGAGGGAAAAAGAGAGAGAGGGTGTGAGAGAGAGAGAGAGAGAGAGAGAGAGAGGTGTCTTCCATCCGCTGGTTCACTCCCTAGTTGGCCGCAATGGCCAGAGCAGTGCTGATCTTAAGCCAGGAGCCAGGAGCTTCTTCCAGGTCTCCCGTGTGGGTGCAGGGGCCCAAGGACTTGGGCCATAATATACTACTTTCCTAGGCTACAGCAGAGAGCTGGATTGGAAGTGGAGTCTCGAACTGGTGCCCATATGGAATGCGGGCACTGCAAGTAGTGGCTTTACCTCTTTGCCACAGTGCCGGCTCCAATAGTTAAAATAAAATATGATTCTGTTTTTTAATAAAGACACAAAAATATTCAAAGGAGAAAGTAACAGGTGGATCCATGATGCCGAAAATTAAAAGGTCCTTTAAACATGAGAACACATGTGTAAAAGATGAAAGCTTTGAATGAGCGCAGCAGTTTTGTAAATGGTAGTATGATTTCATGGCATTTGCAGATGATTTGGTTGGGTGTGTAAGGACCTGTTTGCAATTTACATCATGCTGATGGGATTGAACTTTAATCTCTAAGTTATGTGAAGTTTCTTGTTGTAGGGGAATCCAACTTCAGAGATGTTTATGTTTCTTAAGTGATTTTCTTTGGGGGGGGGGCTGTGAAGGAGTATTTTTTGGATGGAGTTTCAGCTGCTATGATTGGCTGAGACTTGCCTGCTTGTTTCAGAATATATTTTTAGGTTAGGTAACAATTTGTTTAAGTTGAGTTACCATCCACTGTACACGGAGAAACTTTAGGCCAATCTTAAAATATGTACTGAGGCATCTTCAGTCCAAACAATTCTGTTTAGTGCTAGACTTCTTGATATTTATAATATACACAGTTAATGTGAAATTGTTATTTGTTATTAGCTCAAGGAAGTATAAGAATTTCAAGAATATTGAAATTATTATTTAAGTAAGTTTCTTAGAATTTTGTCTATTTAGGGCATGGTCTAATTCATTTTTGTTTATAAGATGACTGTACATAATTATTAGAAGAATAACAAGTATCTAATAATCTAAATATTGTCTGTTAATGCTTTTTCATAGCACTCACTGTTTTTATCTTCCTCACCTGTTAGTCTGTTCTCTAAGCAACAAAGCTAGCAAAACAAGTCCATCTTTGCCAGACTATCACCTTACTGAAAGCATGATCAAGTGAATGAACAATGTCATGTCCTTGCTTAGAATCTGTCAGTGTGGCTTGACATCTCAAAGTATAAATTTAAGTCCTGTCGGTATTCTGGAGGGTCTTCTGTGAGCTGTACCATATCTGCTGCTACTTCTTTATGAATTCATTAATGGCTCCAGTCCTCCTGGTTCCCTCTGACCTACAACCTGTCCTCCTGGAACATACCAAGTGTACTCCTGCATGGGGCTGCCTTGCCTATGGGCCTGACCATCCACTTGTCTGTATGGAACTCACTCCCTGATACCCGTAATTTTATTCTCTCCCATATTCTTCAGGCATTTCCCTCAGTCAGTGTCCCTTAATTAGTGGAACTTTCCATAATGTCACTTGTTAATAATAAGTCATTTCACTTAGGTATATTTCGTATCATTTCCCTCCTTCTGACATACCTCCCTTATCCTTTATTGCTTTATACTCTCTGTAGTATTTATAGCTTTATGACATATTATATGTCGATTATTTTGTCTCTTCCCTTGGAAAATAAGGTCTAAGAGGGCAGGAGCTTTTACAATATCTACAGCATCTGGACTAGTACCTTTCACATATTATTTTGTTTATCACTGATAAATGGATTTTCCAGTACTCATTAATTCAAGGAGTAGAGGTCAACTGTGGTGAAAAAGGAAGCAAGAAGCAAAGTCAAAATACTTTTTTGAGCTCTTTTATTTATTTGATTGTGTGTGTTGTAGAATAAAGTCAAATCATTATCGTTCAGTTAACAACCTTTGTTTAACACAGGTAAATCAGAATGTCTAAAAGAAATGTGTACCACTGTGGTAATGTTTTAGAAAATTTTAGAGATTTTCTATAATACTTCATAAGTAATTGTTGAAGCAGAAATAAAATCAACTAATATAGTTCACTTCTCATTTTCTTAAAACTTGTTTCTTAAGCTGGCTATAGGACTCCTTGCAATATAATATCCATGTGGGTCCATTTCTGTCTGTGATTGCGTGATTTCCATCATTCTTTCGTTTGAAATATGTTTCAGATGCAATCTCTGATGCATTTTCAATGACATTAAAACTCAGAATTTTTGCAGCTTTCCTTTACCACATAAGATGGTAGGGAAATATTCATTAACTATATAGAATATTTTTTTTTTAAACTGTGTTGAGTGTCAAAGCCTACCAGAAGTCTTAATATACAGGAAGCATAGGTTTTCAATTAATCTTCTGGTAAAGGTTGTTACTTCAGAATTTTATGCTGTGTTTAAGATTTAATGTCAGTTTTCTTTCTGGGTAGGCAATCAAAACATTAACAAGACCACTATACTTATCAATAAAACTCTAACATCAAATGTATACAGAAGTTTTAATGCCAAGGGATTATTTTGTGGTTTGGATAGAACTTTGTTGCCATTGTTTTTACAGTGACACATGCTAGAGTGCTTAGCTACATATATTTTTCTTTCTTTTCTTTCACTTTTTTCCCTGATGAGCTTGGCTTGTAGAATAATGACTTTAAGATTCCTGAAACTGAAGTTTTTGGAGCTTATTTTGGAAAAATTGTAAATGAATTTCACAGTAACATTCCTTAAAATTTATTGTGGTGATATACACTTTTTCTAGAATCTTCCTTTGCCTATTTATGCACAATTTAAAGTTTTAAAAAAACTTCTTTAATCAGTATTTTTTCTTAGAATTTCTGAGGAAATGCAAAATAAGTAAGAGCATTCTTAATTTATAGGTGTTGAAATATTATTTGAAATACTGTTTTTAATGATGAATAAATTGTATGCCTAAAGATACATTCATTAATTTTTTACTTGAAATTCTTTATGTATGGAAAATTTCAAACACATATTTTGTATCTACTGTAAGCACCTAACACAGTAATAAAATTAACAATTTTGTATTATATAATACCCAGATTATTTTCAATTTTTCCAAATTGTCTCAAAAATGTGTTTTTCCCCAAAGAAACCTTTTATTTAGGTATATGAATTTGATAAGTACAACTTTAGGAATATAGTTATTCTTCCAATTATACTTGCCCTCCTACCCACACTCCCACCCTTCCTCCTCCTCTCTCTCCTATTCCCAGTTCCATTCTCCACTAAGATCCATTTTCAATTAAAATTATGCACAGAAGACAAACTCTATACTAAGTAAAGATATCAACAGTTTGCACACACACATACACACACACAGCTGTTTGAGGAGAAGTTTTACAGTTAACTCTCATAATACAAATCATTAAGTACAGAGGTTCTGCTTGGGAAGTTAATGCACAATGACTTCTGGTGTTAATTTAACAGTTAACACTATAATATATGACAACAGTGACTACCTGAGGCTCTGACATGAGCTCCCTAGGCTATGGATTCCTTTTGAACCCAAAAAGTTTGTCAGTATTTAGACAAGGCCATACCCATACTGGAAGTTCTCTCCTCCCTTCAGAGAAAAGTACATCCCTTTTGATGGCCACTTCTTTCTGCAGGGGTTTCACTCAGAGTTTCTTCATGTAGAACATTTTTGCCACAGTATCTTGATTTTCCATGCTTGAAATGCTCTCATAGGCTTTTCAACTGGATCAGGATGACTTAAGAGCTGATTCTGAGGTCAGAGTACTACTTAAAGCGATTGTCATTCTTTTTTTTTTTTTTTTAAAGATTTATTTATTTATTTGAAAAGCAGAGTTACACACAGAGAGAAGGAGAGGCAGGGAGAAAGAGGGGTCTAAGGACTTGAGCCATCTTCTACTGCATACCCAGGCCAAAGCCTAGAGCTGGATTGTAAGTGGAGCAGCTGGGACTTGAACCGGCACCCATATGAGATTCTGCCCGTGGCAGCTTTATCTGCTATGCCACAGAGCCGACCCCAGTTATTATCATTCTATGAGTATGCTGTTTGAACTGTTTCTCGTGTTGAATATTCTCTCCTTTTTACTCCTATCTATTATTATTACCATACACTTGATCCTATTTATATGATCACTTTAACTCTTAATCCCATTTATATGTTCACATTAACACTTAATATGGTAATTTTAACACTTAAGATGACATTTTTACCACCCAGCATAATGGGAGTTCAGGTCTCATGGCAAGTTTTTAAACTGTACCCTTTGAAGTAAGTCCATAGGAATATATGCAGAGCTATACAGCTTTACAGTTACAGACTTCCTCCTCCCTCTCTTATTCCCACTCTTATTTTTTTACTGAGATATATTTTCAGTTGACTTTATACACATATGATTAACTCTATGTTAAGTAAAGTGTTCAACAAATAGTATGAATGAAAAAAAAAGAAAACTGTTCCTCGGCAGACATGGCAAGGGCTATTCAAGTCATTGCTTCTTGAAGTGTCAATCTCACTTCTACAGATTTCCTTTTAGGTGTTCTATTAGTTCTCACAGATCAGGGAAAACATATGGAATTTGTCCCTTTGGGACTGGCTTATTTCACTAAGTATGATGTTTTCCAGATTCATCAATTTTGTTGCAAATTGCCAGAGTTCATGTCTCTAACTGCTGTATAGTATTCCATAGTGTATATATCCCATAATTCTTTATCCAGTCTTTGGTTGACAGGCATTTAGTTTGATTCCATGTCTTAGCTGTTGTGAATTGAGCTGCAATAAACATGGGGTTGTAGATAGATCTTTTATTTACTGATTTAATTTCTCTTGGGTAAATTCCCAGGAGTGAAATGACTGGGTCATATGGTAGGTCTATATTCAGAGTTCTGAGGTATCTCCATACTGCCTTCCACAGAGGCTTTACCAGTTTACATTCTTACCAACAGTAGATTAGGGTACCTTTTCCCTCATATCCTTGAAAACATTTGTATTTTGTTGATTTCTGCTTCAATGGCATTCTAACTGGGGTGAGGTAAAACCTCATTGTGGTTTTGATTTGCATTTCCCTGATGTCTAGTAATCCTGAGTGGTTTGGCCATTTGGATTTCCTCTTTTGAAAAATGTCTATTTAAGTCCTTTGACCATTTCTTAACTGGGTTTTTTGTTTTGTTGTTGTAGAGTTTTTTGATCTCTTTATATATTCTGGTTATTAATCCTTTATCATTAAATATTGTTTGAGTATCCATTATGTTCAGTTTCAGTCTAGGAACTGTGGAAATTTCGGGGACAAAACAGACAAATCTCTGTCCTCATGAGGTTTAGTTTTCAGTGAATTAATTAAATAATATAGATTGAGTGGTTACATAGAGGAATCCAGACCATACTCTGCCTTCTGCACTTTTCTAGAAAGTGACATATGCACTGTTTATTTGAATCCCTAAACTTCATTAGTTTATGATTGTGTGTGTATACATGTATGGAAGACAGACTTTGTATTGTAATAACTATAACTATATGATATTTCTCAAACTCATATTCTCTTTAGTTCTATATTGTTCCAGTAAATAAGAGTAATTTCAGATGGTAGGAGCATTTTAATAGGAAATTCCAGTTTTCCAGTTGGTCATGACCCACATCTTTCATTGTTCTATAGATATTACATGTTCAATGTAAAGACTAACTATATTCTGTAAAGAAATTTTCAAATGTGACTCTAAGGAAACATTTTCATTTTCAAAATTAAAATAGTAAGATATGTATCAATTATTTATTATTTGCATACATACTTTAAAATGTTCTTAAACTTGTATTTCATAAAATTGTAAATTTTTGTTTTAATGAAACTTCCATTTAACTAAAGGAAGCATATCACTCATGCTTGCATAGTGGAGGAGTGCAACACAGTAAAATAAGGAATTGTTTTTTAAGAATCCATTATTTGGAGAAAGTTTCATTTTATATAGAGTTAGAGTAATACAATGCATAGAAATGCTATCACCAGTTATTTCTTTTCCATCTTTGACAGACATTTTCTCTAAAAGGCTTAAGAAGAGATAGCAGAAAAATAAAAGATGGTGATAAAAATTAATACATGAAGAATGATATCTAAATATCTGGTTTACTTACTTGGTTTGGATGAGTGGCAGTACAACATTAAAGTCATAATGAATTGGCGAAAACAGTCTTTTATATTCATATTTCAAAGAGAAAAGTCACCTTACTAATAAGTCTAAAATTTATAGCCAACTCAAAAGCTATGAAATGTGAAGTAAATGTCAAATTCTATTGTCATCTTTCTGTGAGTTAGTAAAAATTGCATGTAATGCAAAGGCCGTATTTGACCTTTATGCTGACATTAGCTGTATGAACTTGTCCTTTCAGTCTAAGTGTACAAATACAAGTTAAAAATATTACTTGACATCTAATGTTTCCTGTCATTCAAAAAATACTTTTCTCAAGTTAATTTTAAAAAGTAAAATCTAATATCTTCCTTTTTAATTTTCTTATTTTAAATTATACTATCTTGGAAAGTAGTTGTTCGTAATAAGTATCAGAAGAATTTGTTTTATGAGAGGAATAAAACTGCAGTAAGATACTTTAAATGTTACATACTTAATGAAAGTTTGAATGAGGAATCCTTTTATAAGTTGAGAATCATGCTTTTTTAAGATTTTAATTTAAATTTCTTAATACTAGGTTTTATTTTTTAAAATCCACAAGGAATTAACATATTGTTTTAGTCTTGATTTGCATTAATTTGATTAGTAACATTAAATGAATAACAAAAAATTTTGTATTATATATGTTTTTAATACTTTTTTGTCATGTTGACATGAAATAGAACATACCTTTATTAATGAAGTACATGTAGTAGAATCACAATTATCACAATTGTTTTGACTTTTTACTAGCACAATGAAAATGTATTCTATATATTATTTATTTTTAAAGATTTCATTTATTTATTAGAGAGAGTGAGTTACAGAGAGAGGGAGAGACAGAGAAAGGTCTTCCATCAGCTGATTTACTCCCCAAATTGCTGCAGTGGCCAGAGCTGAGCTGATCCGATGCCAGGAGCAGGAGCTTCTTCTGATCTCTCATGTGGGTGCAGGGGCCCAAGCACTTGGATCATCTTCCACTGCTTTCCCAGGCTATTAGCAGGAAGCTGGATCAGAAGGAAAGCAACTGGGACTCGAGCCACTGGCCATGTGGGATGCAGGCATTGTAGATGGCCTAATCCACTGTGCCACAGCGCCAACCCCCTGCAGTATCTTCTTAATAGCAGATCCTGGAGATAGTCAATTATTACCCCTGTTATAAATCAGAAAGAGTCAATTTTAATTTTGTTTTTTCTTTGCTCTTTATTCTGTTGTAAAGACAGCGCTTGAGAAGTATAAATATTAATAAACTTGTATTAACTCAGTCTGTATTAGTTTTATGACTATCATAACTAACTGCCAGAGACTGGGTACCTTAAATAGCAGAAATTTATTTTCTTACACTTCTGAAGGCAAGCATTGTGTCAAATAGTGGCAGTTTCTTTCTTCTGAGGCCTCTTTCTTTGCTTATAAATGGCTGTCTTCTCCCTTTGTCTTCACATGGTCTTTCCTTTGTCCCTGTCTATGTCCTAATCTCTTTTTTTATTTTTTTATTTTATTATTTTTTTTAATTTTTTTTCTTATTTAGAATATAAATTTCCAAGGTACAACTTGTGGATTGCAATGACTTCCCCACCCATACCTCCCCCCCCCCCCCCGCTACCCTTCCCCCTTACCCACTCCCTCTCCCCCTTCATTCCCATTCAGATTCATTTTCAATTCTCTTTGTATACAGGAGTTCAGTTTAGTATGTGTTAAGAAAAGATTTTAAACCATTTGCCCTCACATAGCATCCTAGAGTGAAGCATACTCTTTGAGTACTAGTTGTAGCTTTAAATCACGTTGTACAGCACATTAGGGACAGAGATCCTACATGATATTATTTTTTTTTAATTGATTGCTTTTTATGTAACTTCCAATTTTTTTTTTATCATTTCCAATTGTCTTTCCATACGGAAGATCGATTCAGTATATATTAAGCAAAGATTTTGTCAATATCCTAATAAATCACTCTGGCCTCAGAATCAGCCCTAAGGCATCAGGATCTGGCTCAAGAACCCATGAGAGTATTTTTGGCATGGAAAGCCAAGACACTCTGGGGAAAAAAAAAAAAAGAAGAAGAAGACATAAATGAAAGATCTCTGCGAGTAAGATCCCAACGGAAGGAACAGGGCCACCAGAGAAGGAGGTGCCTTTCTCCGAAGGGAGGAGAGAACCTCCACTTTGACTATGACCCTGTCAGAACAAGATCCAAGTCGGCGAACACTAAAGGCTTCCATAGCCTCAGCAACTCATGACTACAGCCTAGGGAGATTGCTGACGCCATAAACAAGAGTGGCAAATTGTTAAATCAACAACAGTAGTCACTGTGTACTTACGGCCCATGTATGATCTGTCCTTAATGTGTTGTCCAAGGTGAAGTAATGCAATAACTAGGACTGAAACAGTATTTCTGTATTTTGTGTCTCTACGCGGATGCAAACTAATCTCTTCTTATAGTAGACAATATAATCTCTTATAGTAGACCAGCCACATTGATTAGGGCTTATCCATTAATCTTTAAATCTTAATTAATTTTTAAAGACCCTTCTCTTAATGCAGTCACAGTCTGAAGTACTGGGGGTTAGGATTTCAGCATTATGAATTTTAGGAGACACAGATTAGCCCATAGCACTCAGTTTAGGCAAGGTCATTTTGCCATTGATTATTAATGAAAAAGATGGTTATGCTTGCTATAGAAGAGATGGTGTTGTGGTGCCGTGGGTTAGGCTGCCTCTTATGACACTGACATCTCATAACTGAACACTGGTTCAAGTCCTGCTGCTCTTCTTCCAATCCAGCTTCCCGTTAATGTGTTTCTGAAAGCAGAGAATGATGCCCAAGTACTTGCTGCCCTGCCATGTATGTGAGAAACCTACATGGAGTTCAAGGCTCCTGGCTTCAGCCTGCACCAACCCCTGTCATTGCATCCATTTGGGCAGCAAACTAATAGACAGAAGTCAGTCTCTCTCTCTCTCTCTCTCTCTCTCTCTTTCTCACTTCCTTTTAAATAAGTAAATAAATAAATGAAAAAAAGTCTGCTTTAGAAAAAGTATAGCTGTCAGATTGAAGGAAACTTTTCTGATTCTTAATGATTCCTGCAAATTGGTTTGGCTTCAGAGATAGAACCTGATGGTGTACAGAGAGACAGGAAGGACTGTTTGGAAGTAACAGTAGAATATTTTCTTAAGTGAAAAACTGAACTTATTGAAGAAATGATCATTAATTTTCATTCCACTTCTTAGACTTAAGATTTCACTCTCAAATCTTTTCCTTTTATTATGCTTCTTATCTGAGTAAATGAATTTGTTACTCAGCCATTGTTTATTCCAGAACCTGCAGAATTACTATACACTTCTCTCTTACACATTTGTCCTGCACTTATCCATGCCACTCCCATTCCACTCCAATGCTAGCATTCAGTATCACAATGCCACGGGATGGTTTTTCCTAAGTTTTCTACTCTATGTACTCATCCACTCCATTCTTGCTACTGCTGCCTTGATGTTCTCAACACTTTGTTCAAATAGACTTCTAAATCACCTGACTTTAAACTGGAAGCTTGCAATTCACCCTTCCCTTTATTATCAAATTGATTTTGTTGTCTTTCAGTATTTATCAGTTAATTACAATGTTCAACAACATTGAATGATGCATCTTGACCTTCAGGATTAAATTGACACACAGAGTCTTTTCTAAAGTTGCTTCCTTAACTTGTTTTGTAAAATCTTTCTCCTTCCACTCTATCCATGTTCACCATCATCACCATACAAAGCCATGATATTTCCCTCTGGATCTTTTTCATCTTGCTATACTCCTGGATGCTCATAAAACATTAAGATTTTTCAAAGAAGCATTTCACAAAAATCTTCATTCTCATTGAGATACCCACATGTTAACAAGGACAAGAATGTGCTACAGAAGATTGGAAACTGGATGATTTTATAGAAAATAGTTGTTCTGTTACTTCTTCCCGTACTAGGGAGATAAAAAATTTATTCTAGAAATTTCTGAAATTCAATCAGATATATAGTCAATTATTATTTGAAATCTTCTTCTCCAGATATTACCAAAAGCAAATTGTTCTTTTGCAATGTAAAAAATGTCAAAGTTTTAATGTAAAAGTTAAGATCTTTCAAGATTCAGAATGCAATTGAAAGCCTTATAGAATTGTAATCACTGGTTGCTAGGACAGACAAGACAAGCCACTGCTTTTCAATAAACATTTATCTAACATCTGAAGTACATGGCAACTGTTATGGTTATAAATGGATTCTCACTGCTTATCTTGTGATCTTGTTATGACCATATATCTACCACAGGTCACATTATTCTATCAGATGAAACTGAACGTGTCAGTTTATCAGAACCATTGGTCATTATCCAGAGTTAGTTGCTTTGCAGTACAATTCAGAGAATTCTTAGGCTGGAAATTGATATCAGTCAAACAATGGGTGGCTTCACATAAGATGAGGAGTTACATCTGAACATTCAGAAACATAATATTAACACATTGATGTGCGACCTTAAGGCACTAGATTGATTTTATGTACCACACTTTTTCAGTAAGTGTGTTTCTACACACACACTCACATAGCCCTCAATTTCTTTTTACTTGTGAATTTTGAAGATCACTATGTAATTTATTTCAGAGTAAAGAAAATGGAAATATCTAGGCTTTGAAAAATCTTACTGTATATCCAAAACAGTTAAAAAAAAACAATAAAAATTTGTTAATGCACATACTTTTTTTGGTTTTGAAAGGAGGATATGCTATTATTTACATAATTGTTATTGCAAAAATGTGGTGAGATCCATTGGCAATGCATGAGACATTTAGGAGAACCTCATATATTTAGTGTCTATTTAGTTCTTTTACATTTTCATTGCTTTCCTCCTATAGATCCTTATCATCTATAGAAAAATACTATAGTATATACCCTGTTAACACAGGTTACAATTACAAGGTAATTGCATCAGCTCTACCTTAATCTTGAATTGGTGGACATTAGGGTAGTATACCATTTTCATTCCTGCCACTTTTTACTTGGTAACTTTTACTCTTTTCCAACTGTGGAACTTTTTATAACACCATTGAATCTAAATATTTATAATTCATTCAAGCTGTCATGATGCTTTTATTTACAGACTGTCTTGCGACATGTCATATGATTAATATATAAAACCCTGTAAAATGCCTTGTGGGAAAATAGTACTGTAGATATTTTACTGAATTTTCCAGCTTCTTTGCAGCAGTTTTTTTTTTTTTATAGCTAACCATTAAACACCTGAAATAAGA
The DNA here is from genome assembly GCA_949820135.1 of Sylvilagus floridanus. Taxonomy (NCBI): domain Eukaryota; kingdom Metazoa; phylum Chordata; class Mammalia; order Lagomorpha; family Leporidae; genus Sylvilagus; species Sylvilagus floridanus. The sequence goes on along the minus strand of OX463225.1, from coordinate 94,074,782 downwards.
ATTTATAGTGGAAAAGTTGGCAAGATTCAATTTAGTGAAGTCAGATACCTTAAATAGAATAGTAAGTATTTAGGAAACCAGTATTCCTGTCAAAAATACTATTTTTAAATATATATAATATATATTATATATCATATATGTGTGTGTGTGTGTGTGTGTGTGTGTCTGATACCAGTACTTTTGTGTTTCAGCAACAACTCATTTGGTTTATTATATATCAAGTAAGGATTTTAGAATTTTTAGTCCTGGAGAGGACCTTAGAGATTATCTGTCAATGCATTCAATTAAGTCAGGTGAAATCAAAGGAAAACCTGGCAGAAAACTTAAGCATTAGTATTTTTGATTGAAATCCTCAATGATGCCATTTCTGAATGATGGGATCAGTGAAGCCTCATTATTTAAAATAGAATGAAGAATTGTGCATTCAAATTTCTCTTCATTATTTTCACTGATAAAAATTTATCTATGGTTACTCGGTGTTATAAATTGATCAATTGGTGATTGAGAAATGCCATCAATATATTTATGGAATTTGTAATTTGCTGTGTGTTCAAAAGCAGTCAGCCTCAGATAGTATTAGAGCCTGTGTTATATATTTACCAAAATTTATATTGTGACATGACATGAGAGTAAATATTTTTAGATTGGAACTGCTAATAATAGTATGATCATTCTACCATTTATAGTACTCAACTTGGATAATTTCTGCTTTTGCTTTCTTTCATGTTTCACTAACAATTATATAAGCATTTTCTTACTTGGATATTCCCTGGGCATACTACCAGGTTGCATGTAGTTTCAAAGCACTTTTCTGAGTGAATAAATGAATAAATTAACAGTTGAAGGAAGGGACCAAACAAGTGGAATAAATCCAACAAAATCAGAGAGATCAGTGGATAAATTTCTGAATTTAATGAAATTTATCACATGGATGACTAAATAAAGTATCTCATGCTCTAAAACTTTATGGTAGTTGTATACTTTTGACATTTAAATTAGTTCATTTTGTAGTGATAATGAGAAATTACAGATAGATATCACTAGTAGGTACAGGAGTGAGAAAAACATTAGAAGAAAAAAATTGGAAATGGAATATCAATAAAGGTCTCTTGAAATGCTCCAACATTCTAAATAACTCCCAGTTAAAAGGGACAGGGAAAACAGGAAAGAGTTTGAAATAATTCAAAGTAGAATCAGGAGTTCTAAAAATTCAGACTTATGTGCCCAAACTGAGAACTTAAAATCTCCAAGTTAAATAGATATCACCCTAGAAATTCCTCTGCTCCTGGGTATCATTTTTTTTAAAGATTTATTTATTTATTTGAAAGTCAGAGTTACACAGAGAGAGAAGGAGAGGCAGAGAGAGAGGTCCTCCATCAGCTGGTTCACTCTCCAATAGGCCGCAATGGCTGGAGCTGCGCCAATCTGAAGCCAGGAACCAGGAACCAGGAGCTTCTTCTGGCTCTCCTACACAGGTGCAGGGGTCCAAGCACTTGGGCCATCTCCTACTGCTTTCCCAGGCCATAGCAGAGAGCTGGATTGGAAGTGGAGCAGCCAGGACATGAACTGGTGCCCCTATGGGAAACTGGCATACAGGCAGCGGCTTTTCCTGCTACACCGCAGTGCTAGCCCCAGAGTATAAATCTGGAATATTTTGTATATGGCCCACAAATTCATATCCAATGAGCTGTATGTTGAATTGGACTCATGTGGAAGTAGATAGATAGTTTCAGGAACAAAATATTTGGGTCTGTCTTTAGTTTATGGTCCAAAATCTCTTGAAATAACTCTTTAGATAATTTTATTAAATATTTGTAGTCTTTCACTTTAATTATATCACATAGATTTCTAAAAAGTGACTTTACTATTGCAATAAAAAACTCCTTTTTTTCTTAATAAAAATGCACTAGGGGCTGTTGTGACATAGCAGATTATACTGCCACCTGCATGCCAGCATCTCATATGAGTGTCAGTTCATGTCTCGGCTGCTTCACTTCTGATCCAAGTCCTTGCTAATGTGCCTGGGAAAGAATCGCAAGATGCCGAAGTGCTTAGTCCTGTCACCCAATAGGTCTGGCCCAGTTCTGGCCATAGCAACCATTTGGGAAGTGAACCAGCATATGGAAGATCTCTGTCTGTCTCTCTTTCTGTCTCTCTCTGCAACTGCCTTTCAAGTAAATAAATAAATCCTTTTTAAAAAGTGTACTAAACCTCCGCTTTTTATTTATAATCTAGATTCTTCTGGTATATGCATTTTTCATTTATCTTAGAATATCTCTTCTTACTGATTCCTCCAACAGAACGCAATAGCTGACTAAGTTTTCACTTAAAAAGTCTCATATAAATTTGCTTAAGAGTAATAATTCAGTATAATTTAATTGAGCTCTTTAGTCTTTTTTTTTTTTTACCTTGGAATTATCTGTATTTATATATCATTTGTCCTGTAGTGTGCAAAGTTCTCTTGAATGAAATAAAATTGAGCCTTAACAAATGAATGCATATGTTACAGGTTTCTTTTGGAAGGAGAATTTATTTCTAAAGTATCGTAAGACGATAAGTTAACATTTACAGCTATTTGTAAAACAGATATGAATCTCTCAATCATGTAGACTCTTCTTAATATTAAATATAAGTAACTTATTTTTGTTTTTCAAGTATTTAAAAATAAACTACATATTTTGTTGGATAAATCTTGCTGTGGACATATGTGCATTTCAATATGCTGACATCATGTCTGCTTCTTTGCAGGGGGACATCCAGCAATTGTTGATCACAGGGGACCCCAAAGCAGCATATGACTACTGTGAGCATTATAGCCCAGACTGTGACTCTTCAGCACCCAACGCTGCTCAGGCTCAGGAACCTCAAATAGATGAGGTAAGAGGCCTAAAGCAGGGAAGGTGTGTCATTTCGATGGTATTGACTTGTCCTAGTAATGTTTTGACTTTTATCTCTTAATTCAATTTTTGTTAAAATACACTTTATATTTAATTGTCTAGGAAGTGTGCCTCATAGATATCTGCTAATCCTTCCCTCTTTTTAAACTATTTTGTTACTTGGAATGTTTAGAAATAGAGATATATCATTTATATACTGTACATATCAACATATCATTTTTGGGTAGAGGGAGATTATTCCTAACAGTTCTGTCTGCCTTTAGCTCTTAAAGAGTTGACATAACCTCAAGCCAAAGGTGACATATCTTCTGTGTATTTGCCATTTCCCAGGCCTTTGACAGTTCATATGGGTGAAAAAATGGCATTACCACTATCTTCAAGTTTCCATAATTAGAAGTATTTTTTTTTTAATTTCTCATAGGAAAATTAAAAAGAAAGCAAACTGGAAGGGTTTTAGGCTTTAGTTGGGAGCAAAGCTATGTTGTTAGACATTTTCATCAAGCAGAGAATGTTAAATTTTAGAAGAGGAGCTTTGAAAACGTCAAAGTGCTATAAAATAGCTCAAATAGCATTTTTCTCCCTTTCTCATATACCATTTGGTGTTGCTTTTGAGTTTTAGTATTTAAGATAGATTAAAGTTTTATCTCTTGATTTATTATTTTTTCTGCATGTGAATTCTAGCTGGATTTTGTATTTGAATGGCTGAAAAATATTTTCACACCAATTTTCTTTTTAGGTATGATAGTGAATTCTGTTGTACTGATCTTTTCCATGACGTAATATTAGTGTTTTTCTTAAAACAGGGTAAAGTCTTAAGAAGCCCACAGGAAGGCAAATATGAGAGAGCAAGGACAAATTACTTGGGTATATTGTTTGCCTGTTTCACAGTTCTCAAGTGTCTCATTCTCTTTATTCCCTCATGATTCACTAAACAGATTTTCTGTGAATTTAAATACAATAGGTAAAATATCAATCTGGTTTAGTGTTTTTATCTGAGGATTTAATGATGATTTAATAGTAAAAGTTATAGCATTTAGTGTACATATTCATGATTAGTGATATTTCTTTGCTATTTTATAAAGAAAGCTAACATTTACTTTTTAAGCAAGTTACGGCTTTGATTTTTGGAAGGAGGAGAGTCCATATTTTTATATATCACATTGAGGTGTTTGGTGTGCATGTTAAAATGCTGTTATGTCAGGTGAGGTGAATTATTTTAAGTGAAGATAATTTTTATCCATGTTATTAAGTTCAGTTACAAGCAGGCAGAGCTACCCTTTTCTTCTTTAGTTGAAGATATGTTTATTTAAGAAGCTATTGAGACGTTAAACTTGCTTTTACGAGAAGCACTTGGTGAGAAAAACAACACACTGTTCTAATAGAAACTGGATGAAAATCTAGTTGGCTAATGCAGTACTAGATTCCTTTGTTACCAGTTTCTACACTGAGTGTGTCACAGTGAAATGTTTTATTCTTTTGTAAGGCAGAATCAGCTTACACTTTCTTCCCTAATTAAATTACACTGATACCTCAATAATAAGATAATCATTCTACACTAGTATTAAAAAATAGTCAAATTAGTAAGCAATCCTTGTATGAATTTGATTTGGACCCTACACTGGTCCTTGTCCCTCGCCCAGCTCCTGGGAGATGCCAAGCAGTTTGGAATTCAAGCCAAAAAAACACCTGAACTCCACCACTAGGCAACACTAAGATGCCCCCCCCCCGCAGCACCAGACACCAGATGCTCGGAGAGAAACCCACCACGAAAAGGTGGAAGTCTGAGGACGTCACCTGTGCCCATCCACCAGTGTATTGTTCCCATGTGATTCATTCTTAATGTTTTATACATACTATAATATTTTATATGGAAGCTGATGTTTCTAAGAAATGATGAAAAAGAAAAATGAATCACAAAAGAGTCTTTCATAAAGGAATTTTAATCGACTTCCCATAGATACTGCTTTAATCATCTTTTCACTTAATATTTACTATACATGCTGATTCTCATTGGTGCACAGAATTTAGTTGATGGTGCTATTTTTCCAACAAATTATGTAAGAACAGACTTTTTTGACATTTTTAGAAGATCCTGTCTCCTCACATACTCTAATTTCTGCTATCCTACTCAGAGATCAAAGCTGAAATCATTCAATTACTGCATGCCTTTTTGCAAACATTCATCTAATTCATTACAACTAGTTTTTTTAAAAAAATATTTTATTTATTTATTTGAGAGGTAAAGCTATAGACAGTGAGAGGGAGAGACAGAGAGAAAGGTCTTCCTTTCATTGGTTCACTCCCCAAATGGCAACAACGGCCGGAGCTGCACCAATCCGAAGCCAGGAGCCAGGAGCTTCTTCCTGGTCTCCCATGCGGGTGCAGGGCCCAAGTACTGGGCTTTCTACTGCTTTCCCAGGCCAGGACAGAGAGCTGGATTGAAAGAGAGACAGACAGGACTAGAACTGGTGCCCATATGGGATGCCGGCACCACAGGTAGAAAATAACCTACTGCACCATCGTGCCAGCCCCTACAACTAGTTCTTTCTTCAAGCTGTTTTGAAAATTACATCGAGAGAAGGTAAGAGTTATCTCCAGAAATAGATTATATGGATTCATACAGACCAGCAGTGCTTTCAGGCTACTCTGTCTCCTAAAGGCGGATGCTATGTAGATAAAGAAATAAGAACAAAAGCAATGATTCTTTCCTTTCACTCTTGAGCAAGCACTGAGAGAAAGATGCTTTTAAGTTCTTGTTGAGACAAACATGTTAGTTTCTCCATGATTCTATTCTGATTCTGCTTGGCCTTTTTTTGGAAAGATTTCAAATGGAGCAGTGAATTACAGAAACTAGAAGAGGTCCCATACAATATAAAAACATGATACAAAGTAAATTGACTACTTTTGTGTGTGTGCGTATATATATATATATATACACACACACAAAAATGTGTGTGTATATATATATATACACACAAAATATATATATATTCCTATTGTGTATATATATATACAAATTTATATATAAATATATATATATTCCTGAATGCTAGACTTTAGCTAAATGCAAGTAAATGTTCTATGTTTAAAATTGGACATTTATGTCTTTATTTATTGCTTTTTGTTTTCAAAATTCTTACTGTATATATGCATGATTCTTAAGTCTGTTTAATTTTAAAACAATGAAGTACAAAAACAAATCCTATTTTAATGCCTTTATTTATTTTGAAAATTCTAATATTTCGTCTTCTAATGTGGATTGATTGCTATAACTGCAGAAAATTACTTATTAGACATTATATAATCTCCATGAAGGTCTGTTCAATATGTAGACAATTTGGCATTTAATTATTTCATTTACCTAATCATTCTATTAATAATCTTTACAACTAAATATTTTAAAACTACTTTATATTTTATCTTGCTTGCAAAAGTATGAAAAATTAAAATGTTTAAAGTATTTTATACTTACATTTTTCTATTTTCCCAAATTTTATGTCAATTCTAATGTGAATAAAGCTTTGTTGAATTACTTCCAAAATAAATTCGTTTGTAATGAAGCTATTATTAAAGGGATAAGATCACAAACTCATTTATTAATCTCATCAAATTGGAATTGAGTCAGCACAAAGTACACTGAAGCAAGCTCTACATTTATATTTCAATATGACCTTCAACTGAATCGTCTAGCAAAGTTCATTCTTGAGGGCATTTCATTAGGGCCAGATGTACAGAATTGCCAGGGAATCAGTTTTGAACAGACTCCATTATATGTCTTTTTGAAATTTGTGTTCATTTGCATTGCTATATCTAATGGACCTTATTAGAAGGCAGTGCAATCACAATTTTCTAAAAGATTTGTGGTCTGCAGTTATTCCATTGGCACATTAAAAGGGATTAGTTGAAATGCCATGAGAGGTTTAGTTGGCACATATTGGGATTTTACCCAGTGTAATAGAGAATTACAGATAAATTGCTTTTTGCATCTATATGTATGTATTTAAGAGTTTAATCTTGTTGACTTTACTGTTTATTTTTATGTCATATGTCAACTTAGTTTATTTATATGTATTTTTATTTAAACAAGTTCAATATATTTCATAATATCTGTATTCTTGATTGACAAACAAAATTTTCATAAAGATATTGAGCATTGATAGTGAACACTTGTTCCTTAAGTATGATTCTTTCATGTCCCTTTATTAAGAAGCATATCATTTTCCAATTAAATTCTTTTTTAAAAAACAGTAGAGTGTATTTTATTTTTCCCAGAAATCTTTTATTTTTTCAGGCATTTCATAAATATGACTTTAGGAACATAGTGATTCTTCCCACCATACCCACTCTCCCATCAAATTCTTTTAATACAGAACAGGTGTAAAATACTAATTCAGATGTGAATTCAGTTTTAGTAGTTTAAGATTTCTAAGTGAGATACCCTTTTTTTTCAAATTGAGAAAATCGGTGATTACAAAGATTAGAATAATATATTAACTGTAAGCATCTCTATTTTTAATCTATAAGGCTTCACAAGTATTTGGTACTCATTTTGATCTTAAGTCTCTAGCAAATTGGATATTTTGTATATATTTTACTTATATATATAATATATTAGAATATATTATATATAATAAATTTCTATTAATTTTCATTTATTCTAACACCCCAAATAGAATATAAAGATACTTCATGTTTGTTGTATTCCCTTTCTTTTTATCCCCTTTCCATATCACAATAGACATGAAGTCCATTCTTACTTGGGAAGACTCAATATTATTGTTTTTAAACATATATTTTATTGATTAAAAAGTACTCATTGAACTTACAGTAAAATTTGTATGTGGGAAGCATGCATAGCATTTTTTCAAACTAAAATTATCCTATGTATTTAGCAGCTAGGTCCAAGTATATAATTGCTATGTTTGAATTAATATTCAGTAATTAAAAGTTTGAATGATTATTCAAAACTTTTAGTTTTCTTACAGTCTTAACCCTTTTTCTGCTTTTAGAAAACCTGCTTTATCATTCTTGTTAGTATACTCAATATAAGCCTAATACTTCAATGCAATACGAAGTAACTTTTAAACAACAATGCAATGGTATTTCAAAAATTTGTGGAAAAGTAGAATTAAAAATGGATTTATTTTTGATACAAAACATTTTGCAATCTATGTATAGTTTTCTCCTCATATATATTTTTCACAAATTTTTTGAAGAACCTCACATTTCCTTGTCACTTAACATTTACTTCAAGTAAAAGTTAAGGTGATTCCTACTTGTCAGTAGTATTACTTGCAACTAACAAAATTGCCTGATATTTTCTCCTTTGCAATGTAGTATGCACCTGAGGATATAATCGAATATGACTATGAGTATGGGGAAGCAGAATATAAAGAGGCTGAGAGTATAACAGAGAGACCCACTGTAACTGAGGAGACAATAGCACAAACAGAGGTAAAAACCAAGTGGCGCCGTTGTATGTGGTGTCCTGCTGTCCGTCATCTTGTGGTTCTCATGTTGACTGTCAAGCACCTTTCATTATCTTATTCCTGTGAACAGTTAACTGTGATCTTTATTTGACAGCGTCTGACCTGGCGGAATAATGCCCATTTTTGCTTCTTCCTTTCGTCTGTGCTCTTTGTTCCCCTTCTCACTTTATTTATGTTTTCCATTCCATCTTTCACCAAATTTTACAGAAAAAGAAATCCAATTTCAAAAAGAAGATGAGGACAATGGCCACTAACTCAAAGGAAAAGTCAAAAAAGTTTACACTCCCCAAATCTGAAAAATTTGCATCCAAGAAGAAGAAAAGTTACCAAGCAGCAGCAAAAGCCAAACTAGGGGTAAAGGTAGCAAAGAAAAAGCAATCAAGATCTATCCTAGATGAGCTGGAAGATCTCTGATGATGAGTCATAGTCTTAACCCGATTAGATAAATATTCATTTGGCTAATACGATAACCTAACTGAATACTATATGCTATAGATTTTGGAGTACCCTACTTGTTTATCAATTGTTTTTATCTGCATTTATCATTAGGCGAATATCGTTGACGACTTCCAGGAATATAATTATGGAACAATGGAAAGTTATCAGACAGAAGCTCCTAGGCGTGTGTCTGGATCCAATGAGGTAATACACATAGACGGTATTAATTCACAGTCTACATTTTCCAATATGAGACATATATTTTGCTATACCTCACTCTGGAAGAATCTATAATTCCTGAAACACTTGATGTTTCTATTCCTTTACTAATATAAGAGAAGTAGTGGCATTAGTTCTTTTCATTGAAATCAATGTCAATTTAGGTTTTGCATGACTCTTCATGCAAATGCTAAATGGATCAAACTAAATTGACTGTTATTTTCTTGATTGAGCAAGCTTTTCAACATGTTGTGACTAAGAGTATTCACAACATGATCTTTTGTGAGTGATATCCTCTAAAGTAAAAATGTATCATCAAATGATACATTTAGATTTGTATTCTGTCTTGCTAATAACCATCCATTTTTATGACAGCAAGCATTTTGAAAATATGTACATTTATTGGATTTTAATAACTATTTATATTTTCAATCTTGTTAAGAATGTGATATTATATATGTTTAAACTAATAAACTTTAACATTTCCACTTATTTTCCATAAAAATGCTTAATCAAGTGAAGATACAAATCAATCTTCCTGAATTTCATATTGCAATACATTCTGCTCAAGAAAAAGGCAGTATACAACTCAGTTTTCCTTTGTTAACTATGTGGCATATATTTCTTTGTAATTTCGTTAGAAAACAAGTTTAAGAAATATGTGAATAGTATAATTATTATAAATTTACATAAAATGTGACTAAATTCAAACTAGTTAATGACATACATGTACACACATGATTTAATAATTATTAATGGTAAGAATGGGTTTTAAGTTTTACCTTGTCCTATTGAGTCATTTTCCAAGAGTTTATCTTGATTTGAGATGCTTATTTAACTACACAAATTCACCCAACTATTTAGTTCAGTGCTATGAATTAGAAATACTCTGATCAGGATTATATGCCATCTGTGCACATAATATATAGCCTTTACTAGAAGCCCCCAATATTATTATTATTGACATTTTTTCCATTGTATTTACTTATTTTTAAAATTTTATTTATTTATTTGAGAGGTAGAGTCACAGATAGTGAGAGGGAGAGACAGAGAGAAAGGTCTTCCATTCTTTGGTTCACTCCCCAGATGGCTGCTGTGGCTGGAGCAGCAGGAGCCAGGTGCTTCTTCCTGATCTCCCATGTGGGTACAGGGGCTCAAGCAACTGGGTCATCTTCCACTGCTTTCCCAGGCCACAGCAGAGAGCTGGCCTGGAAGAGGGGCAGCTGGGACTCGAACTAGTGCCTATATGGGATGCCGGCACCGCAGGCTGAGGATCAACCCACTGTGCCATGCTGCCAGCCCCTCCATATTATTTTTAAAGCACAGAGACAAAGAGAGAGACAGAGACAGTTGACCATCTTCCTCCCCCAAATTCTTCAGTAGCCAGTGTTGGACTGGACCAAACCTAGGATCTCAGAACTCAATCTGAATCTTTAGGAACCCAAATGCTTGACCATTCACCTGCTGTTTTCCTGGGTGTGCATCAACAGGAATCTAGAATTCAAAGCAGAGCCACAATGAAAATCCAGGTTCCCCAATATGAGATATAGACATCCCAAACAGCATCTTAGAAACTTTGCCAAATGCCCACCCAAACCATTTTATTTTGGTAAATAATTGCTAAATTAAAATTTATTCATATATTATCACTCACTTGTTTTTGTATAATACTGTTTATTTACTTTCCATTAATATATTTGCTATATCATAGAGTTATTTAAAATGAAATTTAAAAGTAACAAAATAAAATATTTAATTTGAATCTATTCTAAATGACATAATAATGTGGTTCAGATTTATGGTGTTAATAAGGAATTGCTTGTGAGAAAGTAAGAAAATTATACTAGGTTTATTTTCTATAGCCCTGAGGAAGCCTTTACTTTTAATATTTACTTTCTACTCTATGAGATTGTACAGAAAAATTTTCTATTTTGTTTTAAATTTTGCTTTTTATCTACTTTAAAAAACTCTTTGATGTAATATTACTTCTCTACCTACATGGATTATTACATGAATTATTACATGATTATTATATGAATTATTCATAATTATTTCAATGATAAATCTGTTTATATTAGCATTAATATTTAGAAAGTTGAGCATCAAAATTACATGGCTTACTCTCGTATCATTTTGTTTCATAATGATGGTCTGTGACACATGAAAATTAAGTCAATTTTTAACTATATACATATTTTTTATGCAAATCTTAAACCAAAAAATAAATACCAAATTTACTAACAAATTTATTTTAATGGAATAAGCAAATACACATGTTGACTCCATGTGAATATTTGCAATTTATTGTTAAATGTGCTTTGAAAGCAATATTTCTTTGTAAATACAAAGGTACAAATATTTCTTTCAATGCTACTTAAGGCTATCTTTCTAGGCCTTACATTTGCTTGAGTAGTAGTAAAATCTCTACTCGTCAAATGCCATCAAATTGCACATGCTTACCTGGCTTTACTAACAGTAACTTCCTGTTCTCCGATTCCTTGCAATATAAATGAATAGCCAAATCCAGTTGAAGACGTATTTACTGAAGAATATCTAACTGGAGAGGATTATGATTCTCAGAGGAAAAATTCCGAGGATACAGTATATGAAAGCAAAGGAATAGACGGCAGGGACTCTGATCTTCTGGTAGATGGAGATTTAGGCGAATATGATTTTTATGAATATAAAGAATATGAAGATAAACCAACAAGCTCCCCTAATGAAGAATTTGGGCCAGGTGTACCAGCAGAAACTGATATCACAGAAACAAGTGTAAGTTAGCATGGTGCTGTGTGTAATTGCATGTCTTGTTTGTGGAATATTTTCTTGTTTATGTTGATATCTTTTCAGATTTAAAATGTGTTGAGTACTTACGTTAATTAAGAACACTAACCCCCACTGGACCATCTTCATGGTTTTTCCTAATGGGAATTTCCAGCACTTCTATCTTGGACCACACCACCAGATTTTCATTTGAAAGTATAATATTGAATAGAACATATATAATATTTCTTGTCACTGATAAAATTAAAATATAGTTATTATTGTGGGTAATAAGTCTAGTTTATGATTTTTAGAATACTTTATCAAATTTAATTTGATGATGCTTCTTACTGCCTTATTATCATGATTGAGGTCTATTGATATTTTTATTGTCCTATAATGTGTATTTTAGAAACAACTATTCAATCCCATTTTAAGATTTAATATTAATGCTTCTCAGCTTCTTTCTATTTTTTTCACAATTTGAATCTTTAATAGGTTACTATTTTGGGAAGTTCATATTGTTTTAGGTTATTATAAATGCATTTAGGTGATTACATTTTGTTGTGTTATTTTTTTTTTTAAATAATGATCCTGTTTGCTTGAAGACATTTTTACTCTTTTGATTTTTTCCACTTCATAGATAAATGGCCATGGTGCCTACGGAGAAAAGGGACAGAAAGGGGAACCAGCAGTGGTTGAACCGGTAAGTACTTACATGAATAATTTATGAAGTTTGGTACAGTGGTGTCAGGTATATTATGAACCATTGTCACATTCCATTAAGTGTGTTCACAATAATATTCACCTTGAAATCTCTGATATTCAAACGTACATCAATTACAATAAATAAATAAATTATTAATGACCTTTATGGCAAATAGAATTTAATAAGCCAAAAAATTTTGTAAAGATTTGGTATTTTGGAATTCGCAAGTAGTGGAATACTGTGTAGTCCATTTCTCTCACTTTATAGAAACCTGAGACCTAAAGACTATCATAACTCTCCTGAGGTTTGAAGTTTGATTGTTGAGCTATAATAGGATTCTAGTTCTTCTAGTTTCCAATCTAATGACTCTTTTCTCTAACTTCTAAGGCTTAACATTACTAGAAATACACTATTTGACATAGATAGTTATTTGATTTATGTCTACATTACACCATGTACTGATATAACAAATTATTTCTAATGTCATTGTATTTTCTCCTGTAGATAAATATCTAATTGACTCCAAAATTATTTTTGGTAAATTTATGTTAATATTATTACTACTTATGACATTGGCAAGAAACAAATTTTAACTAGGGAATGAATTTACTATTGTTCCACCTAAGCAGTAACTTGAGAAAAGTAACCCATAAGAGCTAGAAGTAGTTTAACTGTTTGCATAGAGCCATGAAAAGAATCTCAAAATGTCTGAGAACACAGAATTTTTAAGAGAGAGAGAAAAGAGAAAAATGAAGAAGACCTATTGTCCATCTTTTCCATTACTTCAAAATCTGATATGGCATGCCACATCTCCATGACAGGCTTTAAAATATGTTTTCAGAATGTATTTTTTCCTTGGTATAATGATTGATCAACATTGAAGTTACAATTTTCAGTGATTTAAAGCTACAGTTGAATCAAAACTTTTAGGACAGATTCTTGTCCTGAAATAGTACTCAAATCTCATGCCAATTAAGAGATTATCTCATGTTTATCTCTATTTAGTTTGTCTGGACTTTTTGCCTCTTTCCTGAATTAAAATGCTTAGATTCCACTTATTTCTGTTTATTCAGTCACACAAGATTCTGCCTTGTGCCAACATTATTCCAAGAGCTTTGGAAAACTGAGCAAATGTCTATCTGTACACTTTTTAGGAGCACTTAAAATGTATTGTTCTTTGTAATATTATTTAGCTAAATATTTATTTCGTCTCCAATACTTTGTACCTTCTCTGAAGAGAACTATTTCTCTATAATTTTGAATTTCTTCCTTTTCTCATGCAAAAATGTTTATAGTTGATTTTGTGTGATAGAAATATAGGCAGCATGCTGTTTAAAATGCAGTGATGTAGAGCTACCTTGTAGTTGCTTAGTCAAGAGGCTGAGGGTTCCATCTCCTTGGTGAAGGTTCTGTCTTTTTATCATAGGGGATGCTTGTTGAAGGACCACCAGGGCCAGCAGGACCTGCGGTATGTAAATAATTTAAGATTATATTTTCTTTGACTTTAAAAATAATTGGACATCAATTTCTATTATATTATTAAATTTATATATTTAGACTAATTTCAATACTGAATTACAGAGGCAAGCGTTTGTACAGAGGAGTTGGTCATCTTGAATTGCCTTCTCATTTGGTTTTCTAAGTGATATTCTTTTGAGAAGACTAGATTGAAAACTATTTCTACAGTTTTCCAATTTGCTTTCAATTTTTTTATTGATACTAATTTATTTTAAAGGGAGGGGGAGAGAGAGGGAGGGGGAGAGAAGAGAAGAGGAGAGGGGAGGGAGAGGAGGGAAGGGGAGAGGAGAGGAGAGGAGAGGAGAGGAGAGGAGAGGAGAGGAGAGCAGAGGAAAATAAAATAAAATAGAGATCCTCCATTCTCTGATTCACTCCCCCAGTACCTGTAATGACTGGGGCTGAGCTAGGCTAAACCTGGGAGCTGGAAAGTCCATGCAGGTTTCCCACAAGAATGGCAGGGACTCTGTTTGAGCCATCACTTTCTGCCTTCGAGGGATTTCTTTAGCAGGGAGCTGGGATAGGAGTAAAGCCAAGATTTGAGCCTGAACTCTTCAATACGGGTGACAGGCATCCCAAGTGAGGTCTTAACTGTTAATGCCTTCCCATGTTATCATGGTTTTGGAGACTGATTTTGTGAGTATGCCAGTTCTTCAGTAGTAGCTGAGAACCAACTTCTACCTCAAGAACTTTAGGCTGGCGCTGGCGTTCTCCTTTTTGCTGTTTTCCCTTGGAATTTTTGCCTCCACTTAAAGAGCAGTTTCATACAATAACAGCTGAGCAAGACTTAACATGGTCCCTATATATTGTTTTTATATAGGGCAATTGTTTGGCAGATTAGTGTATGTAAATAGAGAGAGCTCTTGAACTTTGTGGAATGAATTTGCCTGAATCCTAGTATCTATGAGTGTAAGAATCTGACTCAGATCAGGTTTCTTTTTCTCTAGGGTCTTATGGGACCTCCGGGTCTACAAGGCCCCAGTGGACCTCCTGGCGACCCTGGTGATAGGGTAAGTTAAGGAAGATCTCATTACAAAAGAATGTAGCACTGATTAAAGAATACAAATATGTTTCATAACTTTAATATATTACCCTACTTGCAGTAGAAGGCATAGGAGTGGAAAGTATTCTTAGTTACTTCTTAAATTACGATTTGAAAGAAAGGGTAACAAATGTGTATTTGTGTATGGTACATAGAATAAACACATTTTAATTTTTACTCAGTTTCCTTACTGATGTGAATTCCTTACCTCAGATTCAGTTCTTCAAACGTGAATACCAGACATCTTTTTCAGGCATTCCATAGGTGTCTAACTGGATGCTGATAGCATGACGTAAAAAAGCTGAAGTATTTTGAAAGTAAAATACTGGGATTCACGCTGAAATGAATCGTGTGCGTTAAGTCTCTCTAAGCACTTCCTGTAGTGTCTCTCTTTTTTGATCCATAAGAGAGAAAAACACTTTGCTTGTTTTTTACTGTTGCTTGTAAAAAATAATGTATCAGATGGAGACTGATTTTTTAATTTAATCATTTTAGTATGCATGTTCTTTTTTTAAATTCCACATTTTTGCATAATACATTTTTGAATTCTGCAATTTGCTGGTCTTACAACTGAATCTCTGATTATAAATTTATCTCTTCCCATTGTGCCTTAAAAATATAGACATATAAATGATCTGACAAATTTATATAACATTTTATTAAAGAGAATTTATATCTATAATGCTAGACTTGTTAGGTTTTAAAATAGTAGGATGTTTATAGTTGCCATCATTTCAACTTCATTTGAAAGTTCTTTAAAGACTATAGAGAGCCTATTGAAATAATGTTTCATATAGAATATAATTTTACCAGTTTAGTGTCAATGTCAATTCTTTTTGAAGAGTTAACTGCTTGTAAGAAATACACAGTAGAAGAATGCTGCTGCATATTTACCCTCTTCCCCACCAGATCTGATTTGACTGAGTGGAAACTCAATGGATATACCCCTAGTATCTATGAGCCATCTATTCTTGTATAAATGCAAATAAATATTCTCTATCATCACATACATGGTTTGTAATTTCAGTCACCACAGTAACACGTAGATTTCTGTGTGTAGATGTGTATATAAGTCCATACATACACTAAATAGAATTCATCAACAAGCATTCAGAATAAATTGGTATCTATGATTGGTGTTAATTTTTTTAATCTTAACATGTTGATTTGTGATTATGTATCTTAATAAAGTGCCTTCTAGGAGATAGATAATTAAAGTATAAGTAAATAGATTCACTTTATGTTTTAAAGGGTATTTAAAAATGTTTCAGGTATCTATTAAAGATTACTAAAATATATCTAAACTTATTAATTTAATTGTAAGTAAATCTTTATCAATTATTTAAATATAGAGTGTCTATGAGAACAGAACTTGGTTTACTTATGTTTCTTAGGAACTCTTCACCTTAAGCAGATTGAGATTGCAGATAAACTCTGAGTCAAATTCATCTCTTGTTTTTAAATTCATATCTTAATTAGGTTATATATTAATAGCCATGCACTATAAAACTTGTCTAAAATTAGTGCAGTGAAATACAACCCTTATTAGGTAAACTTATGAAAAAGAGGTTAATCAAGCTGGAAAAAGCAAATGTTAATGAGATAATACAGACTTAGGTTATTATTAACTTACTCTATTTCTAATATGTTTCATTATTAATTTATTTTAATTATTTCATTTACTTCACCAGGGCCCTCCAGGACGCCCTGGCTTACCAGGGGCTGATGGTCTACCTGGTCCTCCTGGTACCATGTTAATGCTACCGGTATGTTTTTTACTGTTTCTGATCAATATACAGAGTTGCACTGTGTACTATAAAGATGTACAAATATTACATGTTAATCAAAAATGAAAGGAAAGTAAAGGGGAAAGTTTTCTTAACATTAGATTTCTGAGGGACACTGTATCATATTACAGAATAATAGACTAGAAATATTCTATGATGTGGAGTTACTTGAAATCATGCAGCTTTAAGTTAAGGAAAATTTTACTAAAAATTTGTAAATGTCAATTATTAAAACTGAGATTTCATTATTTGAACACACTTTTGACAAAGGAGTTTTTCTTAATATTTTCAGTCTTGTAGTTTATCCTGGGCTATAGTGTTAACATGATTTAACATAATATAATTATATTATTTGCTATCATATTGACTATAGTTTTCAAAGATATATCTGTAGTGGTATTATTCATTGCTCAAAAATTATATTAATCTTATTACTACAGGGTTCTTTTGTGAAGTTTTTGCTACTATAGTCCTCTGGCGGGGGGATATGTATTTGATAGTTTAAGTGTAATAAAGATTCAAGAAGCAATTACTTAGAGTGAAAAATGGACTTATGCAGGCTACATTATCAGTTAAAATTAAAATGAAGCTTTATTATTTTATGGGCATATTAAGGAGTGTTTTTAAGCAAAATAAATCTATTTGAAGGCAAATATTCTTTGCATTTGTGGAGATTCAAAATTTTTTTCAACTTATTGTTTTTCCTTTATTTAACTTTTTCTAATTTTTCTGTTTTTTGAATTTTTAAATTTTTTTATCTTGTTCATTGTTCATTAGTGTTTGCTACTAAGTGCAACAAGCAGCAAAACCATCCCTTCTTTTTTTATTCTATAGTGTTTTCTTTTTAAATTTTTGTTACTATAATGAATGGGTTTCATGTATTTCATAGATACAGTTCTAAGGAGTACGCATATTTGCCTACCTTTTTCCCCTTCCTCAACTTTCTTCTTTCTTTCCTTTTTATTTCTTTTAATTTTTGTAATAACATTTTTGTATTTAATATATGCATTTTTTAAAGAGTGTAGTGATTCTTCCCACCATATCCTCCTTCCTCCTTCACTGCCACTCTCCCTCTTCCTCTTCTTATTTTTCTTTTAATTTTTACTATGACATACTTTGTGTTTTCTTTATCATAAGCTTAACCCTCCACTTAACAAAGTAGTAAGTAGCAAAACCACTGTTCCTTAAGTGTATAGACAAGGGGTTGGTGCTGTGTATAGCAGGTAAAGCGGCTGCCCATGGCAACAGCCTTCCAGGTGCAGGTTTGATCTTGGCTGCTCCACTTCTAATCCAGCTACCTGGGAAAGCACCTGGGCAAGCAGCAGAAGACACCGCAAGTGCTTGGGCTCCTGCAACCATGTGGGCGATCCAGAAGAAGCTCCTGGCTCCTGGCTCCTGGCTTCAGTTTGGCCCAGCTCCAGCTGTTGCAGCCATTTAGGGAGTGAACCAGCAGTTGGAAGATTTTGCTCTCTGTCTTTGCCACACCCCCAACTATGCCTTTCAAATAAAAAAATCCTTTAAAAAAAGTATAGACAAAGACTATAAACAATAATCAAATCTCAAAATGTCAATTTTCCTCATATACATAATAATTTTTTGTACTTTGTATATTAAAGATATATTTTTATGTATTTATTTGAAAGCAGAGTTACAGAGAGGAAGAGACAAAAAAAGAGAAAGAGAGTGCTTCCAACTCCTAGTTTACTCTCCAAATGGCAGCAGTGGCCAGGGCTGGGCCAGGCTAAAGCCAGAATCCTGGAATTCCATCACAGTCTCTCACATGGGCAACAGGGGCCAGATTACTTAGGCTACCTTGAACTGGTCTCCCAGGTGAATTAACAGGGAGCTAGATTCCAAAAATCCGATTCAACAAAATACAGGTTTTTCTATGATTATCTTCATCAATGAACTTTATACATTTGGAAGTTTTACAATTGAGTAACTAGCATGAGTAATAATTGTGAAGATAAAAGAGATGGTAGATTATTCTAGAATTTCAAAGATTATGGAATTAAAAGTTAGAGAATAGTTTCTAGTTTCCTATACAGATGATCAGTGTGGGGCAGAGAACTTCCATAAGTGATGGTAGAATTTTTTTTTTTTAATCTGGGTTTTATGTTTCATTATTGAGATACTTTGATTTTTAGTAAAATCCCACCATTTTAATGAAGTGGTTCCTATCTGGTGATCAAGGCACCTAATTCAACATGTTTGATACAGGCTAGTTTTGAGCGTCTTCGTGTTATCGCTTTCTAGTTTCGTTATGGCGGTGATGGCTCCAAAGGACCGACCATATCTGCCCAAGAAGCTCAGGCTCAGGCGATCCTTCAGCAGGCTCGGGTAAGTTTGAACACTGACGCAGTTCCACAAACCGAGTCCGTGTGAAATGTGCATGCGTGTGTCTGCCCATGGAAGATATAACCATTATGAGCAGAGTCCTTACTTCTAAATAATATGTTGAATTTTGATGGAAAAAATGCTGAAATTGTACTTATTTTTTTCTGTAGTGATATTTATTAAATGAGTCTGAGGGGACTTCACAGGGTGCACAGAAATGTTTATTTTAGTGCAAGAAAACCTGAAATCCATCTACAGTCGTTTCATCTGTATTTTCTGCGAAATTTTTTTTTCTTTTTTTTTTCTGTGAAAATTTTGAAGATCCCTCGTCTTACAGTTAAAAAAGTAACCTCTGTAGTAGTAACTTACATAATTCTAGCAGTTACCCACCTTTAACATACAAATTTCAATTTTACAAAGAATATTGCTAGATTTATACTTAGCTCTCCCTATTTTCCACATTTAGTTTTCTCCTCTAAATCATTACACAATGACTGATGGGGTACAATTTATAGAATAAAGTTTGAAACGAATTTGCTTTTCTGAAACTAACGAATAATTTAAAACATCATAGATAATTCACAAAATTGTTTCTTGAAAATTTGTGTATCTGAAAGGAACCTAATATTTATAAACTAATTTTATAATAATATTGTTATAAAATCTGTTTAACAATGACATATCTTTAGTTTATAATCCTTTTTCAGTTGAAGTACTTCATTATACATAGTTCTATAAAACATAATTATATTTATGTTTTTTAGTTGTCTTCATTGCAGTTAAAGTATACATTAGAATATCAAAATGGGTCAGGAAGGAATTAGTAGTCATATTAATATTCATACTCTTATTATATTAATGTTCATTTTAAGGAAGAAGGAAAGAAGGAATTATGGTTTGAATGATCATGGTCACCCACTTCATTATTCAAGTTATTTTTGTGACAGCTTTTTATTCATTATCATGAGTATATGCATGTGTAAAATAAAGGAAAGCATAAGTGAAGGTTGTATATGTGTATATTTCTTTAATGATATCAAAAGATTTTAAAATTACATCAAATATAAGAATAATGTAAATTTTATGTATTTGTTTATCAGAATTTGGCATAATATAAATCCAAAAATTTTTGTGTTCATTAATGATTCCCATGACTTTTCTTAAAAATTTATTGTTACAATCCTAGGTAATCACATATTCTCAATAGTTTATAGGGCATAGAATTCCTCATTTATTAGTCATCTTAACCTATTTTAAAAATAGGTAGCAAGCAATATAATTCCAATTTTTCAGATATTTAATCTCAAGGATTAAGGAAGTGTATTGTCAAAAATCTGCTGGTGAGTCAGTAGTGGAACTTTGGATATCTTGCTAATTTTATCTTGTGCACTATTCTAAAATGACTGCATTTATTTTCATTACAATATTATTTTTATTGTCTTGTGATAAATCTAAATATTCATCTTTGGACTCACTAATATTTAAAAGATAGCACTCAGTACTAATTTATATATTTCATATTTTTATTCTTGGTGTCATATGTGTTCCAATTTTTCAAGTATGCTAATTTCACATTTCTAATATTCATTGTAACAATAGTGCATGGATTCAGTCTATTTTGCCTATGAGTGTGCAAAATAAATGCATTTTCTATCGGGTATTTAATGTAGTATTCATTAAAAAAACGTATATTGTCAATAAATGCTCCTCAATTTATCTCTGTGCTGTTGAGCACAACTGTCTCTTAGAATATTTGTGGAAAAATTTTATTAAGTATTTATAATTGTTTACCTCTAAAATTACCATCAATGTGAATTGCACCTATTAACAGGAAAATTCTATGCATTATTCCAAAGTATAATTCAGAATAGAAATTATCAGATACTAGATTTGTTGTCACAAAATTTCATTTTAATTATTGATAAATGACAATGATGTATGATATATAATAGTATGTAAGTTTCAGCAGTTTTAAACTTCCTCATATTTACATCTTTTTATATCTTTTGCCATTCTAGACTCTCGCAATGCTTCTGTCACCTGGCACTGTTTCTAGCATGTAGCTGTTATACTGTGTTAATGCTAGCTTATGCAAATGAATGTAATGTTTTAATATGCTCTTTGAGGAAAGCATTCTTAAACTTGATATTTTTATTTTCTAGATTGCTCTGAGAGGCCCACCTGGCCCAATGGGTCTGACTGGAAGACCGGGTCCTGTGGTAGGTTACCCCAAATAATAATGCACCATAAAATTCCCATTGTAGCATTTCCTTGCAGAGTTTCCACCAGACATTTTTTCATATTTGATTTACTGAAAACACTGTAGGTATATCTATTTATGCTTAATTTTATTTACATTCAAAAAATCTCTTTCAATTCAGCTTTCAGTATATTTTGATGAAAAGATTTCAGTGAGAAGTCTTCAAGCAAGTGAATAAAACATATCATTGAGCCATGTATTCACTATTAAAATCTCAACCTGTATGTATAATTTATTTGTGTAATATTCAGTTACCAAAATATAATTTTACATAAAATTCTTGAGATGAAGTTTTATATTAAACAGAAATTTTATTAAAAATAAAAAGTATATTTAAGGCCAGTGAAAATTATTACACAAATTTTGTGGCAAGCAAGATACTTGGTTTAAAATATGTAAAAAGGATATAATACAACCAATTAAAAATAGATTGGCAAAAAATTTAACTTATGATTGCATTCTGCTTAATGATTGATAACCTTATTTAATATAGAGCCAATTTTTTTATTATAGAAATTTTCTATTTCATTGTAAAATTATGAGATTTAAAGTCATCATTCTTTTAATTTGAGAAATTAGAAAATTTGTATTACATAGCCTTACTTATTTACTGGGAATCATCTCAAATCATAATATACTTTGTGCCACCAGGAGGCTCTAGATAGCTAATATTTTCAAA
Organism: Sylvilagus floridanus; assembly: GCA_949820135.1. Classification (NCBI taxonomy): domain Eukaryota; kingdom Metazoa; phylum Chordata; class Mammalia; order Lagomorpha; family Leporidae; genus Sylvilagus; species Sylvilagus floridanus. The sequence goes on along the minus strand of OX463225.1, from coordinate 94,052,647 downwards.
TAGTGTAATTTTAATCTTTGTTGTACTTTGATACAATGCATTACTTAATAGAATGTGTATTAATTTAAATAAACCAGAAACTTTTTAAAGGTACAAAGTGTGTTTCTTTAGAATGAAATAAATACACTCAGCATGTTCGTTTTTAATGTTATAAATTTTGAGGGAAAATGAATGGTCTTGTACTTATTATTAAAACTCATAACTCCTTTTAAAGCAATTTTAATTTTTTTCTCCTACAGTTTAATGTTCTGGATTTTTTTATCCTTTTTAAACTATATTTCTAAGAGGTGTTTGTTATAGTCTGTCTCATGGGAAAAAAAATAAGCCTAACCAATCTAGGAAAAAAAATGTTTTGGCATTATTTCAGGACAATTATCATAACAGAACAGCATCTGTACTTGATACTTTATTACGGCAAAATTCAGTATCTGAAAATTAGCTGAATATAAAAGCAGTACATTTTGGCAAATCCTTAAATGAGTTTGGTGTGTACTTAGTACTACATCACACTCTAGGGACAAATAATGCCTTGTGTATCATCATAAATATTGTCATATCGTACACATTTAAGAAAATGTCACTGTGATTTCATGACTTGGTTTCTGTGTGATTCTGAGCAAAATAAGAGCTTTAAGTGTAACTTACACATTGGAATCCAACCAGTAGGCTGAGAAGAGATGTATTTCAAGCAAAGGACTTGTATTGTAATAACTAATAATATCATGCTAATTTGATTCAATATATTCTGAATGTTTTTTATTTCAAGTGAAAAATGTTAGGTTAAAATAATCAGGAATTAATAAATGCAGTAATTTTATCCTTACTTTTTCTCTTACAGGGAGGGCCTGGTTCAGCTGGGGCCAAAGGGGAGAGTGGTGATCCTGGACCTCAGGTAAAATACTGATACTGATACTATTAATAATAATAGTAATTTGTTCTTTTCATTTATTTTATCCTTTATCTGTTATGGCAATGGAAGTATTTTCTATGTGTTTTGTGAGTATAGAAACTATTTTTACCTTTAAGCCCACTTCCCTTTTAATTGAAGAATCTCAAATCATCCGCTCACTACCAATAGCTTAGTTAATTTAAACAATATTAAAGGAAGATATTAGCCGAGAATGGGAACAGGTTTGATAATAACAGATCTTCAGTATAATCAATTGACTGGAGATTGTGCAGAAGACAGCAAAACAATTGCATTGTATTTGCAGTGGTCTTGCTTCATGCACTTGTTTTCTGAATAGTAAATTTAATACATTTTCACTAAAGGTTGCCAAATATGCTGAAAAAAAGCTAACTGCAAAATCGTTACAGAGCTATGGAAATAAACATTGTATAAAACTGAAATTTTGGGAAATATAATAATAATATTTACATAGTCCTGAATTAAAATATTTGTCCTTTAATGGTTAATAAGGAAAGTATTTCCTTATTGTTATAAGCCAACAGATCCACTACATTATACAATATAATTGATTATTCTAGAAAACAGAAAAGCAAAAAGTAATGTTGTATTCTTAAAATACTTTTATTTTTGAATAAAAATGTTTCCTACTGTATTCGCTAAATACAAATTCCTATTGTGCTGCAGGAGCTCTCAAGCAACCATTTGCTAACTTTTTATTGTTTTTAAATTACTTTTTATCTTTTAAATATTATAAGGAATTCGAATTATAACACATGAATAGTCTTTGTAATTACCACCACCCACTCATCAGGATTTCTTAATTCCCCTCTTTTACAATCACTCCCTTCCCAACCCATAACACTTGACATTTCATTGTAATAGTTGTATCCCTATTGAATACCATATGTATGAAATTGTACAGAACAAGCCTTTGATACTGGTGTCTTTGACAAAGCACAATGTTTTTGATATTCATAACAGTTGATGAGTGCCTAAATAGTGCCTATTTTTGATGCTAATAGTATTCCATATATGGATGTAACACAGTTTATTTTTAAATGAGAAAAATAAAAATGCAAAGAAAACTGATATTTGGATGATTCGAGATGTGGCAGGCTTCTCTTTCATGTTTGGTTAATATTTCCATAAATGAATGGATAATATTTGTAGCTTAACAGCAGATTGGACTAAAATATTGAAAATGCACCTTGTGAAAATCTAGGGAGTTTGTCCTTGTGTACTTTGTGAAAATTTGATCAAATTAACCTCTTTACATACTAGCTGGGTCTGAAAGTTTACTGTGGTAGTGTTGTGGACTTTACAGTTTTCCTTGATTCCCTAGGTCCAAAGAGAAAACTGTGATTTGAAGGAATAATCATTTCATAAAAGCTAACAGTGTTTGTCCTGTTGTTATTACTCCTTTCCTTCCAACTGGAGTAGGGAAAAAGTCCTCTCACTACAACAGTCTTCTTTAAGTTGTACCTTTTAACTCCTATTTACTAGACTATGATTCCTGAATCAAAATTTATAGCGATCAAAAGAATTATTTATAATTGGAAATGTTGATTTCACTTATTTACCACATTCATTAAGTACATATTGTTTAAATGAACTGTAAAAAGTGTGTAGATAAAGGTCTATATGATATTTATAGTAGAACTTTGACCTATTATTAGCTGTGTAGTATTTTATTTTAAAACATGCATATGAGTCATTACATAACAAATATATTGATTATGTTCTACAGTAAATAAAAATAAAGATGATATATCAAAAATTTTTACCTTTAATTTCATATGGTATGGGGCCAGTCTGCAACTTCCTGTGGAGAGTGCTAAATCATTCTCCGGCTTTCATAGATTATTGAGGAAGCATGAACCGACAATGTGCTAAGCTGTAGGAAGACAATGGAGAAAATCACAGATTTAGGGGAAGGTGTTAGTAGTTAACATTCTAATGTGGGATGGAACTGTGAAAAAGGCAATTAGGATCTAATTACAAGTGCAAGGAAAATAAAAATGAAAAGGGATAGCAAGAGGAAGAGAAATGGAATGGATGGTTAAGAACATGTCCAGTCAAGGGACATGTAAAACTTCAGTTTTGAGAATATAATTAATAACTTAGGATAAATCCAAGGCTTAACATATCATATAATGTTTCTTTTCTCTAAATGTAATCTCATGTATATATATATATATATATACATTTAATATACATTTAATAAATGATATACTTTGTGTAAGAAATTTTATGCAGAAATTATTTCCTTGTGTTTCAATGATTGAAGTAAAGGCTAAGAAGATAGCAGTTTTTAAAACCATTTCTCTTGATATCATTGAGTTTAGTGACCAAGAATTCTATGTTATTATTTAATTATGATGTCTCAATCTAGGGTCCTCGAGGTGTCCAAGGTCCCCCTGGTCCTACTGGAAAACCTGGAAAAAGGGTATGGTTGGTTTTCCTTGTTTTTTCATTTTCATTGGTTTTCATTGCACTGACCAGTTTGTTACTTCACTTTCCTTTACTTTTGATGGAATGTTGGAATCAGGCTGTTTCTTATTCTTGTTTTTTGAATGACTCTTACTTTTATCAGGGCCGTCCAGGTGCTGATGGAGGAAGAGGAATGCCAGGTGAACCGGGGGCAAAGGTCAGGAACTCACATATTCATATATTGTACATTCAAATCTTGCATGTCAGTTCACTCTGAAAATTTTATATTTTATTATAACAGTTCTGAGAATGAAAGAATACTAGAAATTACTGTGTAGATCTAGACCAGGGATCTGATGATAATGATTATGATTTTACAGGGAGACCGAGGGTTTGATGGACTTCCAGGTCTGCCAGGCGACAAAGGTCATAGGGTAAGATATACCGACTACCTTTTTAGCCAGGAATAGTGAAATTTCATGGCATATTCTAAAATTGACACATGTTAGGAAGTTGGAAGAAGAAAATTAATAATCAATAAATATTAAGTATTTTACTACATGTAATAGATACTTCATGAAAGATAAGAAAGTTACATATCTGACATCAACGTATGTTCTAAATTTTTTTCAGACATTAAAATACTCCTTGTATGCAATTATAAATTGAAGCAAGATCTTTGTGGAAATATATGTGGAAATACCACATTAATAGAAGAGCAAGTGTGGAGATTTAATTTTACCTTTAATTTTTTGATAATCATCTTAATTTACCTCTCACATCTTACATGTAGAATTATACTCAAAAGACATGCATAGACATTGCCACTAATATAATGATATCCTGGACATTTATCATTTATTTGTGAAGATGTGAACAAGAGCTTCTGATTTTCAAAACCTAAACAAGCCACCAAGAAGAAAAGCAATCTGGTAGATAATTTTAGTGGGAATTTAAGCAGAGATGTTCTCTCAAAACAAGTCAGCTTTGCAACTTTGCATCATTTTTCACCAGATGTTAAACATGAAGGTAGCACGATCTTTAGGTAAATCGGAGAAGAAATAAAAAAAGAAAAATAAAACTCTAAGAATGCCTAGCAAATTACCTATTGTGTGCCTCTTACACATTCTGATAAATATGTAATTTTGTTTCAAAAAACCAAAATCCTTAGTTCTATTGAGTTGTGCTGATTTAATATGTTATTTAGATGTAGGAAAAATTAACTTGAAATCACCAGAGCATATCCATGCTTAAAAATTTTAGCAGTGTTTTGAAAATAGTTTCTCTAGTAATACTTAAATCTCTGAATATTATTTTATTTATTTTCTTTAATGTTCCTGTATTAAAAACTGAAGGCACATTTTCCCTAGCAAACTTGTACATAAATCTTGATAAAGTCTTTATTTATCCGTGAAATGTTTTGAGGAAGGCAACTAAAGCGTGAGTTTTCCTGCCAAAGGTCCTGTTCTATTTGGTTAGGATAACCACGTGAGCGATTTGTAAACAATCTGCTAATTATATTTATGTTTATTCATTAGGGTGAAAGAGGTCCACAGGGTCCTCCGGGTCCTCCTGGTGATGATGGCATGAGGGTATAGTCATACATCTTTTCATTTTTTTAAGAAATGTCTAAAATTAAAAAGCAAGATAACAAAGTTTTGTTGAAATGATACGTTGTCTAATTATATGATCCTCTTACTCATGTTGTTCGTGGCAGGGAGAAGATGGAGAAATAGGGCCCAGGGGTCTTCCTGGTGAAGCTGTAAGTAGATAATTTCTTCTTTTGAAACAATTGTACCCCTGCTTTTGAGCAATAGTGACTGGTGGTAAAAATACGAAGATAATGATACACTCAAGTACATATGGCAGTCTTACTTTGATTAATCACGTTATTCTCATGTGAAAAAAATTAAAAATACATACATATGTGTGTGTGTGTGTATATATATATATATATATAGAGAGAGAGAGAGAGAGAGAGAGAGAGAGAGAATCCACCGTTCTGATATAGAGAAAACCTTAAAATAATTGAGAAAAAAGTAGAATGGAACATTTTTGCCTGGTATTAAAAAACCTTACCTAGTTTTGCTAATTCTTTATTTTTTTTTCCTAAATGTCACCAACAGCTTCAGAATCTGTGTTTTCAGGATAAACTAGATTCATTAACAGAAGAAATCAAAGAATGAGACACGTAGTATTTACCAGATATAAGGATTAAATAATTTTTCTCCACTGATTATTACAAGTGAGGAAAGTGGATTGGAAAACTTACTCAAAGCTAGACAAAAAAATTAGACTAGAACCAGTCCTCCTAATTTGGGTTTTAACTTGCTGCATTAGTCTGTAAAGTGAACTGCAGTCATTGAATAGGAAACACAGTAAATTATTGTGTTGAGCAGGTAGAGAAGTGGGAGAAAGAAAAGGAGGAGATGTCAAATTTAAATACTAATTAAGGAAATCTTCTTTCAAGAAAATGGTTTTAGAATCCACATATATAGCTACCTTGTGGTTCATTTATATAACTATAAAATTAATAAGAATCAAGACCATTCTTCTTCTATAGTCTATCTGATTGTATAATAAGATTTGGTGATGCCATTCAAATCAGAAAATAACACCTTTGTCTTATTAGAGGAATTAGACTATTCTCCTCGCCCTTTTAAAATTCTTTAGGTGATTCTTATGTACAATGAAAGCTACACAGTTTCTTTACCAAAGACTCACTGTCATTTGGTCTGATTTTGCATCCATATAGACTGTAGATGTTTCTGTCACATAAAAATGGTATTTTAAACATCAGTGTCAGCATGTTAAGATGTGAAATTGTTTTTGCTCTAAACATTCTAGAATTGCTTTTGAGAAAATTTTGAGGGCATTTCTAATAGGACATGCTTTTTTTATGTCCCTTCTAGGGCCCAAGAGGTTTGCTGGGACCAAGAGGAACGCCAGGACCTCCAGGGCAGCCTGTAAGCATTGGGTGAAGCATTACAAATTTTCTAAGGACAACTTACTGCCAAACTCTTTAATGGAGGAGACCATGAAAGCTTCAGTAGGCAGCCAATAGCCAATCACTATGCTGTATCTAATGATGCTGCCTATCAGTTTGAATGATCATTCTCTCCCTCTTTCTTTTTTTTTTTTCTTATAGTTTATTTATATTATTGTTTTCATGATATATCTCCAGCATGCAATGGAAATGGCCTCCAATTTTAGTTACAATGTCGATGTGGATAGGAGAGTACAGACTTTGCCTCATTAATCTTCATTTTCTCAAGGTCTTGAGAAATGGTTTTTAGTTACTTTAGGCTACTGGGTGCTATGTTATTACAGAAGACTTTTTTTATTCTCTATTTTAGTTTCTAAATTTATAAACAACTATGCATTTTTTTTCTTTGAAGGGTATTGCTGGTATAGATGGCCCCCCAGGACCAAAAGGGAACATGGTATGTAAGCAAACATCCAGAAAAATAATTTCTGCAATCTGAGCTTGAACAAACTATTTTTTGTTGCCTAATCTAAAGAAAACAAGTAGCTTAGAACATTTTGCCCATGTGCATTAAATACTAGTAGCATTATTATTTCCAGTGTTTCCCAGATTTTCTTGAGAGATAATTCATTTTGGACTATTTTTTTTAAAAAAAAAGAAAAAGCTTATTTTACAGAAAAGCCTTATAAAGACTTTATATTTTTCAATTACAGGGTCCCCAAGGAGAGCCTGGACCCCCAGGTCAACAAGGGAATCCAGGTCCTCAAGTAAGTTGAATCCGTTACAGTTATTTTGAGATAATGGGGTAAGATAATATTGTTTCACAAGAAAATTGACATTCTCCAAATTATCTTTGAACAGCTAAAAATGTTTAAAATTTGAATGTGGAAACTATTTTGTTCTTTCTTTCTTTTAATTTAAACAAAGTCACCCAGGCTCCTTGCTTCCAAGGGAAAGATGACTCATTCTGCATTCCTGGAATGCCAGAATGAATAGGTGCACCTGCCGAAGGGAGCGAATAGGATCACCTTACAATCACTTTACAAAAATTCACTTGTGTCAGACTCCTTATCTTGTTCCAAAACTCCCTGGGTAATAAGTGAAAATATATGTACAAATTTTCAGATGTCGTTTCATGTGCAATAAGGCCAATAATTTAGTAAAAAGAGATGGGAGAGGGAATAGGAGGCGGGAAGGGAGCGGGGTAGGGAGCATGGGGAAAGAACCACTGTATGACTAAAGTTGTATCTGTGTAAAAATGCATTCATTACATAAATTATTTTAAAAATTATTCTTATGATGTGATTCTTAACTTGAAAAATATCTTTTAATATAGGGTCTTCCTGGTCCACAAGGTCCCATTGGTCCACCTGGTGAAAAAGTAAGTTGCTCTGTTGTTCCAGCAATACCTGGTGAACAAGTTTGAGTTGATGAGTAGGTGGGTATGGGACCTGCCTTCTAGGATCAATCTGTACTTAAGCCATGATAATACAGTGTGGTGAGAATTGACTCATACATCTTTAAACTGTGAGTGATAAAGTTTCACAGTTGCCATTGAAACAGCTTCCAAGTTTGATATTCTCTGCTATAATTTCAGAAATGTGCTGGCAGGAGGGAATGTGTCCTCTTTATTTTAGTTCTCCATTCTCATTATTTAAAAAATGTAATTAGGAGTGCTTGTGACAAAAGACTTGTAGTAAGATCTGATTAAGGGAAAATTTGAAGTTGTCATTACAAAAACTTTTCATGTATAAATGGCAAATGATGTTCTTGTTAATAACTCAATGTCTGGATCAAAACAAGGATAATAAATCTTTAATTAAAGAGATGTCTTTTTCCCTAATCTCTGCCAGATTCCCTGAATAATATTCCCTGTCTCCTGTAGTTATAGTAAAATTGTTTGCTGGCTCTTTCCTGCAGTGAAGTATTTTTTTGTTTTTGTTTCTGCACACATATTAATAAAAATACCACTTTTATTAATTTACATACCAGAAAATTTACTTGTTTTAAATGTCAATGAACTTTAATAGCTTTAGAATTTAATACAGTATAATTTTAGAGTATTTATTACCACTCTAGAGAGAATTTTGTAATAATTTTGTTCCTAGATTTTGACAACAGAAATCTATATAGATTTGTTTTCACTGACTATTCCACACAAATAAAGTTGCATATAATTTAATCATATGGTTGAATATATGTGCTCTATATTTAACTTCTTCCTTTGTGATGTTTTTGAGATTTTTCCATGTTGTAGTATATAAATAGCATTTTGATTCTTTTTATTGCCAGAAAATATTCCATTCCAACTTGTTTATTTATTCAGCAGTTGATGATCTTATGGGTAGCTTATACTTTTTAGCTAATGTCTATAAAATATTGCTGCTGTGAATATTTGCATACAATATAGGTAATATTTCACTTAATTTCATTTTGATAGAAATGTAGAGGTAGTGGTACAGGATTATGTGATAAATTTCTGCTTAACATTTTAAGAAGCTACCAAATTTTTCCAAAGTGATTGCTTCAATTTTTTTCCACTCCTACTAGCAATATAGGAGAGTATTCGTTTCTCTACATCTTCATTGTCTCCTTCACTAATTACTGTCATTTTTTTTTAAAGTTTTTTTTTGTTAATGTATTTGAGAGGCAGACTAACAAAAAGAGAGGTCTTCCATCTGCTGGTTCACTCACCAAATGGCCACAATGGCCAGAGCTGGGTCTATCCCACAAGGGTACAGGGGCCCAAGCGCTTCAGCCATCTTCTACTGCTTTCCCAGGCCATCAGCAGGGAGCTGGATCAGAAATGGAACAGCCAGGACTCTGATACCCTTGTGGGATGCAGGTGTCACAGGCAGAGGCTCAACCTACTGTGCCACAGCACGAGCCCAAATTATGGTCATTCTTGATGGCGTAAAATGTCTAGTTGTGCTTTTAATATACATTTCCTGAATCACTAATTAAAATCATTTTTTTATATTTTTGGTCACTTCTATAACTTCTTTGGTATGATTTCTATTCAAATCTGTCATCTATAATTTCAAAACAGGAGTGCTATTGGAAATGTCCTATGAATTCAAGATAATAGATTCCAAAGATGACTTTTAAATCTGTACTATAAATGAAAGATTTCATTCTGGGACATTTATATTTTATTTTTCTATTTTTAAAAGATATTTAGTTGAAAGGCAGAGTTACAAAGAGAGAGAGGGAGAGTCAGAGAGAGATTCCATCCTCTGGTTCACTCCCCAACTGGCCACAACAGCCAGGGCTGTAGAATTATGGTTCAATATGATTGATGGCTAAGACTATTTTTTACATTTTTGATACATGAACTGAACATTATCTGTGATATAAGTTTTGAATTCACAATTTGTATCATTTGTTATTTAATTGCTTTATAAAAATAGATGTAACTGTGGGTTCAGTATGAAATAACAATATATGAGACGGTGGGACTTTGAAGACATCCATAGAAACCTGGATTCATTCCAATTGCAATTCTATCACAAATTGACTTTTGTTAATTTACCAAAACACTTAGATGATTGCATTTCATGAAATTCCTTAAGACTTAAAGTTGATAATACAAATTATTTTGTTAAAATCTAAAACTTGAGGCCGGCGCCGCGGCTCACTAGGCTAATCCTCCGCTTGCAGTGCTGGCACTCCAGGTTCTAGTCCCGGTTGGGGCACTGGATTCTGTCCTGGTTGCTCCTCTTCCAGTCCAGCTCTCTACTGTGGCCTGGGAAGGCAGTGGAGGATGGCCCAAGTGCCATTAGGGGAGTGAACCAACGGAAGGAAGACCTTTCTCTCTGTCTCTCTCTCTCTCTCTCTCTCTCTCTCTCTCTCTCTCTCACTAACTCTGCCTGTCAAAAAAAAATCTAAAACTTATGATACTTATTCAGCTTTATTCTCATGTCTTTATGGAAACAAAAAGCAGTTAAGAAAACAAGACAAATATTCTGCTGTCATGAAACTTCCATTCTAAATGAGATGGATTGATTTTAATTTGATTAAAAAATCATAGTGAAAGATTTTTTATGTTTTTTGTATATTATAGTCACACAAAAATCTGCATAATATTATATACAAGGTTATTGTCAGAAATTTTACATTTTTCAATAAATACAATTAATAGAGTAGTTTTATTCAGTCTCTTTTGTTTTGAAGAAATAAGGCCATTGTTTTGGGAGCAAATGATAATTTAAGTGACAGGCAAAATGGTACCATTAAAATTTTGGTTTTTATGCTAATTACTACATAATTTTAAATAACTTGACAGAATGTTACTGTAGGTTGGTGAAGAAAACTTTCTTTTAAAACTTTGTCAACATAAATTCAATACTTGTCCAGAGTGTTCCTCTAAAACTTCAAAAGCCCTAAACTATATCCAGCATTTAAGCCTGCTTATACATCCTGACACTTTCGACAGTATGACTAATAATTTGACAAGTAAACAATAAAGATTTGGGCTCTAAGGCCTTGAAAAAGCTAATATTCTCTGCAGAATAACTACTTTTCTCCCAAGAAGGGGAATGCTTCTTATCATAGTGGTGTTTGCCAAATGTGTCAATAATCTAGTTTAATGAGTCTTCAAACATTGCCATTTACAGTTGAACAGGGAATAGCGTGATCTGTTGAATAAATCTTTCATGATAATTTACTAGTTGCATATTAAAGTATTACATTGTGCCATTTTAATATCATGGTTATTTTTCTTCCTGTAATATGAAGAACTATCATACTTTAACATATTTTTAAACATTTCAATAATTACTGATGCTTCATTTATGTTAGTATGCAATTATTTGAATTGGCTCTTAATATTTTATTGATAGAAATACCCGATATTAGCTTCTTCAATGTGTAACAATGGATTTCTGACATATTTTGTTTTCCTTTTTGTTCTCTAAGCTCTAGTCTCATTGAAGTATGCAAAACTAATTTGATAAATTTAAAAAGTATACTTTCAGGACTGCCAAGCTGGCTAAAAACTGTAACATTTGTGACATCTGTTACATTTTGTTTTCATTATCCTTATATACTATTTCTTTCACATAATAAGTTAAAAGCATGTAACTCAAATTAACAATATGATTAATGTCATATTTATGTTTATGAATTCAGAGATGTTCATTATTGTTCATTTGTTTTAAAATAAAAACCCTCTCTATTTGATTAGGGACCACAAGGAAAACCAGGGCTTGCTGGGCTTCCTGGGGCTGATGGCCCTCCTGTAAGTAACAGTTGTGTGATCACCAAAATTTCTGTGTATTGTCTTCAAATATAGAGGTTACATGTGTTTTTGAAATGATTATATAAAGTCAGTAATAAAAGTAAACTGAGCCAGTAATTAAGACAGTAATCTCTTTAGAGAGATCAACCTTGATCTCATCATGTCACATCCATATTGAAAATCTTTAATGAGCTCTTGATGGCCTTTGGATGAACTCATTCTGGCACTCTAGCCCAGGACTTCCCGGCATCTTGTGTTTTCCTACTTCGTCAGACCCTGAGTGCCAGGGAAACAGGTCTACTCACTTATTTCTGAAGATACTCTAAATTTTCTATCACTGTACCTTTCTTTATGCCCATTTATTTTACGGAAAGTGTATCTCTATTCTTTTCCTTTTCAAAATACGTGTTTTAATAGTGTAGGTGAAACTCCTTAAGATAAATTTCCTCATATATTGTCCATGAAAACTCTTACAGTTTCAGATGTTTCCTCCTTTGAAATTGCAGCAATCTTTATTATTTATCTTCATGAAGTAATAAATATTAACGACAACTATTACTTTTGAAGTTTGTTATTTATACTTTTGTAAATTATTTACTCAAATTTTTGAGTTTTAGGATTCATGATTCCTCATTCTTCTTGAGTGTAGTTGTGATGTAGTTATATATTTTTCTTTACTGAATCTGAGTAACTCCACTGTTAGTACTATTGTATTTATAATCTTGTTGTATTTTCAGGCATCCAACCCATATACTTTAGTTGTTTTTAAAGATGCATGTATTATCATTTGATCAATATGTAAAATATAAGTCAGATTTAAATACCTTTGTATACAACTCTAATTGAGACTGGGGTTTAAAGTTAATAAACAACATTTATCACTTTGCATGCGTTTTCCAGGCTCTTTCAAGTGCATTATGTACTTGATGAAATTTAACAATAATCTAAGTCAATTGTATTTCCTTCTAAATGTTACAATTTCCAATATTTTTTAATATAGACTGGTATTCAATATATTTTGAAAAAAGAGTAAGATATCAAAAGGTTTTAAGAAAGAGCCACTTTCACAGTATTGTCAACCGCCATTAATATTGCATCTTACTAATGTACATATTTTTGCTAAATATAGGGTCATCCTGGAAAAGAAGGCCAGTCTGGAGAAAAAGGAGCTCTGGTAAGTTACATACTATCCATTTAATGTAACTATCAACTCATTTCCAGGTTAAAAAATGTCTTTATTTGGTCATCTTTCTAATAAATATTTATTTCTGTGACTATGAGAAAATAAATACCAGGAAATATTTCATCACTATCTGTGAATATGTTTTTACTTCCTAAACAAATTTTGGTAATATTTAAAAATAAACACTTATCTGTAGTTATTTTTAGTATCAAAATTGCATGTGCCAAAAATTTTTAATATGCATATGCCTGGATACGTGATTTTAAATTCTATAATAGTAATTTTTTTTTTTAGCTTTTATTTAAAGAATATAAATTTCCAAAGTATAGCTTATGGATTCCAATGGCTCCCCCCCTCACAACTTCCCTCCCTCCCGCTACCCTCCCCTCTCCCGCTCCCTCTCCCCTTCTGTTCACATCAAGATTCATTTTCAATTCTCTTTATACACAGAAGATCAGTTTAGAACATATTATGTAAAGATTTCAACAGTTTGCCCTCACATAGAGACACAAACTGAAATTATTGTTGGAGTACTAGTTATAGTATAATAGTAATTTTATAAAATGGATTTTGATTTTTGAAAAATTACTCTGAAGTCAGGAATAGATCCATGTTTTGTATATGTAGTATATGTGGACCAAATGATTATGGATTATGTTAATGAAATTGAACAAGACTTACTGAATAACATTAACATGCTTATGTAACTGCAACTTTATCTTTACATTTTGTTTTCTAGTGATATTTAACCAAGAGGGGATATTAAATTTTAAGAACATCAGTTATCCAAATAACTAAATTAAATATCAAAATAAAAGTTACTCAGTGTTAGTATAATTTTGGATTACAGTAACAGGGACAGGAAAATGTTTTTAGAGCTTCTAGTCTTAGAATCATTAAAATTCTCAGCACAACTGAAGAAATTGTAATTCCTATTTTATACATTGTTTCCCTCAGGTTGACTAGAGACCTGAAGCCAACTATGGAAAATATATACTCTTGATCATTTTCTTGATGAAGAAAACTACAAATTTATATAATTTTCCATTAGAAAGCATTGTTCTTATTGTTCAGTCTATAATTATATATTGTAGACATTGAGCTCAATTACTTTTTCAGGTTTAAAACATTATCTGTTAATTATGTAACTGTTGACATTATTTCACATATTTATGATGTCTATCATTTTGGCCCATTTAGGTATTTTATTTTTAGCATGATTACACACATTGATAAGTTTGAACAACTATAGGAGAAATGATAAACTACTCAAGAAATATTTACCAAATATTAATATGATAATTAATACCATTTTCTTGTAATTAATTCAGAAAAATTATATAACATGAATAAGTAGTGATTTTGATGTATTCTATTTTAAATTGCAATGGATCTTTTTCAGGGTCCTCCTGGTCCACAGGGCCCTATTGGCTATCCAGGTCCCAGAGGAGTAAAGGTGAATATTAAATTGTTTTCCTATTATTTAATTTCAATGTAAAATATTACAGTCACTAAATATGTCCAATTTATTCCATAGGGTGCAGATGGTGTCAGAGGTCTCAAGGGATCTAAAGGTGAAAAGGTAAAATATAGTTATGTTGTTATGATTTTTCTCTCTCTTTTTCTCTCTATATAAAACACCAAAATGTTAATTCATTCAACAGATATTTCATTCATCAAATATATTGAGTAATTGTTTAGAAACCAGACAATGTTTGTTGAATGTTGAACTCTATAAACCTAGAAACATTTTTAAAAAAGCTTTTTTATTCTGGGATGAGGATTAAATTAAAGGTATGACATATACATAGTCCTACATCCCTTTTTTCTTACAGGTGTTGAGCTTTTGTATATCACTGGGTTGGTCTTGTGATTAAGTTTGCTACAGGATTTGGACATTCTCCAGTTGTATACATGACAAAGGTCTATTCCTTTTACTGTCTACTTATATCACCAAAATTCATAAACTAAGATGCAATGGGGAATGTGAAAACATGGAAGGTAGAGATACCCTTAAACAGATGGATGGAAAGGAAGTCTCCCTATATGATACTAGACACAAAGCCAAAGTGTGAATTAAAGCACGATAAAATTGCACCGAGACAGATGTAAAATGAAAGGATGTATCTCACTTTGCATAAATATGGCATCTTTTGTAGGGCATTTATAAGCTCACTGAGGTTGGCTGAAGAACATGAAATTTATTTTTTTTCCTAGAAAATGCTTAATATAGTGTACATACCTAACTAATTCACTGAGTATGTTGAAATGCCAAGGGAATTATATTACTCAGAATTAGTATTGGCTTAATTCTTACTACAAAATTCACTACTGAACCAAACCTAAAAATGTGTCATGTGTCTCATACAATAGAATGGACAAGACAGTTGAATAATTTTTGTAGCCTTTTGATAAACAAGTTATACCATGGTATACCATGGTAGTAGATTTGGTGAGTGGTATGTGGATACTAATTTTATTCTTAGTCCATTCTATTGTATGAGACACATGACACATTTTGAATCAACTCAGCTACTTTGATAATTCCAACTTGCCATGATTATTACAGTACTTCATGATATGGTATGCTACTGAGTGGACAATTGAGCACAGTGATGGTGAATTTACAATTATTTGTAGGTCATTTGTGCTAAAAAATGTCCGAAGTTGGGAGTTTGCTTATTCACATATTTTAAAGTTACTTCAGTTTTTTATCTGAATTAGTGCTGGCCAACGATTTTCAGGAGGATGGGGGCAGTGACTAAAAGAAAGTTGTTTAATTGAGAGGAGTGTTGTGAATTTGCTGGAAAGAGCAGTTGCAAAATGACAGAGGTAAATGAAATTATTGATGATGAGAAATATGAAGAACGACCCATAATAAAGGAAAAGAAAAACAAGCTATACGGTTTGTATGTGGGATAACATGTAGAGATCATTGTTTTGTGAGTTTATAAAAAACAAGTATGATTAGAAATAATTAAATTTTTAAATTAGGAATTAAAGTGCTGAGTTCTTATTCTAGTTCTCAGAGTAGCTAAATCGTGGACTTCAAGATTATTTTCTCTGAGCCTTATTTTAAGTCTCTTAAATAAGAATATTTTCCTAAGAATTCTCCAAGATATTTTTCAGCTATAACTTTTAATCTTTCCAATACACCAATCAAATATGATAGTATTTTCCTGGATTTAGAGAAACTCTATGCAAAAATTAATGGGCATATTCTAATGGTTAGAATTCTCCCTATTTTATTTTCTGTGAAGGACATTAAGTTGTCATTCTTTTTTGTATTTTTAAATTTAATTTAATTTAATTTAATTAATTTAATTTAATTTAATTTTTACAGGTAGAGTTATAGACAGTGAGAGAGAGAGAGACAGAGACAAAGGTCTTCCTTTCATTGGTTCACTCCCCTAATGGCCACTTGGGCTGGCACTGCGCCGATCTGAAGCCAGGAGCCAGGTGCTTCTTCCTGGTCTCCCATGTGGGTGCAGGGGCCCAAGGACTTGGGCCATCCTCCACTGCCCTCTGGGCCAGTACAGAGAGCTGGACTGGAAGAGGAGCAACAGGACTTAGAACCTGGTGCCCATATGGGATGCCGGCGCCGCAGGCAGAGGGTTAACCAAGTGAGCCATGGCGTTGGCCCCTTGTTTTCGTATTTTTAAAAAAATCATTAATGGACATATTTATTTGAAAGGGAGAAAGAGACAGATGTCTCCCATCCTCGAACCCACTTTACAAATATCCAGAAAAGCCAGGTCTAGACCAGGGCAAAGGCAGGAGCCAGGAGCCCATCCCAGGTCTCCCGTGGATGTGCCAGAGATCCAGCCTGTTGCTTCTCAGAGTGCATGCTAGCAGGGAGCTGGAATCTGGAGCAGTGCTCGGACTTGAATCCAGGCACTCTGTGTCCCCAATGGCATTCCAACTGTTATTAGATGCCTGCCCTCTGATGCATTTTTAATAAAAGACGTTTATTGTTTTCATGGGTATGTAAGATTATCAACTTTGTGTACTGTAAGAGATAAGGAAGTTGAAACTCTTTTCGGTTACCTATAATGATATTAATTGTTAACCTACGGTGAAATAGCATGTTAATATCCCAACTAGCATAAAAATTCTCCATTGTTTTGATTCATACTTGCCCTTTAAACCTAAAGCATCACACCCCAATCAACCAAACAACATAGATGAATTCCTTTTGGCTATCTTCTAACTCTTATTTTCTTTTTCTTTTTTATAATGACTTTCAGTATGATTACTTTAGTACTGAGAAGGTCACCACATTTGTATATCATCTGCTTAAAAATAATCTCCTGGGGCTAGTGCTGTGGTGCAGCAGATAAACCACCACTTGTGATGCTGTTATCCTATATCGGAGTGCTGGTTCAAGTCTCAGCTGCTCCACTCACTATCCAGCTTCCTGCTAGTGCATCATAGGAGGCTGTGGATGATGGATCAGGTATTGGAGCCCTTCCTACCCATAGAGAAGTTCTGCATGGAGTTCCCAGCTCCTGGCCTGTTGAGCCTATTTGGGGAGTAAACCAGCAGATGGAAGCTAGCACTCTGTCTTTGCCTTTCAAATTAATAAATAATTTTTAAAAACCTTCATTATTTAATGATATTCCTAGCAATTGGAATTATCTATATTTTTCTTTAGTTGTGAATTGTTGAGAACAAAAGCTTGGCAGAAACACAATCACATCCATTGAATTCTGCTTTTTAAATAAATAAATGTCATTACCTGAAACCATCTAAAATCACTTACTGGCTTACTGCTTACTAGGTAGCTGTGTAATTACCTCTCTATCTAGGGTATAAAGTAATGAAGACAAAAGTTAATACAAAGTTAAGTGGTCATTTTCAGCTCTTAAGCCTCCATCATTGTCCAATTACTTTTCAGAGGAAATCCTCTTCCTTACTAAGCTATTTTACCACTAAAATCTTAAAAAACATTTATTTTCTCTTCAAGAAAAAGCCTTGTCCTGTTATAAATCTTAATTTTCACATGTTCATTTGTTGATTTATTTTGCTTTTAACTTGGAAGACAGAGAGGCAAGTGGGGAGAGAGAGAGAAAGAGAGAGAGAGAGACAGAGACAGGCAGAGAGAGAAAGAGGGAGAGAAGGAAGGGAGGAAGAAACTTTAATCTGCTGCTTCCCACCCTAATTGCCTACAACAGCCAGAGCTGGGCTAGGCTGGGGTCTGGAGCATGGAATTCAGTCTGAGTCTTCATGTAGGTGATGGTGACCCAAAATATTTAAGCCTTCCAAGGTGTGCATTTAGCAGCCTGTTGAGTCAGAAGTGGAGTAGTCAGGACTTTAGTCAAATCCTGCGATATGGAATGTGTAGGTCCCAAGTGGTTTCTTTTTTTTCTTTTTCTTTTTTTCTTTCTTTCTTTTTTTTTTTTTTGACAGGCAGAATGGACAGTGAGAGAGAGAGAGAGAGACAGAGAGAAAGGTCCTCCCTTTGCCGTTCGTTCACCTTCCGATGGCCGCCGCAGCTGGCGCACTGCACTGATCTGAAGGCAGGAGCCAGGTGCTTATCCTGGTCTCCCATGGGGTGCAGAGCCCAAGCACTTGGGCCATCCTCCACTGCACTCCCGGGCCACAGCAGAGAGCTGGCCTGGAAGAGGGGCAACCGGGACAGAATCCGGCGCCCCAACCGGGACTAGAACCTGGTGTGCCGGCGCTGCAAGGTGGAGGATTAGCCTGTTGAGCCACGGCACTGGCCTCCCAAGTGGTTTCTTAAGTCACCAGTGGAATTTGTAAGTTATGCAAGATATCAGTTTGTATTTCCTTTTTTGTTAAAAAAAAAAAAAAAACTTCCACAAATCCATATTGGATAGAGATTATGCTTTCCATAGTTTTTTTTTTTTTTAAGATTTATTTATTTATTTGAAAGTCAGAGTTACACAGAGAGAGAAAGAGAGAGAGAGAGAGAGAGAGAGAGAGAGAGAGAGAGGTCTTCCATCCGCTGGTTCACTCCCTAGTTGGCCGCAATGGCTGGAGCTGGGTTGATCGGAAGGCAAGAACCAGGTGTATCTCCTTTTTGAAGTCTAGGTTTCATACACCCATAATTATCTTGTATTTTGTATTCTCTGGACCTTTAACATACATTGCCTTACTCATGTTGAAGCATGGGTGATATCCAAAACTTCACTTACCAAGTGACTATTGGGCTTTGTAGTTCTCAAAGGTCAAAAACATGTTAGGCCCTGGAGACTCAGAGATTTACTAAGCATATTCCTTGTCACCCACTATCTGGTAAGAGAAAATGATCTATTTCCTACCAAATGTAGGAAGGCATATTGTTTCAATGGTAAATATTCGTAAATATTCAGCATGGCCACATAGAGTGGAGAAGCTATGTTAGAGGGGAAGACTGAGTTCCTGGTAAACATAATGGCAGCATCATGGGCTGACTCTTCAAGGAATTGTAGAGTATTCCCCAGTGGACACAGGTCAGGGTTTGTAGGTGTGTTATTAATGGAACTAGAATTAATAAACCATTTCTAAAATTGAATCTCAGGGTCTTAGGCATAGATAGAGCAGAGTGGAGAATCGTGATGAAAATCTGAAGAGCTGAGCAAGGGCTGGAACTTAGAG
This sequence comes from Sylvilagus floridanus, assembly GCA_949820135.1. Classification (NCBI taxonomy): domain Eukaryota; kingdom Metazoa; phylum Chordata; class Mammalia; order Lagomorpha; family Leporidae; genus Sylvilagus; species Sylvilagus floridanus. The sequence goes on along the minus strand of OX463225.1, from coordinate 94,033,299 downwards.
TTGGGGGTCCCATTACCGATTTGGAAACATAGAGGTATTTTGAAATGGGAGATGATAGAACCAGTTTTGTGTTTTAGAGACTTTACTTGGCGTAAGAGTGTAGGAGAATATGCATCTATTCTTTGGATAACTAGCTTTGTTATCCTTCCCAACCTTAAATATTTTTTTTTAACACTCTGAAAGCTTTATCCACTTACTGGAATCAATAGACATACAAAATCCCTTATCAAACTTTCTCTTAGTCACTTCCGCCTCACCACGACCGCCAGCACCATTGCCATCATGATTATCATCACCACATGTTTCGGTTCCCTGAATGTCAGTTTAACTTCTTGTATAACATAGTCACTGCAAATGTTCTGCCTTTCATTTTTATTGGTAAAACAAAACATTCACAATACTTCTTAGTACTTTTTGGACAAAATAATTGCTCAATTAAAGTTATTGAACATAGGAGTAAATATTCCTTACATTGTAGTATTACAATGAAAAGATAGTTATTTTTTTCATGAAGTTTGCCTCTTAAAAATCCAGATTGCAAAAAAAGTGGTAGAACTATGTCCATATTCCAAATTTATCCTCTGTTTGCTAAAGGGCACCAAGTTGTCAGTGTCACTGCTCCTTACATGAAATGTCACCATTAGCAATCTGCACCAAAAGGATATTATTTGCTCATTATTACCTGAGAAGCAATAGTAATATAGAACACAGGTTGGGCTAGATGGAGCTTATCTGAATCACATGGTACAAATTACATGATCTAAAGATGTTAGGCATAAATTAGTGAACAAAGGGCAAAACTATTTCATTTTGTACTTAAAGGCTCCTATAATTGAAAGTTAAAAAATAATTATTTCAGTGTTTATCTTCTTTGTCCAAATAGTTTAAGATCCATGATGTAATAAGAGAATCATTATGTACCTCAGAAGATGATATAGATTTAATGGATAGATTTATGAGAAATTCCCTAAAGTCATTTTATAACCATTAATTGTGAGAGAATGGGAAGACTCTGGGAATGAAAGTGTAGCCCAGAGATGGAATAGCAAGAAGGAGGTTTCATAACTAAAACATGTATTTCTCAGATAACTGTCCTCTCATTATCAGAACTACCTTGTCTAACCATATTTTAGATTCTTTCAAATGACTGATTAAACTCCTGCTTTATTCCTCATATTGTTTAGGGTGAAGATGGTTTTCCAGGATTCAAAGGAGATATGGGTCTCAAAGGTGATAGAGTAAGTAAAAGAAAGTTGGCATTAATACGTAAATGTTTATCTATATTCTTTTTGTATTTTTGAATATAGAATGCATAGGATAAATAAGATATTTGTACTTTGTACCTTCTGTGTCTTTGGTGTCTTAGGTTTCCATGTGAATAGTAGGTACTTTGTTTTTTGTGTTGATATTATGTATCATTGTTTTTAAATGTTATATTAAGCTTTCTTATGTTATGAAATTCATACACATGTGCACCCACACTCACACATGAATGAACCTCATAAATTTCATGGAAAATTAAATTAATTAAGATAGAATTAAAATTTTATCTTGATCCAAAACATTTTGAAATTGATGCAAAATATTTTATTACACTCATTTTCCATGAAATTTTTGAAGACCTTCGTGTGTGTATCTGCATATAAGGTATATATATATATATATATACACCTTATATATATATGTATATATATATCTTATATATATATATGCTCTTTGAATACTATTTAGACAAAGCTTTAGAAAATTATGATAATTACCAAAAAAACTTTTATGATAGATTTTTGATAGTTTGAAATTATTTCATACGTACTGAAGAGCTCTGCTGTTGGAAACTATGTGTGCAGATTTCATGACTTTTCTTTGTGTGGTATTCTTGAATTTAGATTGTAGAATAGTATTTTTTATGGTTTTAAGTTTTATAAAACTCAAAATGCTTTATTGAGATTATTTATTTTGTTGATAATATAATTGTACTTAAATATGGGTGCATTTGAAGAAATTGTCATACTGCTTGTACCTTCATTTCCATATAATTTACATGAAACTTGTGTCTAGGATGTGAGGTGATAACGTCCATATCACTGTTCTCGAAGTCTTTAAGATAAAACATTAAGCCTAAAACGAAGACATTTTTCTTGTGTTCTGAATGGTGATTTTCAGGTTACTGTTCTTCTCCTCCTCCTCCTCCTTCTCCCCTCTCCTTTTCCTTCTCTTCTATTGCTGCTGCTGCTGCTTCTCTCCCACTTTCTTTCTCTTCTTTTTCTCTTCGATAAAGATGTGCCCAAAGCAGTTTAATGTCATGTGGCAGGTTAAATAGTTTTCTAATGTTCAAGTGTGTTCGGTTGTTTATTCAATAATGGAATGACTATAAATCAAACACTTTCAAACTTCTTGATCATTAGCAATATATGAGTGACCAGTCAAGATCTGAAAAATCTAACTTGATGTTAGATAGACCTCTCTGCCTTCCAGTCTCTACCAATGTTTGAAGTTACAGGAATGTCTGCACTCTGCATTTCAGGGAGAAGTAGGTCAAATAGGCCCAAGAGGAGAAGATGGTCCTGAAGGGCCCAAAGGTCGAGCAGGTCCAACTGGAGACCCAGGTCCTTCGGGTCAAGCAGGAGAGAAGGTTGGTACCATGTGTGAACTCATGGGTTCCCTTGCAGGTCAAAGTTCATTGTCAATGAAAATGCTTTTAACCACTGTAGAGGATTCTGCTCAATTTCAGCATAGTCATGTATGGTTAGAGAGGTGTCGTAAGATGGTTTTGTGTATCTTTCTTCACTCATCCCGACTTGCTCCCCCTCTGCTCTCCTTAGTCATGCAGAATGAGCCGTTCTCAAAGGTCTTCCACATTAGGGTAGAGGATTTGACTGTGATTAAAAGGTGAAAGAATTAATGAAAAAATTTTCACTTATTGTTTTAGACTAAGTAGAAGTATCTCTGTGTACCAAAATGTACATTTCTCTTTATTTTTCATATTAACATATATTCCCACTGAAGTATTTTAAAAATAGACTTATATTCACATCCAGTTTCAAGAAGTTTTTAATGTGAGTGATGACACAGGTATCAGTGTTTTATAACATTCCTGGAGAAACACTGGGGTATATATATTATGTCAAAGGTATTTGTAGCTATACATTTCCATTTAAATGTAATAATTAGCAACATTAAAATTATGTATTCAGATTGTTTAATGAAATGGTAAATTTTCAAAAATGTGCCATGAAATTAAAATTTTAAAAGTAGCTAGAAATATTCATGGCAAGTGTATCCCATTATGTACAGTAAAGCAAAAAATAGAAATAACAATTATCTTTCGGCCTTATAATTTGAGAGATTTTTTTTGTGTATGGGTCTACATTGTCTACAGTGACCATACTATTATTCTACAAGATAAAGAAATTCTATGCTGTTTAAAATAATTATAATCTCACAGCTGACCTACCATCCTATCCCAGAAGGAAAATATATTACATAGAGAAACACATTTCTTCATGTCATTATCAATCATCTGACATCACAGTTCTTCTCCTACAGTTCTACACTTTGAAATTCCTTCTACGGTTTCACATAATGAAAAACTCTACTGTTTGTATATTGATGAAAAGTCTCATAGAGTTTAGACAGCAGAAGGAAAAAGATCGATCGGGGGAAACAAAGCTCACAAGAGTGTTTAGACCCTTTCACTTAAAGTACTCAGTTGCCAGTAGTGTAAGTTAGTTGAGCTATTAGGTACAAATATTCCCTGAAGCAGTTCTGAGGCATTAGGAGTTTAGACTACTCTTCCTCATTTTGTTAGTATTTGTCCATTTATTGAAGTTACATACTACCATATTGCAAACACAAAGGTTTTGTCTGGATTTATTTTTAAGTAACTCTCAAATGAATAAGAGTATATATTCTAATGTAGTAATTAACCTGGAACCAGCTTGCTTTGTGCTCATAATTAGAGAATTTCATTAACCTTGAAATCTATGATATAAAACAAGCTATGATCTCTTAATGTATCCAAAGGGACATCATTATAAGTATGCTTCTTAAGACTTGTTTGCATATTTTCCATCTGAAGAGTGCTTATCTATGCAGTGTTAATCATGACTCAGACAACTCTTTAGTTCAATCTGTATTAACAAGGTCATAAACCATGTTCTTAATTTCTTGCCTTCCTTCATCAAGTAAAGTATGTATTTTTTATTCATTAAGTTCTGCCCATCTTTTTACATTGCATGTACTGCTTTGGTTTTGTTTGGTTCTATTCTTATTTGTAAAAATACATTGGAAATAATAATACTTTATGTTTGCTAATGCTTCAGACTTAAATAATATATAGTATATGACATATGTCTTTATAGTATATTATTAAATAAAATTATGCATAGTAAAGTTCCACAAATACACTTTATTGAATTTATTTAGTGTATTTATTTCTCCTTGTATTTTCTTGTTAATGCTTTTCTCAGAAGGAAATTTCAAAGGACTGATTGTCTCGGAATAGTGTTTTAAAACTCTCAGTATTTGTTGCACATCATTGGATTTATAATTTATTTGTTATAGCACTTTCAGATTGAGAGGTAACCTCAATGTACTGGAACAAAAGAGTTGCATATTCAAGTACCAACGTGGAGGAATTGGCACTTGGCAAAAATCATCATTTCTTGCTGTCGCTCTCAAATTTACTCCAGTGTTTGAATAAAAAAAGAAAGTCAGCTCAAAATTTAGTTCAAAAAATTTTTTTGGTTTATTTACTCAATGGGAAAAAGTTAAAAAAAACTCATTACCACGTGCTTTGTATTCAGACTGAGAGAAATAACATTATCAAAAAGATTACTTAGTTGGAACAAGATCTGAATTTAGTTTCAACCTCAGAAACCTGTTTAAAATAAGATTTAATGTTGAAAAACTTAAGAGTTTTTTTTAGTTATTCATTAAAGTTCACAAAATGTTCTCTTTGGATCAGGATCATTGACCCCGAAAAGGTACTGTCACACAATTGAGGTTAAGTAGGCGACAGTATAGAAATAGAGAGATCTCTAAAGCAGCTATTTTTTTTCTTATGCAATGAAAACATACAATGAAAGTAAAGTGTAGTTAAAAACTTTCAAATTTTCTTTTCGAGTATATGAACATGTGGTTCTAAAACCTAGAAAAAATATATTAAAAACACCATTGATATTTAACTCAATCTAAATCATTTTTATTATCACTATTTTTTCAACTTTAGGGGAAACTTGGAGTTCCAGGATTACCAGGATATCCAGGAAGACAAGGTCCAAAGGTAAAACACTTATCTTGATTTTTATAGTTAATCAACATTTTTTTTTTTTTTTTTGACAAGCAGAGTTAGACAGTGAGAGAGACAGAGAGAAAGGTCTTCCTTCCGTTGGCTCACCCCCCAAATGGCTGCTACAGCCGGCCTGCGCACTGTGCTCATCCAAAGCTGGGAGCCAGGTGCTTCTTCCTGATCTCCTATGCGGGTGCAAGCACTTGGGCCATCCTCCACTGCCTTCCTGGGCCACAGCAGAGAGCCGTACTGGAAGAGGAGCAACTGGGAGAGAACCAGCACCCCAAGTGGGACTAGAACCCCTGGGGGTGCCAGAGCCACAGGCTGAGGATTAACCTAGTGAGCCAAGGCACTTGCCTGTTAATTTACATTTTAAAACAGTTAAAATCAATTATCTCTGGTTACCTTATAGTTTGTTACATAGAGAAAGTGGGTATGTAAAATATAATTTCATAAGAGAAAATCACAGGGTGCCTGGAAACCTGGAGAATGGGAAGCAGAGAGTCTAGGTGATTGAAGATTACAGTATTTTAGCAGAAAAAAGTCATGGCAGGTTATAATTTGTTAATTCCTTGTGACTGGAAGAAGTGCTTATCCAGGAAAGATCACTACTATATCTAGAAGTTAAAAAGTGGATGTTATGTGATGGATAACAACTTTTGATTTTGATTACTTTAGAGGTTTGAATTGCCACTGGATAAAAATATAGTATTTTTTTTTTACCAGGATAATTGTCATTTGACTGAGGGGCCTTTTGGATAATCCAGGATAATTTTATTTCATGAGTATTGATATAATCACCTCTGTTAATTCACTGTTTTCTCTAAGTAAGGTAACATTCACAGATTACAAAGAATTGGATACAGCTATGTCTTTTTGTGGTTGCCACTCAACCCGCTATGCTACTCAAATCCCATTTTTGCATATATGAGACATACATATTTAAGCATAAAGTAGATGATTTTTAAAATCATGTTTTACTGAGTACTAATTTTTCTCAAGATACTCATAGAACTGTATAATTGCAATTGATCTATTCAATCATTATTTTATTGAATTAATGAATTAATATATAAATCTCAGTTATTAGAGTAGTTATATCATTCTTTCATTTGTATGTACATGAGACTCTATATCAATCAATGGATTGTCTATAATATTTTGACCTATTCAGGCATAACAAATATAGCAGATAGGAAAAACTTGGCTACATAATATCCTTAAAAGTTATTTATTCAGTGTTCTGTAGATAGTGGAAGACAAAATGTCTTGCCTCTGACAATTGTGAACTGCATGCATTGGGTTCACTCATCATCATGGGATGACGGTATTTTGAGATTGCCAAGTTGCTTGCCTTATCATTTTTCATTGATTATTGCTGTGTGTAGTAGGATCTAAATCTAATGCTTTGAGTCTTTTTAAATAATATTCAGAATATTATTTAAAGTATATAAAAGCATCATTTAAGTATTTCTTGCTATATTCAGAACACTGATGAATAGTTTTTGCTTTTCAGTGTTCTCTCTAAAATAGTGCTTTGTCTACTAGTTATCTGCCTTTTAAATGTCAAGCATTTTCACAAATATTATGTTAAAGAAGGCTTTTATTACATAATTCACAGCTTAAACTTAGTTTACTTCATGAATCCTTGATCGATTTACTAAGCTGAATTGCAATTGTGGTGATATTTTATTATCATTTAAAAATGTAGATAACTGGCATAATATTACTTTAATAAGTACAAAATCATTTTAAGAGTTTATTCGAAATTTTGATCTTTTTCTGTTTTTGTTAAGTTGATTCTGATCAGTAGTATTTGAATTGTTTTTCTAAGTGAAATGGCACAAAATGACTGAAGAGAAATTTTTCTTCCTAGAGGAATCAAACATTTTACTTTATAATCTAAATGTCTGGAATTTTGATCTTTATTTTTTATATTGCCTTTTTCATAATTCAGGAGTTTTTTTTTCCCCTGTGATCAAAAAGCTTTTAAGTTGCTTGGTCCTAAAACAAAACAAAAAAGTGATGGACACATGAAAGATCAAAAATAGCTTCACACTTTTCTTTACTGTAGAAGTCAGTGAATTCTGAACAGATTTTAATCTTCTTTGTAGTAAAAGTGAAATTTTTTTGCTAATCTCTTTCAAGCAGCTGAAGAACTGTTATTAGATGGTTTATACAATCTCTTAAGCAATGTGAACCATGATGGTTATTCAATAGATATACCACCAAATGTACTGTCTAATGATATTCATTTGAAAAATTAAAATCTATATTAAGGTATGATATTTTTATAACTCAAACAATACTTAATATTTTTTGAAAGTTTCATATTATTGACTGAACTAATTTATTAGCCTTTCACATTGTGGTCTTTAACTTTTTGGTTTATTTTATGCTTAAAAACAATTAGTGATACTCATAGAAATTTTGTATTTTTTTGATATTTCCTTATACCAAAAAGTTAAAAGAATATCACTACATACTGTGTGTCTTTTAACTATAGACTAGGCATTTTTGTGTGTTTTCCATACATTTTCTGGAGCAACAGCTATAAAATGAAATACATTTATTAAAAACTGGTACATAAGAATAAGCTTTTTAGGGGCCAGTGTTGTGGCATAGCTGGTCAAGCTGCCACCTGTAGAACTGGCATCCCATATGGCACTGGTTTGAGTCCCAGCTGCTCCACCTCGGAATCAGCTCCCTGCTATGGCCTGGGTAATCAGTAGAAGATGGCCAAGCCGTGGGCCCCTGTACCCATGTAGGAGACTTGGAAGAAGCTCCAAGCTCCTAGCTTCAGATCGGCCCAGCTCCAGCAGTTACAGCCATTTGGGGAGTGAACCAGTGGATGGAAGACCTCACTCTCTGTCTCTGCTATGCCTCTCTGTAACTCTGTTTGGCAAATAAATAAATATATCCTTTTGTAAAAAAAAAAAAAAGAATAAGTTGTTTAAATGCAGTATCTATAAATTTTATTTATATTTTCTTGTTTAAAGTCATCTTTGTTTTCTTATTATTTATTTATTCATTAGAAAGAGAAAAATAGAGACAGAAACAGAGACACAAGGAAAGATATCTCATCCACTGGTTTACTCCTTCAATGCTTGCCATAGCAGGTGCTGAGCCAGACTGATGCAGGAACTAGGAATTCAATCCAGGTCTCTCAGGGGAGATCAAGCACCCAAGTGCTTGAGCTGTCATGTGCTGCCTCTCAGGATACACATTAACAGGAAGCCACAACTGAGAGTGGACCTGGCATACCAAGTGTTGTCTTCACTCTTGTGCCAAATACTTGCCTCATATTTATGTATTCTAATTAGGACAGGAAAGGATACTGATTCCCAAATAAGATTTGATGAAAGCCAATTCTTTCCATACTGGATTATCTTCACTTTTCACGTTCCTAGAGTAATAAAATCAAATACTTGAATGGATGTAACCTTATCTGATTTTCTGAGGAGAAAGACAAGAGGCTTTGAAAGCCCTTCAAAAAGATAATTTGTAATAATTTATTCCCTCAATGTGTAAGTATAACCCATGGTAACAATTATCCTGAGATCCAGCACAAGTTAGCTGTATGGGTGTGATCAGAATGTAATAGGAATCAAGGCATAAAATGAAGCTTAGCTAGTCATGCTTCTTGTTTTATTTGGAATATCAGCCACCAGAGGGAGTCACATAAAATTGTCTTGATGTGTTTTTTAGTATATCGTTCCAATTTTAGTATATGTGCTGCCGAAGCGAGCACGATGTCTTGATGTGTTTTAAAACACTGGGGGACCATATATAATTTAGTAATATCCAGCCTGCCCTATTAAATATATGAATAACACTTCAAATTGGGAATAAAGCTTAATAGTTACCCTCCAGCATGGAGGTGATGCTGTACACTTGGTTATATCTAACTGTACATTCCTAAGAATACAGTTTCCAAGACCTGCAAAATATCAAAACCCATGTCACTTGTAGAGAAGATTAGAAAGACAGATTCCTGGATCCCATGGCCAGAGTCTGTTTCAGTTTCCATAGGTCTAGAATATGACTTGACAATCCATATTTTTAGCAAATATTCCAGATTATTCTAATACAGAAGAGATATTTATCACTGAAGGAAACATTGTTTTTAGGAGTAGTTCAATACAAATGAGTTGATTTTAAAAAATAAAGAATATTCAAGTCAAAGAAGTTTCTGTTTTATTTTCCTTAATAAGAAGTGTACAAAATTTGAATATCTGCTGCTCTCAGTAAGACATTTTACACATTAGTGTATTACAGCATGCATTGATCTAAATAGGAAAAGTGTGCATTCTGCTTAGTCTCCAGTAACTCATAGTCAACAAGTTAAGGAACAAGGATTTCAATTCTAACTGCTCTATTACTTGATTAAAAATGAAACGAGCCAGTCACAGTCATGATCAAATGAGGTCTAAGTGTATTGAAATCTGGACAAAATGGAACAGGCATTCAGTTTAGCAGTTAAAACAACTGCATCCCATATTGGAGTTTCTTGATTCTATTCTTGGCTCCAGCTCCCAACTGTAGCTTCCCACCAATGCAAAGCCTGGGAGACGACGGTGATAGCTTACATAAGTAGTTAGGTACCTGCCATTCATGGGGAGGACCTGCATGGTATCCCTGTTTCCAGATTCAGCCTTAATTCCTGGCTTCAGCCCTGGTCTTTGTTAATTCAGGAAAATTGATGAGAAAAATCCTCATTTTAATATCCCATGTTCATAAAAAGAATTTTTATTTAGCGTTGAAGCAACTCTGTTGAATTATAGGTTAAAATGCATTTCACACAGAATAGACTTTAATTGCTGTTTTATAATATAAGAATGATAATATATTATTTCATAGTTAAAGTCAAAAACTAAAATATGTTTTATTAATTCATGCTTTCAATGCTACCAGGACTTCAGATGTCATTGTAAGTTTATTTTTCAATACCTGAATAAAGGCTGTAAGGCATCTTGAAAAAAATATATATTTCTTAATTATTAGCTATTGTGTCAGAATCCCTGTATTCTGAAAGAATTAGTGTGTGGCTGCAAATGTTACTTAATATATTCATTCATTTTTTTTTTATTATTGTAGGGTTCCACTGGATTTCCTGGGTTCCCAGGTGCCAATGGAGAGAAAGGTGCACGGGTATGCTTTATCAGTATTTGGTTTGTGTAAATGCCCTTGGATGCGCGCCCATCTCTCAGCACCAGAGTCATGATTTATTGTGAAACACTGCATATTGAAACTGAACTGTCTTTTGCAGGGAGTAGCTGGCAAACCAGGTCCTCGGGGTCAACGTGGCCCAACGGTAGGTAATCTTAATTCAAAAGAATGCTGTTTATCTTTTCATTTGGATCTCATTTTTCAAAATTTTTTTAAAATAACAATTCTGCGCCTTTGGATTTGCTTGGCACTAGATTAGCTTTATCATTTTCTCTCATTTGCAGGGTCCTCGAGGTTCAAGAGGTGCAAGAGGTCCCACTGGGAAACCGGGGCCAAAGGTATGTCTGGTGCTACCTCCCTGGCTTGGCTCAAAGTTCCTGTTACACAGAGGATGTGTGCTGTGAAAGGCTATCCAAACTGATTTCTCTTTTCTCTCACCTTTTCCAGGGCACTTCTGGTGGTGATGGGCCTCCTGGACCTCCAGGTGAAAGAGTAAGTATCACATTGACACACAAAATAAATTGAAAATTAAGATTGAAGTGTTTACATTTCTGGAAAGATTTATGTGTCTGAAAATACAAGACACAATCATCTACAACATCTAGTGTGACCTACAGATTCTGATTTAATTGACTCACCCCTTGCCAGTAAAAATGTTTAATTGGTTATATGCAACTGGTTCTGTTACAAAAATGTGAGAAATGATGTGTCTAATTGGCTTAAGATATTACTTTTAAGTACAAGCCAAAATAAATATCTTTATTTTACATATGCTTAAAATGCGCATGCCTCCCTATCCATTCTGTTTGCTTTCAATGTTGATACTGCATTTGTCCATAGAGCTGGTGGCAGTGTCTTGCTGGTCAAAATCAAGCTACCTGTAGCCATTAAGGCACGATCAATATACATCCAATTTAGGAGAAAACAGCTCTTCCAGTAAACAGAAAAGCTACTTAGTAAGTTGATTTCCAATTGATATAAAGCCAAATACAGATGAGTAAGCATCCTTTTTTTTTTGGCAAAATATAGCATTTTTATAGCCAGAATTTTTGAAGTCTATTTTCTTGTAGATATTTATAAATATTGAAATACTTATTGTATTCAAAGAAAATATGATTATTTTAATATATTATATTTCCATAATTTATTAATTATATGTTCATATTTTATTACTAAGTTTATAGTAGGTATTTTGTAAAAAGGAAAACAAACAACCTATGATGTATAACTTAAAAAGGGAAAACAGTATTTTTTGAGCAAAAAACAATGAATAAAACTGAAGATTCTATGTGTGACAGAAATGTGAGTAGATAAGACTCAAGAATTAACATTTAATTAGAGTTACTTTCAGCCATTAACTCATATTTAATTAAATTAAGCTTTCCACTAAATGTTTCTCACTCAGTTAAATGCATCCCAATTAACTCCATTCATCCTGTATATTTTGAGTTCAAAAATAATATACACATTTGAAATATTTTGTCGTCAATTAATTTTAATAAGAAGATGAGTTAAATTATTTAAAACAGTTGGATCACTACATAGTGGAGAAGCATGTGACAAATTCTAGCACAACCAAGAGTTTTGTCACTAAAGCACAAAGCATTCTATCCCTGTGTATTTTGTCTATGCATTCCAAAATTTCATGATGAACAATATTTCTTTATAAGTGAATATATTTTGATTAAACAACATTTTGACTTGGAATACAATTGTGTGATCCACCAGCATGATTATTTGTAAACGTTAAAACACTTTGAGAAAAAGACAAGTATATTTTGAGGATCAAAGTAGAGAGCATTGTTTGACTTCATTTTGTTTCTTTTTCTAGTAATCTAGAAAGGTCTAATATCAATAAACTTTTGTTTTCAATTTCTGCCTTGAGAGAACACTTGTCTTTCCTGGGTTCTGAGTGGCAGATAAAATATGTCTTCCCTAATATGCCCTCATTTTCTGCCAAGATTTTTTAAGTACTAGGAACCATTTTAGTTTATGTGTCAAGCATATGGTTGAAGGATTATGGAAACATTGCCACAAAATACTTCTTTTGACATGCATCTCTTGGAATGTTCAGGGAGAGAGGTTTATAGTATCATTGGATTAAAAATAGAAATATCTGTTATGCCCTTTTCAGTGGACTATTCTTTTTTATTTTGAAGGATTATTTATCTACTTATTTATAAAAAAAGCAGAGTGACAGAAAAGAGTGAGAGAGAGAGGAAGAGACACAGAGAGAGTTTTTCTGTCTACTGTTTCACTCCCCAGATGGCCTCCATAGCCATATCTGGGTTAGGCCTAAGCCAGGAGCCGGAACTCCATCCTGACCCCCAATGTGGGTGGCAAGGGCCCAGGCCCATGGACATCTTTTGGTTTCTTCCCAGGCACAGTAGCAGGAAGCTGAATTAGAATGGAGTTGACAGGTTTTGGAGAGAGACCCTGATATAGAATGCCAGTGGTGTTGCAAGTGATGGCTTAACCTGTTGTGCCGGAGACCAGCTACAGCCAGTTCAGGGGCCCCAAGGTGTGAGAGGTGTCGAGAGGTGTCGGCGCTCGAAGAAATGAGACACTCACAGCAAGGCTGATGGCATGGCTCTGGCTTTTGAGCACCAGACTTTATTTTTATATTATAAGCCACGTAATGATTTTTTCTTCTTACAATGAAAAGCTTGTTGTCCATTTTTTCTAATTATAAATTTTTTGATTTTCAAGGGCATACTCAGAGCATGGGTTACAATCACAGACAGGTGCAAGATCACAGGCTGCCCACACAAGCCAAGGCCTCGAGTGCTGCTAAACTATGCAGAAATTGGCTACACAGGCTAGAATAGTACCTTCCTAATCTAATCTTTACTAGAAGCCCCAAGTTCAAAGCAGACCCTTTTTAAAATGTATCCCCTCTTTGCAATTTTTTCTGTAATTCTTTGTCTTTATTGCACTTATTTAAAGGTTTACTTAGGTCTATTCTACAGTTTTGACATCCTAACCACTGTAGTATTTGTAGCATATAGTGAATTAAAGCTTTATTAATATCTATCTTTATTCTAGTGGGAAGTATATACCAGAGAGCCTGTTGCCTATTAATTCTTTTATACAAACAGCTCAACCTTGCATAAGGTGTTAACCCTTTCTTCTACACTAACATTCTGCTTGATTAATATTCTGCAAGGCAATGGACATTTTGGAGGTTATGAGATTAAGTGCTCTTCTGTAAAATTAGGAATACAGCAATCATTAGCAGGACCACCAGGAAGCTCCAGCTCGTAGTTCCCATCAAACCTAAAACCATCAAGAAGACCGCAGCTGTCCTTCTCATGCCTTGCTGAGACAGACCTTCTTTTGTGATCTTGTCAGCCAGCTGAAGTTGCCTTGACCTCGTCACTGTTGTACCACAATACAGGTGCCAAGGAGCAAGTGTTTGTTAGCACGATCTGCAAATTAAATGTGATCTTGTGCTTTGGAAGCATTATTAAGTAAAATAATAATAACTTGACTGCAAGCATTGCAGTATCACTAGAGTCAATTTGATAACTGAGAAGGCTACTAAATGGCTTAATGGGCAGGTGCCATGTACAGCATGGATACACTGGACAAATGGATAATTCACATATCGGATGAGATGGAGAAGGTTGCTGTGAGAGTTCATCATGCTACTCAGAGCTAATCACAACTTAAAATTCTTGAATTACTTGTTTTTGTAAATTTCCATTTAATCTATTCAGACTGTGATTGATCATGGATCACTGAAATTATAGAAAATGAAGCTGCTGATAACTAGGGACCACTGTATTTTGAATGAATACACAGAGAATGTATGAACACTCTTCTCTGGAATTTTATGAAGCAAGAATCACTTTTTTCCTCTTTATTTCTTTGAAAAAATTATTTTTGAAAGATTCTTAAGGAAATTAAAACTTTTTTGACATGTAGTGGAATTTTACAAAGTAAGGAAATGATTTTGTAAGAAATTATGAAAATAAAGTTTGCCACAAAAGCTTAAGAAATACTAGTTTTTAAAAGTTGCACTTAAAATAATTTTTATTTGTAATTTCCTTAGAATTTTGACATAAATGTTTAAGATTCATTGCCAAATAGTTTAATGGTTATATATTTGTAAATTACTAAAAGTTGCCCAGGGCTTTTTGTGATTTCATGTTACATCCATATTTTTTTAAGTACATGGATAAGTTTAGAATTTCTTTCTTACTTTAAGATAAGATGTTGTTAATAGAAAAAATTGATGTCTTAACTAGCATTGTCTTAAGACTGTTAATGAAATTTTTATTGAGAAGGCTAAATTGATCATTCAAGAGTAAGTTTCATAATAGATCAGTTTCAGTAAACTTTATTTTTGATTAAAGAAAAGATAAATCATACCCTAATTGAATTATTTAAAAGATTTTATTGGTGTTAAAGTCCATTTTATTTATCTCACCTTTAGAAATAAAATTATTATGTTTGTGACATATAATTATTACCTTTTACTAGTTATTTTTCTGAAACAAACACAGTCACAATGCTTTATGTATTTTAAAGATTTGAAAATTTAATAGTTAAATAATTTGATCAGTGAAATATCAAAGAATGATATTATAAATGAATATTTAATCTTAGCATTAATAAAATAATTACACAATAAAATTCTTTTATCTAGTTTATTAATAAACAAAATGATATATTCATAAAAATGTATTTTAGAGTCTGGTTAAAGGTAGCTGACTTTTCTAATATACTCACATATTTTCACTTTTAGTTTATGTATCTTGAGCCAGAATATTTACAGAGCCAATATTAAAAACAATTATTCTTTTGAAAGCCATGATATAGAATTGAAATACCTTCCTTCAATAAATGATTCTAAACCTTAATAAAAATGAAAAAGTGGTAGAACTTCTGAATACAAACATATTCTGTTCACTTTTTATATGGGCTGTAAATATTGACTGTGTTCTTGAGGTAAGAACAGTTATGCAATATGCAAGTTTGAGTGGCGGCTAGTATGAAGAACATCACTGATTATCATGCTGCATTGCCATAGTTCAGTCACTATGTTGAAAAAGCTTTCTTGTGTTCCTCTGTAGATATAAAACCATCAAGTATAAAGTGTTTCTTTTAAAGCACATTGTTAAACTTTCCCCATCACTTTTCATTTTTAGGGCCCTCAAGGACCCCAGGGTCCTGTTGGGTTTCCAGGACCAAAAGGCCCTCCTGTAAGTTTCCAGTTTCACTTTCTTAATTTTCAACGGTTTTCAGGTTTTGGAAATTCATTGTTTATATTTAAATAATTTTTAGATGAGAATATTGATGAAATGGCTATAAAATAAAATCACAGTTAATAATATCAGAGCATATAAGTATTTTCAATTTGTGAATTTAAGATTTTTTCTGAGTATAATTTAAATATCTCCTGATAAGTATTCTTTCAAAGTACATCAAAGAGTTGAATACATGAATATTATTCTCTCAACTACTATTGATACAATCATTGATTGCATTAAAATTTTTATCAAAACTTGTGGATTTGGTGTATTAAAATGGGCCTTTCTATCTTTCTTTCTTCAAATATCACTTTCCAAACCCTCTACAGAATTCATTAAGGTTACATTAAGATTCATTTATTTTTCTTATTTTCATGTCTAGAATGTATTCTTCTAAGAAAATATAATGATAATATTCATGGAATCATATCTAATAAAATTTGTACAGAACTCTTATCAATGTCTGTTAAATTCCTTCATGAAATTAGAAATACTTTATTTTCACCCTTAAATTCATGAGATATAAGGATACTTAGTTGTTTTCTTCCCTCCTCTTCTCTTCCCTACTCTCCTCTTCCCTACTCTCCCTTGCCTTGCTTACCTTTCCCTTCCCACTTACTCATATTCTTTATGAGCACTAGAATCAATTTACTCAGCTGGTGGGCACGGGTAGTAGTTCTCAGGATTTAGTCTCTGGTTCTGCAACATCAGCTGTACTTCAGATATTGTTAGAAATGCAATTTCACTGATCAGAACTCTGGAAGGTGGTGCAGTCTGTGTTTTTACAAACCCTCAAGATGGTTCTAATGCCTATTACAGTTTCTCAATCATTGTTCTAGACTGGACAATACCACCAAGACTTTAATGTACATACAAATCATGTTGGTGAACTAATTTTGAAAAGCCAACTTAAATCACGAAAAAGTTGAAAGCAATATTTTTCAATCATTTTTGGATACTTTTCAGATTATTATTTTAACATTGAATGGTTTTGTGTTATTACTGTGAACATAATATTTTAAGAATTTCCTTAAGTATTTTGAAGTTATGTGTATTAATCATTATTTGGAAGCATAAAATCCAATGATGTATATAATCTCAAGATTCTGATATGTTTATATTGGTACATGTTGTTCAGAATTGTTTCTCCTGTGTAATATAATTTGTTGTTGAAGGAAATTGACTTATTTTTCTTCTGACATTTTCATTCCATTCTCTCATGTATCTTTCAACAAGTTTGAACCATTGATCATGCATACATTTTGCATGTAAGAAGTATTAAAGTATAATATATGCCCCCAGTTGAGAAGCATGCAGTCTAATTGGTTCACCCTCAATGTATTGGGAAAAATATGTATTGAATGTACACTCACACATTAATATGTACTCATTTCTTGAGTGTTTTTAAATTTCATTTACATTCTGTTAATTTTATGCCGGTATTACATTTTGGGGAGTATATAGTCATCTCATTTAAGAAAAATTTTAGTTTCAGATGATTAAGATTTACAGCATGACTATTATGAGAACCATTCTACTTACAGAAGAGGGAAAGTCAAAACTTGGGACCAAAGAAAACTGAAAAAAAAAATCCTTAAATAATTGTTTGTCTTTTCACAGATTGTGTTTCTATTTATGCATGGCTTCATTTAGACTAATTTCCTTGTTCTTCACCAACTAGATAAAGGAACCACCTATTTTGAGCAATAAAATTATTTTTTAAATGTCATGAAATTATTTAGTAATAACTCTGTATTGTTTTATTGGAAATTGGTATGTGACTATTGCAATCATCTAGAATTAATTTTTTAAAGTTAAAAATATATTCTTAAATCAGGAAAACAGTGATGATATTATTCCTTTCTGTAGACCATTAAGCCTATACCCCCTACAGAACTTTTAATCTACCAGTGAGTAGGATATTGCATTCATCTCAGGATGGCTTTAATGAAATGGATCACTATTTTAAAGAATGCTATTTTTTGGGCAATGAGTATATGATCTATATCAACAAAAATAGTGGCATAGCAAATTTTTATATTCACATATTATTGGAAAATACATGTACATCTTGTACCAGTGGCAAAATACATTATTTAGGGGCATTTTAGTGGGAAATAAAGACTCATTCATTTCTTCAGATGTTGTTCTCCATGTTTTTAGTAAAATTTTTCTTAGTGCTTAAATCAACAGTACATATTTATTCCAATAGGAGGTGATTCAGAAACTTCCTGAAAAAAAAAAGACTAAAATAAGTTTATTTTGGTGTAAAATATTTCTTATGAAATCATATATAATTTTTATAATACATATTTCCATTAATTTTAAAAGACCTTGTATGTATGTGTTTATGCACCACACTCATCTACAGATAAATATAGATATAAATATGTACATATAAATATATAGTGAAAAAGCATAGAAATTATTTTTGTTTACTGTTTTGAAAAACTTGTTCTAAATGAAATCTACTAGCAAAAAACTACTTGAATTTTGTTTCTAAATTGAGTAGTCAACTACATCTTGTGTTATTATACTCTTAGTGATTAGTACATAGATACATAATACATGCAAGAAGAAATGGTTAAATGACATCTAAGAATGTTTTGGTTGTTTCGGAGAGTGTGGCACTAGAATTGCTGAAATGTCTTGAATAACACCAGCACATCTTGCTCAAGCCAGTATCTTGTGTAATTCCACAATTGCACTTTTAAGAAATGCATGAAAAACAAAGTTACAGGGAAAGAGGGAGAGACACAAAGAGATTGAGATATTTCAGCTGTTCGTTCGCTCCCCAAATGGCTGCAGTGCCAGCAGAGGGCCAGGCTGTAGCCAGAAGCTTCATCTGGGTCTCCTGAGGAGGTACAAGGGCCCAAAGACTTGGGTCATCTTCCAATGCTTTTCCCCAGCACAGTAATGGGGAGCTGAATTGGAAGTGGTATAGCTGGAACACAAACTGATGCCCACGTGAGATGCTGGCATTGCTATGCCTCAATGCTGGCCTCTCATCATGACACTTTTAAATTAGGGTTAATACAAATGGCAACCTGAGTGTCAATACAGATGAGATCAGTGAGAAAAGCTTGTTTGGGGCACTGCCAAGAGTTTTTCTTCTGAAAAATGCCAGCCAGTCTAGCAAAACTTTCAATTAGATGGAAGAAAGCTGTGTGTGAGAATGATCTTACTTTGAAACAAAGCCTTTTGTTCATACTGGCACTATATTAGCATACATAAAAATATATGTTTGCAAATAAATTATTTAAATAATTAGCATATAGTGAGAAAGAGATGTTACCATTAAAAAGTCATTATAAAAATAATTTTTCCTCATTTATCCAGAAGTTTGAGAATATTATGTTAATATTGAATATTAACTGTGTTTTGAAATCTGAACTTCATACTTAATGGTTTCTTAGTAGAATGAATAATATATAAGGCAATCTAAAGACAGAATATAGTCCTACAAAGTATTTAAAATACCAGAACCTCACATAGTTAAGTACTTATTAAATTGCTTCATATATTTTTTCAAACATGACAAAGACAGGAAACTTTAGAGAGAGTGATAGCATAGCAGTTTTGATCTCTAACATGTAATAGTCGTTGTACTTCCACAAGGATATTTAACAAAATCTGCTGGGAAAAAATCGATCCTGATGACATCTAGAATGAGCTTAGCAAACATTCTTTCACTTGAAACAGTTTGAAGGTAAAATACCATCGTTTCTAGAGATTTTTTGTTTTTCTTGCATTCTTGTGAGTTATTAGCTCAAATCACCACTAGAGGACACTGTCTGTCACTGCTAGTCAAGTTTTGATGCACAGAGAATTGGATTAGGAAAAACTCACCAAAAAGAGAAAAATATTCATCCATTAAGCACTGAAGGCCTAATATTTTTTGAAAATAATAAAGATATAAGCCTATATAAATCTATTTTGAATAAAAGTAGATATATGTGAAATAAATTTATTAAATGTAAGATGTTCAGAGTAGAGTACTGTAATTTTTACTTGGTTTTATTTATAACTATAAATTATATTAAGGATACAGATACACATATCACCATCTATAAAATCAACAGAATACCAAAGTACTACAGCTAATGAAAATATAAGAAAACTGCCCAATCTATTACATTTAGACTATGAAGTTACTCAAGAAATATTTATGGCATATGGTGTTTACTGTTTGTGATTTCAGGGACCACCTGGGAAAGATGGCCTGCCGGGACACCCTGGGCAGCGTGGAGAAACAGTAAGTGACCTCATTATTCTGATTCATATTTTCCATTCTAGCACCACATCAGTTCACAGAAAGCTACTTAATATTATCAATACTTCAACTTGCAAGGTTAAGACAATCAAAGAATGAATTGCATTGAACACTTATTAAAATATAAGTAAATGCATAATTTATTTTTCATATTTTACCTAATTAAATATACATGAAGAAGTAGGATGTTAATTGATATGATTATTTTTTTTTGTTGATAGCAGCATCTTAGGGATGGGCTACTGAAGAAGGGATCTTTCATTTTTGGACATTTCTACAAGATTCTCCCATCATCCCCTTTATTGATGTCTTTTTTAACATGTATCCTACTCAAACCCATTAGCTTTCCACTCTTTAAAAAGAAATACATTAAAATAAACCATTCACACACTACAATATTATTCTGACAAGAATTAAGTGATGAAAGATTTGCCGATGTTGGACCCATAAGACTAAATTGGATCAAATACCTCCTCTCATGTTGAATAAGAAAATCTAAATTTAAAAAATTTAATTTTATTTAAAAGCTGGATAGAACATTAAACAAATTGACTCAGCAACTTACGTGTATAACAGTTTGGACAGATGAAAAACTTGCAGTTGCACTGTGTCTTAAGGACACTGGTGGTTTTGCTTGATTGTTTTGCTACTATTAGATAACTGTGCATCTGGTAATCCTGGTGAGTTATTCTCATCAGAAAACAAATTGGCATGTTTGCTTGGAACCAATTCTTTGTTCTTACCATTAATTAATTTTATCTAGATTTCTTATGGAAACTACATTTCCTTTGACTATGTGGTTCAAAATTATTTTAGGGCATTGTGCTGTGATGAAGACATATTTGGAGTTGAAATAGATAATAACAAATCTAAAATACTGTTACTTCTCTACTATGGGAGAAAGAATCTGTAGGCAGAACACACAATTCCTGTCCCACAAACCAAGTGACAATTCTTAAAACAACAATTTCTAAATTTTTGCCTGATTGGGAACTTCAAAGTCTTGAATGTCAAAAGCAAAGTAAAGAACGGGTTAGTGACACTAAAGAATAAAATTAGTTGGCTATCCTCTTGGGAATGGCATCTACTAGAGGAGTAAAAATGTACTCTGAAGAAAAAAAAATCCATACTCAAATTTTCAAACATAAAGTCATTGCAATCTTGCAGCTAGTCATTTTTAAAATATTTATTTATTTATTTGAAAGACAGACAGACAGACAGAGATCTTCTATCCATTGCTATACTTCTTAAATGCCACCCTGTGAGAGATACAGGCCAAGCTGAAGCAAGGAATCTGGAATTCAGTCTTGGTCTCCCATATGGGTGGCAGGGACTCGACTCCTTAAACCATCATCTGCTGTCTCCTAGGGTTTGCAATAGCAGGAAGCTAGAATTGGAAGCAGAGGTGGACCTTGTGTACTCCAGTATGGATGCAAGGGTTCCAAGTGGCATCTTAACCCATGTGCCAAACACCTGCCCCAAACCAATCATTTGTAATGACGTTGCATAAATTCCTGGAAATAATTGTAGAATCCTTCCAAAAGTCTTTTGAGGAAGGGATACAAAGAGAGTTGTTGTCACAGAATCTCTTTTCAGTTTAATCAAGAGCTTTTGCTTCTACCTAAAAGGACCATATAATATATAGAAAATATAGTTTTTCTAGAATGGTTATTTCAATCTAGCAGTTATTCATAAAAACAAGAATTGCATCTGGAAAATTTTATTATTAATTTCACAACCAGTTTTAAGGAATAATTAATCACCCTACAGCCAGGAAGGTGCTTTCTCACCTTCTTTTGTGGCTTGGAATTAAAGATCACCTTAAACGAGAGTGAGGATCTAACATGGCCTTGTGTCTGTGTTCATCGTAAAGAAGACACTATAGAATACAAAAAAATTCACAAGATACAACAGATATCTGATTTGATTGTTGTTTTTAATTCATGTTTATACCACCTTGGAACTGTGATCTTTCTAATTTTTGCTTGTTGGATATTATAGTTAGTGTTGCATTGATCTTGTGATTATAGAGTGGATTCAAATTATTTATTTGCAAAAATTTAAAAAAAAACAAAAAAGGAAGGAAGGAGGGTTATTGAGGGAGGGAAGAGGGGAGAGAGTGAAATATGATTATCTTCTTAGAAAATGTACCTATGAATTATGTGAAGTCTGTTCTCTTTATATTAATACAAATTTTGAAAAGAAGACAATCTTTTGTTGAATTTAGGATTTGTCACCAGTCAGAATTTCTCGAGTTAAACGTTCATTCTGTATCTTACACTCTGAAGTTTTTTAAGATCACCAGGAAAAATTAGAAATAGCTTCTATTATATTGAAATAATCTAAATTTGTCCCAGAAACACAGTGCCAAATCCAATATTAATCCTAAAATTAGCTTAGCTCTTAGAGATTGTTAGGAGTTACACTTTTTTTTAGTATAAAGTCTTACAACAGATTTTTTTTAACTACTCATGAGTGTATCCATTTAATTTCTATTTTCAGACTTTGAAAGCCATAATTTAGCTTGTTTTTTTCTAAAATTAAAAGGCAAGCATGGACTTAATATAAAACTATTGAACAAGCACCTTTCATTTTGAAGAAAAGTTTTCCTGTGTGCAGTTTATTTGTAAGATCCCTGGAGTCAAATTTACTTGATACTTTCAAGCACTCTGAAAGCTTTGAATGAGCAGACATATGGGCAATGCTGTCTCCAGCTCCTCCCAAATCCATCACTCACACAAGCAGGCTAGCAGCCAAGCTTTTCTCTTTCCCTTAGGATGCACAAGTGGAAGTCTTTTTTTTTTTAATTTTTTTTTATTTTTGACAGGCAGAGTGGACAGTGAGAGAGAGACAGAGAGAAAGGTCTTCCTTTGCCATTGGTTCACCCTCCAATGGCCGCCGCCGCTGGCGCGCTGCAGCCAGCGCACCGCGCTGATCTGATGGCAGGAGCCAGGTACTTCTCCTGGTCTCCCATGGGGTGCAGGGCCCAAGCACCTGGGCCATCCTCCACTGCACTCCCTGGCCACAGCAGAGGGCTGGCGTGGAAGAGGGGCAACCGGGACAGAATCCGGTGCCCCAACCGGGACTAGAACCCGGAGTGCCTGCGCCTCAAGGCGGAGGATTAGCCTGTTGAGCCACGGCGCCGGCCCCAAGTGGAAGTCTTGATATCAGAATTCCACAAATTTTCCTCATGAAGTGTCATTTTTTAAATAATTAATTTTAATAATTATCATGAACATCGTATTTGTGTTATTCCTGTGCTCACATCTGTGAAGACAAGAAACTTTATAGGTTTTCAATTTTTAAGTTAAAATTTCATTTTCATCTTCATATTAAAATTAGAGATCAAAAATGAGAGACATAGGGAACAGGTCACACAAATATGTAGAATGTAACTATTCAGAGAAAGATGAAAAGATGAATATGGCTAGAATTTAGTACACAGTTTCAAAGCAAAAGATTTAGAATGGCAGACAGGGTATGGCTTTTATAGAACTTTGTGACCAACTCTTCATGATTTATGTTTCAAATTGACTAGATTTGCTTGTGGGAGTTGGTGATGTTGGCTAATATAGATATAGAAGTGAACCTCATTTGAAAAACTGCAGTGATCAAGGGCAGTAGTGAAATCCCAGCTTGAACAAAACAGGATTACTGAGACAATATAGAGAAGACTTTATTTGAAAGAATTAGTCAAGTACACCCTAGGATAAAATGAATGATTATGAGGACAGAGGAAGGTATTGGATCTGAAGACACTCCATTAATACAAGAGAACAAAAGAAGAAAATCAAAGTAAATAATGTATTTGATGAGATGCATTTTGAGAACTTTGAAGAAAGCACTGAATACAACTGGAAATGGTCAGTAGGCATTTATTGATAGAGTTTTATAGTTTAGCATAGATCAGATGTTTGGAAAGAATTTAGGTGCATAGAGATAATAATTGTGGTTATTTAGTTGTTACCTAAACCAGAGGTTACTTGCATAAGGATGTTTTGATGGACAATGTGCAACTATATGACAGTGATGCTTAAGATTATATTATTTCCTGCTGTTCTGGTGGTCCTAATTTGCATAAGTTCATTCTGTGACAGACATTTGTGACATTCAAAGCACAGAGCTGAACAAAAATATATCATTCTGAACATGTCTGAGTTTTTAAGGAGTACATCTCACGTACATACAAACACACATACACATATGCATACACATACCCATATGGGCACATTCGTGTTTATACCTGCATGTATATGTGCACATGTAAATCTGAAATGAAATTTGCAAACCAACCAGTTGCTAAAAAATTAAAATCAAGGTTAAGTAAACTGCTATTTTGTTTATAAAATGCTAAATAAATGCTATTATATTCTTCCCAGAATTAATTGATTTTGCTGTTGATTTTAGTTTAACCAGAACCCTGATAGTTTTAAGAATTAATAGATTTTTTAGAATAAAACAAGTCTTTGATTTCTTAGTAACATCAATTATAATAATTGCAAATATAGATTAGTTTCCCTTTACCTACTTATGTAATTTTGTTATGTTTACATAGTTACTAGATTTCAAATGTAAAATATAACTTCTGTCCTTTTTAACCAGGTTATTTTCATTCTGGTTAAAAGTTTTGGTGAATAAAACTTTTGCAAACATTATTTGCTTTAATTCAGTTATTTGAAACATTTTCTTCCAGTATTTTCTACCTACTTCTCCAACTGTTAAGTGTAACTCACTTGAAAAATAAGTTTGCCTATCATAATACAGAATGAATAATCCACAAACCTAGAGAAATATATATATCAGAATATATGCCCCAAAGCTTTCTTAGGTACATTCTGACACATCAATTGGATTATATTTTAATGACTGATTTATTTACAAGGTGCACTTGTAGCTAAATTCTTTTTGGTTTTAATAAAGAACGCTGAAAAAAATGATGACTAGGCATGTAAAGCAAGCTTTTTTAAAATATAATTTTATATCTTGCTTCATTTTATCAGACTGTTTGAATGCAGTAGGGAGAAATGAATTAGTATCACAGACTATAGATGTATCTCTGTAGAGAGAATCAGTGGACTGTTTCATCCATAAACCTTGCTGTATGTTTTTGACCTGGTGGAGCACAGATAGGAACAGCTTTTCCTTAGCTTCATCCTACTGTCTTATTTTTTAAAGCATGTATTGAAAATAATCATTGTACTATCATGTGGAATAGTAAAGATGGAAAATTTTGAACTTTAATGACCACTGGATTATAATAACTAATAAAAAGCATTTGAAAATAAATATTTTAGGCAAAAATATGATTTTCTTTTAATGTGACTTATTTGATAACTAATGGAATTTTGATTTATGCTTCATGCTCTGTATAGCTTTAACAGAATATACTTTGCTTTTTCTAGGGATTTCAAGGCAAGACTGGCCCTCCTGGTCCAGGAGGTGTTGTTGGACCACAGGTGTGTTTCTTTATTTTCCTAGCAAGATTTATTTTTCTGTTTATATTTTTACCTTCCTAAGTTGCATAAAATTGGCTCTTTTTATTATGATTCAAGGTGTTGTATTTTTTTCAGATTGCATTTAAGTACATTCACTTTCATATATTAAGCTATTAATTAATTTTCAGTTGCCTCTATGAATAAAACATAGGAATAACATAAATAATGAACATAAATCAGAAATGCCATGATGAATTTTACATTAAGACTGACCATGATACCATATCCTCAAAAATTATTAAATAGGTTGACAATAATCTTTTCTTCAGAACCAAAAGAAAATTATGAAATGATCTTGGTTTTGAATGAAAATTAGATCTAGATGAATTACATAGAAATTAATGTAAAGCTCTGAATCCCAGAACTCAGTGCTATTTTAATATTTGCAACATATTATGTTTTTACCCTTTTGTCTTAACAGCAGTGATTTTTCAGCATAGAAAAATATGCATGTTAATTTATTTTCTATCAAGATGTGTAGAATCATGGCAAAGATAGGTGTCTCTTTGATAGGTGGCAGAAATTGCAATTGGTATAATATCTAGAAATTATAGTACTAAATAGCTATGGAGAATAATTCATGATAATAGAAGATAATAATTTATTCTCAAGCAAAGCATATTGAATTAGAAGAACACATTTAGTTTACTCAACTTGAATTTTACCCCTGCTAATAACAAATTGTAGCAAAAGATCAAGAGCAGTTGAATAAGTGTTGTAATTATTTAATTGCTTTAAACAGTGTTTCCTACCCTATAATTAGTTTCCAACCCTTTATAACTCTCTCATTCTCTCCCCCCACTACACATACACGCATACACAAATCCAGAGAAACAAAACATCTTCATCTTCTTTTTAGTAATCCACTTGGAAGAAGCAAAAACAAATTCTTAGATTGGTTGATCATTTTACTTTGGAGGTTAATCTTGAACCAAAGGAACTATTAGCTGTTTGTTCCTGTATAAAGAAACATAGCAAGTATATAAAACATGCTTATTTTTTGTGCCAAAGACCTTTTAATTTCTAATCAATTTCAATTAAAATTATATATGTAGGTATGTATTCCCTTATTTTTGGAAAGCTTCTCCCCAAAGTATTTTTCTTTTTCTATTGAAACAATTTCATAATTGTTATCTGTGAAAAAATTTATCAGAGGTTTCGTTCCTATCATACTTACGATCCATGATCAGACGAAATGGAATTAGAATCCAACTAGAATGTAAATATTATGGGGCTTAACTGATTATTTCAGGTCTTCACATCTTTGAAAATGTCTTTGCCCAACACATACATCTGAAGCTCTGAAACCTGTGTTCTTTTTGTTCTTCCATCTTAAAGCTAGACAGGTGCACGTGTTTATTGAGTATACACCATACTTGAGTTCTTTTATTGATTCTTTTAAGAAATAACTTCAACTGTCTATTTTAAATGTAACCATATTCTTATGTTAGGAAAGAGGAAAATAGTTTAATAGGAATAGTATTGGTTTCAATATTTGATATTAACCCTTTTCTTTATACAGTTCTGTGAATCTCATTTTTGTGTCAGTGGTGACAGCTACTCAATTATGATCAATTTTATACTTTTGATGTTTGATATTTCAGAAAAATATCCTTTTGGGGTGAATACTTGCACATTACTAAGAAGTTGAATACTTTCAGCAATTACATATTTAGAATTATATAAACCTATAAATAAACCCCAGAATTTTAGGCAGATCTGTTCTTTCACAAAGGAAACACTATGTTGCATCTTCAGAAAAATAGCAGAGAATGATATTCTATAAGCAACTTGATATCTTCTTTTAACAACCTTAGCATCTGGAATTTTTCCCTTTATATATCATTAACTTAAATCCTTCCTTTTGCTTTATTCTAAGTGGTCACAGTTCCCTATTTATATTTGAAAGCTTGTTATGCTCTAGCACCACAAAGCAGCACCACTCAGGGGATCTGTAAGTGACCTGAAATTATTCACTTTGGCACTTGCTGCAATTGAAGGCAGCTGACTATTTGTTAAGACTTCTGGCAGAGAGGAACTACTGGCCCAAACTTGCTATGTTCAGGATCTCCCTGCCACGTTCTGTAGATTTTGTCAAATGAATATAAATTAATCCTGTAGCAGTCTCCAATTGGTGGGAATTCCAGGGAGAATCACTTTGGTGGTTGTTTGGATTATGAAGACTTAGGCTTATTATTAAGCAGTCATTCTTAGCACAGCTACCAATGCGGCCCCAATGATTCTGTTATTAAGCTGACTTGACATCCTGTATAAAAAGAATGAAAGGATGAAGCTGTAGTAAAACTGTTTTTAACAATCTTTGGTCTGGCCCTACTCTGAAGCAACTCTTATATTAAACAATTTTTTTTTTGCTTTATATAGTTTTTTGACAGTCAGATATTCTAATCATGATTGCATGGAATCTTTTCAGTCTCCTGCCAGAGATGCTACTCTCAGGGCTTCATAAGAAATGTCTCAAAGGATATCATGGAAATCAGTGGAAATGATAAGCTCTTGTGAAAGGGAAAATATTTATTTTGAGTTTCATTGTATTTTCAAAAAATTAAAAGAAAAATCTGATGTGGCTTTTCTTATCTAATCTAGGGACCAACTGGAGAGACTGGTCCGATAGGTGAACGTGGGCATCCCGGCCCTCCAGGCCCTCCTGGTGAGCAAGGTCTACCTGGTGCAGCAGGAAAAGAAGGTGCAAAGGTACAACAGTACAACATACTCAAGAATTTTTCTTGGCCCCAGACAGCTACTTACTTCTCTCTGTGCTTCTCATCAGTTTTCCATAGATTCTCTATGGAAGTACAGTATTTAAGCGAATGTCAAAAATGCATGTCAGAAAAATATTCAATGGGAGATTATTGTACTTGAAGTCATTAATGAGCAAAGAAATAAAACCAGTTAGTCCCCATTGACCATCAAACCATAAATTTAAAAATATTCTTAAATGTCAGTAGTGATTAGCTCATTTGAATAGATATGACATATCACATAGTATTTTCATCAATAAATGGCATTCAAGTTTTACTTATGGTAGATTAGAGATAATCATAATTTTGTTTGCAAAAGCATGTGTAGTATTGACTCTCTCTCTTGATGGCTGTATATTTTATTTTTTAGGGTGACCCAGGCCCTCAAGGTGTATCAGGGAAAGATGGGCCTGCAGGACTACGAGGTTTCCCAGGTGAAAGAGGTCTTCCAGGAGCTCAGGTATAATCAACATTCAGATAATGCACATGAATTAAATTACAAATTAAAACCATTGTTCTAAGAGCATAACCAAAGATGATTAAGGAGATATATGTAAGTATACACATTTGATTAATATATATATATATTTTAGTCTAAAAATAATTCCTGACACCTTCATTTTGTGTCAATCATTCATCTTCTCCAATTTATATTAAATTTACATGCATTCACTTTGTTTTTTCCCTTTTCCCAGGGTGCACCTGGACTGAAAGGAGGAGAAGGTCCCCAGGGCCCACCAGGTCCAGTTGTAAGTATGATTATAATAAATAACTATGCTAGCTATGGTTGCAAATTACAGCTGCTCTTTCATTATTCTCATGCTGTGATCCCACAGTGTGTGGGAGAGAAAATAAACATATGTCAATCAAATCAGTCAATGCCTGGTTTATACTAATTGCATGCTCTAATGAGTACAGAAACAGAAGGATTTGACTGATTGGAAATTTTTGCTTCTGCTGCTGTTGGAGGTAAAAAGAACGATCTTACCTCTTATGGGTCCCAATGAAATAAATCATAAGGCTGTACCTGAATCCTTCTTACTTCATCTTTTCTCTCATTTTAAAATTATCATAAAATGAAATGCCATTTCTTATATATTACATTCTATTCATCATTTTTTATACAACTGCCTCAATTTGTCTAACTCAAGATACTAGATCATACTTGAGTCTTGTCAAAAATATTTCTAAAAATCCTGTAATCATGGATCACAAATCTCTATCTTACACATTCTCCAAATTGCCTTCTTTAGTCAATGTAACATTATAAAATAATTGGCAAATAAAAAGTAAACAACAGATTTTCACCTCCAGTTTTCTTTTCTGGAGATGTATATCAACCATTCAGGATGCAATTAAATACAGCCTTTGGTTTTTGTGCATATTTCCATCTGTGCTCTGAAAGGAGGCTATGGCAGCCAAGCTTTCATGTTTTCTCATTCTTCATTGTCATTCTCCCTCACCTGAACTTGCTGTAAATTCCTTTTTAACTTTTTTTTCCACAAAATGAAGACATCATATTAATTCTGCCTCCAAATTTTTTTCTTTAACTTGTCATCCTTTTAGCATTTCTACCATCAGTAGCTTTTTATTCTGAATTTTCCATTCTCTCTCTAATAGTGTCCTTGACTTCAGCTTCTTCCCTCTTCAGTCAGTTTTTTATAACGGTTATAGAATTTTAATTTAAGGCATCTTTTTTTAACTTACAACTTTATTTTAAAGATTTATTTATTTACTTGAATGTCAGAGTTACACAGAGAAAGGAGAGGCGGGGGGGGGGGGGGGGTCTTCCATATACTGGTTCACTCCTCAATTGGCCTCAATGGCTAGAGCTGTGCTGATCTGAAGCTAGGAGCCAGGAGCATCCTCCAGGTCTCCCACATGAGTGAGGGGTCCAAGCACTTGGACCATCTTCTACAGCTTTTCCAGGCCATCGCAGAGAGCTAGATTGGAAGTGGAACAACCGGGATTTTGAACTAGCACCCACTGTGGGCAGTGGTCTTACCAGCTACACCACAGCGCTGGCCCCAAGGCATCTCTTTAACTGTGTCAATACTCTACTCATATGTATCTCATGACTCCACACTGTTTTCAGAAATGAAATTGCCTATCACCCTCAAATAGTCCTTTTCATGATTTGGTCCAATCCCAATCATCTATATCATTTGCCTGAATTCCTCCCCATTAATTCTACCTAATTTAATGCATTAGATTTTTTTCTTCCTCCTCCAATCACCATGACCTTTCTACTTTGAGAGTGTATACTTTGTACTTCTCCCTTTCTTCTAGAAAATCTATTTTTAGAAAAGATGTTATTTATTTATTTGAGAGTTAGAGCTACAGCAGAGAGAGGGAGAGACAGAAGGTCTTCCATCCATAGGTTCACTCCCCAAACCACCAGAACTGGGCTGATCAGAAACCACGATCCAGGAGCTTCTTCCTAGTCTCCCACATGAGTGCAGGAGCCCAAGCATTTGGGCTATCTTACTATTTTCCCAGGCCATAAGCAGAGAGCTGGATAGGAAGAGGGGCAGCCAGGACATGAACTGGTACCCTTTTGGGATGTGGGTGCCACAGGCAGAGGTTTAGTCTACTACCCCACAGAGCTGACCCCAAATCTGTTTCTCTTTAATGGCAACAGTTCTACTCATCCAATACAGACAAAGTTTGAATGTTCAATCTTTATGAAGTCATCATTGTATAGTTTGCCTCAATTTAATTTATTAGTGAAATTTCTCCCTTTATAGTGCTCTTTGTTATGACTTATATTTTAGAAATTACACTGAATATAATTAATTGTCTATCTCATTAGGTGTGAGTTCACTGTATTATATTTAATATTGATCACAATACAGTGTCTACATCAGGTTATCGCCATATATATACTATTTGAATAATCATAAAGCCTGACACTGGAATAAAGTTTGTGTAATGTAACTAGTACTGAAAACACAGAAAGTGTAGTATTTTGTAGACTGATTAATACGATACTTAGATATATGTATTATTCAAATATCATACCACAATGATGAAGCTAATTATAGATGTCTGATGAAAAAAAGTTAAGAAAAATAAGATATTTCAGTAACTATATTTGAATTTCATGCAATTTATAAAATTATGTAGAACATTTAAAAACAATCTTCCTAAGTTAGTGGTAGCAACAGCAGCAAGCAAAAATGTCAGGCTAAAATGACTATTAGCAAATAGACCCTTCAAAAATTCCAATATTAGGCAGTTCATTTAGCTATACCCTCAAATTCTTATGGAATTTTATTTTTTAATATCTATTGTCATTGTGTAATCTCAATCATAATTTCAATGATTAAATTGTCTTATATTAATTTTCAGAGCCCAAATAAACTAGTTATACCAGTGGTTTGAAACAATGGGAAAGAATGTATATATAGGGCACAAAATATGTCCAAGAGATATAATTTACAGGATACTTATTAACAATTGTAGAGTTTGACATAAAATAATATATTAACTGTAATACAGATCTAACATTTATTTACTTTACTTCAACAACCATTTGACAATTACTACTTGCTTTGCTAAGTATAATCAGGCTCCACACAAGGTATCTTTTGACTTAAAATTCTACAAATAATTTTGAAAAGACACACATCAGTGGCTAAAAAGCGATACAAGTTGATTGCCAAATAAACTCTCGACAACATACAAACAATGAATGTTAATTCTGAAGCGTTATGGAAAAGAAGGTAAATCAGAGGAAGGGTAACACACTAGGTGTCTTTTGAACTTGGCTTCACAGACTACAGAAATTTATGAAAATCATTAAGAGCAAGAAAATATTAAGAATGAGATGTAGTATGTTTGGTCTTAACAAAAGTTAACCTTGGAGAGAAAAACTAAAATTTCTTGAATTTTTATATGATAATCCATAAATTAATTTTCAAAATTTTTATTTATTTTCATTTTTCACTTGAAATACAGGGAGATGGAGACAGACAGATATCTGACAGCTGCTGGTTCACATGCCACCTATCTGCAATGTCTGGGGCAAGGCCAGGCAGAAGCCAGGATCTTTGAACTCAATGTGGGTCTTCCACAAGGGTGGCAGTGACCCAAGTAATTGAACTATCATCTGCTGCTTGCCAGTGTACACATTAGTAGGAAGCTAGACTGAAAGTGGAGGAGTTGGGACTGAAATCAAGCACTCTGCTATGGGATGTGGGCATACAAAACACTGACTTAACACCTACACCAAATACCTGCCTCAAATTTTTGAATTCTTTGTAGGAGCCAGTCATTTTACTGAGTATTATACAGTGTAGTGTTAGAGCAGAAATATAACAAGTATGTGATTACTGAAACTCCAGAATGGTAAGATGGAGCTAGATCAAGATTTGAAGTCTTGGGAATAAGTGGAGTAAAAATATTAACATTTTAGGAAAACAAATTTGTCATTAGAGTGCAGTTTGTAAGACAGATAAGAGACTAGATTGATATAAAAGTTCAGTGACTAATGTCAGACTGTTACAGGGACAATGACAGAAGCCGTGTGGACTTGAAGGACAGTGCAGTGTAACAAACACTAGCAGGGCAGGAGGTTTGGATTTATTCCTAAGAACTGGAAATGGATAGTGAGGAAAGAAGAGAACTGAACGCTGACCTCCAGCTTATGTCCTTGAGGAAAGACAGTTTAATGATGACTTCCATGTCTAGGACAGTTTCACCTGGGCAGGAACAACAGAAACAACAACAAACAAACAAACACGCCATTCATTCATTCATTCATTCATTCATAGAAACCCTCAATAGACACTCACTGGGAGTTTATTTGTAGTTAATACCTATTATGATAGTAATTCTCATGTAAAATAAGCAGATAAGTATAAATTAAAATTATTCTTCAGTATTATTAAAGCAAGATCCACAAAATGGAAAGATACCATCCATACTTATTAGTTCCCAACAAGATTGCTATAATTGCTGTAAAATACAGAGTAGGGAATCATGATGATGATTTGAAGTCCATTACAATTGCTAAACAAGCCTATTTATTCCATTTGAAGAAATTAAGTGTGTGAAAGTTGATCTGGAAGAAGTTGTTTTTCTGCAAATCACAAAGATTAAAACAAAAACACTGCTGGTTTTTTTGATGTAAGCTGTAACTTATCCAGAAAATTTGTCTATGCTAATTCTTATTTTTATATTTCAAGACTTACGGTGGGACTACTTTGCAATGCATGTCAAAAAAGCCATTTGTATCACACTACTGAGACACCTGTATGTGTGAGTTTACTGAACTCCACCAGGTGTGATATCACTGGCTTTTCTTCAAAGAAGCTGTGATATATGAAGTCATATCCATCAAAAGAGCCTCTTTGAGTACATGAAAGATTGCTTTATGCAAGGTCTTCTTCTGGAATACCTTCAAAAGAAATAGCTTACTAATCAAACCTTTCAAAATATTTGTAATTTTTTTTAACCTGCTTTTTTACAGTATAATTGTGTATGCAGTGTCTTAAGCAGTTACTGTTTTCTTTTCCTCTTAATTGTTATACATTATAAAAATTAGAATCCCATTTTATTTTGGCTTACAGAAATCATGGAGTCAAATTTGAGGCTTCATAGTAGAGATTACTTTATGACTGATTATATATTTTTTGAACTCACTTTTAAAAAGTATGTATGTATATACTTTAAGATTATGTATTATATTTTATTCTCATTCATTTGTAAATGCTAGATAAGACCCGCTAAATTGATTTCATAGCCCACCAACAGGTTGGGATGTGCAGTTGGGAAATACCATTATTCTAGAGTATACATTTTTTAGATAACTACTATCATTGACTCCTTTATACTGATAAACAGTTGCTTGCTTACCTGTTTTTCTTGCTTATCTATTTCTCATTTATATTGTATGTACACCCTATAATCTGTAAATATTTCTCAGTTGGAAAACTATAAGTATATATCTAAACATATCATAAAATATATTAAACTGAACTACAGATTCATAAAATAAACTGCTGCTGCAAAGAGCTATGGTTTACTGAGAAAGATAGTTAAACTAGCACTGTAAATAGTACGTGATGTACGAAAAGATAGGCCAGAGAACACAAAGGTGAGAACAGTGATTTTTGCCTAAAGGAATTATATTTGAGTTGAATAAATAAATATTTAAAAAATAAAAATAAAAATCAGCTTTCCCTATGAAAAGTAAGTTTCTGTGGGCTAAATTTCATCTTAATTGCTCAGCACTAATTTGGTCCTGTTATTAAAGAACTGGCATTTCAAGGTTCTAGATCTCCAATCTGCTACAAGGAGTGAATGTATATATACAGAAACATTTTATTGTGTTCCCATTTGAGACACAAAATTATATTCATGCCAACAGGGTGCTGTGACTTTGGGCTTTTTAAGTCTGGCAAAAACAAAGTGTTCACTGGATGCATGATATTATATCCAAGCCCTCATAATATACCCTTAAAGCACAATTAAAGCTTAAGCAGTTCTTCTGATCTCCAGGGGTTTTATCACTAAGTAGGTGACTTGATGTGTGCACACATAGAAAGCAGCAAGGGATTAAACAGCAAGGCAGAAAGGCAGTGCAGCATTTCATGCATGTTGAACTTCAACATGAAAATATTTTATATTATATTAACACACTGTATATGGAAATATACATCAAATTCTCAGCTTTTGCTTTCTGCCTACATTTTTATAGAAAAGAATCAAGAAAAGTTTTTGCTAATAATCTCTCTTCCATATTTTCTTCCTGATTATATACTATCTCTATGCCAACAGTTGTTTTTCTAAAGATAAAATTAAAATATTATAAGATATTAGTATGTTATTATTAGACTTCCTTTTTTTTTTTTTGTCCTGGGAGTGGTTTAAGTTACTTTGAAGGAAGTTAAGAGGGCCACACAGATAGCTACTAAAGAGTAATTTTCAGTGTCTTACAATTGTGCAATATAATAGTCTTATAACTCTTCTATATAAATATTTGATTTATTTATTTGAGAGGCAGAGTTACAGAGAGAGAGAGAGAGAAAGGTCTTCCATCCACTGATTCACTCCCTAAGTGGCTGCAACGGCCAGTATAACTCTTCTTTTAGACTCTGTTTTCTTCTTTATGTGTTGTTATTTCTTCTTTCTGTTCTGTGTTTGCTTAATAGTTTAGATGCCCTTCTTTTCATGATTCCTAAGCCTTTTAATTTTCCAAGTGCTATTCTTAAGAACTTCCTTTTAACTGACTTTTATTTATTTATTTTTATTTTTATTTTTTTGACAGGCGGGGTGGACAGTGAGAAAGAGAGAGAGACAGAGAGAAAGGTCTTCCTTTGCCGTTGGTTCACCCTCCAATGGCCGCGCAGCTGGCACGCTGCGGCCGGCACACCGCGCTGATCCGAAGGCAGGAGCCAGGTGCTTCTCCTGGTCTCCCATGGGGTGCAGGGCCCAAGCACTTGGGTCATCCTCTACTGCACTTCTGGGCCACAGCAGAGAGCTGGCCTGGAAGAGGGTCCAACTTGGACAGAATGCGGCGCCCCGACCGGGACTAGAACCTGGTGTGCCGGCGCCGCAAGGCAGAGGATTAGCCTGTTGAGCCACGGCATCGGCCCAACTTTTTTTTTTTTTTTTTTTGACAGGCAGAGTTAGACAGTGAGAGAGAGAGAGAGAGAGAGAGACGGAGAGAAAGGTCTTCCTTCTGTTGGTTCACCCCCTAAATGGCCACTATGGCTGGCACTGCGCCAATCCGAAGCCAGGAGCCAAGTGCTTTCTCCTGGTCTCCCATGCGGGTGCATCCTCTACTGCCTTCCTGGGCCACAGCAGAGAGCTGGACAGGAAAAGGAGCAATCGGGACAGAACCGCTCCCCTAACCAGACCTAGAACCCGGAGTTTCGGCGTCGCAGGTGGAGGATTAGCCTAGTGAGCCTTGCCGCCGGCCCTTTTACCTGACTTTTACTTATTCATTAAGGAAAGGAATATAAAGCTCGTAAGGATAGCTACTGACTTGTAGGGTGATATAATGTAGTTTTAAGATGAAACATTTTTTCTATTGTGGTCCAAGTAGACTCAGTGAGCTCTTACATCTAACTTGGAATGAGCTAATTATAGAGATGGTGGTACAGATCAGTGACCACAGTCTGAAGTGTATGAGACTTTGATTTGACTATTCTGACTTTCTGTTTTCAGTTCTGGTGGTGCTTGCTATTTCGTCTGCATTTATAGCTCATGTGATCTAAACTATGTCATCTGTAGAGTGGACTTCCCTCATTCTGGTTTTGCCAGGAACGTCACTTTGGCCTTACAAAGGCCAGATAAGTTTTTACTTTCTACTGTGTAGCTCTGCATCATAAGAACTTTTTATGCTTGTGCTTCTAACCTCTCTAGTTGGCTGCATTTTAACTGAATGCTGATGAACTGATTTGTCTGTTTACCACTTTCATTTACTTTACAAATGATCCTCAGAATATAAAACACCCACTGAAAGTATCTGATAAAATATTTATGTTGGTGTTCTGCTCTATGTGAAGGGTTAGAGAAATATCCTCTTTTCTCATTGCTCCAAGAATATAGACAGGCACTATTACTTCTTTGTTTTATTATTATTGTTAGGTTTAAAGGTTTATAGGGTTTAGTAGAAGGGGCTACAGAAAGGGATAAAGCTGACTGAAAAGTAAAGAAGGCAACTAAATAGAAAAACGTTCATTCTTCCATTTTAAAGAAGTGCTCTATCTGTATTGCTATGCTTCACACTGGTGACTACCACTATCCCCAACATCTGGCACCCATGCCTGGAGATTTGGCTAACAACCTCTCAGCATCCTGCTGAACCACGACTGTGATAATCAGTACTGTTTTCCTCAGACCCACTGAGACCTACTTAGTAGAACCTAGGTGAGAACTTGCCTGCCTTCAATATCTGCAAGTGCAAAATCTGCATACTCTGCTGTCACCCTGTAGGACTGGAACAGGGTTCAGTTCACATCCCCTAGTCCAGGGACTAGGGCAGTTGGTGCTATTAGCCCAAGCACCAGTCACAGCCCCTAGGAGGTCCTGAGAAAGGGCCTATCCACATCACACAATCTTAGAGCCACAACTGTCTGCCATAAACCCCAGAATAACCAAGACTTGTCAGTGGGACACGGGGGCAGTCCTCTTTTTTCTCCCTCAGCACCAAGAACAAGGCACTGGCTATCACACTTACTATTGTAACTGAGACAGAATGCTCAGGGAACTGAAGATACATAGCCTAGGAAGCCGACATTCGCTGTAAAGTCCT
Organism: Sylvilagus floridanus; assembly: GCA_949820135.1. NCBI lineage: Eukaryota > Metazoa > Chordata > Mammalia > Lagomorpha > Leporidae > Sylvilagus > Sylvilagus floridanus. Next base: position 93,995,793 of record OX463225.1, on the reverse strand, counting down.
TTTATCCTTATGAACTGTGGCATACTAGACCACTGTGTCACTAATATACACAGCTGACACTGACTTAAAGATTAAAATAAAAGACATCATTCAGAGGCTACACATTTTAGGCACATCTGGAATCAAAGCCAAAGCAACAAGCCGAGTGATACCCTGCATTCCATCTCAACCATCACCTCTTTCCCAATAAAACCCACTACATAAAAGATAAGAGACTATTACACCAGGTGCATGGATGTCAATGTTCGGATCCAAGAAACATGAAGAAGCAAGGTACATGACACCTCCAAAAAACAAAATAATTCCCCAGAACTAGATCCTGATCAGAGGGTAGCTATGAAATGTCAGAAATGGAATTCAAAATAATGATTGTAAGGAAACTCAACATGATACAAAAACATACAAATAGCTAAAAGAAAGGTGATCAATGAGTGACATGAATGAAACATTAACTAAGGGGCCGGCGCCGTGGCTCAACAGGCTAATCCTCCGCCTTGCGGCGCCGGCACACCGGGTTCTAGTCCCGGTCGGGGCGCCGGATTCTGTCCCGGTTGCCCCTCTTCCAGGCCAGCCCTCTGCTGTGGCCCGGGAGTGCAGTGGAGGATGGCCCAAGTGCTTGGGCCCTGCACCCCATGGGAGACCAGGAGAAGCACCTAGCACCTGGCTCCTGCCATCGGATGAGCGCGGTGCGCCGGCCGCAGCGCGCTGACCGCGGCAGCCATTGGAGGGTGAACCAACGGCAAAGGAAGACCTTTCTCTCTGTCTCTCTCTCTCACTGTCCACTCTGCCTGTCAAAAAAAAAAAAAAAAAAAAAAAGAAACATTAACTAAGGAGATAGAAATCAGTAAAAGAGAAAACAAATAGAAAATTTGGAGATGAAAGCATGTGATATTCAATTTTAAATCAATGGTTTCTGTATTGATTCATTTTCATATTTAGCATTGAAATAACAAAATACTTTATAATATTATTGTTATTGTAATTCATGTAGTTCAAGACCTACTATTGCCTTTTTGTTTTTGTTTTGTTTTTACAAAGATTTACTTATCTGGAAGGCAGAATGAGAGAGAGAGAGAGAGAGAGAGATCCAGCTGCTTATTTGCTTCCCAGATGGCCTAAGCCCAGAGAGCCAGGAACCCCACAAGTGTGGTAGGGGCCATTACTTGGCCCTTCTGCCCCTGTCTTCCCAAGCAGATTTAGCAGGAAGCTGGAATTCAAACCAGCACTTTGATATGTGATGCCATCACAAGCGGCAACTTATTCTTATACCAGTTCCTGAATTTTGTTTTTGAAAATAATTTTGATTACATAGATCTGAGGTTTACAGCATGAGCTTATGTGGCACATATAGTTAACATAGTTACTATAATTAAGTTGACTTACCTACCATTTCACAATTACTTTTTTTGTGTGTGAAAAAAGCAGCTAACATCTACTCATTTAACAGATATATCTACTATCATGCATTTCATTAGCTTGAGTCCTTCTGTTGGACTTGTTTATCCTATACAACTGCCATTTTGTACCCAGATAAACATATCTGCACTCCCATGTTCATTGCAGCAGTATTCACAATAGCCAAGATATAGAAACAATCCTTGGGTAGAATTCACAGTGTTTTCGTTGCTCTTTAAATCACAAATTAGAGAAAAATAATATTTTTAAGAGTTTTCAGTCCTTCTGTGCAAGTTCTTTCCATAAATCACCTTTAATGTGTAAAATAGTAATCCTTTCTATAGAAAGATGAATGCAGTTTAAATTGGGATTAAGGATATCATGCTAAATGGAAAAAGATCTACCCTTCTTTCAGCAGTATGATCTTAGCTAAACCATAGAGTTACCAGGATCTCTGTTTCTGTTTCTAAAAAATGTCACTTTTCTAATTATCTGATGCTATATATCCACTTTTGGAATATATACTGACTCATGTACATTCTTTAATATCTAATGTATTCATGCTTTAAGATAGTCGTCTTTCAAAGAATTTTAATTATATCACCAGATTAAACATCACAAAAACCTGATGACAAGCTATTTATATCCCTGTTTTATTGATGATAAGACTGAGTCACAGAGATTTTGTTCACGTCAGGAAACTAGTGCTTCCACTACTCGAAAGGTTAGATCACACATTGAATTGACACATTTATTTATGGCCTGCTGTGTGCCAGGAACTACCTCAAATAGTGTGAGTCATTGAAAGAGCAAGCAAATTTTTACTTTTGTGGAGCTGTTCATTATCCATTTATCTCATATTTAAACCATTTTAGTTACAGTTGTTTATCTGACATTTATGAAGCCCCTATTCTATAACCAGCTATACAGCTATGTAAAAATTTTTATCATGATAGATGCCTATCCTTTGTAGAAAAAATGCAATGTGAATTTCTCAGGGGTTAGTACCTACTATAATACATTTCATACTCTCCTTCTTGTCACAAGAGACCAGATTCCTGCTATATTTTTCTTGAATGTGTAAATGGGACTTTTTTTTAAATATTGGGTTTACATTTTCCCTTTTTATAAAATGGAACTTCTGCAATGATTTGATTGAGATTAAAGAATATATAAGGCTTATCTTTTTGAAGTTGGCCTGGGAATATTCAAATAAAATTTGCAAGTTTACTATACCATTTATTTAATCGGTAGTTACCATCAGAGATGTTCATTTTTCATTTATAGATGTATAAAATAAAATCACTGCAGAGCAGTTATTATTGCAAATTTCTAGGTTTATAAAATGTTTGAGATAACTAGTAGAAAAGAAAAATACAACTGTATGTTAGGGCACAAATATATCTTGAAAATGTCTCTTCTCTCTCTTTTTCATCCATTGTTTCAAAGTTTGTGAGCTGAGACAAGATCAGAATCAGTATTTTAACTATAGGAAAGTAATATATTTTTGTTACTAGTTTTAATATAGGTTCCAGAGCAAAACATTAATCTAAAATTTAATCTTATGAATGTTCCAAGGAAGAAATTGAAAGTTATGTTTTGTAATAAAACGTATATAGTATCAGCAAATTATATACAGTGTCATAGATTCAAATCAGCATTCAATTTCTATTTGAAATATATTAAAATAACTACTTGAAGCATCTTGCTAAATTATTAAATATATTTCAATGTAAATTCAACAAGCATTATTCTTAAGTAAAAGTTATTTTCATGTGGCATTCTGATCATAATGTATACGGTTAAAGTAATTCATATGTATGTATTTCTTATAATTTTATTAAGACATTATCTAAGGAAAATACCCATTAAGTTGATGACTCCTGAAAAGTTAGAAAATTTCTATTGCATACATATGAGTGTGTTTGAAGTCTAAAATATCCAACATGTATACGTACTTTATAAAATGACAAATGCATACCACTAATTATTATGTTCCATATTGATTACTGTTATTTATGTTATAGTTATTTATACATTTATATTTATACATAAGATAAAAATATTTGGGGGGAATATTAAAGAAGAGACTATGGATATATTTATAACAAAAATTAGGTGACAAATGATGCATTAATTCATTCAGAAAATAATGGTAGAGAACCTAGGATACTGTGATAGACTGCACAAAGAAAACATAGAAGGCTTCATGCTTCCTATTCTCAAGAAAATATATTTTTTGGTAAGATGATTAGTTAAGGGGCTAGCACTGTGGTATAGTAGGTCAAGCCTCCGCCTGCAGTGCCAGCATCCCATCTGGGTGCCAGTTCCAGACCCAGTTGCTCCAATTCTGACCCAGCTCCCTGCTGGTGGCTTAGGAAGGCAGTGGAGAATGGCCCAAGTGCTTGAGCCTCTGCCTGCACCCACATGAGAGACCTGGAGGAGCTTCTTGGATCCCTGCTTCGAATAAGCCTTGCTCTGGCCACTGAGGCCATTTGGGGAGTGAACCAGAGGATGGAAGACATCTCTGGTTCTCCCTCTCTCTGTAACTCTCCCTCTCAAATAACTAAATCTTTTTTTCAAAAGGTGATTAGTTAATAGGCTTAGAGAATTTTAATATACAACAAAAGACCAAATAATTTCCTAGTCAGATGAGTGTGACCAAATATCCCGAGGTAAAAATGGAGATACTGAGTTAGAGGGACAGTAAGAAATGTACCATTTTAGAAGAAAGTTATTTTTACACTAGAATATTTTTACACTAGAATATAAAATATACAATATTTACACTAAAATACTAGATATAAAATCATAATGATTAAGTGTGTATAAATATATTCCTGAGAATATCAATGATATAGTCCCAGAAAGATGTATAGACCCAAAACTATTTCAGAGTTCAGCATACATAAAAATTATTTAACTCTTAAAATCAGGGGTGCAACATGATGAAGCATCCCATAATATCTCAGGAGACACATGTATTAAATAGTTAGCAAAAATGAAAATAATCTTTGATGTAGTTGAAATATGAGAATGTGTAAATAAATGGTGACAAAGAACAGATCTTCTAATGAATTCCAATGAGCTAAATAATAGAGAATGACTATTAGAAAAAAGTGAAAAGCACTTTCCTGAGTTCCTACAACTTCTCTCATTTTGGGTGTTTAGCTGGTATAAGCTTCTGTATGGTGATCTTAAATGGCTATATTTCTTTCTATTAAAACATAACATAATATTTGTGAATTATGTGACTAAAAAACATTAGATTTTTTCTCCACTGTTTATAAAGTACCCAGTATAGTAGGAAATAAGTTTTAGTGAAATAGGGCACCTAGACCTTAGAACCTTTACTTGAAAATATATACAAATCATAGGATTATTAAATTATACTGCATATGCAAATTTCTTAGCACAATAATTGCTATGTAGTAGGCTCAATAATTGAAAAATAAGAAATTCTGTTAATATAAGCATCTTTATTCTAGTGAGCTTTTTATCACTCTAATCTCAGCTGTCACTCTGAACAGTCCACAGTGATATCTTCCTCAGGTACCCTTTGAAGAGTTGGGGTTTAAACAGGGTTAGAGAAAGATATTTCATGCATGACAGATCAAAATTGTATCTCTCTTTTGTGTAGTCAATTACAAATAAAACATTTCAAGTCTTAAATTGAATGCTTATTTTCCATCTGATAAAACTAATGAATGGTAATCTTTTCCTGAGGTGCACAAGTGAGATATTGAAACACAAATGGAATGCAGTCACCTTGTAGGAGCATTGATCAGCCTTTCAGATAGGAGGAAATGTATGGTCAGAGATGTTAATTTTAACCTAAATAACACAAAATAATGGCAGTCACATTAAATGTTATCTTCTGTTGATGGTTTTCTATTGACACACAGGAACACTTTTATTCCTGAAATTTCTCTTTTTCCTCTTTGTATCACCTCAAGTAACATGCCTGCATTCCTCTCAATTTCAGGGATCTTTTCTTGGTCTTCGGTTGCTCTGCCCTGCTGCCTCTTTCTCGTCTGCGGGATTTCCTCTTTCTAAAAGCTAGAGGAAAGCATTTGTTCTTTTGCACTTGTAGGGCTTCTCGTCCCAAATCTGAGACGTTGCCAGCACTCTGTTATTTTTAATTTCCTTTTCTTCCTCGGCTTCTGGAAGCATCGACCAGAAATCTGCCATCTGAATAATATTCATTATACTTGTGGTCGATTATTGTTTCAGTAAAAGTCCTTTAATATTATTTTAAAAAATACCTAATTTGACAGAAGAGTAAATGTTTATTATCTGAAAAGTACTAACTGTAATTTTTCTATGCAAATATATCCCTCTCTTTAGTAATTGGAATCCTTCATTGGTAAAAATATAATGCTCACATTGCGCTTGAATAATTATTGTGCAACATGAAGAGTATTTCCTGGGCTTATTTTTAAACATACTACGTTATATTTCAAAACTGTCCCCCTTTGTTTGTAGTCATTTATAATTTTATAATTTCTATAGCTTTATTTTTGGAAAGTTTCTCCAAAATTATTTGTCTTCTAAATTTAAGACATCTCATAATTAAAAAAACTACAAGAATTTTTTAATTGACCTTAAAAGAGCTCAAGTCACTTTTCTTGTTACTCTTGTGATATTTGCTATAATCTCAAATCTATATCCTTCCATTTATTTCAGTTTACTATTTGGAAACTGGCAAAAAAAAAAAAAAATCCCGTATAGTTTCTGAATTTAGCTAGAGAATAATGCCAGGAAATTAAGTACTAAATTTCCTTACCATTGTTTTGTAATCAATAAGTATTTCAGTGGAATTGAATAGGTGCTGGTTTTAAAGACATTTGCAATAAATAGAAATGGAAAGTTACTGTAGTTATTAGTTCTAAACAGTGGGTAGCTTTGTAGAGAAAGCAGAATAGAGTCAAAGCTCTTAAAGTTCCTTTAAGCAGTTTATGTTTATGGGGAAAACAACTCATCTCTTTGAGCCACAGGTTCTTCATATTTAATACTGAGATGCAAAACTCCGCTATGAACTCCTGGGAACTTTTATCAGAATAAAATGACAAAATGAAATTGGAACTGATTCGTAAATTTTAAAGCACTGTGTAAATGAAACTTTTGATATTATTATAATTTTTCTTACCATGGTCATAAGTAATTATTTCCCTAATAAAAGTATAAATTAAAATAAAGCTGATAAGTCAATTTGTTTAATACAGTGACTTCCAATATATTAGAAATATAATACTAAAAATAGCTTTTATTAATCACTTCCATAAGATTTGATTTGATACTATCAAAACATGTGAATTAAAAAAAGTATTGGGCCAGCACTGTGGCCCAGTGGATTAATGCCCTGGCTTGAAGCGCCGGCATCCCCTATGGGTGCCAGTTCTAGTCCCGGCTGCTCCTCTTCTGATCCAGCCCTTTGCTATGGCCTGGGAAAGCAGTAGAAGAGGACCCAAGTCCTTGGGCCTCTGCACCCATGTGGGAGACCTGGAAGAAGATCCTGGCTTCAGCTTGGCACAGCTCTGGCCAGCCGTTGTGGCTAATTGGGGAGTGAACCATCGGATGGAAGATTTCTCTCTCTGCCTCTCCTCTCTCTGTAACTCTGACTTTCAAATAAATAAATAAATCTTTAAAAAAATTTTAAAAATTACTAATAATTACATCTCCTAATCTTTCACATTTAATTCAATCACACAATAAAATGATAAATTGTAACTTGATCACCAGTCTAGGAATCTAACACAAAGATAAGGTTCTTGTTATCTATTCTTAAATGTAATTGGAAATAGTAAATGTTTATATTTGAGCTTCACATAACTTAGTAAATATGTTTGCATTTATTTTATTCTTATATTAAAAATGTCTTTTTAAATTGTCAACTCCAATAACTAATATTATGGCAGTGTCCTACCTGGCTATTCTTCCAATATATTGTGTATGACATTTTCTAAAGCAAATTACCTGGAAATATATGGTATACATCTGGGGAGTTAATTGAATATGCCTAATCAGACAAGTAATGAGCTTATCAGTGCTCATAATAAGACCCAGTAGGCCCTAAAAACCCTAAGCTCAATTTGAAGACAAAATATGGGAAATTGTCTAAATTCTGAGGCAGTGGTTATCAAAATTTACCATGTAACAATGATATGTGTAACTTAATGCCATTATAATTTATGAATTCATTTTTAAAGATTTATTTATTTATTTGAAAGTCAGAGTTACACAGAGTAAGAGAGGTCTTCTATCCAGTGGTTCCTCCCTAATTGGCTGCAATGGCCAGAGCTGGGCCTATCCGAAGCCAGGAGCCAGGAGCTTCTTCTGGATCTCCCATATGGGTACAGGTCTGAAGGACTTGGACCATCTTCTACTGCTTTCCCAGGCCATAGCAGAGAGCTGGATCGGAAGTGGAGCAGTGGGGTGTTGAACCTAGCCCATATGGGATGCCGGCACTACAGGCAGCGGGCTTAACCCCCTACACTACAGGGCCAGCCCCTTAACTTCATTTTTGAGTGTAGAAATTTTGATTTAGTAAGTTTAAAGTGAAGCCTTCAGATTATTTCAGGAAGTATTAGTGTAGGAGTGTACCATGTCAATCCATTATAGTACGGAAATAAAATTGTATGTGAGGTTTTAATTTGGTATTTATATTATAAAGCATTGTGCATAGTTTTGTAAACACTTAAAGATGATGTCTATAAAAATCCTCGAAGGATTGTTTTCATCTCTTCAATATTTCTGAACCTTAACATCTGCTTAAATTAGGGGCTATAAATTAATCTCTCAAATAGTTGGAACACATGCTCCTCTTTGAGATCTTAAAATTGTTTAAAAATTTATTTTGTATTCTTGACTATATGCCTTCATTGTTAAATTAATGACTCTTACAACATTAATTGTTTCCCTAACAGAATATTTTTTCTCTTGTCTACCAGGGTTCACCAGGAGAACGAGGATCAGCAGGTACAGCTGGCCCAATTGGTTTGCCAGGGCGTCCAGGACCCCAGGGCCCTCCTGGTCCAGCTGGAGAGAAGGGTGCTCCTGTAAGTAATATCAAAGAGAAAATACATTATACTACTCTCCTTCAAAAGTTATTACTTTTTATTCAAGAGTATCAGCTCTGCGTACCCCACTGCATTCTCTCTGCATATGTGCCTGGCATATAAACACATCTTCTTTTATAGTTTTAACAGAGAAAATTTCAATTCAATTAAATGAAATGACATTTTTCCACACTTTTTGAAACCCTAATACCTGTGAAGTAGCTGGATATTATTAATGTAAAAGGCTTCTCATTTTGCTCCTTTAAAAAATAAAACTGGGAGTTTTGATTAAAACTATACTTTGCTGCTTTATATTAGAAAACTGTGAACTTTTACACCTCTCATAATATAACTTCAGTCCCAATCATTTCCATAGTCCATAAATGAAATGCATGGAAAGTAGCTGCCCTTCTCATGTTATTTGAGCTTTAATTGTTAGTGAATGAGAGGGGAAACTTCGGACGAGTTATTTCATTTTATATTCACAGGAATTAAAAATTTTGTATTTACATGACTATAGTTGTATTCTGTTAATTAGGTTTAAGTTCTTTGCCAATATTTGTCCTCCATTTTTGTTCCTTCTTTTGATTCAGTCATTTTAATGAGTAAATAAAAGCAGCTTTCTCTGATCCTCCACAAATAAGACACAATTTATTCAGTAAATGTAAATTAAAAGTTTTGACTATGGTATAAAAATATTTAGTAATTTTATGTGCTTCCAAGTCCCAACACATACAATTCAGTTAAACTTGTGTAATTCAAAGTACTTCTTCATGACAAGGACTTCAGCTTTAGCTAGTTGATTGCTCTGATTGTTCGTATGTTTTTCCCTATTGCTCTGTAATAATATTCAAGTGTTTCTGTTTCAGTCAGTTTTGTTTTTTGGGCTTTTTTAATTACAATAGAATACCACAGTAGACTGGGTAATTTATAATAAAAAGGATTTCATTGGCTCATCATTATGCATACTAGGAAATCCAAGGTACAGAGGTGACTTTGGAAAAGGCATCCTTGCTATGTCATTCCGTGATGGGATGGCAAAAACAGCATGGAAGAAAGTAAAAGGGGATTGAACTCTACTTTTTATAAGGAACTCACTGTAGTAGTAGTGAACCTACTTTGGTGATCATTCATTCATTCTTCTTTCATGGCCTAATCAGCTCTCATCAAAGCCCACGTCCCAACACTATCACACTGACCGTTAAGATTCCAGCATGTGACTTTGTGAAAAGACATTCAAACCATAACATTATCCAAATAAAAAAGATTGTCTTCTATAATCCGTTGGCTTTTGGAAACATTCTAACATTTACAATGTTAGAATGAGGAAAATGCTACCTGTGGATATAATTTTTGGATGTAAGAAAAAGTACTTTTTGTGTGCTGAAATTTTTCTTAAAGTAATGTATTTTATAGTATACTATGTGTGTATTGGGAGGAAAAATGAAAGATTGATATGAGTTTATTAAAAAATCTAGGACACACATGTACAACCAAGAACATATACCAGATACATGTCTATTTCTATGCCAGTACCAGACTGTTTTGATTATACCTGCCCTATAATATGTGTTAAAATCTGGTAAATTTGGGTAGTGAAGCAACAGATAGAAAATTTCTCTGCATTATTCTGCTTTTGATTAGATGAAAATAAGTAAATAAACATTTTAAACATTTTGGTTGATGATTTGAAAAACTGTGTAACAGTCTATATCAGTTTGTTCCAGAGGGACCTGAGCTAGATATTAGGACCTTTCCTTGGACAAAACATTGATGGTCAAATTTAAAAGATGAGGAGGTATTAAGAAAGTGATGAGCCCTATAGGAGCATTCTAGGCTAAAGAAACAACAAGGGCTCAGGCCACGTGACAAGCAGAACCATGGCATTAGGTTCAAGGGACTTAATAAAAGATCTAGATAGATTGGAGTGCAGAAAGCAATGATAAGGGAAGGCTAATGTTGGGCAGGTGACAGGAGCCAAGATGATCTGCTGACCATACTAAGCTTGGTCTGTAGTTTAGGTCCAGGAAACAAGTAAATTGACCTAAGAATATAGGTCATGTGGTCTAATTGGCTCCCTGGTTATAAGGTGGGCACTAGGTTGAAAGGGGAGATACAGGGAGTTATTTCAGTAATTCATGCCAAGGACACTTGTATTATAAAATAAAGTACGAATGATGAAGTGAAAATATGCGAAAAAGAATTAGGAGATATAGCAGACAGAACTTAAATCAGTGTAAAGGAACCAGAGATGATGAAGTATATGGGGGAAAAGGGGAAATGGACAGTGCAAGGGCAAGATCTGGTGACTTGTAGATGCTCAGGTTTAAAACAAGAGAAAAGACAGATCCACTAAATGGAATCAGAAACAATCTTGTACAAAAATGGATATCATTTGCCTTTTAGTAAGTAATTTATTTGAAACTGTGAAAGGATGTTTTATGCAAAGAGAGATTGTCTTCTCTGTCAATGCATTGTTTATTTTTTAAAACTAAACAATATAGGTAAAATTTAAGACAGGAAAATAATGCAGTTGCCCAAAACCCAAATAAAAAGAAAACCAGAAAAAGCTAATAGCTTTATCATTTTGAATCAGTAAACACAACAGTGAGCTAAAATATAAAAATTTAGGAAAATTGTTAAGATATTTATTAAAAATAAGAAAGACATATAAAAAACAAATTGAAACGTTGGACACATGAGCAGGACATCTTATGATCTGTAAGGTTAATATCTACTGCACAGCAGTCTCGTGGTGTTAATGTGAAAGAACAAAAGAAGCTCAGCAAGATTTCACAAACATCGGGCACCAAATTTGTCAATATGAAATACTTCCCTAGAAAATACCTGTTCTTTTCAAATTATTTTTTGGCAGATAGCCTGAGATTCATAAATGATTAAAATTGGTAGCATTCTTAGTCACAAAAGAAAGTAGGGATCTTTTGTGTTATCATTTGCCACTTGAATTTTCTTTCTTAGAAACATTAAACAACTTTTTATGAATATAGGGACTAGATTATGAATATTATAACTGCATTTAAAATGTGGCAAGTGCCTCATTTATAGATTTCTTACAGCAAGTTAACAATCTTTTGCATTTTCAATACAGGGAGAAAAAGGTCCCCAAGGCCCTGCTGGAAGAGATGGAGTGCAAGGTCCTGTGGGTCTCCCAGGGCCAGCAGGTCCTGCTGGTTCTCCCGGAGAAGATGGAGACAAGGTTGGTATCCATTATTCATGTTCGTACATCCTGTAAGAAAGTTTAGCTTTTTTCCCATTATTTCCAGAATAAATCTTTTAAATATTAGATACCAGTGGAACATTACTTTTTTTAAAAAGTTTCTCATACCTTGCATCTATTCAAGCTTTACTTGAAATGCACTGGATTAGTGTATCTGCTCCATAAAATACTATCTGGGATATATACAGAAAAATGGAATAAATGAACAAAGACAGCAAAAATTCCAGTAGATGCCAAATTCCTTATTTATTTCTAAAACTGTTTCCAAAATGAATGTAAAATTAAGAAAATTATTTGTGTGCACAGTTACAAGGCCTAGTGTCTTGGATATTGCACAGGAAGACTTGATCAACTATTTGCTCCATAATCCTACTATATTACTAAATAAGTAACAATTCTAAGCACTTGATTCCAAATGTACAAGTCTTTTGCTTAGTGTCTGAGTTTAATCTAACATTATTGTAAAATACTATAAAAATGTGAACCAACACTCTATATTGCACATACTATTTTATCATTTGGAAAACTAAGGGAAAAGTAATTTTTGACTAATATGTAATTATACTTCTGTAAGTTAAGTGTACATTCACTATCAGTTGAGAATAGTGATATTAAATACAAAATTTATTTTTTAATTACAAGTTCAGTTTCAGTTCAAATTCAAGGTTATTTTTGCTTAATATATACAAATATGTGTATATATATTCGTCAAAATAGAAAGCTAGGAACATAGAGAACTCATAATTTTTTACATTTTAAATAGGGACATTAACTACCAGTGTATAATTATTTTAAGGGTAAAATTTAACAATTTGAACATAATGATGATCATGCTGTGGCATTTATAGGCTATTGGAGACAATTTTAACTTAAGTCTTTTAATACAGGGTGAAATTGGTGAACCAGGACAAAAAGGCAGCAAAGGTGACAAAGGAGAAAATGTGAGTTACTCACTTATTGAAGAAAGCTATTTGCATAACACTACCTACTGTTTATCAGATGTGTTTTTCATAGTACAACTTCATTATCACAGTTTATTAGACCAATACTATATTACCTTTGTGGTCTTATACCTCTTTATAATTCTGTGGAATTTTCTGTGATCTCAGGAATATTATGAGGTGTATATGTCATTAGTCACAAGTTCATTATAACAAGTGGGAATAACATAAATCTGTTCCATAAATTGTAAATTATGTCTCAGAATATTTTCTTTTAACAAATCATACAATGATCAAAACAGTCTTAATTCCTCACTTAAATAGCATGTTGATTTTCGCTTTTTAACAGTTTACATAAGTTTTCAAATTATATATTGTTGGCCCTTATATTCACAGGTTCTACTTCAGTAGATTCAACCAATGCAGATTAAAAGTCTTCAGAAAAGTCTGCATCTGTACTGAATATGTAGAGATCTTTTTCCTTGTCATTATTCCCTAAACAATACAATATAACATTGATATACATATCATTGACACTATATTAGATATCGTGTGTGATCTAGAGATAATTAAAAGAAGGATAAGCATAGGATATGTCCGGCTTTATGTAAGAGATGAACTTGTGAGGAGTGTGACCTGGAACAGTTGCCTGTGAGTGGGCACCAGGGTCGACTGTACTTATACACATCCCTGCTCTCATAGATCACACAATAGATGATGACTCTCAAATGTACTTCACCTCAGCACTTCCTTACCAATTTACATTCTTTAAAGAGTATCTATGGAAATTTAGTTCTTTAATTCTTTATTTCCATTTTCTTTTCATCGTTTCTGTGTTCATATGTGTACTTTCCAACAGGAATGTGTATTTTGTGGGATGTGTCCTTTATTAAGTCTTTCACTTAGTGTAGAAGTTAGTAAATCTGCCTAACAATTTGATCCTGATAGACTATTGCAGTTCTGTCCTATGATCCATCTGTAATCTCAATGCCTTAAAGGTTAGAGTTACTGGAGACTTTAACATGTGACTTTGGAAATAGGTTTCATTGGCTCTGACTGCATCTCAAATTGAATAGTGCCTAAAATTCTATGTTGTAACTATTTTAAACAAACAAGAAAATCTAAAATCAAAACAAATATCTTTCAGAAAATTGTAATATTTAACTAATAATAGGTTTGTAATTTATTTTTTGTTCAGTAAAACCAAAACTTACCAAATATGTGATGACATGGATATTTTATTTATGCTATAAAACGGTGGTAAGAAATTGTGCACAGAAAATCAGTTGCATAAAATTTGGTATAGCTGGCATAGACTGTAAATCCATGGTGTATGTTTGGCATAGTGGGTTAAGATGGCACTTTGGATGCCAACATGCCATACTGGAAGTCTTGGGTTCACTACCCACATCAGGCACATGAATCCAGCCTCCTGTCATTATACACTTCAGTGTATAATGGATCCCTGCTACCCAAGATAAAGACCTAAGCTGAGTTCCTAGCTCCAGCCTGGCCCAAACCCAGCTTTTGCATGCATTTGGGAACTGAACCAGTGGGTAGGAAATCTCTGTTTCTCTCTCTCTCCTCTCTTTGCCTTTCAAAAAAATATTTTAAAAAATAATTAAATTTATAAATTCATAAACCCTCCTTTAGTAAATGATTGCTTTTAAATTCTGTTTATTTTCTTAAAGGTAAATACTATTGATCTAATTAGAATAAATGTGCACTTGACAGAAACCAAATCTCAACAGTATAATCAAGGATATTTTAAAGTGAAATGGTGAGATGGGGAGAACAAGGAGATGAAAATACAATGAAAGCTACTATAGCATAGGTACTAAGCCACCAGCAACTGTTCTCATCTTCACTTTTATACCCTTAGAACAAATGTCTGTATGGTATAAAAGATAAGTAACGTCTGAGTGTTGTTAGGAAAACAATATTGGCCTAGCAGAAATCAAAAGGGGTTCTAAGTCACTACAGTGGTCATAGAGCACATATTCAGAACTCTTGTTTTAAAAGCCATCTTCCCCATCAAAGAAGTTGTAATGAAGAATAATTCAATCCAGTGAACTTTTTTGTTCTTTTTTTTTTTAAAAAAATTATTTATTTACTTGAAAGAGTTACACAAAGAGAAAAGGAGAGGCAGAGATAGCAAGAGAGAGGTCTTCCATACGCTGGCTACTACCCAAATGGCCACAATTGCCGAAGCTGAGCCAACACGGAACAAGGAGCCAGGAGCTTCTTCCTGGTCTCCCATGCAGATGCAGGGATCCAAGGACTTGGGCCATCTTTTACTGCTTTCCCAGGCCACAGCAGAGAGCTGGATCTGGAGAGGAGCTGCTGGGACTCAAATCGACACCCATATGGGATGGTGGCACTACAGGCTGTGGCTTTACCGGCTATGCCACAGTGTCAACCCCTTGTTGTTTATTTAGTGCCAAAATTTTATAGAGCTTGACCAGTTAATAATATAATAAAAGAGGGCAGTTAAGAAATATCTATGTTGCTAAAACTTATAATACATTCTGAAATGTATTGTTGAAAATAAGGAGCTCTGGTATACTTTATATATAACACCATTTTACATGTATATGCACAAAAATTCTAAATTTTCATATCACTACTTTCTATATGTTTAGAATTCTCAGAATCTCAATTTCATTTAGAAGACAGTAAAAAGGAAAATTTTCTGTGATACTTCTGATTCATAGGTCTCATTAAAGAATTCTGATATTTTGAAAATTTTCAACAAATGAATCTTTAAGTTGGTTTATATTAGCATATAAATCCATTTTTAAATATTTACAACATTACACGTGGGAGTGCTTGAAACACATTTGAATTTAAAATTGATTTCAAATATGAACATCTGAGACTCAATGAGAAAATAAGTAACTATTGACTGCATTAAATGCAAAAGAATTTCTAAGTAATGCTTCTTTTTATTCCCTAAAGGGACATAGAGATGTTTTAAAAATCTTGATCAGACAAATGCTTTGTTTTATGTAACTGAGGCTTTTCGGACATCAGTTTCAAAATTACTGATATTTTTTCTCACTGCAGGGTCCTCCTGGCCCCCCAGGTCTTCAAGGACCAGTTGGTGCCCCTGGAATTGCTGTATGTATTCCATTTTGTTTAGTAAATGTAAATGGTTTCAGCTTCCTGATTAAATTTATGGACTGTCACATAACCAGTCAATTTTGTGTGGTAATAAGTTTTCTTTTTGTGCTTAGCATGGACTCACATCTAAATTATCTAATATAGCTAAGCAAGCTGATTCTTCCATTGAAAACATTATGACTTCATTTGAAAATAAATAATAACCAGTTGAGAAGTACTTAATGTGTAATAAATTCTGAGCATGATTTTCCCTTATTGGGCAGCCCTTTGCTTCATTTAGGATACACGCCCAAATCAAAATCATTCATACTCCAGAAACAAAGCATATAAGCAAAACAAATAACATTGTTTACTTCTGACTTGGTTATTTTCAAATAGATCACCTTTTATTCAATTAAAAATGGCCAAGTTTTTAGAATGGCTTTTACAATTTATGATAATTTTTCTTGCTCTTCTCTAGGGAGGTGATGGTGAACCAGGTCCCAGAGGACAGCAGGGGATGTTTGGACAAAAAGGTGATGAGGGTGCAAGAGGTTTCCCTGGACCTCCCGGTCCTATAGGTCTTCAGGTAAGATGCTGTCAGCACTGTTTACTCCATGTTTTCCCCCTGCTGCCTACATGAGCTTCTCTGGTAGATGCAAAACATTCTATTTTTCTATATCAAAAATTTAAGTATACTTTTTTAATCATAGTGATTGTTTAGCTTATATGTATATCTGAAATTCAGCTGCTTTTTATCAAGTGCTGTTAATTTTTCTGAAGAGAGTATCAGTCCCAGTTCCTACATCTGCAAGACATTGAGTCCTGCTAAAGCATAATGCCTCCTTTTTCCTATTTTGTTTCAAAAATGCAGTACAGTTCTCTAACTCTGATACTTAAAAATTAAGTCGCTGGAAGGGTGCTTTCATAGGTCTCATGGCAAAAAGAAAGTTCTTCACATAATTAACAAAATTTAAAAGCATTTGGAAGAATAGCAGACTACCACCAGTAAGTGTGAAATGATAGCAGGTAAGATAAACAGATTAACCGTAAACAGATCATTCAAAATAACTTATACTTTAAAAATAGCAGTTGTATTTTATGAAGTGTATTCAGGAAGGAAATATTAATTGCCGAACACTAGAAGCTAAGAAATTTGTAGTGACATTTGTCTTACAGCTGAACTTTCAGGCAGACCATTACATAGTAGATATCTTCATTTATACTACTTCCTGTAAACTTTGGAAACATCTTTCTTCTACTACTTCCTTTGCTATACTGACCAAGCAATTCAAGATTATAAACTTTTGTACCTAATGATGTTTGGTACTTTCAATTTTTAGAAATATAAATCAATTCTTACACTTCACTATGCATAAAATTTTGTGAAGGTGGATAAAAGTATATGTGTGTTGAATATGTATAAACTTCATTTTGATTAAATGACAAAAATACAGATTTTGATATTAAATAGTGTTTTATGTTCATGATTGTACAAATTACATTCAAAATGCAATATGGTAATTTATAATAGAAGTAGCACTGGTAAAACCTCTAGTGGGTATCTACTAGTAAACATGATGTTCTAATTGTCTTTAATTTTAATGCCAAGATAATTCTTTCAAACCTGAAAAGTGCAAATTCTTCACTTTTATATTTATTAGTGTAACTCTTTTATACGTGAAAGAAAATTATAAATGCAATCAGCAGTACAGCATATTGATATGTTTGGGAAGCATGCATATTTGAAAAGAACAGAAAGGCATTAAAAATAGATTGCTGGGCAGGTGTTTTGCACAGCAATTCCTATGCCACTTGGGATGCTCACATCACCAAACTGAAGCATCTGGATTTGAGTCCCTGCTACATTTCAGATGCAAATTCCTGCAGAATGGGCACTCTGTGAGACAACAGGTGATTGAGTCCCTACCACCCACATGGGAGACCAGAATTTAGTTCCTGGTTGCTAGCTTTTGCCTGATAAAGCCCTGGCCACTGAGGACATTTGAGGAGTAAACCAAAGGATGGAAGACCTCTCTATTTCTCCCATTCTTTGTTTCTCTCTCTCTCAAATAAATGAATAAAATTAAAAATAATTATATTGCTAATGGATACATTGCTAATCATTTTCTGTCTGTTTAGCTGATTGCTCTGAATCCTCTTGGTTCTCATGTTTAAAGAAGGGGCCTTGTAGTTTATATCTATAGTGTGGTCAATAAAAATTATCATTATTTCCATAAAGTAGGAAATGTGCTTTTGGATGAGAGAATGATTCAAGAAATCAATTCATTAACAAAAATTGATTATATCTTCCCAGAGCTACCTCTTTAAATCAGGAAGCTGAAAAGATGCTAATGTAATTAACATGTTCACAATTGCATCTGCATCATTTAATTGAGCCTTCACGGCAGAATAGATATTAGCAATTATAGTAGACATAAATAATAATAATCTAATACACAGGTTAAATGGTTTTATTTTTCAAATTGATATTTACTATGGATCTGCAAATGAAGGAGATATGTGCTTAATGAGAGTTCTTGATCAAAATTCATTGTTTGATGCATCATTTAAGTGGCAAATGATTTTAAATTGACAGACCTTAAAACAGAACCTCTCCTTGCATAAATTACTCCCTAGGAGAAAGTTAAGAGCTATGAAAACTGATTAACACTGGAGTGCCATCCAGCCCAGATAGTTCCTACAACAGAAGAATCAGACTCATTATGTCTCTATTAATTTTATTAATAAGGACATTTCTTTCTTAATCAACCCAAACTATGATCAAACTTAATTCAAAATAAATAAATATTTTTTTCTGTTGGAAGATTCCTATTGAACTAATAGAAGTAATCACATGCATAAAGAAAAGATGACAGGGGCTAAATGCGGCCTGAGTAACTTCCAATCCAGTCCCTGCTAATGAGCCTATTCAACTATATTTGTTTTTATTCTTTATTATATACTCTATTCATGTTCAGTGTATGTCACATTACGAGTAGTACTGTTCTAACCCATTAGTTCCTACAATCTAATATATTTATCTGTTTTTCCCTAAGATGAAACACGTGGAACAATTGAGAATTTTCAGCATCAAAGCTAGTGTTACAAGAACATTTATTACACATAACTTTTTATGTTCAATTATTATTGGGAATGGCCTATCTATCATTCATTCAGCAAATATTTTATTGAGATTATAGTTTTTGCTTGCCCCTTTTCTTGTTGAAAGAGATAAAAAAAATTAACACATAAAAGGTGACTGCCTCAAAGTAGATCATGCTTATAAGTATTTAAAGGAGTGACATAATTATGTTTCCAAATATGAAAGTTAAGTATGTACAAAGTATTTTTGTAGTGTGAAAGAGGAAATATAAACAATTCTGAATGGATCATTAGGAAGATGAATTCGGTGAATACATTTTCTCATTAAGATATATCCAGATGGAATTTAAGTATAAACTACACAGTTTGAATTTATACTGCCAGTCAGAACTTCTATAAAATTACAGCTCAATTGGATACACTGAAGTTGATTTAAGAGAATAAAGGAAGTACAGTTAGCAATTTTTATGCTCTTGTGCATTTTTAAGATTCAAAAGAGGAATTAATATGTCAAAAACTTAGAAGACATTTATAACCTTAGAAATGCACTGCTTAGTCCTGCTGAGCCACAGTGTGAGGGATGAGCAAGGCAGGGGCGCCTTTTCTCTCCACAGACACAGGGCACGCTTCTGTGAACATGCCCATGTTTATTCACAAGCATGTACATTATAAAGGGCAGGTAAAAGGGACATAACCAATTCTGGAGAATGCTGACCCTAGGGCAGAGTGAACAATTGTGCCAATATGCCTATCCAATCAGCTTGAAGGTCACATAGACAGGATGGGTGCCCAGGTGGGCCTAATGGGCCTGGTTGCATCCAGGAGTAGTTTAACTGATTGGGAGAAGGTGGGGGTGGAGAGAAATGTGCCTGAACTCAGGAAACTGCTGAGGTTGCCCACAGAAATGTATTAGAATATTTATTTTCGTAAGAGTTTTTTCAAACAAGTACCTAACTGTGAAAACCTCATCAGGATGAATATTATAAAATGCCATATAATTTTACAGAAAATCTATACCATGACAATTAGCTATACTATTTATGAAAGAATAAATCAGATATTCATTAACTCACACACAAAATCTTGTATTCAGTCATTGTAACTAAAAAAAGTATGAAATTATGCAAACCATACATTGCATAGTAGGTGTTAAGATTTTATAATATGTAGGCAATTATTGCATTAGGAGTATTTTGATACATGCACATTTTAACCACAATTTTATTGTAATTAACTTTATATTTATTTTTTTATTTTGGATTATCATTTGAACAAATATATCTTTTCAAAACCATAAATGACTTTTATTGTTTTTCTACTTTATTTTTCTAGGGTCTGCCAGGGCCACCTGGTGAAAAAGGTGAAAATGGAGATGTGGGTCCCATGGTAAGTTATTAATTTTCTTCTGCTTAATGGATGCTGTTTATTTCCACCCTATTCATTTGTTTCTTTAATTTTATTAATATGAACAAAGTAGTCCTAAAGATTAGGATAGTTTTCTTCACCTATCCGCATCAGCAATCATTAAATATTTATATTCACTCTAGTATATTTTCAACTTTTTCTATTTCTATTAGTTCTGAATTAGTGTTACACTACATGCCTATCATTTATTAGGCTATATATTTTATAGTTTTCATTTCTATGCATATACAAAGAACTTCATAAAATTCCTGGAAAAAATAATTGTCTTTGAATTCTGTGTTCTCATGGATTTTTTATGGTACCCATATAACTCTTAATGAATATATAATCAGCTGCCTGATTTTAGTAGTTTCTTAGTCTTTAGCATTGTAACTGGACCTTGATGTGGAACAAAGAGAGAATAGATACACTTATACTTTGAAGCACATTCTTAATTTAGTAGAGAACACTGGCACAATTACAATGCTAGTATTTTTAATTATTTGTGTGAATTGATTTTTTCTTTCTACTCTGTGACTTCAACCAAAAATTTTAAATATATCTATTGGTTTGTATAACATTTCTTATTAAGGAAAAATTGTTCAAAGTGACTGGAATCTACAAAGAAATAGGATGAATATATTTCTTGATGTCTCTTTTCCTTCAACAACACCCCCAGTTTTACCTCCTTCAGAATTTTACTTTGAGATTATATAGTTGCATGTTAAGTTTTATTTTCCTTAAAGACCACACTCAAATCTATTATATTCTTTTAAGAAATTGTTATAATCATCAATACAATAAATAGGAGGGATGCATAGTAAACATATCTGATTCACAGAACTGATTAATATTTCCAAGTAGCATCAGATATCTAGCAAGAGCCTTACTAGATACAGTTGCTATGGTTTCTGAATCATTGATACATTCCCTGTGACCTTATCGTTATGCTAGAAAAACTTTTCAACCAAGGCATTAGAATAAACTCTAACCTTTAAAAGTACTAATGTTCTGGTATTTACCAAAGACTGTTTTAATCCTAACCTTGAAGTAGATTGTTTTGGTCACCAGTATTTTAAACAAAGTACCCTGAGTTAATTTTAATGCACAACCAGGAGAGAGAATATCCATTTTGAAATAAAAACACATAGTTACTCCCAATTCCAGCATACAGAACATAGGAATTTATACACACACACACACACACACACAAATACACCCCAAAATGCAAGTAAACAAAAAATAAAAAATAAAAGTACTTTTATTGGGTGAAGTGATTATATAGTCAAACACCATTTATTATTCTTACTTTATGTTATACTGGTACATTCTAGCATAAAATAATGCTAGTCAGATTATAGATACATTGTAGCAGACAATAGCAGTTGTCTTTCTTGGCCTTTTTCTTAATAAATTTTTTTCTGGTCATAATTCCCCTGTAGATACATGTAAAGAATCATTTGCTAACATATGTCATATCGAACAAGCAACACTTATAATCCTGATTTGCTTCATTGACTGTAATTTCATAAGATTACAATTGTTTTAGTTTCCTTAATCACAAAATGAAATATCTAAAATGTATTGGAATTTGGTCCTTATTAACCTTATTGTTCATCTTTTCTAGGGTCCACCTGGTCCTCCAGGCCCAAGAGGCCCTCAAGGTCCCAATGGAGCTGATGTAAGAACTTGACACATATGTTCATTAATTTGAAGATATTTAGGTGTTGATATTTCATGGCAGATGTTTTCTGAGACACAAAAAGGAGATAATCACACTATGTTAATGTTAAGTGGAAGAGCGCTCAAAGATTATGTATTCAGTACACTCTACTATATGGGAAAAGAACCAGTCTTTTTAGTGAACAAATCACCACAAATATAAAATAGGTCCATAGTTTATATTCAAGGTATATTTACTGATGAGTTTGAAATATTAGTATTGTGATTGTCTTATAATTAAACACATTGCTGGGATAGACATGCTTATGTTCTACAAGTTATAAATGTTCAATAAATAACTGCCGAATTCTTTTTAAATTTAACCTTTTCTCTGACAATGGGATGAGGAGGTGGCTTGTAATTAGCTTTCACTATATTTGTCTAAAGTTTTGCTCTAAACATTATTTATGCATGCATTTACCATTAGTGATTTTTTTCGGAAAGCATTACACTTTTTATTTTCAATCTATTAATGTATTAGCTGTACAAGATGTCTTCAGAAAGTTCATGGAAATAGATAGTATGAAGAAACTATGCTTCCAAAATTTTTTGTACACACAATAAATGTTTTTTCCTGAATTTTTGGAAGTACCCCCTTATGTGCAAGATAACTGCATCTCTTACTATGCAGCCTTTGTCCTTTCAGATGTGTTAATAGAATTTTCACCAAACCCATTAATTATCCAATATTCTAGTGTATTAAATCATAATACAACATTTAACTTGTTGATACTGTGTTTGTCAGCTATTTGCACTTAACATATACTTGAGAAAAGTAACATAAGAAGGAAATAGGTTTATTTTGGCTCACAATTTTTGAAGGTTCACAATCCAAATTCAGGCACATCCCATTTGTTCAACTGTCTGGTGGGGCCCAAGGATAGCAGTGGTAGCATGGGTGGAGGAAAGTCAAATTGTGACCTGAAATCAGAGAGAGAAGCTGGATTCCACCCAGCTTTTACAATATTCTCTGGCTCACTATCCTTCAGGGAGCACCCACAGTGCTGTAAGGACCTCCTCCTAGGCCCATCTCCTAGATACCAGAATCAAAGTAGGTTTCTACTCTTATTACCATCAATTTATGACTGTGAGTTTGGGAGCTATATCCTATTTAAACCATAACAATTACCAATATTGGATTTATAACCTTCAATGATATCTCTTCTGACTTCATCTTTTCCTGATGAAGTACCTGATGCTTTCCTCATTCTTCTTTCTTTTCATTGTTGATCTTTTGTGTTTGCTTTTAAATCTGACAGGCATTACTTAGAAGAGGGACTTTCAGCATGTGTTATGTGATTCTTTTTTCTTTTCTTTCATGTTAATGTGAAATTAATATAAACAGAGCAGGTTCAATGGAGTTCATAGATACAGTGCGATGTATGTAATGGTATTCTCTTCCTCCCTTCCTCCATTTCTCTTCTTTCTCTCCTTCCTTCCTTCCTTCCTTCCTTCCTTCCTTCCTTCCTTCCTTCCTTCTCTTTCTTCTCTTTCTTCTCTTTCTTCCTTGATCATTAACCTGAGTTCTAGCTCTTATTCACTACAAAATCATCCTTTAAAATACCTAACTATTCCATGGAAGAGATTGGAATTATGTTCCAGACACGAACTTGAATAGCCAGAGCTGGGAGTCCCTTGTAATATCATAGGAATTCTGATGAATTTGAAAATCAATGGAATATATTAAATTATTTGCTCTTTACTAAATTTGACAGCTTAATAAAAGACTTCATTTTGTCCAGTCTTGAAAATGACTCAGAATGTTTTGACAGATGTTTCTTTGTCTTTGAGAACAATTATCTACCTGTTTGTGAATTATTTCTCTGCAAGAATAAGGATAATGCTATCCCTTTTTCTCCATTTTAGGGCCCACAAGGACCCCCAGGATCTATTGGTTCTGTTGGTGGTGTAGGAGCAAAGGTAAGGAGCTTAGTGATACACAGCTTGAAACAGAGGCGATTAAGTACATTTGATAATGCTAGACAATATTTTAAGTGTTTCTAATAATAATGTGTAAGCACTTTACATATATTTATAAGATTTATGTATCATCTACTCTAGTAATTATGGAAATTAAAGATAAATGATTGAGTTATCATGCTTTTGATTGCAGGTATTACAGTAATGCAGTTACTTCCTGATGGTAGTATTATTGTTATCTACATTTGTAGGTTTTGAAAGCTAAGGCTTAGAAAATTTCAGTAATGTCATAAAGGTGTTTTCATCAGAAAATGACTAAGCTAACATACAATGAAAGCCATGATTATCTAACTAGGATAGTGCCTCTAAGTAATACGAAGCATAAAAATAGAAGACTTTTATTGAAGTAACTGACTCAAAAGAAGAAAAGGAATCCTTTAAATCACAAAGGAATTGATCATTTATTTTGTCATTTTTGAATTCTATTTTCATTATTAATACTATGGTCTGTCTTTGGTACTTCTCAAAATAGTTGGCATGTGCCCTAACATCTGGGCTCAGAATAGCTTCCTTTTCTTGCAAATATGATTTCATTTAAAAAAAAAAACTGCCTTAACTATTATGAAAATATTAGTGATGCACTTGATTTCCTATTTATACATTTGTGATTTGGTGTTTGTAAAATTTTCTAGAAAATCTCTGTTGATATTTACTTAAATATAATTCTTTTTGAAGAAAGAATTAAATATATAGTGAAAAGATGGAAATTTTCTTGAATTCTAGTTATTAAAGTATTGCCAGTGATGCAGACTTATTCTAACCTTAAAAATGATCCTGTTTCTGGTCTTAAGTCTTTTTAGCATATTCTATCAAGCACTTAAATGTGTTTATTTTGTTTGAAGGATTTACCCCTTGTGAAGATAATTAATAATATAGAATATATTATTAGGATGTTTACTTCTGCTCAGCACTCATGTTCTCTTTGTGTTATGGTCAATCATCTATGATTAAATATTCACAATAGTTTATTAATTACTAAATTAGAATGATTTGAAAGTCATTCTTTAATTCTTTCTGCATAAACACTGTAGTTTTTTGGATTGGCTACCTCTTTTCTATATGTTTAATTTTTACAGATTGTTTATGTGAGAGGCAGAATGACAAAGTTAGGGGGAAGAGACAGAGAGATAAAGGGAAAGTGAGAGATGAAATCTTTCGTTTGCTGGTTCATTCCCCAAATACCCACTGCAGCTAAGATTGGGCCATTTCAAAGCCAAGAGACTGGGACTCCCTCTTGGTCACCTACACATTTCGCATGGACTCAAGCAGTTTAGCCATCATCTATCTGCTGCCTCCAACTCATATTAGTATGTAGCCAGGACTCAACGAGGCACTGTGATGTGGGCAACACTAACAGTGGCTTAACCAACTGTACCATAATGCTCACCCATATATGTTTATAGATTTAAAGTTGTTTGTTGAAACTAAGTGATGGGGGTGAAATTGGGAAAACATTTTCATAGCATTCTTTAGGCCTAGGAAGAATAGCTTTAAGAGAACACTGGTCTCTAAGGGTCTAGACATATTAGACAGATAACATCGGTCTGAAACATTTTCCTCTTCCCTTTGCACCATCTTCTTTTGGCTATAATGGTAACTAGATAATTATGACAACTATTCTCTAGTTTTGATTTCACCCATATCACACGTCCTATAGAATTTACTGGCTCTTTCAGCTTCTCTTACTAGATTCCTAAAAGAGTCTTTGAGGCAGAAGGAACAAATCTAAGTATATAGTTGCATTTTCCTTCTGTGTTACTTTTGGATATAGACATGAATCCCAGTTGCTTGGATTTTGGGAGAACTATTCAACCCTATTACCATTTAGTTCAAAGCATATGTAGTAATATTTTCCCAAGTTTGAATCTTAGGAGAATGATTCAGTCAGAATGGTGACATAACTCTTATGTAGATGTACCCAAATCGAAATTTGCTAAAATAAAAAAATAGGGTTTTAATTTTACTTTTCCTTTTTGAAACTTTGTGACAGATAGCAGGATACAAAAATAATGTCTAACCTTACTCTTTTATTTAAAATTTGGGCTAAGAATTACAAATTTCTGGCATCATCTTTTTTTAAACTTTTATTTAATAAATATAAATTCCCAAAGTACAGCTTTTGGATTATAGCGGCATTCCCCCTCCCATAACTTCTCTCCCACCCGCAACCCTCCCATCTCCTGCTCCCTCTCCCATCCCATTCACATCAAGATTCATTTTCAATTATCTTTATATACAGAAGATTAATTTAGTATATATTAAGTAAAGATTTCAACAGTTTACACCCACACAGAAACACAAAGTGTAAAGTACTGTTTGATTACTAGTTATACCATTGATTCACATAGTACAACACGTTAAGGACAGAGATCCTACATAGGGAGTAAGTGCACAATGACTCCTGTTGTTGATTTAACAATTGACACTCTTGTTTATGGCGTCAGTAATCACCCTAGGCTCTTGTCATGAGTTGCCAAGGTTATGGACGCCTCCTGAGTTCACCAACTCTGATCTTATTTAGACAAGGTCATAGTCAAAGTGGAAGTTCTCTCCTCCCTTCAGAGAAAGGAATCTCCTTCTTTGATAGCCCGTTCTTTCCGCTGGGATATCACAGAGATCTTTCATTTAGAGTTTTGCTTATTGTTGTTGTTGTTGTTGTTGTTGTTGTTTTGCCAGAGCATCTTGGCTTTCCATGCCTGAAATACTCTCATGGGCTTTTTAGCCCGATCTGAGTGCCTTAAGGGCTGATTCTGAGGCCATAGGGCTGTTTAGGACATCTGCCAATCTATGAGTCTCTGGCATCATTTTTAATGCTGGTTGAATGCATCTTTATTTCTACATTGGAAAATGTATTGCCACTAATAGTGAAACAAATGAACAAACAAAAGCCCCAAAACCAATATCTTTTATTAATGATGCATTTCATTTAATTATATTGAATCTGTTTTTCATGTAAAGCATATTTATTATAGGTGGTTTTTGTACTTCAGTCAGTTCCTTAAATCTAGGAAATGTGTTAAGATATTTCCTTAAGATACATTTATACCTTAAGGTATATTTTATAACTCTGATAACCTAGACTAATATTTTCCCTTTATTTTCCTTTACCTTAACAAATTTATTTTAGACTTGTGTAAAATGGTTATAGCATAAATAATGACAACTTAACAATCTGATTCATTTTCATATTCTAATACAGTATCATAAAATCTATATCAAATATTATTAGAATGAGTACTATATAGCTTTGTTGATGCTATAAACAAATTTAATTTATAAAATATATTCTTATTATAATATCTAATTTATTTGTAATTCTATACATCTGCTTTCAAAATAACTTAAATGAAACATTTTAAAAAAAGATTTGTTTATTCATTTTGAACGTTAGGGTTTACAGAAAGAGGGAGAGACAGAAAGAGAAATCTTACATCCATTGGTTCACTCCTCAGGTGACTGCAAAGGCCATTGCTGAGCTAGGCCAAGGCAGGAGTCAGAAGCTTTATCCTGGTCTCCCATGTGGGTGACAGGGCCCCAAATACTTGGGCTGTCTTCACTGAATCAGAAGTGGAACGGCCAGGACATGCCAAGACATGCCCATATGGCCTTCCTGAATCATAGGCAGCAACTTTATCTGCTATGCCACACTGCTGGCCCTGGGATTAGGCATTTTTAGATAATGTTAATTTCATCTTAAGTAATTGATGTGTATTTTGCACATACATGATTCTAATATGCAAATAGTTTTCACATATATATCTTGGGCAACAAATATTAATATATCATAACTAAAATGAAGATTCTTTTTAGTAAAAAGCCTATCCTTATATTTCTAGTTATTTAAACCCATCTCTTCGTAGCATTTCCCCACTTAAAAATGGAAATAATTGTTGCAGAATCTCTAAGTTAAAGTTTCTAGTTCACAAAGATGAAACAGTATTGACAAAATACATAAGGGTAGACTAAAGAAATTGTATCTATTTCTCCTCAAATTCTGTCTGTAAGAATGCACTGAGATTTTTAATGTGGTTCATTGGAAAATATTTTGTACATGATCAATGTTTCCTGTATTTATAAATAAATATTGCAGGTACTCCTTATATAAAATGTTTAATATGAATATTTTGTAATTGGTTTGAATGCCGAGTTACCTTCACTTCAAATTTATGAATTAAAATTTTAGTCTATCATTCCATAATCCTAAAATAGCTGAGTGATTCCTTTCTTAATACATATTGTAAATGCCATATTTTACTTGTAAGGTATGTACAAAGTACTGGAAATATTTGTCATTCATCTTGAGAGAGGAAATAACTTATATAGCAATACTGGTAATAGTCCTAGAAAGTAGTTGATATCTTCTATCATTATGCTGGTAATTCAGGAAGTTACAGTATGTGCATATCCTTAAAGAGTAAAAATATTAAGTACATAAAATAGTCTCTACTCTAATTATTTTTCTATTTATGAGATAAATTTTAAATCAATTTAAAGGTAATGAGTTTGTACCAGAAATGTTGGAAATAGCAGGATTAATTTTTTTTTAAAAATTAGGCCTCACTTTTTTTATTTTAGAACAATTCCATTTGAGAATTGTTAAGAACCACTGATTGTGAGTGGAAAAGCTGTGCATGAATGTACTATACTACTTTAGTTAAATTATTACTTGAATAAAATTATATTCTTACTCCTTCCTTAGTGTGAGACACCTGTGACAGACTTTCCTGGCTACTGTCTACTAGTCTAGAAGATGCATTTGTCAGTCTACCAAGCAAAAATAGCCTTCAGCATCTACACAAAAAATCATAATGCTGTCTAATTTATACAATATATGTGCTCAAATGGATAATTTTTAATTTAGCACTCAAGTGTTCCCATAATTAGTCTGTGGTCTCTGTTTTCTTTAAATGTTTCCTGAACATATTCTATAGGCTTATTGACATACCAAATTATTTGCCGATTTGTTATATTACCAAATGAATTCATATTTTAATGGAAACAATTTGCAGTTGTTTAATTAAACTTGATTATAATGTGCATATGATGCTGCACAAACACATAATTTGTTAGGCGGCATGCAAATGTCTGTTAAAATGATTCATTGGTCATTTGGGGAAATGTAGAAGCTATTCATTTACCTATGGGAACTGTCTCATCAAACCTGTTTCTGTCTCCTCAGATATAAAAGTATTGAGGTGATGATACAAAAATGCCTTTTCCTTATTAAAGTTTTTCAAACAATATAATTTAAGGGTTACTCTAGAATAGTATGGTCTTTTATAAACACAAAGCATCATGTCTATGTGCTAGTCCTCACTTGATTTTTTTCTTTTTAAGGGTGAACCTGGAGAAGCTGGGAACCCAGGGCCTCCTGGGGAAGCAGGCTCAGGCGTAAGTGCTAGTTTATTATCAATGTCAGATGTTATTGATGTAGACTGATTTTGCAGCACTGTAAACATATAATTTAACTCTTAGCTGTAATCAGCTTTATTTTCCTTCTTTAACTCATTAAAAATAATTATCACTGCAGAACATCATTTTTAATAACTTTTTTGATTTGCTTAAAATTTTTTAAAAAAATCACCTGTTCTCATTTGCGTGAGAGCATTAAAACTATGAGCTGTTTGCTGTTTAAGGACAGTCCACCATCTCAAATTATCCTTTATGAATTATATGATTATATTGTACTGGATTATTCTAGCATAAACTAGTTAAAACTGGACTGAATTTTCTGTGCTTTTCCTTTCGTTGTGTAGGGCCCCAAAGGAGAAAGAGGAGAGAAGGGAGAAGCTGGTCCACCTGGTGCTGCTGGACCTCCTGGTGCTAAGGGGCCTCCAGGTGATGATGGCCCCAAGGGTAATCCGGTGAGTGATTTGGTGCCCTCTAAAATGTCTTTCAGGTCAAAATTACCTTTGAGATTTTGTGGAAAGAGGAGAAATCATGACACTCTTGTTCATAGTTGAAGAAAGTAACTCTTCATGATGTCAAATATTCGTAGACATTTTCAGTTGATTTCATTGTTTAGAAAATTTCTGGAGAAATATTTTCACTAAACTTTCTCATATTTTAACCTTTTAAACTTCAGAATACATACTTTTATAAGAATTCATGTTTCATATGTTTCTTTTCCTTTAAACTCATGCTTCTAGGGTCCCGTTGGTTTTCCTGGAGATCCTGGTCCTCCTGGGGAGCCTGGACCTGCAGTAAGTGTCCTGAAACAGTGAAGGAATTATTTCAGTCGGGATGCTCCCATATCACTATTGCCAACAAGAAAAAAGAAAACTGAAACAGTGACCACAGCTACGTTGTAAAAATCAAAGCTATAGTTGGATATCTACATTGCATGATTACCCTCTTCATTTGGATTAGTTTTCCAGATTTTGTTGAGTTGTTCAAAATGTCTGAGTAGCAGAATAACTGTTTTAAAGTTTTAGGATCTTTGGGTTTCTCTATCCTCTTCTATAATACTAATCCTTTTTCAGGTTGCACGATCTATGTCCATTGTAAAAGAATTCATTCCCCTTATAAATTAATTACATCTTCTTTCCTGATATCAGGAGCATACTGTATTTTCAGTTTGATACAATAGCAGTTTCACAAATCTTTATGGTGAGACTGAGAGGCAACTCATTCCTTCAGAGAAACCAAATGATTATAATTATTGTATTATCCTATGTGACAATAATTTATCTCCTAAACACATTAAGATAGTGTATCATGCCTTTTTTTCTGTGATAAAAGTGAATTAATAGTGAGGAACATCTGGGTTCATTTTCTGGTACCCATTATAGGGACAAGATGGTGTTGGTGGTGACAAGGGTGAAGATGGAGATCCTGGACAACCGGTAAGCTGGATGCTCATTATTTTTAATCTTTTCATAGTGTCAAACCTTTTAAAGAAATAACTGAAATTATCAGTGTTCCAGGAGCACATCACTGTGCATATACAATTTTTTTTCTGAGAGAATCATCAGAAATATTTGACTTTCAGTTTAAAAACCCATTGTGCATGAGGGAAATTGACATTTTGAGATGTGACTATTGTTTACATCTCTTGTCTGATCTTTTGAGTGTTAGTGGTTTTTCTACTTACTACCTATTTTAATTCTGTGTTTAGTGGAGGTTTAAGCTTTGATTATAAAGAAAATTGATAGTATGTCATTGTGAAAAATAAAAGGCAAATAGGAAAAGAAGGAATGAGGGATTATGGGAATGTAGGGTGGGAAGTATTATGCTCTTAAAATTGTATGTAAGAAATGCATGACATTTGTTCCTTTTTATGAATAAGTAAATAAAAGAATATTTCTTACTTGAAATGAATTAAGAAATATAACTATTTCAAAAATCTGTGGAAAAATATAATTACAAGATAGTTTTTGGTTCCACATATTCTAAAATCAATATATAATTATTTCATAACATTCATTTTCCATGAGCTTCTTGAAGACCCCTAAGAATGCAGCCTTTGTAATGAAAAATGTAACCAAAGCATGCCATATAAAAATTTAGTAATTAATCTGTGTTCAATTTAAAAATTAGTTTAAAAACAAAACTAACAGAACAAGACCAAGTTATTAGCTTGCATTCTTTCAATTATGAACCTAGATGAATTCAGCATAGTTTTTGCCTTTTTTTTTCCTCTACTTGGGATTGCCTTGACAATAATTATTTATGTAGGGAGGAAGTAAGGGAAGATATTTAATTAAACTGCCTAAAACAACTACATCCCTAGCACAATTTTGTCTGCAGAGCTATCCCCAGTGAGTATGTGAAGTGACAGATACAGACTTACTCTATAAGTAAGGGAAAACATGTGGATTATGTCCCGAAAATAATAACAAGTTGGCATGAAAATTCTAGTGTAATACAAGAAGGAATTAGGGGGTAATAGTTTTGTGACTTAACAAATTTATGAAATAACATAGCATTATTAACCATATGATTATATTAATTAGTATAGTTGGATGCATGCCAGATGCCAATTAAAATTAC
The DNA here is from genome assembly GCA_949820135.1 of Sylvilagus floridanus. Taxonomy (NCBI): domain Eukaryota; kingdom Metazoa; phylum Chordata; class Mammalia; order Lagomorpha; family Leporidae; genus Sylvilagus; species Sylvilagus floridanus. The sequence continues at coordinate 93,963,856 of OX463225.1, read as the reverse complement.
TACAAGGATAGAGTGTTATATAGAAGGAATTTGATTTGCTTTTATTTTATTTTGTTATGAAAATTTAGCATAGAAATTTATTAACTCTAGTTATAGAAATCTACAGGAAGTTTAGATATAAATGGAGCTGCTATTTTTCCAAAAAAATATAGATGTAAGGAAATTAGGAAAGAAGGTTGGTTTATGTACAGATTTTTAAAAAAATTATGTAGGCCATGAAATTATACCCACATTCTTACAGCATGCTTTTCACATTGTTTAGGGTCCTCCTGGTCCATCTGGTGAGGCTGGCCCACCAGGTCCTCCTGGAAAAAGAGTAAGTATCTTTAATGCTTTATTTGAAACATCTGCTCATTATCCACCATGTGTGTAAACTTATATAATGTATGTAAACTGCAGGAATGCTGAAAAATACCATAAGTCAAAGAGGATAATTTCTTAAAAGAGTCAAAATATTTATCAAAATAGAATGTACTTTAAAGCTTTTGCTTATGAATTTTTTACCACTAATACTTAGATTTCATCAAATTTTTAGAAAAAAATTCTAAATATCAACTCCTGGTGTACATTATCAGCTTAAAGCATATAATTATTTGTTATCAGTTTTCCTACATAATAGATAATATTGATGTTATTGTTACTAATAACAAATTTCAAAATGCTTATATTCATATTTCCTAATTTTTAAATCTTGCTAATAAATAAAACTTTTTTTCATTTTAACCATAACAATATATAATGCTTAATTTAAGGCTTTCTAATGAGTGTTATCAATAATTGTAATGGTAATGAGTCACTCAGACTTCTAGAAAGACCCACATAGAATTGTAGAATTGAGAAAATGTCATGCAAAAGTCAAAGCATGTTATACCTTTCTTCCGCAGTAGTTGGGCGGTGTGGGGTAGTGGAAATCTGTTTGCTTTCTTAGCTATTCACACATGAGTTTGAAACTCTACTTTTGCTACTTCATTGATATTTAACTTTAGAACATTAATTTCTGATTCTAATTTTTTCTTTTAAAACAAGAGTAAATTTTTTTTCATTTATTAGAAATAATTAGTTATAAAACGTTATAGTATATTGGAAACATACACTCAAAAATTTTAATTATTTGTTTCTTTAAGAGCATAGAGCAAAACAAGATTACCATAGTTTTAGAAAATTATAAAGAATTAGTAAATTTCTTCTTTAGATTTAATCATCAATTTCAAGTAGATGATGGGAAACACATGGTACATCCTTCCCTACCAGTATTTCCAATTAGACACTATAATCAATTTTATAAATTAAAATGAGAAAGAAATCTTGAAAAAAATAAAAATGTTGAGGAAGTGGGTTTTAATCATAGCTTCCCACGTCAGATTCCTGCTTCCCACATCAGCATACTTGGTTTTTATTTCTAGCTCTGACTTCTGATTCCAATTTCCTGCCAGTATAGACCTCGGGAGGTAGCAGGTGATGAATCAAGAAGTTGAGTCCCTGTCATCCATGAAGACTAAACTCCTGGCTTTTGCCTTGAACACTGACATAGCCTCAGCTATTGTGGGTATTTGGGTAGTGTACCACCAGATAACTCTGTCTTTATCCCTTTCCCTCTTCTTCTTTGCTCTTTCTCTCATAAATATAAAAGCAAATTAAAACGTTTAAACATTAATGAGATGATATCAAATGAGGAATAAAGTATATTTGCAAAGAAAAAATAGAATTTTTGTAAAAATAGTTTTTCTCTTTGAAGAAAAGACTCTATATACACATATACACTTCATTTGTCACAAATTTGACATACATCAATTAAGTTTGGATAAATAAATGAAAAATGTGCTAGGTAAGTAGATTTTCTATGTGGGAAATCTACTTACCTATACATAAATCTACTTACCTATACATAAATACCTTATGTATTTCCATTAATAAAATTAATTATTTTTTTTTTGGACAGGCAGTGTTAGACAGTGAGAGAGAGAGAGAGAGAGAGAGAAAGGTTTTCCTCTTTCTATTGGCTCACCACTCAAATGGCCACCATGGCCGGCACACTGCGCCAATCCGAAGCCAGGAGCCAGGTGCTTCCTCCTGGTCTCTCAGGCAGGTGCAGGGCCCAAGGACTTGGGCCATCCTCCACTGCCTTCCTGGGCCACAGCAGAGAGCTGGACTGGAAGAGGAGCAACCGGGACAGAAACTGGGACTAGAACCTGGGGTGCTGGCGCCGCATGTGGAGGATTAGCCTCGTGAGCTGCAGGGCCAGCCAATTCTTATTGTTTTATAATCATAATTAAGGAAGGAAAATTTTGGTATCTTTTAGCAGAAATTTTTGATCTTCCAGCCTAATGTATGAACTCTACTCATAAAGTCTGATCACATAGGTTTTACCAGAAAAGAAAAGATTGATGTATCAAATATATGACAATAAAATTTTGGTATATTTTTCCAAAACTACTAAAGACATTGAAAAGATGCAATTAGGAGTAAATATTTTTTAAAGTATTTATTTAATTGAGACACAGAGCATGAGCAAGAGAGAGAGAGAGAAGAGAGAAAGAGAGAAGGAGAGAGAGATCTCCCATCCTCTGGTTTACTTTCCAAATGACTGCAACAGCCAGGGCTAGGCCAGGCTGAGCCAGGAGCCAGGAATTCCAAGTGGGTCTCCCACAGGGTTGCAGGTGCCCAAGTACTTGGTCCATCTTCCATTGCCTTCCTAGACACATTAGGAGGAAACTGGATTAGAAGCACAGCGGCCAGGAAGCAGACACTCTGATATGGAATACTGGCCTTGCTAGTAATGGTTTAACTATCTGTGCTATAAAGTTGGCCCTGAAGCAAAAAAATATTTCTAACATGAAGAAAATATGCAAAGAATAATATTCCAGAATACCTAAGATTTTATTTACACATTATGAACGAAATAACCCAACAGAAAAAAAAGCAGCCAAAGATGCAAAAAAGCATTTGATACAAATGCCCCACAATATGTAAGTATATGAAAAGATGGTTGTAGAAATCAGGGAGGGCCGGTGCCTTGGCTGATATGATAGCATATTGGAAACATAATATGTAAAGTATTCAGATAGCTTTAATGAAGCAGAAAAATCAACTGTAGCTCAGCAAGATTGAGCACATTTTCCTCTTCTAAAATATGACATCGTTAAATCTAACATGAAAGTACTTAACAAAACGTGTTCAATTGTTTCTTACATTAATTTAATTGATTTTTATCTATTTTACACAATAAACTATTTTTTCACCAAAATAAAATGTATTTCAGTGGCATGAATAATTACTCTAATGTCAACATTCTTATTAGTAAAACTATGATTTGCTTTGATTTATAATATCAATTAATGCTTTCACACTTTGAAATTAAGTTAAACAAAGCTAGTTAATTTGCTGTGATTTCTACCTTAATCTAAACAGATAGGTGGCTTAGCATTAGAAAAAGATAAAAGGAAACAAATTCTTTTCTTAGGTCTTTTGCAACCTATAAACAAACATTGTTTGGATCTTAATATCAGCACGAGCTAATACAGAATGCTGTTGCTTTGGAGACAGATCTAATTTCATTTATTTTTAAGATTTATTTATTTATTTGAGAGGCAGAGTTACAGACAGAGAGAGGGAGAGACAGAAAGAGAGATCTTCCCTCTATCTGCTGGACCACTCCCCAAATGGGTGCAACTGCGGGAGCTGGGCTTGTCTGAAGCCAGGAGCCAGGAGCGTCTTCCAGGTCTCCCATGTGGGTACAGGGGCCCAAACATTTGGACCATCTTCTACTGCTTTCCCAGGCCATTAGCAGAGACCCGGATTGGAAGAGGAGCAGCCAAGACTTGAACCGGTGGCTAAAAGGGATGCCAGAGCCACAGGCAGAGGCTTAAGTTACTAAGCCACAGTGCTGGCCCTCAGATCTAATTTGAAATCCTTGTTTTGCTACCAAAAATTGTAACATGGGATGTTAATTTATTCAAATCTCCATCTTTACATTTATAAAATGGAACTAAGCACTAATTCTTAAGGATAGACTGAGGACTAAACTAAATAACAAAAGTTATATTTAAAGTACCAACCCTGAATTTATCAGCAACTCAATGAATGTGTGCTATTAACACTGAATAAGGGTTTCAAATTAAGGAATTATATACCATTAATTTATTATTAAATGCAGTAAATAAAAGGAGAATTAAAATGTTTTCTTCTAATTTCAGATTTGTGAGGGGAAAATTCATTAACAATAAATTCATAGCAATTTTATGAGACAATTTTACTTATTGCTGAATTTTGCTTTGTCAGAGTTTTGCAGTGATCAGTAATGAACTATTAAATGATGCACATCTAAAAAGGTCTAGAAAGTACAGTGTATTATGGTTCTGTTGAAATTGTTATTCATATTATTTATTCATTTTTTAAATTAATGTAGCATACATAGTAAAGGGTTTTCCTGTGAGGACTATTGCCAAAAGAGATGAAAAAATTTTAAATTTATGAAAAATTCATTTACAAATGAGTTTGTAAAACAGTAGAGATTTATAATCAGCTTGAGAAACAATAATGTGAAAACTGAGTGTTAAGTGAAAAGGAAATAAGTGGGAACTTGAAAGTACTGTATCTGTGTAAGCTCACTTAGTTTTTGCACTGGATGAACACGAATTACCTAATCCACTAAGAGTACAAGGTAAATGTTCCTAAATTTGTATATTCCTTAAATAAAATTTTTAAAATGTCAATGCTGATAATTTTCCAGCAAAGAAAAGCAAACAAAAAACAAACAAAAAGAGTACAGTGTAGAGAAAATTTGTCACTTGATAAGTCTGTTTCCACACACATTTGAATTCAGATGGTGGGCAGCAAGATCTGATGCAGTATCAATTTAATATAACTTGGAGGAGAATAACAAGAACATATTCCTACACAATAATCATAATGTCTCACGAACAAGTTCATGACTTGAATGAATATTGAATTTCCTTACAATTTACTTCCTTTTAATTAATCTAGAATATATGGTCTTAAGTAAGCCTTGTATATGTTTTGTAGAAATTAACATTTCTCCTATCCTTAGTTTCCCTGCATTGGAGGCAGTAGAAAATAGAGCCATTATAATGTTTCTAAAATACCTCACAAAGTAAATATCAGTGACTGAAAATGTGCTCAAGGTATTATCCCTTTTTTCTGAGTGACTCTTGCACGTGAATGATAATGAGACTTCCTAATAGAATATTGATCAGAATGTTGTGAATGGCTGTGTTACTGAGAAACAACATTCTAGTGGTTATTGAACAAGTAGGAAAATTAAGTTATCATTTGTATTATATGTATCTTCTGGTATGCATTTGTACTGCTTGAGAATAAATGCATATATCCTAAGTACTAGAAGATTGAACAGCTTATATCAGTAAGCCCATGGGATTTTAATATTCAAGTTATCCTTGAAGCTACTTCCATACCCTATTATAGAAACACATAATATAGTGCTTACTAGAATAATTTAAATATTATAACATGAAAGTGCATATTGTAAAGAGATTTTTTTTAAAGATTTACTTATTTTCACTTGAAATACAGAGTTACAGGAAGGTAGAGACAGAGACAGAGAGAGAGCAAGAGAGAAAAAGAGCTCAATCTTCCATCTGCTGATTCACTTCCCAGATGGCCTCAATGGCCAGGGCTGGGCCAGGACTGGAACTCTACATAGGTCTCCTGTGTGGGTTCAGCAGCCCAAGAACTTGGGCCATCTTCTGTTGCTTTTTCAGGTGCATTAGCTGAATTGGAAGTGGAGCAGACGGACAGGAACAGGTGCCTGTATGGGTGCCAGCATTGCAGGAGGCACATTACAATGCTAGTCTAAAGGGAACTTTAAAGACTTCAACTCATATTGCAGAAGGACTTTCACAATAAAAAATCAAAATAACATATTACTAACTTACTATAAGGATGAAATTTTAACTTATAGATACATGCACACACATATGCCTTATCTCATAAAATGTATATGTACATACCAAATACATACACATTCATAGTTCATAAGTATGTACATAGATACATACACAGTATTATATATACTATTGACATGTACTATTAATTCATATATCAAATAAAGATCTTTGCTTTCACAAAGGTGCTTGAAATATTCCTGTTATATAAATCAATAGATAGAAATATATTGAAATAATCCACTTAAAATATCTGAAAAAAACTATTTTTCCTGAGGTCATTATTAACATAAGATCTGCATTTCAATTTTATACGATTACATATTATACAAAGAGAATAGATTCATACTTCAAAAAGGATAGTAAAGGTCCTGAAATATTTGGAGTTAAATTTATTTAACATTACTTTGCTAATAGTCTAAATGTTAATATTTTTAATATTGTTTGGAATGTACTGTTCTAATGTTTTTTAAATGTGGAAAATGAGAATGGTTATTCATGTAATGTTTGAAACTGTTTACCAAGATAAAAAAAAAAAAAACTCATACTAAAATTGACATAGTTTACTTTGTTCATGTAAAAAAAAAAAAACTAGACCTCTGTTTCCCTGCCTCTCTGTAGTTTCCCTCTTTCATTCTCAGCTCTCAAGCCACTACATAATCCTGCACTCTGATATATCACCAAGTGCACACGCACAAATGCCCAGAGACTTAAGCTAAATAGATTGACTGATATACTACCAGTTCTCTGAAGAGTAGCATGTACTCTCCATCCATATGGTGTTATGCTTGTTTGTGAATGGTCAGAAGATAAAGTATAGAAGAAAATATCCATCCCTCATTTGTCTATTCTGTAAGAATCAAAACATATATTTGATTTTTAGAAGCCTTCCCTACTGATGCATTGGATCAGTGCACCTATGTTTGCAAATATCTCAACTTATTTTATAATACACTGTATTGATATTTTTATGTCATTATTAAATTTCATGAACTATTTAGGGTTTCAATTTTATTTATTTTTGGTTTTACTTCCCATGTATAGTATAGTTCTGGGAAATACTGGTATGTTTATTTTTTGACGTTATATTTCAGAATATTTTTAAATTTACAAAACAATAATTATGAGGTAGTAATACAAAGAATTTCTATATGCCCCTCACCTCTTTCCCACTATTAATATTAATATCCCATGTTAATATCTTTGTCACAATTAATGAGTCAAAACCACCTTCCCTCTTTTTTACCTAAACACCTTTTATCTCTCTCTCCCAGCCTCCAATATGCAACATTCTGTATTCAGATTTTAATGAGATTTATTTTTCAATTTTTACTCCTACATATAAAGGAGAACATGTAGTGTTTGTCTTTCTCTGTATGGCTTTTCTCACTCAACATGATGTCCCCTAGTTCCATCCATTTTGCTGCAAATGACAAGATTTCATTTTTTATGGCTGAATAGTATTTCATTGTATATGTGTGTGCATACACACACACAAACACACACACATTTTCTTTTTCTGTTCATGTGATGATAGACATCTGGATTGATTCCATATTTTGCTTATTGTGAGCTGTGCTGCTATTAACAAGGATAGAATGAATTCATGTATTTTGGGTATATACCAAGTAATGGTATTTCTGGATCAAATGGCAGTTCTAGTCCTAGTTTTTAAAGAAGTCTCCCAACTCTTTTCTACAAAGGCTACACTACTTTACATTTCCAGCAACTTTTTGCAAGTGTTCTCCTTTTTACACATTCTTGCTAGCATTTATTACTCTCTGCCTTTTGACAAGATGAGGTGATGTCTCATTACTTCAATTTGCACTTTCTTGATGGTTAGTAATATTAAGCAATTTTTATATATATATATATATATATATATTAACCATTTGCATTTCTTCTTTTGAGAACTGTCCATGTCCCATACCCATTTATTCAAAGGATTGGTTTTTTTGTTGTTGCTGTTGATTTTGCTTTGTTTTTCTGTTATTGATATATTCTGCATGTTAATCGTTTGTTGGATAAGTAGTTTGCAAATATTTCCTCTCATTCTTTTGGATGTGTCTTCATTCTAATGATTGTTTCCTTCATTGTACAGAAGTTTCTGAGGCTGGTATAATCTTATCTGTCTAGTTTTGCTTTGTTGCTTGTGCTTTTGTGGTCTTATCCAGGAAGTCCTCACTTATACTAATGTCTTGAAGTGTTTCCCCTATGTATTTTTCCAACAGTTTCATAGTTTCTGATCTTACTTACAGAGATAGGGCTCTAACTTAATTCTACTATATATGGAGGTCCAGTTTTGTCAGCACCATTTACTGCACAGACTACCTTTTCTTCAGTGTATATTTTTGGTCACTATATGTAGAAGGATTAATTTCTGGGCTCTCTTTTCTGCTCCTTTGATCTATGTTTCAGTTTTTATGCCAATACTTTGCTATCTCAATTCCAATAGCTTTTGTAGTACATTTTGAAATGAGATATCTTGATTTATTTTTGCTCAGAATTGCTTTCTCTATTCTGGGGTTTTGTGATTCCTTATGAATTTTAAGATTGTTTTTTCTAATTCTGTAAAGAGCATGGTTGGTATTTTGATATGGATTGCAGTGAATCCATAAATTGTTTTAGGTAGTATAGACATTTTAATGAGTTTCATTCTTCCAGTTCACAAGTGAGAAATATCTTTCCATGTATTGTGTTCTTGATTTTTCATCAGTATTTTATAATTTTCATTGTAGAGATCTTTCATTTATTGGGTTAAATTCCTTTCTAAGTATTTGATTATTATGTAGTCATTGTAAATGGGATTCCTTCCCTTGATTTTCTTCTCAGTGAGATTGTGTTTGTGTATATATAGAAATGCTGCTGCTTCTTCTATTTTGATTTTGTATCCTGCTACTTTATTGAATTGGTTTATCAGTTCTAATAGCTTTTTAGTGGAGGGTTTAGGATTTTCCATGTGCAACATCATGTCATCTGATAGATGGATATTTTGACTTCCTCCTTTGCAATTGTGATGGTATTTATTTTTCCTACCTAGTTGCCTTCGCTAATATTTCCAATACTAGATTTAATAAGAGTACTCATCTTGCTCATCTCTGAGGAGAATTGTTTTTCAACTTTTCCCTGTTAAATATAATATTGGCTGTTCCTGCATTTGTCCTATATATCCTTTATAATTTTCAGATATGTTGCTTCTATGCCTAATTTTTGAGAGCTTTTATCTTGAAAGGTTGTTGAATTTTATAGAATGCTTTCTCTACATCTGTTCAGATGATCCTATGATTTTTGTTTTTCATTCAGTTGTTGTGATTTATGAAATTTCCGATTTTTAAATGTTGAACCACTGGTGCATTTCTGGAATAAATCCTGCTGGACACTGATATTCATCTTTTTGATGTATTGTTGGATTTAGTTTACCAATACTTTGTTAGGAATTTTACATCTATGTTTATTGAAAATATTGGAGCAGTTTTATTGTATGTTATGCCTTTCTTGTTTTTAATATCAGAGTGATGCTGACCTCATAAAGAGTTTGGCAGACTTCCATCTTTTTCGATATTCTGGAATATTTTGAAAAATATTGGCGTTAGTTCCTCTTTGAATGTTTTGTAGAATTCAGTGGTAAAATCCTCAGGTCCTGGACTTTTCTTTGATGGGAGAGTTTTTTAAAAGATTTATTTCTTTATTCGGAAGAGTCACAGAAAGAAAGGGAGAAGAGAGAGAACTCTTTCCTCTGCTGGTTCACTCTCCAAATGACTGCAGCAGCTGTGACTGAATTAGGTCAAAAGTTAGGAGCCAGAAACTCGATCCGGGTCTTCTCATGTGGGTGGCAGGGGTGGAAGTACTTGGGTCATTTTCCACTGCTTTACCCAGGCCACTAGGCAGAGCAGCCAGGACACGATCCTGCACCTATGTGTGATGCCAGCATTTCAGGTGGCGGCTCTACCCACTGTGCCACAATCCAGGCCTGATTGGAGACTTCGTTACTGTTTTTGTTTCATTGCTTGTTATGGATTTGTTTAGATTTTTTATATATTCTTTATTTAATCTTAGCAAGTAATATGGATCCATGTATTTGTAACTCTGTTATTATTCTTGTTGTTTATTTCTACTTTTATTCCTTTGTGATCTGAAAAGATATTTGGCATAATTACAGTCTTTTTAAATTTAGTAACACTTGGGTTGCCACATGATATATAGTCTGTACTAGAAAAAGATCCATGTGCTGAGGAGAAAAATGTATATTCTATAGCTGTTGGGTGAAACGTTCTGCAGAGGTCTGTTAGTTCCATTTGTTCAATAGTATGGTTCAACTCCAATGTTTCTTTGTTGATATTTCTGTCCAGATAACCTGTCCATTAATGACAGTGTGGGGTTGAAGTCCCTCATTGTTAATGCACTAGAGTCTGTCTCTCTCTTTGAGTCTAATAGTATTTTTGTATGTATCTGGATGGTCTTATGTTGGGTGCACAAAATAGTTATTATTGTCATATCTTAATGACTGTGGAATCATTTGTATCAATATGTATCATTTTTTATTTTTTTATTAAAGAACTGAAGACATTCAGATTACTATTTTAACTCTTCATTTCTTTAAAAACTTTACTCTTACTATTTCCTTACATTGTTATAATCTAATAATTTGTAGTGTTAATCTTGCTTTATTTTAATATTTTTTAAAAAATTTTTAAAGATTATTTATCTAAAAGGCAGAATTACAGAGAGAGAGAGAGAGGGAGAGGGAGAGGGAGAGAGAAAGAACAAGACAGAGACAGAGAGGAAGAAAGATCTTCCATCTGCTGGTTCATTCCCCAAATGGCTGCAACAGCAAGGGCTGGGTGAGACTGAAGCCAGAAACCAGGAGCTTCTTTTAGGTCTCCCACATGGGTGCTGGGGCCCAAGTACTTGGGCCATGCTCCTCGGCTTTTCCCAAGCTCATTAGCATTGAGATGGATAAGAAGTGGAGCAGCCAGAACTCAGCCCCATGCCCATAATGGATGCTGACATCACAGACAGTGGCTTAATCTGATACACCACAATACCAGCCCATATTTTTTAGTATTTTAAGCAAAAGTTTATATCTAGAATGGGTTTTGATTTTCCTTCTTGTGGTTTAAGCCAGAATGCCATAGAAAACCATAGTATATTAGAATCTTTATAAATTAAGCTGAAGTAGTTTTACATCCCTGTTCTATGCTGTATATATTTTAAATGTCATTTTATGTTTACAGGGTCCTCCTGGAGCTGCAGGGGCAGAGGGAAGACAAGGTGAAAAAGGTGCTAAGGTAAAATAGATGTAGATGCTATGCTTCAGAATCTCATGCATGCAGTGAACCACAGTGACTTTAGAACCTTTTATAAAATAGTGGTATCTTTTGTTATTATTCATGTGCTCACATGTTTTATTTTCTTTCAGGGAGAAGCAGGTGCTGAAGGTCCTCCTGGAAAAACTGGTCCAGTTGGTCCTCAAGGTCCTGCTGGAAAGCCTGGTCCAGAAGGCCTTCGGGGCATTCCTGGCCCTGTGGTGAGTAGCAGTGCTGAAAGGTGACGTTTTGAAAATATTGTTTGATTTCTAACATGAGTTTTGCATGAGATGTTTCTGACAGCATTATTTAATAAATTACATCATGGATTTTTTATGGGAATTCAGTACATATTAGGTAATAATATTGTATGCTCAAAATGTATGGTATTTATTTAGTAAGTGTATCATAAAATTTTAATTTATAGAGGCAGAATATAAAATTAAACCCTATTATATTAATGATATAAATTTTTGCATATATACTTCTAATCTATGTATTCATATGTATATGTTCATATGGACATATACACATATAACAGAAGGACACACAAAATTGCTTACAAAGTCTGTAGACATTCTCTCTATGGTGGAATTCATAGATGATTTCCAGAAATTTTTTTAAAACCTATTGTATTTTGTTAATTAAAAATTATTTTTATTTTCTATAGGGAGAACAAGGTCTCCCTGGAGCTGCAGGACAAGATGGACCACCAGGACCCATGGTGAGTACCATACAGTTATTTTGGAGAGAATTCCTGAAATCAATTGTTGATAAGATAGACTTCTTGAAATTCCAGCTTATAAATCAATTTATATTTTGTACAGCATTCCAGGAGTAATATTACTCAGACCTAAAAATTAGAAAGTAATTTTCCCTGTTAGAAAAATGGAAAATATCCCACTTGATCAAAAGACTTTCCTTTCTTTGGATGAAAAAAAAATTACTTCCACTCTGAGTAAAATGCCACTAGTGACCCAGTCAGTCCTTTTCCTAGTATTTCTGGGAATTCCTAGTATGAATTCCCAGAATTCATAGAATGACACTTAGTTTTTCCTGTGACTTCATTTTAAAGTATGATATTGGCACAGACATGCAGTGACTCCTTGATCAAGTAAGTTCTTTTCCTGAACCACACAGTTAGAAAGATAAGATTCTATCCTCCATTAGTGAAGAAATATGCAATTACAATACTGAATAAACTTGGTCACCATACCGTAACCTTTGTTTGAGAATATTATACTTGAAAGAAGTAAAACCCTTAGTTTACTGGCATACTCTGTGTAGATAGGTTTATTGATGAGGGAAAGTATGTAGATAGGTTTATTGATGAGGGAAAGCTGTGCTTGCTGCAACATTTGAAAAAAAGTGAAAATAAAGACTTGACTTTTGAAATTATTGCTTACTAGGTGACCTGCTACTTTTATAAACAGTTTTTACTTCATAGTAGAGATAACTGAATTTCACTGACCAAAGAATTATTTATAAAAAGCTTTATTAAAATAACAAATTAGACAAATAACAATAAGTAAGTCACTTGCATATGGGTTTATTTTATTTAAAAATTTATTTTTGTTATTTATTTGAAGGGCAGAGTTGCAGGAAGAGGTAGAGAAAAAAAGCAGTCTTCCTTCTGCTGGTTCACTCCCCAGGTGGTTGCCATGGCACAGGGCTGGGCCAGGACAAAGGCAGGTGCCAAGAATTTCATCAGGGTCTCCCACATGAGTACAGTGGCCCAAGGACCTGGGCCATCTTTTGCTGCTTTCCCAGGCCATAGCTGAGAGCTCCAAGAGAAGTGGAGCATCAGACTAGAACTGGCACCCACATGGGACGCAGGCACCGCAGGCAGGGCCCTAACCCGCTGTGCCACAGCTCCAGCACATACAGGTTTATTAGTCATTTTCCTCCATATAGTAATTCAAAGTTCACTGAAATGCCTCTTACCTTGCATGCATTAATTACCTCAGAGATACATATATCCTGAGAACACTATCAAAGATAGAATTCACAATTCTCACTATACAGGAGGAATTTTGACCACTCCTTTTAAAAAAAGATGCCCCTTTAATTTGTCTACCATAAATTTACCTACCAAATAGGTCCTAAATGTTAAAGAGATTAGTTTTGAACTTTTGCTGAGAAGTTAAGGATCACTTATTTAATAAGTGGATCAGAGTTATCAAAATGTGATGATTGACTTCAAGAAAGAGATTAACAACTCTGAACACATTCTCAACAGCAAAAGAAGAGGCCCAGGCTGAAGCAGGGTGGGCGCCACCTATGCACCACTATTTAGGAAATGTTCTCCTTAGAAACAGTAAGCTCCTAGCAGCGCATTTACAGTCTGGAAGAAAAAATACTTTGCTTTAATGTCATCCTAAAATTTGCCAGAGGGATTTTTTATTATTATTTCAGATTTTCCAATAAGTATTCTGACCTTTCTGCAGATGAAATGAAAAGTACTGAGCTAGAGATTTCCTTCAGCTAATATTGAAAATAAAACCATCAGATGTGTCACCCGACTGCAGCTTACAGAAGTTTGTATTCTTGACTCAAACCCTTTAATTCAAAGTGAAATGATAGGCTTCACCAGTGAGCAGCATAGGCCCGTGCCATGCTCTGGCCTGGAGTTTGATTGGAGAGTCTATCTATCATGTGTACACTATAAGCTTGTCATAGCTTCAGTTATGCTGGGATATTTCGCCAAGAAAATGCTATTTAATGCCCAGGTGGTGAGGATGGACAGAGAAAGCATCTCCACAGAGCCATTTGTGGCATTTTAATGAAACTTTTGACTCAGCAAAAAAATGTATATCTTAGTAACTGATTTTTTTTAATCAGAGTAAGATGTAGTTTATCATGATCACTGGTTACGATCTTGATTCTAAAACCAAACTCTCTAGTCTCCAAAACAGGCACAACCACTCTCTTGTAAGATGATTTTAGGAAAGTTAGTCAGTTTTCTTTAAGCTCTTCATTCTTAAAATGAGAATATTAATACCCTCTGTACTATGAAATGCTATGAAGTTTAAATAAGCTAAATGGGGATGGTGATAGCCTCTATTTACTGAGCTTCTTATATTTTTTAAGTTAGTACTAGTAGCACCATAAAAAGATTAAATGAATTGATAACTATTTTGAAAATATTAAATTTCTCATTCTTAGTGAAAGTTAACTAAATTTTATTTTATTCATGCATTTGTATCATCCATAAATCTGATAGCAAGTTGTTGGTTGTTAAATGTAAATATAAGGACTACACAACTACACATGTATGATTATACTCTCAATGGTTAGAACCTAATTTAATAAGTACTATAGTAGAAGCAGGTAGAGGATGCTAGGTATAATCACAACAGGACAATAGGACATTCATCCCCTCTGAGAATAGAATGTGAATATATGTATGATATACAAGTGTGATTAGATTATTGAAGGAGGAAAAAGGGCTTAAGTGTGAAAGGTGAAACTAACAGACACTAGGAAACTTGTACTTGTTTGCATTAATCTCTGAAATTTATATGAATAATACTTCCTCTTTGATGTATTTTTCTCATTGTAATTATAAATATATTCACACACATTCAAGTCTACACAGGCCTCAGCTTGCTTAACACCAGATTTCTGCAACTACCTGTCGGGTTTCTTTTCCCCTGTAACAGCTGCCAAACACTTTCTACTGTCATGCCCCACTGGCTAGACAAAGCTGCCAAGACCTTCCCCGTTCCCCAACTTTCAAGCATAACTTAGTTGTTCAGTGAAAATGACCTTTTGCTTTGATCTTCGAGTTTGCAGCTACCTTATTAGATAACTGAATTGTAACAGGGCATCTATTACCCATGTATATTACAGTTTAAAAAT
Organism: Sylvilagus floridanus; assembly: GCA_949820135.1. Taxonomy (NCBI): domain Eukaryota; kingdom Metazoa; phylum Chordata; class Mammalia; order Lagomorpha; family Leporidae; genus Sylvilagus; species Sylvilagus floridanus. Next base: position 93,948,768 of record OX463225.1, on the reverse strand, counting down.
TTTATGGGAACTTGATGGAGTCCAAATTCTTTGGGGTATAATGAAATATATTTTAAAACTCTTATAATGATTTATCCTTGGAGTCTGCCCACTCTGTTTTATTGATTGTACTGTAATTAAGATATGATATAGTATTACTTTAGAAGTTAATTTCTTAGGATAAAAATCATTTTATATGTGCATGTGTGAATTTAAAATAAATAGGTAGCTAGATAGATTAGATATGTAGGTGATAGAGTGATAGATATACAGACACATACACAGAGACACACATATTTAACATCACCATGAGGAACTGAGGTGGAATGGCTCATGTGGGAGTTCGTGGAAAGCTAATTACAATGGTAAACCTATATAAAGAGTACTATTAGAGTTTTTTTTTTTTTTAAGTGGAAGTACTACTTTGTGAGTAGACTAACAATAATCACTAAATGAGATAAGACCAAGTGTTTTAAAAAGAAGAGTTCTGGTATCTAATTTCTACCCTCTGCTGTAAAGTCAAAATTAACTGAATTGAGTAGATTTAGAAAACTACTTGATTTTTTGAAGGCAATATTAGCATGTATTTTTACTTTTAAGTTTGTGATATAGCTGAAAATTATTCAGTACTTATTTTTGGTCAAGATGACTTTGGTTTTACCATACACTCCTTCTTTTTTGTGATCTGGTAAGTTAAATATTTGATAGCATTATTTTTCAAACCATAAAAGCCTGAATAAAAGGTACAGTTAATTATTGAATTACCTTTTGATTTTTTAATGCTACATTTAAACTGTAAACAGTGTTGAGACTTAGTTCATTGGTAATGATAAAACAAGTTTAAATAACACAGCATTTGCTTTTCACCAAATTAAACATTACTATGCAATTTTATTTTCCTAAGTGTCGAATCTGCAGTTTCTTTAAACTTAGTGCACTGGAGTTTTGAAATGCAGATCAAAGCAAGTATTCCAAAAAGCATAATACTGCAGGGGAAAATGTTTGATTGTGTATTCTAGATGCTTAGGAATGTATTATCCCTGTTTTCCTTTTCACTTTATTACTTATGAATTATGTATTTCTCTAGGGTTTTTCAATTTACAGTATCCTAAAGAGGAAATAGAAAATGTGTATACTTGGAATAGTGTTTTTATATGCTGAGCTGATGTTTTTAATCTGTTCCGGGTTCTGAGAGTTATTTATAACTGTTTTCAATATCCTAATGTTACCAATTTATATTTCTAGCTAATGAAAATACAAAATTGATTTTGCTTGGCATATTCATGGTTAGAATCATTTTGTAGTAATATCATGAGATTATTATCTTAGAAGAACTAACATTCATTACCTGTAACTTTTTCATGAATAATATCTATAGAAAGGATTTAAAAATCCACATAATATCTAGTATATTACTTATCAAACCTCAGCAATTAGAATTACTAGTATTTCTTCTTTTTTGCCATTTTAGCCTGTGCTGTTAGAATGGGATAAGAAAGCTGCTAGGAATCTGCATGTAACACATCTCAAATTAGATAGAAATAGAAATTAACATTTCTATTAAGATTCACTGTTTGTGCAGCCTTTGTAAGCTTAGTTTTTCTTCACTGCCACACTATTATGAAACAGGTATTATTTTTGGAATATTTCTATTAATAAAGCCCAGAGACAATAAGTAGTAGATCCAAGATCCTCCAGATTATTCTGTGGGAGACTGGAAACTATGAATGAAACACTGAAATACTGATGCCCCACAGCAACAGCCCTAATACTTCTCTCTCATAACAAAATGAAGTGTTTCATATTTTAATCTAGAGAATATATTGATTTTAACTGATATACATCAAGTATAACCAACCTTTAAAATTGGTTTCTGCTACTGGCATACATATATGTAATTTAATTATTTTTTTATTTAAGAGGCAAAGGAATAGAGGAAAAGAGAAAGAGAGAAGCAGATAGAGCTTTCATCAGTTGTTCTCTTCTCAAATACATCAACACGGGCCTCCCACATCTGTGGCAGACTGATTGATTAGATACTAAATATTCTTGGGATAAAAAATAAATGTATGCTATAACAAGTACAGAAATTAGCTTTAATTAGACATTTCACAATCTACATGTATTCTAAAAACCATATTGAAGTGACAAATATATCCAAGTTTGTTAATTTGAGATAGGTAATCAGGTATTTTAAAAGAAAAACAAAAGTCAGGGAGGTAAAATATAAATGATTCTCCATCTTAATTCAGTTTCTTAGTTTTGTATTGGTAAAATTTGTGATTTCAAAAAAATGTTTCTGGATATCTGCTCTGTTTAATAAAAAAAAAAAAAGTTTGTATTACATTCAGTCATTCCTAAAGCTCAGTAAATTCCTAAATTTCTGTGAGAGTTTATAACCAGACTGATTTTAAGTTCTCATGGCTCTGCCACTTGTCAATCTAATCAATATTAGTCCTCAAAATATTTCAAGGTGATCAGTTCCTTTGAACTGTTTGAGATCCTTGATTTTCAGTCACTTTGATCGCAATAAATTATTAAGAGAAAATTGCCAAATGTACTATGTTCTAAAAGTCATAAAATGACAATCATGTTCACCTCTGTTATGATTTGTTAAATCCATGTCTGGTTCTAGTATAGTCCAAGATTCAAAAAACTCTGACATTCCTCTGTTCCCAGCTTCAGAGTCACAAATGTTTCTGTATTTCTCTTTCCTGTGCTCTCCACAGGAGCCCTTCTACCTCAAAACTGCTAAAATCTGAATCAGTCCACTTCCTTATAGACTTCCTTCTTTAGTAGTTTGCTATATTACCCTACTATTCTTTTCGAATGTTGCTAGTGCTTCCCACCAGAGTAGCACCATCTCCTCCTTGCTTATTCCTAATTGACTGAAGGAGTCAATTGTCATGCTGAAAAACTTGGGATCAGAGTTCAAGGTGTGAACCTCAGCTTTAATAGTTGGAAATAAAATCAGCCAGTGTCTTACAAGGAAAACGGACAAATAGTGACTTCATTAACATTGTTGTAAATATGTAAGATGAATTACTAAGCTAGTTTTGTTGATTCTGTGGCACTTTGTATGTACAAGAAATGCTGGAATTACAAGGTTTTCTTACTTTGTCTCTCCTGGAATCATAATGAAAATGAAAATGTAATTGAGATAAGTATTCAGAAAATTTGCATAACCTAACCAAATTATTGTCTAGTAATTTGCAGTTATTGTATACAGAAGTTTTTTTCTTATTTTGAATAATATTTGACAACCATTTTTAGACATAAATTCTTATTTAGATACAAACAAAAGGTGTACTAAATTTTTTTCTACATTTCTTTCTGTGGTTATCAGAGATCTATGACATCCAAAGTTCGAGATTTTTGTAATTTTCCTGAAACTATTGTTACCTTTGAAATTTCAGTTTAGGAAAGAAATATTTGATTGGATGTGTAATTTGGAAATCATTTCTTCTAAAATCAAGTTAAACATTTATATCTTATTCTCAGCTGAAAACACGTATAAACTTTGTCATGTATCTATAATTTCACATTTATTTAATCAAACTGATTAATATTATGGTTAAAAATTAACCAAAATGATTTAACCAATTATATTTATTTAGAATACTCAAATAATGACACTTCATTCTTAGCTATTTTTGAACTAAATATTTAAACAAAACCAAACTTGTCTGGTGAATAGTTAAGTAGCATGATTCTTAAACTAATACCTACTCTATATGTGTTGTTATTGTTGTTGTTTTGTTGCTTCTGTTTTATTATCATTATTACTTACTTATTTATTTATTATTATTATTATTATTTAGGGACCCCCAGGCTTACCTGGTCTCAAAGGTGACCCGGGCTCCAAGGGTGAGAAGGTAAGAAGAAAAAAAAAGTTTTCTTATGATTCTGTTACACAAATAGCACAAGCAATTGCTTTTACAAATGAAAATCACTCTAAAGGAAACCTTTGCTGTTCCTACAATGCAAAAAAGATGTGGATCCTCAGATTCCTAGATGTATTTAGAAAAGAGAAAATTTGGACAGTAATAGTGGAAACTGCTCCAGAATTGAGTGTTTTATTATCTCAATATTCCCTCTTAGGAATCATACAGAGAAAGCTTAGGGTTATATTGAAATAACCATTCAGAAAATAAACAGATGGAGTGACAATATCCTCATTTTTATGGTTTTAAACATGAGATTTAATATCCTCAGCCAGAAATATTTTTCAAATACTAATTTGATCTCCCAGAATTTATGCTGAATTTCATCAAATAGCAAGAATAAGTTTGTTTTAGAGTGGTATTTATATATTTCAGATAATTTTTAAATCTCCAGATAGCTTTAAATTTTTTAAAGCCTCTAAATATAGAAATAATTTCATATTAAATGAGATGCTTATTAAAGTAGTAAGTTTATGGTTGTTAGTTGTTTATGTCATCAGTTTTACATATGGTCATTATTGTCCTTATAAATGAGAGAATTCATCAAATGAAACACCAAAGATATTTTTGTAAAGCATATTGTTCCTTAGTAAAGGCCTTGCTTAAAAAAAGAAAAAAAAAATAAGTCCCCACTTAATGTAAGCAATGAATGATCCAGTCAGGTGAGAGAATTAGAATCTATGCTCTGTTTCAAAAAGTCTATTTTAATCTTTTTTATCTGCTTTCTAAAATTTTGTTTCATAAATTTAATGGGCAAATATTTTATAACTGGAATTCAGCAATGGTTGTAATTTGTATATAATATCAAATTTCTTTTCTCTGTCACCTAAAGGGACATCCTGGTTTAATTGGCCTGATTGGTCCTCCAGGAGAGCAAGGAGAAAAGGGTGACCGAGGACTCCCTGGAACTCAAGGGTCTCCAGGAGCAAAGGGTGATGGGGTAAGGACATAACGACCTGTTTCCTGTCCAACAATGCACACAGACTTGCTCACATAAAAAAAAATGACCAAAGCAGTGAAGTATTTTCTTTTAATCTGCTGTCATCAATTGTGTTTTCAAAAAGAGATTTTTATTAACTTTGGGTTAAATAAGTTAAATATTATTTATGTTAAAATCATAATCATTACCATTCAGGAGTTACTTGCACAGTGTGTACAATATGTCCCCATCACATGCAGATTTTATGTTGAGGGCTTCAGGGAAGATTACAAAGACCTATAAAGAATATTGAGATAGTACAGGTGATTATATACGTTGCAGCAAATGGGAAAAATTCACAATTTTTACAAAAGCCATTTCTTAGATTCTAAATGGCAAATGTCGAGGCTATTCTTAAGCATTTTCAATTTTTCTAAATTTTATAATGTGATTTATTATATAAAACATGACAATAGAATAAATGAGGAAAAATGTTTAAATTGGATGATTCTTAGGGCATGTGTTGTAGCGCAGCAGGTTAAGCTGCCACATGGGATGCTTATATCCCTTACTAGAGCACTTGGGATCAAGTCCCACCTCAGCCTTTTGATCTAACTCTGCTATTGTACCTGGGAGGCAGCAGACGATGACCCAAGTGCATGGGTATCTGCCATCCATGTGGGACATTCAGTTGCAATTCCTGGCTCCTAGCTTTGTCCTGGCCCAGCCTTGGCTGTTGCATTTGGGCAGTGAACCAGTGGGTAGAAGAGCTCTCTCTGCCCATCTCTGTGTCTCTATCTCTGTCTCTCTCTTTCACTCTGCCTTTCAAATAAATAAAAATGAACAAATAAACTTGACAAAAATAATAAATTGGATGATTCTCTTTCTAGGGGATTCCAGGTCCTGCTGGCCCTATTGGTCCACCTGGTCCTCCCGGCTTACCAGTGAGTAGAAGAGAAAAATTTTTGGAAGGGTCGAGTTAAGTGGCAAGTGTGACAAAGAGGCACACATGCTCCAGATTTTTATCTGTGCATTTCCTTTGCATTTTCTAGGGTCCCCAAGGTCCAAAGGGTAATAAAGGCTCTACTGTAAGTACTTTTCCCTTTGGTATTTTAAGCTTTCACTGAAGTCTGTTTAATTGCCTTGTTCTTTATTTATGGCTGTCCCTTTTCCTTTGCAACAGGGACCTGCTGGCCAGAAGGGTGACAGTGGTCTTCCAGGGCCCCCTGGGCCTCCGGTAAGTGCATGTTAATAAGAGTAGTGTGGATAGATAATTCATAACTAGAGTCTGCCAATGATTTCTCTGAATTTGTAAGATGGATCAAAAAGTACATCCTGCCAAAAATGAAGATTTTATAGGAAATGGTAACTATATCAATTAGGTAATCATGTGTACATGCCAAGCCTTATTATTTAATTGAGTTTTCTGTAAATATAAAGATACTTCATATATTATAATAAGCTTGTTTGATTAGTTTTTCAAGGAAATCACATGCTGTTTTTTATCACACTTTAAAGATACTAACTGATGTATGCCACGAAAACACATTTATTACTGATCCTAGGAATAAAGACAAATTCAGTTGCTCAGTAATATTTTTCCTAATGCATATAATGACAATTTAAAAGTATTAATATGGCTACCATTTATGAATACTGACATTTTCCAGGCTTCACACAATTATTAAGTGATAGAATTAAAATATAGATCCATGTGAAAGTGGTTTTTTTTTTTTTTTTTTTTTTTTTGACAGGCAGAGTGGATAGTGAGAGAAAGAAACAGAGAGAAAGGTCTTCCTTTTTGCCATTGGTTCACCCTCCAATGGCCACTGTGGCCGGCACACTGCGCTGATCCCATGGCAGGAGCCAGGTGCTTCTGGTCTCCCATGGGGTGCAGGGCCCAAGCACTTGGGCCATCCTCCACTGCACTCCCGGGCCACAGCAGAGAGCTTGCCTGGAAGAAGGACAACCGGGACAGAATCCGGTGGCCCAACCGGGACCAGAACCTGGTGTGCCAGTGCCGCTAAGCGGAGGATTAGCCTGTTGAGCCGCGGCACTGGCGAAAGTGTTTTAATCTCCTTTCTTGAGCTAAAATATTTCCAACTATATGTGCATTATTCTGCTAGGGCTGTGGTAATGACTTATCAACAGAAATGAATCATCTCACAGTTGTAGAGTCTGGAAATTCTAGATGGAAGGATCAGCAGAGTTGTTTGTTAGTTCTAAGGGATGAGACCCATTTCAGGCCATGCTCCTTGGCTTTGTGGATAGCTGTCTCCCACTCTGTCTCTTCACATTATCTTCCCTCTGTCCATCTCTGTGTCTAAATTTCCTTTTTTTTTTTTTAAATTGGATCAGGTCATACTTTATTGCCTTCATTTCTTAACTAATTATATCTTCAATGACCTACTTCCAAATAATATCACATTCTGAGGTACTGGGGTTAGGAAGTCAACATATATATTATTGGGAAAGCAATTTAACCAAGAACAAAATTGCTTAACTCTGTTGTAGCTCTACTCTTACATACATGTGAATTCCAGTCTTGTTGCATTTATTTTAGGTTTATCAATCCATAAAGCTCTAAGATACACATATTTGAAGCAAGCTAATGTGTATCTCTTAAAATAGTATTTCATAACATAACTTACCATCAAGTGTGATACATGACTCATTAGATAACACAGAAGCCTCAAAATCCTGTTTTAATTCTCAGAGATTTTAAAATTCCGTGGTGTAGGGGCTCACAATGCAGCACAGCAGGTGAGCAGCAGCATGCAACGCCAGCATCTGAACCTGAGTTCCGGTTCAGGCCCTGCTTGCTCTACTTTCAATCCAGCTTCTTGCTAGATTGCACCCGGAAAAGCAGCAGAAGTTGGCCCAAGTATGTGGGTACCTGATACCCATTTGGGAGACCAGGATGGACTCCCTAGATCCTGCCTTCAGCCTGGCCCTCACCTCACGTAGCTGTTGTGGCCATTTAGGGAGTAAAACAGTGGGTGGAAGATCTCTGTCTTTTCTATCTCAGTCTCCTTTTTCCTGGGCCATTCTGTCTTTCAAATAAATAAATCTTTAAAAAGATAAAATAAAATTTAGTGGTGAGGATGGGATGTGTAAATGAGAACTGATTAATAAGTAAGAGTGTTATATATATGTAACATGTCTACCCAAATTGGTGTTGCATTCATGTATAAAGGGATGTAAATTATCTGGCTTGTGCACCTACATGCATATTTTCACTAGGTTCTTTTTAAAAGGGCTTACAAAGTTTATAAACTTGTGTATCAAATATTTTGTAGCTATGGAAAACTAAGCCAACTATACTTTCTTATAATAAAATATCACCAGTGATACCTAATGTCTTCAGACTACTTGGCAGAATATTACTTACATTATCTCCTTTAACAGGGTCCACCTGGTGAAGTCATTCAGCCTTTGCCGATCTTGTCACCCAAGAAAACAAGAAGACACACTGAAGGCATGCAAGCAGATGCACAGGATAATATTCTTGATTATTCAGATGGGATGGAGGAAATATTTGGTTCCCTCAATTCTTTGAAACAAGACATTGAACATATGAAGTTCCCAATGGGTACTCAAACCAATCCAGCCCGAACTTGCAAAGACCTGCAGCTCAGCCATCCTGACTTCCCAGATGGTATGTTAATAACACATGGTAAAACAAAATGCACTGAGCCTCTAAGTTACTGAAGTGCATTGTCAGCTCATTAATTCAAGTTAAGTGTCTAACATGCTCTCTAAATAAAACTACAGCAAATAATTATTAATTCTAGTCTTGTAGACAGAAAAAACATCATTTATATGGTATACTTCAAGATCTGCTTTGGAAAATCCTTATTTGTTAAATAAGATTTCATTAAATCATGATAAGGTAATTCCCTTGTAGACAATTATCAGAATATAAGTATTGTGAATTCACACATAAGTGCATATTGCTATGCAACTATACTAAATTATTAACTTATTTAACATTAATATTAATACTTTCAGCAGTAAGATTATATTATTAAGTTATTTGAATGAATATGATCAGTGCTTTACATTAATGTGAATTACATGAATAGGATCAAATAGCCTAACTGATTAACATCATTTGGTTTATCAGTTAGTCAATAGTTTGGTGAATGGAATATTAAAGAATCAGAATAGCGTGGGGCAAAAATTAAACTTTTGTTGATGTATAAATAACCAAAAGGGTGAACAGTTTACTTGTTAATAAGGAAAACTTATTATACCTATCTATTTTGCAAAATCCTTTATGGACCCATTGTTCTAAGAAGGAAGCAGTTTCAAATATTCTGTTAGTTGACTAAACTCATAGAGTTAAGAAAGTAGGTACGGACAGATTTTTAGCTGACTTTAAATCTCCCACTTTACACTGAAATACTTTGCCTCCTCTTTTACTCCCATGAAAATATTGTTTTGCACTATCAATCCCATAATGAATGTTATAACTGAGATTAAAATAATTTACTGCAGATAAAAATGTTTAATGCAATTCAGAACAGCCACCATAAAAGAAAATGTCATAAAATTTAATCTTAATCAAACACAGCCTGTTAAAATTAAAACACAGATAGTTATTAAGAATTCTATGCAAATTGCTATCCAAAGTCTTTAAATTTTTATGTTTATTTGGAAAAGTTATGTTAATTCCTTGATTTACAAGGAAATTCTTGCATGTAACTGGCATTCAGTAAGCAAAGAGTTTAAATGATTTAGTTTGAATGTGTGCCAGAAAATGGCCCTTCTGCACCTGAATTTAAATATACTTATTAGTCAGTCAGCAAATTCCTATTTAGTTTATCTGAAATTTAAACAAAATACAAAGAATATGATATTTATATGTTATAATTGTTATGCTTCACACCTAAATGAAGGTAAGCATACCTAAATAAAAATCATATGTAAAAGATGACAGCATATTCTGAGTATATAACAGCACATGATTAACTTGAACAATTAAGAAAAAAATATTCCAAATTTCAAGAGTGGTAAGCTTACTGTGAACTATGTTTCCAAATGTTTTGGTTTCCTTTTTTGAAAACAATATTTATTTGCAAATCAGAGTTACAGAGAGGCAGAGGAAGAGGCAGAGAAAGAGAGAAGGTCTTCCATCCACTGGTTCACTGCCCAAATGGCCACAAGGGCAGAGCTGAGCCAATAGGAAGCCAGGAGCCAGAAGCTTTTTCTGGGTCTCCCACAAGGGTGCAGGGACCCCAGGACTTGGGCCATCTTCTACTGCTTTCCCAGGCCATACCAGAGAGCTAGATTGGAAGTAGAGCAGCCGGGACTCAAACTGGCACCCATATGGGATGCTGGCACTGCAGGCTGGGGCTGTACCCACCAGGCCACAGCACCGGCCCCACAAGTGTTTTCTGTATAAAACTTAGCCCTATTAATTCTTGAATGGACTGATTAGTTAATTGAAATTAAATTATTTTTAGCAGTATTGTGTGCTTATAAAGAGGTATAAGAGAAGATTGCCCTCGAGCTACTTGTTATCTGCCAGTAGAGACAGACAAAGAAAAACATTAATAACAGCACACTATTGGGGCTGGTGCTGTGGTGCAGCGGGTTAATCCTCTACCTGTGGTGCTGGCATCCCAAATGGGCACTGGTTCTAGTCCCGGCTGCTCCTCTTCCAATCCAACTTTCAGCTATGGCCTGGGGAAGCAGTAGAGTATGGCCCAAGTGCTTGGGCCCGTGCACCTGCCTGGGAGACCAGGAGGAAGCTCCTGGCTCCTGGCTTCAGATCCGCGCAGCTCCAGCTGTTGTGGCCATTTAGGGTGTGAACCAGTGGATGGAAGACCTTTCTCTCTGTCTCTTCCTCTGTCTGTAACTCTACCTCTCAAATAAATAAATAAAATGTTTTATAGCACATTATAACATTATTTCATGAAAAAATACTGAACATTTAGGTCTTTTAGCGATTATTCCATTTTGGTGTAATTGCATGGTGATATTTGAGGAGGTAACAGTTATTCTGAAGCCTTAAGAAGTCAGTCATGCTAAGAATCAAAAGGACAACATGTGTGGAACATTTGCAGAGCTTTGAAGACAAGCTCTTGCTGTTTTCATGGTACTGAAAGAACGTTCTTGAAGCTGAACTAAAGAATGATTTAATGACCCAGAAGGAAGCAAAATGGAATCAAAGGATGCTGGATCATAAGCTGCTGGGCTACTGTAGACTAGAGGTGGTGATGGCTTGATATAGGACTGTGTCAATAGAAATTAGAAACAAATAGATTACACATAGGTTGAACATAGAATCCATAGGATACTGACCACACTATTGAACAAAGTATCTTAAAATCATTAAGCTATTAATCTGTGCATATGAGGGTCTTCAAAAAATTAATAGTAAATATTATGAAAAAATTATGAATGGATTTCAAAAAAAATTTTGCACCAAAGTAAACTTACCTAGTAATTCCATTTTCCATGAGCTTTTTGAAGTACTTTTGTACACATGGGATTTGAGGTCAAGCACATCTGATTCCAATGTGCAGGTAATTTCACATGAATAAATGAGATGTAAAGATTTGAAGAGGTGGCATTTAAGCTGCAACCTAAAAGTGATAGATATTTCAGAATAAAAAAAGAATGTTGCACATAGAGTACATGAGACATTTGCAAAGCTTTGAGACTGACTGGAGGAAAAGCCACTCTTTAAGTATTTAAAATATACTGCAGTATGCCAAAAAATCTAAAAAGGCAGAGATCTATGATTATTTATTTGCCGTATTTCTCTTTGTAATCAAATTGTATATCTAAAATATAAGATTTGGTATCGATACATTTATATGTGTCATATTTTTCTCTGCCTTCTAGGTGAATATTGGATTGATCCTAATCAAGGTTGTTCAGGAGACTCCTTCAAAGTTTACTGTAATTTTACATCTGGTGGTGAGACTTGCATTTATCCTGACAAAAAATCTGAGGGAGTAAGTATCAATCTGCTTTGGTAGTAAATGTTGACACTTCCTGCCATGTTTTTGCAATATTGAACTAAACAAGAAAATTATACTGTCATATTTTCATTTACCTGCTTTTCTTACAGGGTAATTAGACCATTTTATTTGCATACATATGAAGAAGGCACCAAAATGATACATAGAGTTAAAAAATACATCTTTTTAAAAAATTTTTCCCCAAATGTATTCTCTATGCACCTGTTTGTTCTCTAAAATCCAGTGGCTTTCGATAAAACAGCACAGCTGAATCTCAGATTTCAGCGAATGGGTAGTTTTCTTCTGCCCAATTATCATATGGCAGAATTCACAGCTGCGTATTATGCTCAAAATACTCAATTTTATACAGAATTAATCTTTTATAAAAATATCCTCTGCACTTACATAATTTTAAAATCTTTATTCTCTGAAAACATATTTCTTGATTTTCACTTAACCATATCTATACACTTGAGTTCTACCTTTAAAGCTAAATATCAATCATTAATATAAGAACACTTTTTCACTAGCATGATTATATTTTCCAAATATTTTGTAAGTAGAACAATTTGCCCTTTCCTGTATTCATGCAATTAAAACTCATTCTTCTTAGTAAATGGTATGGGCATACAAAAGCCCCTGAAGGCAAAGCAAAGCAATTTTATGCATGGCTAATCTTTCTTGGAGGAAAATTTGTGAGTTAGAATGGATAGCAGGGGCAGACACAAAGCAGCCTTCATTTCCCAAGCCCACTTGATATGTGGAAAAGCATAAGAAAACTCGAGACACCAAAGAAATATAGGAAAATCTGGAGAAAAATACCTTCACTTTCACTAACTATTCAAATCCCCTCTGGTAAGGCCTTATAAATCATCATATTTTGCTGATCTCTACAAAGCAAAACAATGAGTGGGGTCCTATAAAAGATTCTAAATATTTCTGCCAGTGGGAAACGATTAGGCTTGCTTCCTACAAATAACTTTTCCCTTGCATCCTCCTCCTTACTTCCTGGCTGAGTGTTTTAGGAATGTTTTTGAAAAGCTGATGGTTCCAGCCATACTAGCTAATGCTGGCTGGCATTCTGAAGGTTTCCTATGTAAAGAGCTACCTAAGTATTCTTCCAATGTTCCCTACGACCCTCAGTGTGCCTTAACAAGTTTGTTTCTCCCTGCCTTTTCATTGTGAGCCAGTAAAGCAAACGGGAAGGAAGTGACTCACTCTTCACTGCATGAAATATGCAAGATCCATCTCTAATTGCTCCTTATCTCATTTTGTGTAATCCAGGGTAGACACAATTCTAAAAGCTCATCCACTACTTTCTGAAAATTACAAATATGTTCATAAACACTAATGTACATAATTTTCATTTACTTTTAAATTTTCCTATTCCTTTGCAACAGGTCAGAATTTCATCATGGCCAAAGGAGACACCAGGAAGTTGGTTCAGTGAATTTAAGAGAGGAAAACTGGTATGTTATTAACTCAATATGAAATTGTTTATGTGGAACTCCTTAAGCAAGCTTAAATTACATATCTCTAGACCCAGACTGTGAAAATCTAAATTATACCAAGCAAGATTGCATGTGTTCTCCGGTTTGCTGAATCTAATATCTCTTATACAATTCTGGTATCTTAAAATAGACTAAATTGTTTATATCAAAGTAATTGGAAATATACTAAATTTACTGAAAAAAATACAGTCATGTAAAGTACCTGAGGTAGACATCATAGAATAGATTGTTAGAAATATCAGGTGTAAGAATATAATATCTACTCAGTATCTCTGACTTCTTCCAAGTCATGTTCTGTCTGTTGGAAGCTTAGTTATTCTTTGTTTTCTATTTCAAAAAAGAACTATATTTGCAATATTTTCCTCTTACTATTTCATTGGAAATATTTTGATCTGACTGACTGTATTAGAGAAAATATTTGGTTAAATGTATCCCTATAGAGTTATCAACTCTTTAATAATTTTCATTTACTTTTAGGTAAGGATGCCCCAAAACTTTATATTTAAAAATATATTGTCATTACCATTATTTTAATTACCATTTAATTACCATTTATTTACATTAAAGTGTTTTCCATGTATCAGATCATTATTCAATTATTTGACCTTCTTTCAAAAATACTATATACATTGTTGAAATATTGCACTGAGACCCATAAAGGTATACAAAGATTACATGTTAATGTAAAAAGCTGTTATCTTCCATTGAGTACTAATCATGTTATTATTTCTGTACAAATGAACCAATATTAATGACATTAGTGAAATTCTCCATTTACACAATATTACTCTAGTTCAGTCTTAACAGACACATATTAATATCCATGTTGCATTCTTATCTGTGTGTCAGTTAACATGCATATGTAGAACTCTGTGTTCATTTTTCATATAGCTTTTGTTTTCTAACCTATCAAACATCTTCATCATCTGAATTATTAAGCAATAAAGAATAAGTAAAATAAATATAAAAAGGAAAGTCACCAATAGCTGCCTTTACATTGAGTTAATCTATACTCTGGATGAATTTCTTAATTTTGTTTAAAATTAGGACAATATCTTTCTCCTGAACCAAGATATTTCACTAACATCTGTTAAAACAGCTTATGAAGATTATACAATACAGTTCTTAATATCTTATAACTGACTACTTTCCCACTGTTAATACAGACTAAATATTGAATCAACAACATTTTATTTTGTTGTCTGAGACGTTATGCTCAGTGTTGGTGATACAATGATGAATATGTACATTGTCTAAGAATAGGTAAACTGGAATATATGTGGTGAAAATCAAAAACCAAAACCAGCTTAGAAGACTATGGCCTCAATATTTTAAAGTACAAATGTACCTAAAGATTTGAGTAGGAGCACTGTGGGAGGCAGCAGATGACGACTCAGTTAGCTGGGTCTCTGCCATTCTGTTAGTTCTAAGCTTCTGGCTTCAGCCTCACCCTCCCTTGGCTGTTATCATCATTTGAGGGGTGAATTTGCAGATGGAAGATCTCTCTGTCTCCATGTCTTTCTGTAACTTGAATAAAATGAAAAAAAAAATGTTTTAAATAATGTAATGCATTCTAAAATTCTTGAGAGGAGTAGGAAAAATCAAACAACATAAAAACAGCAAACTTTTGCATTGCATTGAAATCCTGTTTCCATCATTTCCTTATGTAACCACCTTTTTAAAAAGATACTCAAGTATAGTGAAACATTTCTTGGAAACTGAAGGTTTTTTTTTTTGTGATGTTTCCTGATTAGGAAACCAAAGCATAGAGATAAAGTCATTTTGTCAAAGATAAGCAAGAATTTCAGTGGATAGGTGGGAAAGCAAACCTGATTTCATGAAATCCTGTTTCTGGGTTTTGTGACCCTCAATGCATAACTTTTTCATTACCTTAAAATCAATTTGTTGATTTATCCACATGCTTCATAGTTCACTGTTGACAGTGATTTGTTCTTGGTAGTAGAAGAGAGATAAAAAGTCTTTATGTGCCTTTCTATACTTGTATTTCCAGCTTTCATATGTAGATGTTGAAGGTAATTCCATAAATATGGTGCAAATGACATTCCTGAAACTTCTGACTGCCTCCGCTCGGCAAAATTTCACCTACCACTGTCATCAGTCAGCAGCCTGGTATGATGCGTTATCAGGAAGTTATGACAAAGCACTTCGGTTCCTGGGATCAAATGATGAGGAGATGTCCTATGACAACAACCCTTACATCAAAGCCTTGGATGATGGCTGTGCAGTAAGTAAAGTCTTGGCTTGCCTTTTCCCACAGAGATATGAGACAGACTGTAGCCATCCTGGTTTGACTCAAGCCAGTTTTCTTTCATGAAATGATGTCAGTTATGATTAAGACTTGATGCTTCTCATTGACATATTAAAAACATAGTAGTTTAGAAACCACTATCATTCCCATAATACACACATCTGCACAAACACTGAAACTTTAAACACATATTTTTAAAACTTTAGCAAAGGGTAACCTTGTATCATGTTATCTTACTATTTCTTACCTTTGAAAAGTATTACAGCTAGATATTCTCAAAGTGAAAAAATAAAAATAGAAAGTCTTACGTGATAGGCCTTCTTGATTTGTGATTCTAAAATGATGGATAAGGGAATCACCAACATGCCACTTACACTGTAGATAATTTTTACCCGTGTTTTGTTTTTGAGGATCTTGTTTATTGGTGGTTTGTTTGGAAGCTGTCATTGTTGTTACCTTTATTATCTGGAGCTTTTTCTCAAACATTGGAATTCTATGTAAGAAAATGATTCATAGAACACTGTAAAAACTTAATTGCTTTAGCTGAGTATCGATGACTGAAGAGAAGTCACACTTACAAATAAACAAGCATATGCTCTCAGTAAATTGACTGGTTTAGTAGAACAGAGAACAGGAAGCAAATTAATGAAACGAAAGTTGTAGAAAGCTTTCCCAGTAGTAGCATATTATTAAATATTCATAAAATTAATATATAGTGCAGAAATGTTTTGCTTTTCACATCTTGTGTTAAAATTACCATACTATATCAATGTTTTCATAACAGAATTTGACTATGTATATCTAATTAAAACTATTACAGTAAGGATTATGAGGATACTTCAAAATTTCATGTAAAAATAGGAAAACAATTAAAAGAATTTCTTTTGGTGCAAAGAATTTTTGAAATCCATATGCAATTTTTTATAATATATATTTCCATGAAGTCTTTGATGAGTCTGGTATTATTTCCACAACAAGCTAGTATCAACATCAGTTTTCATGTTAAATTGTATTTATCAGCTCAAAAAGATTTTTTAACTATACAATATGTTAGAATGTCACAGTTGTATAAATAAATTAAAAATAAATTAAATATAAATAAAATTAAATATGAAGCTACAAGTGACATCACTTATAACAAGAATAGTTATAGATAATAGCAAATTTTTTTTATTCTCTTCTGTCTTACCTTCTTACCTCCACTTAGAAGCTTAAGAAAGAATAACATACATTTTAAAAACATTATGTAATTGTATATTTCTGCTTACTTTTACAGTCCAGAAAAGGCTATGGGAAGACTGTGATTGAAATCAACACACCAAAAATTGACCAAGTACCTATCATTGATGTAATGATCAATGATTTTGGTGATCAGAATCAGAAGTTTGGATTTGAAGTTAGTGCTGTTTGTTTCCTTGGCTAAGATTAGAACAAAAAACATATGAAATCAACAGAAAATATGCCTTGGTGCCACCAACCCATTTTATACCACATGCAAGTTTTGAATAAGGATGGTATAGAAAACATCTTGCTACATATACATGTACCATTTAGGAAATACTGATGCCCAGGAGGGGGCAGAATCACATGACAAAAGCTATGAAAATCAGAAAGATATTTGATAGTGTGGCTGAAATGGAAACAGCTGATTCTTGATGCCCAATTCACATCTCCTTTTCCTATTTGGATTTCTTTGGTGCTGTAGAAAAAAAAGAGAGAGAAAAAATATATATATTCATAAAAAATATGGTGCTCATTCCCGTCCATCAAGGATGTACTAAAACAGTGTGTTTAATAAATTGTAATTATTTTATGTACAGTTCTATACTGTTATCTATGTGTCCACTTCCAAAACTTGCACGTGTCTCTGAATTCCATCTGACTTTAATTTTATGACAATTGCAGAACTATGATGGCAATAAATATATGTACTATGAAAAAATAAAGTTGTAATTCCTCATGACTCTAATTCCCTTTCTTTGATTAATAATAAAATGCCTTTGTATATATTGATGTTGAAGAGTTCAATTATTTGATGTCGTCAACAAATTTCTCAGAGGGCAAAAACCTGGAAGACTTTTGGAAGCACACTCCGATCAACTCTCCTCTGCTGACAGTAACTTTGCTGAATTGCAGCCAAAAATATCATGCATTTTGATGCTTTATTCAATGCCGTACCTCAAACTTTTTCTTCTCAGAATCCACGATTTCACAGGATACTTGTATATATGGAAAACAAGCAAGTCTATATTTTTGGACAGGGAAATATATGTGAGAAACTTTTGTAGCAAATCGATGCCTCCATTAAGCGAACAATCATATGTATAATTTTTTTCAACCTATCTCATATAATTGTTTTCAGTGTGCTTCATCATTGCTGGTTAATATTAAAGATGGAATCTAAGCAATTATTTATGGATTTGTGCAATGTAAAAATTTTTAATCAGTCACCTTGAATTTGATTCTAAATAATAGTCTCATATTATTTTATTGCCCACCAAATATTACTTCTTTCCTTCTGAGATAATTCCATTCATCATTTGACCCACCTAATTGCCAGATAACGTATGGGTGGACTGCTATTAACGGTACTCGTTTTAAAAGTCATACTTTTTCAAGACAATCACAACCTTTATTCCCATTAAGGTATTTTCTCTCAGTAGCTTGAAATAGCAGTAAAATTTAAAAATTACAAACTGAACTTTGTATCTATTTTAAGTAATATATGTAAGACTTGAAAATAAATGTTTTATTTCTTATTTGAAGTGTTAAATTAATTGATGCCAGATTCCACTGGAACATTTTCAACTGATAATTTATCACAAAAGAACATACCTGTAATATTGAAATTAAAACATGAACATTTGTCATGAAGAATTTCTTTTATTTTTTGAAATCAAGTATGTAAATTTGCTTTCCAAAAGGGAGATATGAATCTTATAAATAAACTCAAGTCTTGTCTACCTGGATTGGTCATTCTCTTTCTTAAGTAGCTTCCAAATCATTCTCTGCTTTAGGCTTTAGATTCTCATTCTTGACCATCCAGATTAGAACAGCTTCATACTTCTGCATAAGCATCTTACCCTTCAGAGAAATGTTGCTTAAATTTCCCATATGTGTAAAATAATAGACACCACCTGGTAATAGTCTATTTACAAAAGAAATATAAGGTTTATTTAAAATGCAAAAACATACTTTTTATAATTAAACATTGTACAAAGTCCCAAACATGTTCATTTCAAAATTAAAAGTACAGAACTTTACTTGAAATAATTTATAAATCACATGTGAAATAATAAATAAAGAAGAATTCATACCTCAAACAATTAACTATAATCTATAGCAATAAAACAATACTTTGCCTATTAGTTTATATTAGGGATAAGGTTTTACTTTTCTATTTAAATAAATATCTTTAGATTTGACTCTCAATATAAAAAATGAATAGATAACTAAAATTTCTATTCCTTTTTTATATGGAAATGGTCTTCTGAATAACATTGGATTTTGTTTTCTCTCCCCTATAATTGATTTAATCCAGACAGAGATAAGTTCGGTGAAATAGAAAAAATATATTAGATGACATTTTAGTACTGGCCCCAGCCTGTGTAAGTTATTCATGTGAAAAATACGGAAAATAATGGTAATCTTGAAGACAGGGGCAGATCCTGGGCCGCGTTTACATAACATTTAATATATCTCTTTTTTAAGAAAAAACCAAAAGCAAAGTACTGAAGAGACTGCTTGGAATGAGGAAAGATATTACAAAAATGTTGTTTGTTTTTTTTAAAAAATGGAACTGTAACAAAAATATCAGAAAATCTAAGAAAATATTAATTATTAACTTTCTAAAAACCTTTGTGAAGCTTTGATGAGCCTTGACACTGCAATCGCATTGTATGTACCTTAGTAGAATTTATAATTTAATTTATTTCTTAAAAAATTCTTACTTAGGGGCCGGCGCCATGGCTCACTTGGTTAATCCTCTGCCTGTGGTGCCGGTTTCTAGTCCTGGTTGCTCCTCTTCCAGTCCAGCTCTCTGCTGTGGCCCAGGAAGGCAGTGGAGGATGGCCCAGGTGCTTGGGCCCCTGTACCCGCGTAGGAGACCAGGAAGAGGTGCCTGGCTCCTGGCTCCTAGCTTTCGATTGGCGCAATTCTGGCCGTGGTGGCCATTTAGGGGGTGAACCAGCAGAAGGAAGACCTTTCTGTCTCTCTCTCACTGTCTATGACTCTACCTGTCCAAAAAAAAAAAAAAAATTCTTTCTTATTTGTAAAACAGAGAACGGGGACACAGAGAGAGGGAGAATCTCCTATCTGCTGATTCACTCCCCAGATGACCACAATAGCCAGGGAAGGCAGAGCTGAAGCCAGAAGCCCAGATTTCAATCTAGTTCTCCCACTTG
Organism: Sylvilagus floridanus; assembly: GCA_949820135.1. Classification (NCBI taxonomy): domain Eukaryota; kingdom Metazoa; phylum Chordata; class Mammalia; order Lagomorpha; family Leporidae; genus Sylvilagus; species Sylvilagus floridanus. The sequence goes on along the minus strand of OX463225.1, from coordinate 93,928,769 downwards.
GGTGGTGGGGACCCAACTACCTATGCCATCATCTGTTGCTTCTCAGAGTGAGCAATACAGAGAATCTCGGAGTTGGGGATTGAACCCAGGAATTCTGATGCAGGATGTGGGCATCCTAAGCAATGTCTTAACCACTGTGTCAAATGCCCACCCTTATAATTTATCTTTTTAAAAAGATTTTATTTTATGTATTTGAAAGGCAGAGAGAGGGAGAGGCAGAGAGATTTTTTCATCTGCTGTTTCACTCCCCAGATGGCTGCAGTGGCACAGGGCTGGGCTGGGCCGAGGAGAGGAGCCAGGAGCCAGGAATTTCATCAAGGTCTCCTACGTGCAAACAGGGTTGCAAGGACCTGGACCATCTTTCACTGCTTTCCCAGGGGCATTAGCAGGGAGCAGGATTGAAAGTGGAGCATTCGGGACTCAAACTTGTGCAGTGACTTAACCTATTATGCCACAATGCTGGCCCGCTATAATTAAATTTTTCATGGTAAGTTTCTCTATCATGAAAGAGCAATAATAATAAAATAGAAATGTTTCTATTTCCCATATTGTTACTGATAAGTAACAGATTGTTTTAAAATTTAGGAAAAGATCTCCATTACTTTGCTCTATGTGCTAAAACTTGTAAGAATTTTTCATAGAGAAGCTTCTGATTCTAAATGTTTTGTTAAGGTTGTTGCTCCTTCACTGCCAATAGATTTCACACTTTGGGTACCATAAACATGTGCATATCATTGAGGAAAATCTGTGATTACACTTTTTGGTCATTATAACATGTTGGGTAATAGGAGTAATACAGAAAAGCATTCATGCACTAAGATTATAGCATAGATTACACACAAAACGAACTGCAACCTATATAATTATACCCATCATGTAGGTATTTTTTACAAATCCCCCCAAAATGAATCCCTACTTATACTCAACACAAAGAAGGAAATCAGAGAATTTGCACTAGGAAGAGAGTATTCTTAACTGATCATGGTCAAAGTACCTTATTTTGGCAAATTTTTAGCATGGTCAATGTGCCTTCTCTTGGCAAATGGTATGAATTATGTGACCATCTGAGCATCTTTGCAGTAGAACCCTCAAGGTCTGAAATGAAGACATGCAAGAGAAGTTGCTGAAGTTTGCCTTTGTTACTTTCCTATTAAATAATCCGCTGCATGATTAATGATCACAAAATATTGAGTTAATTAAGGACTATGCAAGGGCCTGGCACATATAGCCACCAAAGAAACAGTAGCTGTAAATCACTGTAATATAAGTTCCTTTCTGAAATATAGCTAATATCACATGGGCTCCCCACCTCACAGAATTTTTTTAAAGTTTTAATTTTAAAAGTAAAACATAGAAATTACATGATTCCAGAGGACCCAAGTTGTCAGAAGTTTTACAGACAATTTGTAAACTATATAAAAAAGGAACAATAGTTTGAGCCCTTTTAAAAACTAGGAAGTTCAGATTTATCAGCCGTAGCTACTCAGTCCTCTTTTTCTTTGCTAGGAGGTGTTTTGCTCTCCGAAGGATGAGTTGGATGGTATTCTGCTTTGGTAGTCCCATATCCCTGTACTGGCCATATGACTATCCATTGCTCAGTGTCACTGCTGCTCAGAGATCCATAGCTTGCAGGTGATTTACAGTAAGATAGATTGCAGAAAAATATCCTGATTAAAGCATTGCACACTCAGTGACCGGTACACAGCGATTCCTGCAGAATCCAAATTTATTTTCTGCCTAGTGAGTCAATGTCGATATTCCTTCTGAGACAGGGTTAAAAAAAAGCAAGAGAAAAGGTAGAGATTCACAGATACATCTCCCCTTCCAAAACCACAAATGGAAATAAGTTCAAAAACGTTTCACATTACAATAATTTAGACTTATTAATACAGTATTGTTATAATGGTATTTCTTCCTATAATATAATTTACATGAAATTAAACAAAAAAAATAAATTCCTGTTTATAAATTATCTTCTTATGTCTATAAGGAATTTAAGAAGTTAGCCTTCTTCCTCTAATAGGAAGACGTGCCTTTTGTCAAAAGAGAAAAGCAAATTTTGTGTCCCAGTAGCAGATCTCACTCTAGTGGCAATTTATGGCTCTTAAATGAATTCATTAATTCTAGTGACAATTTAGAGCTCCTAAATTAATTGTTTCCCAGATTAATCACCATCCTATTACAGCCTCCAGTGTAAGTGAAATGTTTGGCTACTATTTTATTGCTTACAAAGGAATGGACTTCAGGGGCACAATGAAAAATTAACCTTAAATGACAGGACTTTACCCAATTCCACGTGGGATAGCCAGGCTTTCAATTAATTGGAGAAACCAAGCTTGCTAAGAAGGAATTTTTTTTTTTAAGATTTATTTTATTTATTTGAAAGACAGAGTAACAGAGAGGGAGTTACAAAGAAAGAAAGAGATCTTCCAACCACTTGGTTCACTTCAGAAATGATCCTGACTGAGCCACACTGAAACCAGGGGCCAGGGACTCCATCTGGGTCTCCTAAGCGGGAGGCAGGACTCCAAGCACCTAGGCATCTTCTGCTGCTTTGCAGGTGCATTAGCAGGGAGCTGGATCAGAACTGCTCCTTCCCCTTCATCTTTATTACAATTGCCTAAGTTTCAGTAGTAATAATTGTTCACTATGCAATTTAATTTATTTCTTTCAAGATTTATTTTATTTATTTGAAAGGAAAAATTACAGAGAGAGCGGAAAGGAGAGATGTCTTCTATCTGCTGGTTCACTACCCCAAATGGCCCCAATGGCAGGGGCTGGGCCAGGAAAACCAGGAGATTCTTCCCAGTCTCCCATGTGGGTGCAGGGGCCCAACAAGCACTTGGGCCATTCTCTGCTTCTTTCCCAGGCCATTATCAGGGAGCTGGATGGGAAGTGGAGCAGCTGACACTCGAACCGGTGTCCATAGAGGATGCCGATGTTGCAGACAGCTGCTTTACCTAATACACAATAGTACTGGCCCCTCACTACATAATTTAAAGACTTGTGGCATGACTTTTCATTTCCTTCATCATAACTCTAACCTCCATACTGAGAAAAAACTTTTCTATGAGGAATGAAATTGCAAACAGATATATATATATATATATATATATATATATATATATAAAATATATAATTGCAAAGAATTTATTAAATTTCTCAAAGGTCTCCTATCCTCTACAACAATGCCTTTTGCTTGTTTGATTTTACCAGAACTAAACACATGTTTCACTTCATCTCCTTTTCCCTCACTCTCTCTTATCCACAGGTGTCTCACCTTGTGTTACTGGGACTCACCCTGATGTCTAATAGTCTGCTCTATGGTATTATATTTCATTGTAAAAAATGCTGTTTGGAAATCAGTATTCTTGAAAATAGTGGCCGATGGGATGAATGTCAAACACCTTAAATGGTTGAGTAGGTCCCTTTGGCACCTGTTCCTGACTGTGAAGTACTTGCATCCGGGTAAGTTACCACTAAAGAGCAAGACTCTGCCAGATCGGAATCAGGAAAGGTGAAGAGAAGTGAACTCTGGTGATGGCCACTTACTCTATTCTCACATGTCCAGGGACACTATGAGTTGACATTCTAATGAGAGTAAGATTGTATTATGTTGCAGGCACAAACATTTTACCCAAAAGTCTGTTTATTTCAATATGCTAACCAACATTAATTTAAAAAAATGAAACGTGGCAGGTGTTTGATGCACTGACTAAAGGCACTGCTTGGACACCCACATCTCAGATTGGAGTGCCTGATTGGGGTCCTGGCTACTCACTTCTGATTCCACCTCCTAATAATGCAAGTCCTGGGAGACAACAGGTGATGACACAAAGTACTTGGGCCTCTGTCACCCGTGTGGGTGACTGGGATGGAGTCTTAGGCTCTACACTTAAGCCTAGAGCAATTTTGGGCATTTAGAGCGTGAAATAGTGGATGGAAGATTACTCTCACTTTTTTAAAATTAATTTATTTGAAAGTCAAAGTTACACAGAGAGAAGGAGAGGCAGAGAGAGAGAGAGAGGAGAGAGAGAGAGGTCTTCTATCCACTGGTTTACTCCCTAATTGGCTGCAATGGCTAGAACTGAGCTGATCCAAAGTCAAGAGCCATGAACTTCTTCCAGGTCTCCCGGTGGGTGCAGGGACCCAAGGACTTGGGCCATCTTCTACTGCTTTCCCAAGCCATAGCAGAGAGCTGGATCAGAAGTGGAGCAGCCAGGACTCAAATCGTTGCTCATATGGGATGCCTGCACTTCAGGCAGCGGCTCTACCCGCTCCGCCACAGCGCAGGCCCCAGAAGATCTCTTTTATCTGACTGTCTCTCTGCCCTTTGAAGAAAAATGAAAATAAGTATTTCTTTAAAAGGAAATTAATAAATAAGTAAAACAATCTAAATGCTTGCCCTTCAGGGTATTGGTTTTCACAAGAGGTACAATACGTTGTTGGTCAAACAATAATGTTAAAATCAGGTTGAGAAGATGTAATGACATCGTGTACTTTTTCTTGTGTATTTCTGAGTGACAAATAAACCTGAAGTTCTAGAAAACATCATCCAATGGTGATTTTGCAAATTGTGAAAATAAGCATTGCTTCAGCTTTTTTATTTTAAATTTATTATTATTATTATTATTATTGCTTGTCACTGGGAACCAGTTTCACAAACGCTCTAGTCTTATCATAGAAATTAGTAATTTCCATATAAAATTCTCATTTATAACATAAAGGAAGAGACAAGTCATGAACACAAAACGTCGAGAACAGCTTTGCAGACTAATTCCGGTTCACTGCATTCAGCAAAGCGTCTGGAGCGGGGCTCGGCAGCAGATCAGTATGCCGCACTCAGTCAGTTTTTGAGTCAGGCTTCTCAGCAAGAATTCATCAAAACGATGCAAATCTGTGTCAAAATCACATGCATTGTTATCAGAAGCATGAAGTTTCCTGAGGTTCAGCAACGTCCTTAAGTAATGCATCTGTTTAACAAAAGGAAAGTGGATGTACATATAGCTGGAGAATCACGTGAACTGACTAACCAAAGGAAGAGGAAAAAAGACAACATTTATGCTTTATCCATTCCTCTTTCTTCACTAATTTATACCTAAAATTAGCATCTTGTACTTAAAATTTTTAAGGAAGATTCATGAAAGAACATTGCATTATTACCATAAACCTGGATCCAATAGAATTGCCTGATTTCCGTTGAGAGATGTTTGTAAATGATCTAAGATAGCTATTTTCTTATCTTTAACAAATATATTCCCATGATCATTAAAATATTCATATATGCAAAGTTGTATATTCATTTCTTGATACTATAATCATTAAAGTAAAAGAAAATTATCCTTTGGATATTCAGTAATTTTCCATGGCTTTTTTATACCTATGGACGAGCTCCCTACATTTAACATTTTATAAACTTTTTCTCTCCCCAGCTGGTATATCTTTTCAAATAATTGTGGCAAAGATTTCATTTAAGTTAGAGGCAAGTGTAAGGAAGTACTACGAACTTGGCAGAAAGCCTAGACCTGGACAGGAAAATGTTTGATTTGGCTTTATGCTTAATATGCCACGGAATTGGAGCCTGTGGAAACATTGTAAGGCCACCGCAAAACACACCAAACACTGGAGTTACAGGAGAGGTTTATTGTTGGGTGGGGGAGCCCAACGGGCTGGGGGAGAGGGGGAGAGGGTGAGAAGACAGAGAGAGAGAGAGAGAGAGAGAGATGTTCAGGAACAGGTCCTCTTAAAAACTTTGCGGGGGGCAGGGGGGGGTGGAGGGTTGGGGGCAGGGAAGTAGGAGCAGTGAATCCAATTAGGTTGGGGGTGGAGCTGACACTTGTGCTTGGGCCACGCGGTCACCTGGCTTCTAGCAATGGCTGGGGGGAGGGGGAGCTAGAGCCTAGGATGGTGCCTGGGCATAGAGCAAGCCATAGATAAGACTGTGCCATTTTACTAACACTACTAACTGAAAGACAAAGTCTTCTTATGCAAGTTCTTCTCTCTTGTGGTAACACAAAGCTCACCTGCTGTCCTTGACAGAATGGTGTTTTGGTGCTTAGAATTTAACTGGTCATCCCAAGTAAAAGCTTTTTACTTTTCTAAAAGGTTTCATAGAGCTTTATGCAATTATAAAAACTTCTCATTCTTCGAACTACAAACTGACTAGGTATATGTTGATAAACATTAAAAATGGGTTAAAGAAATCCTCAATGCCATACCAAGGAGGGAAGTAGCTTCCCATACCCAGGAGGCTGGGTGCACACCCCTCATCCTGCTGCCAGTGGCTTTCCCACCTGTGTTAGTGCCACCACCCCATCTGCCCTCGGCTCCCAGGCCCAGTTGCTAGAAGGACGTATGAGGGGGGGTTAGCAGGAAGACTTCAAGTTTACCCATGTGTATGTTGCATCCAAGTTGTTTTTAATATATATATATCAAAATTCAATTATCTATTTTTGTATTGTTTGCATTTTATATTCATGGAAAACAATGTTTATCAATTGTTCTTTTCTGATATATTTTATTTTTAGGCGGTGCTGTTTACAGTTTTAAACAAAACAAAGATGACACAAAATACGCTGCTGCTTGTGCAGAGGCCTGGCATCTCAACTGCATAGGGCCCTCCCTCTTTCCCTCCCCCTACCCGTGCTGTATCTCTCTGTCCATTCCCTCCTCCAGACCCCCGTCATAGGGACAGCAGAAGATGCCCAGGTACCGAAGACCAACGCCAGGTGACGCAGGCATGTGGAACCTGGTAGACAGCGTGTCATTTTATCGCTTTATTTGATGTTTTCCTTTCAGACCCCACCTTCCCCGTGTGTAGACCTTCCGAGAACACTCACATCTCTTTTGTTTTATTTTCCCCCTTCTGTACGTTTTGTTTTATGCTTTCACTTTGAAAGCAGAGTGTCCATGTTGTGCTATTAGTCGTGTTGAGGTTCTCCAAAGAAGCATTTTGGGGATGGGCAGTGGGGAGGGCAGGGGGTTTCAACCATGCCCCCCTTCTCCGAGAAGCTGGGGGAGACCGATGGCAATGATGCTTGAAACATCAGGAATTGGCCATCTCGTTGAGGAAACCCTTGCATGGGACTTTCTAGGAGCTCAGTTGATTGTGACATTTTCCCAGAACAGACTTTGGGAAATTCCTTGACCCCTCTTGCTGCTTTGGGGGAATCTCTCCCCCTACCACCATTCCCCCTCCCCCGCCCCACTCCAGCTCACACATGAATGATCCTTTGGGAAAGGATGACTGTCAGGGTGATGGCTCTCTGGCCTGATCCCCTACATTTCCATCCTATGGTCAGTCACTCCAGAGAAGAAAATCCACACGGCATGTATATGTGTGAGGGTTGGGTCCATTGAGAGGGGGGGCTTTAATTCTTGTTACTATTGGTGCTTATTTTCTTTGCTGTATATGGGATGGGGGTGGGGGGGAAAGAAAACAGGAATGTATATTTAGGTCATGTTAAATGAAATGTCTGGGGGAAAGAGGGGAGAAATGAGGAACCGCAGTAGATTGTCACTGCAGGTGTAGGAGTTCTTTTCTCCCAGTGTAGAAACAGGAGCATGGCTCCCGGCTGTGCGTGAGCTTCCCCTTCCCAGTTTGATCCCTGAGGCACCACAGAATCACCTGCGCTGTGACCTCTCCACTCCTAGCTCTCACTGACATCTGGATATCTTGATGCACTGCCTGTTTGTTACAACATCTATTTCTTTTGGTGAATGTTAATAAACTTCTGGGTTCAAGAGGGACCTCCCCCCCAAAAAAATAAAAAAAAACAAAACTCATGTTCCATATCAGAGTGAGTGGATGTGATTCTAGGCTGTGTCTCTTTTTTGTTTGTTTGTTTTTTATTTTTTTGTTTTTGACAGGCAGAGTGGACAGTGAGAGAGAGAGAGAGACAGAGAGAAATGTCTTCCTTTGCCGTTGGTTCACCCTCCAATGGCTGCCGTGGCTGTCATGTTGTATTCATTATTCTTGTTTCTTGAATTGGTTTGTTTATTTTTCAGCATTTGTGGAGATGCTCATTGGTTTCTCTCTCTCTCTCTCTCTTTCTTTCTTTCTTTCTTTCTTTCTTTCTTTCTTTCTTTCTTTCTTTCTTTCTTTTTTTGCTGTAGTGGCTTTTATCTTTGAAATATGTTTGTGTGGATTAGTTGAGTTCTCTCTGGGAATACCTAGAAGTCTGTGGTAGGTGTGGCCAGGGATCTGTGCTCCAGGGTGAAGCGAGTGTTAAGTGACACCCAGCTTGGGCATGGTAAATCTCCCCTTCTTCTCTTTTTAATCAGAAGGGAGGTTTTCCTTCTGTTGGTGTAGACTCAGCTCATTTCCTCTCCTCAAAGGAGACCAGTGCCGGGGCTTTAGTGCCAGTGGGTATAATATTAATCTACACTTCCACAAGGACCACACGAAAGATGTGTGCAGTTCTCAGTGTAAGCAGATTCCCCAGCAGTGTCCCTCATGAGGGAACCAGGACGTCCTGAGCATGTGGAGCCTCCCACAGTACTGCCCAAAGTCCCAGTCACACCTGAGTCTTCCCATGCAGCCTCAGTGTTTGCAAAGCCCTGCAATCTCAGTGTTTTCACAGTGCTATCACAGAAGCCTCCCACAGTCATGAGCACTCAGCCCCCCTCAGTTCTCTGCCAGACTCAGGAATCTCGCTTGGCTATTGCTTGGTGTGGACACAAGCCGATACAGCTGTTACATATATCCAAAATGGCACCTGCTCTGTATTGGCTTGTTATAGGATATCAGTGAAGGGTTATCTGGGAAAGATAAATGTGACCCCTGCCTTTTTTTTCTTTCCCTAGTTTGGCAGGTATGTTATCCCCCACAGGGCTCCAAGCTGGATTCCTCCCTGGGTTTTCCTGCAGCTTTATTGCCAGTGGCTTGGGCTGCTGCAGTCTGTCTTCACCTCTCTCCAAAGCTTTTGCTGAGCTTTTGGCTGCTGGCATCCTGAGTTGTGCATGTCTACACCCTCTACATAGGTCTGCTCTGTCCCTCTAATTTACGTAGATTTTCCTCTGCCATTTTCTTTCCAATTCTTCCCTGAGACTGCACTCTCTCCACTTTTATTAAACTATCTTCTCTTAGACTAGAGTGGTAAGTTCCCTCCTTACTCTGCCATCTTAATCCTTCCATATTTTCTTTATGAGTACCTTGATTTTAGATTTATAACATAAATCTAATACTAAGCTGTGGGTAAACAGTGTTAATGTTTCTTGAACTTTTTATTTTTGTTTTAGTTTCTCCCCTAATCAAGATTTTTTAACTTTTTTAAATTTAAAAAATTTATTAACGCTTTAGGTTTTAAGGGTCACAGAAAGTGCATAATAATTACTACAATCCAATTCTCATGTTAATGTGATATTAATATAAAGAGCAGATTCAGTGTAGTTCATAGATTTCTTTTTTATTTTCCTTTTTAAAATGTAAGGTATAAAAATTTCATGCATTTGAGAAACACAAATTTAGGGACATAATGATTCTTCCTACCCTCTCTTCCCTCATACATACACTTCCACTCTTTTCCTCCTCCCTCTCTATTGCCATTCTTATTTTTGCTAAGATCTATTTTCGATTAACTTTATACACATAAAATTAGCACTACACTAATAAAGAGTTCAACAAATACTATGCAAAAAAGATTCATTAATCTTCTCCATTTCTACAAGCTTTTTATTTCAAGAATTCAATGTACAATCTTATGGAATTTGCTGTTTTCAGTCAGTTTAATCCTCTAAAGATTTATCTAGTTTATTGTTTGTATCAAGTTTGTTCTTTTCTATTGCTGAGTTTTCCATGGTAGGAGTGGCCCATAACTTACTTAACCATTTACTCTTTGAAAGACATTTGTTTCGTTCTCTGGCTTTGATTACTGTGAATAAAGTTGCTTTGAACATTAAAAAAAAAAGAGCATGGAATTACCAATTGAATGAGTGAAGTTGTATAAAAATGCAAAAGTTCATGTCCTTGCTGTGGTGCAGCAGGTTAATGTCCTGGCCTGAAGCTCCTTCATCCCATATGAGTGCCTATTCGAGACCGGCTGCTCCTCTGCTGTGGCCTGGGTAAGCAGTAGAAGATGGCCCAAGTCCTTGGGCCCCTGCACCCACGTGGGAGACCCGGAAGAAACTCCTGGCTCCTGGCTTCGGATCGGCGCAGCTCCAGCTGTTGCAGCCAATTGGGGAGTGCACCAGCAGATGGACGACCTCTCTCTGTCTCTACCGCTCCTCTCTCTGTGTAACTCTGACTTTCAAATAAATAAATCTTTAAAAAAATATAAAAGTTTCAACAGGCATATATTAATTTATTTCTTCCCCTGCTGATATGAGACAGACATCCCCTCTTCCTTTTGAGAATTTAAAGACAGATCATATACTGACAAAATAAAAAATTACAATTAACATCAACATGATAATAATAATGATAAAAGTAAAAATAAAGAGTCTTATGATAGGCAACAAATAGGGAGCTGTAGTACTCTATGGCAAAAACCCTAACCTTGATTAGAAATTCAGGAACTAATCTGTAAGTAAAGAAACTGGTTTGAGACTAACCAATGCAGAAATTTTTCGTCTCACTGACAGTAAGAGAAAGTATAAAGTGGAAGATAATGCATCATGAATTTGGTGTAAAAAGAAATTCATCACAGACAAAAAAGACTGAGTAGAATTCCCTTCCTCTTAGAGTACAGATACACAGTTTTTTTTTTCCTTCCTTCTTTATCACACCCAGAAGTTCTCTACTGTTTTCTGAAACTTTCTGTGTGGCTGTGGCTCCTGCAAGTCTGCTGCCCAACCTGGCCTGACACATCAGAAACAAGGAAAAAAGTGGGAAGACATGCCTCAGAGGCTTGCTTAAACTTCTGCAGTGAAGAGAAACTCCGGTCTGACCACTAAAGTTGAAAATCCAAAGCAGCACTTCAGAGATAAAAAGGATCCCAGAAATAGAAGCAGGCAATCATCAAGAGAACAATTTAAAGCACCTGCTGATGATTTCGTCTCACACCACAACTCAGGCAGAAGAAAATTCAATATTGCTCAATGAAGTAAATAAAGTACGGAGGAAAATAAAATCCCAGTGCCTAAGATAACAATAGTATTGATGTCTGCAGGTTCTATGTGACAGATGCACTCAGCCGCCACTGCGGAGCTATACACTATCTTGCGGCATAATAAACTATTCGATATAGACAGACTCATCCCCAGAACAGAGCGCTATGGGCGGATATCCCTGCTCTGTTCTTTGGGGGAGCCCCGCCCCACTGACAGCAGTCTGCTGGACAATGATTCTTTGGCCGGGGGACTGTTTGCCAGATGGAGCTGAGAAAAAGACCTGAGAGATGCCTGCACCACAAGTAGGTCTTAAATTGGCCTGATCTCCAGAACCACCTAAGGGGTGTTAATATGAGCCACAGGAGGGCTATTTGCATCCTAAGTCCCAGCACCCTTATAGTAGAAGTCCTAAATTGCAGACCAAAGAGTCAAATCTGGCTCTCAGATCTATGTTGTTTGGCCTGAATAATATTGGCTCACATACATTCTGCTTTTTTCACATTTAATTAGTTACTAACCTTTAAAAACCCATCTTTCTAGCTTCTTTTGGAAATTTACGGAATCTAATAAAATGGAAAGAAGTATCCATTGCAGTCTCTAATTTGCTGTGTCCTCAAATTCTCCCCATTTGTCTGCTTTTATTTGCTTACTTCATGTTGGTTGCCTCTTCTAGGCATTTCAGTCCTAAACAAGAGAACGATATTCTAAATGAAGAGGATAAGATGGTGAAAATCTGAAAATATTGGTTAGAGGGGGAATATACTGTCTAGAACAAAGCAAAAATTAAAGATGTAATAATATGTTCAAGAAAATAAGATCACCGAAATATCAAGGCAAGGGAGTCAGACTTCATGAGAAGTAAGAGAAAAAACCAGGGAGATGAAACAAATGGAATGGCTTCTACTCCTTTGACCAGATAATGAAGGTGTATGAAACCAGAAAGACCCTATCAAATTGCAAGTCTTCATCTCAGCTTTCCTCTATCTGTACTCTCCTTTCTAGTCGCATTCCATGTAATAACCTCGTACTACAGAAAATATTTTTCAAATGAAGCCATCAGTACTTTAAGACTGGATCATTTCTGATTTAGATAAATCTATAACAAATGATCTGAGAAAGAATATGAAGCTAGTTCCAGAGAAAAAGATTGACATTAAGAAGGAGAAAATATGATTTATATGTAAAATGGGAATATTAGTCAGCTTTCCATTACCATAATGAAATAGCTGAGGCAGTGTGACTTTATAAAGAAAGGAATTTGATTGGCTCAAGGTTCTGGGGGCCTATGGTAATGTCAGACAAGCACATTTGTTCAGCATCTGATGATAGCCTTCTTGCTGGCATAGCCCTAGATGGCACAGGGCTTCGTGTGTGTTTATGTCTCAGTCTTGCCTGTGTGGTCTCATAAAACCATTGACATTCAGCCAAGAAGACTCCACCCTAATGATCTAATGCAGTCTAATCACTTAGAGATTCCACATCTAAATTCCACAGTTAGATTAAGTGTCTACATCCTTAGTATCAATAACATAAGATTTTGGGGACAAATTTTCAAACCCTAGCAAGTGGAAACCTGAGTCACCATACTTCAGAGTGTTTCTTGGTACTGCTGAATGGCTATTACATCTATAGACTTTGATAAAGACTGTAAATTAAAAAGAAAGAAATCACTATTGTCTACAAAGAAACCTCAGAGATCCAGAACTTGGGTCTGGTGAAAAGCAGAGAGATAGTCTTCTGGGTTCCTATATAAGAGTTAGAATAATCTAGGAATAACTGGTGGGTCTACTCTCTCTGCCCATACCATCATCTTTGATGCTGGGCTATCTGAGAATGAAAAAGCATAGACAAAATCATGACACGTATTTTGATCTTTTTTAAAGTCTATAAGGTGAGATTGATTGCATGTCATTGAGGATTTTGATCCCAGCCTAGAACTGGTTTCATATGACCACCTGTGCTAATGGTCTGGAAGGGATGCTACACTTAGTTCACTGTGTGTGTGTGTGTGTGTGTGTGTGTGTGGAATTTATTTTTTGCTATGTCTCCTTGAACAATATTTTGAGTATATTCAAGAGGAAATTAAACAGGAAAAATATCTAAAACTCTTCTTAAAGTAAAATAGAGTGAATTCTTCTATTGGGAAGATGGAATAGATATATTTCTTCCTATTCTTCTCACTACATATAATTGAAGAATTCTGTAACTTTTGTGTGAATAATAATAAAGAGAATATTTTGAAAGACCAAAAGAAAAAATGGAATCAGCTAGGAGTAGGGCTCTCATTATAGAGATAAAGATAGACTCTCCCACCATGACATTATTGAAACCACAGTTGGAGATGACCGCATTACTGCTTGGCACGAGTGAAAACGTTGACTTTTTGCTTGACTTCTGATACCACTCAAGTGGAGTGGAATGGGTGCCTTGTTACTTCTCTGCAAATTGAGGATAGAAGTTGGGCTCTGCCTTGGTTTCCATTGATACCAGAGGCAAGAGCTCATTACCAGCCAGCAGGGAGGAAAGTGCCACCTCTTTGCTGGGCCTTCTCTGAAGGATGTTGGGACGCCTCATTGTAGCCTCGCAAACATGGAAGTTTATATTTCTCACTGAGTCTTTCCTGGTCTCAATTTTTTTGGCTGGGATAGAGAACTTATTATCTAAAAGATTTCTGCTTTGCTAATCTTCTCCTTTCCTGATCTTTTGGGCAGACAAAATGGATACTTATTTAGGCTTTTTGTCTATGTTGACATTGCTGGGTTTTCAGCTCCTTAAACTCCAAGTCTAGGATACCTGTGACAGAAAGAAAACTTGGGTATAATGGGGTTTGTAGGGTCTCAAAAAATAAATATTATCTTCTTAGGACTACTGAATGTGCCCTAATTTGTAAATAATATCTTTCCAGATGTAATCAAGTGAAGATAAGTTTTCACTGGATGAATCTAGAGTAACCAATGTGACTGGCATTCTTGTAAAGCTAGATACATACACAAAAAGACAGATGTGGGAATGGATGTACCTATTTGCAGATCAAATGATTGTTTATCTAGAAATTTCAAAATCATCTACAATAATTTAAAAAGCCCTCTTGGCCGGCGCCGTGGCTCAACAGGCTAATCCTCCGCCTTGTGGCACCGGCACACCAGGTTCTAGTCCTGGTCAGGGCGCTGGATTCTGTCCCGGTTGCCCCTCTTCCAGGCCAGCCCTCTGCTGTGGCCCAGGAGTGCAGTGGAGGATGGCCCAAGAGCTTGGGCCCTGCACCCCATGGGAGACCAGGAAAAAGCACCTAGCACCTGGCTCCTGCCATCGGATGAGCGCGGTGCGCCGGCCGCAGCGCGCCATCTGCGGCAGCCATTGGAGGGTGAACCAACAGCAAAGGAAAACCTTTCTCTCTGTCTCTCTTTCTCACTGTCCACTCTGCCTATCCAAAAAATAAAAAAAAATAAATAAATAAAAAAAGAAAAAATAAATAAAAAGCCCTCTTACGAATAAACACATTCAGCAGGATTGAAGGATACAAGATTAGTATACATAATACTAGCAATGAACTCATTGACACTAGAATTAAAAATACAATAGTATTTGGAATTTCTAAAAAATGAAATCCTTAGGTATAAATCCAACAAAACATGTAAATACTTATAAACTGGAAATTACCCAATACTAATTAAATACATCAGAGAATATCTGAGCCACTGAAGTGACATACTGCATTCATGGATCAAAGTATCATCATAGAAAAATTGTTGAATTTCCTCAAATTATTAAATAGATTTAATTCAACTCCTGTCAAAATCCAAGCAAGTATTTCTGCAGATATGAACAAAATTATATTAAATTGCATATAGAAAACCATGGCTACCATAATAGCTAAAAAATTTTGAAAGAGAAGAATAAAGTAGATATGTTTGATTGTAAGACTTATTATATAGGTATAATGATACAAATTGTGCAGTATTAGCAGAATAAAATAAATCAATCAGTTGAAAAGAATAGAGAACTCAGAAATAGACACAAATTATAGCAATGGATTTTTGACAAAGCTGCAAAAGGAACTGAATGTAGTAAAGATATCCTTTTCAACAGATGATGTTAAAGAAATTGAGCATTTTTATAGGCTAAAACAAAACTAATCCTGGGAAAAATACTTTGTCTTAAATCTACATCTTATATAAAAATAATTCAATATTGATAATGGACTATTTCGTAAAACTATAAATTTTTAGAAAGAATAATGTGTATCTTTGAGATCCAGGGCTAGAAATTAAGTTCTTAAAATTGATATCAAAATCAACACAATCCATATGAAAGGAAAAAATGAAACTAACTCATAAAAAATAAATATTTATGAAAGATCATATTAGGATGAATAGATAAGTTAGAAGATGGGAGAAAACAATTGCAAATCGTATTTGCAACAAAGGACTAGCGTCTAGAATATATAAAATACTCTCAAAATTCAATAGAAAAAAAATCCAATTTGAAAACAGGCACATGTTAGAGATGCTACTGATGTGTTTAAGCAAGTAGAAATAAAAAATTTAAAATATGGCTAACTTCTTTAGTCACTGGAGAAATGTAATAATACCACAATAAGCTATTACTGTAGACCTATCAGATTAAAAATGATAGTAATAAACCACAAAGTACTGGCAAGGAATCAGAGTAGCTAGATGACACACACAATTCTGGTATATAAACCTTCATTGCCACTCTGGAAAGCAGTTGGTAGTTTCTTAATAAATTCATATGCCAAAGCCATGCAATCCAGTAGTAATTGATTTTAGGCATTGACTCCAGAGAAAGTAATACTTGGGTACACACAAAAACCTATACGCTAATGTTTGCTGCAGACGTTTTCATAATAGGAAAAAACTGGGTAAAATCTATATGGTGTTCGGTGGGTGAAGGTTTAAACAAACTGTGGCATATCCTCACTACGGGACACTGTTCAGAAATAAAAAGAAAAAGTCGCTACTATACATAAAAGGCTGAATGAGTCATCAGAGAATTATACTGTCAAATGAAGCCAACACTAGAGGTTATGTGCTATAGTTTTCTATTTATAAAACTAATGGCCTTGAAATAAAAAATTATAAAAATTGAGGAATAGACTAGTGGCTGGGAGAGCAGTGGAAAAGAAATGGATATGCCCATAAAAGAGCATCAAGAGGGACCCTTGTAGTCAGGGAATTCTCTATATGTAGACTGTTTTATTGTCAATATTCTGATTGCGACACTGAACTTCAGATTGCCAAGATGTTCCCTCTGAGAGAAACTAGGCGGGTAGAGTACATGGGCTCCCTCTGTACTTTTTCTTATAACTGCAAACGAAATCCATGTATAGAAAAAAACAGAGTTAAAAAGTTAAAATGTGAAGCATTTCATTAAAAAGCAGAAAATACAGAAAGTAAGATCTATATTCTAAATTTAACACATTAATCTAACAATATCAGAGAAGTAAAAAGCTATAAATATAAGAATACGCATGTTGGTAACTTCCATTTCTCTCCCTTTCTATGTTTTTCATACATGTTGGCAAACACAGGTAACTAACTATAAACTATAAACAATATTGTATATTTAATCATTTCTTTTTTAAAAAAGATTTATGTACTTATTTATTTGAAAGAGTTACACAGAGAGAGAGGAGAGGCAGAGAGAGAGAGGTCTTCAATCCGATGGTTCACTCCCAGTTGGCAGTAATGCCCAGAGCTGTACCTATCTGAAGCCAGGAGCCAGGAGCCAGGAGCTTCTTCCAGGTCTCCCAGTGGGTACAGGGGTCCAATGATTTGAACCATCTTCTACTGCTTTTCCATGCCATAGCAGAGAGCTGGATGGGAAGTGGAGCAGCCACGAGTCGAACTGGTGCTCATATGGGATGTCGGCACTGCAGGTGGTGGCTCTACCTGCTACACCACAGCACCGGCACCTATTCTATCACTTCTATGAAGTAAATACAAAACAGTGGAATGCACACTGTATAAACATGAAGTTTGATAGGTATGACAAATAAAAAACTCATCTAAACCAAGACAGCAAGTTTTTCTATTTTACTGAAATCCTTCTGGTACCTTTGCAGTTTATCTCTTCAACACTGGCCCCATCAAAGTGTGTGCAATTTTGTTTGGACAATTACATATTGTTACAAAAATTGATCACATCTTTTTCAACTCAGTTTACTCCCAGAGCTATCCCTGTCATTCTATAGACAGAAGCTTCCCTGTCTCTCACTCTTTCTCCCTCTCTCTCCCTGTCTCCCTCTCTAATAAAAGACCAGTATACTTGCAACTTCTTGAAGAGCTTCCTGCTATTGGAGAGAGAATTTTCCATTGCTTGAAAGAATTTTAGTGCAAGTGTTTTCATTAGAAGTATAGAAAATATTTATCTCAAGAAAAGAGAAAATAACTCACAATTTGGGGAACTAGGACAGCAGAAACCTTCTGCAAGATTTTGTTTGAAGTCCTAAAGTTGGCAACCTAGGATGAAATACTTCAAATTGTATTTTACCAAATGTAAGGTCAAAATATTGAGATCACTAGAACAAAACAAGAAGTGTCTGGGGCTGGTGCTGCGGCATAGCAGGTAAAGCTGCTGCCTGCAGTGCCGGCATCCCCTATGGGCACCAGTTCAAATCCCAGGTGCTCCTCTTCTGATCCAGTTCTCTACTATGGCCTGGGAAGCAGTAGAAGATGGCCAGAGTCCTTGGGACCCTGCATCCATGAAGGGCACTTGGGGGAGGCTCCTGGCTCCTGGCTTCAGATTGGCTCATACTCCGGCCGTTGGGGCCATTTGGGAAGTGAACCATCGGATAGAAGACATCTCTCTCTCTCTCTCTCTCTCTCTCTCTCTCTCTCTCTCTTTCTCTTTCTCTTTCTCTGCCTGTCTTTCTCTCTTTGTGTAACTCCTTCAAATAAATAAATGATTCTTTAAAAAAAAAAAACAAGAAGTGTCACTTTGGGGTTGGCATCGTGATGCAGCAGGTAAAGTCGGCACCTGCAATACTGGCTTGCATCTCAGCTGTTTAACTTCTGATCCAGCTCCCTGTTAATGACCTGGGAAAACAGCAAAAGAAGGCCCAACTGTTTGGGCCCCTGCTACCCATGTGGGAGACCAGGGTGAAGCTCCTGGCTTCTGCAGCCTCTAGGGAATGAACCAGCAGATGCAAGATCTCTTCTCTCTCTGTAACAATTCCTTTCATAAACAAATACATTTTTTGACAGACAGAGTTAGACAGTGAAAGAGAGAGAGATAGTGAGAGAGAGAGAGAGACAGAGACAGAGAGAAAGGTTTTCCTTCTGTTGGTTCACCCTCCAGATGGCTACTATGGCCGGTGCACTGCGCCAATCTGAAGCCAGAAGCCAGGTGCTTCCTCCTGGTCTCCCATGCGGATCTCATCCTCCACTGCCTTCCCGGGCCACAGCAGAGAGCTGGACTGTAAGAGGAGCAACCGGGACAGAATCTGGTGCCCCAACCAGGACTAGATTCTGGGGTGCCAGTGCCGCAGGCGGAGGATTAGCCAATTAAGCAGCGGCGCCGGACGAATATTTTTTTTAAAAGGCACTTTCAAACACTGACTCATGGTTGCCCAGGTCTTTCTGGCAACACAAGTGAAAGTGGGGCTATTATAGTTAACAGTGTTTGAATGTGATCCTAGCCAAATCCAAAAGGAATTCTACAAAGAAAGAAAGAAGAGTAACATCTTGTTCCTCATCCATTTTTTTAACTTTTATTTAATAAATATAAATTTCCAAAGTACAACTTTTGGGTTATAGCGGCTTTTCCCCCTATAACCTCCCTCCCATCCGCAACTATCCATCTCCAACACCCTCTCCCATCCCATTCACATCAAGATTCATATTCAATTATCTTTATATACAGAAGATTAACTTAGTTATATACTAAATAAAGATTTCAACAGTTTGTACCCACACAGACACATAAAGTACTGTTTGAGTACTAGTTACACCATTAATTCACATAGTACAACACAGAGATCATACATGGGGAGTAAGTGCACAGTGACTCCTGTTGTTGGGAGAAGGGGTAAAATTCCTTTTTCTGTCATTTTAAAAGTACACAGGGTATCCTCTTGTATTGCAAACTCTGTAGTCAGTTGAAGGACAGATGGCATAGATTTCAAAAATCGGGACATGAAATTGCAAAGTTCAACATCTTGAGGATGAGCTTACAATGTAAAAGTGCTGTTTGTTTTGACAATATGTAGGTAGCTGGGCTTGTTGCAAATACAGACCTAACTCTAACTTTAAATTTGTGTATGAAAATAGAGCAAAATAGATCCTGACAACCATGATGATAGATTAGACTTATGAACATTATTGCATGGCCTAACCAAGAACATTTTTCTTTATTTTCAGAGATAACATTGTTATAGAGTTACCTTCTACTTGAGCTGGGAAAACTGTAGATGGAGTTCAATGTCAAAGCAGTAGTGGAAAAAGGATGAGTTGTAGGATATCAGGTGTGTGTGTGTGTGTGTATATGTGTGTGTATTTTATTTTAAGATTTTATTTATTTATTTGAGAGGCAGAGTTACAGACAGTTAGAGTCAGAGACAGAAAGAAAGTTCTTCCTTCCATTGGTTCAATCCCCAAGTGGTCGCAACAGCTGGAGCTGGGCTGATCCAAAGCCAGGAGCCAGTCCTTGAGCCATCCTCTATTGCTTTCCTGGGCCAAAGCAGAGAGCTGGATTGGAAGAGGAGCAGCCGGGACTAGAACCAGTGCCCACATGGGATGCCAGCTCCGCAGGTGGAGGATTAACCTACTACACCATGGCGCCAGCCCCCATGTATTCTTAAATTAGCAAAGTAGCATGAGTGGCCCAAAATATGAGTAAGAGGTGTTTCCAAAGTCTCAGCAGAGGGAGAGGAGACAACATCCAGATCAGGCCAGAAAGAGTGGTGTGGCCACTTGGAATCCATAAGGCAGTCCTGCTGGGATATCCTCATCAGCGTCTTCCATCCCCAAGTAAACCAGACTGGGTGAAGCTCGCTCACTTTCATTTTGTGGTGGACTTGTGGGGAAGGAGTTCCAATGATGAACCTGATGGAAGAAGTGATAAGAGACTGAAACCAAAAAGTCTTACTCTGTGGGGTTTTGCAAAGGATATGATATGAAGAGCAGAGAGAGAGGCATCTTCTGGGATACGATTTATCCATGTGGAACTGTGTACAGTCTCCTGATACACCTCATGATTTCACTCATTAATGCATCATATTTTAGAATATGGGTATTTAAACAAGATAGCCTTAAAGTTTAATGGGATGAAATATTTGGCCAGAGATTTGACACCACTGAAAAGAAGTAGTATTGCCTGCATTCAAAAGTTACACTGGTGGAGAGTAGATAAAGCACCTATGAGCCTGCCTAGGTATAGTGAGCAAACTGTTAGGGACGACGTCTGTGCCTTGTCTCATATTCTCTCCTCTACCAGGAAATAACTGTTCCATTGTTTCTGTGGAATATCATGTGCTGTTCAAATCTCAATCCTAGTCACTATTCTACGCATTAGCTTTTTTAGTTTTATTTTATTTTTTTATTTTGTGACAGGCAGAGTGGACAGTGAGAGAGAGAGACAGAGAGAAAGGTCTTCCTTTTGCCATTGGTTCACCCCCCAATAGCCGCCGCGGCTGGTGTACTGTGGTGGCGCACCGCGCTGATCCGAAGGCAGGAGCCAGGTGCTTCTCCTGGTCTCCCATGGGGTGCAGGGCCCAGGCACTTGGGCCATCCTCCACTGCACTCCTGGGCCACAGCAAAGAGGTGGACTGGAAGAGGGGCAACCGGGACAGAATCCAGTGCCCTGACCGGGACTAGAACCCGGTGTGCCGGTGGCGCCTCAAGGCAGAGGATTAGCCTATTGAGCCACGGTGCTGGCCTATGCATTAGCTTTTGCAAATTATCCACTTTGCAAATTAGATTGTAATTCTTCTTGCTTTTTATGTTTTTAGAATTTTATAATCTGGTTAATTTTTTTTTAAATATTTGTTTATTTATTTGAAAGCCAGAGTTACAGAGGGTGTAAGAGGAAGAGAGAGAGAGAGAGAGATTCCAACTGCTGGTTCCTTCTCCAGATGGCTGCAATAGCCAAGACTGGGCCAGGCAGAAGCCAGGCATCAGGAGCTTCTTCTGATTCTCCTACATGGGTGGAAGGGGCCCAAACACTTGGGCCAAATTCCACTGTTTTTCCCAGGATATTAGCAGGGAGCTGGATCAGAACTGGAGCAGCTGGGACTAGTACCAGTGCTCATATGGGATGCTGGCTTTACAGGTGGTGGATTTACCTGCTATGCCAAAATGCCAGCCCCAATATGGCTAATTTTCAATGCCTTCGTTTGTCATTAGTTTACTAGTATCTTGAAATCAATGAGTATATTTTGTCAATATTTGTAGACCTAACACTGAGCATGGAGCTTCAAAGAGAGAGAGAATTTTTAAAGCTTTGCTGAACTGACTTAAACTAAGTGCATCACAAAGTCATCCAGAATTGTTACCTTCACTTATTGTACTGTCTCTATCCTACCTCATTCTGGTGCTTCCATCACTACTTTGCACTCATTTTCTTGCATGTTGCTGCACTGTGAGGCCTTTGCTTCACTTGAGGACATTTAGGGTGCACATTGTGTACAAATGAACATTTTGGTACCTATGCATCCAGGACACCTAGCACAATACTCAGTTTTCCGCATGTGTTCAGAATAAACACATGAGTAGATATTTAAATATATAAATAAATTAACATTTGAAACCTTTGAAAAATGTGATAGATGTTTACTTATAAGCCAGGGTTTCTGAATTTGCTATGATATAACATATAATGCATTTTAACACTTACACTTTTATTTGAACGAAAAAAGAAAAGGTAAATGGTTAAAAATAACTGAATTTTTCATCTAGCAGAGTCTCATCTTCATTTTTCAAAACAAGTTTTATGTAGACTATGTTTTTTATTTCATGACTAACATTTTACTGGAAAGTTATTTTGAATGGGTAATAAAACTAATTATCTGTTTCAATAACATTCATTTTCTTGTGAAGATAATTATTATTGGTTTTATAATATTAATCCAAAGTAATTCTAACATGAGTTTAAAAATGTTGTATTTATTGTTCAGAATATAACAATTTCCTTTCCATTTGGATTATCACTTAATGATTTTCCCCCACCAAATCAAACATTATTATTATTATTGGTAAGCTTAAAATATGTGATCTCATTTGTATCTAAAAAAGAAATCAATACAGGGGTCGGTGCTGTGGCGTAGCAGGTAAAGCCGCCACCTGCAGTGCTGGCATGGGAGCCAGTTTGAATCTCGATTGCTCCACATCTGATCCAGCTCTCTGCTATGACCTGGGAAAGCAGTGGAAGATGGCCCACGTTCTTGGGTCCCTGTATCCCCTTGGGGGACCTGGCAGAGTCTACTGGCTCCTTGCTTAGGATCAGAGCAGCTGACAGAGTTAGACAGTGAGAGAGAGAGA
This sequence comes from Sylvilagus floridanus, assembly GCA_949820135.1. NCBI lineage: Eukaryota > Metazoa > Chordata > Mammalia > Lagomorpha > Leporidae > Sylvilagus > Sylvilagus floridanus. The sequence goes on along the minus strand of OX463225.1, from coordinate 93,906,225 downwards.
GAGAGAGAGAGAGAGAGAGAGAGAGAGAATAAGGCAGAGTTAGACAGTGAGAGAGAGAGAGAGATAGAGAAAAAGGTCTTCCTTCCAATGGTTCACCTCCCAAGTGGCCACTTGGGCTGGCACACTGCGCCGATCTGAAACCAGGAGCCAGGTGCTTCCTCCTGGTCCCCCATGCGGGTACAGGGGCCCAAGCACTTGGGTTATCCTCCACTGCCTTCCTGGGCCACAGCAGAGAGCTGGACTGGAAGAGAAGCAACGGGGACAGGATCTTGTGGGGAACCACAGGCCGGCCACCTGTGGGGACCTCCTCATTGCACTGCCTCATCCTGCGGAGCAGAACAAGGTCAAGGAAATGAGATGAGACACACCTTGACCTGAAAGGACTTGCAAACAACCTGATGATATGAGATACACCTTGACTGAAAAGACTTGCAAACAACCTGATGAGATGAGATGCACCTTGACCTGAGATTATGTGCGCCCTTTGATCTGATTGATGGACTACTTGCCCTAGCCCTGGGGGACTGGGAATGGATAAAAGACCGTGTTAGGGGTGGGAACAGGAGCAGCCTCTTCAGTCTTTCTCCTTCTTTCTCTCAGCTGCTTCCCTCTCTCCTTCTTCTATCACTAAAAATAAAAGTTCCTCGAGAACCGATCAGCAGTTGTCCTGTCGTGACTCCGTGGGTTGGACCTTTGCTGGCAAGACTCTTGTTGGCGAGGGTTCGACAAGTGGTGCCGTGACTTGGATCTTTAGGCCGATGATCGCTGGAAGCAGGTAAGAAAAGAATAAATGTGCATACACGGGAATCTAGGCGGGTAAAGTAAAAGGCCTAGGATTGTAACCGTGGGTAAATCATAAAAGTAAAAGTGTAAATGGGAACTCCGTGGGTTGGACCTTTGCTGGCAAGACTTTTGTTGGCGAGGGTTTGACAGGATCTGGCACCCCAACCAGGACCAGAACCCTGGGTGCCGGCGCTCAGGTGAGGATTAGCCAAGTGAGCTGCGGCGATGACCCATCATATGTCCTTTTGAGGGACACAATTAAGCAAATACTTGCTTTCTTTCAGCAATTAACTAGGCACTGGTGGGAGATGGGGAGCTCTAACTACAAGAAAATATTTGCCCTTAGCTTCAGAATTTTTGAGGTGGTCATTAGGGAAACAAGTCTTTTCAATGCAGTGAGAATAGTGCAAATGGAGTTAAGGAGTTCTGAGGATGTCCAGAATATGAAAAGGCACAAAAAACAGTCACTGGAGCCTGTGTTGTGGTGCAGCTGATTAAGCTGCTGCTTGCAATGCTGGCCGTCTCCTATCAGAGTACTGCTCCAAATCCCTGCTACTCTGCTTCTTTTCCAGTTCCCTGCTAATGAGCCTGGGAGGGCAGCAGAAGATGGCTGAACTACTTGGGCCCCTCCCACCCATGTGAGACTCAGATCAAGTTCCAGGCTCTTAGCTTTGGCCTGGCCCAAGTCTGACCGTTGTAGATATTTGGGAGATGAACCAGCAGATAGAAGATCTCCCTTTCTCTCTCTCTCCCTCTCTCTCTCTCTTTCTGTCAAATAAATAAATCTTTTATAAAATATAATTCTTAAAAGAGAATACTTTATAATATTTTCTAATTGTTAAATAACAATTAGATATGCCACTTATTATCATTATATTATTTGATTTTTTTATTTCCCTGTTGCTGTTTTACCGATAAATATTGCCGACTTTAAGAAAAAATGATTAAGCAGCATTTGAAAAATTAAATTCATAATTAGTTTTTCATTTGTTCATTCAATATACTTGGCATAATTTGTAATTACTATGTGTATGAGTATACTATTTTGAAGCACTTGAGATTTGGTGTAGTTATACATTAACTATAATTACTATGTTAAAATTAGCTGTAAGTGTCATACAGGCATAAGACTCTTGTGAAGTCATAAGTATGGATTCAAGCTTCTGCATAAAAAATCAACATGATTATGCATTTTTAATATTTTGTAGCTTGATATTCCCATTAGTTTGATAAGAATAGTAGTACACACACTCTTGGACTACAGGGGAAGAGGATTTTTATCTTATATTCCTCTACTCATTTTATGAGATATATGGAAAGTGGTAGATTAATTCCAGATGGCTAGTACATTCTCAGTTCTAGCTGTACACAGGACTTGATATGCCTTCCAAGTGAAAAGGGCTTACTCCTAGAGTGACTTATGGACACGCAAAACCAAAGCACTAAAGTCCTGAACTCTTATCTTCAGTTTGCTTCTTTTTTTTTTTTAAAGATTTATTTTATTTATTTGAAAGAGTTACAGAGAGAGGTAGAGAAAGAGAGAGAGAGGGAGAGAGAGAGGGAGAGAGAGAGGGAGAGAGAGAGGGAGAGAGAGAGAGAGAGATCTTCCATCCACTGGTTCACTCCCCAAATGGCTGCAACGGCCAGAGCTGCTCTGGTACAGGGGCCCAAGCACTTGGGCCATCTTCTAACGCTATCCCAGGCCATAGCAGAGAGCTGGATCAGAAGAGGAGCAGCTGAGACTAGAATTTGTGCCCATATGGGATGCCGGTGCTTCAGGCCAGGGTGTTAACTGGTACGCCAAGGCACCAGCCCCTTCAGTTTACTTCTTGCACAAAGACAGGGACTTTAGTTATTACCACAATTCTTGTTTTTAAAAGATATATTTATTGGAAGGCAGAGTGACACACACGCACGCACACACACACACACACACACGAGAGAAAGAGAAAAAGACAGAGAAAGCCTCCATCCACTGATTCACCACCCAAATGGCCACAGTGACTGGGATGGGCCAGGCTGAAGCTGGCGCCCAGAACTTCAGCTGAGTCTTCCATGTGGGTGGCAGGTGCCCACTTACTTGAGCCATCATCTGCTTTCCCAAGTGCATTAGCAAGGAGCTGGGTGGGAAGAAGAGAAGCCAGGACTCAAACTCTCCCTCTGAAATGGGATGCAGGCATTGCAGGCTGCTGCTCAACCAGCTTTGCCACAATACTGGCCCCTGTTCCCCAAATTACAACTCTACTAGCCTTATACATGTCATGCCTCCTTTTTATTTCTATTAATTTATTATTTTTATTTGAATAGCAGAGATCTGTGGAGAGACAGAGAGACTGACAGAGATAGACCTATTTGCTGGCTCATTTCTAAAAGCCCACCACAGCCAGGGCTGGGCCAGGCCCATGCCAGGAGTCCAAATCATTTTTTTCTTTCTTTGACAGGCAGAGTTAGACAGTGAGAGAGAGAGACAGAGAGAAAGGTCCTCCTTTTTCCATTGGTTCACCCCCCAAATGGCTGCTGAGGCCGGTGGGCTGCGCCGATCCAAAGCCAGGAGCCAGGTGCTTCTCCTGGTCTCCCATGCGGGCGCAGGGCCCAAGTACTTGGGCCATCCTCCACTGCACTCCTGGGCCACAACAGAGAGCTGGACTGGAAGAGAAGCAACCGGGACAGAATCCGGCGCCCCGACCGGGACTAGAACCCAGGGTGCCAGTGCTGCAGATGGAGGATTAGCCAAGCGAGCCGCGGCACCAGCCAGGAGTCCAAATCTTAATCTGGGTCTCCCAGGTGAGTAGCAAGGATGGAAGCTCCTGAGTTATCATTTGCTGCCTCTCAGGGTGGGCACTAGGAGGACACTGGCTCTTTAAGCCAAACAATCAGGAGTAAAATTGGGCACTCCAACATAGGATGAGGGTCTCTATCACAAGTGGGATTTGATTACTTTGCCAAACTCAGGCCCCTGTCATTTCCTTTGAACCCACTGCTTTTAAATGATTATAGTCTATATTTACATATTTGAATCCTTTTGTAAAAGGAAAGCATGCAAATTATAAATGATTCAAATAAAGTTAGAATGATTTCTAACTCTCTTAACCAAAGGACAACCACAAGACGGAGTGGGCTTTAGCCTAGCAGTTAAGTTGCTGGTGAATGATCCTGAGGCTCCTACTTATGTACATCCTGGGAGGCAGTGGTGACTGCTCAATGAACAGGGTTTCTGCCGCTCTCTTGTTCTCTCACTCTCTCGGGAGACCTGGATCAAGTTCCTGGCTCCCAGGCCTGACTCAGCCCCTCGCATTGCGGTCAATTAGGGCATGAATTAGCAGATAGGAAATCTCTCTCCTCTTTGATTACCTTTCTTTCTCTGTCTGCCTCTCAAATAATTGATTTCTTTGTAATAAAAACACTGTAAGCATATGATTTTGAGAAGTTTGAATGAAGTTATATTAATATAATATCATAAAATCAACAACTCGTAAATTCTCATATCTGGCCTCAACACCACATTTACATGATTTTTAAACAAAATAGATACAGAAAAAAAACAACTGGAAGGAGCTTAAAATCCATCCACATTGAGAAGGATTCTTGTTAAAATAGTTTAATGAGCCAGTTAAAAGAGAAATAAAACAACTGCAAAACATCAACGTTACTACAGCAGCTGAGTTAAATTCATGTTCACTTTGTAAAGATAGGCACTTAGGGACCTCTGTTTTGGTGCAGCTCATTAAGGCAGTACCTGTGACCCCTGCATAAAATACTGGAATGCAGTTCTAGCCCCTGATAACTCTGCTTCCCAACCAGCTCCCTGCTAATGCATCTGGGAAAGCAGCAGAAGATGGCTCAAGTACCCGGAACTCTGCAGTCCGAGTGGGAAACCTGGATGGATTTTCAGTCTCCTGACTTCTTCAGCTGGCCCAGACCTGGCAACTGTGGCCATTTTGGTTGTAAACCAGCAGATGGAAGATCTCTCTTGCTCACTGTCTCTCCCTTTCTCTCTGTCATTCTGTCTTTAAAATAAACAAATAGAGGCTGGCACTGTGGCATAGCAGGTAAAGCTGCCACCTGCAATGCTGGCACCCCACATGGGTGCCGGTTCAGGTCCCGGCTGCTCCACATCTGATCCAACTTTCTGCTATGGCCTGGGAAAGCAGTAGAAGATGGCACAAGTCCTTGGACCCTGCTGCACCTGCATGGAAAGACCCGGAGGAAGCGCCAGGCTCCTGGCCTTGGATCAGCGCAGCTCCAGCCGTTGCGGCCAATTGGGGAGTGAACCAGCAGATGGAAGATTTCTCTCTCTCTCTCTCTCTCTCTCTCTCTCTCTGCCTCTGCTCTCTGTGTAATTCTGATTTAAATAAATATATAAATCTTAAAAATAAAATAAACAAGTATTTTAAATGGATAATATATAATTATTAAATGGAGTTTTTTCAGGAATGCATAATTTGAAAAGAAATTAGTAGTTTCGCTTTTTTTTTTGACAGGCAGAGTTAGACAGTGAGAGAGAGACAGAGACAGAGGTCTTCCTTCTGTTGGTTCACCCCCAGAAAGGCTGCTACGGCCGGCACGCTGCGCCGATCAGAAGCTAGGAGCCAGGTGCTTCTTCCTCGTCTCCCATGCGGGTGCAGGGCCCAAGCACTTGGGCCATCCTCCACTGCACTCCCGGGCCACAGCAGAGAGCTGGACTGGAAGAGGGGCAACCAGGACAGAACTGGCTCCCCAACTGGGACTAGAACGTGGTGTGCCAGCACTGCAGTTGGAGGATTAGCCTAGTGAGTCACAGCGACGGCAGGAAATTAGTAGTTTTAAATACTTAAACTGGAAAAGAAAATCTAGAGAACTCAGTCAGTAACTTGATACTAATGAATTTGCCAACTTGTGAAAATATTATAAATTCCTTGAAAAAAAACTCACAAATAGAAGCTTAAGTAAAAACTCGAATAGACCAATCTCTACTTTTAAAATAAATCAAATATCTTACCTTAATTAAGAAAACTAATTATCAAAATCTTCACTTTGAGAGGAGGTAATTCAATACGAAATAAGTAGAATGAAGCATATAATAGAGATAAGAGCATATATCCACTGAAGATCAGAGTGTAAATCTACTAGATAGAAATAAGCAAGATGAAAAATGGGAGAAATAAATAAATTAGAATTTGTTTCTTTGAGAAGATAAATACAAATTATTAATATTAAAAGGCATCAGGGGATGACAATCAGCAACTTTATACTAATGAATTTACCACCTTATAAAAATGATAAATTCCTTGACAAATACAATTCACAAATGGGGTCTTAGGATAAGAAAAACTTGAATAATCCAATGTCTAGTTACTTTTTAAATAAATATAATCTTACCTTAAAAATAAATATAAATGAAATGTCCATAAGCAGATATGTTTTAATGCTGAACACTATATAAAATTCTTACACTACAGCTGTAAGAAAACCGAGGAAAAAATAACACTTGTTAACATGCTTGATGAAATGAATAGCCCTCTCAGATTGAAACCTCTTGAAAATATTTTAAAAATTGAATAACCACATTCACTGTAAAGAGGAGCTATCTTTGTTAAATTTTGAGGTGACTCGAACAGATGAAAACATAATATGTAACTGCCATGTAAGTTGAGGGGAAAAATGAAATGGAGAAAAAGGTAGCCCAAGACAAGAAGAAAGGAAATATAGACGAGATGAGAAGGAATAACACAGACTACTAATAAAATCATCATTACAGCAAATGTAGGTTGAATGTTTCATTTAGAAACTGTCAAAAAATCAAAATAAATGAAAAATCCAATAAATTTTCTGTTCCTCTGAAAGACACTCATATATTATAATGTTTAAAATGGAGACTGGAAAATTACTAACCACTCAAACATTTAACAAAGAAGTCAAAATTGCTCTATTAACGTTAAACAAAAATATATTCAGACCAAAAGCATTTTAGATACAAAATTAGATGCTGTAAAATTACAAAAACTTAAATTCACAAGGGAATAATTTTAAATTCATTTATATTTAGCAAAAAGAACTTACAATAGAGAGAGAGAGAGCAAAATCTTGACAGAATCTTTAGAAAGAGACTACAGCATGATGATAGTGTTAAGAGCACTCTAGAAAACAAGGATAGATATTTGAATGTGGCTTGAAATTGGATCTAAGTGATAATAAAGCCTTACACTAACAATTTCTTTCTTTTCTTTTAACCATTTTGATAAAATTTTTGGCTGTGTACCAAGTTTATTGAAAGACTAAGTCTTGGCCGGCGCCGTGGCTCAACAGGCTAATCCTCCGCCTTGCGGCGCCGGCACACCGGGTTCTAGTCCCGGTCGGGGCGCCGGATTCTGTCCCGGTTGCCCCTCTTCCAGGCCAGCCCTCCGCTGTGGCCCAGGAGTGCAGTGGAGGATGGCCCAAGTGCTTGGGCCCTGCACCCCATGGGAGACCAGGATAAGCACCTAGCACCTGGCTCCTGCCATTGGATGAGTGCGGTGCGCCGGCCGCAGCGCACTGTCCATGGCAGCCATTGGAGGGTGAACCAACGGCAAAGGAAGACCTTTCCCTTTGTCTCTCTCTCTCTCTCACTGTCCACTCTGCCTGTCAAAAAAAAAAAAAAAAGACTAAGTCTTTAGCAGAAACATGCAAATACCTCCATTTGGCATTTGAAATCCATCCTAGCTGTAGGATGAGTGACCTACAGATTGCACAGACTGCCAAGTCCAAAGGTTTCAGCATTTCCTTAGCGTCGGGATCTGCTGCAATGATCTGAGCGAGGGCTGAGATCTCAGGAACGTACTTCTCTCTCGCAGCTTGGTGGAGACGCCTCTCACAGATGTGGGATGTAGCTTGCTGCACAGCTTCCTGTTGGGGATGCTGTCAGTCTTTGTCTGCACATACTGGTTGGTGTGGAAGGTCTTGTTCACGTCAGTATAGCACTTTTCAATGATTACCTGGGTCACTTTCTTCACATTTTTGGTGCCAGCATGGCCTGCACTGGCAGTTCCTGAATGATAGAGCTTGATAATGTTACATAATAATGAAGTCCCAACTTATTTTGTATGTACACATTAGCAATCTCTACCTAAATTAATTTAGCAAAAGAACTTCCAAATAGAATTTACTGAACAATTTAGAAATACTTTAATAATGGCAGAATTCTTTATTGCATATATCAAGATTTATAATAACTAGAGTAATAAATAAGCTAATGTGATTCTTCGCTCCAGATATAGCCAAATATACAAATGGAATATAAGAAAGAACCCTGAAATACGTATGTGATATATATGAATTCTTTATATAGATCTGCAGCAGAGTATACAAACCAGTGATAAAGAAATAATTCTATGGGGCTGGCACTGTGGCATAGTGGGTTAAGCCACTATCTACAGTGCTAGTATCCCATACGGGCACCAGTTCAAGCCCCAGCTGCTTCACTTATGATCCAATTCCCTGCTAATGTGCTTTAGAAAGCAATGGAAGATGGCCCAAGTCCTAGGGCTCTGTACCCATGTGGGTGACCCAGATGAAGCTCCTGGCTCCTGGCTTTGACCTGGCACAGACCTGGCCATTTTGGACATTTGGGGAGTGAACCAGCAGATGGAAGACCTTTCTGTCTCCCTGATGCTGCCTCTTCCTCTCTGTGACTCTGACTTTCAAATAAACAAATAAATCTTTAAAAGAAAGCCAATTCAAAGAATTCTATAATAAATGTTTTGAGATAATTGTAGTAGAAACTGCTATGCATTCATACAAACTCCATTTCCTCTTCTGGGAACACAGCTTATATCCCGTTTCTTATTTACATTTAGATAGAGCTCTATGACTAAATTTCACTGAATAAATATGAACAAAAGTAGGTCAATTCTGATCTAAAATTTATGTATTTTTATTCATTTGAAATACATTACAGACCGATAGGAAGAAAAGAGGCAGATACAAGAAAGAGAGGTGTCTTCTGTCTGCTAGGTCAGTCCCCAAATCCCTACATTTGACAGAGCTGGGGCAGGTTGAAGCCAGGATCCTGGAATTCTATCCAGTTCTCCCATTTGGATGGCAAAGATCCAAGTGCTTAAGCCATCACCTGCTGTCTTCCAGGGTGTAGGTTAGCATGAAGCTGGAGTCAGCAATGTGAGGGGGACTCAAGTTATGGCACTCTGATATAGGCTGGCAGCTTCTCATGGGAGGTGTTAACTGCTGTGCCAAACACCTACCCCATGACCTAAAATTTAAGAAGTGCTGTACTTCCAGCACATTCTTTCTGTTCATTTGCAGACCAAGGCCTGAGATGATGACTTAGTTACAAGATAAAAGACTGAATTTCTGAATCAATGCCTAATATAAATTTACCTAAGTTTGATAATCTGGGAAATGGTTTTAAAAATTTAAATAAAAACTCTAATATAACACGAACATGCGGCCGGCGCTGCGGCTCAATAGGCTAATCCTCTGCCTTGCAGTGCCGGCACACCAGGTTCTAGTCCCGGTTGGGGTGCTGGATTCTGTCCCGGTTGCTCCTCTTCCAGGCTAGCTCTCTGCTGTGGCCAGGGAGTGCAGTGCAGGATGGCCCAAGTGCTTGGGCCCTGCACCCCATGGGAGACCAGGAGAAGCATCTGGCTCCTGCCATCAGATCAGCGCGGTGCTCCGGCTGCAGTGCTCCAGCCGCGGCAGCCATTGGAGGGTGTACCAATGGCAAAGGAAGACCTTTCTCTTTGTCTCTCTCTCTCTGTCCACTCTGCCTGTCTAAAAAAAAAAATAAATAAAACGAACATGCATTACCTTAGTTACTGAATTAAAAGAATTAAAAATTCTTTAACCATAATTCAATTATTAATTATTACTTAATTTTTAATATATAATTAATATTATAATTTAATTATTAATTTTTATTATTTAATTTTAATTAAAATAATTTTTAAAAAAGAAAACTGTATATCTTACAATACCAAGTACTGGTAAAGATGAATATATACTCTACTGGTGGCAGAGTAAACTGGGATAGCAACTTTGACAGTTATTTTGGGATAGTGAAGTTAGGGCAATGTATAGGCTACCTTGGGTAATCTAGTTCTATATGTAGATCCTAAAGAATCTTTGCCCATCAGAACCATGATACACATGATACACATTAACTTTGTTTATATTAGTATTAAACTAGAAAAAAGCCAACTGACCATTAACAATAATGTAAATAAATAGGCTATGGAATAAAATCAGTCAATAAAAATTACCAAAAAAATCTTCATACAGCATTCACAATACATTCTATTGACAAGAGAAGTAAATGTAGTACAATTTTAAATATTTTGATATGTAAATGTATTGTATTTTATTGGTAGATACATATATAGAGAGACAGAAATAATATTGTTTAGAGATTCAGCTAAGTATTTAACTAAAATAATAAGTGCAACCTAAAAGATGAAGCTGGACACTAGTTGTGAGGTCCAGGTACTGTACCTCAATATCTGGGTTCAAGTCCTTGCTCCTGGGGCTGGCACTATGGCACAGCAACTCCAACAACCTAAATCAGAGTTCCAGCTTTTCAGCTACCAATCTAGCTCCCTGCTAATGCACCTGGGAAAACTGCTAGTGATGACCCAAGTACTATATCAACTGTTGCAACCATCTGAGGAGTGAACCAGGGGCTGGAAGATCATTCATTCTCTCTCTCTCTCTCTCCCTCTATCTCTGTAGGTCTGCCTTTCAATTAATAAATAATTATTTTTTTAAAGTCCTGGCTCCTCTCCTGACTCCAGTTTCCTGTTAATGCAGATCCTGGGAGGCAGCAGGGAAGGCACAGGTAATCAGGTTCCTGCTGTCTACATGGAAAACTTGAATTGAGTTCCCAGTTCCTGGTTTAAGGCTGGCTTAGCCTTGGTCACTGGGGGCATTTGAATCAATGGATGTGAGATCTCTGTCTCTTTCCATCTCTTTCTCTCAAATAAATACATAAAAATTAAAAAATAAGTAAATCTTCAAATTAAAAAAATCTAAATGATGTTTTTTCTAAATGCAGGAGGGCAGTTATTTCTAGGGAAGTGAGAGAGGTTACTGCTTAGAGATGGGCAAACAGAATGTTCCTGAGCTGACAACACCTGTTTCTTTACATGGATGACCATAAATATGCAATTGGTTTTATAATCATTGTGATAAGGTACAAATTATCTTATGTGCTTTTGGTGTGCATGATCTATTTCAAAAGGAATTTGAGCAGATGAGAATACATTTTCAAGTAACGCATTACTTGTGTCTGCCGTTATGACTGTTTCCTAATGTCAAATGATTGGGTATTAAACTACAATCAGGATGTTGATTTCTAGAAGTTAAAAAAAAATATTTAACAGACTATGGTCTTAGTCAAAAAAGAATCACTGTAAAGTATTGAGTAATTCATAGGAATATTCATGCCTGTCAGAGCATCTTCCTTCTTAGTAAATGTCAATGGATAGATTCTGATTAATTTCCTAGGTATCAGACATACCACTGCATCTTCCTTTACCACACTGGTTTTATACTCCAGCTGTAGCTTCTAGCCAGAATTAAATATGCATCCTTACCAAATTCATTACATTTGAGTAACACTGAAATCTCCATAAAGAAATTAATTTCTATGGAATATTTTCTAGCAACAGTTATTTCTTTAGATGGTTGAGTTCTCATTATACATGACCTTCTCAGTCACAAATGACTGGTTTAGAGGTGGGCACATTATCAAAGACCAACTGATCCAGACAAGGTAGCCTGTGTGCCTACAAGGAGAAGGCTCTGTACAAGAAGAAATTACTGTTTTTTTCACTAAGCCAGAAAGATCCTTACCAACATAATTTTGAATATGGAGTATAAAAGAATAAGGAACTTAAATAAGAAGCAGAAGCAAAAAAGAGATTGGTGACTGGGATTTATCAATATTAAAAAAGTTGGAAAGAAAATTTTGATTGTGCGACACTAACTTATAATTGAAATAACTGACAAGTTTAAGCCAAAAGCATAACTTTCCCAATTTATTATTTTCATCTAATATCTATCTGGAATAATTGTAATGGGTATCACATTTATTTTTCACTAGAACCTTTATAATACTTGTTGCTTATAATCATGATAGAATATTTTGAGTTGATATTTTTTAAATACAAGCTACAATGTTACATGTAATAATCACCTTATAATTTGAAATCACTATAACTGCACTATGAAAAGAATGTCATGGCCGGCGCTGTGGCTCAACAGGCTAATCCTCCACCTGCGGCACCGACACCCCGGGTTCTAGTCTTGGTTGGGGCGCCGGGGTCTGTCCTGGTTGCTCCTCTTCCAGTCCAGCTCTCTGCTGTGGCCTGGGAGGGCAGTGGAGGATGGCCCAAGTGCTTGGGCCCTGCACCTGCATGGGAGACCAGGAGGAAGCACCTGGCTCCTGGCTTCAGATCGGCGCAGCGTGCGGGCCATAATGACCATTTTAGGGGGGTGAATAAACGGAAGGAAGACCTTTCTCTCTAACTCTGCCTGACCCCCCAAAAAAAAGAATGTCATATCTTTGTAAGAACAATAAAATTGATTAAAAATAGCAAAACTGATAGTGAAATATGACATATAATTATATACCATAAAGGTATTGATGTATAATTGGCTTAATAGAAATTGAGAGCAATATGCCAATGTTACCTGAAAATTTAGATGGACAAATCCAAATTCCTCAACACTGACACAAAAGGAAATAGTAAAGCTGATGTGTTTATCTTTTTTTAAAAAAATATTGATCTGAAGAAAGAGTGACAAAGTGAGAGGGAGAGGCAGAGAGATGGAGAGAGACAGGTTTTCCAAACCATTGCTTCACTCCCCAAAGGACCACAATAGCCAAGGCTGAACTTGGGACCTGGAATCCCATCTGGGTCCCTCACATGAGTTACAGGGGCCAAGCACTGAGGCTTCCTCCACCGCCTTTCCAGGAACATTAGCAGGGAGCTGGATCAGAAACAATACACTGGGACTTGATCCAGCATTCTGATATGAGATGCTGGCATCATAAGCCAGTGAGCCAAAGCACCAGTCCCTATGTGTTTATATTTCAAGAGTATGGAAAAGTATATAATTTTTATGATTTAGTACAAAGTGAAAATTAAAGACTAAACCAGGAAAAGTTTCATAGAAGTATAACAATGTCACATTTTTCTACCTGTCATGATATTTTTAATTTATTACTTTAGATTGTGTCCTCTTGATTGCAAGGATACTCATGGGGCAGTTGCAGAGCCTTATCCCCACATGGACCAACTCTGTAACTTGGAGGGCACGCACACATCCCACCGACTGCCAGGTTCCTCCTGCCAGCCACTAGCTAGCTAATGTGCTGTGAAACTTCCTTTTACTAAGTTGAATTGGGGTTGCACCCTTAGACCTGGACACATTAGTAAGTCAATGGGGGCAGGGGAAATTTTACCATGAAGAACTGATAAAAATCCTCTAATACTATACAGAGGTACCCATGTAGAGTAATGTGATAGAAGATAGGCTACAGAGATAGACTCACACATATATAGCTGCCTAGAGTATTAAAGTCACTGAAACTCATGGGAGAAAGGAGTCTTTTCAATGTTTAGTGTCAACCAATTGCATGGAACACTGGAAAGTTAAATCTTCATCCTTGCTTCATATCCTAAACAAAAGTACTCCTGCTTTTAAATTTTAACGTTAAAGAACATCTCTTTAGGTTTGGATGAGGCAAGGATTCCTTAAACATGGGATAAATGTTTAAGCTGGGAAGAAAAGATTGGTAAATTAGACCTTACTAAAATAAGAATGTCTGCTCCATAAGGACACTATTCAGAAATTCAAGACACATATCAGAGTAAGGAAAAGATATTTAGAATACCATACAAACAATTTATTATCAGAATATATAAATATCTACTATATCTCAATGTGGAAAATATAGAAAACTCAAGTTTGACTTGTTTATATTCAGTTCCTTTATGTATTTTAATTTTAATTTTTTTAGAGGTAGAAAAACAGCATGACATACACACACACACACACACACACACACATACAGGTCCCACTCACTGTTTCATCATTCAAGGACCCACAACAACTTGGGATATACCAGGCTGAAGGAAGAAGTGGGGAACTCAGTAAGGTAACCCATGTGGGTTTCAGGAACCCGCTACTTTGAGCCAATATGACTGCCTCCCAAGGTCTGCATAAGCAGTAAGCTGGTACCAGCAAACCTAAACACTCCAATATGAGCTGTAGGTGTCTTAACTCTGCCAGGGCAAACATCTGTTCCATAAAGACTTTTGGTGCTGTGGCACAGGGAGTTAAGCCACCATTTTCAATGCCGGTATCCTATTAGAGTGGTGGCTTGAGTCCTGACTTCTCCACTTCCAAACCAGCTTCCTGCTAATGTACCAGAGGAGGAAGCAGGAAGTGGTCCAAGTGCTTGGACCCTTGTTATCTATGTGGTAGACTTGGCTCCTGGGTTTGGCCTGGTTCAGATTTGGCTGTTAGAGTGAAACAACAGATAAAAGACCTCTCTCTCTCTCTCACTCTCTCTCTTTCTCTTTCTCTCTCTCTGCCTTTCAAATAAATTTTTTAAAAAAGATATACTAATAAACAATAAACTTGAAAAAGTGACCAATCCTATTTATTAATAGTCAAATTATTTATAAAATTGAAACGAAATGTATGCTGACATACAGTTGAATACTCAATTGTAGCTTATGTGGCTTTTAAAAATCCCACTATATCAACTATTGGTGATGATATAAAGTTAAATTATAAGCTTCTGGTGGTATTGTAAAATAGTACTACTAATTTGGGAGATAGTTTTAGTTGGTATACTAAAACTTTATAATCCCATAAATATGTAACTCTAAAATACATAATTATGTCAATGAAAAGATATGTGCACTATTGTTCAAAGCATCAGCCATGTCTATTATTGTCAAATAATGTGGGGAAAGGCATACGTTGTAGAATTCATAAGGAAATGTGGCGTACCCATCAGTGGAATGTAAAGAAACAATCTGTTGCTTCATACAACAACAAGGATGAATGTCAGACCTCAGAGATGACAAATCTGAAAGAGTTCACAGCAATGATTCAATTAATGAAATGCTTGCACATGATAGAACTAAAAATAGTACGTTGTTGGTGGATAGTGGGGGCTAATAATTGAGCATGTATGCTAGGAAGCTCACTAGGTGCTAATACTATCATCATTTGATGTGCATGTTACTTTCTTGGGTGTTTTCATACTGTAAAAAATCATTTAGCTGAATACCCATGAATGCCTAAGTTTGTAGGCATACATTAATTAAAAAGTATGCATTTATTTATTTACTTGCAAGTCAGCGTTACAGAAAGAAGGGGACAGACAGGGAGAGAGGGAGATTGAGAGAAAGAGAGAAAGATATCTTTCATTCATGGGTTTAGTCCCCAAATGGCCACAATAGCCAGGGCTGGGCCAGGCCGAAGGCAGGAGTCTGGAATCCCATCCGGATCTCCCACAAGAGTACAAGTGCTCAAGCACTTGTGGCATTCTTTGTTGTTTTCTTAGGCACAGGCACACTAACAGGGAGTTGGATTGGGAGCAGAGCATTTGGGCTGGATCTGGCGCCCATTTGGATGTTGGCCTTCTGGGTGGCAGTTTAACCCACTGCACCACAATGCTGGCCCCCCAGGCATATTTTTTTGAAAGCATTTTCACAGATTCTTGATATTTTAATAAATGTCATTAAGAAAGTTGACACTGTCAATATGTTTCAAAGTTGTTTGCAAAACAGTTTGTTTTGAAAATGGCCAATATATGTTGAAATCTCCACTGTGAAGATATGTACGTGCTGAAGTTGAATCTCGTGGGTCAGATGATTTAATCCTGGTCCTTTCACAGATCTCACTTCTGCTTCTCATGAGTCATGGAAAGAATAAACATCATCACTGTTTTCAAATAAAGTGATTTAACACTATTTTTGTCAAGTCTGATATGCTTATTTATTTTAAAGCTGTATAAAACTATATAAAACACTATATTACTATTTGCTTTGGATCGTAAGATGAAGCCTTGAATCTAAATAAATTGAGATTTGAGAATTGAGATTGCCATATATGTTCAGGACCCTTGAAATGCTAAAATTTCTCTGAAAAATAGAATGTGAACATTTCCCTCTCAAAAAAGAAAACCTAGGATCTTCCTGGGGAAGCAAACAAACTAAAAACAAATATAAAATAAAAACTCCAGGGGATTAAGTATGGATTTTGTTTACTTAAAATTTATTAAAGTCATGTCATTCTATCCCAATAATTCCAAAATTCTGCCAGAAGCAACAGCAAAAACAAATCCAACAACCATGACTGACTTAGGAGACACATTCCCAACTCAAGTCAGGTAAATCTGCTGGAAGGGACTTATATCAGTCCCAAGTTAGAAAAAATTCCAGGAAGAAATTAGGATGAGACAAAAACAAATAAAAATAAACAGCAGAATTAGTATCAGAAGAGGTAAAGTTAGCAGGACTATTTCAAAACATAAAGTATATAACAAAACAGCAAATGACAACATATGACCAAGAGGATTCAAAAAAGAACTTAATGGGACTTCAAGAACACAGATACGCACACACACAAAGATATAAATTTTTCTTCATTTGGGAGACAGAGAGAGAGAGAAAGAGTAGGCTCCCATTCATTAGTTCATTCCTCAATTTCCCAGAGTGGTCAGAGAGGGGCCAGGCTGAATCTGGGAAACAGTAACTCAATCCAGGTCTCTCAGGAGGGCAGCAGGCACCGTTATTTGAGCCATCACTCACTGCTTCCCAGGGTCTGCATTAACAAGAAAGTGGAATTCAGAGTAGAGATGCCACTTGAAGCCAGGCTTTTCCAAATGGGATGCTGGCGTTTTAACAACTAGGACAAATGCCCACTATATATATATATATATATATATATATATATATATATATTCAGAGAAATAATTATACAACTGAGAAAATAATTTTGAATCACAGAATAGCTATGCCACTATTATACAGGATAAAGAATGGAAAGATAAAGTAATGGAAAAAAGAAAATAAATAGCAGATATGGGGAAAATGAGATTTCATATTGATAGTTAAATTTGGGGAGAAAGGAAGCTAAAATGAAAACTCAGAGAAACAGTGAGCAAATATGGATGGCATAATTTGTTATTGATATAAAGTAACACTGGAACCATCTCTTACTTCATGTGTAATATTAGCTCTAAGTATATGAAATATTGTAGGGAGGAAAAGCAAACTTTAAAACATTTGGAATAAAATAAACAGGACTACGTGTAAAACATCTAATTGGTAAATATTTTGGGGGCCAAAATTATTTTTAAAAAGCAGAGCAAAGAAAATAATTATCAAAATCCACAAATTTTTATTTATATTCTATTTATTTCTCCTATTCATTTTCTTTTTTGACAGGCAGAGTGGACAGTAAGAGAGACAGAGAGAAAGGTCTTCCTTTTGCCGTTGGTTCACCCCCCAATGGCCGCTCCGGCCGCGTGCTGCGGCCAGTGCACCACACTGATCCGAAGCCAGGAGCCAGGTGCTTCCTCCTGGTCTCCAATGCAGGTGCAGGGCCCAAGCACTTGGGCCATCCTCCACTGCACTACCGGGACCACAGAAAATTCAACACAATCTGCAATGTTCTAGCTCTTAAAAAACTATGTAGCAAATAATGCATAATACAAGTTCTAACCACATGGGCAATAAGAGTAGTAAGTACACTTTTGAATCTGTTTTAATTAGTTATTTTCTATATTCCTTTTTTTATTTAGTAAATATAAATTTCCAAAGTACAGTTTATGGATTACAATGGCTTTTTCTCCCCCTATATCTTCCCTCCTACCTGCACCCCTCCCATCTCCCGCTCCCTCTTCCATTTCATTCACATCAAGATTCATTTTCAATTATCTTTATATACAGAAGATCTATTTAGATTACATTAAGTAAAGATTTCATCAGTTTGCACCCACACAGAAACACAAAGTGTAAATACTGTTTCAGTACTAGTTATAGCATTACTTCACATTGGACAACACATTAAGGACAGATTCCACATGAGAAGTAAGTACACAGTGACTCCTGTTGTTGATTAACAATTTGACACTCTTGTTTATGGCGTCAGTAATCTCCCTAGGCTCTAGTCATGAGTTGCCAAGGCTATGGAAGCCTTTAGGGTTTGCCGACTTGGATCTTATTCCGACAGGGTCATAGTCAAAGTGGAAGTTATCTCCTCCCTTCAGAGAAAGGTACCTCCTTCTTTGATGGCCCCGTTCTTTCCATTGGGATCTCATTCACAGAGATCTTTCATTCATTTAGTTTTTTTTTTTTTTTTCCAGAGTGTCTTGGCTTTCCATGCCTAAAATACTCTCATGGGCTCTTGAGCCATATCCAGATGCCTTAAGGGCTGATTCTGAGGCCAGAGTGATATTTAGGACATTAACACACAATTATTCTTAGGTGTTTAAATTTTAACTGAAAAGTGATCCCTGTGAAATATAAGAGTGGGAATAAGAGAGGGAGAGATGTACAATTTGGGACATGCTCAATAGGACTTGCCCCAAATGGTGGAGTTAGAAATGTGCCAGGGGATTCCAATACAATCCCATCAAGGTGGCTTGTACCAATGCCATCTCACTAGTCCAAGTGATCAATTTCAGTTCACAATTGATCACACTGATATTTTCTATATTCTTAAAATTGATAATAGTAAATTAAAAGCAACATTAAAATAAAGATATTGAAAAACATCAGGAAAGAGGAAGATAAATGTGTTGCTACAATTTTACCATCTTTGAATCCTGACTACAGAAATTATACAACTTAAAATGTGTCAAAAGGAAAATTTATAATTAGTGTTCTTACCTGTTCACAATGCTTTAGCAGAGTCTGCTTACTTTAACAGTTGCATTTGTAATACCGTTGATGCTGTGACACATACTAACAACAGTAAATCAGCAAAATGAGTCTCTCCCTTCTTTTCCAATTTCAGCTCCAGGCAATCAAAGAAACTAGGAACATCTGCCTGGGTTTTGATTGCCATGCTCACTGATTCAGTGTACTCGAATAAGCAACAATTAGTCTGTTCAGCATGTGTCAAAAGACCCGTCAAGTTAATTTAAGACAGAATAAATTGAATCCAGTTGGCATCATGTGTATTTGTATGCGAAGTTTAAGCAAGCATCAACTCTGCTATGTTATCTTTTATTTACAAGGAAAACAAGTACATATTGTTACATGATTCCAGAAATAACTGTTCCTCCTCATAATTTTGCTTGCCTCTTTGTCCTAGTGTATTTTCTTATGATGAAAATATTTTCTAATGGATTTGGGTGGACTTCTGTAATGCATTAGGTTAAAATAAAACCAATTTTTCTTAGACTCTTATCTTATTTCCAACAGAATAGGTTTCAAAGTTTGAAATAATGTGAATTTCAATAAATTATGCTTTCAAAGGTAAACACTTCTCAGATCAAAATATAGCATTTTTAAAAATTTTATGAAATGTTAATGTCTTTAAGTGGTCAGGTGACCAATTTCCATCCCTTTCACCAGATCCCAATCAGCAATATTGAACACCTCTGTAACTTTAAACAGAACTGGAGAACTTAATATTCAGAGAACTAATGATACTCTTAGGAATCTGACAGGCATTTAGCAGAAGACAGAATGACTGCAGTATCATTAATTAACTTCTCTTCTATTTCCTAATAGTCACAACTAGACAATGCCCATGTTCCATCTCTATTGATATTTGGTTGGGGTCATGTAGGTCACAAATGTGCTCTTTGTATTTCTAAGAGTTCTATATCTAAGAGTTGAATTTCTATGAAAAATTAATTTATAAGAAAAATTAAGGAAAAGAGGAAGAAGAACATAAAAAATTTTGTAACCACAGAAAAGTGTAGTCTACTACTTAACAGGGATGCATAGGCCTAGCAGTTGTGGGCATTTGGAGAGCTGGTAAGTGAATGAATGGATTAAAAATGTCTCTCCCTCTCTCGCCTTTTACATAAAAAGGAAAATAAATTTTAAAAGAAATTGGGGTCAATGTTGTGTCACAGCAGTTTTTTTAATTTTTAATTTTAATTTTAATTTTTTTATTTTTGACAGGCAGAGTGGACAGTGAGAGAGAGAGAGAGAGAGAGAGAAAGGTCTTCCTTTGCCGTTGGTTCACCCTCCAACGGCTGCCGCGGCTAGCACGCTGTGGCCAGCGCACCACGCTGATCCGAAGGCAGGTGCCAGGTGCTTCTGGTCTCCCATAGGGTGCAGGGCCCAAGGACTTGGGCCAGCCTCCACTGCACTCCCTGGCCACAGCAGAGAGCTGGCCTGGAAGAGGGGCAACCGAGACAGAATCTGGCGCCCTGACCAGGACTAGAACCCGGTGTGCCGGCGCCACAAGGCGGAGGATTAGCCTAGTAAGCTGCAGCACCGGCAGTGTCACAGCAGTTTGAGCTGCCACCTGGCATCACATATGAGTGCCAGTTAGTCCTGGTTGCTCCACTTTTGGTCCAACTTCCTGTTAATGTGTCTAGGAAAGCAGTAGAGGATGGTTCAAGGACTTGGGCCCTGTCTCCCACCTGGGAGACTGATGGAGTTTAAAGCTCTTGGCTTTGACCTTGTCCAACCCTGGCCATTGTGGCCACCTGAAGAGTGAATTGATGATAGAAGATCCTTCTCTCTCTGTTAATCCCTCTCTCTCTGTAACTCTGACTTTCAAATAAACAAAATAAATCTTAGAAAAGTAAAATAAGGGGTCGGTACTGTCTTGCTGCCTGCAACTGATTCTTGTTCCAGCTGCTCATCTTCTAATCCAGCTCCCTGTTAATATACCTGGGGAAGCAGCAGAAGATGGCCCAAGTACTTGAGCCCCTGAACCCACTTAGGAGACACCAATGGAGTTTCAGGCTTCCGGCTTTGGGCTGGCTCAGCCCTGTCTGTGGTAGCCATTTCTCTCTTTCTCTCTCTGTAAATTTGCCTTTCAAAAAATAGTTTTAAAAAAGTAAAATAAAAAGGAAATAAAATTATCTTGAGGTAAATAAAAATGAAGATACATTGTATCAAGATCTTAGGGATAGAGCAAAAGTAGTATTAAAAAGGAAGTTTATACCAGTAAGTTCATAATTCAAAAAATGGAAATATTTCAAATAAATAGTCTATTGATAGGCCTCAAGAACTTAGAGAATCAAGAACAAACCAAATTAAAAACTAGTAAAAGGCAATAAACAACAAAGATTGGAGTTAAAATGATTGAAATCAAAGCTAAAAAAAATGCAGACCAGTGAAATAGAAATGCTTTTTGAAAATGTGAACAAAATAAACCTTTAGTCACATTAACAAATAAAAAAAACCTCAAATAAATAAAATTAAAAATGAGACATAAATGCAAACAATTATAGTGGGTAAAGCTGCCTCCTGCAGGGCCAGCATCCCATATGGGCATCCATTCCAGTCCCGGCTGCTCCACTTCCAATTCAGCTCCCTGCTAATGAGCCTCAGAAAGCAGTGGAAGATGGTCCTGGTCTCTGGGCCCCTGCACCCATGTAGGAGACCTGGAAGAAGTTCCTGGCTCCTGGCTTTGGACTGGCCCAGTCTTGGCCATTGTGACCATTTGGGGAGTGAACCTGTGGATAGAAGATTTCTCTCTCTCTGTTTCTCTCTCTGTCACTCTGTGTGTGTACCTCTGCTTTTCAAATAAATAAATATTTTTTTAAAAGAGTTATCTGTCATAGGACAATAATCTTCCTCTATATTTACATTAAATAAAAACTCTAAGAATCAATACTTCCAACATTACTAGCACTATACATGTGTGTTCTGTTTCTGTAAATACTTTTCTGTATCTTGTCCACTAGTTTATCTTGTAAATATTTATCAAATAACTGAAATCAAGAAATCCTCTCTGTGAGGTAATCTGTTATTTGACCTGAGAAATATCACTTTTTCACTCACCAACAATAGCCCTTATATGCTCTGTAAGGAACTATTTAGTCCTCATTTTTTTTGTCACTGGAGAAACAGTTAATATAGGTCTTTTTCTAACCACTCGCTAGCCCTGTCAAAAGGACATGGCCCAAGGTATACCAATTCCCCCATGTAGTGTTGGGATTTATTTAAAAATTTTAAAATCTACTTCAATATATAAAATAGCACCAAGGACTCAGAAAGTATTCACCCAGATTTACGAATGGTGCTACATCTCTTTTGTCATTCATTTTGTATCCCAATGAAGATACTGACTTTTTCCATTTGAAAACACATTTACCTCTGTATACTTCAATGTGGTTTTTTAAAATACAAGGGCATGTTTTACATAAGTTAAATAAAATCACTTGCTATCAAGTAATCTACAGGTCTTTTTGAAATGTCTCCTGTTAGTGTAGGATCACGTAACGGATCACATGTTGCTTAGCTGTCTCCTTAATCTTCTTTGATCTATAACTTAAAAATCTATAAAAAAATCTATAACTTCAAAAATCTCATGGGACATGAAAAGCTCCGTGTGGATTTCAATTTGTTTGGTACAATCAAAATAATCTTTCCTTTTAATTCCATTTGTCAATGAACTTTTTGAATTGCCTTATAATTATAATTGCCTTATAATTTGCATTGCCATACATTTTATATGACCTTACAAGATTTGAAGAGTTCAAGACAATGTTTTTAGATTTCCTGGTAATTTGGATTTGTGTGATTTTTTTTTTTATTGTGATTAAGATTCAGGTTAGCCATCCCTGCCAGAAGAGCGCAGAAGGATGCTTCTTTCAGTCCCAGCATATCAGAAGGTCACTGTGTTGATTTGTTTCATCATTGCTAATAGTAAACGGGAGGACTTCATTGATTCAGTGTGTGCTCTCGGGCTCCAGTACAAAGTTAATGTTTTTCTTTTTACAAATAAGTGATCTCATGGGGAGACACTTTAACACTATGCAAATATCCTGTTTTTCATCATTCTTTTGCCTACTAATTTAGGATCCCTTGACAACTGTTGTCTGAATAATTACTGCATTCGTGGTTTCCAAATGACAATTTTCTATTTCTATCACGTCTCCTACAACAACGTTTGTATGCATACTTATTTTTATATCAATGAAATCATATGCATATTTATTTCATTCTACTGAGTATGATGTTACTGTATTTATTTTTATTGTTTACTTTCCCAAATTTGGCCAAATTAGCTTCTGTGTCTTTTTGATATGTCCCCAATACTTTTTGAGCACTTACTTTGTGTTCTCACAAAATATTAAAGGATTTTCTTGTAATTTTACCCCCACCATCATCCATTACTTCTCTCTCTTTTATTGGGGAGGGACATTATACATCTAACCATAAATTCATATGATATCTCAAATTTATACACAACTGTTCAGTATTTATTCTTTTTTCTTAGCACATATGTAATTCTCTTCTGAAATACTAAGAATTCAGGCTCTCATATCAACTGAGTATTTAATTTTTTAAAAAGATTTATTTATTTATTTGAGAGATAGAGTTACAGACAGAGATATAGAGAAACAGAAATGGTTTTTATCCCTGGTTGACTCCTTAAATTACCACAATGGCAGGAACTGGGCTGATCTGAAGCCAGGAACCAGGAGCTTCTTCTGGGTCTCCCACGCAGGTTCAGTCATCCAAGCACTTGGGCCATCTTCTGCTGCTTTCCCAGACCATTAGCAAGGAGCTAGATTGGAAATGGAGCAGCTGGGATTCAAAATGGCTCCCTTATGGCTTGCTGTAACCGAAGGTGGAGGCTTAACCTGCTATGCTACAGCACTGGCCCCTATTTATTTTCTTTATCTTAGAAAACACATGAAATTCAATTCGGATTTTTTAGCACATTCCTATAATTGTTCTGCCATGGTTTAGATGTAGTTGGGGTTTTCACCCAAGTTTCATGTGTTGAAGACTTGGTTGCCATGGTGGTGGTGTTGGGAGACCATATGAATAATTGGGAGGAGAGACCAAAGAGAGACCCTTAGATGAATAGGAGGTGTCCTGTCAAAAGGGATTAAGGTAATTCTCATAAGAATTATCAGATGAATTATCAGATGAAATTATAAGCCTAGCTCCACTTAATCTTTTTCTCTCTTATTTTCTGTCCTAGATGTGATTGCTTCTGCAGGCACACACTCTCACAACTGCTCTCTCTCTTGAGATGACACAAAGAACAGGAGGGCCCTTACTACAAATCAACCAATGCCACTGCCTTGTTGTTGAACTTCCAAAAATAAGCTAAATATACTCTTCATCATAAGCAGCTGCCTCCAGTACTCATTATAGTGCCCATTTCCCCCCTCAAAAAAACAAAACAAAACAAAACAAACAAACAAAAAAACAACTAATGTGTGTACATAATGCAGGCTAGATCTAGGAATCCATATTTTAAAATTGCAGTTCAAAAAATTCTTTCAAAATATTGTATAAAATTTGGTCCCACTCATCCTTCTCAGCAAGATATATCAGTTTGGAACTTCTAAATATTATCTTCCATCCTAATTTTCTTTAACCTTTTTGTAACATACTTTTATATCTTAGCTGTATTATCTTAGCTGTATGAACCCACCTTTTAATCTATCTTTATGGAAATCTCATTGATCTCCTAAACTTATCCTATCTATTTTTTGACTATTCTTTTTTTTTTTTTTTTTTTTTTTTTTTTTTTTTTACAGGCAGAGTGGACAGTGAGAGAGAGAGACAGAGAGAAAGGTCTTCCTTTGCCGTTGGTTCACCCTCCAATGGCCGCCGCGGTCGGCGCGCTACGGCCGGCACACCGCGCTCGTCCGATGGCAGGAGCCAGGAGCCAGGTGCTTTTCCTGGTCTCCCCATGGGGTGCAGGGCCCAAGCACCTGGGCCATCCTCCACTGCACTCCTGGGCCACAGCAGAGGGCTGGCCTGGAAGAGGGGCAACCGGGACAGAATCCGGTGCCCCGACCGGGACTAGAACCCGGTGTGCCGGCGCCGCAAGGCGGAGGATTAGCCTGTTGAGCCACGGCGCCGGCTGACTATTCTTAAAGATAAAAAACACCTGTCTTTCTCTTCATCTTATGACTATCATTTTTTTTTTTGACTATTGACTTATTCTTTCATGGCTTGAAAAACCATCATGTCCAAAAAATGAAATAAATTATATAATAAGAGCTATCTGCAACCAATCCATCCTCAAAAGAAAGCTTGAAAAATAAGTCTGAAAAATAGATTTTTCATATTTCTTCAAAAATATTATGTCTCTTTAGCAACATACTTCCCAAAACTATCATCATTAGCCATTAAGACAGTGTGTGATATTATTACCAATTTTCAAAATGATGTATATTGATCAATTATTCTGCTTTGAGTTGATAGTTCTCATCATTGCAAAGGTCACTTTTAAAGAAAACAAATCATCAAATTTTTGCTGTGTGAATTCACTTTTCCTTTAGAGTGGTGTTATATTTATATTTTTATAAGGTGGTACTGTCCAGAGCAAACTCCTCCATTTCTCTTTCCAGACAGATAAACAGTAGTAAAATGTTTTGCTTTAAATTTTCTGCCCTGGTTTTAGGAAAGATTATTGCCTAACTCTTGCTTTTTACTGCATGCAACCAGAATGTATTTCTGAACAAAAAATAAAATGTAAATCAAAATAATAGTTTTCTTCATTTTGTGCTCTTTCATTGAAGGTTTAGATTTTTATTGTTTAAGTAGAAAAATTGATGTGTAATAAACAAACATGATAAACACAAACTAAAATGACATTTTTATGTAATGAAGATACCAAAAGTTATGGTAGTCGCTATCTAGTTGATAATGCCTTGACACTGGTTTTGGATATTTCATATGATTTTAAAGTACTTAACAAAATGTGCAATGCATATATTTCTTCTGCTGATCATATACTATAGTAAATCAACTGTTAATACCCAGAGACTAAATTAGATGATGTCTTACCAGCATGAGTGCCATTTAGAAATATGACATTCAATGAACCTTTTAGCATGTCATCTTAGTGCAAGGGGCTGCGGCAAAGTAGGCTAAGCCTCCACCTGTTGCATCTTCATCCCAAATGGGCACTGTTTCCTGTCACTGTTGCTCCTCTCCAATCCAGGTCTCTGCTCCTGGCCTGGGAAAGCAGTGGAAGATAGCACAAGTGCTTGGGGCCCTACATCCACGCAGGAGACCCAGAGGAGGCTCCTGGCTCCTGGCTTCAGATCGGCCCAGCTCCAGCCTTTGGGGACATTTGGAGAGTGAACCAGAGAATGGAAGACCTCTCTCTGACTCTCCCTGTCTCTGTGTAACTCTGCCTCTCAAATAAATAAATAAAATCTTTTTTTAAAAAGAATGTCATCTTAACAAAGATGTTAATAATACAATGCCATAAACAAACACAAAGCTGAATTAGTTGTATTTTGGCAGGATTGCAAAGAAATTATTAAATTTTTCTCCTTTCAGTTTGAAACATTAGGACTATCTTTGCTTTGCAGGATACATAGGCACTGTCTTTCTTGCAGATAATCTACATTTACAGATGCACTTGTGTCTTTAGCACTTATTGCTGTTAACAGGAATGTAAACTACA
The DNA here is from genome assembly GCA_949820135.1 of Sylvilagus floridanus. Taxonomy (NCBI): domain Eukaryota; kingdom Metazoa; phylum Chordata; class Mammalia; order Lagomorpha; family Leporidae; genus Sylvilagus; species Sylvilagus floridanus. The sequence goes on along the minus strand of OX463225.1, from coordinate 93,879,864 downwards.
TTAAACCACTGTCAAAAGAGATCAGGGAGAGATGGAGCAGAGAACAAGAAGAAATGGATAAACAAAAGAGGTTATGTAGAAATAAAAAAATGCAAATAAAGGATAAATTTGATGTAAATGAACTTTAAAGCAAAAAACAAAAATTTAATTCATATAGAATATTTTAGGAAGCTGGGCTCACAAAACTGACATGGAAAGACAAATAACAAAAGAAATTTTTTGGGGGGTGGCATAGTGGGTAAAGCCACCATGTGCAGTGCTGGCATCCCGTATGGGCACTGGTTTGAATTCCTGGCAGCTCCACTTCCGATCCAGCTCTCTGCTGGAAAAAGCAGTTCTCTACTTAGAAAGCAATAGAAGATGGCCCAAGTCCTTGGGCCTCTGTCCCATGTGGGAGAGTCAGAAGAAGCTCCTGGCTCCTGGCTTCAGATCTGCACAGCTCTGGCCCATATGGCCAATTGGGGCTGAACCAGCGCAAGAGAGATCCCTGTCTCTCTCTGCCTTTCCTTCTCTCTCTGAGTAACTCTGACTTTCAAATAAATAAAAAACAATTTTTTTAAAAAAAGAAATTTTGAGGACGTGCATGTTCGGCACAGTGGTTAAGCACCCCTTAGGGATGTCCACATCCCATATCTGATGTCTAAGTTCAAATGACAGCTCTGCCTGGTCATGCACAATGACAAGCGGTGATGGTTCAATTCTCAGATCCTTGCCACCCACATGGGAAACCAGGATAAAATCCCAGGCTCCTGGGTTCAAATTCATCCAGCCCCAGCTAGTGGGGGCATCTGAGGAGTTAACCAACAGACAAAAGATCTCTTTTTGCCTCTCTGCCTTTCAAATAATAAATAAACATTAAAACTACAAATTAAAAATACATTTATATTTCTTTGTCTATAATGTTGGTTATTGACTAAAAGTTCTGAATTACTAAGCATCAAAAAATTGAGAATGACCTTGTCCTAAATAATTGGGTTCAGATAAATTGGTATTAACTATTAAACTTGATAATTATTAGCTATTGTATAACAGAGTGACTATTATATCTAATTGTTTTAATAACTAATAGAGAAAAATTTACAAACATGTTTTTGATCCCCTCAGTGCTCATTTTAGCACCTTCTATCTTATTAATGCTGACTTTGACCTTCAATCTAAAATTCTATGAGTCTATGAATCTTTGCCTGCATGATATTAAATAAAACTGACCCTAGACTTCATTCTCTATGAAATATATTACTGCACGCACACTGTGAAATGAAATTATGTTCAGTTTATGATCATGGTGATGGCTTTCCTGATGCTAGTCAATTGCAAATTCCAGAGCAAAGATATTTGAGGGGTTGGGGTTTGAGTTGATAGATAAGCAACTCTACTGATAGTTTTAAAAATCATCAGAAATAAATCACTTTAAAAAAGAATTTTTACCTCTACTGCATCATCCCAAGAACATATTTCATCTTTCAAAACTGGTTTATTTTTATTTCAGTTCACTTCTATCAGCCTTTTTTCCTAATCACACCACTACTTTTCACAATATTTCACAACTTGAGTTTGAATTTTAAGAAAAAAGAATTATTGGCATTTTCCCCACTTACCCTGCGCGCATATTTCATACAATTTATGGCTTAAGCAAGTAGATTGTATTACCCGGAAACAATAGCTGTCATAGCGAAGGCATTACCCTCCCTCCTGTTTTAAAGGTTTACTGATGCTGTAGTGTTAACAAGTTTTAAAAATCTTTCACGCCTCAGAGTCCAAAGCAGCAAGTTCCTGAGTTGGAGGACTGTCTTGTCAGGCTTTCATCTTTGGTGAGTATTTCCCAGTTGTTTTTGAAATGACTCCCTTTGAGGATATTGTTGAAATGTTGTGTGCACTGCTGTCTGCTGAAGCCAAGAAATGATGCAGAGCCTCTCACATGAGCTCTTCTAATTGTTCTTGTACTAGCAACTGAGGAATTCTCACAGATGGGTTTATCATAACACTTTGTTAGCATTTTTGTATAACAACTGCCTTTTCATCCTAAGGAAAACCCTAGAGGAAAATACAACACTTAGAAATAGAGTTTGAATATTAATTAACTGATGCTTGAAGTAGGCTTTCTTTTTTATAAGCTCAATGTACATAGCAAAATTAGTTTATAAAATTTAAAGTTTTCAAGTCATAAAGAGAAATCATTGTATCTAGAATTTCAGTGAATTATTTTATATGCATTTAATATTTTTGCTTTGATATCTACTGAACTATAAATGATTAATTTACAAAGTTTTCATATTTGCTGTTATTAATATTTCTAATGTCTATGGGGTGAGACATGATAGTTGCAGCTATTTTAATACTGGATTTATAAGCTTCAATGGTATTAATTATTAAATTAAGATATCTGTGAACTAGAATTTTGTTTTTTAACTCAAGCTGGGTGATTTCTTAACAATTAATATTTTTATATAATTTGTTGACATTAATATTAAAGATATTAAACATCCTAAAATAATGATGTTCAATAGACTGCTGTTTTTATATTTTCCTTTATATTAGTTCACTTATTGTTAAGATTTCCAACAGAAACATAAAACATAGGTTATACTGATTTTGTTGAGTACGTATTTTTAGACAGTAACATTTAAAATTTTAATTAAGTATCCCCAATATTCATCTACACTGCAGTCTGCAGTTTTGCCTGTATTTTTAAAATTCTTTTCAGCTGATCCAATATTTTATGATATTTGAAAAAATAGATTTTACTTAGAATTGGATGAACTCTTTCTTCTTTGTTTCTTTAAGGTATACTTGAATAATGAATATTATTATCCTTTTGATATTTTTCTTCTATGTGGAAACTATGATTGATTTACTAACACTTTTTTCAAATAACCAGTTTGATTATCCCTGTTAATTGAAAATTGCCAGTTAACAATTCATTTATATTAATGGTTTGCTTTTTTTTATTGCTTTATCAAGGGCATGGTAATATTGTTTGTGTTTGGCAATGCAATTATTGAATGCACAACATTTAAAAGTGGTGAATTTTTCTTATCATCAGTCCTTTCTAGTGTTGTTTATCCTTCTTGTGTTCTAGAAATATAAGAAGGCAGTTGTAATAAAAAATAAGTGAATTGTTTAGAAAATTTTGAGTGCTTTTATTATTTCCAAAGTTTACAGAAATCCATATTCATTAATATTGAAGTTATAAGAAATGGAAATGCTATCCTTTTAATGGAATCCAAAATTTCCAACACAATAAATACAAGATACATGAAGATAGGTGGCAAGGCCAAGGCAACTTGGCTGGCTGACAAGGTCCCAGCAGAAGGTCTGTCTCAGCAAGGTGTGAGAAAGACAGCTGTGGTCCCCTTGGTGGTTTTAGGTTTGTTGGGAGCTACACTCTGCAAAAGAAAGCGGAGCTTCCTGGTGGTCCCGCTAATGATTGCTGTATTCCTAACTTTAGGGAAGAACGCTTAGTTTCATAATCCCCAAAATGCCCATTGCTTTGTAGAATTTTAATCAAGGAGAATGTTAGTATAGGAGAAGGGGTTAATGCTTTACTCAAGGTTGAGCTGTTTCTGGAAAAGAATTAAAAGGCTACAGGCTCCCTGGTAAATACTTCCCACTAAACAAAGATAAATGTTATTCAAGAGTTAATTCAATATATGCAACAAATACTACAATGGTTAGGATGTCAGAACTGTAGAATAGATCTAAATGAACCTTTAAATAAGTGCAATAAAGAAATTAGAGTTACAGAAAGAACTGCTAAAGAGGGGATACATTTAAAAAAGGGTCTGTTTTGAACATTGGGGCTTCTAGTAAACATTAGATTAGGAAGGTAACATTCTAGCTTGTGTAGCCAATTTCTGCATAGCTCCACAGCACTCCAGGCCTTGGCTTGTGTGGGCAGTCCGTTATCTTGCACCTGTCTGTGATAATAACACACCTTCTGAATACGTCTTCGAAATTCATTGTCTCGAAGCTGGCGCTGCAGCTCACTAGGCTAATCCTCCACCTGTGGCACCGGCACCCCAGGTTCTAGTTCCGGTTGGGAAGCCGGATTCTGCCCCCAGCTCTCTGCTGGGGCCCCGGAGTGCAGTGGAGGATGGCCCAGGTGCTTGGGCCCTGCACCCGCATGGGAGACCAGCAGGAAGCACCTGGCTCCTGGCTTTGGATCAGCCCAGGGCCTGGCCATAGCAGCCATTTGGGGAGTGAACCAATGGAAAAGGGAGACCTTTCTCTCTATCACTGTCTAACTCTGACTGTCAAAAAAGAAAAGAAAAAAGAAAGAAAGAAAGAAAGAAAGAAAGAAAGAAAGAAAGAAAGAAAGAGAGAAAGAAAAAAAGTAAATCATTGTCTCACATCTGTGATTGTAATCCATGCTCTGATTATGCCCTTGAAAATCAAAGAAATGTTAACTGATGAAAGTGGACAACAGACTTGTTATTGTAAGAAGAAAGAACCATTATGTGACTTATGATATAAAAATAAAGTCTGGTGCTGGAGAGCCAGAGCCATTCCATCAGCCTTGCTGTGAGTGTCTCTCATTTCAGAGTGCTCACACCTCTCACACCTTGGGCCCCCTGGACTGGCTAGAGCTGGTCTCTGGCAAATAGGAATGAGGTAAGTCGGCAACATTCACTGATACCGTTGCAATGGTTAGACTATTGCCAAATCTAAAGATATTTGTAAAGTAAATGGCCTCAATCCAGGATAATATGCTGAATTTCAGAAAGCTTCTTTGATGAACACGACTGAATGGTATCTGAGACTGTCCAGAAATGGTGGTGAAATACCCCACAGGGAGCACTGCAGCTTTGTTAAAAACACTTGAAAGGTGAGGACAAGGATAGTCTCTGAGATTTCTAAGCACTTTAAAAATGCTTTTTAATTTTTATAATGTAATTAAAAATGGCCTTGGTGGACAAATTGTGTTTACTCTTCAAAAATCAAATTAGGTTGTCTTTTATTTTTTGCATTTTAAAAAGAATTTTCACTTTCAACAACTTATCTATTTTTTGAAAGATGGTTTATTTTATTTCTTATTATTGTAGAACTTAATTTTGGAAAACTAGAAGAATATGAAAATAATTTAAAATTTTAAAATTATATTCCATCTAATCCTTTTTTTAAAAAATGTAATTATATTAAAGAAGTACATAAAACTAAAGTTTTCTTTGAAAATTTGACATTTGTGACATTTGATACACCCAACTAAACTCAAATGCCATTATGTTCAGTTTTATAGGAGAAAATTTCATTTTTGCTTTAGTAGTACATATTGGAAAACATTAAATAAATCCTGTAAGTAGTTCTGTTGATCAAGATAAAGCCAATAAGGGTTTTTTTCCTTAATATTTCACAGAACAAATATGATCAACAATATCATAGATAATTTTGTCAATGCTATTTGTTAATTTTAAATTTCACAAAACTATCAAGCGTTTGTAATGATACCCATATTCATTTCAAGAAATGAAAAAAAAAAGTACTCTGATCCAATCTGAGTAGGTATTGACTTCTTTAAGAAGTCAATAAAGAATTTGATTCTATTAATTCAATTATCTAGGAGGGTAGGTATGGACTTTTAACAGCCTTGACAGGATAACAAAAGCAACTATGAAATATTGCTTTTGAACTCTTTGCAAAGCCCGCGGAACACTGATCCATCATACATCAATCAACACACTTTTTCTCCCATGATATCTCCATGTTCACTCTTCTGGAAACTTCCAGGGCAGTTGAAGTAGCTATGGTGCTCATTCCATTCTCTGTAGGCATAATTTGCATACAAATCCACAACTTGTGTCTAAATAGAATCAGCCCCTTAATAGTCTTGTGAATATTTCCATCTTTTAGAAAAGACAAGGGATTTTATTTGAAAAGATACTACTTTTGTCATACTTTGTCACTATAGTTTTGCAATTCTTATTATATAGAAAAGAACTCTCAAGACTTATTTTCATCTAGAGATGTCTAAAAGTCTTATTAGGTAGAAAACCTGACTTCCATTCTCGTGTGTGTGTGTGTGTGTGTGATAATATGATAAATATAGTGGTATCATTGGTGCTAGATTCATTTAGATGCCTTATTTCTTTTATAAAGTCATTCCAATACTTCTGTATACTTTCCTTCTAGACTTTCATCTGTAACTCTGCTTAGAGAACTATCCTTGTGTACTGAGAGCTAGAAGTATTTGGGAGTTTATGGCCCTCTGGGTGGCCCTTAATCAGAGCCTGACTGATGAGTGAATTTGAAAATTCAACATTCTTGCTTTGGGCAGGTCAAATAGTGAGATATAATTTATGCTCCAGAGTTCAGCATGGGATCAAGGCTGAAGCTAAGATTCTGCCTGAAATCTCACAGTTGCTTGACTTTTTCCAATTTTTCTTCATTTGCCATGTCTTACCAATTTTTTTGGAAGAACTGCTTTAATAAATCATGCACACAATACCCTTTCATACTGCAAACTTTCTGGGAATCTGATGAAATTCAATGAGATTGCCCATGGCTATTCAGAATGATATTAATAAAAATTACAATATTAAAGAAAACTTATTTTATATAATATATCGTGTGGTATGTGTGTGTGCATTCTTGTGTAGAAAATAGTCCAGGGAGGAATTCACTAATATTTGCAATGCCTAGTAGGAGAACATGGTAGCTTGAATTAACATAGAAACTTATGCATTAAATGGAAATACACAATAAATTTAAGCAGAATAAATTAAGTATATAGCTGCACATGAAACAGTAGACAGAAAATTCTATGTGCCAGAAATATGTATGTTTAAGCCCATAAGCGGCAGGAAGCAAATATCAAGTCCTAATTCTCAAGTGCTATTGATTTGATGTGAAACTAATAATCCCAGAATTTAACTACAGTAGAAAGATGAATATGCATTTATACTGTTAATAAAGACAAAGGCTTGTTAGATTATAAATTGTAAAAGGAAACAATTATGTATGTCTTTAGGAAACTAGAAACCAATGGCATTGTTAATCTGATAAAGAACATTGTAGAGGCAAAGGTTTGGTTTAACAATTAAGCTACCACTTGGGATACTTGCATCCCAATTGGTGTGTCTGGGTGTGTAACCGAGTTCTGCTTCCAATTCCAGCTTCCTACCAATGCACACCCTGGGAGGCAGCAGGAGATGGCTTAAGGACTTGTGTTCCTGCCATTCATGTGAAGACCCAGATTGAATTCCTGACTGTTTGTTTCAGCTTGAATCAATTCTGTCAATTTTCAGACATTTGGGGAGGGAATTGGTGGATGGGAAATGTTTCTTGGTTCTCTCTCTCTCTCTCTCTTTCTCTCTCCTTCCCTCCTTTTCCCTCTCTCTCTCCCTCTCCATCTCTTTCCCCTAATCTCTCTCTGTCTTGCAAATAAATACAAATTTTAAAAAGAATATAATTATAGTTCAAGTTTCCTTAGGAAGCAATCACTGAGAGGATCAGAGCCTGGTTGATTGGGGAAGACTCATGGAGTCAATCCTTGTGCAAAAGGGAGGAAGACACAGGATAAAACAAGGGGAAAGAAGTTCTGTACTTAAAAGAGGCCTCTGCTGATTATATGGCGATAATGAAACTGAGATCATGCTTCAGAGTTATCCTGACTCAGGTGAGCAAGCCCAGCATCTATACAACAATTAGTCACTTGATGAACGATATCCCAGAAAAAATTTCTTTAGGCCAGGTGGAGTTCTGAAGCCAAAATATTTCATGTAAGGTTTTGACAGGTAATTGCTCAGAGCATTCCTAGTAATCAAGGAAATGGGTCCTTCTTTTCTAAAGGCAGAATCTGAACAGAGGTAGCACAGATGTTCAAAAACTCAAAGATGATGTTTAGCTAAATGATGAAAATCTACAAGTATTTATTTGTAAGACCAAGTCAAGAACAAGCATTTGGTGCAGTATGTTAAGCCTCTTGGGATGCTCACATCCCATATTGGAGTCTGGACTGTTTCCAAGTCCAGCTTCCTGCTAATCCACACCTTGGGAGGCAGCAGATGATGGTTCATGTACTTGGGTCCCTGCCACCCATGCAGAAGACCTGGATTGAGATCCCAGCTCTTGGTTTTAACCTGGGCCAATCTTGGACATTGCAAGCTTTGGGGAGTGAAGCTATCCAAGGGAGAGCACTCTCTCTCTCTCTCTGCCTTTCAAATAAACAAAAATTTAAAAACATAAAAAGGACAAATCAACAGTTGTGGATATAAATATTTTTAAGGTATTATGCTGAAGGTTATAGTTAGTAAGCAGAAAAGAGTTGTAAATTATGAAAATTAGAAATAAAAATCAATATTTCCCAAAATTGACAGGATCTCCACTTTTTCATCTTGTGTTTAATGCACTCTTTCATCTTCTAATTTTATCTTCACTCTTCTGTAATCTTCATGTTTCCTCAACAAAACAGTCTTCCCAAAGCTGTTATTGCCTCAAGTTCAATAGAGTCCCCCCCCCCTTTTTTTTTTGACAGGCAGAATTAGACAGTGAGAGAGAGAGAGAGACAGAGAGAAAGGTCTTCCTTTTTCTGTTGGTTCACCCCTCAAGTGGCCACCGTGGGCAGCACGCTGCACCGATCTGAAGCCAGGAGCCAGGTGCTTTCTCCTGGTCGCCCATGGGGTGCAGGGCCCAAGGACTTGGGCCATCCTCCACTGCCTTCCTGGGCCACAGAAGAGAGCTGGACTGGAAGAGGAGCAACCGGGACTAGAATCCAGGGTGCCGGCGCCACAGGTGGAGGATTTCTCTTTGACTGGTCTTCATAGACTTCCTTTGCATATTTAGCACTAATAAATATTGCCTTCTAGAAAAACCTGCCTTCTCGTCTTAGGTGACCCACCTCTCCTTGTTCCCTTCTACCCATTTGGTTTTTCTTTATGGGCATCTCTTCATTTGCCCATCTCTGTAATGCCATTCTTGGCCCAGTGCTCTTTCAACTTTACAGCTGCTTGTACAGCAGCTTCCATTCTCATCTATATGTTAATGCCATCCAAATCTCTGTGTCAGGCTTTGTCTTCACTCCTGGCTTTAGTCTTGTTTAATCAATTGCCGCCGCCTCATCACTTATATCCTATAGTCACTTCACATTCAGAATGCATAAAACTAAACTAATCATTTTTGTCTCTCATACCTACTTTTTCTACAGTTCAAATTTAATTATTGGGATATAAATCTGGGGCTACAGTATGGGAGAAATTATCCACCTAACCACACATTCCTTAATGTATTCATAACTTTTTAGTACTGAGGAAATTAAATTTAACATAAGGGCTGGATCTGCCTCAATTTGAAATCTAACCCTAATCTCTTATATAAAGTTAAATAACAAACAACACTGCCACCTCCTTCTAGGTTCAAATGAGGTAGTACAGGCTTTGTATGAATGATTTATTAACACATTTTCAGGGTTAGCATTCCACAGAGAATTTTTTTATCGTATTTAAATAAAGGATAATCTTAGATCTACCTCTTTTTTCATATTTTGTGCAATAAAGCTAGATTTATGCTTTTTCAAAAACACCATATACAAACAAAAAATCTTTAAACCAAAGTCTTCAGAAATTACATTTTGAGTTTCTAGAAAATATGTTTTCTTGTTCCTAAAATCGACTACATTTTTTGCATATGCTCATATAATTAAAGAAATTACAAGGTATAAATGGGTAACTAGAGTTCTGTAATAAAATGCTTCCTTCCTTCTAGAAAATATCCCACAGAGTATCACTGGTGGCAATCTGTTCTATTCTCCTGATAGGCAATATCAAAACTTCAATAAAGAGGCTTCCATACATTCTTTTACAGTGTCCTATGCATATAAGATATTTTTCTATTAAAAGACTCCAGAAAGCATACTCTGAATGATATAGCTACAAAAGGAAGTCACCAGAGACCTAAGGCTAGTTTACATTCCCAGGATAAACTCTACAGACAGCATGAAATTTCTCATTACTCACTACTCAGAGCTTTGGGTTCCCATTAAGCAGTTTTTCTGCAAGCTGATGCAATATTCTTAATTATATCTCTTTGTTCAAAAGTTCAAGTTGGCTATGCCTCAGTGTGTGAGAGCTTGGAAAATTCTGTTTTTAAGTTGAGTATCTTGCTTTTATAAATGACCTTTTTACCAAGGCAAGAAGAGAGAAAGGATGTTGAATGTCAGCTAGAGTTCTGATACTTGACTGGACAATTATATTGTTTAGGTTTGTTAGAATTGAACCATGTATTTTAATTTCCTATCTAACAGAGTTCAACATCACCCTTGAGTCATTTCATACAATAAATTTAGACAGCAACAGTATGTGGGAAGGAAGTAACTTGAAATTATAAAAGAAATTGCAACTTAATTTGTGTACTTTCTAGTAGTAGCAGATAATTTACTGGTAATATGATACATAACAATTCAATTGAAGTAATGCTAATCAGAAAAAAATAGAAAAATATTTAAATAGTTTATTATAAAACCTAAAAAATCTTAAAGCTCAAAAGTTGACAAATTGATTATGAGTGGCATACTAAAATATAGTCATATTGTGAGAAATACAATAGATTTGAATTATTTTTATTTAAATTCTATTTTCAAGATTTAATCAAAATCAATAAAAATTTCTATAAAATACAAATATTTAGTCTGGTAGGTTATGTGGCATATATTCATACATAATATATGACATCCAAAAAGCAGTCACATGAAGATTTAGTACTGGGATAGATAATGTGATTGGTACATCTGAGCAGTCTACTTTCTACTTTCTATCACTGCACCTCGTTCTGACTTTACCTCTTTGCCTCTTTTATTATTATTATTATTATTATTTACTTTTTAAGGAATACAAATTTCATAAATACAACTTTAGGAATATAGTTATTCTTCTCTCTCTACCTGCCCATCCGCCCACACTCTCACCCCTCTACTTCATCCTTCTCTCCTTGCCAAATTCAATATCCATTAAGATTTGTTGTCAATTAACTTTGTACACAGAAGTCCAACTCTATACAAAGTAAAGATTTCAATAATTTTTACACATCCACACAAAACTGTTTGAGAACTAATTTTACAGTTGACACTCATAACACAATTCACTGAGGACAGAGGTCTTGTATGGAAAGTTAGTGCACAGTGACTCTTGCTGTTAATTTAACAATTAGCACTCTTATGTATGATGTCAGTGATCACCCGAGGATCTTGACATGAGCAGCCTAGGCTATGGAAGCATTCTGAGTTCAAGCATTTTGAGGACAAGGCCATAAGCAAAATGGAAGTTCTCTCCTCACTTTAGTGGAGTACATCCTCCTTTGTTGGCCACTTCTTTCTGCTGGGGTCTCACTCACAGAGATCCTTCATGTAGAACAATTTTTTTCCAAAGTGTTTTGGCTTTCCATGTCTGAGATGTTCTCATGGACTTTTCAGCCTGACCAGGAATCCTTAAATGCTTATTCTGAGGTCAGAGTGCTACTTAAAGCAATTGCCATTCTATGAGTCTGCTGTATGGACTGCTTCCCATGTTGGGACATTCTCTCCTTTTTAATTCTTTCTATTATTATTACCAGGCACTTGATCATATTTATTTGATCACTGTAACATTTAATCCCATCTATATGTTCACTTTAACACTTAATATGATCACTTTAACAAGTAAGATGGCATTTTTACCATCAAGTTTAATGAGATTTGGAGTCCCATGATAAATTTTTAAACTGTACCCTTAGAAGCAAGTTTATAGGAATGTATGCAGAACTACATAGTTTCATAGTTACAAACTTCCTCTTCTCTTTCCCACTCTTACTTTTACTGACATCTATTTTCAACTGACTTTATACACATATGATTAACTCTATGTTAATTAAAGAGTTCAACAAATAGTATTAAGAAAACAAACAAATAAACAAACAAAAAAACCAAAATTGTTCCTTGACAGTCAAAATAAGGGCAGCTCAAGTCACCCACTCTCAAAGTGTCAATTTCACTTCCACAGATTTTGTTTAAGTGCTCTATTAGTTCTCATAGATCAGAGAGAACATATGTTATTTGTCCTTTTGGGACTGGCTTATTTCACTAAGTATGATGCTTTCCAGATTCCTCCATTTTGTTGCAAATGACCAAATTTCATTTTTTAATTCTGTGTAGCATTCCATAGTGTACATATCCCATAATTTCTTTATCCAATCTTTGGTTGATGGGCATCTATTTGGGTTGATTCCATGTCATAGCTATTGTGAATTGAGTTGCAATAAACATTGAGGTGCAGATAACTTTTGTTTACTGCCTTCATTTCCCATGAGTAAATTCCCAGGAGTGGGATGGCTGGGTCATATGGTAAGTCTATATTCAGATTTTTGAGGTATCTTCATGCTGTCTCTCATAATGGCTTTACCAGTTTAAATTCCCACCAACAGTGTATTAGAGTACCTTTTTCCCCAAACCCTCATCAGCATTTGTTGATTTCTTTATGAGGGCCACTTTAACCAGGGTGAGGTGAAACCTCATTATTTATTTATTTATTTATGCCAGGCAAAGTTAGACAGACAGAGAGAGAGAGAGAGAGAGAGTTATAGACAGAGAGAGAGACAGAGAAAAAAGGTCTTCCTTCCGTTGGTTCACTCCCCTAATGGCTGCTAAGGATGGTGTTGTGCCAATCCAAAGCCAGGAGCCGGGTACTTTCTACCGGTCTCCCATGTGGGTGCAGGGACCCAAGCACTTGGGCCACAGCAGAGAGCTGGACTGGAAGAAGAGCAACCAGGTCCAGTATCCAGCGCCCCAACCGGGACTAGAATCCTAGGTGCCAGCACCGCAAGCAGAGGATTAGCCAAGTGAGCCATGGCACCAGCAATTCTGGGACTTTAAATGATGACTTAATTTTTCACTCATTTGTATTCTGCCTATGAATGTGAGACATGTAAACTACCTCTCCATCAAAAAGGTGGAAAACCTTAGGGCAAATTGATTCTTTATCTGTTGGTAAATATGCAAAAGTAAAATACACAGACTATATAGATGTGCTTGAATGACTTTTAATTGAATAAAATAGATGACATTACTAAAGACAAGAATTATTTTTCTGTTGCTATCACCCACTCCACAGTTAATATTCTTCAACAGTTAACATAGATGGGAGAAATATCACCAAGATACTCTGTTATTCTCTGAAGAAATGGACAATATGATTTTAATGGAAAAATCCAAGAAAAATAATTTTTCTCTATTTTAGTTTTTGCTAGTAGTCATTCATATACTGAATCTATAATTTATAGGACTGTTTTATACAGACTTAAAGTATTGAAATTACCTATTAAAATTTCAAAATGTTTTCAAGTTCAAGATGACCTTGCAAAATCACTGAACACAATTCCTTTGTGCAATATAAACTACATATGTTACACAGATTATAAAATTTGTGTTTGTAGTGAAACAATAAAAGTAAATACATTTTTATATGAAAATATTTGAAGTATTTTTCTCTTTTTGTCTGCTACAACCTGCTATGTGAATTGTTTTTCTATAGGTAAATAAAATTACGTTGGATTTATATGAATTAAGCAATAATCTCTAATTTTGTTTAGATTTATTTATTTGAAGGCCAGAGTTACAGAGAGAGAGAGAGGGAGAGACAGAAAAAAAGAGAAAGGCAGAGATTTTCCATATGCTGGTTCACTACCCAAATGGCCACAACAACCTGGGATGAGCCAGGCCAAAGCCAAGAGCCAATATCACCATCCCTGTTTCCCAATTGGCAGGACTCCAGATATTTGAGCCATTTTACACTGACTTTCCAGTTGCATTAGCTGGAAGCTGGATCAGAAGCAAGTGGCCATGACTCAAACTGGCATTCTGGGTAAGCAATGCCAGTGTTGTTAGCAGTGGCTGAACCCATTGTGTTAGTAAAATTTCGCGGTCTTATCTGTGGCATATTCTAAGCCCTGATGCCATCTGAGGCTCTGGCCCCTCCTGCCACCTTGCACAGTAAGCTTCAGTCCTAAGCCCAGCCTGACTCACTAGATGTCAGGTAACTAAAAGACCCAACCAGCAGCATCAGCTCCTCCCCACCCTAACAGGATCCTGTGCTCCCACTTCCTTACTTCCTGCAAGTATAAGAGGGCTTGCTTCCCACACACTTGCCCCCTCTCTCTCTTGCTCTCATCCTCTCTCTCCAGCCTGTCCAGTTTCTCCCACCAGACAATAAACCTTTCCTTTAACTCTGGTGTTTGGTGTGTTTTGTGGTGGCCTTTCACATTGTGTCACAACCCTGGTCCCATTATCTATAATTCTAAAAACTTACGATATTGTTCTTGTTAAATTGCAAAACTGCTATTTTCAGTGCTATCCAAAGATATCATTGACTTGCAAATGTGGGTTGTAGGTGCAACTTTGTTGCAAACGTAAAGGAGATTTAAATCATCAATGAAATGATAACCAAAATATCAAAATATTAGGCAATTTGATCTATAAAGCATCATATGAAAATAGAAATAATGGTTTTCCTTTGGTTTCTGTTTAAAAACTATACTTTCAACAGCCACTTATTTGTTAAATATATGTTTCTAATGTGTATCATAAAAGTCTTTTAGTACTGTGGACAAATTAATTAGCAAACACACACACACAGACACATACCCTTGCCTTCAAGTCATCTACATTCTAATAGAAAAATATAATGCATGATAAGAAATAAAATAAGGAAATTGTATTATTAGGAATGATAAATGTGACTTTAAAAAGGGAAAATATAACTGGATAGGGGAGATTAAGAATTCTAAGGTAGAGAGAGGTAGATCAAGGTAAAGAAGGAAAAAAAATGAAAAACTGTAATATAATGAAATTTGTAGACAACAAAATTTGAAAGACCATATTCTAATTGACATACAAATATGTAAAATTATAAACACCCATATTTATTAAATATTTCACTTTCTTTAATGTCCTTTATCACCCATAGTGCTCCAAATCAAGTTCAATTTCAAAGTATTTTTGTGAGCCTGAAATGTTGCCTTTGGAGTAATATCTCTGAAGTGCTTCCTCAGTGAGTAATCTTTTCTCAAGTTATTGCAACAAAATCTATTCTTATATTTTTCAAATTAAATTCACATAACTGAATGACTCTTTAAATATTAGTGTCCTGGATTTTAACTATATTTGAAAATCAACATTTCAAAATGTTCTATCTAGGCAAATTTTAGGTGACCTAAGAGGAAAACACCTTTGAAGAACTTGAATTTTAAGTAATGGAAATCAGTTACCAACAAGAGGAGAAATGAAGGTTAAAAAGCATAAATCATTAATGTATCAGGTCACATTCTCAAAGGTGACTCAATCTCTCCCTAAGCAATCAGTCATGCATTTATAACATGTGAGAAAAGCAATCAAATGTATACCACATGAAAATTAAATGAATAGCATCATGACTTTATCAAAATTAATTAGAAATAAAATTAAATGGTATGAATATTAAATTAAAATCAAATAATTGCAAATTGTTTTTCCTTAAGAATGAGACTTGGCAAATAAAAGTAATTAAACATTTCTGCAAGAAGATACACAAATAGGAAAGAAACTACATCTAATAATGATTGTAATAACTTTCAATAATAATTTTAAGTGAAAATTAACAACACAGAGCCAAGGAGCAGGCTGGAGAAAACCCTCAGGGGCAGGCTCATTTATTCCTTCACTTACATACTTATTTATTATTTATGACACTTCAGGCAATATTTTAGTTTCTGGTCATAAAAAATTATGAGGGCAGAGGGAAGTCTCCCTGTTGTGGTTAAGGATTTTATTCTTTGAGTGCTAATATCATAGGCAGTCCCTTTCAGTTCACACAAGGTTGAGTAACCTGATCCAGCACAGACTCCCTTTGTTTTTAATCTTCTGGAATTCTTGAAGCATAAATGTCTTTATTTTGAAAATAGCTGTGCTGGCTGATCATAGGTAACACCTGACACTAATTGCAGACAGTGCATCTTGGGAATCCGTGAAGGCATCACATCATATTCACCTGGAACTGTGAGGAACTGCTACCTCCAAGCTATCCTCCGATGATGGTCTGACAGGTGCGTGAAATCAGTGCCTAGACCAATAAGGAAACAGGAATTTGCTTCTCAATGCATGTCAGCTTCTTAAGTCCGTTGCTTCTTTCTCTTTATTTAGTCAGTATCTATCCACTACCACTGTCTTTACCTGCCCTCTATCAGCTGGGAATGAAAGGACCTTTACATATAACATTTACTACTTCCTGCTCTGGGGCACTTATTGAGGCTGTCAAGGCTGACCAGATACCAAGCTTCTGCAGAAACCTGGTTTGGTATCTTAGCATATCAAAGGATGCCACTTTCAAAAGCAAACGTGGGGCCTTCGCTGTGGCATGGCGGGTAAAGCCGCCACCTGCAGTCCTGGCAAGTTCCAGTTCCAGCTGCAAGTTCAAGTTCCAGCTGCTCCACTTCCTACCTAGCTCTCTGCTATGGCCTGGGAAAGCAGTAGAACATGGCCCAAGTCCTTGGGCCCCTGCTCCCGCATGGGAGACCCGGAAGAAACTCCTGGCTCCTGCCTTCAGATTGGCGCAGCTCCGACCATTGCAGCCATCTGGGGAGTGAACCAGCGGATGGAAGACCTCTCTCTCTCCCTGCCTCTCCTTTTCTCTCTGTGTATCTCTGACTTTCAAATAAAATAAATAAATCTTAAAAAAAAAAAAAAACAGATGTGTGCTGCCTAGTGTACCTGGAGTGATTTATGGGCTCTGGCACCTTCCAAGTCCTGCCTGACATAAATAAGAACTGATGGCTACCAGAAATTTGTGAGCTTCTTTTTGGCCAGTGGTCAAGGAGAATTAAACTTAACCCAAGACCCAGGCCTTCTGAAGACTTCATGATATATTTTACAATTAAATATAGAGTTTAGATAGAACTCTGTCTTGTTTGATCAAATGAAGAGGTTTTAGAAATTCAGGAAGAAATGCGTCTTACTGTCCACCATAGTTTGTTGATTATGTGATAAAATAATTTTATTTATTTTACTGAAACATATAGCCTGAATGGTTACCATTTGTTACAGAGGATACATTTTAGGAAAACAGGTATATACTATGTAAAATAAAAACACACAAACTGATGTTAGGGTGCTATATGAGAATAATATCTTGCAAGGGTATAATGAAACTAAACACACACACACACACAAACATAAACAATCAGCTTGGACTTCACCCACATAGGTATTATGATTGTTAAGTTGATGACTTTATGAACCAAATTTTCTTTTCCCCTTTCTATAGCGCTTTGATGTAATGACATTGCTTTTTATTTAGAAAAGGGCATTTGCTTCAAAAGAAGCTATAAGACTTATGAATTCCAGGTTTATTGAAAAAAATATTTCATTTTGAAAGGTTGCAAAAGCTTTTCAAATTTGAAATTTTTAAGAAAAAAGACTGGTTTGGGCCAGCGCTGTGGCACAGTGGGTTAAAGCCCTGACCTGAAGCGCTGGCATCCCATATGGGTGCTGTTTTAGTTCCAGCTGCTCCTCTTCTGATCCAGCTCTCTGCTATGGCCTGGAAAAGCAGTAGAAGATGGGCCAGGTCCTTGGGCCTCTGCACCCATATGTTGAGACCCAAAAGAAGCTCCTGGCTCCTGGCTTTGGATCTGCGCAGCTCCTGCCACTGTGGCTATCTGGAGAGTGAACCAGTGGATGGAAGACACCTCTCTCTCTGTCTCTACCTCTCTCTGTAACTCTTTCAAATAAATAAAATTTTAAAAAGACTGTTTAATAAATGGGAAAGGCATTTATCATTTGTTCATTTATTTATTCTTCCCTGAAATATATACAAAAAATTCCTTTCTCTTTTGGCTTGTTGCATAATGAATTGTCCTTCTACACTTTGACTATTTGTAATATATTTGTTGAAAAATGACATAAATAACATTAGATTAAGATTCTAGTATAATAACCCACCCATAGAAATTATATGAGAGGGAGAGAGTAGTACTTTATATCCTTCTTCATAAGATAAACACTCATGAATATTTCTTATTAAGCTAACTTACAAAAGTATATTAAATACAATGTATCATAAAAACACATACAACCAGAATGGATTCCATCTCAAAATTCATGAAGTACATGAAGTATCTAAATATTCGCTGGTATAAGTAGATATCCTACATTTCTTCTCTTCTTCTTTACTGACTATATATTGCAATGAAAGTATTTCTGTATTTCTGGAAATGTTTCAAAAATAGAAACCTCTCCCTCTCACTAGATTAAATCTATGATCTGATATTATTGGCATCATGATTTAGCAGAATTTATTTGAATATCTACATATGTCATTTTCTAACATTTAATTTTATTTTCATTTGAATTTCTGTAATAATAATTCATTTGAATTGTCCAACGGTCAGTTAAATGTGGTTCTCAATTATAATTAGCCATATATATTAACCTTGATTTTGAGGATGCTGTATAAAGACTGTGAATCTGAGAATAACTTGTTCAGTGTTTGAACTAGCCAAGAAGGAAAGCTAGTAGTAGATCAAACTAAGAAATCTACCAGCCTATCACTGCCTGAAGTCGAAAATTATTACATAGCTCCTTTAAATTTCTTGGTCAACATTTAAGAATCTGGGAGTCACCATTCTATTGTAACATTAAGTAAAAGTCAACAATACTTCACTTAGATCTGAAAAAAAGATGAGGTCACATAGCAAACCACTGCCTCCTAACCTGGAGAGATGAACAGGCAAATGTAGAGAACCTTGGCTTCCTGTAGCAGAAACTCTCAAACAAATCCTTCCTGGGAACAAGTGCTGAGTTAGGGAAACCTGAACTGTAACATTAATGACTGAAGGCTCACTATTCCCAGACATAAGCTCCAGCTCAATCTAGTTGTTAGGACCCGTCACCTCCCTGAGTTACTTCCAGGAATTCTGTCAGATACTCACGGGGAATACTGAAGAAGAATCCCCTGGAGCTTCCAGGAGGGAAGGGGGAAAGGAACCATTTTGAAATCTTCCACAGCATCTTCATAACAAAGTAGCTTAGGAGGAGTTATTTAACAGAGCCCGACCTGCTGGGATTCACTGAAATCTGACATAGGAAAACAGTAAATAACCAACTGCAGCCCAATCTACCATCCTGTCCCACTGACAGAGGAACAGTGAGGAGCATATGCTAAGTCCACAGCTCAATGGGGCAGGTGCACTAGAACACTGAACACTGTGGCCTGCCCTGCCCCCATCCCCATCCAGAACCACATGACTGACAGTTAATCAATAACAGGTCCTCACAGAGCACGCTAAGTCTGACTGTGAAGGAAAAATTGTCAGACATACTAAAAAGCAAAAAACACAGTGAGAAAGAGAGAGTGAGCGAGAGCAAGTGCATCAAATCAGAATTGGATATGGCAGAGATGTTGGAATGATCAGACTTGAGAACTAAAAGACAATGATTAAATGCTTCAGGTTCCAGTTGAATAAGTAGAAGGCCAAAATAGAAACAAAAAGGACAACAAATAGAAAACAATAACAACTGTGGAGTATTAACACAACTGTGCCAATTAGCATGTTGAATGTCAGTGGTCTAAACACATCAATTAAAAGACTGGTGATCGAAGAGATCCTATTATTTTCTGCCTACAAAAAATTCACTTTAAATATAAACACATACAAGTGAAGGTAAAAGAATAGAGAAAAATATATTAAAGTAAAGTTAATCAAAAGAAAGCAAAAGTAGCTTCATTTATTTAAGACAGAGCAGGGATCGGTGCTGTGGTGCAGAGTGTTAATGCCCCAGCTTGAAGCGCCGGCATCCTATATGGGCACCGGTTCAAGATCTGGCTGCTCCACTTCCGATCCAGCTCTCTGCTGCGGCTTGGGAAAGCAAGAGAAGATGGCCCAGGTCCTTGGGCCCCTGCACCCACATGAGAGACCAGGAGAAGCACCTGCCTCCTGGCTTCAGATTGGTGCAGCTCTGGCCATTGAGGCCAACTGGGAAGTGAACCAGTGGATGGAAAACCTCTCTCTTTCTCTGACTCTCCTTTCTCTGTGTAACTCTGACTTTCAAATAAATAAATCTTTAAAAAAAAAAAGAGCAGAATTCAGAGCAGGAAATTTATCAGTAATAATAAGGCTATATAATAATAAAGGGGTCATTTATCCAAGAAGATAACTATCCTTAGTGTGTCAGCAACCTCTTTCTTTGTCTCCTCCAAAACTTACGTTGAAATTTCAAACCCATAATGAGATATGAAGAGGTTATCAGGGCTCTGACCTCCTAATTAGATTAATCATTCTTGTAAATGAGATTAATGGTCAGAGGACTATCTCAAGAATGAGTATGCTCTTAAAGTCAATTTGCCCAGGTCTCTGTGATGCTCTGTCCTACCTTGGGACAATAGCAAGGAGAGCACCAGATGTGGTCTCTTGACCTAGGACTAGAACTACGAGCCAAAATGAAACTCTTTGCTTTACAACTTACACCATATGAGTCACTGTGATATATGCAACAGAAAATGGACTAAACAATACCCAACAACAGAATATCAAAATACCTGATGGAAAAGATAATAGAACTTCAAGGAAAAATAGATGAGTTAACTATTATAGTTTGAGACTTAAAAAACCCCTCCATTAAAAATATACAGCAGGGGCTGGGGTTGTGGCATACCAGGAAAAGCCACTGCCTGCAGTGCCGGCATCCCATATGGGTGCCAGTTCATGTCCTGGCTGCTCCACTTTCCATCCAGCTCTCTGTTATGGCCTAGGAAAGCAGTAGAGGATGGCTCAAGTCCTTGGGCCCCTGCACCCATGTGGGAGACCCAGACGAAGCATTAAAAGAAACATAGGCTGTTCAGCAAATGGTGCATACACATCTAGACATCCACAGGCAAACACTGAACCTGACACTTACCTTGTACTCTTGACAAAATGAAATAAAAATTATCACATATTGTAAAGTAAATTTTAAAATTATAAACTTCTAGATCATAAAGTATAATAAAATCGAGATTTACTTGGGTGTGTTAATGACTTCTTAGCTGCAACAGAAAGCCATCATCCATGAAATGATAAGTGAACTTAATCAACATTAGAAAATTATTCCCCTGTGAAAGACACTGTTAAAAGTATGAGAAAAGAAGCCACAAACTTAGAGAAAAATTTGTAGAAGAGCTGCCTGATAAATCACTGTTATGAAAAATACAGGAAGAACTCTAAAAATTCAACAGAACACCACCAATATGATCTAAAACATATCATAAGACACCTCACCAAAGAAGATACAATTATGTTAAATAAATTTATTGAAAGATGCTCCGCATGATGTGTCATCAATAAAATGCATTAAAATAATTTACTACTGCAACTTTCTATAATTGTCAAAACTCAAAACACTGGCAACATCAAATGCTGACAAGGACATGGGGCAATACAAACTCTAATATATTGCTGATAAAATGTGAAATGACACAGAAACTTTAGAAAAGTGTAGCACTTTGTCTTTCAAATAAATACATATATATGAAAAATTTTTTAAAAGTTCAAAAACAAATATCATAGTAAAATTATGCACTTATGAGCCAAAAATCAATTTGCTTTATGAGCTTTGTAAAAGTTCTTTTTCTCTGAATCAATCTAAAAGGTCTTGGCATCTGTGAAAAGTGTAATACCACAATGTATGCATTATCAAAATTAAATTCAAAAGTTATTGAAGCAGACTTATGACTACATACATAGATATTGTCAAATTACTCTTTTTATGTGATGATGATGTTTATTAAGACCCACAGATTAGAAATTTAAAACTCAACTTGTTAATACTGTAAAATGTAAGTTCTGCCAAATTTTATTGCTTATTTTTTCTAATCTCTCAAAATTATAGTAAAAATTTATTCTTGATTTCTGTCTTTAAAGGTTATACTTTTTTTTTTTAATTTGACAGAGAGAGTTAGACAATGAGAGAGAAGCCATTCAATAGAAAGTTTCACTGTGCAAATTGTTCTTTTAGTTTTATCTTTA
The DNA here is from genome assembly GCA_949820135.1 of Sylvilagus floridanus. Classification (NCBI taxonomy): domain Eukaryota; kingdom Metazoa; phylum Chordata; class Mammalia; order Lagomorpha; family Leporidae; genus Sylvilagus; species Sylvilagus floridanus. The sequence goes on along the minus strand of OX463225.1, from coordinate 93,857,877 downwards.
TCAAGCCTCTGTTTATTTAACTAATCTGTGTCTCCCTGTTTGCCATAGATAGTTGTTTAATACTTCACTGCTACACAATTTTCCCAACTTTAATTCATACTGCATGATCATATTAACACTTTGCTCTAGGTTCTAAGACTTTCCAGACTTGAATTAGTACAGTAAAAATACGTGAGCTAACCTGTTTGCTTATTACCTTGGTGGATATTAGATAAGCTTTCCAGATTTTCACAGCTCCAGAGATTCTGATATATTATTGAGAGGCAAGTGTTCCTCACATGTAGAAAAGATGAAAAACGACTCCTCTTATGTGAAATACTTCTTAGGAGAGGATCTCAACATGAGGTAGCATGATCATCTTACTTTTTCATATTCCTCAGAAATTCATGGTTTCTAAGTCCACTCTGGTATCCGGTAGGTATATACACATAATAACAGTGTTTGAAGTCCATAAGCATCATTGACTTTACAGAAGAAATAAGTAGGTGTGACCCGATATATCTTATGTTTGCCTGGCTGGCTTACATCAATCAAGTGTATGAGAAATACCTCTCCAATTGCAGTAACAAAGCCAAAGATATTTGCTTTTCCTAGCTAAAAATCCTGTATTTTATCACCTTATTTTAATTTTCAGTTAAACTATGAAAAACCAAATATAAAAATAAAATCATCAGTAATTTTTATTTAGCTTTAAAGTTTAAATTAGATCAAATGGTAATATAAGTCTGTTATATAAATTTTGCTTCTAAAATATTATTTTTTATTAAAATTTTTAAAAGTGCTAACTTTATTTATACCTATATAAAGAGGTCAGTTGTCAGGGTAAATAGAAGAAATAGTATGTAATCTGATATATCATTCTCTAGTTCCCTCTGAAGATTATCATTTAAATTTATTACATTTTGAAGCCAAATGTGAATAGCAATTCTTAGAAAGGATGAAAGGAAAATAACATCTTTACTATCTTATTTATGACAGTATTTAGAAATGTATGTTATACTGATGAGCATTGGGTATAAATGCCTTTAGACTAAGATGACGAAAAATACTTTGGACAATTGTCATGATGATGGTAATGAAGACAATAACAAAGATAAAAATCATCTCTTGATGTGCCCTTTGCTTTTTTTCCAAAAATGCATCAATATTTAATGAAGGCTCATTGTGAAAATGTGATTTTGTACCTTGTGCACAGTCTTTGACCTACAAGTATCTTTTACAAAGCAGCTTAAAGATATCATTTTGATAGGCAGTGATAATCACTTGTTCTCACAAGACAGACAATGTTTATTCTTTCTCTTCGAGTAGCTTTCTTACAGGAAAAGGTTGATAAACTATAATCCCAAAGATATGAAAGAAAAAACACAAGCTTTGACATATCAGACTCTCCTAAGCATAGCTACCACTGATGATATTGGGAATTTTAAAAGGCTTAGGACTTTCTGTAAAACAGCTTTATATATCAGATGGAATTCAACTTACAAGATAACACAATATATACCAATTTGAAATGAACAGAAAAGTTAAAATAATCTTTCTTTGGCAGGCATTTCTAGTTGGGTCATTTATAACATAAATTATAACTCTGCTAAATGTAGTATTTCAGCTTATAAAATCAGCTAAATTTAGCCTAAGAAAGTGATTGTTTTATATAGTTTGGTCTTTATGTAGCAAACTGCAACCTAATTTATTCCATAAAGAGTCTGAACACCTATTTAAGATTGTGCCTTTGTTAAGAATATCTTGAGTTTTAGTCACTCACACTAACCAAGATTCTGTCAAGCTAGATTCAAATAAAGCAAATGCTAAGATTTGTTTTTGTTTTTGCTGTTAAGACTATTTAATTGAAAGTCCAATTTACAGAGTGAGAGAAGGAGAAACAGAGATCTTCCATTTCCTCATTCACTCCCTAGAAGCTGCAATGGTGGGGGTTGGGCCAGGACTAAGCCTGGAGACCAGCTTAAGCCTGGAGCTAGGAGCCAGGAGTTTCATACAGTTCTCTCACATGGAATGCAGTGGCCCAAGTACTTGGGCCATTTTCTGCTGCTTTCCTAGGTTTATTAGGAAGGAGTTGGGCTGAAAGTGGAGCTGTTCAGATTGGATCTGGCAATCAAATGAGATACTGGTGTGGAGTAACTTAACCTGCTGTGCCATAACACTAGACCTCAAATGCCAGATTTTAACTAATTAATCCTTTCTCTGCCTCATTTTTGTTTTCTGTAGGCTGTTACTTTTTTTTTTTTGGTCTATAAATGCTATCCAGTCACATGTTAGCCTTGGAGTCTTATAGAATCTTATCTTTGTTATTGGGGATGCCACATTAGTCAATCATTCTTTGCTCAATTAAACACTGTTAAATTAATTTGTCTGAAGTTTTTCTTTTCAGACTTAGAAGGGCATTTATTTCCTGGTGCCCTTCCTGTTTCTCTAATTTAAACAAATTTTGAATCCACTCTAATGAAACAGGACTTTTTTCCTGATCACTCTGGTCATTTCTTGTCACATTTGCATTAGTATTTTGATAACTTGATGGCAAAATGCAATTCCTTAACTTTTTACAAAGACAATGAGATTTTCAAGGAGAATCTATGATTATTTTAATTAAAAGCTTTTTTCCTTGAAAGTTAAAACAACTTTAGCCTAACATCATCCGTTAAACACATTAACTCATCACAGCAAAATGCAATAGTAGCCTTGAGCCTGCATTACAAATTACATATTTAATGTATCTTTAATCATTCACAATGGATTTCCTGATTAACTAATATTGCTAAATACTTGGCATTGCATACATATATCATTAACAAGATGAAAAACTTAGGTTAATTCTGTTTTATAAGCACATCAACTCTTGCCAAATGTCTTCTACCAATCAACCTTGACCTTAAGTTAGAAAAGTATTTTTATATTTGACCTGTTAAAAATAAGGACATCCAAGTTTCAGGGAAATGAATTTAAATAAGCCTAAATTAAAATAACTCTGATAGATGTTCGCTGTAACCCCCAAAGTTATTTGCATACCAGGTAAAGATTTATTGTTTGTTTTTGAATTTGAATATTCTGGATAATCAATTTATTTGGACTGCATTACTTACTATAAAAAAAGAAAATTATGATGAAAACAACATTGAAAGAGCTTTTCAGGATGGAATTGGGAAGCCATTAGGAAGCAGGAGTGCAAGTCTTCAGCTGCTGCCTTGGAATGTGAATTTTGGTTATCTATACTCTTTTCAATGGAGATTTTTGGAACAGGTCATTTCACTGTGCCCAGAGACTAAAGCAGGATATCAACATGTTGTTGGATTCCTATTTAATGGACATTTGAACTAAGTATATGCATTCCTTTCTTAATCTTTCATTGGTTTTTCACACAGCCCTGTGAAACACTACCCATATTTCCTCAATTTCTATAGATGTTTTACAAAGGAATTTTTGCCTCTTTCTACTACCATCCCATTGTTGGGGAAATGGAGTTAGTCAGGTTCTTTTGCTGTCATGGCACCCAGCATGCCCAAAAACTGATAAAGCCCAGAAACTGATACAGCTCTGCTGTGTGACTCCTGGGCTGCCTACCACTGATGTCTGTGAAGCACATGTAAGAAACTGAATGCAGAGCGGCTCGTGGACCTCTTTGCTGCAGCTGGTCAACCTCCGCAAGCAAGCAGTTGTGTTTCCTTTGTATTCTCAGGCACAGCTGTGAGAATAAAGAAGTATGAATTCCCGAAAGACTCTAAAATTGTTCTTTGGCTTTTTGGAATCTACATCTGTTCTTCCTGGAGCTAAGCTACAGATTCCACATCTGACATGGTTGACAGGATTCAAATCAGGCCAATATGGAGCCTTTTGTCTCCTTGGAGGGTAGGTTTAAGGAGTAAGTGCCTCCAGTGTTCTGCCAGAGGACATGTGACCTCCGACCAGGTGGTGGCATCCTGTGGTGGTGGTCCTGATGTTGTCCCTCCCCTGCCTCCAGACAAGAGGAAATAGGTGGATGGGAATCCCCAAACCTTGGCAAGGGCTTTCCATGGCTTGGAGGACAGACTACTGGAAGAACATCAGGCTGATGCTGGTTGGATAGCATGGATGTCCCATATGGCATTGAAGCAGCAACATGAAGGCACAATTGCCAGTGACACCCTGGTATGAGAACTGCAGTGTGTGAAAGAATGGAACGAGACTTGGACGGGCCATGGCTGCTGCTTGAATTGCTTGGCAGGGTGTCAACCGCTCTCTCCCCTTCCCAGGAGTGGGCTTGAGTAGATGAATCGTCCACTAGTGTAGGGAAGGCATTGCATGTGTTTGGAAATATGGCCGAAGAGGGAGACACCCAGACAGCAACAGGAGCCACAGAGTGGGTCTTCCTAACTGCCTTGTGGGCAGAAAGCAATGCCAGATTTCTGCCGACTAAGATCCAAAAGTGGGACCTGCTTGTTGCCTTAGAGGAGGCATCACAGAGATGCCTGGAGGATGGTTAATGTCGTGGGGTGGGTCCTTCTCAAAGCCTGTGGGCAGACGATAATACTGAGTTGCAGGTAGAAATCAGAAAATCAGAGCTTGCAGCACACCTCAAACAGTGAAAGATCATTCCCTTGTAACCTGTGACACTCTTGCAGACAAGAATTTGTAAGATTGTTCAGATACTGGAGCATGCTTTTTCCTGCATTTGGCATGCAAGAAAATTGGATGATTATGTATTGGCCCTTGTGGAGCTTAGCCATTTGGCAAGACTTGTGGAAGACAAAGCTATGCATTGTTGCTTGCTCCCATGGTCCTTGAGCCACACAAACAGATCACCTGGCAGCCACCAGGGAAGATACAGAAAGCCAATGATTCTTGGTTTGCTTTGCTGTCACCTCGAGGTTTAAGATCAGTGCATGATCTGAAGGTAGCACAATGGAGGAAGCCACTTGGTGTCAAGTGGTCAAGCATGGTGGCTATTAATGACCTCATGGACTAAACACATACCTTTGCAATGATGACAACTGATGGGTTTGTTGGGTGTGCACTGAGTTGCCTCTCAGCTTTGCAGTTGTGCTGCCTTGGAAGGTATATGCAGCAGTTGATCTTATTTGAAGTAATGTGCACTGGACTTGGTTATGAATCTACACTTGGAATAATGCCCAGAGGAGAATAATAAAATTTGGCCAGGGTTGGGGTATTCTGGGGTCAGGCTGGATTTCTGGAGAGGTGGTAAAGCCACCTTCCCATATGCTCACTGGGATCCTCTCCAAGGCTGATGGGTATTCATAACAAACAGAAGAGAAACAGCCTTGCTCATTGCATTTGGTGTTACATGCTCTTTTATACTGTGTTGCTACAGATTGTATTGCTGTTGTAGCCTTTGGATACAATGTTCCGTACTCCATGGGCACTCCTCATACAAGGACCTCCTGAAAGATAATGTACATGTAGATTGTGAGGGGAGGAACCCTGAAGGAGTGAAGTACTAGGGAACTAGGGTTAATCTGGCTCTTTCACGGTCATGGCTCCCAGCAGACCTGAAAACTTACAAGTTTTCTGTTAGCAGGACCAGAAGGCTGAGTGATATATTCTGTTAGTCACCAGATCCACACATACAGTTCTGCTATGGAACTTCTTGGTTGCCTGCCACTGTTGTCCTTAAAACATATAAGAAACTGAGGACAGAACTGGGTGGGAACCTCTTTGCTGTGGCTCACTGGCCAACACGAACATATGGCTGTTTCCTGTGTAATTTTACACACTGCTTTGGGAATAAGGAGGCATGAATCCTCATAAGGCTTTGTAGTTATTCTTGGCCTGTCTGGATCCAAATCTGTTCCTCCTGGAGCTGAGCTCCAGATCCTACACCCAAGTAAACTCGTAAATATTTACAGAGCATTTGATGTGTTTCAGGCAATGAGATAGACTCTGGAGAGAGAGAAATAATGTTATATTATCTATGATTCCAAATTACACTGGAGAACTGAAATTTTCTTTTTTAAAAATTTAGAAATGTTAGAATCAGCCTTTTAAAAACACAACATACAGGGGCCGGCCCTGTGGCATAGTGGTCTTAGCCTCCACCTGCAGTGCCAGCATCCCATATGGGTACCAGTTCGAGTCCTGGCTGCTCTTCTTCTAATCCAGCTCTTTGTTGTGGCCTGGGAAAGCAATGGGATACGGCCCAAGTGCTTGGGTCCCTGCACCTGCGTGGATGATCGGGAAGAAGCTGCTGGTTCCTAGTTTTCGACTGACCCAGCTCTTGCTGTGATGGCTGTTTAGGGAGTGAACCAGTGAATAGAAGTTCTCTCCTTCTCTCTGTCCCTCCTGTTCTGTGTCTGTAACTCTGCCTCTTAAATAAATAAATCTTGAAGAAAAAAAATATAACATGCTAGGACAAATCAAATTTTAAGAGTTTTCTGTGACCCAAAGAGGGAGATCCTGCTCTAGTCACCCAGAAAACAGAATCAGGCCTCTGATGATAATAGGCTTTGTAATATGAGACCATGACTTTGGTAAGATGATGGAGGTTTTTTCAGTTTGTCAAAGCAGAATTAATCTATCAGTGGCACAAAATACTTTGAGGCCAATGGTTGCTCATTTGCAATTTATGTACCAAGAAATAAGAATTAAAGTGTTTAATAGTCAATATTAACTAGTCAACAAAACTAGAAAGTTAATTTGGTAACAATGTGAATAATTAGATATAGTGAAATAATAATCTAAGTATGTAAAATAACATGACTGTGTGCATAATTGGAATTATCACATAGTTTATAATTGATGTCTGTAAATACTTTGCCTTCAATTGCTTACAACTTTAACACAGCGCTTCTTTATTGTTTATCTGTCCACATTCATCTACTACCTAATGTTAGATATAACTGCAGGAATAACAGAAATTCTTGGAAGGATTTCACAAATACCATTAGCATCCAACATAACTGATATACTTTCATTACAAGCATTGTGTAACAAGATGAAAGTTTACTCTAAAAATATATATGTATATATATTTACCATATACACTTAACATGTAAATAAATATTATGGATAAAGAATATTCACACCTAACATTTATTGGAAATATATTTAGTTTATCAGTATATACATGTTTGCAACTACCTGCAAAATATGTATTATGTACTAATTATGACATATATATTTCAAGAGTCATTTAGATACCCATTAAGAGATAGAGGAACTCTGCCTGTCAAAAAAAAATAAAGAGATAGAGGAGGAGGTTGGATAACAATTACAAACTCAGAATTAGCCAGAAGATATAAGTTTCTACTGTTACATAATTTAGGGAGTGACTACAGTGTACAATATTCTATTCAATAGATAAATGATAAAAGATAACGCAATGATACAAAGGTAAATGTTAGTCATTCTGATTTGATCAGTACTCATTGTATACAGGTACTGACATGTCACACTATAACTCATACAAATGTAAAGTTATTGTTAATCAAAAAGTTTAAATGTTTTAAAAAGTAACTTTTAAAAAATTGTGTATTTCTTAAAGGGTTCTTGGTGAACACTTATCAACATTATACCAATTTCAGTGAAGCATTTCTTGAGCTTTCTTGGGCATCTGGATGAAATAGAAAAATCAAATAATCACCCTATGTGCTATATAAGGATTTATCTGGCTACTGGTAGCACTACAAAAATATGTCCAATGTCTTTGAAATCAATGATGTGCTTTGTGGTGTTTCACTAGATAATGTGGGTGCAAGAAATTTCATGTTGCTTGTAGGGAGAAAAAACATTGCTGATTTTTTTAGAGGTCTAGCATGAATAACATATAATCTTCCACTTGGCATATGCTAGATGCTTTTCAAGTATCAGTTATTTCTTTATGAGCATTGTCAAAAGTAGATTTCATGTCACAGAATACTTTGTTTGAAGAACAGGATATGCCAGTATCAATTGGTAAGCTGAAAAGCTAATCGTTACCAAAGAACATCAAGAAAGACACCCGACTGTTATGAGAGTAAAATCCTTGTGATTCAACTAAACAAATGTCACCTGTGAAGGACAAAACTACTCAATTCTATGGTATTAGGGTCTATGGCACTTACTAATACATAGGGTTTTTTTTTTTTTTTTTTTTTTTTTTTGGTTTAGATAGAAGTAACTTTTTTATGGATGAGGAAACTTAAATTGGGGAAGCTTAACACTTGCATATTTTTATGAAATTTGATTTTGTTTATTTATATGAAAGGCAAAGTTACAGAGAGAGAGAGAGTAGAGAGAGACAGAGAGAAAGAGAGAGAGAGACAGAAACAGAGAGAAGAAAGAGAGAGAGAGAGAGAAAGATTTCGTCTGCTGTTCATTCTCCAAATGGCTGCAAGGTCCGGGGACTGGGCCAAGCAGAAGCCAGGAGCCAGGAGCTTCCATTGAGTCTTCCATGTGGCTGTGGCTGTCAGGGTCTCAAGGACCTAGTGCATTTTCTGCTGCTTTCTCAGGTGAATTAGCTGGGAGGTGGATTGGAAATGGAGCAGCCGGGATTCAAACTGGTACCCATATGCAATGGTTGCTGTTACATGTACCAGCTTAACCTACTGTGCCACAGCATCAACCCCCTTTGTGTGACTTTTAATTAATAATCAAAATAAGAAGTAATTTCAATTGGATACTGCTTCTATATAACACATCATCATAAAACAGTAGCTTTTCTTTTCCTCATGGTTCTGCAGGTTTGAAATTTGCGTTGGACTCAGGATGAATACTTCTGCCAACTTGACTTGCCTCATTTGAGTGGCTCTGCTTTGTTGACTGATTCGCTTAGGTCTACTTGGTCTGGGAGACCCATCCTGGGACAACGCCTAGCTGTTCTTGTGGGTTCTCATGGCTCAGAAGCCCTGCCTGAACATTTTGACACACACAAAAAAACTTGGAAAGAAGAAAGATTCATTCGTAGATGTTTTTCAGTCTTTGCTTGCATCACACTAAAGAATATCTCATTGTTCAAAGCAACCACGTGGCCAAAGCAAGTTCCACAGTTCCACAGTAACCGGATGCAAATGTAAGAAGAAAACTTGGAGGTTATTTTCTATTTTTCCACATACTTCATGAACGGTGCTTATTTGAAAGTTAACATTCAGGCTGGTGCCACGGCTCACTTGGCTAACCCTCTGCCTGCGGCGCCAGCACCCTGGGATCTAGTCCCAGTTGGGGCTCCGGATTCTGTCCCAGTTGCTCCTCTTACAGTCCAGCTCTCTGCTGTGGCCTGGGAGTGCAGTGGAGGATGGCCCAGGCGCTTGGGCCCTGCACCTGCATGGGAGACCAGGAGGAAGCACCTGGCTCCTGGCTTCGGATTGGCACAGCACACCAGCCATAGTGGCCATTTGCGGGGGTGAACCAATGGAAAAGGAAGACCTTTCTCTCTGTCTCTCTCTCTCTTACTGTCTAACTCTGCCTGTCAAGAAAAAAAAAAAAAAAGAAAGTTAACATTCAGTCCATTTGAATATTCCCTTATGTAAATTTTTAAATAAAATATGAATCTGATAGGAAATGACTTAAAGACTACTCCTGGATGTACTACCAACTGTGTGACACTGGCTAAGTACAGTATGTATTTAGTGCAGCAGTTATCAATTTGTAAAATAAAAGTACTGCATTAGTCTGCTTTTCATTACTTCAGCTAAGACAATTGAGAGAAGATTCTTGAGAAAGATAAGGTTTATTTTAGCTTACAGTTTGGAGATTATAATTCAGGATCAGATGGCTCCATCATCCAGCATTGTGGAGCTTGGTCCATGATGGGTATGGATTAATGGTCACATGATGAACCAGGAAATATATATATAGATGTAGGAAAAAGAGAGAGGGAGAGAGCACGCAACTCGGTAGAAATGGAATTCCAAATAACAAACCCTTTCTCTGTAACCACCCTCTCAGGACTCATACCCTCAATAATTTAAAAACTCCTACCAGATCCACCTCCTAGTCACCAGAATTAGATCAGGTCTCCACCGTAATTCATCAATCATTGAACTTAGGAAATCAGAGTTTAAACATATACGTGAAATTTAGGGAGACAAATCCTATTCAGCATAAAAGGGGGGGCAAATTCAACAGCCTCAATGGAATCTTGAAATTCTGACATTTTGACTTCACAAAATATTTTATAACTAATTCCTGTAAGCAAACAGTTTTTTATACCAAGTAGGGACAGCACAAAGAAACATAAAAGCAAGATATAAGCTGTAGGAATTTGGAGTCCAATAATATTAACCATAATAACTACACAGTTTCATTTAATATGAAGAGTCTTCAAAAAGTTCATGGAAAATGCATATTATGAAAATAATTTGCACAGATTTCAAATTTTTGTAATCACAATAAATATTTCTACATTCCATTATTCCATAGACTTTTTTGAAGTCTTTCATACTGTTAAAAATTTCATTAACAAGATATCTATTTGTATTTTATATATGAGGAAAGAGAAATATAGAAGAATAAGTAAGTAATTTGCTTTAAATCACATATCTATTAAGCTATCTTGGCTAGAATGTGAACATGGGTTCTTAATCACTACACAATATTTCTTCTGAGCCTATTGAGCAAAACAAAACATATAAATATAGAAAGACAGGTTAAGCTAAAACAAGCGCACAGCCTTTAATGAGTTTTAGAGCTCAGACAAGGGAGTATGAGTCATGCATGATCTGTAATTTCAGTTATGAGATAGGATTTAAGGAAAGTGAGACAGAAAGCTTGGGTTTGTAAGAGTGATACAACATTTAATGTTAGCAAGAATTTGTTTTAGTAATTAATAGAATTTTTATCTAGAAATATAGTTTGAGTAAAGGTTACACTCGACTTTAAATATTAGCCTGAGTGGTTTCAATTATTTTGTTTCTAGAGGCAGTGGGAATACTTAGAATGTTTTTGTATGTAGTAGTTTTATCATGAAAAGTGTTGATTAATTTGGCATTTCTATTTCTGAGACCAGTGAAGTAGTGAGAAAGTCATTACAATATTTTGGGAAAGCATTTCTCAAAGTATGTTTCACAGAACACCTGTTCCTAGAGGTTATGAGAGCTATTATTATTTTTAAGTTGCTGTGGTGAAATAGGACTTTGGATTTCAAATTAAGCAAATCAAAGAAGTTTCTTTATTGGAAGAGATCTCTGCTAACAAACATATTATGGCATTTCTAAAATATATTTTATCACAGAAATGCTCCTTTCCTTTGAAGAGACTGTCAAAGAGCCAATGTTCCTCAGAACACTCTTGAAATTGCTGGTTTAATTGTGATGGAGAATACCATGATTGGAAAAGGAAAGGAAGCTAGGAATATACTTCTTTAGGTAAAGGGAAGTGTGATTGCTTTACTGATTGGTTCTGAGAAAAAATGATGCAGTTATTCTGTTTTTTAAAGATTTATTTATTTATTTGAATGCCAGAGTTACAGAGATGCAGAGGCAGAGAGAGAGAGAGAGAGGTCTTCCATCTGCTGGTTCACTCCCCAAATGGCCTCAATGGCCGGAGCTGCTGTGGTCCGAAGCCAGCTCCCATGTGGGTACAGGCACCCAAGGACTTGGGCCATCATCTACTGCTTTCCCAGGCCATAGCAGAGAGCTGGATTGGAAATGGAACAGCCAGGACTCAAACTGGCGTCCATATGGGATGCCAGCACTGCAGGTGGTGGCTTTTTCTGCTATGCCACAGTGCCAGCCCCAATTTATTCTTAAAAATAGACCTACAGTTTTGAATTTAGAATGAAAAGGAATATAACAACTAAAAATAAAGGTAAATGATTGATTAGGGCAAAAAAAATAAACTGAATTCAGTGTTCAGTGAGGAATCCAGATGGTCTCTCATCTTATGAGTATTTTCTTTCTTTCCTCTCTGCTAATCAGCTCATATGTTATTCTGGGTCCATCTGTCCATATGAAGGACATCAGGGTAATTCCCTTGCACTTGCTCTGATTACTTCTCTATTCCATGATATGATGGTCTAATGATGATATAATTATATAATTTATTGGAAGGAGTTTGAAAAGTTAGGTAGGAGGAATTAGAATCTGTCCTTTTTAAGTGCGATAGATCTATCCTCATGAAGAGAATGTTGATTTTTAGCACTGTGCTATGAAGAAATAGATAGCCTTTGGCAAACAAGCATGGTATTAGAAATTTTACAGACAAAATAAAGCATATTCTTTAATGTATATTTTTAGTTGTATCTTAATTGATACTAAAACCTTAAAAATTAGTTCAACAGAAGAGAGAAGGGAAGAGAGAGGGAAAGAGAGACCAACATATAGACCTACCATCACTGGATTCTTTTTGCAAATGCATGCAATACCTGGGGCTGGAGCCAGAAGCTAGGAATGCAATCCAGGTCTCCTATGTGAGTGACAGGGAGTCAACTATTTTATCCATCACCTACTGCTTCCCAGCATCTTCACTGGGAGGACTTGGGTGCAATGAATCCAGGTACTTCATTGCTGAGATGTTGGATTCTAACTTGCAAATCTAATGCTGGGTCAAACATTCATTCCACCAACTGATATTTTGATTTCCACCTATCTATATATTGTATTTATCTCTCAATTAGTTCATAGTGTTTCAGTGGGAAAAGCAGAATTCACTGATTTGCTGAAAGTACCAATGATGACAACACTACAGCTCTTGAGTTTCATACTTGGCCATTCCAAGGATTGTTTTAACCAAAGACCTGAAATCCAAACTGAAAATACACAGGAGGGACAAAGCACTACTTGGGTCAAGTCTCGTTCTCTGGTTTGAACCAGGACAGTTGATACAAGTATACTTGGTATGTTTGGTACAAATACAAAGCACTTCAAAAATTTAATAAATGGAGCTGGTGTCGTGGCATAGTGCATAAAGCCACTGCTTGTCCTGACGGCATTCCACACATGGGCGCTGTTTAGAGCCCTAGCTGCTTTGCTTCTGATCCAGCTCCTCACTAATGCTCCTGAGAATGCAGTGGAGGATGGCCCAAGTCCTTGGGCCCCTGCATGCATGTGTGAGACCCTGAAGAAGTCCTGGCTCCTGGCTTCAGTCCAGTCCAGCCCTGGCCATTGGAGCCATTTGGGGCGAGAACCAAAGGATGAAAAATTTCTCTCTCTGTCTCTTCCTCTCTCTCTCTCTCTGTGTGTGTGTGTGTGTGTGTGTGTGTATACTCTGCCTTTCAAATAAATAAAATAAATCTTAAAAAAAAATAATAGAGGGGCCAGCACTGTGGCGTAGCGGGTAAAGCCACTGCCTGCAGTGCCGTTATCCCATATAGGTGCTGGTTCGCATCCCAGCTGCTCTACTTCCGATCCAGCTCTCTGCTATGGCCTGGAAAAGCAGTGGAAGATGGCCCAAGTCCTTGGGCCTCTGCACCAGCATGAGAGACTCGGAAGAAACTCCTAATTGCTGGCTTAGGATCCACACAGTTCCTGGCATTGCAGCCATTTGGGAAGTAACCAGCGGATGGAAGATTCTCTCTCTCTCTCTCTCTCTCTCTCTCTCTCTCTCTCTCTCTCTGCCTCTGCATAACTCTGACTTTGAAATAAATAAATAAATAAATCTTAAAAAAACAAATTATTTTGGTATAAAAAATTTTGAAACAATTTTTATAATGTGTATTTGCATGAATTTTAAGACTCCTTCATAGGGCTACTCAGAATAATTATATCATAAAGAAGTAATCTTAGGATTTAACTTACAAAGGCTAGATTTAAGGCTAGTTCACTGCGAGATCAACAGTATCTCCATAAAGCATTGATGTGTCTCATAATTGTGATAACTAAGTCAAGATCAGCAAATAGACTTGAATTCTTGTAAGTTTGGAGGGTCTGAGGTATAGAAAAATGAAACATTATGGATTTACATATAGTTTATATACTTACAATGATGATGATTCAGTTAGTTGAGACCACAAAAACTAAAAAATACTCAAAAATATCCATCTTGCTGTGCAGGCTTTGTTAAATCTTCTTATGTAAAATCAAAGATATCGTTCCTAATCTACTACACACACCTTTCCAAAACATCCATAGGTCTTTTCCCAAGACAGAACTGGCTGTACTTCCTTGGGTTCTGCCTGTAATTACTATTTCTTAGTTGCTTTTTCACAATAAATTTTGATAAGCAGCTCCTAAATTGATAAAATTTATACCAGTACATGAGTATATCCTCAGCTAAGACAAAGCAAATCCTCTTCAACGGTAGAAACCAAAACAATGCCCTTCGTTCACCCCTCCACTATGGTTTGAAAAAAGGCAAATCTTGAGCAGTCCCATTATTTCATTGCTTTTCCATGACATCTCTGACATAGCCTACTTTACTTCTCATCTACCACAATTATCTAATTCTTCCTTCTTCTTAATGAGTTCCTGAGACTTATTACTCAATCCTTCTGTCAAGCTAACATGTATCATTTACAATTTACCACTTTCCTTACTAACCCCCTTGGAATAATTTTATATTCCATTTTCTTAATCAATATTCGTCACCAGTTTTACATTTTCCATAAGTTTACATTAGAAATGTTAAATTGTAGTGCAAGGATACCATTTTAGACATGATACTGTTTGACCATTCAACTGTACTGCCAGTAGATCAGGCTTGCATTAGTAGAGATGAAGGCTCAAAATCTCTAATATCGAGTAATTATCTTGGAAAAACAGTCATCAAAGACACATTTAAAATGTATTTCATAAGTTGGAAAAAGCATTGTGTCTTTGTTTTAAAGATGGATGATTTGAGCCAGCATTGTGGAATAGTGGTTAAAGCCACTGCCTAAGATGCTGGCATCCCATATGGGGTTGGTTCACGTCTTGGCAGCTGCACTTCCTATCCAGCTCCTGGCCAGTGGCCTGATAAAAGCAGTGGAGGTGGCCTCAGTACTTGGGCCCCTGCCGCCCATGCGGGAGACCCGGATGAAGCTCCTGGCTCCTGGCTTTGACTGGCTCAGCCCTGGCAGTTGTGTTTGCTTGGGGAGTGACTGGCAGGTGGAAAACCTTTCTCTCGCTTCGTCTCTGTGACTCTGACTTTCAAATGAATAAATAAATCTTAACAATAGATGGATGACGATGAATATACTAATAGAAAAACACAGATTATATGGTAAAATGGACAGTACTTTATCACTTTGATAAAAACTGTAAATAAAGAGACCACAGAAGACTTGTCAAGCATATTTGTTTTCACATCGAAATCTGTACATGTGTGTTCAATATTCTTCCTTTTACCAGTCAGCATTTTATACTGCCCTAGAATGCCAAGTCCAGGATGATAAGGTGAGATAATAGCCTTAGAGAATTTGCATCATGGCTCTAACATTAAATCATGAAGAAAAGAGAGTAAATATGAAATTTTACAAGCTGTCACATCAATTTGCCATTCTCCATCTTTATAAACATGCTTTTCAGTTTGAAGGAAGCATACAAAATTTAGAAGGAGGAATTAGTTTCACTCTTCCTTAAAAGTATAACAGGGGAATCAGGAGGAAATAACTATTCAACTGTGTTATATTTGGGAAAAAGTAACTTTCAAAAATTAATTAAATAGGTTCAGTTAGTTATCTAATAATGTATAACGCACATTATCATTTTAGGGTAAAGATTTAGTAGTCTGGTTTATTTTTATTCCTTGGAAAATGTTCTAAGACTTCAGACTTAATATCAAAGGAGATACGTGTGGTGAGCTAATCTGTGATGCCAGCAAAACTTTGGTCTGTTCACTTCTTCAACCCTGTAAATCTTAGCAAAAATAGTGTCTCAAGTAAATTTATGGAAACCATTGTGATTCTAACAAACCCATTCAATGACAGCTCCAAGAATGATTCCTTTCCTTTTGCATGGATTGCATTAATGACAACAGACAAGTTGTCAAGACAGATTTTCTTGATGTCTTGGTGCACCTAATGTGGGGACATATGTACTAATCAGTGTCATGGTTGGAACTCCCTCCAGCCTCAGTTTTAATGTCTTAAGCCCGAGGCTGACCATATGGCTCAAAAATAAATCTTTTTACCATCTAAAAGGTCAGTCTATCTTTAGTTACATTTTTTAAACTTCATTGCACTTAGGACTTAAGTTATCTGAGTAACTTTCAAAAATGATAAATCTTTGCAAAGAGTAAACTTGACTTGTTTATTGAGAGGTGAAACAAAGCAAAGCAAAAAATTCAAGTACATCTTAATGTATAGGAGAAATGTATCTTAAAAGTGGTGGACTATTGTAATTTGTGGGCAAGATTTTACATATTTCCCTATATAATGATAAAAAGTCCAAATTATTAATTATGAGTTTCTAATTCTAAAGGGATTAAAATGAAGGCCATTTGGCGTTTTCTTACCAGATGGCTTACTTTTATCACTAACAATCAAATGGAAATAAATTGCTTGTAACCTTTGTGTTTCTGTTGAACTATGGTCTTTTTGATTTTTTTGTGTTGAACTCTATTTAGTGGAGCATTAAAAAAAGATTTTGACTATAATGTAAAATGAAAATATACTATCTCAAAAACAAAAAAGAAAGACTATAAAGTTTTTAAAAATTATTTTTTTTGAAAGTCAGAGAAATAGAGACAGAGATCATCCATCTGCTGGTTCATTTCCCAGAGGCCTCCAAAAGGCCAGGCTGTGCTAGGTCAGAGCTTGAGACCTGAAATCAATCAAGGTCTTTCATGTGGGTGGCGGGAATTCCAGTACTTGAGCCATTGCCATCTTTACATATAATGTGCCAGGATGTACATTAACAGGAAGGTGGAACTGGAAACAGAGCTGAGACTTGAACTCAATCACTTTGATATGGGAAATTGGCATCCCATGCAATGTCTTAGCTAGTGCACCATATGCCTTCCCTATGTAATGCATAATTTTAAACTCAGCTTCCTGATGGGAACTATCATTAAATATAGATTTTTAAAATTTTTTGTCATTATATTAACGTGTTCATGTAAAATTCTATGTATATTAGAAAATGGAGACTTTTTAAAAAAGATTTATATTATTTATTTGAAAGACAGAGTTACAGAGAGGGGTTGAGACAGAGAGAGAGGTCTTCCATCCCCTGCCTCACTCCCCAGATGGCCGCAACTGCTGGAGCTGCACCGATCTGAAACCAGGAGCCAAGAGCCTCTTCCAGGTCTCCCACGTGGGAGCACCGGCCCAAGCACTTGGGCCACATTCTACTGCTTTCCCAGGCCATACCAGAGAGCTGGATTGGAAGAGGAACAGCCGGGGCTAGGACCGGTGCCCAAATGAGATGCCGGCACTTCAGGCCAGGGCTTTAACCTGCTGTGCCACAGTGCCAGCCCCATATATTTCTTTTTTGTAATCTGAATACTACTTAACCATAGAAATGTTGGAATAATTACAAAGAACATATTCTTGGACTCAATCTATTTTTGCTCTAGGAAGCTAAGAAAAATAATAAATAAATAATTTTTTCTGAAAATTCATGTTTCAGGCCTAAAACACAAGGGTAGATGAAATATCACAGTTTTATCTGGCATATCTCTAGGGCATTTTCCCTGCTGTTTCAGATAATGTTCATCTTTGGGCATCTTCAGACTAAAATAGGCAACAATGATTAGATACACTGTCTTAAATCTGTGGATTGGTACAATTTACTCAAAACATTACCCTGATTGCCAGTAGAGCTACAGCTCCTTAATTCTGCTATATTTTTCCTTGACTTTCTGGATTCCATCTAGCAAAATCTTCAATATGATCCACATCCAGACTAGAGAAACTGATTGTCTGCCTTCTTATTCCCTTGGAAGCAGATTTGGAGACAGCTGAATCATCCCCAGTACAATCTAAATTGAATTCACCCTCCTGAGTGCTGTTCTTTAGTGTAGCATCAACCACACTTCCTGCTTATCTTACTTTCAATAAATGTATATATGCGTTAATTTATTTTATTGTATATATTGAAAGTATGTGACATAATAGACATATATATGAAAATGAAACATGATATATATGTGTGTTAGTGAAACAGCCAATATAGAAAGTAGTTTGAAAAGTCCTCAAAAAATTAAAAATACAATTACTCTATGACCTAGCAATGAACCCATTGAGTGTATATCAAATGAAAAGAAATTAAATCACTTTTGAGAAATATCTATGTTCCCAAGTTTATTTTTTATTTATTTATTTTAAAAGACTTATTTGAAAGGCAGAGTTATAGAGAGAGATGAGAGACAGATCTTCCATCTACTGGTTCTCTCTCCAAAGGAGAGAGGCAAAAAGAGGGAGAGGTTTTCTATCCACTGGTTCACTCCCCAATTGTCCACAACAGCCGGAGCTGTGCTGATCCAAAGCCAGAAGCCAGGAGCTTCCTCCAGGTCTCCGCTTGAGAGCAGGAGCATAAGGACTTGGGCTGTTCTCCCACTGCTTTCCCAGGTGCATCAAAAAGGAGCTGAACTGGAAGTGTATCTGCTGGGACACGCACTAGAACTCGTGTGTGATGCAGTTACAGCTGCAGTTTGAGCTCTATGCCACAATGTCATGTTTACTGTGACATGTTTCACATAGCCAAGGTATGAAAATAAGTTACCTTTACCAATAGATGAACGGATTAAAAATATTGTCTATAGACACAAATGAGTGTTATTCAGTCTTCAAAATGAGACTATTGACATTTATAGTAACATTGATGAAACTGTATGGCAATATGCTAAGTGAAATAAGCCATGCACAGATACAAAAACACTACCTGATATCATTTATATGTGGACTTTTGAATTTTTTTAAAGTTTTTGATTGACAAGTGCTGCATTCCTACCATAATAGTGACCAAGTTTGAAAACATCCTACAGGTCAAAAACAAGGATGTTGGAATCCAGCGCTATGGCATAGCAGGTAAAGCTGCTGCCTCTGGTGTCAGCATCCCCTATGAACACTGGTTCAAGTGCTGGCTGCTCCATTTCTAATTCAACTCTCCTCTATGGCCTAGAAAAGCAGCAGATGATGGCCCAAGTCTTGAGTCCCTGCACCTGCATGGGAGAGCCAGAAGTCCCTGGCTCCTGCCTTTGGATCAGCTCAGCTCCAGCGGTTGCAGCCATCTGGGGAGTGAAGCGGTGGATGACAGACCTCTCTCTCTCTCTCTGCCTCTGTCTTTCTGTAGCTCTGCCTTTAAAATAAATAAGCTAATTTTAAAAACCTAAAAAGTAAAAATCAAAACAGTGATGCCTTTAAGAAAAATTTTTGTATTATTTTCTTAATATTCTTAGTACATAAGTATATTTTTGAAAATAATTATTGTTTCATAGGCAGATAAAAAATTGTTCCTTATCACTAGAACAAATGCAATAGTAGACTTAATATTCTCTGTTAATTTTAAACAAGTTTTACCACAACCTATGCATCTATTCCTACCCAAAAAAGAGTTTATAGGTGATAAGGAGAAAATGTGGTATCTGTAAACTCTATACACAATGTATGTTGTCAAAAATCCATGCTTGCATTTTGTTTTTGTTATGTAGTAGAAGCAAGTGTTTATCAGAATTCCCAGTAAGAGATCCATATTATGCAGTCTAAATCTTAACTACCTTAAATTAATTTATAAATATTTTTCTCACTTACCCAACTCACACACACACACACACACATCTATGCATACAGACAAGCACAGCAGATAAAATATCTTTGCATCTGTTAGTGTTTTCAAAATTATTTTCTACCAGTACTGGGACTTAGGACTTTCCTACAATTACAAAACAGAAACCTAGATTAGAAGTCTGAAAAAGTGCCAGTTTATACCTAAATAACAATCAGAATTTTAATTAAAAAAGAATAAAAAGAGAACAAAACATTGGACTGACCTCTGAATACTTATTATGTACAGGTTTTCATGCCCTTTGATCACAACAATGAAAGTATAGTTTAACTATGACATCAGAAACAACTTTGGATGTTGTTTCACAGGTGGTAATTTTACTAAATTATTACATTCTTATAGAAAGTAACATAAATCATAATATAGAAGTTTGATGAATTATCAGTCCATGAACACACCTGTTCATCTGCACAAACAGCAATGAATAAAATTTGAAAATAACCTCAGTGAAATTCTCTATGATAGCTCTTGATCAGCAATCTCCCTTTTCCCAAAGGGAACACCATTGTACTTTTAATATTAACAGATCGATTGTCCCTGTGTTTTAATTGCATATAAAAGGAATCATTTGACATACAGTACTTTACAACTGACTCCTTTGGCACCAGACCAGCCTTGCAAGAAATTCTGAAGGGAGTCCTGCATTAGAAACAAACATCACAAAAATACATGACACTACCGAATTCACTAACTGAGCAGGTGTAATCAGTAACCAATCAACAGCATGACAAGTGTTTGTTCTTATATCGGTACTAACCTTAAATGTAAAGAGACTAAATTCCCCAAAGAGTTAGGGTGGCTGAATGGATAAGAAATCAAGTCCCTAGTATATGCTGCCTAAGAAGAAACTCATTTCACAAATAAAGATACACATACGCTGAAAGCGCAAGGATGGAAAATGATTTATCACACAAATAGAAACCAAAAATGATCAGGAGTAGCTCTCCCCACAGAGGATAAAACAGTCTTTCAATAAAAAACTGTAAAAGGAGACAAAGAAGTACATTACAGTTTGATAAAATGTTTGATTCAGCAAAAAGGTATAGATTCATAAATACATAAACACCCAACACAAGACTTCCCAAATATAAACAGCAAAAAAAAAAAATAAGAGGATACCTAAAGGGAGATATGCAGTAATAGTAGGTGATGTTAGCACCCCACTCTCATCAATGGATGGATCATCCAGACAGAAAATCAATGAAGATATATCAGAGTTGAACCATACTATTGAGCAAACAGACCTACCAGATGTTTACAAGATATTTCACAAAGCTACAGAATATACATTCTTTTCATCAGAACATGGAATATTTTCTAGGATAGAACATACATTAGGCTACAAATGAAGTTTCAGTAAATTTAAAAAGAATGAAATCATACAATGTGTCTTCTCAAACTACAAAGGAAAAAAGAACTAGAAATCAATTGGAAGAGCAATAGAACACTCATAAATACATGGGAATTAGACAACATACTACCAAAGGAAGTAAATAAAAACTTGCTTTAACTAAATGAAAATGAAAACATAACATATCAAAGCCTAAAGGACACAACAAGAGCAGTATTAAGAGGGAAGTTTCCAGAATTCAGTGCTTACATTAAAACAGAGAACTGTCTCAACAAATTATCTAATGATGCATCTTGAAGACTAAGAAAAAAAAGAACAAATCAAATCCCAAGTCAACAGGAGGTGAGAAATAATGAGGATCAGTGCAGAAATAAATGAAATTGAAACTAAAGAAAAGATACTACAAAAAAATCAACCAAGTAAAAAATGATTTATTGCATAGATAAACAAAATAGACCTATGTTTAGCCAGTGTAACCAAGAAAAAAAGAGAAAAAACTCATCATCTCAATAGATATGGAAGAAATATTTGATAAAATTCAATGCTTCTTCATAATAAAAGCCTCCATATATTAATTATAGAGAATATATACCTCAAAATTATAAAGGCTCATATGACAAACTAACAACCATTATCATGACAAACTAACAACCATTATCATAATGAATGGAAAAACTAAAAGCATTCTCCCTCAGATGTGAAACAAAACAAGGTTGTCCACTTTCATCACTCTTATACAACATAGTACTGGAAGTATTAGTAAGAGCAATTAGCGAGGAGAAAGAAATAAAAGGCATGTTTGTAGATGACATGATGTTGTACATGGAAAAACATAAACACTCACAAAAAAAGCTGTTAGAACTGATAAACCAATTCAATAAAGTTGCAGGTCACAAAACCTACATGCAAAAAACAGTAGCTCTTTTATACGCTAATGATTGACTCACTGAAAGATAAATCATGAAAGAAATCCCAGTTAGAGTAATCACGAAAAATAAAATAGAAATGAATTTAATATGAAGAAGAGAAAGATTCCTACAATGACAACTGCAAAATATTGATGAAAGAAATCATCCAGGACACACACACAACATGGAAAGATATCCCTTGCTTACGGATTGGAACAATCAACATCATTAAAATATCTATAATACCTAAAGCAATCCGCAGATCCAATTCAATCCCTATCAAAATACCAATGGCAATCTTTACAGAATTAGAAAAAAAAATCCAAAGATTCATATGGAATCACAAAATATTCAGAGTATCTAAAGCAATCTTGACCCTTACAAATCAAGCTTGAGGCATGAAACTAAAGCATAATACAACACTATAGTTATTAAAACAGAGTGGTATCGGCACTCTGTGGTGCAGCAAAAGTTGCTCTTTTCACAGCTGGCATGCCATAATTTCTCTCTCTCTCTCCCCCCCCCCCTTCTGTCTCTCCCTCTCTCTTGCCATAACTCTGACTTTCAAGTGACCCATAATTAATTGGAACAGAATAGAAAACCCAGGAATTAATCTACATACATACAGCTAACTGATTTTTAACAAAGTGTTCAGATCATACAGTGGAGTAAGAATGGTCTCTTCAATAAATGTTGTTGGCAAACTGAATGTATATATGTAGAAGAATGAAATTAGATCCATGCCTCTCACTAGATACAAAAATAAACTTAAGATGGATAGAATACTTAAATTGAAGACCCGAGACTCTGCAGTTGCTAAAAGGAAACACTCCAGCGCATTGGTATATGTGACAACTTCTTGGGTAAAACCTCCAAAGCACAGGCAACAAAGGCAAAACTTAACAAATGGGATTATACCAAATTCAGAAGCTTCTGCACAGAATAGGAAATAATAGTAGAGTGAAGAGACGTCCAATGGAATGGGAAAATATATTTGCAGGCTGCCTGTCTGACAAATGATTGATATCCAGAATATATTAGAAACTTAAAAAAACTCAATAACAAAAAACTCAACTCAATTAAGAAATGGACAAATGACTCCAATAGACAGCTTTCAAAATAAGAAATACAAATGACTATTATGAATAAAGTGCTCAACATCACTAGCCACCAGAGAAATGTAAATCAAAACCACAATGAGAAATCATCTGACCTCTGCCATCGTGGCTAACATCCAAATGACAGACAGTAACAAATGCTGTCTAGGATGCAGAGAAAGGGGAAAACTTGTACACTGTTGGTGGGGATGTAAATAGTGCAGCCACTGTTGAATACAGTATGGAGAGTTCTTAAAAACCTAGAAATAGACTTGTCATATGATCCAGCAATCCCAATTCTGGGTATATACCCAGAAGACATGAAAACATTGTATAAAACAGATACCTGCACCACCATATTTATAGCGGCACTGTTAACAATAGCCAAAATATGGAATCAACAAAAGTGTTCATCACCAGATGAATAAAGAAAACTCAATGGACTATTATCCAACTATAAGCAAAGAATGAAATTGTACCATTTGCAGCAAAATGGGTGCAGAAAGAAGACATTATTCTGAGTAGAAAAAAAGCTGGACATAGAAAGACAAATATTTCAAGTTCTTCCTTATATGTGGGAGGTGAAATTATAAAGAAAGAAAATTTAAAAAAAAAGCTAACAAAGAAATGCTTGTGTCTATCAGTACTAGAGCAAGTATAATTTCATTGAACTTGTTTTATATCTTTATCAAACCATTGATTTAAGAGTGTTATACTATGGGGCTAATGTTGTGGCTTAGCAGATAAAGCAGCTGCCTGCAATGCCAGCATCGCATATGGGTGCCCATTTGAGTCCCGGTTGCTCCACTTCCATCCAGCTCCCTGCTGGTGCACCTGAGCAACAGTGAAAGATGACCCAGATGCTTTGGTCCCTGCACTCATGTGGGAGACCTGGAGGAATTGGCTGGCTTTTAGATTCAGCCTGGCCTAGCCCTGGTCATTGCAACATTTGGGTAGTGATGCAGCAGATGAAAGATTCTGTCATTCTCTCTCTCTTTCTCTCACTCTCTCTCGCTGTATCTCAGATGAATAAATAAATTTCTAGTTGTAGAAATACTCAATAACATCATATATGCTCCTTTTTTACATTTTATTTATAATTTTTGAGATAATATACTTATAATTTACATTACAATCAAAGATTTACTGACTACACAAAAGAGTTCAACAAGTAAAAATAACAGCTCTTAGTCAAGCAGGAAAATAGGCAAGGGCTACACACAATAATCAAAGGAAAAGATATTCAACTTATATAAATTACATTTTAAAAATGTCAGGCCAGCGCTGAGGATCAATAGGCTAATCCTCTGCCTTGCGGCGCCGGCACACCGGGTTCTAGTCTCGGTCTGGGCGCCAGATTCTGTCCCGGTTGCCCCTCTTCCAGGCCAGCTCTCTGCTGTGGCCTGGGAGTGCAGTGGAGAATGGCCCAAGTGCTTGGGCCCTGCACCCAATGGGAGACCAGGAGAAGCACCTGACTCCTGCCTTCGGATCAGCGTGGTGCGCCAGCAGCAGCGGCCATTGGAGGGTGAACCAAGAGCAAAGGAAGACCTTTCTCTCTGTCTCTCTCACTGTCCACTCTGCCTGACAAAAAAAAAAGGGGGGGGGTCACAAAACCATTAAAATTATAGTTAATTATGTAGATAAAAATTACAAATTTTCCCTTATAATAATGATGTTATCTTACCTGTTAGCAGAAAGTCTGACAGTTTCTTTTCTTCTTCCTTACTCCAGTTATTGCATTTCAAAGTATTCTGTTCAGTCTGCTATGTGAAGTTGGTATCTCATTTTAATTTTTCATTCTACAATAGGCTTTTAATTGGAAAAATAACTATATAATTATTACTTCCAGATCTATTAACATTTTTTTTTGACAGGCAGAGTGGACAGTGAGAGAGAGAGACAGAGAGAAAGGTCTTCCTTTACTGTTGGTTCACCCCACAATGGCCGCTGTGGCCGGCGCACCTCGCTGATGCGAAGCCAGGAACCAGGTGCTTCTCCTGGTCTCCCATGGGGTGCAGGGCCCAAGCACTTGGGCCATCCTCCACTGCACTCCTGGGCCACAGCAGAGAGCTGGCCTGGAAGGGGGGCAACTGGGACTAGAACCCATTGTGCCAGCACCACAGGCGGAGGATTAGCCTAGTGAGCCGCAGCACCGGCCTCTATCTATTAATATTAACATTTATCTTATGAAAGAGATAAATCACAAAAGTAGAAGGACAGCTTGTTGCCTTCTCCTAGAAAGACTTACAAATTTTTTACAAAAAAGATATGAGAATCAAATATTTTTAGTGTTGTACCAAATAAAAAATAGTGCTTAGGGTATGTGCTTGGCATAGTGGTTAAGACAATCTTTGGGATGCCAGTAGCCATACCAGAGCACCTAGATTTGAGGTGCTCAAATTCACCTTTCTGCTAATGCACATTTGAGAGTTAGCAGGTGGTGGTTCAAGTGCTTGGATCCCTACCATGCAGATGGGAGACCTGGAAAGAGTTCTTGGCATCTGATGTTAGCATGGACCAGTTTGGGCTGTTGTAGTCATTTGAGGAGGGAACCATCTGATTGAGAGATCCTCATCTGACTATCTCTCTCACTATCTCTCTCTCCATATATATATATATATATATACACACACATATATTATATATAATATATAGGTATATATGTATATTTAACTGTCAAATAAGTAAAACTTTTTAAAAAATATCAATTCCATAAATTGTTATGCAAATCTATAAATCATATAAGTAAAACTTCTGCTATTCTCCCTTAATTTGAAAATACAATTAGAACATAAAATTACATTTGATGTACAGAATATGTCTACCTATGATGCCTCAAAATACCTGAAACAGTCCCTTACTTGTCATAGTCCTTTAAGATTTTTAGCATTTTATGTTAGACCTATGAGAGATGAATTATTTATAGAAATTATTATATGAATTTATCATTATTATTTATATGAATTATTATATGAATGTTATTTATATAATTCACAATAATTATTCTTATCCATGTACCATGAAATGCTTTAATATTGTTTTTTTATTAGTGTTAGTTTCAAATTTTCTGATCACTTTAACATTATTACATAGATGATTTCACAACAGAAGCGCTGAAAGCAAATTCACATTTCATTGGCCTCTACCTGAACTACAGATGATATATGTGTTTTATTTTGTATTCTTTGTTAAATGTGCTTCTTTTTAAAAATTATTTACTTTCATTTTATTTGAAAGACAATGAGACAGAGTTCTTCTATCTACTTTTTCATTCTTTCAATGCCTGTAAGAGCCGCGCTGATCCGACGGCAGGAGCCAAGTGGTTCTCCTGGTCTCCCACATGGGTGCAGGGCCCAAGGACTTGGACCATCCTCCACTGCACTCCTGGGCCACAGCAGAGGGCTGGCCTGGAAGAGGGGCAACCGGGACAGAATCCGGAGCCCCAACTGGGACTAGAACCCGGTGTGCCGGCGCTGCAAGTGGAGGATTAGCCTGTTGAGCCACGGCGCCAGCCAACCCAGAAATCTAAATATAGACCCACCATATGACCCATACTTCCCTCTCCTGGGAATTTACCCAAAAGAAAAGAAATTAGTATATGAAAGAGTGTCTCTATCCCTTGTTTATTGCAGCTCAATTTTTAACAACTAAGATATGGAATCTATCCAGATGTCCATCAACTAAAGACTGGATAAAGAAATTATAGTATATATATATATATATATATATATATATATATATATATGTATATATACACACACACACACACACACTATGGAATACTACACAGCAGTTAAAAAGAATAAAATCCTATCATTTCCAACAAAGCGATTGCAACTGGAAATCATTATACTTAGTGAAATAAGCTAGTCCTAAAAAGACAAATACTGCATGTTCTCCTTGATCTGTGGTTACTAATAGAGTACCTACAAGGTAATCTACATGAGTGAAATTGACACTTTAAATGTGATGATTTTTAGTATTTTTTGAACTCTTTACTTAGTGTAGGATTAATCTTATGAGTATAAAGTAAACTGAAAATAGATCTTTGTAAAAAATAAGAATGAGAATGGAGGGGTAGAAGAAGGGTGGGAGTGTGGGCAGGCGGGAGGGCAGGGTGGAATGTGTCATTATGTTCCTGAATCTGTATATATGAAATACATGAAATTTGTACACCTTAAATAAAATAAAAAAATAAAATTGAAGACTTAAAGGTAGACCTTCACTCCAGTTTGAATTTATTTTTATTTATATAAAGATAACCAATTTAATACATTGCATATATACAGCTTTAAGAACATGATACTTACTATCTTCCTTCCCTCTCTCACTAACACTCATTTCTCCTTCTTTCTTTATTTTTCTTTTAATTTTTGCAATGACATACTTTCAATTTACTTTATAATCACAAGCTTAATCCTCCACTAAATAAAGAATCCAACATATATTAAGCAGAAAAAACATTGTTCTTCAAAAATTTATTTTTTCTATCTATCTATCTATCTATCTATCTACCTTTCTAACCTTTCAGATATCTTTATAAATGCTTTTTAAGGGT
The DNA here is from genome assembly GCA_949820135.1 of Sylvilagus floridanus. Lineage (NCBI taxonomy): Eukaryota > Metazoa > Chordata > Mammalia > Lagomorpha > Leporidae > Sylvilagus > Sylvilagus floridanus. The sequence continues at coordinate 93,830,401 of OX463225.1, read as the reverse complement.
TTTAGCTAGAGAGGTGTGTCTATAATTTCTAGGTCTACATTTGGTTAATCTTATCCATATGAAATGCTCTTTACATTCATAGTCGGGTTAATGTAAGAGACACACTAATGGATATTTACACTATGGTTCTTGTCTTTTCTACTCTTTGGAATAGAGCTGTCCTGTTTTTTAACTTCTCTTGATATTTAGGCTCCTGTTGCCAATATCAACCAGAAAAACAAATCGGATGCTTGGATTTACACTTCCATCAGAAAGTTACAAGAATTCTAGTTAATGGTTTTAAAGCCAAGGACAGTGTTTCTAAATTAATTCCATTTGGTGAATTTGTTTTCTTTTTTTGGGTTATAATTTGCTTATTGATTAAGTTGATTTACTTATATTTTTGTTATTGATTTACAGATTTCCTTGACTTAAATTTTCACAGGAGATACATAGCAAAAAATCTTCTCAAAATCTGTGATTTGCCTTTTTACTCTGCTAACATTTTTTAAGATTTTTTAAAATTTATTTATTTGACAGGTAGAATTACAGACAGTGAAAGAGAGAGACAGAGAGAAAGGTCTTCCTTCTTTTGGTTCACTCCCCAAATGGCCACTACAGCTGGAGCTATGCCGATTTGAAGCCAGGAGCTAAGAGCTTCTTCCTGGTCTCCCATGCTGGTGTAGGGGCCCAAGCATCTGGGCCATCTTCCACTGCTTTCCCAGGCCACGGTAGAGAGCTGGACTGGAAGAGGAGCAACCAGGACTAGAACCAGCGTCCATATGGGATGCTGGTGCCATAGGCGGAGGATTAGCCTAGTGCGCCACGGCGCTGGCCCCTCTCTTAACATTTTTTAATGGCTAGAACTTTATGGTTTTTATTTTGTCTAATGTGAATATCTTTACTGCTGGTTCTTGTTGCATCATTTTGAAGAAATATCTGCATAAGCAAGCATATGACACTACTGTCCTGTGCCTATCTGTGGGAATTTGTTCTTTAACTTTCAGTTTTGAACTATGAGAATTCTTAAAATTATTTTTGTATGGTGGGAGGTAATAGTTAAGATGGATTTTTTTCCCTTTGTGTATGTATCCATTGAGATTTTATTTGTTGAAAGCAGCATCGTAACTCCCAAACATTGCATACACCTACATTTTCCAAGTTTCTCTAAACTTCCCATTTCCTTATAAATTTTAGAATCTTCTGCTCATTCAATCTACCTCATCCTCACACATATAAGAAAACCAGAGCCAAAATATTTTTCTGGGATTCTGCTAAAAGTGACATTAGATGTCAAGATCAGTTTGAGAAAAACTAGAAATTTAATCATTCTCCATCATTCAATCCATCATTCTATTTATGTAGGTTTTCCTTTTTTAAAAATTGCATATCATTATGACCTTTTTATTATTTTTAAAACGTTGCTTTCTAATTCTTGCTTATTGTTACATAATTTACAAACAATATAATTTATTCTTTTTTTTAAGTGTACAGTTCAACAAATTTGGGTAAATATACAGATATATACCAACTACCCCAATGAGACATAAAACATTTCCATCACACCAAAATGTTTCATTGTATTAATTTATGGTCAAATCTCTCTCCTCATTTCCATCCCATAATATCCAGGGAGCTGTTTTCTAGTTCTAAAGCTTTACATCTTCAATAATACCATGCTAGTTACATATTAGAGTATGTAGTATTTTGAGGCTGATGTCTTTTACTGAGCATTAATGCAGGTATCAGAAATGTTCCTTTTTTGCTGAGTAGTATTTTCTTTCATGAAAAGTAATAATTTGCCTTTATATCATTTAACCCAATATACTCATTTCCAATTTTTGTCTCTTACATGTGCAGCTGCAATAAATATTTGTGTATAGACATATTAGTTTTTACTTTGTATTAGCTAGGTTCCATGGTGAATGCATGTTTAACTTTATAAGAAACTACCAAGAAATTCATTGAAGTGATGGTACCATTTTCATTCCCATCAGCATGAATGGATTAGTGTTTCAGTTACAGTGCTTCTTTTTTATGTTTTGTTGTCTTTTTTAGTTTCTTAAAGTTTAATAATTTTTATAAGAATATAATGATATCTAGTTGAAGTTTAATTTGCTTTTGCCTAAAAGCAAATGAGTTAGAACTCTTTTCCTTGTGCTTATTTGCTATCCATACTCTTCTTTGATGATGTTACATCAAAGACACTTAGATGTTTTATTGGGTTGTTTTAGTCCCATTAGTTGTAAACATTCTTTATATACTTTAGGTACAGATTCTTTGACTGATACATGCTTTACAGTTTTTACTTCACATCTTGGTTAGTGAATGCAGGGTGAACTTTGTCCTGTGTTTACCCCTGTTAGCCTGATGTTTTTTAGCAGTGAAAAACTCTAAAACCTACGCAGGGGAAATGGACATTTTTAGAGATAAGTCTTACAAAGTTTATGATACTATAAATTTCTATTTAGTCTATTTTGCTCTGCAATTTATTTTGAAAACATTTTTTGTTTTTGTTTTTATTGCTGTCAAATAGGTGGATTTTATGTTGGGTTTACAGGATAGTGATAAGAAAGTTAACATATTAAAATGATCAAAGAAGGCATAATGATAGAGCAAATTAACAGAATAATTTTTTAAAGATTTATTTATTTTAAAGGCAGAGTGACAGACAGGGACAGAAAGACAGAGTGAGAGGAATCTTTTGTCTCTGTTCACTCCCCTAACATCTGCAACAACTGGAGCTGTGCCAGACCTAAGCCCAAAGCCCTTGATTGCATCAATGTATTCCATGTAGCTGATAGAAACCCATATACTGATAGAAACCCATCATAACCTATTGATTTCCAAGATGTGGATTAGGAGGAAGCTGTATGTGAAGTGGAGGCCAAACTCAAATCAGGCACTCAAAATTCCTGTGTATCAAGTGGTGGCTTAACTTAAAGGTAAAGCACTAGTGGATATTTGAGCCAATGATGACTATGATTCTAAAGGTATAATGGTATTGGAATTGTTCTTGTTCATCATAAATATTTGTATATTGTTATATGAATCCACTTGTATGAGACACACGTTAAAAAGATTTACTTGTAATTAAGTGTTCAATTTAATGTACTTTGTGAATAAAATTTAAAAGATGATAAAACACTTAACTATTATACTGTTATTTTATATAAGTATAAGCCTACCTCAAATTCATAATTCTGTTTTTCTATAGATTTACTTATTTATTTTAAAGAAAGAATGATAGAGGGAGCAAGACAGACACACACACACACACACACACACACAGAGAGAGAGAGAGAGACAGACAGAGACAGAGACAGAGACAGAGACAGAGAGCGCAACCTCCCATCCATTAGTTTGCTCCCCAAATGGCTGCAACAACAGGGACTGGTCCAGGTGAAGTCTCCATTCAGGTCTCCCATGTGGGCGGCTGGAACTTAAGTACTTTAGCTGATATTCCTTGTTTCCCAGGCTGATTAGCTGGGAGCTGGATCGCAAGCAGAGCAGCATGATAAATCTTGTGTGATTCTCTCACCATCACTCTTGTAAACTGTAGACTGGGGCAAAGTATCCATTCTAATCGGTCAAGTCTTTCATACATAGCATGACCTTGTAGATCCTTAGTTAAAATGGACAAAGAGGTGAATAGTGAATAAATAAGTTTAATGGTGTGGAAAAACTAAGATTAGCGTCCTGAATCAGATCATTGCACTTTATAGCACTTCATGTAGGTCTCATGCAGTGCATTTTACAACAGTTTGTGGTTTAAACCTAAGCAAACTCAACACAGTATATTTATTTGTATTTGAAATTGAAAATAGAAGAAAATAGAAGAAAACTATCCTCTTTATGGTCATTTCATCTCTGGGGAATAGTTCTTTTCATTAATTTAAACTGAGTAAGTGTAAGGAATAATTTGTTGTCTTTAGAAATTAATTACCCTGAGAAAAAAGTGGAATATTCTTTGAAAACCCAGTTGATGTGAGTCATACAAAGAACGCCCACTATTATAATAAGACAGAAAAGAAACATCATTTTATTGTGATAAAAGTGAAGCTTGATTTAATTGATTTGGGTCACATTGACATATTTATTCTGAGTAGTTGAACCATTAATTGTGACACAATAAACACCAGAACATTACAAATATTTCTAGTATATGAAGAGAGTAAACTATTTTATATATGGTTTAAAAACCCAAAACATTTACGATTTTATTATTGCATCTTGCCAATAAGTGTCATTGTTGGTGAGGTTAGTGTAATTTTCAAGTTATTTAATATTTAGTCATGTAGAATAACATTACAAAGGAATGTCAAAGGGGAGACAATTGAAATAGTTTGCCAGAAATAAGAGGGATTTATTAGTTTAAAGGGAAATAATCAGAGTATAAATTTTAACTAAGAAGAACTAAGTACAAACAGAAAGTATGAGTAAGAATATTATCACTGTTATGATACACTATGTCCACACTGTTCTTATTGGAATTCAATTTTACCTTTAATGTCTGTGAAATAAGAAAGATAATGAGTTTTCTTATCTTCCGTAATCTTCGTCCTCTGGGATACACATATCATTGCGTGAAGAACAAGGTTCATTAAATTCCTTCTGCCTTTAGGTCTAGAGTGACTGATCAGTGATGTTCATGCATAGGAATGCGTGTATGTGTGTGTGTGTGTGTGTGTGGCTGCATTATTTCTCAGAATTCACCCTATCTGCTATTTATAAAATTAAAAAATAGCTTTTTCTTGGCACGTGCAGCAAAACTATGGCATTTTGCAAATTCATACCTTTGCTTCAATCAATACTGTGGAATGTTCCCTAAAATCTCATCAAAACCACAAGCCATTTTTAAAGGGAGCTATCCTGTTCAGCTTCCCTTGAGTGTGATTTGAGTCCTTCAGCTTTGCCACATCTGCATATCTCTGCCCAGCAGCAGCCATGCCTTCAAGGAAGATAGAAACATCAAAGAGCCCAAAAGCCCCAAGATAATCAGGGGGAAGGTGATTTTTAGGTCTCTGAATAGCATTAATTCACTTCTCTAACAAAATGCTCCTGGTAACATCCCCAGAGTCTCACCTAACTTCAAAATTATACGAACTTGAGAAAGGAAAATCATAGATTGTTCAGTTTATTAGAGTCATTTTATAACTTCAAAATACTAATGAACAATTTTTATGAATACTATAAGGAAAAATCTGGACTAATAAACAAATAAATATAATCATTTCATTCTGTTTAGTTTGTTTCAGAAATTAGAAAAGTTGTAGTATTTTACTTAAAAATCACACAGGAGTAATTCGGTTGACTGATGTAATTTCTATAATTTATATTTAAAGTTATTTTAGGCTTCCTATAAACTAAGGATTATTATCTAATTGTACTTTTGTATACTGATTGGATTTTGAACTTTATAACAGATTTTCACTCATATTTTCAACCATTGCTACCTTATTGAGTTCCATTGTTGTTGCTGACCATTTCATGGTTTTAAGTGATACAAGTTAGTACAGGATTTATAATTATTGATAATGTACATTTCATAGAATTTTTAAAAGTTCTGGATTATTTGATGTGTTTAAAATGACTATGCAAACAGAGAAAAATTTTTCAGTAGGACAATGTACTTTGTGACTATCCAAGAAATCAAATGAGAAGCCTTGGAAAAATTATTCTCTCACCAACCCCACTCCTATAAATCTATTTTCTGCATCTGCTTTTTCTTTCTAATTTTTTTCCTTCAGAGGCAGTTAATAGTGTTAGAGTCCGAAAACATCCACTGCTCCAAGAACGACTCCAAGAGACACTCTCATGCAATCAGCAAAAGGGTTTATTCATTCCAGCATGCTGGGGCTGTCTGAACACGCAGGAACAGAGCAGCCCGGAGAGAAAGAAGGTTAGGATTTTTATAGGTTTTTAGAGACATTCTATACATCATGGTACCATTTAGCAAATCATCTCATCCCGTGGGAAATTCAAAGGACATTTCCTAGAATTGATTAGTGCATCCAGTGGCAGGAACGGACCTACTAAAGGTGGTTGGATGGCTTTGGGGTTGATGCCTTTTGAATTGATTGGCCGAAGCATAGGGTCCGAGCCGCTGGGGTGTACATGCCGAACTGCAGGGTCTCAGGAAACTATCAATCACCTTATCTGCCCTAAGAAGACACCATAAACTCTAGGTATTTCTCTATTATCTGTTAATTGGCTGTTGCTAGGAGAGTTTATCGCAAGGGGAGTTCATGTATTTACTTTTAGGAGCTTCTGGCTCAGAGTTTAGGGCCTGGTCAGGCCCAAGTTACAAGATGGAGGCCTAATTAAAATAGTTACACCTTGATCCAGGCTCAGGTCTCACAATAGCTGGACTCTGGAGCCTTATTAACATAACTTTGGGAGTCCTATCAAACTTGCATTAAAGTCAAGACTTGCCACTTCTCAGCTATGCATGGCTTAACTATGTTTTTGACTTTTCTAAGCTTATTTTTCCCTCCTATGTAAGAATGGCAACCTTCTCATTGCTGTTAGAATTATGTAAGGCATATAAAGCATGTGGCCTAGCATTTGGGCCCTAAATGAGATAGTTTTCCAAAGAATGTTACATTTCCTTCTGAATGATTGCCTGAATATAATACTTTACTAGCCGAATTTCCAACTCTGTTAAAACTATATTATTTCAGGCTCTCCGACGTTCCCCTACACTGTTCTATTAGTCTGCTAACTAGTCTCCCTTTCTTTGTCTTAACCATTTGTTATCTTCCAAATCAAACACGTATCATCTTCCTTTCTTGCATGGTTCTCTGCAATCTATAGCTGTGTACTTCAACTACCCGTGATGCATTTGTACTTACATTTTTATATATAATATTTATGACCTGCTCATTCTCAGGAGATAAAAGTATATAAAACATTTAAAAATAAGCTTCGATAAATATAAGCAGGAAGCATTTTTTAGGTATTTTAATAAAGCATATTACACAGTATTTTGTGGAGACAGATATTTAGAGACTTCTAATAAGTGTGGTAGGCAATCAAAGTTTCTTAGTAAGTATTATTTAAATTATTTTACCATATTCTCTTATCTTTTGTCACTGTTCCCTGAAATATTATGCTCCAGCAGTTTACAACAATTCATTGGCACATTTCCAACTATTTCTAATCTGTGAGGGACAGCCTCTCCTACAATGGGATAGGTAGATGTTCATTCTTTAGCTATCTTCTGTGTCCCTTGCCACTTGTAGATTTCATGGTTGCTTTTTCAACTGCACAAAGTACAATTATGCAAAGTACTGGGGTTGTACTTTTTCAGTTATTTTAAATTATTTGTTTCTTTAATGATCAACATTGTAGACTGAATTTCTTATAAAAGTATCCTTTTCCTTAAAATTCCCTGAGAGTGGTGATTCTATAAATATTCATATAATTACATCATTCAGTGATTATTTATTGAAGTAAATTGAGCCATTTTTGTGATTTCCTGCAATTCTTCTTCTTCTTCTTTTTTTTTTTTTTTTTTTTTGACAGGCAGAGTGGACAGTGAGAGAGAGAGACAGAGAGAAAGGTCTTCCTTTGCCTTTGGTTCACCCTCCAATGGCCGTCGTGGCCAGCACACCATGCTCATCCAATGGCAAGAGCCAGGTGCTTCTCCTGGTCTCCCATGGGGTGCAGGGCCCAAGGACCTGGGCCACCCTCCACTGCACTCCCGGGCCACAGCAGAGAGCTGGACTGGAAGAGGGGCAACCAGAACAGAATCCGGTGCCCCGTCCTGGACTAGAACCCGGTATGCTGGCACCTCAAGGCAGAGGATTAGCCTATTGAGCCACAGCGCCAGCCTCCTGCAATTCTTTGCATGCTATTATACCTACTTGAGTGTTGAATCCCCTTATTTTTGATACTCAGACCCAGGATTGCTCTGTAATATCTTCTTTGAGTTTGTAACCCACTGTTGATTTTCCTTTATTTGGATTATTCTTCACCTGATACTTTAAATTTCAAAAAAATTATTTGGCTCCAAAATAAGCTTATCTTTCAATTCTTTCTTCCTATGAACACATTGAACTTATATCTCTAGTTTGATATGATTATTTCACATACCTGATTTTCCCAAAGAAGATATGATAATATGTTGAGAAAAGGTAATACATCTTTTTTTTCTGTTTCAGTAATTATTGTTTGATTGAATCAATAAAGGAATTACCAAAAGGATGATTAAAGAACAAATCACTAAATGATAAATGAATAATCAAGATTCACTGTTTTAGAAAGTCAAGTTTTTTTCTTCTTAATAATTATTTATCTATTTGAAAGGCAGAGTTACAGGGAGAGAAAGTGAGGAAGAAGTAGAGAGAGATCTGCCACCCACTGGTTCTCTTTTCAAATAGCTGCAATGGTTAGCCAGGGGCCAAAAGCTTTTCTGGGTTTCCTACATGGATGCCAGGGCCCAAGGCACATTCACAGGGAACTGGATCAGAGTGGAACAGCTGGGACTCAACTGGTGCCTATATGGGATGCCAGTTTTGCAGGTAGGGGCTTAACCCACTATGCCACAACTCCAGATCTGTAATTTTTCTACTTTAAAACATAAGCATGTTTGAAATGTCCTATGAGTTTACTTAGAGAAGGAAAATATTTTGTTCTCCATCTGAAGTAAGGAAGATTTAAACACTACAATTTCAGTATCATAATCCCTTCATGTGCCAAACTCCCAACACTTATTTCCTTAGCATGTGAATGGAACTCAGTACATGAGTATTTAAGTAAAAAAAAAGACTGAAAATGAAATTATGAAAAATGAAATTATGCAAAGCTCACTGTAATGGTTCGAATAAAATCATCATAGTCAGGAAGATTGTCGTCTTCATTACTATTACTGATTTTATGATAATATTAATTTAGTCTAAATGTTTATTGTTGATGTATCTAGCCTATTGTTCATTATACTTAAAAGGTATATACAAAGATGACATTAATATATAACTAAGTCAGAGACGTATTACATCCTAAAGTTTTTACTCTTTTTTTTCTTAATTAACTATAAAAATAGCCAGAGTAGCTAAATGCCATGCTTCTCAAGATTCTATTGGCCATGTCTCATGTAATATTATTGTTCCTGGTGGACATTTTAAACTTAATTAAAATGTGCAGTTTTTCTACAACTTAGAAAATAAATCTGACATGCTATAATTCTAACGTAAGCACTCTCCTGGTGACCATCCATAATTGGGAAGTGAAAAGGAAGGTCTTTTTATTTTATTATATTTTATTTTTTCAAATTTCAAGTAGTGAAGGAGTATTAGGCAGTGCAATCCCACATTCTACTAAAATCAGCTGCCTCATTATTTTATCCTCAGTATACCAGTATTTAATTCTCTTGTTCCGATGTCTGAATTTGTGCCAATATGTCAAGTTATTGTCTTGAGACACATTAAGTTTAAAAACAAAGTCTTTTTCTGAACACTATGTATTAACCATATCAAAGTTTGAATTGATTTAAAAAAACATGATGATTTATTAAGTGAATGACTTTGGGCAAGTTACTTTTCAGTGCCTTACTTTGCTAATCTGTAAAAGGGGATTACAGTGAAAATGTGCTCATGCATTGCAAACATTAAATAATGGATATATAGAAAGGGATATATTCATTAACTACAGCATATTGACAACACAGAATTCAATTCATCCATAAGTAGATTGTGAGTAGAACAGAATGTAATTTTGGGTTCCTTAGATAAATGTCCTCATGTAATTGTCTGTTAATGAATAGTCACAGAGCTTGAATCTCAGACTTTGATTAATGACTCTTTAAGACTGCAATTAATGTAGGTAAACCTCTGATGGATGGGTCTACAGGTATTTTACCCTAGGTTCATTTATTATTGAATTATTGAATGTACTGACCGCTTGGGACTTCATAATTTAGGGTGACATGTGACGCTTGTCACACATAACCCTCTTCTTTAAGAAAGAACATCAGAGAGGTCAAAGAAAGGACATTTTGTCCAGGCTTTGTGCCACTGTATCAAGAAGCAGCAATCGAAATGGAAGATAGAAAAGGAGATAGAAAAAACACAGTGATTGGTTATAGCAGCAGATAGTTTGGCCAAGGATTCATGCAAAAGTTGACAGATTTATAGCACTTTTTCTTGAAATTAGTCAAAAATCAGTGCACTTCTAGATGTAGATCACTAATATGGCCAGAGGTGTATGGTAATTTGAATATTATACAAAATGTAATCACATTCCTTTTGCGTCAAAGGGAGAGCATTCAGCCCCATTTACTCTCCCAGTGGGGGACAAGTCACTCTGCAAAGAGGGTTGTTGCAGAAATAATAGGGAAGGTCGCCTGGCAGGCAAAACAACAGGTACCATTCTTGATTTATTCCCCCACTACTAAATCTGTACTTATGCAGACAATTACCCCTATTCCTTCCACCTACTATCTCATTCTCCTAAGGACCAACACTTCGGATTGTTAGTGTAAAGCCATCTCTTCCTTTGTTAGCGTAAAGCCATCTCTTCCTACTTTTGTAAAAGCACTTCCTAGGAAAGAATTCAAAACCACGTCAAAAGTTACTAAGATTTTAGGAAAATATGTGATATGGATTCTTTCTTTCTTAGAAATCACACTTTCCTGGGTTTGTCCTGATTATTCAATCGTTCTTTCCTAAAATCTTTTTCTGTCTCTTTGTTACCCAAATAGCTGGACTTTCTCTGTGTTCAGTCTTCTGCTTCCTTAATGTACATCATTAAACTACAATTCCTCCTATCCTTGTGCATTTGAACTCTGAGTGCCAAGCCTGTGCACCTACCGACCTACTGAATATTTCCATGCCGATGATTTTCCTTAAATCTTAAATTAAGTGTCAAAATGTAGTGATTAATTTTTGACAACTCTTTCTACTCCAAGCTGCTTTCCTTTTTTATTCTCAGCTACCACAATCGGCAAAAATACACACTTGAATGCTTAACTAGTGAGCCAATAGTCATTCTCAAGGTTTTCTTCTCTTCCCCAACTAATCCATCACAAATCTGAGTGATTCCAACAGGAAATATCTGCTGATTTCCTCCACTTCTCTCCAATACTATCATCACCAAATCTTAAAGATTGCCATCCCTTCACAAATGTGCAATTGCATAGCCCTGCACTGTTGACACTGCTTTCACTTTTGTTTCCATCCAATTATTCTCCAAGTAGTGGTAAGAATGAATCAGAAACATAAATTGAGCATGTCACTTTCTTACTCAATCTCCAAATGAATTCTTATTGCATATGGAAGAAATAAATTCAATAATTTCTATGGCTATGAGGATTTGCTTGAATTTACACTCTGCCTATTTCCTGAATTTCAAAACATGCCCTGATACAACCTCAAAAAGTAATGTTTATCCTAACATCATCATTTCCACACAAAGTTGTTTTCTGAGATCTCGGGAAAAAAATTAATGTTCTGACATTTCCTCTCATAGTAGATGCTACTTTTATTTGATATTATAATGATAGGCTGCTTTATTTATTTATATAATTATTTGATTTATGTAATAGTCTTTCAAATGCATTGTCCATAGTAATTTTCAACTCTAATTGCGTTGAAGGTAGCATTTGACTTGACACTCAATTAGCTGTTGAATAAAAGTGAAATTTAAAAAGCAAAACTGCATGACACTATTTAGCTGCCTAATTCTACATTTTTCTTTTGGTTTTAGTAATCGCTTATTTGTGTCTTATTATTAATTGTTCCCTCTAAGCTTTCATTATTGAATTAAAGGATATCGTAATAGCCATATCTTTATGATACTTGGCTTCTAACTTTGACGTCTATCAATATCTGCTTCAAGCATCAAATTCCATATAATTGAAACATTTTCTCTACTCATTTCTGTAGAAATTTGTAACTTTTATTTATTCTGTGAAATGTTTTCTATCATTTATTTGGTAATAGCATTTCTCTCATCTGAGTTCTCTGTTGTTTTCATTTCAAGATACTATGGAGAGGCAGAAGACATTTAAAAGTCTTTATAGATTAGTTTCTAAGATCAAAATGACTCTCCTCACCATAAAGTGAGATACAGATACATTACAATACACTTACACTTAAAGAAGGATGCATGAATTATTTGGCACCTAATAATTGTCATATTAGTGCAAACTATATGATGGTACTTTTAAACAAAGCTTCTTCTCAAGGGCTGTACTTTCCTGATGATCTGTTTGCTGTCCTTTCTGTCTGTTTCAGTTTCACTGGTACTGATGTAACAAAACATTACAGACTTGGAGTTTGTGACGAGTAGGTCATCATTTCTCACAGTTTGGACACAGGCAAGTCCAAGATCAAGAGGCAGGCAGGACTGGGGTCTGGTTAAGATCTGATCTCTGCTTCCAAGGTGGTGCCTTGCAGCTCAGTCCACTGTGTGGGTGTGAACACTAAGTCTTCTTATGGAGCAACATAGAAAGACAAAAAGGGCAAAAAGGCTGAAGGCTGGATAAAGCCTCTTTTATAAGGAACTTCCCCCTGTCACAAAAGAACCCTCATGACCTAATCACTTTGTAAAAGATGAGTGTCTTAAAATTATTGCACTTGAGCTGAAGTTTCAACATGAGGTTCAACAGAGACACAGATATTAAAACCATAATCTCTAATTTTTATGAAATATGGCTATTGGTAAAATTTCAGTATGTCTTTCATCTCAAATTTCATATGCTACTAGGTGTACAGACTGAGAAAATCTGGCAATACACTTTGGAATGACATTGAAAGAAAAAAAGACATTGAAGGTTCAGTGGTTACTTTTTTAGGTAAATTAATCTTCTGATACATTTCTAAACATTCAGCCTGTATATTTTCTTAACATTCTATCTTTACAACAATTCTAATTGTTTCTCTATCAACAATACAAAAAAATACAAATAGTATTTAATATTTATTTAATTCATTTTTACTACTATAAAGTGGTAAATTTTAATGCAATTGCATTTTCACATTTTCTAATTGATTAAAATATAACATATTTCATAACTACATAATCAAAACAGAAGTTTTCACTGAAAAGAATCAATGATTATTTTGAAAGGATATATTCAATAGACATTGACTGGCTGAGCAAACAAACCAATTTTAGGCAGTTATGCAGAGAATCTTTCTCATTTCCATGACATCCTTTTGGATCCATGTACTTTTTTGACAATGAAAATTTTCTCACTCTGCTGAAAATAACGCATGCATAGCTATAACTCAAGTATTGATTTAAATATGACTTCTAATATAATATTCTTTATACCACCAACTTACTTCATTTTAGTTTTCCCAAAGCAACTTCATTTAGCAAACATGTTTCTTCATTTCCATGTATCTAACAAAAGTGCATTTAGTCCAAAGTTATGTTTTGGTCTCATGGATTAAATAAAATAAATATTCTATTACGGCCCTAATCTTGTCAAAAAGCACACTTTATATTTATGCTTTCAACCTTTGTTTGAAATAACAATTTCGAGAAAATCTTAATTTTCCAAGTTAAAATTTTTATTAAAATGTGTATAATTCTGTAATTCAGCAATCTCTTGGTAGTATAAGGGAATGCAGTTTATATCAACATGGAAATCTGCCTGTGTATGCTTCATAATATTTTTTTTTGACAGGCAGAGTTAGACAGTGAGAGAGAGAGAGATAGTGAGAAAGGTCTTCCTTTTCCGTTGGTTTACCCCAAAATGGCCGCTATGGCCGGAGCGCTGTGCTGATCCAAAGCCAGGAACCAGGTGCTTCCTCCTGGTCTCCCATGTGGGTGCAGGGCCCAAGCACCTGGGCCATCCTCCACTGCACTCCTGGGCCACAGCAGAGAGCTGGACTGGAAGAGGAGCAGCCGGCACAGAATCTGGTGCCCCAACCGGGACTAGAACCTGGGGTGCCGGTGCCGCAGGTGGAAGATTAGTCTAGTGAGCCACGGTGCCGGCCTGTAATATTTCTTATCCTATATCATATGTGTAAATTATGATGAAAGGGTCACTTCATTTCCTGATAATCCTTTCACTGTGCAGAAAACTCAGTAACATGACAGGACTTTCCTTCCCTTTATCTCTAATCCAATGATTTATCCAATAAGTGAGTTTTAAAACAATAAAGAGCATGGTGTTTGGCCTAGAGGTTAAAATGTCAATTAAAGGCCAGCCACTTGGGGGGGTGAACCAACGGCAGGAAGACCTTTCTCTCTGTCTCTCTCTCTCTCACTGTCTAACTCTGCCTGTTGACAACAACAAAAAATATGTCAATTAAAATGCCTTTGTACCGAATCAAAGCATTGGATTTGAATCTTAGTTCTAGCTCTAAGGCCAAACTGTTGCAAATTTAGACCCTGGTAGTCAACAGTGATGGCTCACATAATCAAGTTCTAGGCACCCATCTCATGGCTTGGGTTGGAATCCCAGATCCCGACTTCAGCACCAGTGCAGCTCCAGTCCAGGTGGGCATTTGGGAGAGATTCAGGGAATTCTCTCTTTCTCTCTCTATTGCGAATTAATTGGTCAAATAAAATAAGTGGAGAAGCTTGCTTGTCACTGTTCCACCTTTTTCTTGTAAGTAAATGTTTTCAATTGTTCCAGAGAAGCGGAAAACGCAAATAAATGAGTCCAACATCTGTGTTCATTTTTTCTTCATATTGTTGTCCCTCTCCTAACCTGTGTACGAGAAACACAGATTTTAATAAATTCAGCAGACTACAGAATTTTGATAACTAAAGAGTGCAGCATTATTTTTTAGAATAACTTTGCACTAAAAATTAGAGTTTAGACACAGCCAGTTTGGTAGACTGAGCTTTCAGTTGAAATCTCAGAATGATTAATTCTTCTTCTAAGGACTGGTGATCCTGCACTTGGAAAAATATCTGTGCAAACTTGAAATGGTCCACTCCCAACATGGCCTAAAATCAAGCCCCTTCAACAAAAAGTGATCTACATTCTAGTTGAATGTCAGCATTAAAATGAAACCCTTTAGGATACATATAATAATAATATTCAAAATCTATGTTTCTTAATGAACATTGTTTGAAACCAATTAGAACTTACAAAGCATAATTAAAACCTGAATAAATGATCCAAAACAGGGAAAAACAGTAGAAATTTGAAAAAAGTTAGAAAAAGTACAATTATTTAAAGTAATAGCTGTTAAAATTAACAAAGTACGGAGTTACTGTGTATGATTATGCAAGTATAAGCAAGGAGTTGATTATGATGCCAAAGCTGATTTTTGGAAGAAAAAAAAAACATATTTGGATAGAAAGAGAATAAAATATCTTCAGACACAAACGTTAAGCTCTTCGTGAGGCAATGAGTTTAATATTTTTCTTAAGTAATGTGAATCTAAGTTCAGGAATAAATTGTTGGCTGGGGTATACATGCTTGGAACCACTAACATATAAATAATACTGGAAATTATGTGGCTGAATGAAAATGCTAGAAAATAATTATTGATAGTGGTAAGAGGGCTTGAGGAGAAACCTTGGAACAGTGTGGCAAAGCAGAGAGGGAGAAAGAAAACAAGATAGGGGCTGGTGCTGTGGTATAGCAGGTAAAGTCTCCGCTTGCAGTGGTGGCATCCCATATGGGTGCCGGTTCTAGTCCAGCTGCTGTACCTCTGATCCAACTCTGCTGTGGCCTGGGAAGGCAGTAGAGGATGACTCAAGCCCTTGGGCCCCTGCACCTATGTGGGAGACATGGAAGAAGTTTGTAGCTACTGGGTTTGGATTGGCTCAGCTCCGGCCATTGCAGCTATCTGTGGAGTGAACCAGCAGATGGAAAACTTCTCTATTTCTCTGTCTCTGCCTCTGCCTCTCTATAACTCTGACTTTTAAATAAATAAATAAGTTTTTAAAAAAGAAAATGAGATAGATTAAAGGCAGAGAACAAATAGGAGAAAGTAGTTAATGGCAGAGAACAAATAGGAGAGAGTAGTACCATTAAAGAACTAAAATTTTTGTCCAGATACATGGGGCTTGGTCAGAAAACTCAAGTCCATCCCTTAGCATCAGTCATATGATTCAACTAGAATGTATGATCCCCTGAACATATTCACATCTCCATGGTGTTAATTCATTTAAAATTTAGAGAGGATGTATAAAGTAGTACTTTCTGAAAAAATTTAAGAATCTTTTATAACTATCTTAAATCATACTTGAAAAAATAAAATCATTGAAGGAAATTTTGACTAGTTTATAAAGTCTATTATTTAAAACAGTTTTCTAAGGTGTGCAATTTATAAGAATCATTTTTGGAAGGATAGTTTTCCTCTTCTCACATATTTTTTCATGTTTTTTACCATATGCTATGGAGCTTTGGGGGCACATTGGGAATATTTTGTGTAAATAAATAAATTAACAAGGAGAGTTTGAATGTTTCAAAGTTTTATTTCTATTACAATTAACAACTGAGCAACTCATTTGGTTGCAAAAGATGGATTCCTACAATGAACTCATGTTATTTGGTGAACTTTTCTTTCAGTGTGGTTCCATTTTGACAAATGCCTCATGGAAATGTTTTTATGACTTCTTTACTTCGCAAAACTAAGTTATACAAGTAGCACTCTGACCTCAGAATCAGCCCTTATGGCATTCTGGTTCAAAAGCCCACAGGGGCATTTCAGGCATGGAAAGCCAAGACACTGTGTTAAAAAACGTTCTACATGAAGGATCTCTGTGAGTTAGACTCTAGTGGAAAGAAGTGGTCATCAAAGAAGGAGCTACTTTTCTCTGAAAGGAAGAAAGAACTACTTTGCTTATTGCCTTGTCTAAATACTGACAGAGTTTGTGGATCCAAAATGCTTCCACAGCCTAGGCAGTTCATGTCAAGAACCTCAGGTGGTCACTGACATCATACATAAGAGTGTTAATTGTTAAATAAACAACAGGAGTAACTGTGCACTAACTTCCCATGCAGGACATCTGTCTTCAAAGAGTTGTATTACGAGACTTAATAGTAACATTTGATCTCAAAAAATTACTTCATTATTAGTATATTAAGTGGAGGATATTCTTATGTCTCATAAGTGATAATTATGTTTAAGTGCTCAGAAAAGATGTATCATTCTTGGGTTCTTCTTTAAAGATAATTCTTTAAAGAAAAGTTAACTTTGAGATGCAATGACTGAATAGCCCTAGTCTGGACTGCTTCTCAACATTTTTTTATTTTTATTTTTTCTTTTTCTTTCTCATACAAACTGTTGAACTCTACCTAGAATAGAATTAATCCTCTGTGTATAAACTTAAATGAAAATAGATCTTTGTAAAAAGCAAACCAGGAACAGGAGAGGGAAGTGGAAGAGGGATGGGGTGTGGTTTGGAGGGTGGGTACAATGGGAAGAATTACTATGTTCCTAAAGCTGTATTTATGAAATGCATGCAAATAAATAAGTTACAAAATTAAAAATTATAATATATAAACAAAAAATCCACGCAATTTTTTCATGATGCACATTTTTCATGAATTTTTTGAACAACTCTCCTGTGCATGGATTTCAAATTCTTCTTGCAACAAAATAAAGTAATCTTTTAGTTAAAAAACATTTTTTTGATAAAAATGTTAGACTTGAAATCAGGAACCTTGGAATATAATCCACAGTGGAGGGGCCAGCACTATGGTGTAGTAGGCTGGGCCACTTCATGGGGGGCTGGCATCCTGTATGGGCCCCACATTCAATTACTAGCTACTCCTCTTCTAATCTAGCTCTCTGCTTATAGTCTGGGAATGCAGTGTATGATGGGCCAAGTGCTTGGGCCTCTGCACATATGTGGCAGGCCTGGAAGAAGCTGTTGGCTCTGGACTTCGGATAGGCCCAGTTCTATCTAATGTGGCCATATGGGGAATGAACCAGCAGATGGAAGACCTTTCTCTCTGTCTCTCCCTCTCTTTGTCTGAGACTCTGCCTGTCAAATAAATAATAATAGTAATAAAAAGACAGTATATCATTTTCACTATCTCTACTATTATAGACAGAGTACTACCTAGAGCTAATTCTCTCCAGAGTGAATATAGTGAAGTGATTCATATATTTTATATTATATATATATATGTATATTGGAAAATGAATGTACTGGATTTAAGATTTTTTAAAGATTTATTTTATTTTATTTATACCAAAGACAGTTACAGAGAGAGGTAGAGCCAGAGAGAGAGGTCTTCTATTCTGTTGTTTCACTTCCCAAATGACCACAACGGCCAGAGCTGAGCTGATCTGAAGCCAGGAGCCAGGAGCTTCTTCCAGGTCTCCCACGTGGGTGCAGAGACCCAAGGACCTTGGCCATCTTTTAATGCTTTCCCAGGTCACAGCAGAGAGGTAGATCAGAAGAGGAGCTGCCAGGACTCAAACCTGCATTCATATGGAATGCCGGCACTGCAGGCTAGGGCTTTAATCCGCTGTGCCACGATGCTGGCCTGGTTTTAAGATTTTCAGTGACTCCTGCATGTTGTATTGTCATATACTATATTATTTAAGTATGCAAAGAGGTCACCTTTACAAGCTGTGCAATATTTTAGGGAAGAAAGTTCCTATATTCAGCTGGTTTGTAATTTTAGGCAGTTCAAATGGAAATGTATGTCCATTATTCACACAATAATGGAAAATAGATCCTTGTCTCTACTCTTGTGAAAATTTTACCCAAACTCTGTATTCTGTATCCTGATACATGAAGATAAATGTGGTATATTTTACTATTTTGCTAGCTTGGCTTTGTCAGTTATTTTTAAGTCTATACTCTGTGTAGACTCTCTTCACGTATTCAAATAATGTGATCTACAGGTGCAACTAGCCTTCATATGAATATTCTTGGGATGCCAACAGTCTAAGTGCTTCCTGTTTATACAAGATAGAACATGGAAGATGACTAGTATTTTTACCTTGATATGATATTATTAAGAGAAATACATGCTGCTTATTTGTCAATACTAGAGTATAGCATTTCACACACTGTAAATGCAGCTGATTCACTAAACAATAAATCTCAAGTAAATCTTATAAAAGTAAATTGTTTTTGTTGAACATAAATAGGTTTTGTTATTTATCTGAGATTTTTACTAAGCATAACAGCTATTCTGGTGAAATATAAGGCACTATACACATTTCTTTGGGGGTATTAGACTCATGGAAAGAGCTGAGGTTTACAAAAATGAATATCTGAATTATTAAACATGTAGTAATGGGATTTGTACTTTACAAGTTTACTCATGCTTTTAGTCACAATGACAGATTCTTATTAACCATCCCAAATGTCAGTAATCATTGTTAGTCATCTAAAACATTAACTTGAGAATTGTAGATTTTCATCCTTCTTAAAGTGTAGATTTATGACATTTCCAGTATATTTTAAATGTTCTATGTATTTGTTTTGGTTTAGCACTATGTTGCAGAAAGTCAATTTTTTTATAAAATCATTTTGCACATTAAGATGGTGCATGGATCAGAATAAATTTACTTTACCCAAACTTGGTAAAGTTCACAGTAAAGACATTGATGTTTACCCTTAGGAAGAAAAACAAAAATGTGGCAGGAGTTTTTCACTATGTGATAGTCTTTAAATCTTTTTGTAATTAATAATAATTGGAGATTCTAAGAGAATGTACTAATACTAATACATAAAGGTAAAATATTAAAGTTAATAATACAGAAATGTGAAAGAATTTTTGGTAATAATTACAGTATTTCTAGGTAGAGGCCAGTATTTGCCATTCTGTTAATTTTCATTACTCTAAAGAGTGAAAAACAGAAAAATAATGAATGATATTTACAAATAATTGGTAAATTTATTAAACATAATGATTATATTGTTAATACATGGCATAAACACAGTTATCCAAAGCTACAACCAATATTTCTCGTATGTTTGACAAAAGATGTGCAAATGATGATGGAGTGTTTTACAGAAGCAATATAGAATGAAAGTTACTGATCAATTTAAAGAAGAATGGATTCACTGATAGCAGAAAAATCATTTAACTTGATAGTTTTACATATATATAGCAGTTTAAAAAAAACCTTACTAATCTTTGGGGTAGGCAGTTCAATATTATCAATCTATAAAAAAGTTACAAAGAGAAACTTTGTAATATAGATAAATAAGGAAAAACACTTCTCAACTCACACTTAAGAGGCCAACACTATCTTAACAAACCGAATTATTAAAAAACAACTTAAAAATACCCCCCGGACTACTAGCTTTCATGAATATGAATATGAATATTAATTAATTACAAATTAATTATAAGCACACTTAAAATGGATACTACTTCATGATCAAATGCTGTGTATGGAAGGATTTGAAACATTCAAAAATCAATTTATGTAATTCAATACATTCACAAATTAAGAATGCAATATTGTGCTTACCTCAATAAAGTAGAAAAATCATTTCAAAAATTTAACATATGCTACAGGTAAAATTTGTCATCAAGCTGTGAATAGGAAGGAAGAAAAACAGAATATAGAAAGTATGCATCTAACATTCTTCATGATGAAAGACAATTATTTCTTCCCTAAATCAAAACAAATTTTAAAATGTACATATTTGCACTTTGAATTCAGTTTTACTATACAAGTGTACTATCACAGGCTAACTGGGCAGATACAGAACAGACAATATTATCTCCCTAAGAATTATAGTATGACAAAGTAAAAACAATCTATTTCATAAAGAACTAAATGGAAGAAGTAAAGCTGTCTTTTATATGACTGCTTGCATTGTCCTTAGGAAAAAAAAACCCAGAAAAAGCCGTCAGGACATATAGGAGAGCTTAGCAAAGTCAAATCTTAAATGTTTAATATGGTAGCGTTAATTATGCTAATATATGTTAGCAATAAGCAATTTGAAATTAAGCTAAAGTATAACACTATTGAAAATATTATTAAAACATTAAATGTTAAAAATTAAACAAAATATGTGTAATATTTGTGTGCTAAATATCAGGATATTATATGGAGAAATTTAAGATATTCTAAATAAATAGCGATGTATGCCATCTGAAAGAACTATAAAGCTTAGCATTTTAAATATGTCAGAACTCTTTATATTGATCCATATATAATATAGCAATCAAAATCTCAGTAAGATTTTTGGTAGATTTGACCTGCTTCAAAAATTTATCAAGAGAAGCAAAAGATATTATTTGACCAAAACAATATTTAAAACACAGAACACATTTGAAGTATTCACATTACCAGATTCTAAAATTTATTACAAGTTAAATTCATCAATCTAGCATAGCATTGATATAAGAATTAACATTTCAATAAATAGAGCTTAAATGGAGTTGAATTGGAGAGTTCATCAGTAAAACCATTTATTGCAAACACATTGTGGTACAATGGACAAAAGGATACATCCATACTACAATCTACTATTAAGTAACATAAAGGTTGCTAATGTTTCAATATAATTGAAGCACTGTTATATATAAGGGTTAGTATATTATATATATAATATATACATATATAATAGTGCAAAAAATCTAAATTTATTTGAGTTAATCTTCAAAAATTCATGAAGGGGCAGGAAGTTGGTAGAGTGGTAAAGACGTCACCTGAGAGGTAGTAAATGATGGCTTAAATATTTGCTTCCCTGCTACTCATGTAGGAGATCCAGGTTGAGTTCCAGGTTCACAGTCCTCGTTTTTACCTGGGATTTGAGAAGAGAACCAGTACACTGTCTCTCTCCCTGTCTCTACCTTTCTAATAAATAAAAAAATTAAAATACAAAAATCACGGAAAATACATATTATGGAAAAACTATGCATGGGTTTCTATTTCTTTGTCATAAAAACCCCTTAGCTTTTATTTACATTTTCCCTTATTTCTTTATCTTTCTGGTATTACATTGAGAAAAAGCCCATCAAAAGGAATATATATTGCATGTTTAAATTTGTATATATAAAGTTGTACCTTTACATTCTTGTAAACCAGTCTTTAATAAAATTCATGTAGTAAAAACGGAATTATAAAAAAACTAAAGGAAAAAGCAAGTTGAACAGCTCCATATATTCATAATAGCAGTTCTTTGTTCAACTACTACAGGGCCATTCATTCTTCAACTTTTATAGAGATTTTGATAATCATACTGATTTCATAGGATTCTGTGCACTTCTTAGGTATCATGCTTTTCATTAACCCATTGAACTCAAGGATGGTACTTGTAGGGAAAGGGAAGGTATTGGATAAGCTTCAGGCTGTACTGTGTCTCCCACATTGAGTGTAGAAAGATTGCTGACTCAGAAAGCCGCCATATTCCTCTTCCTTGGATGCTGCTTTCTCCTGAGAATATATGCTTATTTTAAATCACCAAGCTCATGGGCTGTGACTGGAGAGCTATGGTATTGGAAGGACTTCTGGTTACACCAGAAGTTTCCAGCTCCAGCTGTTATCAATGCCCTCTGTTGGGTGGGCACACTAAGGCTTCTTGGTTTCTTTGTTACATTTTGCCTTTAAGTGACTAGTAAGCAAATGATCCACTAATGGCTGTATCAGGAAGACAAATAAACATGAGTATAATATCTTTCACAAAATAAACCCTAAATCTTCTGTGACATCTCCAGTATTATATTATGCAAGGGAGCGAATGGACCACTGTTTCTTGAAAGACATTGTATGAACACTTGAAATTGTGTTAAATCACCAACTTTGATAGGTTAATTCTCATCATAACAAAATAGTTCACGTGTTGTGTATTAAAGCAGATATTTTTAATAAAGTTACTCACTTAAGTTTTTTTTTTCCTTCATAGTACTGTCAATCATTTATGATATTTCAAACATATTTATAGAAATGAACAGAATGAATGGGGACCAACGCCATCGTTCACTTGGCTAATCCTCTGCCTGTGGTGCCGGCACCCCAGGTTCTAGTCCCGGTCGGGGTGCCAGGTACTAGTCCCAGTCGCTCTTCTTCCAGTCCAACTCTCTGCTGTGGCCTGGGAAGGCGGTGGGGGATGGCCCAGGTACTTCAGCCCCTGCACCCACATGGGAGACAGGGAGGAAGCATCTGGTTCCTGGCTTCGGATCAGCTCAGTTCTGGACTTAGCTGCCATTTGAGGGGTGAACCAACTGAAAAAAAGACCTTTCTCTCTCTCTTTCTCTTTGTCTCTCTCATTGTCTATAACTCTACCTGTCAAATAAATTAAAAAAAAAATGAACAGATTGAAATGAAAAATCAAACTATATTACAAAGGTAGTGTTAATAGAATTTTATGACTGGTTTGTTCTATATAAGGGAGGATTGAAATTCAAGAAGGAAGTCTAAGTATATATACATATTATATATATATATATATATATATATTATGTATTAAAGTCTAGAGTCTTATGTGAGTCTTGTGTGTAACAATCTATTTCTGTTAAGTTGAATCTCTTAGCCCAGCAAATTTTATCATTCCCTAGACTGCTGTCTGGTTTTAAAATATAGTTTTGTTCTCCCACAATCACATCTTTTTAACTGGCCTTAAGTCAAAATATAAAATATCACATTCAATAGTTTAACAAATTCCAACACATTTTAAAGGCTTTCAAACATTACAGTGACCTTTATTAAAATAACATAACCTTTTCTCTCTACAAGGTGTCTAAATGAGTTCATGCCAACTTTTTTTTAAGATTTATTTATTTTTACTTAAAAACCAGAGTTACATATAGAGAGGGAAAGAAACATACACACACACACACACACACACACACGCACACACACAGAATCTTCCATCCTCTGGTTTACTCCCCAGATGGCCACAGTAGCCAGGGCTGGGCCAGACTGAAGCCAGAAGCCAGGAACTTTTCGGTTTTCCATTTAGGTGCAGGGTCCCAAGAACTTGGGCTATTCTCTGCAGCTTTCGCAGGCCATTAGCAGGGAGCTGGCTTGGAAGTGGAACAGCTGGGAATCAAACAGGCGCCCATGTGGATATCAGCATCTCTGTGGTGACTTAACCAACTAGGCCAGGATGTCTGCCCTGCTGACTTTCTTATGTATATAAAAATCTTTGTCCAAGTCTATATCCCTGAAATCATGAACTACATAATGTCAACTTTCTTTCTCATTATTGTTAATATACTAAATGAGGCACGTTGAAACACATTCTTCTTGCCTATTGATGATATTCAACTTTTGAAAGCTCAAGAAAACAGTTTGGAAACTTGCTTCTTTACATACCTAATTGTAAATATTACTCTGTCTTTCAATTTAAAATATAGGAAGCTACTCCACACACTTGTGATCAGAACCACGTACGATTTTATATTCAAGACTAAGGATTGGTCTACATATGTCCTATAGGATCAAGATAATGACTAAATTATCTATCTGCTTAGATGATCTCACAGCTTACATTGTGACTATTAGGGATAAGTTATAGTGTATTGAATAAGACACTGCATGAGATATTCATATCCATATTGGTGTACCTGTGCTTGACTCCTATCTCTGGTTTTGATTTTGGCTTCTTGCTAATGTATGCTCTGGGAGGCAGCAAGCGATGGCTCAAGTAGCTGGAGCCTTGTCATGCATGTGGGAGATTGAGATTGACTTTCAGACTCCTGGCTTCAGCCTAGCCTATTTCAAACATTTGAAGAGTGAGCAGGGTGAACCAGTAGATAAAAGATCTCAGTCAGTCTGTTTTCTGCCTCTGTCTGTCTTTTTCTCTCTGTCCTTCAAATAAAATTAAAATAAATAAGAACTACTAAAACCTGCAAAGCCAGCATCCCATGTGAGTGCCTGTTTGAGTTCTGGCTGCTCTGCTTCCAATCCAGCTCCCTGCTGATGTGCCTAGGAGAGTAGTGGTTTAGCCCTGAACCTACACGGGAGACCAGGGCAGAGCTGCATTCTCTGAATTTCGGCCTGGTGCAACCCTAGTCTTTGTGGCCATGTGGGGAGTGAAGCAGTGGAGGCACTATCTCAGTCTGTGTCTCTCCCTCTCTCGTTGCAACTCTTTCAGATAAATAAATCTTTAAAAAAGGAATTTAATAAAACATTAACAATTCTGACTATTTTGAAATTCCAGTAAATTCTTTGCTTACAAATATTATGCTCACTTACTTCAACTTCATTGTTCTCATTGGCATTATAGGAGGCAAACAAGTGAATTATAAAATAAATTTCATTCTAACTAAATTTAGCTTTAATGAAATAAAAATACTGGAAAACAGCAAATATGAGTTGGTGATTACTTGGTTAGATATAAGGAGTTAATTTAATGTTGTATATTCACAAGGCAGAACTCTAGGCTGGCACAATGCAGAATTTTAGATCACATGAAATCATCCCCTTCTGTCACTTGCGAATTCCAGTAACAAGATTTTAAACCCACTTCTTAGGTAAACTCTTGGTACATTCCTCTGAAGGGTAAAAGGTTATCACTTATATCCAACACATTAAGCACCCTTAAACGACTAAATCAATCCCACAAAATTATGACTCTGAAATGAATCTTGAATTTTAAAGTATACAATCAACTTTATTTTATTCTATCTCTTGTTGGTTCAAGTAGAAAATAAGGAGGAAATCTCACGACCCTGGCCTGTCAATGCCAGGGAAAAAGTGTTCGTTTTAAAAGTGAATATTAAATATTAAATATTAAATTGTCAACTTCTTGAAGGTAAAGCTAGCAAATAGATTGCTCTGGAATTAAACTGCTTGAATTTGAAATTTTTTTAAAAGATTTATTTATTTTATTTGAATGGCAGAGTTACAGAGGGGCAGAGGCAGAGAGAAAGAGGTCTTCCATCTGATGGGTCACTCTCCAAATGGCCGCAATGGCTGGAGCTGAGCTGATCTAAAGCCAGGAGCCATCTTGGACCATCTTCCACTGCTTTCCCGGGCCATGGCAGAGAGACGGATCAGAAGTGGAGCAGCTGGAACTTGAGCCAGCACCCATATGGGATGCCAGCAATGCAAGTGGTGGCTTTACCCTTATCTGCTACACCACAGGACCAGCCCCTAAAATTATGTTTTATTCTTTAGGCATCATGTGAACTTGTGAGATTTACTTACTCTCTGTTTCAATTTCCTTGCATTTTAATTATTTAATTATAAGGCCTATACTTGGTAAAATATAGAACTATAACAAATGTTTTATTATGTAAGTGTATGAATTTAGGAACCATATATGGGTTCTTTCTACTCATGTAATTATCATCATTCATTAGTTTTTTATACATGGAAGAATTCAGCAAAATTTTAAACTAAAAATTAAAATGTGATCTATAATATTTTCTAAAGTTGATAATAATATAGAATAATTGATTTTTTCATTTAGAGACATGCAATTAAAATTTTTACAATGTAATTCAAAATATTTGATAGTATAATCTGTGGATTAAATTGTACATAGTTTATCATTAAAATCATGGCAGCTTTATTCTGTAACTTGGTATTCACACACACACACACACATACACACACAAGAAGAGTCCATAGAAAATGGAATCAAGAGGTAATGAACAATATGTGTGGACTTTGTGATGTACCCTTGTGTTTTTATATGTGTGTGAATGGAATTATTTAATCCACATACCTTCCTCAATTCAAGTCTATTATACTGATGAGGACACTTCAGCTCTAGAAATGTTTTATACTTTCCCAAAGTTTCTCATTTAGTTAGTAAAGGAAGCTGAATATAAAATTAGTTCAATCTAACTTCAGAGCATCTGCTGTTAAATATTTTTAAGTATTGAAATTCTCCACCTCATGGGAAATTTATACAAATTGGGGCATACTGATTAAGAAATATAGATTTCCAGATTTAGTCTAGATTTTGATTGACATCAATAACTAAAAGGGATGAAAAGATAAATTTTATTCCAAAAGTCAGTTTCTTAACAAGTTGATGGAGGAGCCAGGATGTAAACTCAGTCTTTGTTCTTTCCACTCAGTCCTTATACTTTATTTATTTCAGTCATAAAATAGAGGTCATATTAATACTTTTCTCATAAGGTAGTGCTAAAAGCTGTGAGTGATGATATGTGTGTATGTATGTCTATATTTGTATATCAAATATGCGTGCCACATAATATTTGATGCATAACTATTGAAATATTTAAACTTTTATGTTAGCTTATATACACAATTATCTGTGCTACAAATAACTTTCGAAATTCAGAAGCTATTTTGAAATATGCCATTTTTTCATTGAAATTGTTTTTAGTATTGATTTGAGAAGAGGGGAGAGGGGAGGGGAAACAAGAAGAGATCTTTGGTTGCAAATCACGTCAACAACTCCAGAAACAGTGATCAGAGCTATTTAAAGGAAAATAATGGTATCACAGACCCCAAAAGGAGCTGAAATGCACTATGCAACAAAGTTCAATGCTCTGTATCTAATGGGTATACTAGAGTGGAAAGCACAAGGGTAACACTGCTGCAGTACTTTTAAGGTATAAAAAAAGTGGTAGAGATGCTGAGACACAGGGAAACTACTCATGGGGTTTTCAAGCAGATCTGGGGATTCCTGCAGTGGTAGAAGTTGTTGGGAGACCTCAGTAGCACTAAGTAGTAAAGCATTGGTGGAATATTGTTACTTGTGATATCAGAAACCAACACAGAGGCATCTGAATGGAACCCAAGCTTGTAATGACCCAGACTTCACCCAAGGTGGGACCACAAAGTCCCATAGTGACATCAGGTGGAAAGGCCTCAGAGCCTATTTGAATAGGAAGTGATGTTTTCTGGGTCAGAATTTGCAAGGAATAAAGAAGGTTAATAAGGTAATGGGTTAGAAAATGATAATCGGATCAACTATAAATCACGTAGTGAAAACATAAGCTGGAAAAGAGGTCTCACAGTCACCACTCAGGAATAAGAAATCAAGTATAAGCAGCTACAATCTGTGAAGATATCAATCAAGTGGTACATACCCATTGCTATGAATGGCAAATGTCCAGTTTAAGTGTATTCGGGTGAGTAAATGTCTTCCTAAAACTTTCCAGGTTTTAGAAATAAAACTCAGCTCTCCAGGAAAACCCTTTTGGCTCAAGCTAACCAGAACAGTTGGTGACTCTGATAGACAATGCAGAAAACTTGACAGCACAAAGGAGAATGTGTCAACTGGCCCAAGCCAGAGAACATCCAACACAGTGACAAAATTTATCTTCCGTGAAAGCAGTTTTGGCAGAAACTAAATCTGACATTGATTCCAGGTGGAAATAGCTGTAATTGTTTGTACAACAGTTCGTTTATTAACTTGTTCACTCATCCATCCATCCACTCATTTATATTTTGGAGATTAAGGAGGCATCTGAGAACACATATCAGAAAAGGGCATTACATGAGAAAATAACTGAGTTAGATACCAGAAACAAAATCCAAATTGTAGTAAAAAATATACCTGATTTTTAAGACCAAACACATTTATTTTTGAAAAAAAATCAATTTATTTATTTCTTTATTTTAAAACTCAGAGCTACAGAGAGAGGGATCTTTCAGCCACTGGTTTACTCTGCAGATGGCCTCAATAGCCAGTGTGCGTCAGGCCAAAGCCAGGAGCCAGGAGTTTCTTCTTGGTCTTCCACATAGGTTCAGGGGCCCAAGTACCTGTACCATCTTGTGCTGCTTTGTTCAAACCATTATCAGGGATTTTGATCAGAAGTGGAGCAGCCAGGATAAGAACTGATGTCCTTATGTGATGCTTGCATCACTGGAAGTGGCTTTACCAGATATGCCAAAATGCCGGCTCTAGAAATACTTCTAAAATCAGTGCTTGAACATGTATACACACCCATGTAACTACAGTCACAATCAGGATGCAGAAATTTCTATCATTTCAAGAAAATTCTTTGTGTCCTCTCACATCAGTGTACTTCTTATCATCCAAATACCAGATAACCACTTTTTGTCGTTATGGAATGGTATATCTGGGAAATCATATAAAACAGGCTTTTCAATGATATATTTTTGCATAACAAACAAAACCAAATGTTAAATTCTCAAAAAATTAACAATTGTTTATACCATTCATACATTAGCCATTGAGCAGGGCTATGTCATGCTCTGGGATGACATGAAGATTGCCTGGGGTTGAAATCTGAATGTGCCCTCCCTCATTTTTCTGTAGTTCTTGCTGTCTTTGGCTGAAATTCAGCTGCTTCTCTTGACTGGAAAAGTGTCAAACATGTTGTAGGCATATTGTAACAGCCACAGCATCACCTAGCTTTTGGGCTATAGTTAATTTGTTCCTCTTAGTATTTCATTCTATAGATATGTCATAATCATTTTTGAGTTATTTGTTGATGAACATTCAAACTGTCTCCATTTGTTTTTTTTTATAATATAGCTATTATAAAACACATAAAAATATAGTAAATGCCTCTTGTTTTCCTGAATAGTTTTATCATTTAAAGTCTCATTAACAATGTTAAGACAGTTTCAGCTGTTGTACATATTTATTAACAGTTGGTGTTTGGATATTTAACAAAGCTGTGACTTTTATTTTTATTTTCATAAAAACTCATGCTGTTGACTTTATTTCCACATGCTTATTGGCCATAAAAAGTTTTTGATGTATATGCTCTATTATTTTGCCAAATTTTTAATGGACAATCTTAATGAATTTTAAGATTTACTCTTAGTTTGAATAATAGTATTTGTCAAATATAAATTGGGAATTAAAACCCCAACATGAAAAAACATTTTCTTCCACTCTGAGAATTGTTCATTTATTTTTTAGAGAAGTCTTTGGATATCAGAAGTTTTAATTATTGGTATTCTAATTTGTCATTAATTTTTTTAGTTTAATCTTGTCTGAGAATTTTGTTAAACCCATATGTCTTCTTCTAGAATACATGTAGTTTGTGAGAAAACATTGTTCCATAATGATTTAAGCCAGTGCCAGTTCATGTCCTGTCTACTCTATTTCTAATCCAGCTTCCTGCTAATTTGCCTGGGAAGGTAGTGAAAGGTGACCCAAGTTTTTGGATCCTTGCTACTCATGTGGGAGACCAGGATATAGTACCAAGCTCCTGGCTTTAGCCTTGACCAAACCTGGCTGTTTGAGCCATTTGGATAGTAGAGAATTAGATGATTCTGCTTCTCCTTCTCTCTCTTGCTCTCACTTTAAATAAATAAATCTTACAAAAAATGTAGACAAGTAGTTTTAATTTTTCACTTAGGTTAATTATTTATTTCAAGTTTTTGTCCATGGTATGAAGTATTTCAAGATACGTTTTTCTCTGATAAGTAGCCAATCTTTCCATCACTGTTTGAAGAAAAGACCATTATATTACATTAAATCTTCTTGGTATTGTAAAATCACACTCACAGACACACACACATACAGACACACACACACACACAGACAAGTACAATTACATGTACATGCACAAACATACATCAGCTTTTGGTAGTCTAGTTTGTCTATTGGTTTGTATTTGTTTATCTACCCTTGCATCAAGACACTGGTGTATGATTTATATTAGCTTTAAATTAACTTTTGAAATAGAAAGCAGAAAAAGCATTTGATAAACTACAACATCCTTTCATGATAAAAATCTTAAGCAAATTGGATATAGAAGGAACATTTTTCCACACAATCAAAGGAATATATGACAAAGGAATAACTGACAGCCAGCATAATAATGTAGGGAAAAGTGGAAGCATTTACAATATCTGAAACTAGACAAGGATGCTAACATTCTCCATCAATATTCCATATCGTCCTGGAATTTTTAGCTAGAGCCACTAAGCAATAAAAAGAAATCAAGGAGATACAAAGTGGAGATTTGGAAGTCAAATTATGCCTGTTTGTAAGTGACATGATTCTATATAGGGGCACCATAAGACTACACTAAGAAACTATTGGAGCACATAAGTGAGTTTGGTAAAATTGCCAAATATAAAATTAACACACAAAAATCAATAGCCTTTGTATACACAGATAATGCCATGGCTGAGAAAGCTTGTAAGAATAGTGCCATTCACAATATCTGCAAAAAAATTTAAATACCTTGGAATAAATTTAACCAAGGTGGTTAAAGATCTCTATGGTGAAAACTACAAAACACTAAAGAAACAAACAGAAGAGGACATTAAAATATGGAAAAGTCTTCCATGTCCATGGATTGGAAGTATCAATATCACCAAAATGTCCATACTATTGAAAGCAAATAACAGATTCAATGCAATCCCAATCAAAATATCGAAGATATTCTTTGCAGATATAGGAAAAATGATGCTAAAATTCATATGGAAACACAAGAGACCCTAAATAGCTTCTCTTACACAAGAAAGAAATCTTACACAACAAAAAACAAAGCTGGAGGTGTCACAATACCTGATCTCAAGACATACTACAGCTTGGTACTGGAACAAAAATGGACATTTAGACCAATGGAAGGGAATAGAATCCTCAGAAATCAATCCACACATCTACAATTAATTAATTTTTGACAAAGGACGTAAAATAAATTTCTGGAGAAAGGACATTTCAACAAATAGTGCTGGGGAAATTGGATCTCCACCTGCAGAAGTATGAAACAAGACTCCTACCTTATACCTTATACAAAAATCAACACAAAATGGACCAACTATCTAAATCTATGACCTAATAGTATCAAATTACTAGAACAAAACATCAGGGAAACTCTACAAGACATTGGCTTAGGTCAAGACTTCTTGGAAAAAACCCCAGAAACACAGCAAAATAAAAGCAAAAATAGAAAAATGGGATTACATCAAACTAAGAAACTTCTGTACTGTAAGTAAACACTCAACAAATCGAGGAGGCAACCAACAGAATGGGAGCAAATATTTGCAAATTCTGCAACTGATAAAGGATTATTATCCAGAATCTATAAAGAGCTCAAGAAACTCAACAATGATAAAACAATCCATTAATGCATGAGCAAAGAGTTGGACAAGCATTTTTCAAAAGAGGAAATGCAAATGGCCAACAGATACATGAAAAAAATGCTCAAGATCTCTAAACAACAGGGAAATGCAAATCAAAACCATAATGAGATTTTACCTCACTCCAGTTACAATGGTTCTCATACAGAAATCAACAATTAGTGCTGGCGAATATGTGGGGGGAAATGTACTCTAATCTACTGCTGGTGGGAATGTAAACTAGTACAGTCACTGTGGATGACAGTATGGAAATCCCTCAGAAAACTGAAAGTAGATCTACTGCATGACCCAGCCATCCCACTCTCGGGAATTTACAAAAATGGAATGAAAGCAGCATATGAAACAGTTATCTGTATCCCCATGAACTTGCAGCACAGTTCATAATAGCTAAGTTTTGGAATCAACCCAGATTCCCTTCAGTCAATAACCATATACAAAAAATGTGGTATATATACAACATGGAATATTACTCAGACAAAAAATGAATGAAATCCTGTCTTTCACAATAAAATGAATGCAAGTTGAAAACATGTTTATTGAAATAAGACAGTTACAAAGAGACAAATACCAGGTTCTTCCTGATCTGTGGTAAAGAGCAGAATACCATAAAACTAGTGTATAATTATTTGCATTACAATCTACATAAAATTATTTCTGAGCATAAACTGTTGAGAGGAATTGGCTTGCAATCTAAATGAGCTGTTATTATCTTGTAACCACACATGAAATATTTACATGTTACATTGTCATTGGTTCCGTTTCATTGAAAGAAATTATGAATGACTGACTGACAAAAACTATGAGTGAAATGGTAATTTTTCATTCAATTATTATTTATAACCATTATGTATAGTTCCACTAAATTAGGGTCTGTTTGCTTTTTACTTGTTAAACTTCTTATTTGGTGAAGCCTTAAGCCTTTTTACTGCAAATTTAAATTATGTTATATCAAAAGCTAAGAAAAAAAACAAAAGATAGAAAGAAAAGTAGGAAAAAGGAGGGTGGGAGGGAGGGAAGGAAGGAAGAAGGAAATGTCGTTATGTTCTTAGACTTGTATGCATATATCATATCTAATCTGCTAAAATTATTTAAAATTAAAATTAAAAATGGAAAAAATAAAAACAATAAGAAAAACAAAGTGAAACAACCAAAAAGAAATAGAATTAAAAATTGCTGCGACTGTTCTGATCTTTTGCATTTCCACATAAATTTTACAATCAACTTGTCAGTTTCTGCCAAAAGATACCATAGAAGCTTTGCTTGAACTTGTGTTCAATGTAAATTTAGGGAGAATACAGATAATTTTCCAATAGTGAGTGGCAAAATATTTCTAATTTTCATGTATCTGAGGATTTTCCTAGTATATTCTTTTTACTGATTTATGATGTAATTAGATTTGGTTAGCAAACACATGTTATATGATGTCAATCTTTCTAAATTTATTGAGACTTGCTCTACAGCCCATCATCATGAATGTTCCATGTGTACTTGAAAATAATGTATAACCTGTCAGTGTTGAATATTGTTTTATATAAATATCAATTAGGTAAAGTTGATTGAGTATGCTGTTCGAATATTCTATATCCACATTGATTTTTTGTCCACCTCTAATTTAATTTCTGAGAGGAGTGCTGAAATCTCAAACCATAACTGTCAAGTTGTTTTTTACCTCTAGCACTTTTTGTTTTGTGAAGTATTTTGAAACTACTTTTAGGTACATAAACATAAAGTATTGATATGTTTTCTCAGTATCTTTCATCATTTAAAACTTCATTTTCATTTCTGGCATATTGCTTGCTCTGAAACTTATTCAGCTTTGTATTACTACTCAAGATTCCTTATGGTTAGATTTTGCATAATGTACATCTTTTTTACTGTCAATCTATCTGTGCCTCTTTTTTTTTTTTTACAGTATACATCTTCTATATAGCATTTGATTGTCTTACTCTTTATTCATTCTATCTTAATTAGAGCGATCATGCATGATTCCTATGATTTTCAATCTGAGTTTACAACTGTAATATCACTACTTTATGTCCTATATTCTCTGTCTTCTCTCTTCATTTATTGCCTTCCATGTAGTTATTTAGATTGAATAATTTTAATTGAATCTCATATTCCATTTTATATAATATATTGACATTAAGTATAATGACATACCACATCAACTACATTATGAATAATTTAAGATAATACATTTTGTTTATTCTGTCTCATTTTTACATAGTTTTTATTCTCATTTAATACCATATGTAATATAATACCATATATTCTTCATAATCCTTTATCATCAACTTTTGTTGTAAACACTCCAATGCTTAAATACTTTAATTAATATATAGTATTAATTAATACTTTAATTAATATATAATATTAATACTTTAATTAATATATATTAATATATAATTAATATATATGGGCCGCAAGGTGGTGGTCGTGCGCTGCGAGGGCATCAACATTTCTGGCAACTTCTACAGGAACAAGCTGAAGTACCTGGCCTTCCTCCACAAGCGGATGAACACCAACCTGTCCCGGGGCCCCTACCACTTCCGGGCGCCCAGCCGCATCTTCTGGCGGACCGTGCGAGGCATGCTGCCCCATAAGACCAAGCGGGGCCAGGCCGCGCTGGACCACTGTTACGGCCGTGCCGGAGTAAAGAATACACCAAGAGGCAGTCTCTTATGCAAAACACAAGAAGAGTATTTTATTGACCAGCATGCTGGGGTCGCAGCGTCACAAATGTGAGTGAGCGACCCTGAGTGTAAATCGCATCAGCTTTTTATAGTCACCCAAAGGCTTTGAAGAATCTGTAGAACATATTTCACATGGGAACCCAGGGGACAGGGGAATCCCGTGAGCACAAAGTGTACAGGTGCAAGTACAGATAACATCAACTATTGGCCAGATTTACAACAGGAAAGGGTCACTTTTACCATACATTTCCTAAGGTTAAATAAAACCCTAGGTTCATCAGCTGGGTGCCTGTCAAGGTGAACAGGTTGGTCTGGGTCCTAGTTTCGGTGGGCCATTTCCCTAATTTTACAAGGCCACATTCCGGTATTATCTCTTCCTGCCCCAGCATCACCATGTCTATTTAGTAAAGACAGGACCCAACCCCTCCCTGAGTCAGGAATCCAGAAAGTAGGTCAAGAGTCAATCTGGCAAGGGTCAGAAGAGAAGGGGGGGGGGTCCTGCTTAGTTTTAATATTCCTTCACCACCTCAAGGTGTTCGACGGGATCCCGCCGCCCTACGACAAGAAAAAGCGGATGGTGGTGCCCGCGGCGCTGAAGGTCGTGCGGCTGAAGCCCACGCGGAAGTTTGCCTACCTGGGGCGCCTGGCCCATGAGGTGGGCTGGAAGTATCAGGCCGTGACGGCCACGCTGCAGGAGAAGAGGAAGGAGAAGGCCAAGATCCACTACCGCAAGAAGAAGCAGCTCATGAGGCTCCGGAAACAGGCCAGGAAGAACGTGGAGAAGAAGATCAGCAAGTTCACAGACGTCCTCAAGACCCATGGGCTCCTGGTCTGAGCACAATAAAGACTTGGTTCCTCAAAAAAAAAAAAAAAAAAAACTTTAATTAATATATAGTACTTATTTTTAGCATTCATGCTATTCTTTATTCCTTTAAGAAGATCCATATTTCCATTGGATTTTTTTGGTAGTTTTTTAAATTTACTTTGATTTTCTTATAATTTTATTGTAAAAAATGATACAGTCCCACAATGTTGGTTTCTGTAGAAAAAATTTTTTTCTGTGTTTTTGAAACATTAATTTGGCTGTATATAGAAACATAGACTGACAATTTTTTCTTTCCTCTGATTTATGATGCCTTTCCACTGCTGTCTTCTGCATTGTTTCTGACAGGAAGTCAGTAATTACTATTTTTATAACTTACATTTATTATTTGTTTTTAAAATATTACTGCTTAAAATATTTTTCTTTATTATTGATTTTCATTAATTCAATTATAATATACTTACTAGTGTTTTTTTTAAAAACTTACTCAGGGATTGTTTTCTTTTTTAACTTTCTTGGTTATGAGGATTTATATTTCTTATGAAACTAGGAAAACTTTGATAATTATTTCCTCAAATATTGATTTATTACTCTTATTTTGTTGCCCTATTAAATTTGTAGGTACTTCAAATTTCATGAAAATATGTATTATGAAAAACCTGTGTTCGTATTTCAAAAAATTTGGACCAAAATAGATTGATCTATTAGTTCCATGTTTCCATGAATTTTTCAACTATACTCTCAAATGTATATTAGATCACTTGGACACAATTTATTATTTTAGGATTTTTTTTATCTCTGTTCTTGATCATTTCTAGTGCTGTGTAGTGCTGTGTTTTCAATTTTACTCTTCTTTGTTTTCACAAAGTTTCATCTGTTTGCGTGATATTTTTCAGCTCATACTTAATTTGGTCATTATTTTCTAGCTTTTGTTTCTCTGCTTATTTTGTCCATGTTTACCCCAGCATAATATAAACACTGTGTTTTTTTTTTTTTTTTTTTGACAGGCAGAGTTTACAGTGTGAGAGAGAGACAGAGAGAAAGATCTTCCTTTTTCCGTTGGTTCACTCCCCAATGGCCACTGCACCACGGCACTGATCCGAAGCCAGGAGCCAGGTGTTTCTTCTGGTCTCCCATGCGGATGCAGGGCCCAAGTACTTGGGCCATCCTCCACTGCACTCCCAGGCCACCGCAGAGAGCTGGACTGGAAGAGGAGCAACCAGGACAGAATCCGGCACCCCGACCGGGACTAGAACCCCAAGTGCCAGCGCCACAGGTGGAGGATTAGCCTAGTGAGCCATGGCGCTGGCCGATAATATAAACACTATTTGAAAGCAGTTTCATCATTTCCGTGTCTATTTTCATTGGTTAACTTTTTTTGTGTTTATGACATATATTTACCTTCTTTGTATTTTTAGCAATTTTAGAGGATACTGAACATTATAAATGTTACATTGTTGATTATCTAGATAGTTCTTTTTCCTTTCAGGAACATTATTTTGTTGTAGCACATAATTAAGCTATTTGCGTATCAGTTTTCTTTTGAAATTTTAGTTATTATAGCAGATCATGGTTAGCTTTACTGGTTTGAAGACATGAGTCTTATCAGATTTCTAATGAATATCTTGAGCATTCAATGATGTCTGTCTTCTTTGAGTAGAACTTGAATGTCCTCTTGACTTGTATGCACTCTGAAAAATGTTGACATTTCAGTCAGCTCACAGGCAGTTTTTTGCCAAGAATCATGGAGTTTCATTCTACATGATTTAACTTTAACATTCAGATTGACTACAAGAGAACTCCATGCAGATTTCTGCTTGTTTTTTTGCTGTGTACCTTTCCCTCTGTCCATTTTTCTGTCTTAAATATTCCAGGTGCTTCAGTCTCCCTGAACTCAAGTATATCTATTTATCTCTACCACCACACCTGTGACCTTATCATGGGCTTGAATTTATTATTATTGCTGTAGATGGAAGTTATTTTCATCTTCTCTCTGCAGACTTATGCTCATTATCTGTCTAGGAACCAAAGAATTACTATAGCATGCATATAGCATAATATGACTCTGATGAATAAAACCCTCACTACCTCTGCTCTTTAAAAAATAAATCCAAAACCCCATAATATGGATTTAAACGAACTTCCTTGATCTCACTTCTACTAATCACATATGATCTCTATTAATCAATTTTTCTCCTACCACATGACAACTTTAAGTTTCAGATTCTTACTATGTTTAAATGATACCCATTTCTCTACAGTGTCATGATCTCACTAATGCTGGGATTAATCTTTGGCATTTGCCAGGAAATATTCCTGCATTCCAGCTATTCACTCAGGTTTTTCTACCTGCTCTTCCTCACCATCATCTTACATTGAGGACTTCTATTTAATTTTCAGGAGTTAACTTATAGTACATAAATTATCTATAAGGACCATATTTTAATTCCCCATGACTGAATTATGCCATACTCTGCTTCTATTGTGTTTTGTATTTTTGTTTGCTTTACAATACCACTAATTTCTTATTTAATGTATTCTTGTCTATGCGATTCACTAGACTGTAGTCTAGTGTTCAGGTGCAAGCATGATACAGGTATTGATACTAAATATGTCAAGTTGGAATGACGTACACAACCAGAGAAGGAATTAAAGCCATTAACCTTACTAGGGTCAGTTTCATGACATTTAAGTATGTATATAGCAGCAATGACTGCAAGCAAAAATGGGGCTCGGCTATGAGCATTGTCAAAGATAAATAAATACAGAAGTAATAACAGAGGAAATTAAACAAAAACTTTCAATAATAGAAGTGAAGGTACTGGAGAGGGTTCAGATTCAGCAATGCCACTCCCCTGTGGTCACAACCAGAACTGCACTGGCACTGGGGAGATAAGAAGCTCCATCTGAAGTGGTAGCTATCTACTAACACTGAAGCAGGATTAACAGGCAGTACTGTGAAACAGGAATATTAATGTAAATCCAGAGTAGTAGTATCAGTGGAGTGGAATCAGGGCAAAAAGTGACTATGGTAGCTAAGGCAGCAAAGGAGGTAAGAGTCAGATTAGCCCTGCTACATTATTTTGCAGCTGAAACTCCAGTATATTAAATTATAGCATATCTAATGGAAAAACTGGATTGGAAGAATTATGATGAGTAGGTTAAGCTTGTTCAAGAGAGATGGTCATGGATAAGCCACATATATTTTCTTATATTCATATATTTTCTTATATTCATATATTCATATATTTTCTTATATTCATATATTTAACTGTGGCTCTGAAACCATAGTTAAGCAAACAGTGACTTCAGAAGTACCAGCGTGCTTTCTTTTCCTAGCTCTTGGTGGTAATTTCCATTTTTATGTCAACAGGCAAACTTAGGCTCCCATACAAACGTCATATTACTTTCCTTGTAAAGCTCATACATGGAAAATATTCTGTAATAAAATTCTTTTGAAGAGAAGTCACACATACCCCTTTATCATAGTTACCTGTAAATGATGAGTGGAGTTTATTGACTCAAGTCTCACTTTCTAACTAACCAATGTTCTAAAAAAGCAGTGCACATCATAGCTTATTAGATGTGTTTCACTGATAAAATATGTTTTATTCATTATTGTTCTGTTCCCTACACACATCTTTTACCAATAAATAAGAACTACACTTATGCCTTTTTTTTTACTGAACAGTTTGAAATAGCTTCATTCAAACTTTACCCAAACACATTTCATATTTGACTAGATTTTGATCACACAAGAAGAGGTTGTCAGCACTTCAAATGTATTTATATCATTCTTAATAAACTGATGGCTAAATATTAGAGTACACTGACTCTTTGAAATCTATCCATGGAAATAAAATAAATCAGCATCTAACAATATAGGACATATATGACCATCTGATAAGGCCCTGTGATCTATGAGGGTACTTAACAAAGGTTTTGGAAAATAGAATTAGAAGATACATTTATTTTGGTTCAAGAAAGCTTGAAATCCATGGAGAATTTTTTTGGACTATACATTTCCCATTAACTTTTTAAAGACTCCTAGTATTTTGAAGATGCAAAGAAGACTCTAGAATGATAGGTAGGAGCAATACTAAGGAGATGGAAAGATCAACAGCTATCAAGACGTTGTACCTTGAGGAGTACTAACAAAACAACTTTACTTGAGTTTTCTTCACAGTCATTAATATTAACACATTTAGAATTCCTCCTTTGACCCAAAATAGTGTTTATAAGACTCCAATCCACAAAAACTGGGACAATTAATGTAATTTTACATTCAAATGAATCGATTAGGAATTGGAAATAAGAATTGTAGTTGAGAACATGGAAAAAGAAAACATGTGGAGATAGAAAGAAGAAAAATAAGGAGAAGGGAAAAGAGAAGAGTAGGCTTAATGCTTAACAGTGATAGTTTAAGAAAATACAGTCAAACACTGCAAAATTCAGAGTTAGGGCTTTTTTTTTTTTTGTAAATTATTTATTTATTTGAAGGGCAGAGTTACAAAGAGGCAGAGAGAGAGAGAGATAGAGAGAGAGAGAGAGAGAGAGAGAGATCTTCCACCTGCTGTCACTCCCAAAATGGACACATTGGTCAGGACCGGGCCAGACCGAAGCCAGGAATCTGAAACTCCATCAGTGTCTCCCACATAGGTGCAGGGGTCACAAACTTGGGCCATCTTCCTCTGCTTCCGTAGATGCATTACCAGTGATCTGTATCAGAAGTGAATCAGGCAGGACTTGAATGGAACTTGAACTAGGGTTTATATGGGATGCTGAAATCACAGATGGTGGCTTTAACTTGTTCTGCTACAATATCAACTCCAGGGCTAGTTTCAACCATGCTGACAAAGCCAAGTACTATAGCATTCATTTAGCCTATGGCATGCAGAAAGACTGCAACATCATAGAATTATATTCATTATTTCATTCATATTACTCTTAAAATGAAATTGTACCACACATATTTTTTTTCTGCTGTTGATCTACATAATCACACAGGAAATAAACTCTATGGCAGTTTTCTCTCAAGATTTTATGACTGAATATGACAAAACTCATTTTTCATTTTTAGAAAATAGAATAATTCTTTTTTATAGATGTTTTTAGGTAATGTTACAATAAGTGAGAGTCTAGAGTGAATGACTATCTTAATACTGTATCCATTTCAGAGTTTTACTCATTCAGTTACCACTAGCAATATATCAGCTTTCATTTAAGTTCTGCAGTTTATATGGACAGGAACTCTAACTCAGATCCTTTAAAAATAGTTCACAGTACTATTTATTTGAGAAACTTTCCAGAAGCTAATCTTTAAGGATCTGAGACTTGAGCCAGTATTGTCAGTCTTGAACATAGTCAAAGAATCACAGATATTCAGTACAAATTAGCCCCTAGGATAATTTAAAGGCAAAGTTTTCCATAAGTTTTCTAGTCCAGTGCACTTCCTATTTGCTCATGAGGCACACTGTGTGAATAGAAATAGGTAGAAACATCAATATGTCAATTATTTTAATTGAGAGGGATTATGATTGAAAGTCAAGTTCTTTCCCACTGCATCAATAGATTCCCGATTAAAAACAAGATGAGGTAGCTAATAATGGTAGTTATAACAGTATAATAAGACTTTACATTTTTTTTTATAACGCTTTTATTTAAAGAATATAAATTTCCAAAATACAGCTTATAGATTACAATGGCTTCCCCCCCCATTACTTCTCCCCCACCTGCAACCCTCCCCTTTCCCACTCCCTCTCCCCTTGCTTCACATCAAGATTCATTTTCAATTCTCTTTATATACAGAAGATCAGTTTACTATATATTAAGTAAAGATTTCAACAGTTTGCCCTCACATAGCAACACAAAGTGAAAAATACTGTTGGAGTACTAGTTATAGTATTAATTCACAATGTATAGCACATTAAGGACAGAGATCCTATATGATATATTTTTTTAAAAAATTGATTAATTTTCTAGGCAATTTCCAATTTAACACCAAGATTTTTTTTCATTTTTAATTATCTATATACAGAAGATTGATTCAGTATATACTAAGTAAAGATTTCATCAGTTTGCACCCACACAGAAACACAAAGTGTAAAATACTGTTTCAGTGCTAGTTATAGCATTACTTCACATTGGACAACACATTAAGGACAGATCCCACATGAGACGTAAGTACACAGTGACTCCTGAAGTTGATTTAACAATTTGACACTCTTGTTTATGGCATCAGTAATCTCCCTAGGCTCTAGTCATGAGTTGCCAAGGTTATGGAAGCCTTTAGGGTTCGCTGACTTCAATCTTATTCCGACAGGGTCATAGTCAAAGTGGAGGTTCTCTCCTCCCTTCAGAGAAAGGTACCTCCTTCTTTGATGGCCCCATTCGTTCCACTGGGATCTCACTCGCAGAGATCTTTCATTTAGGTCTTCTTTTTTTTCCAGAGTGTAAGACTTTACATTTTTAAATATTTGATATGTTAAGAAGTTTGCACATATCATTTTGTTTGATTGTCACAATATTATTTTGTTTGATTGGCATGATGGAGAAATTAATTAGGCTACATGGGAGTCAGAGTTCAGACTTCTGATATTTTCATCAGAGCGCACAGTTTTAATTAACATTTATTGCATATATGGATGCTTTTGACCATTACCTGAAAGCATAAATCTTGCATCATGTAACTGACATATAATTGTCACTCTGGTTTTGAATCCTTATTTTCTTTGGTATATCTTGTCAGTTAACAGCCCACTACTTCTCAGGGTTTCATTTAAGAAACATTCCATGTGTTCAAAATTCTGGTGTTATGTCTCTTCCAATGTTAAGCTTCACCAATACTTTGCCTTCTCCAGACTGTACTGTAGTCTAAACAGTGTTCTAGTTGTGTTTATATTATTCTTAGATATCCCCAAGTTAAAAAAATGGTTATTAGTTCCAATTTTTCAGTGTTCAAGTAACAGAATTTGACTTGATCAATAGGTATTCAGAGGCTTTTCTCTCATTTTGCTATTCAATGGTTCAGTGTTCCACATTATTGACTGTTTCACTGCTAGACATATAATTTTCAAGGTATTTTCAGGAATCACAAACCCTTACATCAGTCTGCTATTTCCACTTAGGAGACTTAACACCTGGGCCTTGGGAAAAGTTTATAAGGAAAAGGCCAATCTGATTGCTATGTACAGCAGACTAATTGATATTTAAGGTAATCTTCAGTTGTGATAAAATACTGTGTTCAAAAAGATAAAAAGATGTTCAAAAGATAAAAAGATGTTTCTACAGGAATTATAATTTCATATAATCTGTTAAATGATGTACCAGTAATTCTTTGGCCTCGCACTTCTTTGATTGCAATGCTAGAATCATTCCAATTAAGACAGTTAAACAGAACAACATATTTGGAATTTTGTCACAGGCAACATTTCACATCAGGATACATTTTCTATAAACAAAATGTTTTTAAAATATTCCTGAGTAACTCATCTTTTCTCCTTCTCATGTATTTTATTGTCATATAATTATTCACTCATTTCAAAATGGTATTAAAATGCCTTTGTTTCTATCATATAGAAAAAAGATAAATTTATTTTCATTATTAAAACTCATTCACTTCTGCAATTATCATTCCAGTCTTTTCTATAATGAAGAGTTTTTTGTCACTTATCTACCTTCTTTTTAAATCACATGTTTCTTCATGAACTATAACTTTTGTCATAAGTTTAGCTACAAATTTTATAACTTTTAGGTTGTGAACAAAACAGATAGCTCCTCTACTCCCTTTGAAAATACTCATAAGGCTCCTGGAATGTTCCTTAACTAATATTCAAGCTCATCAATTTAACAAAAACAAAACAAAATACACTCATCATTTACTTCTTTGCCAACATCTCAAGACTTCAGATAATTATTATCTTTTTTCTTCTTACAAAAATATCTTTTAAAACTTTTACAAAGTTTTCATCATTTGATGCATAAGCAAATGGTGAAACATGATTCTTGTGTTGTCCTAATATATTTTTGCTCTTTCAAAATTCTTGCCATAAATTATTTCTTTAAGATCAAAGTTAATTGGAAATTTCTTTTCCTTTTAATTCTTTAGAAATTTAGTTTTTGTTTAAAAAGCTTACATTATATATGATATATATCCCAAGAGATTACAAAAGAATCATAATGAAATCTAGCCATGATATGA
This sequence comes from Sylvilagus floridanus, assembly GCA_949820135.1. Lineage (NCBI taxonomy): Eukaryota > Metazoa > Chordata > Mammalia > Lagomorpha > Leporidae > Sylvilagus > Sylvilagus floridanus. The sequence goes on along the minus strand of OX463225.1, from coordinate 93,786,862 downwards.
ATATCATATTGTCTCTCAATAAGAATAGTTTTCAAACAAAAATATAGTTATCAATTGGAAAATAACTTTAAAATTCTTTATTTCTGTGACAACTTTAGCTTTTTAAAATGTGTGTATATTTTGTACACGTAAAGTTTCTGAATATGTCATTTCTTTTAAGTGAAAATTCATATGTAGAATAACACCATATTTAACAACTTCATAATCCTTCGATTCATTTATTCTTTGGTATTCACATTCCAATTTTTCTCACACTATAATAGAGAAATTTTGCTACACTAGATACTTTTTTGTAATTCCACTTTCAGCTTTTTACTTTCTCTTCTAGAGTTTCTTTCTACATAGGTTAAAATTAACATACTCCAAGTTTACGTTCAAAGTTCTTCCCAATATTACTACCACTGCCTATCAGTCCAAGCATATTTTTTTTTTGACAGGCAGAGTGGACAGTGAGACACAGAGAGACATAGAGAAAGGTCTTCCTTTGCCGTTGGTTCACCCTCCAATGGACGTCGCAGCCGGCGTACCACGCTGATCCGAAAGCAGGAGCCAGGTGCTTCTCCTGGTCTCCCATGAGGTGCAGGGCCCAAGCACTTGGGCCATCATCCACTGAACCCCCAGGCCACTGCAGAGAGCTGGCCTGGAAGATGAGCAACCAGGACAGAATCTGGCGCCCCGACTGGGACTAGAACTTGGTGTGCTGGTGCCGCAAAGCGGATGATTAGCCTAGTGAGCCGTGGCACCGGCCAGTCCAAGCATGTTTTCCATTATTCTCCAAACATAGATTTTCTAATACAGTAAAATAGACTTTGCTTATAATATCACTTAAATGTCATTCTGTAACTTCTTCTGTACTATTTTATTTATGTACTGTAGTCCTCAAATTTCCAGTTTTTACACATTTCTATTTGTTTATGTTCATTCTATTTTTCAACCACTATATTTTGTACCATACACTGTTTGATACATTTAAAATATTCATAAATTCATAAAAATTCTTTCTTATTTCAAAAGTTTCAGTCTACCAGGGAAGTCACACATACAAGGAAATAATTATAGGGCCAGCATTTTATTGCAGTGAGTTAAGCTGGAGCTGCAATGTTGACATCCCATACAAGCACTATTTTAAATCAAAGCTGCTCTGTTTCTGATCCAGCTCCCTGATAATGCCACTGAAAAGGTAGCAAAAAATACCCCAATACTTGGACCCCTGCTTCCCATTTGGGAGACCTGGATGGAATTCCAGGCTCCTGGCTTCAGCTTGGCCCATCCATGACCATTGTGGTCTCCTTGGAGTTAAGCAGCAGTGATGAACTTTCTATTTCTGTCTCTCCCTCCATATCTCTCTATTTTTAAAATTAAATTAAATATATAATGGACACTGGGATTTCATAAGAATGAAAAGTTAAACCTCCCCGTGGATGAAGTAAAGTCGAGGGGAATTTGTTGAACTGTACATCCTTGGTCCCATCCTGATAGATCTAGGCTGAAAACTCAAAGAAAGATTCCTATTTTCATACATAGACCAAGATGATCATGTACCTTGGATATATCTCAGATTCATCATGTAATTGCAGTCATACAAACTGGTGACATGGTTCATCAATGTATAATGGCATATTCTCTAAAAGCTGACACATTTTGAGTGGGTTGTTTCAAATGGTTCTAAAGAATATTGTTCTCAACATTTGTTTGTCAGCTCTTCAGAGACATTTACAAAGTTGTCATAATCTAAAATACATGCTTAAAATCTTTGCTATTCACTTTAATATTGCAGATTTAGATTACTACTCTGTGTCTTACAGGGAATCATAGTTTTACACTTTAGGATGATTTTCAAATATGAATGAGAGTTAATGAGTGACTGGCAAATCTCCAACACACTTTAGATAAAAATCTCTAATTAAATATCAGTAGGATTGGCATAATTTATGACAAATTTCACCCCAATTCTTTAAAGATTTTATAATATCATTACAGTTTTAAATTGGTTCAATAATTTCTTGATAAACAATAACTGACTTATTATGGATAGTCAAGATTTTCCACTTTTTTTCTCTGTAAAAATCATACTTGCAATAAGTTAACCGTATATTTGCTCCATTCTTTTGCTTTATTTTAAAATAAATTATCTATAGCCAGCACCTCAGCTCACCAGGTTAATCCTCCGCCTGCGGCGCTGGAACCCCAGGTTCTAGTCCCTGTCAGGGCACCAGATTCTGTCCCGGTTGCCCCTCTTCCATGCTAGCTCTCTGCTGTGGCCCGGGAGTGCAGTGGAGGATGACCCAAGTCATTGGGCCCTGCACCCACATGGGAGACCAGGAGAAGCATCTGGCTCCTGGCTTTGGATCAACGCAGTGCGCCAGCCGTGGCTGCCATTGGGGGATGAACCAGCGGAAAAGGAAGACCTTTCTCTCTGTCTCTCTCTCTCACTGTCCACTCTGCCTGTGGAAAAAAAAAATTTAAAAAAAACTTTTAAAAAATAAATAAATTATCTATATTGTTGGAGGATATCTGGAAATATTTGGGAAACTAGTAATGGCATCAAACTCAAACAAATTACTTAACTAAATTTTTTACATAGCTGTGCATGCCTTGTTAATGAAATGTCTACAATGTTAATAATAATAATATTAAATAAAGTAAATAAAAATTAATAATAATAATAAAGAAAGACTGGTAGGAATATTTTTTCTATAACATCTGAAACATAGTCTCTTGTTCTTTATTTTAGGAGAAAACTAAGTACATTTTTGATAAGACTAACGACTTGTTCATTTTACTGATTTGTATCATGTATTAAAACATTTCAAATTTTCCACAAATATTATCTCATTATATTTGCCCATAAACCTTGCCAAAATGTTTTCTTGGTTCTAAAAAAACCTATGTTTCTGGGGCTGTACCGTGGCACTGTGGGTAAAGCCTGCAATGCTGGCTTACCATATGGGCACAGGTTCAAGTCCTGGCTACTCCACTTCCTATCCAGCTCTCTGCCATGGCTTGGGAAAGCAGTGGAAGATGGCTCAAGTCCTTGGGCCCTTGTACTCATGCGGGAGACCTGGAAGAAGCTTCTGGCTCCTGACTTTGGATTGCTGCAGCTCCAGCCATTGTGGCTATTTGGGGAGTGAACCAGCAGATGGAAGACATTACTCTCTCTCTCTCTTTCTTTCTCTCTCAGGGCCTCTGCCTCTCTGTAACTCTGCCTTTCAAATAAATAAACAAATCTTTAAGAAAAATCTACATTTCCTGGTTTTTAAAATCCATACAGAGGTTTGACATCACAACTTACACGCACATGACTACATGGCTGACACATGACTGATAATAGGTGAGGAAGCTTAGTTCATTACATATCTACTAAAAGTTGATGAGATGACACCTGGTTTTACCGTTTTGCATGTCACTGCAGCAATGAGGACATTTCAAGGGAGAAGAGTATGGGCCCTCTTCCCTACACACACAGGAGGATCATGCTTACGTTTCTTGTAGAAATAAAGGTATCTTCTAAATCAATGTAGTCAGAGTCATTTATTTCTAATTTTCATAGTTTACCTTGACATTCATGGATGTACACCAATTTATATATCAATTTTTCTTACTTGCTATTCTTTCTTGCCTTCTCTTATGATTTATTCAAAACAAAAATCAAATTACATCCATAATCTTCATCAACTTCTGTTCTTTTATTTCCTGTGTAACATATTCAACATTCCTATATATGTATCACCATTTTAATATTTTAAAGATTTATTTTTATTTATTTGAAAGGAAGAGTGACACACACACACAGAGAGACAGAGACAGAGACAGTGTGTGAGATAGAGAGAGACAGAGACAATGAGAGAGAAAGAGATATCTTCCATTCACTGGATTACCTCCCAAATGGCTGCCACATCAAGGCTGTGCCAGGCAGAAGACAAGATCCAAAAATCTTCCATCCTGTTCTTTCTCATGGCTAACAGGAGTTCAAACACTAGGCTCATCCTCTGCTGCTTTTCCAGGCACAGTAGCAGGGAGCTGGATGAGAAGTGGAGGAGCCAGGACTAGAGCTGATACTCTGAGATGCTGATGTCACAGGTGACAGCTTAACCTGCTGTGGGTGAGTCTCATGTGCTTCACTAGCTGTATAATGAACCCCAATATGAAGCAAAAACAACAGGGGATCCAAGAGAACCTAAAGAATTGTCTAATCCAAAAAGACTTCTGTAGAAGCTAGATTTCTTGTTGTAAGAGAAAATGCGTTGACCAAAGACTTAACTAAAAGGAAATACAAAATGACCAGGTAACACATGAGTCTTCCAGTCTTCCAGCTCTGGAGTTTTTATTGTCCTGGAGCACAATGAAAATAAAAATCTTGAAGGAGTCACTGAGAACCATTTGATTTTTTGATTAAGGAAAATCCATTTCCTCAGTCTTGGAAAGAAGTGGCAGAAAAATGGAGGAAGTCTCTCTACAAAGCACTAAGTAAATCAAGTAACTTTGTAAAGAAATGAAATGAAAGGACAATGCAATTTGTCGCCTGAAAAAGGAGAATACAGAATTGGAGGAAGTAGCAGAACATGTTCAGTTGTGGCAGAGGTAATGGAGAGAGTGAATGATGGACTGCTGGCTGACTTTGAATCACTGGATAGTCAGGAATTTGATTGTAAAGAAGTGAACTAGATTCAGAAGTTGACACATGTGTTTAAGATATTGTATCTTCCTCTACAGAAGTAAGAACATGTATATGAAATTCAATAATATTTGACTCTTGAGTAAAATAGTGTCAAAGTATAACTTCACTATCTTCTTTGGAGCAGAGCAAATACATCTTGCAAATTCTGGAGACAAACTTTCTTGTTTGAATCCTGGGACTCTATTATATTATAATGCAAACACTACATATTTTTAATCTATAATGTTTTATGTAAACAACATCTTCTCAGTTGCCAGACATGACTTGGGTATATTATAAGTATGCTTTAAATCTCCAAAATAACACAATGAGTCCTCCCTGACCAAGGGAGTGCTTTTAACTAGTGTATTAGACTACATAAGTTTCCTTTAATGAAGTTATTCAGTTATTCCTATTTAGGAGGGCACGGCACATACTGGCATTCCTAAGTGATGTTCAATACTTTTCCAACGGGGTAGGAAGCATCTATCTCTGTTAACTATTTTTTCCCTCTTTCCATGTAGTAGGGTTGTTGTTTAACAATGGCTTTACCGGCTAAGACTATATTTTTCATATGGGTTTGCTTGTGTATGGAGCCAGTGGATTTTATGATTAACACTTCCAGACTTAATAAACCTTCAATTCTATCACTCCTTCACTTTATCTTTCCTATCTTCTGTCTGGATATTGATCACTGGGTGAGCTTAGAAACCATTGAATATGGCAGAACCTCCATTAGCCTGAGTCATGGATGACTGCACAGAGCTGAGTTCTCACTGAGTTTACCTGGGTGATAAATAAATTTCTATTTTCTTTAAGCACTGAAATTTCATTGTTGATTTCTTGCTGCAGCTATCTTATTATCTTCTTTCAAATAATACAATTGAGAATTCTGAACCACAAGCTAAGATGGCTTATCCCTTAAATTGGGTCTTATGTTAAAATAATTTTCACAGTCACCCTTTGAGAAAACTCCAGTGTAACTTTGTTTGAAAATCATTTTTCTTTAGTATCAGAGTTCAAAGTTTCTTTTTAAGAAATATGGAGGGAGAACGATAGTGCATGGTTGGGAGTATACTATGTAGTTGGTCCTGAAAAGGTCACCTAACTTACATCTTATAGGAAATTTGAGATGTTCTTGGATGAACAAATAAAGTAAAAGTTATCTGAAAGACAAAGAACTCGAAGAACAGTTGAATGGACACAATAGTGATTTTCTAAAAGTCAAAGTGAGTTTTTCAGAGTTGGATTTTGTATCTGAAATCATAAAACCCATGCATGTATTTTCAACTGTATCAAAGTATTTTCCCATAGATACAACTATGAGCATTTCAGTTTTTCTGAATAATTCTACTTCTTAAAGAGACAAATAAAAGTAATTGCATAAATTTTTCCCCAAAAATATAAGCTCCAAACAAACATTTCAATGCAGAAGTGATGACTATTCAGGGACACTATAACCCATAACAACCACCATACCTAGCAGTGTCGTTTATTTGAAAGATGTGTGTTTCTGTAAGAGGCAGCCATGCCTGCAATTTTGTTATTATGTATATTCATTGCCTACAACTTTCAAAGGATTAGGAAAGAGCAATCCCATTTGTATTACTGTGCACGCACATATCAATAAAAAGGCTCCCTGAAGGTAATATAAGAACTAGTGAAGATTGAAAAACCCTTTCAGAAATACAGATAGAGTCATACAGGGTCACCTGCATTGTCAGGGAGAATATAAATTTATTTGAATGCACTGAATCTGAGGACACTTATAAAATAAGTGGAAGGAATATAAATTTGGGGCCCAAGAGCTATTGTGTTACTGAAATAGATAACCTAGAACTGCTTTCTGTTTTACCCTTCATGGTTTTATAATGATTGAGAATAATTGGAAAGCAGACTTCTTGGTTTTGAGTTAGTGGAGCACATTTTACACCACACCTCTTGGATAGACATATCATATTTTCTAAGTTCAAACATCTGTATCTAAGATATTTAATAACCACACTAGTATGTGTCAAAGTATGTAGGAGTAACAGGAAGAGGAAAAATAATCAGAGGCTTATTTTTAAAAAGAAGTGCAAGATATCCTCACTCTAACAAAGTCACACTATTCTATTAACAAATCTCTCCTACTTCTCCCACAGTAAACAGAATTATTAAGTCCCAATTTATGTAAAATTACTCCTATTGTGTTTTGTTTCTAAATCTATACTGCTTTAGAATTCACTTAAGATGTAACAAGGTGTGTGAACTGGTATCTGTGATATATGCTAACTGACAGCAAGAAAAAAAGGAAAAAAAACTATAATATGTATATCACAAAGTGTAGGAGTGTGAACCACCTAAGAAAAACATAGGCAAAATTTATATGGCCAAGAGCTTTCTTATACTATTAAATGCAATTATGATTTCCACTGATGAAATTTGTCTTAAAGTGTTTACGTGTTCTTCTGGGAAAGGTAGAGATATACACATTAACACATTTCAGATATTTACATACATGAATTTATTTATTTCATCGTGTATATTAATCATATTGTATTATAGATATTATGCTGAATTTTGGAAATCTGATGAATAAGACACAGATTCTGCTCTCAAATTTATTATAGATAAAGGATCTGGCTCAAGAGCCCATGAGAGTATTTCAGGCATGGAAAGCTAAGACACTGTGGCAAAAAAAAAGAGGACCTAAATGAAAGATCTCTATGAGTGAGATCCCAGTGGAAAGAACGAGCCATCAAAAAGGAGGTACCTTTTTCTGAAGGGAGGAGAGAACTTCCACTTTGACTATGGCCTTGTCTAAATAAGATCAGAGTTGGTAAACTCAAAAGGCTTCCATAGCCTTGGCAACTCGTGACAAGAGCCTTGGGTGATTACTGACGCCATAAACAAGAGTGTCAATTGTTAAATCAACAACAGGAGTCATTGTAAACTCATGCTCCATGTAGGATCTCTGTCCTTAATGTGTTGTACTATGTGAATTAATGGTATAACTAGTACTCAAAGAATACTTTACACTTTGTGTTTCTGTGTGGATGCAATCTGTTGAAATCTTTACTTAGTATATACTAAATTGATCTTCTGTATGTAAAGATAATTGAAAATGAATCTAGGTGTGAATGTGATGGGAGAGTGAGTAGAAGATGGGAGGATTGCGGGTGGGATGGAGGTTATGGGGGGGAAGCCACTATAATCCAAAAGCTGTACTTTGGAAATTTATATTTTAAATAAAATTTAATAAAATATCCAGGTGGGTCTGTCTCATTGTTTTTTGTTTGGTTGTTTTGTTTTGTTTTTAGATTTACATACCATTTGAATGGCAGACCAATAGAGATTGGGGTGGGGGAAGAGATCATCCATACACTGGTCCACTGTCTACATGCCCACAACAAACCAAGATTATGCCAGGGGCCAGGAATTCCATCCTTGGGTCTCTCATCTGACTGTAAACCCATTTACTTGGGCCATAATTTTCTGCCTCCCAGGCATATTAGTAGAGTGTCGAATTTTAGGTTCAGTGTAGCCTGGCCATAAAGCAAGTACTTCCATATGGTATATGGTGTCAAAGTTGTGACTTAATTCACTGCACAACAACCCTTATCCCATTTCATTCTTTTGCATGTAGAAATACGATTTGCCCACACAACTTGTTTTAATTTTTAAAGAGATTTATTTTATTTTAAAGGCAGAGTAATAGTGAGAGAGAAGGGCACACACACACACACACACACACACACACACACACACACACACACGGCTTCCATCCACTGGTTCGCTCCCAAAATAGCCAAAATGTCTGGGACTGGGTCAGGCCAAAGGCCAGAATCAGGAACTTCACCAGGTAAGGACTCAAGGACTTGGGCTATCTTCTGCTGTTTTCCCAGGAGCATCATCAGGGAGCTGGATCTGAAGTAGAACAGCCAGGACTTTTAATGAGGTCTTCTATGGGATGCCTTTGCTAAAGCCAATGGATAACTTGACACACCACAATGCCTGTGCCCCCAGCACAATTTATAAAAGAGCCTTTCCTTTCTTCATTGTTTATTTTTTGGTGGCTTTTTCAAAAATTATTTGATCATGTATGCTTGAATTTATTTCTGGGCTTTTCATTCTGTTCCATTTGAATGTTTATTTTTGTGCTAAAACTGTACTATTTTGATTATTATAGTTTTGTAATGTAATTTGAAACAAAGAAGTACTATGCCTTCGGTTTTTCATTTCCTCCCCAAATTTGTTTTGGCGACTTGGGGTTATCTCTGTGCTTGTATATATTCATACATAGGTGTATATAGACATATATGAACATACACTTATATATATATATATAAACATATTGTACACAATAAATACAAACATTAAAAAAACAAATGAACCAGGATAGATCAGACTTCAGGGACCTAACAAAAGGGGAGGAATCTTCACAAAATTTAGTCAAATTTCAATTAAAATGCAATGTGTTTAGATTGATCAGGATGTACAAAAATTCAGCCAATCACTTATGAGGAAAAAAATCAGAATATGAAGGGTCTGTATATGGCCTTGGAAGTTTTATCTACATCAAATTATGAAGGGTGGTTCTTACAATAAGCCACTTCCTGGCACACAAAATGGTAGCATGATTTCTTACCTATTGTTGCAATTCTAGAGACAGATTCCAATGATTTTCAACATTCTCATATTAAAGCCTATCCATAAGAATATAGTGAAATTTGTCATGTGACATATGAATCCATAACAGAAACAAAGGAACTGAATAAATAAAAACTATCCCACTCATATATATGTTAAAAATAAGTAGATACAACTCACACTTCTGTTATTACAACTTTGGAGATGTTGGAGAACTGGGTTAAAACTCCTTCCAATTAATGACACCTGTGCATGGCACTAGACATTGTTTAGTCTCTAACTGTAGGACAGAACATTGGCGGTGAAACTGTGTCGATCCAATGTCACTCTGTCTTTCAAGTCAAACCAAATATATAAACTTAGAAAAACAATTCAATAGAAAAAGAGAGAGAGAGAGTGAAAGAAAATAAAAATGGGCAGTAAACAGATAATTCTCAATGGGACAGGTAACAGATATATGAAAAATGCTCAAAACCATCAGGAAAATGCAAATAAACATCATAATGAGATATGTCCTCACTACAGTTAAATCCTCTGTTATCAAAAAGACAAAGGACGGCAAATGTTGGCTAGAATATGGAAATAAAGGATCACTTTTACACTGTTGTTGGAAATGTATATTAGTATGGCCATTGTGGAAAACAATATGGAGTTACCTCAAAAATCTACAAGTAGGGCCAGTGCCATGGCTTAATAGGCTAATCCTCTGCCTGTGGCGCTGGCACACCAGGTTCTAGTCCTAGTCGGGGCGCCGGATTCTGTCCCCGGTTGCTCCTCTTCCAGTCCAGCTCTTTGCTGTGGCCAGGGAGTGCAGTGGAGGATGGCCCAAGTGCTTGGGCCCTGCACCTGCATGGGAGACCAGGAGAAACACCTGGCTCCTGGCTTCGGATCAGCGTGGTGCACCAGCCACAGCGTGCCTGCCGCAGGGGCCATTGGAGAGTGAACCAACGGCAAAGGAAGACCTTTCTCTCTGTCTCTCTCTCTCTCTCTCTCTCGATGTCCACTCTGCCTGTCCAAAAAAAAAAAAAATCTACAAGTAGAACTACCACACGATTCAGTAATCCTATATCTGGATATGTATCCAATGGAATTGGAATGAAATCTATCTGTCCAAGAGATAACATCACTTCAATGTTTATTGCAGCACTACTCACAGTAGTCAAGAAATGGAAATAGTCCAAGTGACCATCTAATGACAAATGGAGGAAAAAAAAATGTGGTACCTTTACACAATGGAATATAAATCAGTCTTAAAGAGATAACATATTGCCACTTGCAACAGCATCAGTAGAAATGGAGGTCATTATGTTGATGAACTAAGACAAGGACAGAAAGAAAATTACCATATGATCTTTCTCATATATGAAGTCTTAAAAAAAAAGGTGTGCACATAGAAGATAAAAATAAAGTGATGATTGATTATCAGAGGCAGGAGATGGAAGAGGAAAAGTTCAATAAGAAGGACTATGTTACAGCTGTATAGAAGTAAGAAGTTTGGGGGTTCTATTGCACAGTAGGATGACTATAGATAAAGTTAATATACAAAATGTTTCTCTATGAGTAACAAATTCAAAATAAGAATTTGAATTTTTTCAACTTAATGGGATTATAAATATGTAAAAAAATATTTGCCCTGAGTGAACATTACACAATGAAGACACGTAATGATACATCTCATAGTTACCATCAATATTTACTATTTTTATGTCAATTCAATTTAAAAAAATAAAAATATAAATAAGAGTGAACAGCTAATAGAACACATGTAAATAATCAATAATGAAGATGATAAGTGTTGAGGAGAACTTGGGGAGGCGAAGTTTCAAGCTCCCATGCCATTTTTCCTTAGCCCCTGTCTTTGTGCTCTCATATCTCCTTGTGGGAAACAGGGTCATGGTAACCGAAGGATCCATCTACTTGGCTAGCTGCCCACAGGTCTTGTTATGTAATGGTCTGGCTGCAGGTCTCTATTTTCTGTAAACCAATATAAGCAATTGGGCGGCATGGCTAGGTGCACCTGTTGTTTGGATACAGCTTGTGGTGGATGTAAGGCCGTATGTGGCTGGATGTCTCTGCATCATATATTTCCTGGGGCCCCATTGCCGTCAGGTCAGGGTTAAGTCACTGTTTTGCATTTTTCACTGCCACTTTGAATGAAAGAGAGATATATCCACAAATGGCTCTGAATTGTTCTCCAGTGTGTTGGAAACACTGGTCATCACTTTGGCATTGTTGCAGGATTCCTTTCATGCCAGTATGGATCAGAGGGTGGAATTCAGAGGTGGCTAGCCACAAATACGTGAGGCCTGATGACTGTGGCAAGGGAAGGTGCCCCTAGTTGCAGGGACACAGGGTGGGTCTTCCTAATTTACATACAGGCAGGAATGAATCCTCCACCTCAAGCTGAGATAGAGAAAAGGAACTGCTGGCTGTTTTAGAAGAGGCAAAAACAGATGAGAGGGATGTCCAGACAATGGCTGATACCATGTGGTTGGCTCTTCTCACTGCCTTGTGAGAAGGAAATAATTTAAGTTGTGATCAAAATTCAAGAACAGCAGAGCTGTTGCACCTCAGGGAAAGAAATAGAAAAAGACAGAAAGTTTGAGAGCGGCTGTGATGGGTCCAGTGGAAGGCCACAAATTCATCTCCCTTCTGAGGAAGGGACGAGAAGGATGGTGAGGCAGCTCTAGCAACTGTGAGAACAGCAATGAGAGACGTTGGCTCAGACAGTCCTAAAGAAGCAACAAGTCAAGGAGCTCCAACACCCGAGAAAAGAGCTCTAAGCCACAGGCATTCAATAAGAGGATTGTTTATTGAATTGTATCTATAATATATTATTGACTGATAAAAGAGGTTAGGAGTTTTATGCAAGGCAGGTCACAATAGTTCTAAGGACTTAGTATATGTTTGAGTACTCAAAATGTTTGAGAATCCAATTCAAAACACTTACAATGGTTATTCTCTGGGTGACTGTGTAGCAGCTACTTTAATCTTTTGTACTTGCATTTTATTTGCATAAAGTATTCACTATTACTTGTATATAAATAAAGTGACATTACACAGGAGTTTTTGCAGTCTGAAATTAAGAGAAATAATAAGGGTCTATATTCAGCATAGACTAAAACTAGTCTCCGTGTTTAAGTGTGAAAGTCCAAATGCATAAAATAAATAATTTAAACTCTGTCTTCACCTGTTTCTTTATGTTTCTGTTTCTCTGTCTCTCTGCCTCTCAAATCTTTTTTTTTTTTTTGGTTGGGGGGGGGCGCAAGAGTTTGGTACAGCAGTTATCATACTACTAAAGACACCTGTATCTTGTATGGGGGTATTCAAATTCAACTTCCAGTTCCACTGCCAATTTCAGCTAGTGCACACTGTGGGAGGAAGCAGATGATGGCTCAAGTACTTGAGTCCCTGCCACCCACGTGGGAGTCACATCTTGACTAGTTTAGATTTAGTCCAACCCAGGCTGTAGTGGGCAGATGGGGTATGAACCTGGTAATAGCAGATCTTTCTCTCTATATATCTCCCTTTCAAATAATAAAATACACATCTTTTGAAAATGCAAAAAAAAAATGATGTGATCAGAAGATGGCACTCCATAATATGCCACTTTGGCATAAGTGTTATTTGAGCTGAAGGCAACTGAGAATCAGCAGACATGGGTAAAACTTAAAATACTTCCCCTCCGGCTTAAAAGCACAACATAGTTTTCCATTGGTAATTGTGATGTGAGTATCCATTTGTACATGTCTTCTTCTGTTCTCCCATTACCAGCAAGAAGAGAGCGATCTTCCCAATCAACCAGTATAAATCATATATTTCTTAGCCACTTTCCACAAATTAGCAAGTGTAGGAGTTTAAATCCTTTTCCCTTTGTTCACTTTTCCAGAAACATTTGCCCTTTCTCTCACCACCTCTTCTATTTATTATCAATTCATTACCCATTTTGAGTATCCACTTCCTTTCTATGAAGTCCCTATACATGTATAATCTAAAATCAATTGACATGTGGATTTTTTTTTTAATTTAAAATCCATCTTTTATCAGCTGAGTTAGTAGGCTCCAGCGAGAGTAGCTAATGGGGAAGAAGAAATTTCTCTCTCTTGTAAGTGCTTTAGGAAAAGGAGTTTGACCCATAACTTGCTTGTCATATACTTAAAGAACAAGGAAACTTGAATCTTAAAACAAGAAAATATTTATGACTTTTTGTGAGTGAAGATTTTCTATTATGTCACTGTCATAATTCATAAAGCCAAATAAATTTTCTCAATATTTAAGATATAGTCATCAAAATTTTTAGTTAATAAAATGAGAAAAATCAACTAGAAGGAAAAATATTTACAAATCACTTATCATGCATGGATTTTGTTGCAGAATATTTAAAGAATTTTGAAAAATGAAAAAGTAAAGAAAATAAAACCTTAGTTTAAAAATGGACAGAATATTTGAACAGACATTTTACCAAGGAATTTATGCTGGTAGTAAATAAGTACAGAAAAGCCCCTCAACATTAATAATTAATTAATAGTCACCAGTGCAATTAAAATTAAAACAACAGTAAGATTTATTCCACACCCAAAGGAATGAGTAATGAAACAAAGCATCAACAACAGGTGTTAAGGTAGATGGGGAGCAGCTTAACTTCCAATATGTTGCTGGTGGGAATGTTGTCTGGTACAACCAGTTTTAGAAAACCTTTTGAAAGTTTTAAAATAAAATTTAAGCACATTATTACTAGGTAATACAGATATCCTACCCCTAATATTTACCAAATAAAAATAAAATATTGGATCTCAAAGTTTACAAACTTCACTAATTATTACCAAAATGAGAAATAAACCATATACACTTGTGATAATTGAACAATGTCTAGTGTAGCTATAGAATTGAATTCAGGCCGGCGCTGTGGCTCAACAGTCTAGTCCTCCACCTGTGGCGCCGGCACACTGGGTTCTAGTCCCAGTTGGGGTGCCAGATTCTGACGTGGTTGCTTCTCTTCCACTCCAGCTCTCTGCTGTGCTGTGGCCCAGGAGTGCAGTGGAGGATAGCCCAAGTCCTTGGACCCTGCACCTGCGTGGGAGACCAGGAGGAAGCACCTGGCTCCTGACTTCGGATCAGCGCGGTGCACCAGCCGCAGGGGCCATTGCGTGGTGAACCAATGGAAAAAAGGAAGACCTTTCTCTCTCTCTCTCTCTCTCTCTCTCTCTCTCTCACTGTCCACTCTGCCTGTTAAAAAAAAAAAAAAAGAAGAAGAAGAAGTGAATGGTTGGTTCAATTCTAAATACAAGGAAAAGTGGGATTCAAAGCCAGGAAGTAATTTGGGAGGGGTAGTTTTGGATAGAAAATACTAAAAGAAAGAAAAAAAAAGAAAATACTAAAAGAAAATACCAGGGTAGGAGAAACTTTTGTTAAACAACTGATCTAAAAAAAATTTTGATCAAGATAGGATTCTCTCTAAACAGACTAACCAAGATTCTTGCAAAAGCAAACAAAAATCTAAAACCAAACAACTACTTTCTCTGTGCTCACATAACATTTTTTATATCAAATGTGTGTATTTTCTACACCAAATAATTCTCCAATTCTCTGAAGATATCAAGTGGGTGTCCTATAATTTAACTGTATTTTGATACTAACTACCTGAAGTTTGCTCACACCACACAGGTTAAGCACTCAATCCCACAAACCTGCCTCTACCACTATTTCATATGTCAATTTCAAATAATGGGTTCCAGAGTTATCCCCTCCCCTGCCACTTCTGTCTCACAAATCCCTTTTCAGGTTAAAAGTTTGCTATAATGCCTCACAGAACTCAGGGAAACATATGTTGACATTCACTGATTTAGTCAAAGGTATTACAAATAAATAACTAGATAAGGAGATGCATAGGAGTAGGTTTGGAAGAGCTCTGATTACACGATTGTTGATCCTTTGGAGTTGGGGTGTGCCACTACATTGGGCTTTGGATATGTTCACTGATCTGAGCTCTTGAAATACTGAATTTTAGAGATTTTAGAAATTTGTTTGTGGGTTTAATTATGGAGGAATGGTGAATGGGTATCTCAGCCTCTCTCTCCCTCTTGAAAGTTAGTGGGGTTTCAGACAGAAACTTCAAAGTTTCTGATCATGACACGATTTTCTGGTGACCTATCCACGAGCACAATAAAAGTCATTTATTTAGAACATAAGATGTTACAATCACCCAAGAAGTACCAAGGGATTTAGGAATTATGCATAAGATATTCTTACCCTCAATGCACAGGAAATTCCAGGACTTTGGAGAATTAGGATTGAAAAGGGTTAAAAAGCATGACATCTCTGCCCTCATATTGTGTCTATCTCCTTTGCTACCTTGACTTAAGATCAGACAATTTCTACTTAGCCCACATATACACTTTTTAGTCATTAGAGGATTTGTGCTTGCAGTGTGAGTTTTCTACCGACCAAAAATAGGCCTCCTTGGAGCTTGTGTCCCCATGGAGATGAGGGGATATATACAGGAACAATTTGTTGCTTTGTTAAAGATTTACAGGAGCAGCTTGATCAGACCTCTAATTCCAAAGTCAACTAATAGAGGATAGAGTTTTTTATAATCATGTTGATGTCAGCTGTTAGCAGAAATTCATCATCAATTTTTTTGTAAAGACATAATTTTAATACACTATCACAGGTTTAATTTACCACTAACCATAATATTCAACAAGTGAAATGTAGGAAGATCACAGTTCCACAAAAGTATAAACACAAGCTAAAAATGGTAATCATATCACAAAATGCCCATTTCCTTCCTACACACTTTTTGATATTCTGTATTAGCAGCCAATATCAGAGAAAACATCATACTTGCCTTTTTTGAGACTGGCTTATTTCACTAAGCATAATTGTTTCCAGTTGCATCCAGATATTCACTCAAATACTGACACATTTTCTTAACCTGTTTCAACTACTTTAACTAGTTACTATAAGCTAGATATTTTACAAACAGCAAAAGTTCATTTCTCATAGCTCCGGGTGCTGATACATCTAAGATCATGACACCTGCAGATTCAGTGTCTGGTAATAGCTTGCTTTCTGGTTGATAGATGGCTATCTTTTCACTGTGTTCTCCTATGACTAAAGGTGCAAGCCAACTCTCTGGAGTCACTGTTAGAACGGCAATCCATTCATGAGAGTTCTGTTCATAACCTCATCACCTCCTATAGGGCCCACCTTGGGCAATGCTATTTTCTCATACAGATTTAAGTAGGACAGAAGCATCCTGGTCATTGAAGGAGGTGGTATATGTTAAGGAGTACACATGAAATTGCTACTTTCTGCTCAATTTGTCTGTGAATCTAAAACTAAGAAACAACAAAAAGTAATACTGAAAGTGAAAGTATCGTTGTAGAGTACAAATATTTGTTGGGTGACAATTTAAGAGAAGATCTGAATACTGTGGGGAGTTTTGTTGGAATAGCTGCGTCTCTTCTGTATCTAAGTGTTGTAATTCACTGAATTTTAAATCTTTCAGTCAAAGAAAGAGTGAGTGCCTCTGGTTTATCAAGCATTCAGTGGGACTCCTCAGCTTGACTGAGGATATAGAATGATAATAAGTTTAGATAATGTTCTATTGTATGTATATTCCACATTTTCTTTATCCTTTCATTTCTCAACAGGCATTTACGTTGTTTCCACATTTTGGCTAGTTTGAATAATATTGTAATGCACTCAGGAGAGCTAATATGTCTTTGCAATCCTGATTTTAAAAATTTAAATAAATATTGAGAAGTGAACTTGTTGGATCATATAGTAATTGAACTAACTTGTTTGCTATTTGAGGATCTTTCCTGCTCTATAGGATGGGAAACATTGTGTAAGATGGAAAGAAAAAGGGGAAGAAGGACTAAGGCATCTTTGTATCACATCCTCCAGGAGAGTTTTCAAAAACATCTTTTAACTTAAGAAGAAAGAGCAGGAATAATGCATTTCTTTATCTATGAAGATTTTTAACTTCTTATTTAGTAATTGGTTTGATTTCTGTTTTTTAAATATCATAATCCATAAAAGCCATGGACACATAAAATTTATGTCGATGAAATGATTATAGTAATTTATATTGATATGACATTTTCATGCTCAACAAATTAGCTCAGAGTAGTGAATAGTCAATAAATGAATTTGATTTATGACGAGCTCAAAGTATTTGCCTCAATTGCAAGCAAATTATAATTTAGCAGGAGCTGTACTCTTAAGATTTCTAAACACAATAATGACTGGTCAATTTTTATCTCAATTTGTGATTTTTTTGTATCAAATCAACACTTTTTAGTATATAAATGTTATTAACATATTCCATCTCTATGATCTTTCATTACCAGAGGCTTGATATTATGATATTATTTCTGACAAATAATCACTCCAAAGCAGTATAATGGGGAATTTTTCCTCCTGCAAATCTGCATTGTTTTTTTTCCCTCATCCTTCAATTGCAGTTTTTTTCTGTTTTCAATACTACACTCATACATATACGCACACTCATATTTTAAAGGAAAGAACAGTTATTTAGGGTCAGTCAGAATATACAAAATATACCTAGTACAGAACATAACAAAGTAAAATGTTATAAAAGTTATTCCCAAGGAGGACTACAGGAGTTTACTCTTCTGTTCGTAGAGGGTTAAACTCTAACTTCAATTAATATTTACTTGGAATCATGTTATAGCTCCCAGTAACTTAGTGACCTAGAAAGGGGATGTCAATAAAAAACCAAAACTCACTTTTTTTTTGTTTGGGCATTGAAAACCAAATGCAGATATAATAACTCATTTTAGGATTGTTTATTTGACATGAATTTAACTTCAAATTATGCTCATGATCAATCAGACTTTCCCCAAACAGTAGAGTTAGAAACATGCCAGGGGATTCCCATTCAATCCCATCAAGATGGCAGGTACCAATGCCATCTCACTAGCTAAAGTGATCAATTTCAGTTCATAATTGATCATAATGATAGGATTAAGAGTCAAAGGGATCATATAAACAAGTCTAGTGTCTGCTAATAGTAACTGATAGAATTAAAAAGGGAGAGAATGATCCAACATGGGAAGCAGGATACACAGCAGACTCAGAGTGGGATGGAGGTTATAGGGGGAAGCCACTGCAATCCAAAAGCTATACTTTGGAAAGCTCCCTCTCCCATCCCATTCACATCAAGATTCATTTTCAATTATATTTACATACAGAAGATCAGTGTAGTACATATTAAGTAAAGATTTCAACAGATTGTATCCACACAGAAATACAAAGTGTAAAGTACTATTTGAGTACTAGTTATACCGCTAATTCACATAGTACAACACATTAAGGGCAGAGATCCTACATGGGGAGTAAATGCACAGTGACTCTTGTTGTTGATTTAACAATTGACACTCTTGTTTATGGTGTCAGTAATCACCCATCACCCGAGGCTCTTGTCATGAGTTGCCAAGGCTTTTGAGTAGCCAACTTTGCCTTTTGAGTAGCCAACTCTGACCTTATTTAGACAAGGTCATAGTCAGAGTGGAAGTTCTCTCCTCCCTTCAGAGAAAGGTACCTCCTTCTTTGATGGCCCCATTCTTTCCACTGGGATCTCACTCTCAGAGATCTTTCATTTAGGTCTTTTTTTTTTTTTTCCCCAGAGTGTCTTGGCTTTCCATGCCTAAAATACTCTCATGGGCTCTTCAGTCAGATCTGAATGCCTTAAGGGCTGATTCTGAGGCCAGAGTGCTATTTAGGACATCTGCCATTCTATGAGTCTGCTGTGTATCCCGCTTCCCATGTTGGATCATTCTCTCCCTTTTTAATTCTATCAGTTAGTATTAGCAGACACTAGTCTTGTTTAATGATTAAAATTATAACACAATTGTTAAAATTCTTAAGTAAACCCAAAATAGTTTTAAATTATCCAATCAATTTTGTCTATGAGAGGAATCACAGTCAGCCAAAGAAAATAAAGGGACTACCTTGCTCCAATTAGTAACAGAGCTAAAACTCACTCTTCTTCTGGGTCTTAGTCTTGTTTTGTTTACACTTTGGAGATCTAGTACATTTATGGTTTTCTACAAAAACTAACAGGCTTGTTTTTACAAGTTACTTGAGACTTTAGAAAAATTCTGTGATTTTTATTTGGGTCACACAAAAAGCACTGATGACATGGGTCTAACCCTAAAATACCTCCTCAGATGTTCTTTTGATCTTAGAAATTAATGTATTCTTTTTTTGATGAGGCTTCTTGAATACTCTGGTCTCACCTTTTGTCTCTATATCAATTTGAATTAGATTCAGCTTTACATTTTGGGGGAGCAAAAACTTTTCCTCTGTTCTCCCAGTCTCTTTACTTAGATTTCTGTAAATTAAGCTGACAAAAGACAGATTAACTAGGGAAAAGGAAAACAATTTAAATTAATGTATGAGAGTTTAGAGAAAACAAATGAATCAAAGAGGTTAGACTCAGGGGCTTATATACTTTTAACAAAGGAAACAATAGTTTGAGTTTCAAGGTATGATAATTTGTGAGATGTGACTGGAAACTGCAAGCTATAAGAGAAAACTACTGGTAAATGAGTTATTTTTAGTAAGGTCTATTGATGCAAACTCATTTTGGTGTCAACTCTCAGCTTTTGTGATAAGAGTTGCTCAATTCTCCCTGATACTGGGGACACATCCTTCTCAAAGGAAGTTTATGTCCTCCTTTGATGCAGGTGGGAGAACTTTTCTCACATCTGTTGATTCTCAATTGCCACCATTCAAGATAATTCTGCTACAGTGGCATATTTTCAGATATCAGACTGTAGTCAGGTTTTAGTATAATATACAACACAATGTAACAGTGGCTTAAATTCATAAAATTTATTAGATAGTTTTTCTTTGCTTTGTGGTGCTTCACAGTTTCACAGACTCAAGCCCTTTCTATACTTCTGCTTTCAACACTGGCTGCAACTACAAGGTAACTCTAGCCTCCAAGCAGCTGTCAGAACATCAGTGTTTGCACTAGCAGCACAGGAATCAGCAAGAAGGGAGAAAGGACAAAGGATTTTTAGGCAGCTGCATCCCTTTTAAAGTCTCCTAGTCTCACCCAACAATTTCTATTCATGTGTTAATAAAGTTTCTATGTTGTTATGCACAGAGAGATGCAAGTGGTAGTAGGAACATGGTCTTTTAGCTAAATCTATCAATATTCTGAATAAAAATGAAGATTTATTTCTAAAAAGAAAGGGAACAATGATAAGTAACTTTGCCGAATAATTTATTTGTTCTTCCAATTATTGACATCCCTGTTTTTCTGTTTGTTTAAAGTACTTAAAGTATTTTTATTTTGTTTTTTCTCCTGAGAAGTTAATGTTCACAAACTGCCTGATCAAATATACTTACAATCTGGTGGCCAAGTAGAACTTAGGCTGTGGAAGAAACCAGAAAATCGAAGGACAAGAAGCAGTAAGTGGTCTGGGAATTTTTTCTCTATGCTCCATTCCTGCTGGTCTGTACTGTATTTGCAGTTGCAGTCAACTTTTTAAGACTCTGGTTCAGGCCAGCACCGCGGCTCAACAGGCTAATCCTCCACCTAGCGGTGCCGGCACACCGGGTTCTAGTCCCTGTTGCGGCGCCAGATTCTGTCCCAGTTGCCCCTTTTCCAGGCCAGCTCTCTGAAGTGGCCCAGGAGTGCAGTGGAGGATGGCCCAAGTGCTTGGGCCCTGCACCCCATGGGAGACCAGGAGAAGCACCTGGCTCCTGCCATCGGATCAGCGAGGTGTGCCGTCCGCAGCGGCCATTGGAGGGTGAACCAACGGCAAAGGAAGACCTTTCTCTCTGTCTCTCTCTCTCACTCACTGTCCACTCTGCCTGTAAAAAAATAAAAAAAAGAATTATTTATAAATGAAGAATTGAGATATAATTGAGAACTTTTCCTTTTATTTCCATCAAGTGTTGACACTGTCTTTACTTAGATATGAATCCAATGTATAGAATATAAGAAGATAAGTATATTCCTAAAAGCTGGTCAAGTAATTTTAATCACTTACTTACAAAGAGTTCTGGGATATGCAAGAGAAAAATTGATCAACATCCTTTTTGAAAAATAAAAGTATTTTGTTTCTGAGAGACATTTTTAATATTTAAGAAGTCATTGTTAAGCATTTTATTCAGGAAATTAGTATGATTTAACTTGCATTTAAAAAATTATAGAGGTACTATGGATATAAAATGAATTGCACATATTTCAAATAATATAAGCCAATTTTTAGATGCTTTGTGACTTTATAGACATTCATGCTTTCTGCAAACAGATGAAGCTTTATCTTTCCTTTATTTTCTATACTATTTATTTCTTTGCCTTGCCTTACTACAAATCTGCTTTACTTGCACATCCAATGTGTTGTTGAATGTCAGTGGTTAGACGATATTCTTGTTTTATTCATGATCTTAGACATAGTCTCTCCATATTCAGTATGTCATTTGTTGCTAGGTTTTGCAGCTGTCCTTTAGTAGGTAAATAGAAGGATTTCCCTTCATTAGACAAATGGAAATATTGGCCATTGTCAAATGCAATTTTAAATATAAAGTAACCAGAATGCAAAACCGAGACGTTCTAGTTCTATGCTTGTATTGAATTAGAATGGAATCATGGAACAATAATGGTGATAAAGTGTGAGAAAGTAAAGGCAAATGATTTTCCCAATTACTAAGTTAAAAACTGTGTTGATAATCATAATATATGATATGAACATAAATAAGCTAATACTCTAGTCATCTATCGCTGTGTGGCAAATACTATAAAATGGTGTAGTACATAACAACTTTATTATGTTTTTGTAAGTTCTGTGAGTCATGACGTTAGATACAGTTAGGTAGTCCAACTCAGTATGTCTGGAGTCTCAACTGGGAAGCCTTAAACACCCAGGAGGCCATTATTCTATTGCTGTATGTAGCACCAAGCCATCATTATAAATCTTTCCAAGGGTCTTCTCAAGCATGGTGTTTCCAGATCTTTTATAGTGACTTGAGGTAGAGCTCTAATAGTGAGAGCTCCCACAAGAAAAGAAAGCGGCACAATCATTAATAACCTCATTAAGAAAGCCAGATAGCATAGTATCCTTTACCAATACACCAGTCCACCCAAATATAAGGATGTGAATTTAGCATACACCACTTTCTGAGGTGTATCAGAGAATATATAATCATGGTTCATAACTTCTAAAGCTATATAATAAAAACTGTTATTACCTTAAACATATACTAGTTTATTTAATCTCTGGAAATTACGAGGGTGATACTATATGATTTCCATTGACTGCAGAGAGCATTGTATAATTTGCTCATCATCACACATATAGTGACAGCTTGAGTATTAATCCAGGCAAGTTGTCTGTTCTGAGTCTTTGGAATAAATCATTATACTAGAGACACCTTTTTTCAAGATTTATTTTATTTATTTGAAAGACAGAGTTAGAGAGGCAGAGAGAGAGAGAGGTCTTCCATCTGCTGGTTCACTCCTCAATCGGCCACAATGGCTGGAGCTGTACTGCTCTGAAGCCAGGAGCCAGGAGCTTCTTCCAAATCTTCCACGTGGGTGCAGGCCCAAGGACTTGGGCCATCTTCTATTGCTTTCCCAGGCCATAGCAGAGAGATGGATAGGAAGTGGAGCAGCTAGGACTTGAACTGGTGCCCATGTGGGATGCTGGCACTGCAGACTGTGGCTTTACCCACTATGCCACAGTGCTGGCCCCACTAGAGACACTTTGAAGTGGGTATGATTGACAGAATATACAATAGAAAGGAAATAATGTCAGAAAAATTCTCATATCTGTTTTCATCTCAACAGAATAGGGTTTTCTTTCTCCAGATATCTATTAGTGAAAATGAGGCCCATGCTAATTCTCTATGATTTTGTTGGTTATTAGTAGGAATTATAGCTCCATAAAATATCATATTGTATCACGAATGAGTAAGAGTCAGTAGTGTTTCCAGGTAAAATAAAATATACTAAGGTAAGCAAAACTTTATACTTGTCTAGCTGAAACCTTTCTGTCAATTCATAGTTTAATTAAATATGGATTTTAGAGAGGAAATCATCAAAATGGGGAAGAGTAAATTAAGGAAGAGTGGGGTTGGAAATTACAGCACTCACAGGAGAACTGTGGAAATGGAGACAATAGGACAAAACCTCCGGAATTGGTTACATATTTCAGAGTTTGAATCCTGACTCAGATATTTAACAAATTGATCGGTATGGGAGTAGTAGTTTTTTAACCGTAACCACTCAGTTTCTCTATCTACAAAGGGAGTGTATATCTAAGCAATTGGGTACCTGTAAAGATTAACAGAAAGTAGATGTAAAAATGTCAGCCAATAAGCACTTAAGTTCGTGGATTAGACATCAAACAAATTGCAGTAACAAGACTCGTAAAGATTGACAGCCAGTTTATCCTGAGCGACCTGATATAAATCAACAGACAGTCTAAGGTCAAGTCAATGGTACAAGACAAAGTGATTCAAACTGAGTTAACTGAACAGTGCAACTGTCTTATCATAGTTCAGGGAAAATGAAGCCTGGGAAACTCTGAATAGTAAACCCTTTGTAAGTCCTTGCAGGAGGATAATTGTAATTAAAACCATACCTGCATGTATATAGCTATAAAAATATATTAAATAAAATAAGTGACTTTACATGCTTACTTGATACTACCAATAGTTAATATCTATTTATTACATCCTGTGTTAAAGGCACTCTTTAAGGGCTTTACTGATATAAATTCATTTAAGCACCTCTCTACATACAAACTAGTGAGTTCAATATAATTATGGCTGACATTGAGGCTCAGAGAACTGGCTCATAGTCAGCTACAATTAGTGACTGAGCCGATTTAAAACTAGTGACTTTAACCATGGGTCAGCATTCTTGATCATATTATTATTTCGCCTCTCAAGAATATTTTGGTTATGGCTATTCCCAAACTTTGTTTGTGTCAATTTTATTCCCACATAATTGCTTTTGTTGTTAGGCTCATATTAATAAAACTGATAAAATATTGCTTTTAAATTGTAAGATTAAATCTCGCTATTCCTCACAGTTTATTTTTATAGTAAATGTGTAATCTGAAATGGATAAACATTGTCTATTTTATTTCAGTGAAGAGCTGTCCATTGACGATTGTAAAGGTATCAGTTCCTATGTAAGTAGAACAAAGAACTTGTTTTTCTGATCATGTCTCATTCTTTGTGTATGTGAAGAATAATGCATATTGACTATCCATTATCTGAAGTGCTTGGAAACAGCAGTGTTTTGAATTTCAGAATTTTAGAGGTACTGGAATATTTGCATATATAGTCCTGTATTATTTAATGATAGAGACACACTCTGAGAGTAGCATCCTTAGGGAATTTCATAATTGTTTTAACGTCATAGAGTGTACTCACATATACCGAGATTGAATAGCCTACTATACCCCTAGCGTTTATGTAGTCTATTTATTTATGTAGTCTATCTATTGTCTATCACTCCTAGGCTATAAATCTGTACTGTGTGTTACTATACTGAATATTACAGGCAATTTTACCACAATAGTATTTATTTCTCTAAACATAAAGAGTACTGTAAAAGCACAGCATAACCATTTTTAATGGTGCACGTGTATAGGAGATTTACTTGTATAGAGCATGTAGGTCTGGGAGTTGCTGTGGACACATCACCATGGTGAGTGAATGGGAAGGCTTAGGACTTCTTACCATGAATTGTGTAAAGGTTAGACATGCTGCACACTCAGGCATCGCTAAATTAATACAGAAATTCTTTTTTCTTTTTTAATATTAAATTAATTAATTATTTAATATTAAATTAAATTAATATTAAATTATTAAATTAACGTAATCTTAGAGTAACTTTTAAAATTTATAAACTTTTTTTTAACTATTTGACTCTTTCACTATAGCACTTAGCTTAAAACATAAACACACTGTATGGATGAATAAAGACTTTTTTTTTCTTATATTCTTATTCTATAAGCTTTTGTCTGTTTTAGAAATTTATTTTCTTTTTATGTTTTAAGATTTTTTTTCTGAAAATAAAGATGAAAACATACACAGTAGATCAGGTCTACAAATCGGTCAACCACTTCCACGTCTTGATCCACTGAAGTTATTCAGGATAAATGCTATGCATGGGCTGTTACCTCCTATGATAACAATGCCTTCTTTGGGAAGCCCCCTGGAAGATCTGACTGAGGTTTTTCATGAGATGTCATCTTTTTTTCAGAAATATTTACAGGGTGAATGCTTGCTTTATATCTTTCTCTCGTTGTAGATTTTCTTATAAGCAGATAATACACCATGGAATTTTCTCTCTAGTTACACAACTCTTTGGATGTCGAGCTCTACGAAAGCTCCTGCCTAACCCTTCACTGTAAATTTCCTTGGGCATTCTGTTTCCTCTCCTACAGTTTCCTTTTCTTTTGCCTCTCCTTTGGCTCTGCACTTTTGTTCCAGTTTCAGTAACTCCTGGCCAATCAGTTCCTGAGGATTTGCAACTTCCTCTTCCTTGGTAAATCCTCAGAAGTCATGAGTATCTTTGAGTGTCACCCAAACACTTTCGGTGACATCACCCCCAACACAAGAAAGATTCTTACTGTTGCAATCCTTCCTAAGCGGCCTCGGTGCTGTCTCAGTTGCAGCAATAACCTGTGCAAAGCTCCTCCTCAGGCTGCAGGCATTAAAAGCTGCTTGAACCTTATCCACTGATCAGATCAAAGAGGCAGTGTTTGGAGGCAAAAATACTGCTTTGATTTTGGGAATTTCTCCAAGAAGAGGAAAATGTGGAGAGACCTTATCTACAAGAAGCAAATTCACTGTGCATATGTCAAACGGTTTCAGTTTGTAGCCTCCAATATTGCCGCCACACAGGTTTGTCATCCTGTTCTCAAAAGCCTCAGAATTTGACATGAACTTGTGTTCTTCATGACGTATATATCTTCCAAAAATTCTTCAGTTTATTTCACATCAACACACTCGCGTTCATGGCGTGTTCCCATATTAGGGTCGATGCTTGAATCGACATCATACTCAGGTCCAGACTTTGTCTTCACTATTCACAAACAAACTTTGTGATTTAGCCATGATGACCATGTGCTGAGACAGAAATGCTTCTGTGTCTGTATGCAATCCAGTTACCAGAAGTATGTCCATATCTTATAATAGATCCATTCTCAATTTTTTGTTTGTCTCATTGGCTTCAGTGAAGCCAATCATTCAACTGCTTCTGTGATTTTGATCCTGTTCTTCAAGATTATGGTTATGATGGAATGCTAAATGCTTCATTGGAAAGAAGCAACCATCCTGATTTTCTATCTTCTTAGTCCTTGAACACTTTTATTTTGTTTCCATGTCAGTCACTTGACAAGACATACAGTGGCAGTATTAACAGGGACTCTGCTGAAAAAAAAAAAAAAAAACAAGATAAAACCAAACACCACAGACACAATAAACAAGACAAACGAGGCTTCTGTTGGTATGAAATGGCATACTTTTTCTCAGTGCATAATTTTCACAAATAGAAGTACACACAAAAACCATGATAAAATCATAAAACAGCAAACACATAAACCAGTAATACAGTTATTGTCAATGTTATGAATGTATTATACATATACTTTAATATAATGGGCAGTGCAGTAGATTAGTTTATACTAGGTAGACCACAAACACATGAAATAGTTATGCGATGTCATTACAATGGCTACACGTGACATAGTTATGCTCTGCTGTTTCCATAGCTACAGCACCACTAGATGATAAGAATTTATCAGCTCCATTAAGCTAAGGGCACCACCATAGTAGATATGGTAATGCGGTTGATCAAAGAGTTGTTATGCAATGTATGACTGTAATGAAATATTTTGGGAATAAAACAAAGTCTAAACATGAAATTAATTTAAGTTTCATATGCATTATATACATATAGCATGAAGATAACTTTTTACAATATTTTAGTGGGATTATATTTTGAATGTCGTCTATCACATGTGTTCAGGGGTGGGATTTTCAACCTGGAATATTATGCAACACTCAAAGTTTCAGATTTTGGAGACTTTGGATTTCAGATGTTTAGATAAGGAATGCTTACCCTTGCCTACATTACATGCCTTCTTGTGAAGGCTACTGAGAGGCAAAAAGAAGAACGAACACTGTGTTGATACCCATTAGGCATTCAAGAAATGCTGTTTATCCTTTACAACAAAACAGTCTTCTTAGTTAAAGTGATCAAAAAATTTTGAATCTAGTGTTTTTTAAAAAAATGTTTGAAATACTATTAAAGTGGCATATGATAATTCAACTTTTTATAATGGAAAACCTTTGATAATATTCTATCAAAAAGATTAACGTCAGAGCTGGCATGGTATAGAGCTGGTGTTATAGAGGGTTAAATGGCTGCCCCCAATGCCAGCACCCCATATGGTTGCCAGCTCCTGTTGTGACATTCTACTTCTGATCCAGCTCCCTACTGATGTGCCCGGAAATGAAGCATAGGCTGGCCCAGGGGCTTGGGCCTCTGTACACACATGGGGGATCTGGAAGAAGTTTCTGGCCCTGGCTTCAGCTTGGCCTAGCCCTGGCCATTGTAGCCATTTGGGGAGTGAACCAGCAGATGGAATATCTCTCTCCCTCTCTGTTTCTCTCTTTTTCTAACTCTGCCTTTCAAATAAATGAATCTTTTTAAAAAGGCTAATTTCATTATTTCATTTATTTGTATAAAATTAAAATATTTAATAGAAGTAGCACTTTCTCTGCGTCGCTCTAGATTCATGGGCCATGTTCTTTCATGATTGAATAATTTTATCAATTTAATAAAGTGAATAGCATTTGTTAAATTTTGATCACATAGTACATTTTGAAGTTCCTAGCATTGCTCTCTTATAAATTTACATGGTTGTTTTACATCTTCTATTTTTCTGTACATATGCTATATTCTTCAAGGAAAACAATTGAATTTTTAGAGTTTTATCCATCACAGTTCTACTCATGTAATAGGCAATAAAAATGGTTAAAAGAAAGTAATTGCACTATTTTAAAATATTCCTAGTGAAAAGAACATATTCTTTACTATAGTACTTTGTTCTCATTACTTGTCTCTCCTGATATTTAACTTAACTAACCTTCTCTCATGTTTATACTAAAATCTCCTTCCATTTATTTGTCGTTTTGTGTGAATAATGGGGACAGGACAGCTAAGCTCCTATTAAGTTCAATTCTATATGGAAATATTCAAGGAATGCTGGATGTCTCATTCAAGTTAAGATATTTCTATATAGGTTTGTTGGAATAGCTAAAATTCATATGAAATCCTCCTATTTTTGCCTTAGGGTGTGTTAAATACCAGGTTACCAGGCAAATTTATCAATTAGAAAGATAGCAAGATAGCACACTTTAAGTCATTTTCAACCGTTAGTGTTCTAGCATGAAGTAGGATATGCAATTAGCAGGCTAGTAACCTAATGAGGCTTTGAAAATACAGAACAAATTAGGAGTGATATTTAACAGTGAGAAATCAGTAGGGCAAAGTGCAAATTATGAGACTCATTGCAAATGGAGAGTTGAAGTTTCAGTAAAAAAAATCTTGGGGAAATGAGAGGGAATACGGAACTTATTGTTACCATTGATGAGGAGTTCTTTGCATGGCTCTACATTAAAATCATCTAGGCAACTTGTAAACAATGCAGATGGCTTTCTCCTTCCCCTTTTCCTTACCAGAAACTGACTGAATCCATCTCAGCTGAGGCCAGGGAGCCTTCTGTGTTATAGTGTTTTCTCAGTAGGTTGTAATGTGCAGCCAGAGCTGGGAATCTGCCCTGAAGTGTAGACTTACTACAAGGGATCAAAACAGGTTTAAATAAAATACTTTCACTTCACAATATTCACCTAGGATATGCTCTAGGTGGCGAAGTTCACTATCATGTCTCTCCATTTTTTCTTTCTTTTTTTTCTAATTAGCTGGACAGACTAGTGATGGTGATTTAAGTCTGGTATATGATTGTTTCAGTAATTAAACTGCTTAATTTGGTATATACTAGATTTACCAAAAGTATTTTAAGATCTTAACTCATAACTTTTATACATTCTTCCAATAATTATTTCCTTAGAAATTGAAAGTAATGAATATTTATACATTTATAACCACTAATGAATATTTATACACAATATTAGATTGTGTGATCAATATATAAAATAAATACAATAAATTTTAAGAAACATGATAGAATTCTCTATCATGAATATTTTTTCTTTTGTTATTTATTTTAAATTTTTAAAATAAGAAACCAAAACACTCAAAGAGAACATACAAAAATGCAGTATAGAGTGAAGAAAATGAATTAATATGACTAATTTCATCCTGCCACAGGTAACAAAGACAATGCAATTTGCAATACATGTCTTAAATCTGGATATGAAAATATATGATATGCCTTGAAAATTAGAAACAGAATTCAATAAGACATAAATTCTCATTACAACCACATATATAAACAGATATGGGAAATAGGTTGGAAACAAGGAATGTGTGAAAAATAAAGATAACAGAGCTCTCCATTTATCTCTTCCTCATTGGTATCTCATTTCCTGGCACCCTTTAAAGTTGGAATATTAATGATCTCAATAATCAATTTATCAAGATAATTTCACTATGAAGTTTGCTTACTTATTTTAGAAGCTCACTTTTACAAACAAATTATAGACTTGTGTAACATAAGCAGTATGTCAGAACAAGGGAGGATTCTATAGCCTGAATCCATGGATGGCATTATTTGAAAGAGTTTCCCCTTTGAAATGTGCCTGTCACTTTTGTTTTATCACAAATAACAGTACCAGAACTGTTAACTTCGGTCTGACTTTAAAGTAACTTTCATGTAGTAGATGTCATTTCAAGGCACAGAATTAATCCAATATGTTCTGTACAGGGACAACATTGTGTGCATAGCAGGTCCAGCCAATGATTGACACCTGCATCTCATATGGGCGCCAGGTTCTTGTCCCAGCTGCTCTACTGCCTCTACAGCTCATTGCTAATGGCCTGGGAAAAGCAGCAGCAGATGGACCAAGTGTTTAGGTTCCTGACATCCATGATGCAAACCTCCTGGCTCCTAGCTTGAACTTGGCCCAGCCCTGGCTGTTGTGGCCACCTGGGGAGTGAACCAACAGATGGAAAGTCTGTATTTCTCTGTGATCCTTTCTGTGTAACTCTGACTTTCAAATATATATTTATATTCTACTAATTCTCCTTCATTTTTCTATGGAAGTTACCAGGATCTACATATGTTAATTTTAAATCTAATCCAGTGTTGTTCAATATAAATGCAATACCAGTCACAAATAGACTTCCGAATTTCCTGGTAATCAAATTAAAATAAGTACAAAGAAACAAGTAAACTTACATTAAATAATATATTTATCCTAATCATTTAGCTAAAATACTATAATACTAAAATGGAGCATTTACATTCTGTTTTTTACCCTAGGTCTACAAAAATCAGTATCCAGTCGCTTGCATTGTGGCACATTCGGTTAAGCCATTGCTTGTGAAGTCAGCAGCCCATACTGGTGTACTGGTTCAAACCTCAGCTGCTTCACTTCCATTAAGCTCCCTATCAATGTGCCTGAGAAAGCTACAGAAAATGATCAAAGTACTTAGATCCCTGACACTAATATGGGAAAAAAATGGAATTCCTGGCTCCTGTTTTATTTATGGCCATGCCTCAGCTGCATCAGCCATTTGGAGATTGAAACAATGGACTCAAGTAGCTTTTTATGTCTTTCTCCTTCTCTCTATCTTCCTTAAATAAATAAATAAATAAATAAATAAATAAATAAGAATTAACCGGTTTTGTATGTTTAATAGCACATGTGGCTATTGGCTTCCCATATTGTTTGGGATAGCTCTAACCCCATAAATAATCCATTATGTAAATCAGAAACAGAACATGCTGATAGTGAGATTGATAAGTCTTAACATTTAGTAATAAATGCTTCTTATTTTCTTTAGAGAATCTGATAAAAGTTATTTTGTGTGTGGATTCTTTTAGGCTGATACAACTCTTTACAACAGTAAAGTGGAATGTATGTATTCTGATGATGATGGTGATAATGATGATAATGACTACAAGGAGAATGAATTAATGTATAAATGAATTAAGTTATGACAAGCTCATTGTTGCATACTATCCTAACACTCCTCCCCCCACTCCACACATGCCAATATGCTTTGTTGACCTAGACAAACTGCAAAATGGATGAAGTGAATTCATAGAATTAAAACTGTTTCCTGAAACCATCACATCCTGGTTTTCTAACCTTTCAGAGTAAAAAATTCTGACTAGTCAAATAGTATTTGGTACTGTTACCACTTTGAAGTATAAAGTTTATAGCATTAGTTAGAACATCTTTCATTTTTATGTATCACCTTGTTCATGGAATGCTAATCACACCAAAGGACTGGAATAATATTTTTTACAATGCTGCACATTTACAATATTGAACAGCTTCACCTTTACACTAAAATTTCCCCATTTTTGCATTATATCCTAGGTTTCTCTTTAACTTACATGGAACAATGAGTCCTTGACAATTTAGTAAGAGCCTCTCCTTGAAAAACAAAGCAATTTTCCATTAAACTATAAGTTTAAATATTAAAAACAGATATCATAGATTAAAGAATGTAACCAAAGGCAATGCAATAATAGTTATATATTGGTATTTTAAACAAGTACTTCTCAAGAAGTTATAAACAGTTTTGTGGGAAGCAAATATGTTGGCCTCCCAAGCATAATATAATTTTTGTAAGCATTTCTAGGAAAAAATTACTAATTCTTAAAATGTAACTTATCATATTCAATTTATAGATAGGAAATATTTTTTCCACTTTATATGAGAATCCTTGCACTCCAAAAATTCTTTTATTGCTATCAATGCATATAGATAAAAAAGCCATATGTTCACTCATGACTTAAGGCTTTCAGAATTTTATTTCTTTTTTTTTAAAGATTGATTTATTTATTCAAAAGGCAAAACTGCAGAGACAGAGAGAGAGAGAGAGAGAGAGAGAGAGACAGATAATCTTCCATCTGCTTCTTCACTCCTCAAATGACCTCAATGACCATGGATGGGCTAGGCCAAGATCAGAAGTTTGAAACTTCACTGGGGTCTCCAACACGGGTAGCAGCGGCCCAAGTACTTGAGTCATCTTCTGTTGCTTTCCCAAGATCATTAGCAGGGAGCTGGATTGGAAGTGGAGAAGCAAGGAAGTTGGCATTACAGGTGGGGGCCTAACATAGTATGCTATAATACTGGCCCCTCTACTATTTTTCAAGATTTATTTTATCTGGAAGGTAGTGTCCCAGAGAGAAAGAGAAACAGAGATACAGAAATCTTTCATCACTAGTTCATTCCCCAAACAGCTGCCACAGACAGGACCAGACAGAGGCCAGGAGTCAAGAATCCCACTCTTGTTTCTCATGTATGTGGGTGGCAGGGACCTATGAACTAACTCCTGAGGGTTTCCAGGTGCACTGGATCTTGATTGGAAGTGGAGCAGCCTGGACCTGGATTGGCTCTCTATGAGATCTGGCATAACAGGTGGCAGCTTAACCCACTGTACCACAAATCTGGCCCCTATTTCTCCTGTTTTTAATAGCAATAATATTAAAACATCATGAGTGTTTTCAAACTAGTGTAAGAAAGTATGTTTCTACTGATAGAATTTGTGAAAACCACTTTTAGCTATAAAGTGTAGTCCTAATCATTATGATACTTACTCATTGAATGTAGATTTTTACAATCCTTCCTACTATATGCCAAATTATATATTAGATATTGTCATATAATATAATGTAGCACACAGTTTATAACTTTATAGGATCAAGAAAAAACATATGGAAGACATTAAAACATAATTCATAAAGTCAGTTACCGTTTGGTGCCTACACTACATGATAGATAATGTCCATGTTCTATATACATTATCTTACTTCAGCCTAAAAATAACCACTTAGTATCTGAGTATCTCTGTAATACAGGACTGAATTAAAATGTTCAGAAGTATTAAGTATGTTATCAATGAGCAAGTACATGATAGAGTTATGATTTAAATATGTTTGATCTTGAAGTCCATATTTATTTATCTATAGTGAAAATGATGTCTGGTTTTAAAACCATTTAAATGTGAAAAGCATCATGAAGATGGGATTTGTTTAATCCTCTAGGAATGTGATTTAGTATGTCATCAATCTTGCCTCCATTTACCAATGTAAAATGTGTGAAAAATGAGTTGAATGCTACATGATGAGAAGGTATTTCCTTAAAGAAGAAATTGGGCATTCCAAAGAGTTATGTTTGGAGAACTATGACCTCACTTAGGAATAAGAATGATTTAAGTGAGTCTTTAAAGTTGTAGTATACAAAAGCAAAACTCTCATGGCAAAAAGAATGGACTAGGGTGAAAGGAGTGGACAATTGAGACAACATTAAATATACCTCCTAATTATCACATCCAACATTTAAGTGCATTAGCAAGAAGCTAGATCGGAAGCAATTCCTGGAAAGCAGAAAGTGATGGGCCCCTGCCACTGAACTGGGAGATTTGTTTTCAGTTTCTGGCTCCTGGCTTTGACCTGGCTCAATTTTGGTTGTTGCAGGCATTGGAGAGTAAACCGTGAATGGGAGATTGATCTCTCTCTCTCTCTCACACTCCTCTCTCTCTCTTTCTCTCTCTCTCTCTCTCTCTCTTCCCTCCCTTTCAAAAACAAACTAAAAATCAAAGAAAAAACATTGACTGAGATAAAAGGCTTGAACTATTTTGCAGATGGAAAGAAATACTGATATATATATATATATCACATTAACAAACTGAAGAATTAAACCATATGATTATTTCAATAAGTAGAGAAAACATTTGATAAAGTATAACATCCTTTTGTGATGAAAATCTTAAGCAATTTGGATATAGAAGGAACATTCTTCAACACAATTTATACAAACCACAGCCAGCATCTTACTGAGAGGGGAAAAACTGGAAGCATTCCCCTAAGATCCGGAACCAGACAGGGATGCCCACTCTCACCATTAGATTCAATATAGTCCTGAAAGTTTTAACCAGAGCCATTCATTAATCAAGAAAAATAAATCAAAGGGGTGCAAATTAAAAAAGAGGAAGTCAAATTATCCCTATTAACAGATGACATGATTCTATATATAGGGGAACCAAAAACTCTACTAAGAGACTATTGGAACTCATAATAAAAGAATTTGGTAAAGTGGAAGGATATAAAATTAACACTCAAAAATCAAAAGACTTTCTATACACAGACAATGGCATGGCTAAAAAAGAACTTCTAAGTTCAATTTTACTCATAAGAGCTGCACAAAAGAAAATTAATACTTTGGAATAAATTTAAACAGGAGGTAAAAGATATTTTTGGTAAAAATTACAAAACATAAAAGAAAGAAATAGAAGACCAATAAAAATGGAAAAAAAATTTCATGTTTGTGGATTGGAAGAGTCAATATCACCGGCGCTGTGGCTCAATAGGCTAATCCTCCACTTGCGGCGCTGGCACACCAGGTTTTAGTCCCAGTCGGGGCGCCGGATTCTGTCCCCGGTTGCCCCTCTTCCAGTCCAGCTTTCTGCTGTGGCCAGGGAATGCAGTGGAGGATGACCCAAGTGCTTGGGCCCTGCACCTCATGGGAGACCAGAAGAAACACCTGGCTCCTGGCTTCAGATCAGTGCAATGCGCCGGCCGCAGCGCACCGGCTGCGGCAGCCATTGGAGGGTGAGCCAATGGCAAAAGGAAGACCTTTCTCTCTGTCTCTCTCTCTCTCACTGTCCACTCTGCCTGTCAAAAAAAAAAAAAGAGTCAATATCATCAAAATGTCCATACTACCCAAAGTGATTTACAGAATCAATGTGATCCCAAACAAAATGCCAATGACATTCTTTGCAGATATAAAATAAAATGATGCTAAAATTCACATGGAATCATAAGAAACCTTGACAAAATAAAGCGATCTTATAAACAAAAACAAAGCCAGAGGCATCACAATATCAGATTTCAAGACATACTACAAGGCATTTATAATCAACACACCCTGATACTGGCAGAAAAATAGCCATGTAGAACAATGGTGCAGAATAGAAGCTCCAGAAGTAAATCCATACATCTACAACTAACTAATATTTGACAAAGGAACTAAAATCAATCCTTAGAGCAAGGACAATCTCTTCAACAAGTGGTGCTCAGAAAATTGGTTCTTCTCATACAGAAGTATGAAACAAGACTCCTGCCTTATACCTTATACAAAAGTAAAATCAAAATGGATCAAGGACCTAACTCTACTATCTGATACCATCAAATTACTCAAATAAAACATTGGGGAAGGGGCTGGTGCAGTGGCATAGCAGGGAAAGCCACTGTCTGCAGTCCTGGCATCCCATATGAGTGCTGGTTCATGTCCTGGCTTCTCCATATCCAATCCAGCTCTCTGCTCTGGCCTGGGAAAGCAGTGGAAGATGGTCAAAGTCCTTGGACTCTTATACCCCCATGGGAGACCTGGAAGAAGCTCATGGTTCCTGGATTCAGATTGGTGCAGCTCTGGCTGTTGTGGCCAATTGGAGAGTGAACCAGCAGATGCAAGACCTCTCTCTCTCTCTCTGCCCTTCCTTCTCTCTCTGTGTAATCTGACTTTCAAGTAAAATAAATAAATCCTAAAAAAAATTGGGGAAACTCTGCAAGACATTGCCATAGGTAACAAATTTTTGGAAAAAAAAAACCAGAAACACAGTCCATCAAAGCTAAAATTGACAAATAGGATTACATCAAACTGAGAAGCTTCTGTATTGCAAAAGAAACACTCAGCAAAGTGAAGAGGCAAACAACAGAAAGGGAGAAAATATTTGCAGTCTATGAAATTAATAAAAGATTAATACGTAAAATTTGTAAAGGTCTCAAGAAACTCAAGAACAAAACAAAAAATCCAATTAAGAAATGAGCAAAGGGTTAAGACAAGCATTTCATAAAAGAGGAAATCCATGTGGCCAAGAGATAAATGAAAAAAATGCTCAGGATCAGTAGCCATCAGGAAAACACAAATAAAACCCACAATGAGGTTTCACTCCACCTCAGTTAGACGAGCTCTCATACAGAAATCAACAAGCAATCAATAGTGGTGAGAATGTGGGGAAAAAGGTACCCTAATCCACTGATGGTGAGAATGTAAACTAGTACAGTCATGGCAGAAGATAGTATGGAATTACCTCAGAAAGCTGAAAATCAATGTGCCATTTGACCCAACAGTCCTGCTCCTAAGAATTTACCCAATGGAAATGACATCAGCGAATGAAAGAGTTATGCATATTACAGGGGAGTTCACAATAGTTGAGATATGGAATCAACCCAGATAACCATCAACTGATGACTGGATAATTATAACATATATATATATGATATATTTACACACTATAGAATACTGCTCAGCCATAAAAAATTGAATGAAATCTTGTCTTTTGCAACAAAAAATATGCTACTGGAAACCATTATACTTAGTAGAATAAGTCAGTCACAAAAAGACAAATACCATATGTTCTCCTTGATCTGTGGTAACTAATAGAGTATAAAAAATGTAGTGTATAGGAATGAAATTGACATTTTGAGCTTCTATGATTGTTTTCAACTCTTGTCTCTACTCTTGACAAATAGGGTTTTTTTTTCTTCTTACTATCTGTTCAACTATTTACTTAGTGTGGGTCTAATCCTATGAGTATAAAATAAATTGAAAGTAGATCATTGTAAAAATTAAGAGAGGGATTAGGAAAGGAAGGAGGAGAAAGTGTGGAGTGTGGGTAGGAGAGAGGATAGACTAGGAAGTATCATTATGTTCCTAAATCTGTAGACATGGATATAACAAATTTGTATACCTTTAATTAAATTTTTCAAGAAACAAACAAATAAACAAAACAAAAAACCTCACAAAATTTTGAGTGTTTCAGTTTCTTATATAAGATCATGCCATCTTTGCATATAACCTACACAAATTGTCCTGTATATTTAAAATCATCTCTGAAGGACTTAGAAATCCTCATACAATGAAAATGCTATGTGTACTATGCTATGATATATTGCTTAGAGAATAATGATTAGAAAAAAGTTAGTACATGTTTAAAATTTTTAAAAAGATTATTGATTTATGGTTGGTTGAATCTTTACATAAAATCCAAAAGTACAGACAGTGAAAAAAATAGTCTCTTTCTTAGTGAGAATGGAGAGAAGGAGAATGCTCAGAGGACAGCAGGAAGAAGAATAAGGATGATACTATTAGCTTAATATTGAGCATAATGTGTTTAAGTTGCTTCAAGACATTCCAGTGACTATGCATAGTAGACATCTGGAATTTGAGGTGTGGATTTCAAGGAGATCAGAATTGGAAATGCAATCTGGAAATAATGCACATGCAGCAAAGATTGAAATGTCTGAGAGATATAATGAAAAAGGATAAATGTGCCTAATTTATTATTTGCAAATATGTAACTAGCTCATTGATAAATTTACTAAGTTTATTGTTTGAACTTTAAGAGCTGAAAGTATATATAAGATGAATGATATTGTATAAAATGGAGGTCATACCCTAAATATACCTCTGAATGCAGAAATTTATAGTATAGAGGAAAATGATTGGCATGTCATTCAATATAAAACAAGTATATAAATATCATCAATGTATGAAATATAAATGTGTAATTACTAATATCTTCTGGAACATTCAAAGTAAATTTTAATAAAAAAATTTTCAATTATTTCATAAACCAGATTCAAGAAATGTCACTATACTTTAAATAAGGCACACTGGTTTTCTATTCAGGCAACAAAATGCCTATGCATAATGCATAATCTTCAAATTATTGTCTGGTATACCAAAATAACCTCACAATAACAATAAGAATACAAACTTCTAAATATTTTTCTACGACATCAGACAACAAAGGTCTTAAATTATAAGTGGTTATTTCTTTCAAATGTAGTTGTATAATAAAATATTAAATAAACCTGTGATAAATCTAATAGTATACATAATCCCATCAGATACTGGTTTCTATAAATTTTTTCTATTTATCTATTTTTTATAAAAGGTCAGTCCTCTTTTCTGGAGTTCGTGTAGGAGCTTTTTCTATATCTGTCAGGAGAAAGTCTAAAGTTAATTACTCTACCTACTCACCTCCCAACTTAATTTCAATAAAGGTAATTTGCTGTTTGCTTTTGACTTCAGGGAAATATGATTTATAACCCTGTATACCATATGTAATTATAATTTAAAATACTCCTTCATTTTCAATATATTTTGCACAATATCTTTGAAATGTAATAATTATGTACCTGATTATGATCAAATGGAAATTGAGTCCTCAAAAATTAGTTTCTTAAAATATGTAGAAATAGAATATTTAAAACGAATCTCAAAATATGAAAAAGGTTTAAGGAGGAAATTACATAATGTTAATTAATAGTTCTGTGATTTAAACAATTTCTATTCAATCACTTTTACTTTGGCTCATTACAACTGACATTCAAAATATTTTGTATTTTATTTTTAATAATTTATTTTATTTGGAAACTAGAGTGACTGAGAAAAACAGAAAGAGATCTTCCATCTTCTGTTTCATTCCCTAGTTAACTGCAACGGCCCAGGACTGGGGCAGGCTGAAGCGAGGAGCTTGGAACCCTCTCTGGTTCTCCCAAGCAAATGAGCCATGTTCTGTTGCTTTCCCAGGCATATTAGCAGGGAGTTGTATTGGAAACAATGCAGCTAGGACTCCACTGGTGCTCAGATCTGGGATGCCAGCATCTCAGGTGGAGGCTTAACCCTCTATCTACAATGCAGGCCCCCTAAACATTTTAGTACACACAGGGATTCTGATTCATAGTCTTTGTACATTTTCTATGTGTGAAGAAAATTTTTAAAAAATTAAATCTGCAACAGCAGTAAAACAATATTAATGAAAATGTCTTCTACTCTGAACATGAAGAAACAAATGGAGCTGGAAGTGTTTTTCTCAAAATCAAATATTCAATGCAAATTGTCTGCTAAAATGAATGCTATTTGAATA
Source organism: Sylvilagus floridanus (assembly GCA_949820135.1). Taxonomy (NCBI): domain Eukaryota; kingdom Metazoa; phylum Chordata; class Mammalia; order Lagomorpha; family Leporidae; genus Sylvilagus; species Sylvilagus floridanus. Next base: position 93,747,428 of record OX463225.1, on the reverse strand, counting down.
CCAATGAACATCTTTGTCTTACAAAAGTTAAAGTCAAATAATAAATATTAATTTTTCTTATTGCAAATCATATATAAACGTAACAGAATTATGCATAACAATTTATTCTTTCATATATTTATTTCTCACTACTGTGTCTATCACAATATTTTGGGTAGGAAAGACACAATTTAATGCAAATTTACTTGCTACTAAAAATAAATGGAAAAGCTCATCACAAAACATAGAAAATATTCTAGTGTATAGGAGACAAATGTGTTTGCCTTACTTTTTCTTTCTTTGTGTTCTTTTTTCCTTGGTTACCCTTTCCGGGGAACATTAGAGCTATTTTATGATTGAAGTCATCAAGCATGAGTCTTTGCCAAGAGGTGGATATATTAAACACAAACTAAAATAGATGGACTACTGGGCTCTCTAGCAAATCCTAGTTATCCTTTGGTTTCATGGCAGTATTGTGACACCAAAAATCATTAATCTCTGGGTGGGTGATGGGGCAAGAATTTAAGATGTTGTGTGCAACACTCACACCCTTATCAGAGTGCCTTGGGTTGGAGTTTTGCCTCCACGGCTGATTGCAGCTTCCTGCTACTGTGTACCTTATAGGGCAGAAGGTGGTGGCTCAAGTAGTTGTGTCCTGGCCACTCACATGCAGGCACTTGGAGAGCCGATCAACAGATGGCAGCTTTCTTCCTGCTCTCTGCCTTTCCAATAATATTTACTTAAAGACTTTTTTATTTATGTGAAAGTCAGAGTTACAGAGAGAAAGAAAGGCAGACACACACACACACACACACACACACACACACACACACACAGGTCTTCCATCCATTGGTTCACTCCCTAATTGGCTGCAACAGGCTGGAGCTTCTCCAGTCCAAAGCCAGAAGCCAGGAGCCAGGCACTTCCTCCAGGTCTCCCATGTGGGTGCAGGGGCCCAAGCACTTACACCATTTTCTAATGCTTTCCCAGGCCATAGCAGAGAGCTGGATCAGAAGTGGAAAACTGGAACCCGAATCCCTGCCCTTATGGGATGCCGGCACTGCAGGCAGCGGCTTTATGGGCTACGCCACATCATCAGCCCCAAATCAATATATTTTTAAAAGAAGTGTAAGGGCCGGCACCGCAGGCTAATCCTCCACCTGTGGCGCCAGCATGCGGGGTTCCGGTCAGGGTGCCAGATTCTGTCCCGGTTGCTCCTCTTCCAGGCCAGCTCTCTGCTGCGGCCCCGGGAATGTAGTGGAGGATGACCCAAGTCCTTGGGCCCTGCACCCGCATGGGAGACCAGGAGAAGCACCTGGCGCAGCTGCCATTGGAGGGTGAACCAACAGAAAAAGAAAGATCTTTCTCTCTGTCTCTCTCTCACTGTCCACTCTGCCTGTCCAAAAAAAAAAAAAAAAAAAAGTTTAAGAGGAAGCTTCTTAACAACTAAAAAAGTCACTACATTATTTTCTAATAGCAAAGCTGAACCATCTGGAATGATGGGAAAGGATTAAAATTTCTTAATAAGAACCTATATTAATGGATTCTTTGACCAGGTAAAACAGATTTATGGCAACATAATGTCCAGAAAATTTTACATTTAGAACCTCAGCTCAGGCTCCAGGTCCAGGATTGCCTTATCTAAATCAAGTGCAGTTCGTGATATCTCATAATAGTGTAGGTCGCGAATTTGAGCAGAGCTGAGCTCCGTGTAGTTTTCTATTCCATTTGGTTTAGACTGTGGTCATTTTATGGAATCCAGCATGCAAATGGACTAGTCCATAAACAAACATATAACATATAACTAGTCCATAAGCAAAGAATAACAATATTTTGTCCTTTAGCAGTGAGAGTGGGAAGGCTTGCCTGAGCTGGAGTTGTTGGGCGGCATGCCTGCTCCTGATCTTTCTAGCATCCTGGACCCAGGGGACTCAGATTTGTCACATATCCGCCATGACTCCCCAACACAGGTTCCATAAGATAGAGAAGCAGTCCTAGAGACTGGTGCTACAACACTATTTTTTTCCTGTTGGTCAAAATAGAGCACACCCTGGTTCAAAATGTGTGCCAAAGTGTTTTGTGGATACTGCAATTCAATAATATTGAATAACCAGATTTGGTTTTAGTAAGATATTCAAGACTCTTCACTATAGTCAAGAAATAGGAAAATGGTTATTGTAGTTCCTTCAAGTAACAAAACCTTACATTAACTAGAGAGCTAGTATTAGTTTGACAAAACTCCTTTGAAGGTAGATAATCTGGGTTGGATTCCTGGCTTTGCTGTTTGCTGGTTCTTTGGCCTAGAAAATTAACAACATTCCACTCAATTTTCTCATCTGCAAAATTATATTAAAGCCTAATTTACAAAGTATTTCATTAGTCTTAATGAACTACTTTAGGATATATTCAGTACTTTGAAGATAGTAAGTATTCAATGGCTTGTTACCGATATTGCAATTCAACTAGTGCAGTATTGCTAATAAAATCCCAAGTAATTCAATGCAGGGGTATAGTAATAAGAGAAGAAAATACAACCAAGAACAACACGATTAGTTTTACTACATAACTGATTTGATAAATCTATATTAAAAATTCATCAGTCTGTGAAGAACAGTGTGCCATATTGTTAGTCAGTGTAGAATACTATATAGTTAGTCAACTTTAAGAACTAATAACCTAATATTTTAAGGTTGTTAATTTTAGAAGGTATTGTTTGATGTTGAAATATTACTTTTAATTACTTTAAAAAGAATTAGATTATAAGATTGATTAGTAAAGGTGGAACTATTTTGAGTGTATCATTTAAGAATATTTTTATTTATCAAGTTTACTCAAAAGGCAGAGATAGGCAGAAAGAGAAAGAGACTCTATTTGCTGGCTGGTGCCATGGCTCAATAGGCTAATCCTCTGCCTGTGGTGCCGGCACACCGGGTTCTAGTCCCGGTCAGGGCGCCAGATTCTGTCCTGGTTGTCCCTCTTCCAGTCCAGCTCTCTGCTGTAGCCCGGGAGTGCAGTGGAGGATGGCCCAAGTCCTTGGACCCTGCACCCATATGGAAGACCAGAAGAAACACCTGGCTCCTGGCTTCGGATCAGCGTGGTATGCTGGCCGCAGTGCGCTGGCCGCAGTGGCCACTGGAGGGTGAACCAACGGTAAAGGAAGACCTTTCTCTCTGTCTCTCTCCCTCTCTCTTGGGCCAAACTGAAGCTAGGAGACCAGAATTTAATCTGGGTTTTCCACATGGGTAACAGGGGTATACTTGAACCAACCCTTAAACCTCCAAAGATGCAAATTAAGAGGAACTGGAATTGGAAGTGTAACTGCATCTTGAGCCCAGACACTCTACTATATTCTGTATAGTCGTTCCAAGTTGTGTCTTAACCACTGTGCCAAATGCCCACCATTGAAGGGATAATTCTTTTTTAATACAGTAAATGTTGATGAGAAGTCTATTTAGCATTCTTTTACCACCAATTTTAGAAAAAGAAATTGGTAGTTTCCCAGATGCATACATAGCATTCTTTACATCACACCCATAAAAAAAGATCAATAGAAACCTTTTAGGCATTAAACTCTAGTGTTAAACTTTTTCAGAAGTTTTAATGCTACTTTCTAAACTTAATTTACATAGAATCATTTTAAAGTACTACTTAACCCTCACCTAAAATTAATTCATTCCCCCAAGAGAAAACGTGGTATAGCCCAAAGTAATTTTCATGAAAAGCCACTTACTCTGATTAAACTCGCAAGTGTTTTTATGGAAGTCTACTTGATTGGAAAACAATATTCCAAGAAATGGCCTAAATGTTCCTTTTGCTAATGCTGCTTGAATGCTATTGGTCCTGAAGGAAAAACTTAAAGAGGTATAAAAAGTTAATTAGATATGGCACATGCAAATAATTATGATTACTTAATTAGCAGTAGCCCTTAAATTGGCACAATATGTAACCTAATATGTAGCTTAATGGCTTTGTTATTAATCAATTCTTAATGTAAATAGTTTGAAGTTCTTGCTGCTTTGTAATGTTCATTATAAATAGTCCCTGTGGGAATCACAACTTTGTTTCATTAAAACTCTAGCTTGCTGTTAATTGCTGTTACGAAAACATGCACAAATTAATTGTGTTTTAGAAGCCAATGATATAAATTTACAAGCTTCTGTCTTGATTACTGAGGACTGCTATGCTGTAGATCATTTTTGTTCAGGGTGATGGACAGTATACTGTGGTTGACAACACTGACCTGTGTAATATCAATAGCATTTGGTTAGTAAGATTTAACAGAACTTTTTAAAAAATAAAGAAATTGGTTGAAAATGCTGTGTTAATCATGCCAGCTGGGACACAATATGAATTTAGTTTATGGGCAATTAATTACTAAGTTTTAATTATTTTTCTTTTGTTAAACAGTTTTTTACAAGAATAATTGATGAACATTCACTTGGTTAATACTTTTTAAATAAATATACTCAGTTGAAAAATACACAAATAGATATTATCCAACTTGTTGACAACTCCTCACTAATCTTTTATTGTTATAAATTGCCTGTCCAGCATGCATTACATGAGATGAATTTAAAGCCCCAATTTCTAAAATATTGGACTGAAAGGCAAATATTTGCTATTAAGAAATCACACTGGCTTCTACAGGCGGATAGATACTAATGAGAAGAATTCTGATTATATTCTCAGCTGATTCCTGATGTCTTTGCTTAGATTTCTACAATATTTCAGAACAATAGGACCATTTGTCAACAGGAGTAACAATGTAGCCAAAAATGTCTTTATATATGGATGAAATAATATTTTAATAAATTCTTGTCTTGGATAATACATGCACTTTTTTTGCTTTAGTTTTTATTTCAACTATTCAGTTAGGAAATAAATGATATATATTCTACAAAATTTAGTTATAATGTTTTTGTTAAATGTGTTATACATATTACCTACATTCTATGTTAAAATACTTTTGAAATCTACAGAAAATCAAAATACATGTAAAGGCTTCTTTTAGTTAAATGGAGGAGGTATGCAAATCCTAAACAAACATCAGATACTTGTAAATACTTTATTCAAATAATATGTGAGATGAAATATAACCAGTTATGTCATTATGTCTATTTGTAAAAGTAATCAATTCAGATAAAGTCTGGCATTATGACAATTCATTTTAATTCAGTTAGCATCCTTAATTTTTAAAAATTGATTAAACATATACACTGCTGAAAAAATGACAATTGAGCATGCTGCACCAGGAGAAGTATTGCTCTATGTCTCAAAGTTTTGGTTTTCTCTTTCCATTTTACTAAGACAAGGATGCTATATCTGCTATAGGGTACTCTTCTTCCTTCATGTCAGTGAATATTTTAGAAATCTTTCCAATTTGTCATAAGAATTTCCTTGTTTTTCATTGAAAATTTTATGTATATAAAAATGTTTTTCACTACTTTATTAATGAATTTAAATTTCCTATACAGTCTTATAATTAAGAAAAATAATCATGTATATATTATTTTGAATGTATATGAGCATATCTTTAAGGAAAGATCTTCAAAGTGAAATTTATGGTTTAAAAGATCTATGTTTTTTATTTTTGATAATTTCAAAATTCAAGTTATGTGTCAACTGTACTCTCACTAGCAATATAAAAGATTAGCTAATTTCTCCATTGTCTCACCTGGACAAAGTGTTTACTAACTTGCATTCATGATAATTTAATGAAAAAAAAGCAGTGTTAAATCTGGATAGATTAAGCATGCATTTTTCTAGTTAAGTGTAAAGATAGGAGGCTGGTATAGTGGCACAGTAGGTTAAGCTGCCACCTGTGAGGCTAGTGTCCCAGTTGAGCATCAGTTCCTTGGTGCAACTGCTCCACTTCCAATCCAATTCCTTATTAATGGCCTGGAAAAAGCAGTAGTAGATGGCCCATGCGCTTGGGTATCTGCTATCTAACTATGAGAATGACCTGAAGCTCCTGGCCTCAGCTTTGCCCAGTTCTGGCCATTGTAGTCATTTGGGGGAGTGAGCCAGTAGATAATGCCCAAGTGCTTGGGCCTTTGCACCCGAATGGGAGACCTGGAAGAAATTGCTGGCTCCTGGCTTCAGATGTGCCCAACTCTGGACACTGCGGCCATCTGGGGAGTGAGCCAGGGAATGCTTCTCTCTGTCTCTCCCTCTCTCTGTCTGTAACTCTTCTTTTCAAATGAATAAATAAAATCTTTAAAATTAAAAGAAATAACTCCTAAATGGAAAGATTCATACTAAAACCAGAATTTTCTGGTTGCTGCATTTTTATTAAATGTTAATACAGGGCAGGCATTTTAGCGTAGTGTTAAAGCTACCACCTGTGATACCAGAAACACATATGGGTACCTGTTTGAGTGTCTGCTCCACTTCTAATCCAGATCTCTGATGATGTGCCTGGGAAAGCAGTGGAGGATGGCTTCTGCAACCATGTGGGAGACCTGGATGAGTCTCCTGGCTCCTGGCTTTACCCTGGCTCAGCCCTGGCCACTGGGGCTGTTTGGGGAAATGAACCAGAAGATGGAACATTTCTCTCTCTCTCTCTCTCTCTCTGTCTCTCTCTGTCTCTCTCTCTCTCTCTCTATATATATATATATATATACCCCTTTTTATAACTGTGCTTTTAAAATAAATAAAATAAATAGTAAAAAAGTAAAATGTTATTAACACAAAGATATTTATTATATATAAAAGTTCATAAAAATGAAATTAAAAGATAAGGTGGATCTGGTGCTGTGGCATAGTAGGCTAAGCTTCCACAAACAGCACTGATATATATATATATATATATATATATATATATATATATATATATTTTTTTTTTTTTTTTTCTGACAGGCAGAGTGAACAGTGAGAGAGAGACAGAGAGAAAGGTCTTCCTTTGCCGTTGGTTCACCCTCCAATGGCCGCCAAGGCTGGCGCGCTGCGGCCGGCACACTGCGCTCATCCAATGGCAGGAGCCAGGTGCCAGGTGCTTTTCCTGGTCTCTCAGGGGGTGCAGGGCCCAAGCACCTGAGCCATCCTCCACTGCACTCCCGGGCCACAGCAGAGAGCTGGCCTGGAAGAGGGGCAACCGGGACAGAATCCGGTGCCCAGACCGGGACTAGAACCCTGTGTGCTGGCACCGCAAGGCAGAGGATTAGCCTGTTGAGCCACGGCGCCGGCCCGACAGCACTGATATTTCATAAAGGCACCTGTTGGTGTCCCAGTTGCTCTATTTTGAATCCAGCTCTCTGCTTGTGTCCTGGGAAAACAGTGGAAAATGGCCCGAGTGCTTGGGCCCCTGCACCCATATGGGAGACCTGGAAGAAGCTCCTGATTCTTGGCTTCAGATGGCTTCAGACCTAATAATTCAATTTGTCTTTCAAATAGCAGATATGATTTTATGACATACAATTTGGGCATGTTATTTCTTAGAATGATTTACTATCATTGCATTATTAGTATTTTAATAAACACTTGAAGGCAATGAGTATTTTGAGTACTGCTTGTCTATCTTCTATAGCAAGTACTCCTGCACAGCCATTTACTTTGTTACACCACATTCACTACAGTACTATGGCAACCACTGTTACAGGCACAAGACTTTGATAACACCAAGTTCAGTAATGCAGGAGGATTAACTTTTGCAGGCTGTGTATGTTTCTCTTTCACACATTTATCTACATTTGTAGTGTATCTGCTATGGCTTGATCATTTCTTTCACAACTCACGTTGAAATATAATTGTCATCCTAACAGTAGTAAGAGGTAGAACCATGGACATAGTTAGGTCATGAAACTTCTGTCCTCATGAATGAATTAAAGACATTATCTCAAAAGTGAATTAGTTATCCCAGGGGTTGTTTTCTGATACCAAGTGGTAAGTACAACTGAATTCCTTTTATTTTTCTTTCTTTTCCTTTTTTAATGCCACAAAAGAGACGGAGAAACCCAGAGATTCCAATATGTAGGCATCTTTCTCACTAAACCAACTACCTGTTCCTCTTCTTTTCTCTGTTTTCTTGCATGTCTCATCTCAGCCATGGGATCACGTAGCTTTAAGGCCCTTACCAGATGCTGGTGCCATGCTCTTGCATTTGTCAGTCTCCAGAAATGTAAGAAATACATTTCTTTTCTTTATATATTATCCAGTATGCATTATTCTGATATAGAAGCAATATCTAAGGATGATTGTATAGCTTGTACCACTTCAACTTAACATAATTTCCTATTAATTTGTAAAATTTCTCTCTGTATTAATAATTCATACATGACAATGGGTACCATAAAAGGATTTTAAGTTAAAATTGGGTGGTCAAATATCCCTTAGGAAATCGAAAATATTCAATTAGCTAAACTAGATGATTAAGACAAAAGCATATGCTTTTTTCGCCCTGTTACTGATGTTATAAACCTCGACAGACTGTTCAGAGCTATGTGTTGAAAATAGTTCTCTTGTGCCACTGAGTCTGAGACTTTGAGCAAGTGAAGGGAGGTCATCCCGCTGACATACTGGCATTCTCAAAACAGAAGGAGCAAAAATGTATCTACTCTGTTTGCAGCACTTACATGTTCAGCATGTAACCATCACAGTTACCCAAAGTACATGGAATGGTGCTTTTCATAGGAGGTTTAGAGAAGTCTCCCATCAGGTGATGTTAAGATAACTTGAAGGGGCAACCTGCAGTGCTGGCATCCCATAAGGGGCAGCTGGTTTGAGGCCTGGCTGCTCTTCTTCCTATCCAGCTCTTTGCTGTGGCCTGGGAAAGCAGTGGAAGATGGCCCGGATGCTTGTTGCGCTGCACCCACATGTGAGACCCAGAGGAGGCTCCTGGCCCCTGGCTTCAGATTGGCGCAGCTCCAGCGTTGCAGCCATTTGGGGAGTGAACCAGCAGAGGGAGGAACTCTCTGTCTCTCCCTCTTCTTGTCTGTAACACTCTCTCTCAAATAAATACATAAAACCTTAAAAAAAAAAACTGAAGGGACAGAGTAACTCAGGTCTCTAAAACAGAATGTTGCTGTCCACATGAGATGTTACTGCAAATAACTGGAAGCAGACCTGTTTTTGTTGCTTTTCAGGAAGAACAAGAAGGCGAATTTTACAAAATGTTAGTGGCAGAAGGGAGAAAATGAAAAGTCAGAAAGGTGTCATGGGGCCATGTGGTATAGAACCTTGCAAATTATAAACTATTTGGATTTTATTCTGTGTGAGATGGACAGTCAGAGGTTTAATTGAATTCTATGTAGAAAATTATATATCTTCTGTGTTTATGACTGAATACGGACATGTAGATGATCAGTTAGGAGACTTGTATTCTATTTGAATGTAAACATTAGCTAAAGCATACGAATGGTTTTCAAAAAGTGAGACTGCCTTTTTGTTCATGGATTACACAGAATTTTGTTGATTAAGTGCTAGATATTTGAAAAGTAACTCCAGATACTCTGTTATTGATTTTTAGTTTAATCCAGTTATCTAAATGCCCTTTATATAATTTCTAGTGTATGAAATTTCTTAATATTTATTTCATGACCCAGAATATTCTTTTTTGGATTATGTTTCATGCACACTTGGTAGGAATATTTGTTCAATTCCTGTAGGTGGACTGTTGTATAAACTTAGTTGAATATTGTAGACAGGATTTTGTTTCTGATAAGTGGATAGGTTTTTCATACTGTTTTCACTCTCTGCTATTTAGATCAATTACTGAAAGAGAAATGCTGAAATTTTTAGCTATGATAGTGAATATTTTTTCTCTTTGTTCTATCAGATTTGCCTCATGTGTTTTGAAGTTCTGCTTTTAAGTACACATGCATTTATGACTTTTAAATCTTCCTGAAGAACTAACTACATTTGCATAATATAACATCTCTATTCTTGATAATAACCTGTGATCTGAAGTCTGCTTCTTCTTGTATTAGTCGAGCCACTCCCACTGCCTTTTGATTGGTATTCACATGATACATTTATAAGGACTTTAAGGGATTTGTGACCAGATTGAGGAAAAAGTTATGCCCGCAAGGTAGCATTAACTGGGTGACACCTCACCCTTGGCACTTTATCCGCAGAAGAGTTCTCACAGCAGAGCCCACCAAGAGACCCTTCTGAGGTTGGTGCTCAGATGTCTGGGAAAAGCAGGATTCCTGCAGAGGAAGGGGATTGGAGACCAGGCTTACGTGCCCAGGTGATGTCATTTAACAGCGTGTCAGATTCCAGAAGGGCAGCAGCAGTTTTGGAGTCTGTATGGCCCAGGGTTTATCTTTTGCTAGCAGATACAGGCTGTGCTTTGAAGGAATATGCAAAGCAGGCTGATTCTAAATGCTTAAAATGTGCTTGTTTGGACTATTTTAAGAATGATTAGATGTGTAAATATTTGAGTTTGGCACTGGTCGGATTTTGAGCTAATGAGTTGCAGCCTGCAGTGAAGAAATAAACAACTGAGGGGCCAATGCACAGAGGCCATCATTTTGCCTCATTTATAGAACAATCCATCTGTGGTCCCAAGTTGTTTCATAATCTAAACTGTATGTTATTTTCTAGTGCTTGAATTTGGCACCAGTAATAAAATATTTTCAAGACCCAGAATCTCATTTACAACAGGGTACATACTAGAATTTCAAACCCATTCATAACCAATCTGCCCACATGGTAGAGGAGAGGAGAAAAGACCAAAAAAGGAAAAAAACTGATTTATTCCATTTGTTTAGTCAGAAGAGTGACACCATGGTTCCGGCACACATCCCTGGGTTCCTATGAAATTTTGTGATTGGTATCCAGTCACATGCTGAAAGATGTGTTAACAAGTGCACATGCCCATTTTTCATTTGGCTTTTGGGTCAGGCACTTAAAAATGGACTGGATCTCAAGGTGAGAGAGAATGCAAGGCTTCTCCTCCAAGGAAGAAATTTTCTCTCTTAGCCTTTATATCTTTTTTAACTTTTATTATCTTGTGTGTATACCAGGAAAAATGTAGGTAAACTATCCTAGGATCAACCGTGTAATGCCACAATACCACACTGCTTTTTTTTTTTTTCCTAGAAGTCATCAGTTCTGTCTCCAAGGAACTCATTTTAGCTCTTCTCTCTGGTTTCTTGTCTCCATTTCCTTGTGGAGACTGTTTGGGCCCTTTCCATCTCTCTGCTGCTATCTGTTAAGAAGCTGCTGGGAGCAGAGTGGAACATGTATTCACTGGTTTGGAGCACTCTCCAGTCACCTCTGCTGGAGAGCTGAGAATATAAACTTAAACGTCAGTTTTCTACATTAGCCTGGTTCAGCCTGAGGGTTGAGGTTCTGACATTTACTTAGAGAGTGATGAGAATGACATCATTCCCAGCTATAGATCCAAGTAAGACAGCAGCTGGATATTTACAAAGGTTTGTCCCCGTGTTGCCTTGCAAAGCCAGACTTGTCTGTCGTCTCTGCCGTATGAATCTATTTAATTGTCGTTGCAGACTCTCAAGATAGGTCTCCTCTCATCTCAGAGTACTGAGAATTGCCAGCCCGACCTCAAGGAGCTCCTCTTTAAATAGACTGTTACGAAATCCAAGACATCCCATCCTGGGTACTGAGGCTCCTTATTCAGACGAGAAGTTTTTACAGTGATCACTGCCTGCGTGCTAGGGGGATCCAGGAAACAAAGAACTGGGAGAAGCGTGAATCACTGCAGAGGGCAGAACCAGGACACTCTGAAAAGTGGAATGTTGATAGAATTTTTATAAAAGCATGAAATAACACTTAGCAGCAATAATGATGAAAATAGGTGGTAAGTTTGTAAGAAGTTTGTTAGGAGGTCATGGAGAGATTAATTATTCTGGTAATAGCTTAATAAAAATCATCACTGACAATTCTCTACATTGCTAACTAGTAGTTTCCACATTGGAAAACTGATTAATTTTCCTTAATGCCAGCTTTCTAGTGGTTTGCTTTTTGGTCCTTCTTCTTTGTTTAGAGTAAATAGAATTTTATATTTATATCCAGAAAGATACACGATGTGATGTCATCTCATTAATGACCTTCTAGGGTTTATTACTTATTCTTCAATCATTATCCAAAAAGAATGCAATTCCCTATAAGGATTTAGTGAAACAGATTATATATCTCAAAAAGTTTTACAAAATAGTAATTTTTAACAAATATGATTGGCCAACCAAAGTAGATATTAATATCATAGGTACCATGTAACAGCACCTGTTAGAAGAATTTGATATCCACAACCATTCTGTGATATAGGAACTGTTTTAATTTTTTTCTATTACAGAGGTGAATGAACTGAAATATTGGGAAGGAGAATTCCTTAAGATCATGTGAATCTGTCCCATGTACTCTTTGCTTTGAGAATTTGTGGTTTTAATCATGCTTCTAGATTATTTCTCTGTAACAAACACAATGATGGCAAACACTTTTATCATTATTTGTAGATTTTTATAAAAATTACATAATAATTATCTCTTTTAATCTCATTTACTTTACCTTGAAATCAAAATGTGCTTTTTTCCCCCAAACTTACTGATACTGATACTCTGTTCCTGGAGAAAGTTAATTTACTAGTGACAACCCTCTGCACTTAAAAAATCTTTCAGTTATCTACAATGATATAAAAATATTCAGACTATCCTGAGGGCATATAGATTGCCCTAATTTTACAGGGATGAATCTTGAGTCTCAGAGAATTTAGGAAACTTCTCTAAAAATATTCAACTAGTAAGTGAGATTGTTGACATTGAACTCAATATTTGTGAGGACAGTTTCAGTCTTTGCAGTACAACCCAAAATGGTTTAGGTTTTTAATCTATCTATTGATCTACCTATCTTATCTTTATTTTTAATTAGTTAATTAATTTTTAAGGAATACCAATTTCAGCCAGAGCTACAACTCAATAGGCTAATCCTCCTCCTGCAGCGCGGCACACCGGGTTCTGGTCCAGGTCAGGGCACCGGATTCTGTCCCAGTTGCCTCTCTTCCAGGCCAGCTCTCTGCTGTGGCCCGGGAGTGCAGTGGAGGATGGCCCACGTGCTTGGGCCCTGCACCCGCATGGGAGACCAGGAGAAGCACCTGGCTCTTGCCTTAGGATCAGTGCGGTGCGCCAGCCACAACGCGCCGGCTGCAGTGCGCCAGCTGCGGCGGCCATTGGAGGGTGAACCAACGGCAAAAGGAAGACCTTTTTCTCTGTCTCTCCCTCTCACTGTCCACTCTGCCTGTCAAAAAAAATAAAAAATAAAAAGGAATACAAATTTCATTTGTACAACTTTAGGAATATAGTTATTCTTCCCATCATACCTGCCTTCCCACTCACCCTCCCACCACTCCTCCTCCTCCCTCTCCACTTCCCCGTCCATTCTCCATTAAGATTCATTTTCAATTACATTTGTACAAAGAAGACTAACTCTATACTAAGTGAAGGTTTCAACAATTTGCACATAGACGCACACACACACACAAAACATTGAGAACTATTTTTACAGTTAGCTCTCATAATACAACTCATTGAGGACAGAGGTCCTGCTATCTACTTATCTTTCCATCTACTTCATTATGATTGTATTTTTACCATCATTGCTCTTGAAGTTGCATGGGGAAGAACATAACCTATAACACCAGATGCAAATTGCAAGAGAAATAATCTCATTTTATCATAATCTCCCTTACTTCCATCCTGAAGTTGTAGTCCAGAAAATATTAATTTGCAAAGAATTTAAAGAAGATAAGCTCATTGCTCATCTATTATTTATCACCCTTTAAAGTAATGCTGATGCATTCTCCAGGTTTACATATTAAAGTTCTTCTGATATTTAGAAGTTAGTATCAATCTTGAGAGTAAATCCTTGAGAAGTGATCAGTATTTTGTGCCTTTTACTATTATAAGACTTAAGCTACATATTTCAATCTTCAGTATTTTAGATTTTGCTTTCAATTTGATGTATATATATTTATTAAATTGTATGGCATCCAGAGCATGTAAAGGAATGATTAAAATACTGATTTGAGCCAGTCCTAGCCAGTGATGCATTCTCCCATCACAGTGTGCAGCCATATGTGACTATGACTTTTGGGTTAGAGCTCCCAGAGAACATTCGTTGATTGAATTTGTGCTTATCAGATTGAAGTCTGAAAAATTTAGTGCTAGTAGATTGATTTTTCAACAAAAAGTGCATGTAGTTATATGAGAAAAAGTTGGAATCAACCATATTAAAATAACTATAATCAAATCTTACTCTATTCAGGTCATAAAACATTTGGTTTCTTTAAAAAGTTAAATAATTTACTTGGTGTGTATACACATACACACACACACAAAGGTTTTACAAGTTTTATGTACAAGTATTCATATATGTGTTAATTTTATTGAAAGTAAAAAAGGTATTCCTCTGCCATTCATCTTATAAACAAGAAATCTGAAAGGAGGGAGGGACGAGAAGGAGGGCAGGAGAAGGAAGGAGGGACAGAAAAGGAAAGGAGTAAGCCAGGTGTCCAGAAGATAAAGTCAAGCAAAAGCTTTATAGTTTGGTACTTTGTAGATAACAAAGAAACGTATTTCTGAACTACTTTGCAATGCAACACTAAATGAAAATAAGAATGAGGATTTGGGACACAAGCTACCCAATTACTACATTCTACTACATCACTTACTAGCTATGTGACTTTAATAATATTCTCTGTATCGTGTTTCCTTCTTCTATACAATGAATCTAATTTAACTTATATTTTTTAATTTAATTTTATTTATAAAAGGTGAACAAATTTCATGTATTTCACATATACAGATTTGCCAGCATAGTGATACTTCCCACTCTATCCTCCCTCCTGTCAATACTCCCACTTTTCGTCCCTCTCCTTTTTTATTTTTTCTTTTAATTTTAATATTGATATATTTTTAGTTTATTTTATATTCATAACCTTAATCCTCTACCAAATAAAGAATTCAAGAAGCAGTAAGTAGAAAAACCACTGTTCCTAAAAGTATAGACAAGGCTGTAAACAATCAAATTTCACGATGTCAGTTTCTCTCATACACATTACATTTGATCTCTGTATGTTAATTATCACAAATCAAGGAAATATATGTTTTAAAATAAAAATTAATAAAAATATATGTAAAATGCTTAGAAAACTTCTTAGTATATCCACACTAATATTTAATTACTTTTATAACTATCTTTTTCTGTGTTTCGAAGCTGAGAATTCTTCCTTCAGTTTTCATGGTTGCCACTTATAGGAGAAAGACTAAAACATATGGGATTTTATAAAATCAGAAAAAAGTAACAATATATAACACCAATGTTTCTATTCAACTTGAGAACTACACAGAAGAGTAAGATAGAAAAAGAGAAAGATAAAGGAAAGAGGTAGGAAGGAAGGGAAGGAAAGACGGAAACAGGGAGGGAGGATGGGAGGGAAAGACAAGGGAAAGGAGGAGGACACTAAAAGCTAAGATGTAGAATTGGAAAGAAACAGTTAAAATAGATTTAAAATAAATGCCACATATTCAACTCCATTTAAATGTAGTAGTATGTACAGTTGGAAATTTAAATAATATCATTCATGATAAATGACACAAGGTAAGATATAAAGAAAAAATAACATATTTTCAAAGACCTATATGTACATACTCAGAGAAATTCTTGAAAAACATTTATGGAACTCTAAAGATTTATGAATGTGAAGATTAAATATTGGCAATATTTAAATCTCTCCCCATGTAGTATACGACTGAAGCATTTCCAATCAGCACCCCAAGAGATTTTTGAGGAGTCATTTCACAATAGTTTTAATATTTGTATATGATAGAAAATACCTCAAAATAGCCAGTACATTCTTTAAGGGGAAAGATTGCATAGTGTACTTATATTACTAAAAATCAACTTACCATACATTGTACTAATCACTAGAGAATCAAATTTGTTTTGCTTTCATGTAGAAAGGATAGCACAAATTCATTTTGTTTTCTTGGAGCTATATTCAGCTCTTAACTGGACTCCTGATCACACTGGTACAATGAGCTAGTAATAATCTTAATTGGGTTTGGTGAACGTAAACTTATAGATAAATTAGATGCCTATATCTGTTTCAAAGTGTAGACTCTTTGAAGTCTTTTTGGGGTCAAATTATTTAGGGCAATGTAGTCAATCAACCAAATCAAGGTAAATAGATCATCAACAGTCTGTAATCTATTTAATAAATAAATTCAAAGACTATTTGTATATTTTTTGTGGGATCCAGTAAGTTTTGTTCAATAAGAAATTATATGTGTTATTACTGCTAATTTTATCCTTTATTATGCCTTGGTTCTATGTTCATCATATTGAGGCCTATCTGGATTAATTAAATGAGTTACTGCTAAAGATCATTGTCAAATTTTATAGTTATTTTTGTCCTACTATATTGAAAACTTTATGTTGATGAAACTTGAATTTTTGCTTGTATATATTCTATAGTTACTGATTGTCTTACTATTTCTGAGGTTGAGGCAACAAAATTGAAACAAAAATTTAGAAAGAAACAAAAAGATTGCCTATTAGCTAAAACCAAATTTGTAAGTGTAAACAGAACCCATATAGTTTGCTATGCTAGAGTTAGTCATATGTTGTGACTCTAATGAGCTTGTACATTTTCTAGCTTTCTCACCAAGCAATTCAGAAGTAAATTAAAACAGGTTGAAGAGAGGACTTCTTGGAAGCAAGCAGATCACCAAGAAAGAGATTGCAGATAGCAAAAAAGATAGAGACTGAAACCGTGCAAAGAAAGTAACAAGCAGTCGCCGTGGCTCAACAGGCTAATCCTCTGCCTTGTAGCGCCGGCACACCGGGTTCTAGTCCTGGTTGGGGCACCGGATTCTGTCCCAGTTGCTCCTCTTCCAGGCCAGCTCTCTGCTGTGGCCCGGGAGTGCAGTGGAGGATGGCCCAAGTGCTTGGGCCCTGCACCCGCATGGGAAACCAGGAGAAGCACCTGGCTCCTGCCTTCAGATCACCACGGCAGCCATTGGGTGTGAACCAACGGCAAAGGAAGACCTTTCTCTCTGACGCTCTCTCTCTCTCTCACTGTCCACTCTGCCTGTCAAAAATAATAATAATAAAAAAGAAAGTAACAAACTTAAACTTTAGGTATTCCTGTCACTACACAGTGCAAGTCCTCTAAAATTAATTTTTCTCTGAGGGATCTATCGCATGGCCATAAAGAAATAGTTTTGCATATTATAAAATCTCAAACTCAAAATTTCTAATATCTCAGTTGAACAATCATATTAGTAATGTCTTTCAAAAATATGCTTTAAAGTGTAACGATTGAACATTCATTTCAAAAGGCTAAATTTAAACAGATATTTTATTCATAATTTACACATGAAAAATGCAGATCCTTCTAATGTCAACCTTTATAATGTCAAATATGGCAGTCTACTACATCAGAAAATAAAAAATGATTTTTATCTTTTCAGAATCATGGAAACCATTATGAGTTTTGCTGCTTTTCCAGATAATGTTATTTATTCATTTAAAGGGCAAAAGAAATCTTCATATAGCAATTTTAAGTATCATTTCAAAAATTAGTTGACATTTGAGAAAGAATGTCAAATGCAATTTAAACTTTTCAGTTTCCTTTTGTTTTTACTTTTTTGTTATATAAAGGGAACAAATTTCATGTGTTTTGTATAATCAGTGTTAAGAGTGTAATGTGACTGCTCACTCAACCCTGCATTCTTCCCTCATCTCTAGTTTCTCTCCTCCTTTCTTATTTTTTTTTAACTTTTACAATGAGATACTTTAAATTTGATTTATAATCGCAAGCTTAACCCTCTACTAAATAAAGAATTCAACAAGTAGCAAATAGAAAAATTCCTATTCATTAAGAGTATGGACAAGGGCTATAAACAATAACCAAATCTCAAAATATCAATTTTACTCATACACATTACATTTTTAGTACTCTGTATATTAGTTATCTGGTCTCCAGTTGCATCCGTTTTGTTGCAAAACATAGGAGTTCATTTTTTAAGACTGAGTAGTATTACATGGTGTATCTATACCACAATTTCTTTATCCAGTCATCATTGATGGGTATCTGGGCTGATTCATATTTTGGCTACAGCGATTTGAGCTGTTATAAACATTGGGGTACAGATAATTCTTTTATAAGATGATTTCAATTTTGGGTAAATTCCCAGGAGTGGAATGGCTGGGTCATATGGTAGATCTATTTTTAGATTTTTGAGTAGTCTCCATACTGTCTTCCATTAGTAATTCTAGTTCACATTCCCACCAACAGCGCATTAGAGTGCATTTTTACCTTTTCCCACACATCCTCACCAGCATGTATGTATGTATGTATGTATTTATTTATTTGACAGGCAGAGCTAGACAGTGAGAGAGAGAGACAGAGAGAAAGGTCTTCCTTTACCATTAGTTCACCCTCCAATGGCCACTGTGGCCAGCACACTGCGGTCGGCACACCATGCTGATCCAAAGCCAAGAGCCAGGTGTTTCTCCTGGTCTCCCATGAGGGTGCAGGGCCCAAGGGCCTGGGCCATCTTCCACTGTACTGCTGGGCCACAGCAGAGAGCTGGCCTGGAAGAGGGACAACAGGGACAGAATCTGGCTCCCCAACTGGGACTAGAACCTGGTGTACCACGCTGCAGGAGGAGGATTAGCCTATTGAGCCATGGCGCCAGCCTTATTTATTTATATTTTTATTTTTGGATGATAGTCATTTTAACTGGGGTAAGGTAAAACCTCTTTGTGGTTTTTGATTGCATTTCCCTGATGGCCAGTGATCCTGAACATGTTTTCAAGTGTCTGTTGGCCATTTGTATTTCATTATTTGAAAAATGCCTGTTCATCTCCTTAGCCCATTTATTTGTATTATTTTTTTCTTAAAGATTTATGCATTCATTTGAAAGGCAGATTTACAGTGAGAAATAGAGAGACAGAGAGGCAGATATTCCATGCCCTGGTTCATGCCCCCAAATAGTAGCCATGGCTAGCGCTGGGCCAGGCTAAAGTCAAGAGCCAGGAGCCTTCTAGGGGTACCCCAAGCAGCTCCAGGTGCCCAGGGAGCTCGGTCATTTTCTGATACATTCCCAGGCGCATCAACAGGGAGCTGGATCTGAAATGGAGCAGCCAAGACAGGAAATGGGATGCCGGCACTGCAGGCCATAGCTTTACCCACTGAGTTGTAGAACTGGCCCCTCGTTTGCCTATTTCTTAATTGGATTGCTTGATTTGTTGTTGTTGAGTTTCTTTAGTCCTATATATCCTGAATATTAATCTTTTATCAGATGTCAATTTGCAAATGTTTTCTCCCATTCTGTCAGTTGCCTCTTTGTTGAGTGTTTTGCCTTGTAGAAGCTTCTGAGCTTGATGTATCCTATTTGTCTAATTTTGCCTTTTTTGCCTGTGTTTCTGGGGTTTTATCCAAAAATCTCTGCTTAGGCCAATGTTTACAATGTTTCCCCTATGTTGTCCTCTAGTCATTTGATAGCTTCAGATCTTATATTTCTTTGTTTTTTTTTTTTTTTAGATTTAGATCCCTTATCTATTGAATTGATTTCTGTATAGGATGAAGGTTAGGGATGTTGTTCCATATTTCTGCACATGGAGATCCAATATTCACAATACCATTTGTTGAAGAGACTGTCATTTCTCCAGGGAATGATTTTAGCTCATTTGTCAAAGATTAATTGGTTGTAGATGTATGGATTAATTTCTGAAGTCTCTATTCTGTACCCTTCATAGACATGTCTGTTCTTGTGCCAGTACCGAGTTGTTTTGATTATAACTGCCCTGTAAGACTTGAAAATCTATATTGAGATGCCTAAAGTTTTACTTTTATTGTTTAGGATTTCTCTAGCTATTCTGGTTCTCCTATGATCCCATATGAATTTAGGACTTTTTTTTTCCCTCTGAGAAGAACATCTTTGATATTTTAGTTTAGGATCCCATCAACTCTGTAAAATTTGGGGGATAGAATGGACATTATGATGATATTAATTCTACTAATCCATGAACACAGAAGACTTTTCCACTTTGTGGATATGTGTGTGTTTCTATTTCTTTCCTCAATGGTTTGTAATTTTCTTTGCAGAGATCATTAACATTCTTGGTTAAATTTATTCCAAGGTATTTAAAAATTTCATAGCTATTGTAAATGAGATTGATCTTATAATTCTTTCAGAGCCATTGCATTGTCTGTGTATACAAAGACTATTGAATTTTGTATGTGATTTTATACACTGCAACTTTGACAACTTCTCTTATGGGGGCTGGTGCTGTGGCGCAGCAGGGTTAACGCCCTTGCCTGAAGTGCCTGCATCCCATATGGGCACCAGTTACAGACCTGGCTGCTCGACTTCCCATCCAGCTCTCTGCTATGGCCTGGGAAAGTAGTAGAAGATGGTCTTAGTCCTTGGGCCTCTGCGCCTGTGTGGGAGACCCAGAAGTAGCTCCTGGCTCCTGGCTTCAGATGGGCACAGCTCTGGCCATTGTGGCCAGTTGAGGCGTGAACCATCAGATGGAGGACTTCTTTCTCTCTCTCTCTCTCTCACTCTCTCTCTCTCTCTTTCTCTCTGCCCCAATATTCTCTCTGTGTAACTCTGACATTCAAATAAATAAATAAATCTTTTAAAAATAAAACTCTCTTATGAGTTCCTATAACATCATACTACAGTCTTTTGACTCCTCTATATTTAGGTTTGTGTCATCTGTTATCAGGAATAATTTGACTTCCTGCTTTCTCATTTGTGTTGCTTTGATTCTTTTTCTTGCCCAGTGGCTGTGGCTAAAACTTTTAGAACTGTTTTTAAAAATATTGGTGAGAGTGGGAATTCTTGTCTTAGTGGAAATGCCTCTGGTTTTTCCCCATTTAGTATGCTGCTGGCTTTGGGTTTGCCATATATTGCCTTGATTGTATTGAGGAATGTTCCTCCTATAACTATTTTGCTTAGGGTTTTTATCACAAAAGTCTGATGTGTTTTGTTTTATCAAATGTGCTCTATGCACCTATTGAGATAATAATGCATCACACTTGTTGATTTGTGCAACTTGAACCATCCCTGAATACCGGGGATAAATCCCACTTAGTTCAGATGAATAATCTTTCTAATATTTTGTTGGATTCCATTCTGTAGCATTTTGTTGTCAATTTTTGATCTATGTTCATTAAAGATGTTGGTCTATAGTTCTCTTTCTTTGTTGTATCTTTTTGATTTTGGAGCTGACCTCATACAAGGAGTTTGGAATGTATTTCCCACCCTTTCAATTATTCTGAATACATTGAGAATAACTGGAGACTGTTCTTTAAAAGTTTGGTAGAATTCAGCAGTGAAGCAATCCACTCCCAGGCTGTTCTTTGTTAGATGAGTCTTTATTACTGATATTTGAAACACATTTTTTCATCACATTTTTGCTTATTGTCATCATTTATTTCAGATCATAAAGACTAAAGATCACAAAAAATTTTCCTCTTCATTTCCCTGTATTTACCTTCCACATCCTCAAAATCACAAACATATGCAATTAATTAAATTGTGTTTTAAACTCAATTGTATTTTGCATTGTCTGTAGTACTTTCTGTTTAATAATTGTGACTTCCCTACATAAAACATCAAAACTGTTTAAAATAAAGATCATGGCTTTAATAATTTAATCAGTGATCAAATTTTAAATCCTAGAATAATACTGAACATATAATACTTTAAGCAAATAACTGTTTCTTATTTAAATTCAAAGATAGTCATATGAAAAATAATTCTTTATACTAATTGCTAGTTTTTCTTTTAAATATTTATTTATTTTATTTGAAAGGCAGAGTTACATAGGAAGAGGAAGAGACACAGATAGAGATATTTTCCAACTGCTAGTTCACTCCCCAAATGGCCAAAATGGCCAAGTGAGGGCCACCCTGAAGGAAGGAGGCAGGAGCAGCCCTGGTTGTGTTAATTGCTGTATCAAGTGCCTGCCCTTTCAGCAAACATTTATTAAGCATCTTCTACACGTTTTTTAGACAACAGGGATAAAGCAGTAAAGAAAATAAAAAGTGTAGTTTTGGACTAGTATTTTGTATGTGGATCAATCTGCCACTAGCCACCTCCATATTTTGCGCCAGTGCCCATTCAAGTCTTTCCAAATCAGCTTCCTGTTAATGATCCAGGAAATCAAGTAGAATATGGCTCAAGTACTTTGGATCCTACCATCAGTATGGGAGACCAGGTGGAGTTCCTGGCTCCTGGCTTCAGCCTGACCCAGACTTAGCCTTCTGGTGAGTGAACAAATAGAGGGAAGATATTCTTTTTCATTTCCCTTTCTCCCCATCTCTCTCTTTGTCACACTGCCTCTAAGAGAGGTCAGTGTTTACTCTCAGGGATCAGAAATTTTGCTTAGGAAAACAAACACAGTGCTTATACAGGTCATATCAGTGATATGAAGAAAATATGAAATAAAGTAAATCAGATAGAGAGATATGAAGCAGAGTGAGCTGTTCATGTTTTTAATTAATTTCATTGTTTGATTGACACATCATATTTCACATAATTAACAGTGCAATTTGATACTTGTGTGCACTGGGTACTGATCAAATTTGGAAAATGAGCATGTACATTGCCTAATCTTTCATCAATTCTCTGTGGTTAGTACATTCAGAATTCCCTCTTGTAACAATGTTTGCATGATTGTGAACTATATTCACTGTATCGTGCCGCAGAATACCAGAATTTATTGTTCCTATGTAACTGAAACACTGTACTTTTTGTCCAACTCCTTCGTATTCTCTCTCCTCACAATTCTCCCAGGCCCTAGGAGGACAGTAAAGTGCAGATCCTCGGTCAAGTTGAATTTCAGCAGTAATCTGAAGGTGCTGAAGTGAAATGTAGCCTGATAATTTGAGGAGCTGTTTTGTTCCTTCTTTGCTAAGCACTGTTGTCTTCAATGCTATAGATTTAGTGGGGCAGTTTTATTATAGTTTTGTTGCTCTTAAAGTCCCCCTCAATTTCAATCTGATTATCTACCTTCAAGTGACAAATTACTCAGGACTTCTGAGCACACACTCATCTTGTTTTAGAAAGATAGAACAAAGCTCTGTGTATTGAAAGAACCATGGTTCCTACATATAGGTGTCTTTTAAAGCTACAGGATTGAAATTTGATACATTTAGCTCTGCATTTGTTCATACAAATGCAAAAAGGTATAATAAATTAATATTAAATATGTGTGGTAAGTGTATGTAAAAATCTTTTGTTTTTGGAGCAACCACTTAATGTGTCACATATCATCTTTTCCAGGGTGACATAAAAATTTGTTGTCCTCACAGGATGCAGGATTTGCAAAGCTGAGTATCATCAGTTTGAGAAGATTCAAGCATAATAAGAGTGGCTTATATTTATGAATAATTCTTTTAGCAACTCAAAGCTCTTCACTCTTCATATGTCATTCTCATTACAACTTTAATGAAAATTTAAGAGACTGCTACCACAGTCTTTTTTCCTTTTCTCCCAAGGGGAAAATAAAACCAGCCAGATTAGCCTCATTGCCCTAGGTTAGTCAACCTCTTAGTAACAGAGATGAGAATAGAACTGAGCCTACTGACTTTTTCCAAGAAGCAAGTTTCAAAACATTCACAGGGAGAAGAGCGTGATTTGTGTCATTACCAGAGGCAGAAAGGTAAAAGTAAAAAATTGCCCATGTCAAAATCTTGCTACCTTTGCAAAGGTTAGCTTTCGCATGGTTCAGAAAATAGGCTTTAAGTTTTTTTTTCCTTTTTGTCTCTCCCTCTTTTTTATTTTTACAGGAATCCAGAAACTATAGTAGAGTTTCAAGAATCTGTAGAATTTTTTTTTATTTTTAATATATCAATGCCAGTAGTATTATGTGGCATTACCCAAGACATTGTTGATTAAAAACAATAACAAATTTGCTACTACAGTTGATAAAATTGTACATTTCTTTAATTAAATAAATGTTATTGAGACTTACTTAGTAGGAGGTAGATACATATCAGGAGTGAAAATGACCTTCATAAAATCTTTGCTCCATGTTCTACTTTAAATAGATTTTTGGCATAAACATGAAAATGACTATATTTATACAACATACTACTATTGCTATATTAATGGAACATAGAAAATATTGTACTACTTCAGCAAGGTGAGAATTATTCACCCATCAGGTTCAACAAAGATTTCATGCAATGCTAATTAAAATCGAGAGTATGATGGGAAATTAGGAGAAATAGTAGCAAACTACTGAAACAAAAGAAAAACATGATGTGGCCACCTTGCAGAAATGAGATGTGTAAAAGTTGCTGCTGTGAGCTGATGTCCAGGTGACAATCACCATCTTGGATTATATCACTCTTTCTTTGGTCTGCAAACTGGTTCTGCTCTCTTCTGGAGACTGCTCATTGTCTGGAGAGCTCATGGAGCTGCGCTGCGAGGTGGGGAGCTTGCATTTTGAGCTGTGTTCACTTGTGCTAATTTGTGCTGCATTTTCTGAGTTATACTTAATTGACTACTTGAATCTGGTCAAAGTGAGAAGTGTTACTAACTGGCTTTAACGGTCTGGAATATGTGTTTGCAGCCCTTCTTAAAGTGGCCCTTGGTTGCATATTTTTCTACCTGTACCTATCTGTTTGTCACAGCTTGAATCATTTACATTTATTCCTACCTAAAGAACTACTGACACTAGGCTCAGAGAAATTATCTTTAATCTGTGGAGTATATGGCATATTTCAACCAAGCATCAAGTCCCATTATATTAGAGCATTCAGGAGATTAATGATAGGTTATGCAACATGTGAGCTTACTGGATGGTCACTTGTGTACAGGAAGAATATTTACTATGTGTTTTAAGAATCACACTCCTAAAAGCAGATACTTCACTAGACTCCACAAAATATCTTTGTTTCTGCTGTTACCTAGGTTTCTGTTTCCAAAACAAATCACATGGTACTGAAAATTCTTTGGATATTCCAGAAGTATGCATGTTGAAAGGATGCCTGAATCACATGGGGTGCATATGAAGGTGGAATGGGTAATATGAGTAATAATCAAGAATGGTAGACATTACCATCAAGGTTAAACAATGTGCTAGGCACCAAAAAATGTATAAGATCATTGGTGGTCATGCAAAGCTAGAATGAAGGTATTAGATATCACTGCAAAATGTTGAGCTATTTATCTGTTCTCAACAGAGCTGTTTTGAAAACATTAATGTTGCTGAGTTGTAATACTACCATTATCTGTCTAAATAATCAATTTTAATTAATTAAAATAATAAATTGCCAAATTTTTGAGTCACTGTTTTAGAGAAGTGAGGCTCTGCTATTCACTTTGGTGAGACTGTGGGGAAATTTCTTATTCTCCTTGCACTCATGTTTTAGAATATTTAACACTAGGATCCTAATCAATCTACACCTTAGGACAATAATGAGAATTAATTAATTTAATATATTTAAAGCATTTACAACAGTGTCTTTTTTATTAAAGATTTATTTATTTATTTGAAAAGCAGAATAACAGAGAGGTAGGGCAGAGAGAGAGAGAGAGAGAGAGAGAGAGAGATCTTCCATCCATTGGTTCACTCTCCAATTGGCCACAATGGCTGAAGCTGCACTGATCCAAAGCCAGGAGTCAGGAGATTGTTCTGGGTCTCCCACGAGTGTGCAGGGGCCCAAGCACTTGGGCCATCTGCTACTGCTTTCCCAGGCCATAGCAGAGAGCTGGATCAGAAGAGGAGCAGATGGGACTAGAACTGGCACCTGCATGGGAATGCCGGCACAGCAGGGGGTGGCTTTGCCTGCTAATCCACAGTGCAGGCACATACAATAGTGTCTTACATACAGTAAACATAGAAATAAAGATTTCTGTTTTAAAAGATTAGTAAATAATTTTCATTCAACAAATATATATCAGATGTTTATATTCCAGGTGCTATTTTAAGTTCTAGAAACATGGCAGTAAATAAGCTTCGGAACACAAAACAAACAAACAAAAAAACTATTCTCATGTATTACTGTGAAAGAGCTGTACTTGTGATATGGTGATGCGGTTCAGAAAACAGCAGAATTTTGAAATAAAGCCATGTCATAGACTTTGATGATCTATGGAGGTGCTCAGCATCCCTATACCAATTTCCTCTTTCAGAGAGTGGCCCCCCTTTTTTTGTTTAAAGATTTATTTTATTTATTTGAAAGAGTTACACAGAGAAGTAGAGACAGAGAGAGAGAGGTCTTTATCTACTGGTTCACTCCCCAAATGGCTGCAATAGCCAGAGCTGCACAGATTGAAGCCAAGAGCTAGGAATTTCTTCCAGGTCTTCCATGTTGGTGCAGGGGCCCAAGGACTTGGGCCATCTTCTACTGCTTCCCCAGGCCATAGCAGAGAGCTGGATCAGAAGTGGAGCAGCCTGGACTAGAATAGCGCCCATATGGGATGCTGGTGCTTCAGGCCAGGGCCTTAACTCCTGCACCACAGTGTTGGCCCCAACAGTGACCCTTTGTATGTGAGTCTTAGAAGAAGGCAAGCCCCATTGTACACCAGTGGGGTTATACACTTGTATATCCCTCTAATGCTCCCTGTAAGCTGAAGCACTGGACTGGGACAAGTTTCTAGATGTTCTTGTTATTGAATGCTTACAATGATCAAGAGAATTGGAGTACACCTTTCTGCCCTAGACTTGGAATTCACCTAAACAAAACCTCTTGAAACAAAACTGGTCATTAAGGTCTTATCTATTGGAAAAGCAATTGACCTCACGAGTCCATTAAACAGAACCTTTTACGGATGGGTATCCTACTCCCTCAATCCAGTGAGTTAATTTTAGTGCTATCAAAAGCAGGGTAAGTACATTTTAAGTTAAGGGAAGTAGGGCAAGAGATTGGGTCTTGAGGTGTCTACCATCTAAATCCAAGATTCTGTTTGGGGGCTCTATTTCATTCTTACCAGCAATGAGTAAAGCAGTAAAAGTTACAGTCAGAGATCCAAGATGGCTGAATGGGATACAGCCACACTAACTTCAGCTCGTCTGGGATATGGAAAGCACAAAGGGAGGACCGGATTTCCAGAGGATTGACTTTTGGAAATATTTTGAAAAGAAATAAAAAAAAAAAAGACTCTGTGGGTCATGAAGAAAGAAGACAGAGACACCACCTTAGCCAGCTGCATGGCACAGCCGGCTGCTGGCTATGAGCCGCCTTCATACCATGTCATGGTGGGAAGAAATTTAGCTGAGAGGGGATTCCACAGTCACCCGCTGACGTTTAACTCAGCATGCGGAGCCGACTGGGGTCTGAGCAACTGCCGGGCTTGGAGCAGGGAAGCTGCCTTTCTTCCTTCCCCTCCCGCCTCCCACAGGGTGCCATACTCAGCAGTGAAAAGACAGGCAGTGTGCCTCTGTCACACTCCCACCCGCAGCAGAATCAGTCAGGAGACACTATCTTCTTCGAGAGAAGTGAGAGGAGTCTGGTGCAACCCATGTCACTGCTGATAGAGAGAACCTTCTGGACCACTCTGACTTCATCTGTTCATTGCACTGCAATGGACATATTCAACAAAGTGAAGAGGCGACCAACAAAACAGAAGAAAATATTTGCAAACTATGCACGTAATAAAGGATTACTATCCAGAATCTATAAAATCTCAAGAAACTCAACAAAAACAAATCAAACAATCCTTTCCAGAAATGGGCAAAGGCCACGAAGAGACATTTTCAAAGGATGAAATTCAAATGGCCTCTCCATCAAATGACGCAGGAAAAGAAGCTCAGGAGCACTGGTCATCTGTGAAATGGAAGTAAAAATACAACACAGTTTCATCTCAGCACAATTAGAATGACCATCCTCCAAAATCTAAAAAAACAATAATTCTGGTGAGGATGTCTGGAAAAAGAAAAAGGGTACTCTGATACACTGTTTGTAGGAACGTGTACTGGTACAACCTGAAGGAAGACAGTATGGAGATTCTTCAGAAATCTGAAAATAGGTTATCTGACCCAGTCATCCCACTCTTGGGAATTTACCCAAGGGAAATGAAATAAGTATATTAAAGAAATATACATAATCCCATGTTTCTTGCAGCTCAATTCACAACCCAAATGTCAATCAAATGATGACTGGATAAAGAAAATGTTGTATCTCTACATAATGGAAAACTGCTCATTCATAAAAAATAATCAAATCCTGTCTTTTGTAACAAAACGGATGCAACTGTAAAATACTATGCTTAGTGAAATCATCCATCCCCTAAAAAACAAATATCATGTGTTTTCCCTGATTTGTAGTAACTAACATATAGAGTACAAAAAAAGCAATGCGTATGAGTGAAATTGACATTTTGAGATTTGATTAATATTTATAGCCCTTGTCTATATTCTTATGGAACTGTGGTTTTTCTACTTAATACTTATTTAATTCTTTATTTGGTGGAGGGTTAAGCTTGTAATTATAAAATCAGCTGAAAGAATGTCATTGTAAACATTAAAAGAAAAAATGAGAAAGGAAGGAGGAAGGAGGGAGAGTGCGTGGGCTGGAGGGAGGAAGGGTGGGAAGTATTATGATCTTAAATCTTCAAATTTGAAACAAATTACATTTGTTCACCTTATAGAAATAAAATTTAGTTCTTGAAAGTTAATGCTAGTGGTCAGTGGGGTTAAGAGTCCAATGGTGTTAGCAGTCTTGGGAGTTCAGTGCTAGCAGTGCCAGAAGCAGGATTCTATTATGAGTGAGGTAAGACACTGGCTGTTTTATTTGCTGGCTTAGCTCCTATTCCTGGGTTGTCAGACAGAATCAGTTGCATTATTTACACATGTAAATAAATAATAAATAAACAATGCAGCTGCAGTATAGGTACATCAAGGTCAGCCACTCATAGCTATGAAGTCAAAATTTAACTTATCCTGATTTCCCTGAAACCCTATTGTTAATCATAAAACATGAAACATAAACTTTTCTCTTTGTCAATATGATTCAGTGAAATTAATCAATTATAAACAAATCATTTTGAACTGTTCTACTGTATTCTGAAAGTTACGTTAAGTTTGTAGTACTCAATCATAAAAGACATCAATACTGCCTCATTTAAGCTTTACAAATTGTGCTATAACTGCTGTGAGGAGAGCTTACCATTTTCTGAAGTCTTGTGTTTCCTTAACTGTTCTTCAGTAGACACAGCAAAGTTTAAAACTTTTTAAGCTGATCTGACTTTATTTTTGAAGCAGACAAAAAATTGACTTTCATTTCTCTGATAAAGTCAAATCATGGTCATTATAACACAACTATAAGTGCAATTAAAATGAGACAAATTTATTCAACAAAAATATATAAGCAGTTTCTCTGAGACAATCATAATAATTGATCAAAAACAGGCATCGTTGACACTCTGTTAAATCAAATGTCAGATGTATGAATGTAAAAGTATAGCTACATTGCATGTTTTTTTAAAAGACCGATTTATTTGAAAGGCATTGTTACAGAGAGGCAGAGTCAGAGGCAGAGAGAGGGAGAGAGAAGTCTTCCATCTGCTGGTTCACTCCCCATGTGGCTGCAATGGATGGAGCTGTGCAAATCTGAAGCCAGGATCCAAGAATTTCTTCTGGATCTCCCATGTGGGTGCAGGGGCCCAAGGGCATGGGCCATTTTCCATTGCTTTCTCAGGCCATAGCAAAGAGCTGAATCAGAAGAGGAGCAGCTGGGAATCGAACTGATGCCCATATGGGATGCCGGCAGTGCAGGTGGAGGCTTTACCCACTACGTCACAGCTCTGGCTTCTACATTACATATTTTGATGGTAAGGTGCATTATACATATTATACATATTATACATCATTACTTGAGGAGGAAGATTTGACTTGATAAGGTGTCTAAGATTAGAAAATCTATTGGTGAATAGTCTACCTCCCTCCAAATTAGAAGACAAAATAATAGTATTGCATGATCATGAGAGTGTCTATAAATTTAGTGAATTATAGAGTGACTCTTCTATGCTACTATCAAACAGAAAACAAAATTATGGCTAACAGTCACACATAAAGGTGGTAGAAGGGTACGATAATATTTATAGGTTGTATGTCTGGCTTTGGAAGAGTGGGGTTCTAGTTTCTATGATGCACTTTGAGGAAGAGAGATTCTAGTTTTTGAAACCTGCCTTAGAGGAGAGAAGGGAGTAGGAGAAACAGTCCAGAAAGATCTTGCTTTGGGACTCCTTTCTTTAAATTCAAAGTATTCAGCGTGCAAGACACCATACTTCTGGATGCCAAGTTTTGAGACCCAGCTATACATTCTTCACATCAAACTGGGTCTCCACTGGACACTCCTGAAACTCAACACCTCCGGCTGTGTTTCCCATTCCTCCCGCACCATACACTTCTCTACTTTAGCAGCAGGTTACAGTCATTAAAGTCTCATCGTCTATTTTACAGTTCTTGTTTTCTTAGGAGAGCATTTAAACCTGAGCTTCATGTGTGCCTGTGACCTACAGATGACACCCAGAATCAAAATCTTCCACCCTCCGGCCATGGGTTGCAAAGTTGCAGAATAATCAGAAACAGATGAGCTGCACAGCTCTAGGAAGCAGAGGATCTGACAGAATACAGCCTCTCCTGACTGGCTTCTTCCTCAGTCAATCCACTTGAGGCCCTGCCATGGGCCTTGCCAATCAGGAATTGCCCTGTCAATATATGTCTGTCTTGGCTTCTCTTTTCTGACTCCATAAAGCTTTCCCCTCCTTGCCGGCCATCAAACTAAATAATTTTCTTCTCAAAAGCCTGGGTCACAGATTGGTTTTGGCAGTGGCCTTACCAGGGTCTGGGACACATTTAATACTGTGTATTTCCCTTCACAATATACTTATTTTTGTATTCATTATGGAGATAATTAAAATCATAAAATAATGGAATTTAATTTTATATGGTACCAGAACATTGCTTGACTACAGAAAAATACATGTAATCCTGAGTTTATATTTATATTTTATATTAGCCATATAACCTCCTCCCACTCTTCCCTACCAGATCTCCCACAGGTCTGCATTATTTATGTGTATTTATCCAAACCATTCTTTTGGTAATATTAAGCAGACAATTTGATAAAATGATGGGGACTTATCTCTGTTGAATAAATTTACTATTTGGAAAAAGATAATTGAAAAGAGATTCCACATTTTTACTGTAGTTATAGGAATTATCTTATGGATATTTCAGACCTTTGAGCTGCACATTTGTGATGCCTTTTCTGAAAGATAATAAATTGGTCTTACCAAGAAACACTTTTTTATGGGGTAGTAAGGTAAAACTAATATTCATATTTTTGGTCCTTGCCTTCTAAGACTGTAATTTGTATGCTTTGTATGATGTTGTAGATGAGGAGATGCAGGTGTAGTCATTGTAGAAAGCTATTTTTGGTTTCTAATTTCCTCAGATGGCACTTTTGAGCTGATGACTTCCCCTTGGATCAATTTTATCTGTATGAAATCAGTTCTAAATATGGACTACTCTATTGAATTTTTTGTGGTTCCATAAGGAAATTTTGGCCATGAGTTTGTCTAAAGTGTGCTAAGTTTACAGTATATGTACTACGTGAGCAAGTGAAAGGAGTCTCGGTGAAGGGACAACTTGTCTTTCTTACCCCATGGCTCCATGGCAGCGGCTGGAGATGGAAAGGAGCGCATGGCCCCAGTGTCCATACTGGTAATATTTGATTTATGGCCTTACCGCTATACTGCTTTTCGCTTTTTTTTTTTTTAATAGAGTACCTCATTGTTTTTATTTGAACAAAAAATAAAAAGTAAAGTTTGCTAAAGAGAGTGGTAAAAAGGAATGTCATGTATTATGAAATCAGTATGTCAAGTTTATTTTGATGGCCAGTGATTATTATAGTTAATTCTACTAAAAAAAGATTAGTTATGCAGAAATAAGAATATAAAATGCCTCTTTCCGAACCTCAGTTTGATAGAACTTATTTCACTTCTAGCTTATTGATCATTCTGTTTCAGCTTCTCTGTGCAAACAAAACATGTAGTCATTAATGGAGATCTGGTGAACTACAATCAATTTCTCTCAGAATAGCTTAACATAATAATCCAAATGTTAAAAAGTTATTTGATATTCATAGAGATAAGCTAGTGCCTAGGAAAACCATTCCACTGCATAGTAACTTTACAACATATTTTTAAACATAAATCATGGTCAAAGACAGCGATGATATTTCATAAACAGTGCATTACCTGCCGCAGTGCATTCCTATGGCTCATCAGAATTTTACACCAATGGGCTTTTAACACACATGTTTTTGTCCAATTCTTTTAAAAATCCAAAGCTGTCATAATATCATGAACTAGACTCATAAGGATTTTGTGTTTTAAAATCCCAACCATTGGGAAGATTAGCTGTGACATATAGTAACCACACCTCATAAGCAAGGTTGAACTTTTTTACATTACCCAAGAAACCTTCCAAAACAGCTCCATTCTGCAAACTGAAAGAAACACATCTATTACTTAACTAGAAACTATCTAAATGGCTTTCCTTGAGTCAAATGCACCCCATCCAAAATGAGGAATGAGCATAACTGGCAGCTACAGAAACTTGCCACTGTGTGATAAATGCTATTGTGCAGTGATGCTACATTTTAATTTAACATTATGATTTGTTTAGTTCCCACTGCCATGGAGCAAAACAAGAAATATATTGAAACTGAAAACACTACCTTGTTAGAACAAAGATGTTTTAAACAGGATTCTTATAAAAAGTATTTTTTTTTAATTTTTTTTACAGGCAGAGTGGACAGTGAGAGAGAGAGACAGAGAGAAAGGTCTTCCTTTGCCGTTGGTTCACCCTCCAATGGCTGCCGCGGTCGGCGCGCTGCGGCCGGCGCACCGCGCTCATCCGATGGCAGGAGCCAGGTGCTAGGTGCTTTTCCTGGTCTCCCATGGGGTGCAGGGCCCAAGCACCTGGGCCATCCTCCACTGCACTCCTGGGCCACAGCAGAGGGCTGGCCTGGAAGAGGGGCAACCGGGACAGAATCCGGCGCCCCGACTGGGACTAGAACCCTGTGTGCTGGCGCAGCAAGGTGGAGGATTAGCCTGTTGAGCCACGGCGCCGACCCATAAAAAGTATTTTATTGAAACACATTATGCATATCAAGATATACACATAAATGTAAAAGTATGGAGATAAATAAGTACTTTTCTCTTCTCATCACACTCAAAAAAAAAAAATCCAAATTAAGAGCAAAACATGACTAGTAGTTCAAAAATCTTCATTATTCCCCCATCACCATTTTTATGTGGGAAAGAAGAGTATATTGTTATTTACATGGTATGATCCACTGAAGCAATATTAATATTTACCAAATGACATGACATCCACATCATTTTATCTCTCTCTCCCTCCCACCCTGCCTCCCCCCCAGACTAAATATATATATATATGTGTGTGTGTGTGTGTGTGTGTGTGTGTGTGTGTACTACTGCATATAAAATAAAATGTGATATTTGTCTTTTTTGGATATGGTTGTTTCACTTAGCATAATGACTTCCAGTTGAAACCATTTTGTTGCAAATGTTAGATTTCATTCTTCTTTATAGCTGAGTAGTATTCCACAGAGTATATATACCACATATTCTTTATCCAGTCATCAGTTCTTGGACATCTAGGTTGATGTCAAATCTTAGCTGTTATGTAAGTGAGCTGCTATAAACATGAAAGTGCAAGTAATGATTTCATATGCTGAGTTCATTTTCTTTGGACATATTCCCAGGAGTTGGATATACTTGCAGAATTATATGTATTTCTTAGTATATATAATTTAATTCAATAAATGTTTTGTTAAAAGCATCCTAGTTAAAAATGTGTTTGTCATGTTTCTTGTTCTAATAAGCTAGTGTTTTGGGCTTTATTTGTTGATTGATTGATTTACTCCATCATAGTGGCAACCAAACAAATCATAATGTATTATTATGGTAGAGCTATTTTTAATTCTCTGAGAAATCTCCACACTGTTTTCCATAATGGCTATACCAATTTTTTTCTAATTTTATCTTCTTATTTTGTAATTATTTTATTTATATAAGGAAACAAATTTCATGTTTTCGTATATGCAGGTTTAGGAGCATAATGATACTTCCCACACTACTCCCCATCCCACCTATGCTCCCACTCTCCCTCCTCCCTCCTTTCTTATATTTTCCTTTCAATTTTTACAATTGCATATTTTCAGTTTATTTTATATTCAAAAACTTAACTTTCCAGTAAATAAAGAATCCAGCAAGTAGCAAGTAGAAAAACCTCTGTTCCTTATATTATACAGAGTACAAAAAATGTAATGTATATGAGCAAAATTGAGATTTTGAGATTTGATTATTGTCACAGCTCTTGTCTATGCTTTTGAAGTTGTACCAATTTGCAGTCCCACTAATAGTGGATTGGGGTATCTTTTTCTCACATCCTCACCAGCATATTATTTTTTGATTTTTGGATAATCACCATTCTTACTGGAATAAGGTCGCATCTCATTATGGTATTTATTTGCATTTCTTTGATAACTAATGATTCTGAATATTATTTTCATATAACTGTTGGTCATTTGTATTTTGTTCTTTGAAAAATGTCTGTTCACATCCTTTGTCCATTTCTTAACTGGATTGTTTCTTTTCTTATTGTTGTTGAGTTTTTAGATCTCCTTATATATTCTGGATATTTATCCATTATTGGATGCATAGTTTGTGATTATTTTCTTCCATTCTGTTGATTGTCTCTTCATTTTTTTGAGTGCTTCCTTTGCTAGGCAGATGAATTGCTAGTCTTGATGTAATCCTTTTTGTCTATTTTTGCTTTTATTGCCTGTGGTTCTGGGGTTCTTATCCAAGAAGACTTTGCCTATGCCAATGTCTTGCAGCTTTACTTATGTTTTCCTCTAGTTATGCTTTCAGATCTTAAATGTAGATCCTTGGTCCATTGTGAATTGATTTTTGTATAGGGTGTAAGGTGGGTGTCTTGTTGCATATGGAAATCCAATTTTCTCAACACCATTGATTGAAGACTTTCTCCAGGGAACAATTTTAGCTCATTTGTCAAATGAGCTAATTGTAGATGAGTGAGTTAATTTCTGGGGTTTCTGTTCTGTTGCATTGGACAACATGTGTACTTTTGGGCCAGTACCAAGCTGTTTTGATTATAACTGCCCTGCAGTATGGTTTTTTTGTTTGTTTGTTTGTTTGTTTTTGGACAGGCAGAGTGGAGAGTGAGAGAGAGACAGAGAGAAAGGTCTTCCTTTCTCGTTGGTTCACACCCAATGGCCACTGCAGCCGGTGTGCTGCAGCTGGGGCACTGGGATCTGAAGCCAGGAACAAGGTGCCTTTCCTGGTTTCCCAGGCGAGTACAGGGCATAAGGACCTGGGCCATCCTCCACTGCACTCCTGGGCCACAGCCAAAAGCTGGACTGGAAGAGAAGCAACTGGGACAGAATCCGGCGCCCCAACCGGGACTAGAACCTGATGTGCCGGCACCACAGGCAGAAGATTAGCCTATTGAGCCACTGCACTGGCCCTGCAGTATGTCTTGACATACATTATTGTGTTGTATTCAACCTCATTTTTATTGATTGTTTTTGTTATTCAAAGTATTTTATGTTTCCATATAAATTTTAGTATTTTTTTCTAGATCTTTGAATAGTATCTTTGATATTTTCTAGGATATTGCTAATTTATATATGTTGATTTAATTAATTATATGTACTAGAGATATCCCTATTCCTATGATTAAAAACTTGCCTAAATTAGTTTGGGCTTAAATCAATGTAACCTGATATAAACCACTTGAAGTCTTTCAAGTATTTTGATTGGCATCTCATTGAATGTGTAAATGGCTATGGGTAGTATGGACACTTTAATGATATTAATTCTTCACATGAATAGAGAAGATTTTTCCATTTTTTATTTCTTCTGCACCTTTCAATAATGTTTGGTAATTTCCATTGTAGAGATCTTACACCTCCTTGGTTAAATTTATCCCAAGGTTTTTAAATTTTGTAGCTACTGTGAATGTATCATCTTATAAAATCTTTCTCAGCCAGTGAATTGTTGATGTATAAGAATGCTATTTAATTTGTATGTTGATTTTATATAATGAAATGTTGCTGAATTATCTTTTGGGTTCTGTTAGTCGATTAGTGTAGTCTTTTGGTTCCCTTACATAATGGGTCGTATCTGCGACATTGGGTTATATGGGTTCCTCTTTTCCAAACTGTATTCCTTTGATTCTTTTTTCTTGACTAATGGCTATAGCTAAAACTTCCAGAAGTATGTTGAATAATATTGGTGAGAATGGGCATTGTTGTGTGGTTCTGAATCTCAAGATATAGATTTGTTTATAGAAGGAAAAGATAGAGCCACCAAAGTAAAATTAACTGACTTCAACTGGTTTATATCAACATATACAAATTAGCAATATTCTAGAAAACACCAAATGTTTCATCAGTTAATTCCTGATTATTCTATACTTAATGTGTTGTTTTATTATTTAAATAAATAAGCTCAACTTTTATTTTACAAGATACTTTGTATTTTTAAGTATACTCTGTATTATTTCATTGATTCATTTCTTCAGACTTTTATAAGAGCCAAACAACTCTACCTTCTGTTAGGTGTTTAAATTCATAGTTTCCTCCACCACCCATATGCAAGTCATACTCATGTGTTTCCAAAGAAGTTTTCTGTGTGACACAGTGAAGAGGGTGATGCCAACTTTCAACAGTGACTGTAAATGTAACTTTCCACATCGCACTATCTGCACTTGTGCATTCATCCAAATGGCAAATTGGGCCTTATGCTAAAATAGTCTTACCACCATTGTTTCTGTCTCTACCACTGAGTATATCCAAGAAATCCTGAACACTGTCCCAGGCACCTTTTCTTTCAAGGGCATGACTCCACTGCTCCACTGAACATTGTTCTAGTATTCCTTCAGAACCAGGTCAGATATCCCACGTGTGTTCTAACTTCTCTTCCATCTAAGTATATCATTTGGTCTCAACATGTTCCAAGGGTCATATAAGGTCTCTGAGAAACGTAAAATAACCTTCCTCTCTCAGTCGATCCAAGATGACCTTCCAAAAGAGACCATGATTCAGGAAGAACACAGACAAGTGCACTCTTCCCACTGACATTTGGATCAAAACTTAGAACACTGACACCAGATCAAACTTTAAAATTGAAGTCTTTGATCAAGATAGTTCCATTTGGTATTGCCAGAGGAACAGGATGAAACCCTGTCTTTAAAAATCCTATCTTTTTGGCTCTTCAACTGGAAAAGAACAGAATGCTCCAATTTCTTTCAGCTCTAAGTTGAGACTCAGTTTACTGATAATCCATATTTCTCAAATGACATTAAATATACACTTCAGAGTATATTTTATTTGTTTACATATTGATTATTTACATTTTGAGAAAATCAGTTCATACTTTGGCATAATTTGGGGTCTCAGTCTCTTCATGAAAGTAAAAAGATATAAAATATGTATATACACTCTTTCTTCACAGTTTTTTATGTATGAAGACTTTGTGATGTCCGTATTTTACTGAATGGCAAAACATACTATGAAATCTTTTCAAAAGTTTTTGAACATTGTTTCATATGCTTATCAGCATCTTTTGCATGATAAACTCTGAGTTGGTGTTTTAAGGGATGAAAAACATAACAAATGAATGTATACTCTTTCATGGATTAATAAATGCTATGGAGAAACGTAAAGCAAAGACAGGTTGGGAACAGGCAGCTGCTTGGGAAGGTATATAATCTTCAACAGCGTGGGGCAGGGAATCTTATTAACATTCCTGTTTAGAAGCAACTTGAATGGAATAAACACAGAAAAAATTGGGAATAGTAAATGAAAAGCCTTTAATTATTGCAAGTTAATGATTTTTTTTTAAGAAATAGAAATAGAAAGGGAGCCATGTGACAACACTGGACCAGGAAAGGGATGGAACATCAGGTCAAGATGATTGGCCAAGTTATGTTTTCCTGTTAACCTTTTCAGATCTAACTCTGTGACATTTGGTTCCACACGTGGTTTGGAATTGAAGGAGAATTATTTTTAATATTTTTAAAAGATTACTCCGATTCCTGAGGAAGAAACTATAAAGTATGGGAGAAGAATTTCTCTAGGGGGATAAATGACCGTGGCTTGGACAAGAAGGTAGCAGTGAGGTGATGAAAGGTGGTTAGATTTGGGATTTATTTTAAAAGGACCTGCTATCAGACTGATTGACAGATTGGATATGAGGTTTGAAAGAAAGAATGGTGTTTTAAATTACATGGACAGATAATATAGCAGGTGAAGATTTGGGGTAAATCAATCATTCAGTTTAGGAACATGTTAAATCGAATCCATTAAGATTTCACAAAGGAGATGGATTGTAAGACTTCAGGAGAGAGATCAGGATTAGAGATAAAATTCTAGTAGTTAAAAATTTGTGGGTAAAGCTCAGGAATTAAAGTGAAATTCTTTGGAGAGTAAAAATATAGGCAAAGAGAAGAGAATCAAGGACAGAACACAGTTACAGTAGCATTTAGTGGTCAGAAAGCTTTTAAGCAACAGCAAAGAGATTGAGAAGGAGCTGCCACTGGGGCTGAAGGAGAACCAGAAAGAATAATTTCAAAACACAAAGAATAATTTTCAAGGGAGAAGTAACTATCAGTGTGAAGCACCTCTGGACAGCCAAGTAAAAAAATACTACATTTTCCCCCTAAGTTTTTTTTTAAACATTTTTAATTTATTTATTTGAGAGGTAGAGTTACAGTGAGAGGGAAAGAGAGAGCAAGGTCTTGCATCTGCTGGTTCATTCCACAGATAGCCACACTAGATGGAGTTGAACCATTCTGAAGCAAGGAGCCAGGAGCTTCTGCTGGGTACCCATGCAGGTTCAGGGGCCCAAGGACTTGGGCCATCCTCTACTGCTTTCCCAGGCCATAGCAGACAGCTGGGTGGGAAGAGGGGCTGCTGTAACACTAACTAGAGCCTATATGGATTACCTGCGTGGCAGCAGGCAGAGGCTTGGCCTCCGAAGCCATAGCACCAGCCTCTCCCCTAAGTTTTGACAA
Source organism: Sylvilagus floridanus (assembly GCA_949820135.1). Lineage (NCBI taxonomy): Eukaryota > Metazoa > Chordata > Mammalia > Lagomorpha > Leporidae > Sylvilagus > Sylvilagus floridanus. The sequence continues at coordinate 93,708,380 of OX463225.1, read as the reverse complement.
TGAGATTGAAGCAGAAATCTTTCAAAATGCGTGGATTTGAAGTTAATTGTTTATTTTATAACTTTGATAGATTTAATTCCTTCTCATTGGTGGAATTAAGCAACATCTCATGGGAAAACCTTATGTAATTAAGTCCTTGAATAAAGGCAAAAATAAACAATTCTATTTCTTGTACATGAACATCATAAAAGAGAAAAATCTGGTTATAAAAATGTTGTACCCAAACTGAATTTGAAAAGGAAATTGAAGGAAAATGTACTGTTCTAGTATAAGAGAACAGGAAATATTTTACCTATGAAAAGACTTATTAATTTTTTTTATTTTGAGAAATATGGGAGTGGGAGAAGGCTTGCAGAGGTGACCTAAAAGGAAATGAAGAAAAGAGGAAGAATAAGCCTGCGCCGTGGCTCAACAGGCTAATCCTCCGCCTTGCGGCGCCGGCACACTGAGTTCTAGTCCTGGTTGGGGCGCCGGATTCTGTCCCAGTTGCTCCTCTTCCAGGCGAGCTCTCTGCTGTGGCCCGGGAGTGCAGTGGAGGATGGCCCAAGTGCTTGGGCCCTGCACCCCATGGGAGACCAGGAGGAAGCACCTGGCACCTGGCTCCTGCCATTGGATGAGCGCAGTGCGCCGGCCGCAGCGTGCTGGCCGCGGCAGCCATTGGAGGATGAACCAATGGCAAAGGAAGACCTTTCTCTCTGTCTCTCTCTCTCACTGTTCACTCTGCCTGTCAAAAATAAAAAAAAGATAAAAAAAAGAAAAGAGGAAGAATATACAGACATTTAGGATGACAGAAGCAAGCTGCAGAATGAGTGAATAAGTTCTTTTGTAACAAAAATACTGAATGCCAAATCTCTTCACTACATCAATCTTTCTGAACAATCTGCAACATTCATAAAGAACGTTTGAGAACATATTTGTTTTTCTCTGAGTGGAAGGAATGTAACTAAGTTGCAAAATTATATCAACTGATGCACAGAGAAAAATCAGTAGGATTCAGAGCAAAGGGAAAGACTTATGCAGGAAAGTGGTAGAGTCAGATGCAATCATGAACAAACCAGCAGCTGTCCAGGACCTTCATAGACACAGAGAACATCACACTGAGCATGCATGTGACATGGGCTTTCAAACAAATTTATTTTAATGCTCAAAAACTTTATTATAGAATTTATCAATTGGATAATATAAAACATTAATAAAAACAGATGCACCATTCATAGAGAAAATGAACATACCACATTATTAACAGGCATTGTGGATTTGATTATCAACATTTTCTGACAAAGTATTACTTTATTAAAATTTATGAATAGTAATGTGGAATTCAAGTGAAGAAATAATATATGTGTATATATTAGTCAGCTTTTGTTACTATAACAAACTGCCTGAATCATATTAACTTTGCAAGAACAGAAGTTTATTTAGCTCACAGTTGTGGAGATTTGGATCAGGCTGCTGCAAGGCACACCCATTCCCCATTGATGCATCATGCTGGAGATTGCCTGTGCATCACTGTGTACCTGACTTGTGTCCCTCTTCTTGGAAAATCATCCAGATTTGATCACAGAGATTCCACTCTAATGACATTTTCTGAATCTAATCACTTTCCAAAGCCTCACCTATAAGAACCATCACCAGATGAAGTTTGCAATTACTTCTGCTCATTACCCCATGACTTTAGGGACTTATATGAGCTGGAGCAGGAGTACAAATCAGATATAGCTAATAGCGTACCTGAGACAGGTCATAATTATTAAAGGTAGATTTAAGCCAGATAGGCAAGATTTTAATTTTTGTTATATAAATTTTAGGTATAAAACATGATGGCTTATATGTAACAATACATTTATTACGGTCAAGCAAATTATCATATCCATCATCTTACAAAATCACTCTCTCTTTGTTTTGTTTTTATTTTGCTTTTTAGTAATAATACATCTAAAATCGACTTTCTTAGCAATTTTCCAGTATACAATTTGCTGTCATCACTATATCTTTCTGTTCCTTAAATTTCTAAACTTATTCATTTGACATATCTGCAACTTTGTAAATAGTCAAGATTGTAAAGAATAAACAATTAATACAGTTATCTTTACTGAAGGTTAATATTTTATACCTATAGAATTTTAGTATTTTTGCGATAGCAAATATACACTAAAACATTAACTCTCATATCATCTTGGGAATAAAGTATAATATGAAATAGCCACCTTTCCATTCATTTGTTGATTATAGCCATTGTCAATATTGACACTAAGCTGGAGTCTTTTTGCTTTTTACTTATTAAAATTCTTATTTGGTGAAGTATTAAGTCTTTTTACTGTAATGTAAATTTAAACTGATATCTCCAAAATAGAAAAGAAAGAAAGGGAGATGGAAGGAGGGTGGACGGGATAGGGAGATAGAAGGAGGTTGGGAGGAAATATCATTATTTTCTTAGAATTGTATCTACACATCACATTGAATCTGTTAAAAACTATTTTTTTAAAAAAAGAAGAAAATCCAAGTATCTAGATGTTTTGAAAAGATGAGCTTAGTGATAGTGTGCTTCTTCAAAGTTTGGAATCCTAAAACTATTTTAAACCTAAATATTACTTCCTGATTTCAAGTTTGCTGTTAGAGGGACTGGACTGAATGCAACAAAGTTTTCAATCAGGTATTTATTTTAACCTGTTACTACTTCATCTTCTGTTACCTAGAAGACTCCAGTGAAAGATCTGTCTGTAGATGTACATGTGTTTATCCTTACCTGGCTGTTTAAGGCACTAGGAATCTTTGTTTTAGTGAAAGGCTTCAGTGGCTGTAAATTGCCCTGCACTGTGCAGATTGTGCAGTTCTACAGGCAACAAGACTCAACAAAGATATGCTTCATGACTGATAATTTGAATATAAACCATTACATTTTTAATAATTTATTTTGCAGTAGATTTAGAATTACAGAAAAATTGCAATGGTCATCTAGAGATTCCCATACATTACCCACAGTAGTATATGAGAATTTTCTATAGTAAGTTTCTTGTGATTAACATATAGAGTAATATGCTACATCTTCCACAATTGATGAACTAAAACTAATATATTATTACTCACTAAAGTCCATACTTTACTCGAATTTACTTGGTTTTCCCTTCATGTCTTTTTGTTGTTGTTGTTGTTCTGGAATCTCATCCAGAATGCCACAATAGTTTCAGTTCTGGCGTGTCCATAGAATCCTGTTGGCTGGGACAATTTCTCTGACTTTTTTATTTTTGTTGACCTTAATAGTCTTACAAAGGACTAATTAAGTATTTTGAGAAATGTTCTTCAACTGTTGTCTAATGTTTTGCTTCCAGATAAGATTAGAGATATGTGCTTTGGCAGGAGGACTACAGAGGTGAAGTCCCATAGTCCCATTTTCTTCGCATCGCATCAAGGCTGCAGACAACCAGCACATAGCATGTTTGATATTGTCTTTGCTCATCTGACTGAGGTGGTGTTTGGCAGATTTCTCCATTGTAATGTTCATTTTCCCCCTACTTTCCATCTTGTGCCCTCTAGAAGGAAGTCACTATTGAGCAGGAAGTTCTCAATTAAGTAGTGGGGAATAGACAAAAATGTTTATGTATATTCATCTATGCTTAGATTGTTGGAATTCAATCCGTTTTCTCTCATTTATTTATTCAATCATTTATTCATCATCATGTGGACTCAGATTATTATTTAATTTTTTGATGATGACCCAACACTAACATTTATTTTATTGCTCAAATTATTTCACTTTAGCTTTTGGGGTACTCTTTCATCTTCTCTTGTGTCCCCTTGACATATCCCAATCAACACAGATTTTGGCTGTCTGTTTAATTGAATCAAGAGGCATAGAGATGGAGAGACAGAGGAACAGTTGGAGAGGCAGAGACAGGGAGTTCTTCTTCTTCTTCTTTTTTTAATTTGACAGAGTTATAAACACTGAGAGAGAGAGAGAGAGAGAGATAAAGGTCTTCTTTCTGTTGGTTCACTCCCCCAATGGCCACCACGGCCAGCACTGCACGGATCCAAAGCCAGGAGCCAGGTGCTTCCTCCTGGTCTCCCATGTGGCTGCAGGGGCCCAAGCACTTGGACCATCCTCCACTGCCCTCCCGGGCCACAGCAGAGAGGTGAACTGGAAGAGCAGCAACCAGGACTAGTTCTAGAATCATTCATGTCTCCTAAGAACCTTAATTCCTTTTACTAGAGAATGAGTTTAGAGACAAGTATCTGTGTACTGAGTGCTTTTGTTAACAACTAAGGTTTTACTGCATATAGGCCTCCTCAACTGATGGTATAACAAGTATATGTGGTGTAATCACCATTGTGCAGTCCCATATCTATAAACATTTCCATATATAACTGTCTCTGACTACGTTAAACTAAGCTATAGCTCACATGGATGTATACAACTCTAATGCATCACCACAAACATCATTATAGACTGCCCATCTTGCTTGTCTGTAACCCCTACATTAACAATAAGAGACAGGGCTCCCACTACCTGCCCATCAGTAACTATATCAGTGTAAAACTAGCAGAATTATTAGCTGCTTCCCCAGTGGAAAAGAGCGTTTTATCAACTAGTGCTTATGTACAGTTCCCTTTGCCTGTAGTCTTACAGGTTCCATCGATTTCCAGATCTAATTAGATGAGCACCATTTCTCCCCAAGCCTTCAGTGAAGTTGTTTCATACATTTGCATTACACTTTGACAGTGTGTCCACATCCTACACTGTATCTTGAGATCCACTGACATAAATTAAAGTTGATAAATTGTAAGTCAAAGTTCACTCAGTGTTGCCAGGTTCTGTGAATTTTGGAAAATGCATAGAGTCATGTCAACAACTACATACGAAAAATAATACAGAAAAGATTCACTGACTTCACATATCCTCTGTGTTTCATTGAATCAATTCTCCATAACACTCTCAAGCTCTGGGTAAACACTATTCTTATGAGCAATCTCATGGATGTGCTTAATGCCGAATGTCATATAATTGAAAGCATCTACAATGTAGCTTTGCATATTGCATTCTTTCATTTAGCAATATGCAATTAAGACTCATCTGTGTCTTTTCTGTCTTGCTTGCTCATTTCTTTTTACTGCTGAATAATATCTTATTGCATGGATTATCACATTTTGTTTTTCTCTCTCGAAAGACATCTCAGTTGCTTCAAGTTGTCAGTGATTATAAGGAAAGTAGCTATAAATATTCATGTATACATTTTTGTGTCAACTACTGAAATAAATTAGTAAATACTTGGACGTTTGATTTTTGGATTATCTAAAAAGATTGCACCTAGCTTTGTAAAACATTATCAAAAATGTTCAAAAGCAACTGTATGATTTTGCATTCCCAACAAAAATGAAAAGGAATTCCTATTTGTCCTCATCTTCACAACAATTGGTATTGTGAGTTTTTTTGTTTACATTTTTGTATAGCCATTCTAGATGGCACAGTGTTGTGCAATTATAGTTTTAATTTGTATTGAAGTTTTGATTGAACCCACTTGTAATCCCTTTTTTGTTAGCTAGTGTTTTATTTAATACTTCATTATTTTTCCTCTTTCTTTCCAATTTAATCTTATTGTATAGCAGATGAAAAATTTCACACTGAGTTAATTGTTAAAATATATTTATACACATACAACCACACTCACAACAATTAAATATGCTAAAATTAATTTTGCTTGGAAAAGAAGCAGCTGCAGTATGAACAGTGCACATTATATATTTATTAAAATTATAAATTATGGGACATGGGATGCTAAGTATTTTGTTATGATTGGCTAAAACTAAAGGAATGTCCTCCAAATTAAGTCAGAATTTTTGGCGTCACTTTGTGTTCCTTTCAGTTAATTTTTGTCATTAAGGCATTATACATTTGGAGAAAAATAATGCAAATTTTGGTTGTCAGCTTTGACATTATTTGTAAAAAAAAATGGAAAATGAACTACTGATGTAAGATATTTGGCACTGCTTTCAACACAGCTTTTAAATAGGATGCCTTGTTGTTGCCAAACCATATCTGTATATTTCATAACTGAGCAATTTTGCATCAAGGTTGTGTGACTTAACATCTATGAGTGATTTTTAAAAACATTTGCAAATCCTTTGCCTAGTTGATAAAATTGCAACACATGGGAGATTAGAAATGACCTAATCACCTTCTTTTACAGATAATAAAATTGAAGCTATGAACGTTTGCTACTTTAAAAAATTCACACAACTAGCACTGGGCCAAGGCAAGCCAGGAGTTAGGAACGCAGCCCAGGTCTCCCACTGTGGGTAGACCCTACTATTTAAGCCTTCACCGGTTGCCTTTCATAGCGCACATTAGCAGGGAAATGGAGTTGGGAATGGAGCCAAGACACAAACTCAGACACTACAGTATAAGGTATGGGCAGACCCAGTGGTGTCTTAAGCATTATGCCAAATGCCTGCCCTCTTATTTGTTCAAATAATGGGTATTTCTTTTTATTTGAACAAGCAAAATTAACCTTTGTCCACTATGAAGTTATATTGTATTGTACTTCCTTTTGAAAAAACTGTTTACCTCCCCTTGCATTATTTTTTTCTTTTTTATTAAAGACATTTATGTATTTGAAAGTCAGAGTTACAAATTGAGAGGGAGAGAGAGAGAGAGAGAGAGAGAGAGAGAGAGAGAGAGAGAGAAAGTGTGTGTGTGTGTGTGTGAGAGAGAGAGAGCGAGAGCGAGAGAGAGAGAGAGAGAGAGAGAGATTTTCCATCTACTGGTTCACTCCCCAAATGATCACAATGGACAGGGTGGGACCAAGCCTAAGCCAGGAGCCAGGAGCCTCCCTCAGGTCTCCCAGGTGAGTGCAGGGGAACAAGCCCTTGGACGATTCTCCACGGCTTTCCCAGACCATTAGCAGAAAGCTGGATGGGAAATAGAGTAACTGGGAAACAAACTGGTGACCATTTGGGATGCTTGCATCGCAGTCACTGGCTTTACCTGCTAAGCTACAGCAATGCCTCCAATTTTCTCTTTGTACATGCACAATTTTGTATATACCTATCTCTAACTCTCTCCACATGTAATATAACTTTATTTAGTGATTTTTCCCCTGAAGATCATCAAAGGATTTTCAGGACTTCTCTGGCCATTGGGATGCATAATTCACCTGGTGATATAATGATTTTTCTTTTCTTTGTCATTTTCTATTTCTGGGACAACATTTCCCACATGGATGCATGCCTTTTCCTGGAACTCCTTAAAAACAGTGAATAGAAAATGACATTTCAGAGACCTTCTAAATTTAACATGTGTATTTAAAATTTAAAATTTTTATTATTGTATTTACTAATAGCTTGGCTGGAAATATAATTTTAGTATAAAAAATTCTCTTGGAGGTATAGCTAGTATAATTCTAATAGCTCGCAGTGCATTAATATAAGGCATTTTGTAGGGGCCAGCACTGAGGAGTAACAGATGAAGCTACTGCCTGAAAGGCTGGCATCTCATATGGGTGCCACTTTGAGTCCTGGCTGCCCCACTTCTGATCCAGCTCCTTGCTAATGGTTTTGGGGAAGCAGTGAATGATGGCTCAAGTACCTGGGCCCCTGAGCCCATGTGGGAGACACAGATAATACTCCTGGCTCCTGGCTTGTGCCTTGCCCAGCCCAGGCTGTTGTGTCCAGTTGGGAACTGAACCAGAGGATGCATTATCAATCTATCTGTCTCTCCCTCTCTGTAACTCTGACCTTCAAATAAAAATAAATCTTTTTATTAAAGAAAGACATTATATATATATATGTGTATGTATATATATATATATATATATATATATATATTCTGTAATTAAATTCTCTCTGAAGTTCTTTAAAGCTTTTTCTTTTCCCTTTCCTGGTGGATCTATGATTCTCAGTTTCTTTTAATGTAGGAAAGTTTGCAGTTTTCTTTCCCCTTTAGGGTTATTTTTGAAAGCTAAATGCCAGTTGTTTTACAAACTGTCTCTAAATTTGAAGATATGACTATTGCCAACAATTAAGGTTAAACAATTCTGGCCAGTGATATTAAATCTCTGTTAGTGCTTCATATGATATCAGTTTATTCTATGTTTTATGACCTTAAGTTTGATTATTTGCAGAATATAGAATTATTTTTAGTAGTTATATGACAGTTCATGGGAAAATGGGACTAAAAACAGGGTTCTAGAGCAAGAAAATGTTGAAACCCAGGCATAATTTTTTGTACTAGATATTTTCATGAACTTTTTGAAAAATCCTTATATGTCAGAAATTATTAAATACGACTTCATAAATATATCTTATCTATGCTTATCTGAAAGTTTGTCTTATTTTCTGAGCATTCTTTTTATTTTTTATTTTTTTGACAGCTAGGGTGGACAGTGAAAGAGAGAGAGACAGAGAGAAAGGTCTTCCTTTGCCGTTGGTTCACCCTCTAATGGCAGCAGGCAGCGCCCGGCGCACCGCACAGATCAGAAGCCAGAAGCTAGGTACTTCTCCTGGTCTCCCATGGGGTGCAGGGCCCAAGCACCTGGGCCATCCTCCACTGCACTCCCAGGCCACAGCAGAGAGCTGGCCTGGAAGAGGGGCAACCAGGACAGAATCGGTGCCCTGACTGGTACTCGAAACCATGTGCCGGCGCCGCAAGGCGGAGGATTAGCTTATTGAAGCCGTGGTGCTGGCCGCATTCTTTTTATTTTAATAGCAACATTTCTCTTGTTTTAATGCTGCCAACTTTCTTTTATTTCTGAGTGTGCAAACCTTCTAGTATTTTTTGTGCTTCTCCTATGATGTCCTTTCCCTTATAACTACTCTTTGTTATTGTCTCTGTGTGTCTCTCCCTGCCTGTGTTTGAAGATTTTCCCATATATATGGAATCTTGCCTTGTGTAGTCATATTTAAAGTATAGTACTTAAAAAAAACCTTTATGCAAAGTGCATATATATATATATATATATATACATAACTGTGTGTTCATAGATTTATTTTAGGGTGGTTGAGATGAAATAATTTCATTAAAGTTTAGGTATTGGAGTAAAACACTTCATGAAAGGCACTCTAAGAATCAGTTCCTCGTGGTCTTTTCTCTGGTGCTGCCCATTTTGAGGAGTGAGGGGAAGAGGAAAACTATTCTCTTACTTAACCTCTTAGGGTTTGGCATCTGAAGTAGAGGCTAGGGCTTGGTGATCTCTTGGGGAAAACTATGTTTTTAAATCTCCTTTTGCAAATCATCACACTTTCCTGTTTTTACTTCTAAATGCATTCTGCTCAGTTTTCCAAATAAACCTCCCATTCTCTGTCTCACAGCATAAGTATGATTGATGTCATTTTGGGGGCAAGAATGTTCTGGTTTGATGGTTATGATCTTCCAAATGACTCTTGTCTTTTGAGCCCTATACTTGACATGTGCTTTTATCAACTCATTAAATACTTTTTTTAAGGTAAATTGGTTACAACTTGCCAACTATGTTGTAAAAAAATGGTTCAAGGATCTAGACCCATGACCTGACAGCATCAAATTAGTGCAGGGAAACATGGGAACATCAGGAGAACTCTGCGAGAGATTGGCATAGACAAAGACTTTTTGGGAAAGACCTCATGAGTACAACCAATCAAAGCAAAAAATGGGCAAATGGGTTTACATCAAGCTAAGACTCTGTGCATAGCAAAGGAAGCATTCAACCAAGTGACGAGGCCACCACAGGATGCAATAATTTATTTGCAAACTCTGCAACTCAAAGGATTCATAACTAAGATATATAAAGAGCTCAAGAAACTCAATAACAATAAAATAAACAATCCAATTAAGAAATGGCAAATGACATGTGCAGGCATTTCGAAAGATGAAATTCAAATGGCCACATGAAAAAATGCTCAGGACACAAGCAATCAGGGAAATACAAATCAAAACCTCATGTGGTTTCACCTCACCCCAGTTACAATCATTATCCTACAGAAATCAAAAAGCAATGGATATTGACAAGGATATAGGAGAAAAGGTACCCTAATACCCTGTTGGTCAGAGTGTTAACTAGTACAAACATTATGGAAGACAGTATGGAGATCCCTCTGTAGTCTGAATAATCCAGCCACCCTACACCTGGAAATTTACACAAACAGAATGAAATCAGTATGTGAAAGAATTATTTGTACCCCCATATTTTTTGCAGCTCAATTCACAGTAGTTAAGATATGGAATCAATCCAATTGTCCATCAACGGATGACTGGATAAAGAACATGTTGTTGATATATCCAGTGTAGTACTACACAGCTATAAAAAAACTGAAATCCTATCTTTGGCAAAATAGATGTAACTGGAAACCATTATGATTAGTAACATAAGCCAGTCTAGAAAAGATAAGTATCATATGTTTTCTGTGATATGTGATAGTAAAAGTAGAACACAAAAAACTTACAGGAATGAAATGGACATCTTGGCACAGTGCCGGCCATAGAGGCCATTTGGGGAGTGAACCAGTGGAGGGAAGACCTTTCTCTCTGTCTCTCTCTCTCTCAATGTCTGTAACTCTACCTGTCAAATAAATAAATAAATAAATAAATAAATAAATAAATAGAAATGAACATCTTGTGATAGGATTGTCCTTTTTAGCCCTTGTTTATATTCCTGTGGAACTGTGGTCTTCCTACTTTTACTTGTTGAATATTGTATTGAGTAGTGAGTTAATCCTATGATCACAGAGTGGATCAAAATTATGTCTTTGCAAAAATTAATGAAAAGAAGAGAAGAAAGAAGGGGTATTGGGGAAGGGAAACAAGGAAGAAGGGAAGTATGGTTGTCTTCTTGAAACTATACCTATTAAATACATGCAATTTGTACCCTTTATATTAAAAATAAAAAGAGTTGTAAAAACTGTTTAAGTCTTTATTCAAGTAGTGAAAGCCAACCTTTATCTTCAGTTATAATTTTATAACAATTTATTTCGTTTAATAATTTTAGCTGCATATTAGGTATGAGAAGAAAGAAATTTAAAAGTCAAATTTTTGCCTTCTGCCCAAGCCTCTGCTTGCAATTTTTGAACACCAGATATGGATAGTCTCTATATTCAATATTTTAATTGAATTTAATCATCATAAGTCTGTTATACATGAATTTGTTTGTAAGAATTTACAGATGTGGTAACTGAGGCTCACAGAGTGAAGGACTGCAAACTCATTACCAGTTTGCTCTTCCCCACCCATACTGTTTTCTGTTCTTTTTACTTTGCTCTTGGCATGAACACTTGGTTTCTACAGAATTCAGTTACCAGTTCTCACTTTGGGTCTGATCATTGGAATCCAGTGATAATTTATAAAAAAAATTTAGATGCCTCTTTCCAGCTTTCACTTACTTTTTAAAAAGATTTATTTATTTATTTGAAAGGCAGAATTGCAGACAGAGGCAGAGAGAGAGAGAGAGAGAGAGAGAGAGAGAGAGAAAGAAAAACTTCCATCTGTTGTTCACTCCTCAAAAGGCTGTAGCTATCAGAGCTGTGCAGATCTTAAGCAAGGATCCAGGAGCTTTTTTGAGGTCTTGCATGTGGGTTCAGGGGTCCAAGGACTGGACCGTCTTCCACTTCTTTCCCAGGCATATTAGGGAGCTGGATCAGAAGTGAGACAGAACTGGTGCCCATATGGGATGCCAGCAGTACAGTGGGCAGCCTTATCTGCTATGCCACAGCATCGCCCCCTGGCTTTGAGATGTTTGAAAGTATCTACATCTCTCCATGACTATGGTTTCCGCCTGGAGATCCCAACTCCAAATCCCCTGAGAATCAATGGCTTCCTGCTGTTATAGTCTCTATGCTTCCACATCTCTTGCTGTTCTCTTTTGCACTGAAGTGACCTCTTTGTTTATCTCCCTTGATTTGAAAAATCTATGCTGAATTTTGTTTCCTGCTGAGTTTTGCTTCACAAAGTGGCAAAATTTGAAATACAACATGTTCTGTCTTACTTCAGAATTCAAATGTTTAGGCTTAACTTGAAGGTTTATATCCTACAGGATAGGCTTACAGAGTTCATTATAGACTGTTGTTTATATGTTAAAAAATTGAACCTGTGTGGACATCATATCAAGTACAATTTAAAAATATATAGATCATGTCTTCAACACTTAGCATTCAATTACTGAAATGAAATAAAATGAAGCAACTACAAAACAGCTAACACTGGGATAAGCATTTGGTGTAGTATTTAGGATGCTACTTTAGATGCCCGCATCCAAGAAAAAATGCCTGTGTGCTAGTCCCAACTGTGTTACCAAGTCCAGCATGTTGCTAATGTGCATGTTGGCAGGCAGTGACTGCGGCTCATGTATTTGGGTAACTGCTACCCAAAAGGGGTACCTAGACTGATTTTCTGGCTCCAAGTCATCCCCTGAGTATTTGGGGAATGAGCAAACCATTGGTAGATCTCTGTCTCTCTTCTCTTTGTGTCTATATCTCTGCCTCTCTTTTCTCATTTCAAGTAAATAAATCATATTTTTTAAAATTTTACCTAAAGTTAAGAAAACCACATTCTGTATATTGATTAGAGTACTTGAGATTGCAGTATTTAGAAGACTATGCAACATTTCTATAGGATTCTGTATAATGAAAAGGTCTAGTGGAGACAAGGTAAAAATAATTTCCAAGTCAAAGTGCCTACCCTCCACCTTCTTGTGTAAATCCACCCCAAGCATCACAGTTCTTTGTGATGAAATAAAATAGGGTAGATGATTCTATTCTCATAAGATTGAGCTGGTAAAACCCCAGTTCTAATTACATGCAAAGTTTAAGTTTCCTTCTCCTATCCCCTTTGGCAAAATTCTAGGAAGAGATTATGTGCAAGGCACACTCTTCCAAAATTAATGTTTAGGAAAGAATTATTCTCCCCCTCTCTATGTCTACTCTCCCTATTCTATTAAGTATTGTGAGTTCCATGGAGGTAAAATAATATGTCTCTTTTTCTTGTGATAGGCTATACTGCTCAGACAAAAACTACCCTGTGGAATCTTAAGATTTCAACAAGAATAAAAATGTTTGTCTGTATATTTATTTGTATAAGTGCAAGGTTCACTCTCTACCTTCTAAGAGCATCTCATCTAGTTGCAGATGTTTTCTTTTCACCAAAATTGCTTTAATTCAGTCCATTTTGTTTTTTCTTGTTCTTTTTTAGCTCAGACTAAATATAAGCCATTCCATTTCACTTTTACACGAGACACAAGAGAATTAGCTACTCTACCAGATTTATAGCAGTTTTCCATTTCGAAGTCAATTTTGATTTACTGAGAGTGGCTTTGAAGTATGCTGACTTCAGAAATTTAAGATGAGAGAGAAAGTATTTTAATATTGATGGCCAAAATCTGCCAATAGTGTTCCAGTGCTGACTGACAGTGTTCAAACTACAGGCTTTCCATTCTTTCCCTAAAATCTAGAAATGCCATACAGTTCTGCCATATGGAGATGGAAAAGCAAAAATAGGTGAGAACATAGATTTAAAGCCATATTTCCTGAGCCCCATAACTGGATCTATCACTTTCTAAATTTGTTGAATTTAGTTTGCATCACTCAAGCTCTCTGCCTCATGTTTATTAGGTGAAAAATGGCAATAATGCTAGTATCAATTAGAGAGCATTCTTGTAGGTATTCGATAAATTAATACACAGAAAACATTTAGAGATTATAAGTACTAGTTAAGTGTTTGCCATTGGTATCACTTATATGACAGGTCTACAACCTTTCTGTCTCTCCTGTTGAAGCTACTAGAACAGCTTTTTTTTTTTCTTTCAGTTTGTCTATTCAGCAAGACTTGCCCATTTCCAAGATTCACGTTTCATGTTAACTTCTCAAATCATGCTGTCACAATAAGCTGTCTATTCTTTGAGTACCTGGAAGAAGTAATTTAAATTTCCATTTAGAGTTGCAGCCCTGCTCTGTTTTGTACTTTCCTAATGCTACTTGGTCAGGCGAGGCTTTTCATCTTTACCCTTTCCCTTCAGTTAGAATTATGTTGCAACATTTTGGCTCTTATGTATTTTACCAGATAGCAATAACAACAAAATTATTATCTTTTCAAAGATACAACAATGTTGCTCATTTTTTGTAACATTAACTCATGCTATTTACCAACATGAAGACAAAACCCAGTTATTCTTCAAAGAGATCTAAATGTCTTTACAATTTAATGCATGATCATGTGTACTTTTTACTGGGATGTTTTATCTGAAATTGTTTTGTGACCTGGTAGAGTATAGCTAATCTTTACATTGAATACATTAAAAATGCCATTAAGTTTGGCACGTTCTCAGTATCTCTCTTGTCTGTCAATCTGTTCACTAATACATATACTCTTTAATTGAAGTGATTATGAATTTAACTCAAAGGGAACAAAGTAGAGTCACATTTCATTATGAAAAAGCTAACAATAAAGAGACAATAGACACTGAAAGTTCAATGAAAATAGAGAAAAATGCTAAAGGAATAATTAAATTTTGTTCAAATTATCAGCCTAAGCTGTAAATGACTTGACAAAATTTTATTTAAACAATGTGCAAAAGAGACCAAGTCCTGCACATTTACAAACAAATGAACACATGTTGTCAAATATTCAGGAATAGATACAATGTTGTACTTGGATGTTTTCAAGCACAGATATATATCTGTGCTTGTATATATATATATATATATACACAATATATATATATATATTTGAAAGCACATAATAATATATTTGAAAGCATGTCATTCATTACAAAAGATAGTGAACAAAAGATATTGAGTAGAAAAAAGAAAGGAAAATGAACAGAAATTAGAGGGAGAATAAATGAGATAAGTATTTCAGCAGCAAATTGATATGCTGAGAACATTGCACTGTATGAAAAAATCTAAATCAGAAATACTAAGAATTTGTTTTCTGTGGCTTCTCATATAGGAATTTACTTTGAGATTTTACTTCATTTCTCTCTACAAATTCTATCAAGCATCTAAGGATCTATGCAGGTAGCAAAAACAAGATGAGTCGCAAACCATTGCAGTTAAGTTGCTTTTATATAAGAAAGTAGAAAAAAATAATATCCCTTATATTCTGCCAAGGATCAGGTATAATTTTGGGGATTTCAAATACATTATCATGTCATCCTCAGCAATTCTGTGAGTCACAGTATCTCCACCTTTCAGCAACTACACAATGTTCCTAATATAACATTGTCATGTAAATTTTCCTATGACTGTTTAAATACTCTAAACTTTTACAGCACAAACTATATTATACACACATACACACACACACACACATATATGCACATTTTGTACCCTTCTATAACCTCTCTGCACAAAATAATTACTATGGTCAGTTTTGTAGTATAGGTGTTAAGCTGTCACTTACAGTGCTGGCATCCCATAGCTAGGAGACAATTTTCTATATTAGTATAGAAAGTATAAAAATGTATCTAACAGGAACAAATTAAAATTATTTTAAGATTAAATTATAAATAAATTCTCTGGAATTTGGCAAAAGAGGCCAAATATTTTACATAAATAATTTCAGACAATTTGGAAATAAATTTTTATTCTTATTTTATCAATGAATAATTTAATGAAAGGAAAGGTAAAATAAATGATTTAGCCAGGATTTTTATATAGGAATGAACTCTAGGAATGCGTTTTCTTGTATAGTATGTATTTTCTTGGTTTCCTTTCTTTCTCTTTCTTTCCCTTCCTTCCTTCTTTTCTTTTCTTTTCTTTTCTTTTCTTTTCTTTTCTTTTCTTTTCTTTTCTTTTCTTTTCTTTCTTTTCTTTTCTTTTCTTTTCTTTTCTTTTCTTTCTTTCTTTCTTTCTTTCTTTCTTTCTGTCTCTTTCTTCTGTCTCCTTCTTTACTTTCTACCTTCTTTCTTTTATTAATTTATATTTATTTATTTGCCTTATTTGAAAAGAGGAGGGAGTTTGAGAGAGAGAGGAAGAGAGAGAGAGAGAGCCTGAAGCCAAGAGCCTGGAACTCATTCTAAGTCTCTCATGCGGGAGAAAAATGAACCCAAGTACTTGTACCATTACCTACTGCCTCTCATGGTATGCATTAGCAGGAAGCTGGAATGGAGAGGTAGACCTAGGACTTGAACCCTGATGCTATGACAGAATAGGTTGGCAACCAAACAGTGTCTCAATCTCTGAACCAGACACACACCCCTTGGTTTTCTTTCTATTTAGTATGTAGAGAATATTTGGAATAAAGAGTAAAATTGATGTGTAGATATTATGTTTCTTGAATGTTGTTCTTTCATCATTAGTATCACTTTTCTACTAATAGATATAAGTGTATATAACATTGTTAGATAAATGTGTAATAAACTTTTATTGTGTAACTTGATCATGTGATGGGTTACAAAATATACATTATACAAGGTTTATTTTGTTTCTTATTTTATTTTTGACTTTGCTTTAAAAAAAAAAAAGACACAAAGAGAGAGACAGAACAAGAGAAGAGTAAAACACTCTCCTGTATACAGGTTCATTTTTCAAATGCTTGAAACAGCTATAAATGGACCTGAGTCCATTTCTGAACTAAGTCAGGGTCCCCCATATGGGTTTTAGAGACTCAACTAGTGGATTGTCATCTGTTTTATCCTGGCGTATGCATTAGCAGGAAGCTGTAAGTTGGAGTAGAGACAGGATTGGAACCCAAGCAATCTGATAAAGGGCAAAAGTTTCCCAAGCAGCCTCTTATTCTCTAAGACAAAAACTCACCCCTAAAATATACATTTGATTTTAGATCATCTGTTTTACATTAAGATTACATGGCCGGCACCGCAGCTCACTTGGTTAATCCTCCACCTGCACTGCTGACACCCCGGGTTCTAGGCCCTGTTGGGGCGCCGGTTCTGTCCCGGTTGCCCCTCTTCCAGGCCAGCTCTCTGCTGTGGCCCAGAAGTGCAGTGGAGGATGGCCCAAGTCCTTGGGCCCTGCACCCGCATGGGAAACCAGGAGAAATACCTGGCTCCTGGCTTTGGATCTGTGCAGCATGGCCCTAGTGGCCATTTGAGGGGTGAACCAACGAACCAACGGAAAAGGAAGACCTTTCTCTCTCTCTCTCTTTCTTTCTCTCTCTCACTGTCTAACTCTGTATGTCAAAAAAAAAATATATTACATGCTGAAAGTTTATTTAGTTTTCAAAAACTTTCATTATTTTATCTTTATTGCTAATGTAATAATACATTTGGTATAGAAAATAAACAGATCATATATATTAATTGATGAAAATAATTTTTTGCTCCAACACACACACACACAAACAATACAGTTGGCTCTGAGTATATATATAGGTTTTGCATCTCCAGATTTAGCCAATCACAGGTTGAAAATATAAAATGAAGCAGTGCATCTATTGGAACATACAGACTACTTTTTTCTGGTATTATTTCCTAAACAATACAGAATATATTCTTTTCATAGCATTTAGTCTAGATATGATAGGTAACCTACAGAGGATTTAAAAGTTAATGTGGCATTTTGTGTGGTTAATATGAGAACACTTTATTTTTTTATTTAAGGAAGAGACTTGAGCATTCAAGTTTTTTTTCTTTTAATTTATAGTGGAAACTGAAACAGATTCCCTAAGAATAAAAGGGGATGATAGTTATACTCTGAAGTTTAATCAATGAGTTGAATCATGCCTTTAGCATGGGACCTGTTTTTCTTTCTTCTAGGTAATATTTTTTCCTAATATTATCAACATAAATGCAGCAGTATCATACTACTTAATGCTTCAATAATATTATATTGATCAAGAGAACTATAATTTATTTAACCAATTCCAAATTTCATCCATCTATATTGTTTAAAATTATTTACAACTATTAAAAATCATGTGATAAACATAAATTATAAATTTTCCATTCCAACATTTATATCCTGAATCTTGCCAAGATAAAATATATGCAATAGAATAACTGACTTGTGCTCTTCAAAAATGTCAATATACACAGAAATAAATATAGGTTCAAGAATAGTAGTAACTTAGGGAAATAAAGAGACATGATAATGAATTCCAACCCAGTATCTTAGATTGTTCCTTGGATGGAAAATAAATTAGCTATAAAGACTTTACTGGGATGAGTATTAGTTATCCATTGCAACATAACAACTCATATTTAGAAGCTGAAATGAGCAAACACTGATGATCACACATTTTCAGTGGGTCAGGTTTTGAAAACACTTTGGTTAGGTAGTTCTGGCTCAAGGTGTCATTGTTTTTAGGTCCTATAAGCAGACAGAGCTAGGCTATATATGCATGCATATGTTTCAGTCAACTCAGGCTTCATATGTTTCAGTCAACTCAGGCTTCTTTTTTTTTTTTTTTTTTACAGGCAGAGTGGACAGTGAGAGAGAGAGACAGACAGAAAGGTCTTCCTTTTGCCGTTGGTTCACCCTCCAATGGCCGCCGCGGCCGGCGCGCTGCGGCCGGCGCACCGCGCTCCTCCGATGGCAGGAGCCAGGAGCCAGGTGCTTTTCCTGGTCTCCCCATGGGGTGCAGGGCCCAAGCACCTGGGCCATCCTCCACTGCACTCCCGGGCCACAGCAGAGGGCTGGCCTGGAAGAGGGGCAACCGGGACAGAATCCGGTGCCCCGACCGGGACTAGAACCCGGTGTGCCGGTGCCGCAAGGCGGAGGATTAGCCTGTTGAGCTACGGCGCCGGCCAACTCAGGCTTCTAAAGAATTTTATGCATTATTTATTATCTTTTTTTAAATAGTAGTTAAGAATACAACAAGATTGTGTTATAAAGTTCAGAAACGTGTAGAATTTAAAGATTCATTATTTAAGGAATGAAGGAAAATAGACTAGAGGATATTTAAAAGAAGCCAGCAGTTGAAGCTGAATAATGTATTATGAAAATAATCTAAAAGCTGAATTAAAAGTAAAATTTTCCCTGACTATTATTTGGCTTCATGTTTAGGAAGAAAACAAAACTATTTTAAGCTGCCATGTCAGGAAAGTTTTGCTTTATCAAAATGGCTACTCTAAAAAGGATTCTGTAATCTAGGAAACACATAGATATCTACAAATATTGATGGAGAAGAAGGAAAAACCCTTCATGGAATTTATGGTGGGCAGTCAATTATAATAGCAAAGACAAATGTCTAGGAAGGCTCTGACACCCCTGTGAGTTACTTCATAAAATTCTTAGAAAGACGCATGGAAAAAGTTAATACAGGTACAACTATAAAGTTGTAATGGAGAGCAGCTAACAGAAGTAGTCTATTATATATCTGTTCAAGAGTTGCAACCTTGGGGCTGGTGCTGTGCTGTATAGAAGATTAAGCCTCCTCATGCAGACCCAGTATACCATACAGGCACTGGTCAAGTCCCAGCTGTTCTACTTCCAGCTCTGGAATATCAGCACCTGGGATAGCAGTGGAACATTGCCCAAGTACTTGAGCCTCTGCTCCTACATGGGAGACCCAGATGAAACTTCTGGCTCTTAGCTCCTGGCTCTGGCTTGGCCCAACCCTAGCCATTGTGGGCAATTTGGAGAGTGAACCAGCAGATGGAAGATCTCTCTCTCTCTCTCTCTCTCTCTCTCTCTCTCTATCCTTCTATCTCTCTGTAATTCTTTCAATTAAATAAAATAAATCTTAAAAAAAGCTGCAACTTACCAGCAATTTTCTGTCATTGTTTCTCATTTTCATGTGGTAGGGAAATAGTGAGAAAAGACAAATGATCCCCAGAACTCCTGAAAGAAATGTTTGATATTTTCACTGGGGAAAAAAATATGCAGGATGTGCTTGGAGCATTTTTTAGTGTTGGGAGACTAGTGTTAAAAAAAGAAGAAGAAGAAGAAAGAAAGATGGGCCGGCACTGTGGCATAGTGGGTAAAGCTACCACTTGCAGTGCAGGCATCCCATATGGGCACCAGTTCAAGTCCCATCTGCTCCTCTTCTAATCTAGCTCTCTGCTATAGCCTGGGAAAGCAGTAGAAGATGGCCCAAGTCTTTGGGCCCCTGCATCCGTGTGGGAGACCTGGAAAAAGTTTTTGGCTTCTGGTTCCAGACTGGTGCAGTTATGGCCATTGTGGCCAATTGGGGAGTGAACCAGTGAATGGAAAACCTGTCTCTCTCTACTTCTCTCGCTGTGTAACTCTTTCAAATTAATAAATAAATCTTAAAAACAAGAAAGAAGAAAAATGAAAACCCAATTACATTAACAAGACCATGTCTAAGGGACTCCAGTGTCAGTGAAAATATAGCTTAAATGCCAAAACTGGGAGAATTTCAGGGAAAAAATAAAATGAATATCTGCAAGTCCATAATGATGCAAATAAATTATTTAATAATAAATAAGAGAACAGACATATGTGTTGCATAGATTTCTAGCTAACTCGGGTAGATACTTCACCTTCAAGGAAATGGAGTAGAATTCTGTTCTCCTTAAATGTGGGGTGTGTATAGTACCCTCCTTTCAGAGAATACAGCAAAAGAGGACAAACTGAGTAACTGCACAGTGAAAAAAGCTTAAAAACCATGTCGCTGCCATGAGGTCAGGTTAATATCACCAGTGATGAGTCAAGTTGATAATATGTAATGTTGATCTGATGTGAAGAAAATACTTTAACTCCTCATTCTTCTTTCCCATAACTTCAGAGTAATTGTAAGAAAAAATTGAGTCAAACCCCAGTTAAAGGTCATTTTACAAAACATTCCTTAAAATGTAACCACATACAAAATAACATCAACAAACGAGTTTTGACTACTTACATGTAAATCTGGGGAGCTCATACTACAGAACTAGACTGCTGACCTCTTGCTTGCTCACAGCCTCAGGCATAAATTGCCTTGTTCCTTTTCTCAACCAAGCTCTTTTCCATTGCGAGAGATCCTGATCAGGCTAGGTCCAGTCTCTCCACGTGTGGACCACAAGGACCACCATGAGATATTGTCATCTATCAAGTGACAAGCTTTGGGACCTGACATCAGAGATCTCCAATGCTGTTGTGATTTCCTTAGATCAGAGCCCACTTCCCTGTATCCTGCTTATGAGTCCTGAAACACCCTGATCCTGCAGAGCAGTAGTCCTGGAGACTCAGAAGTCTGCTACCTTTTCAGCTGTTGACAGATTAAACGTCCTGTTTCCTTCACCCCGGAGCTTTGCCCTTGTTGTTTTGATTGTCACTGGGAATCAGGACTAAATTTTTGGTAACATAAATTGTTACAGTAAAAAAAAAAAAAAAGTTAAGGCCATCAACATCAAAGAAAGTTTTACACAACTGTCACAGTCAGAACCAGACTAAGGGGACATTCTGAATCAACGTAATGACCTGAAGATCTGAAAAAAAAATCAGGTAAAAAATAAAGAAATCAGAATAAAGCAAAAACTTGGTTAATAATAATGTGTCAATACTGGCTAATTATTTGTGATATACATATCGCACTAATATAGGATGCTAAAAGAGAAATCTGGTATGAAGTATATGAGAATCCTCATATTTTCTGCTCAATTTTTCTATAGATCTTAAATGGCTCTCAATAAAAAAAAAAAAATTAAAAGCAAATGTGGTAGAGGTGTTTGGTCCAGCAGTTAAGACACCAGTTAAGATATCCCTGTCCGGTATCACAGTGTCTGGGTTAGCTCTTGATTCTGAATTTTCACTAATGTAGACCCTTGGAGTCAAAAGTGATGACTCGGGTAATTGGATCCTTGCCACCTACTAGGAAGACATGAATGGAGTTCTGGGTAGCTGACATTACTGAAGTGTAGCTTCGGCCATTGCAGACATTTTGGAAGTGAACCATAGGATGGGATACCTCTCTGTCTACTATCTATTTATTTTAAGGTAACAGTTTTGTTGTATTTTCTCATTTTTTGCAAGATTATTTTAAAGTAATATTATACTGATTGTAATGTTCATTTTTCTATAATTAAGAGATAAATGATATGCATGACTTATAAAATGTCTTTTGACTTGATTTCCCCCAATGAGGAAGGAATTTAGTTTTCCCTATACCTTTTTATCTTTCTTCTCCCTCCCTGCCTCTCCCCAACTCCCCTGTGGATTTATTGCTTCCTGGGCTGCAACATGACTGTCATTCTGGGATTCATTTTCAGTATCATCCTTGATGTCTTTTTATTTCTGTCCTTTTTAGGATGTGTGTTTCCATACCTTATTTCATCTTCTCTAGTGGCTTTCTTTTTTCTTTTTTGTTTCTTTTTGTTTTTTTTTTTTTTTCTGTTTGTTTCTTTTTCCTAGGAAGAATGTGTCAATATAATTCTGTTAAAAGAAAACTTGGAAGGTAACTTTTTAGATACTGTGCCTTTGAACATGTTTTTGTGTTTCCTTCATACTTGTTTGAAAATTCAGTTGATTGCAGATTCAGATGTCACAACTAATTTTTTCTCAGACATTTTTATGATGACTAATTTTTATGCAGCTTCTAATATTGTTTTTATAAATTCTAGTACTATTTTTGTTTCTGGTTTCTTTGATTTACTCCTGAGACATCTTGGAGGGAAACTAAAATTTGAGGGATATTGAAAGATAAGGAGAAAATAGTATAATTTACTAAAGAGCTATAAGAAGAACTACTAGATTTCCCAAGTCTCTACCACCTTCTGATACAAATCAGCAATTATCTTTTTCTCACAGTATTAAGGGTAGTAGTTTATTCTTTGGGTAAATGAAGTCAAGAAGTGTTTAGATTTTTTTTTACATCAGATTTTTTTAAATGCAGAGGAAATAAGATAAATTCTTCATGCTCAAGAACGGAACATTTTGCATCTGTGCCCTATCTACACCTAGGAAGCCAGACAGGATTTCTCAAATGAGCTAGGTTTCTTTTTTATCTTCATCTACGTGAGCTTAGTCTTGCACTTCCCCTGAACAATGTGTCTTCTGTTGTGTTCTGCACCATGAGATTTGGGCAGGGGGGGATTTTGTTATTCTGTACAGGGAACTCAACAGTGCACATTTGTACCCAGCTTCATGGCAGGTTCTTTACCCTTGGCCTTTTCCAGCTTGGAAATGCAAGTTTCAGATATCATTAAAGAAAAATCTTTGAATTTTAACAAAATGTCAAGGGACACATATTCAAAAACTTAAACTTATTTTAAACACTGGTTTATTTTAAGTCAATAAAAGTAAATCACAATGGCTTTTTTACATCACAGATAAATTCAATGGAAATTGAAAACTGGAGGAATACAGTTTTATTTTTATTTATTAATTTTTAATTTATTTGAGAGGTAGATTTACAAATAGTGAAAGGGAGAGACAGAAAGATCTTCCTTCTCTGGTTTGCTCCCCAAAAGGCCAGAACTGGACTGTTCTGAAGCCAGGAGACAAGAGGTTTTTCTGTTTCCCACATGGGTGCAGGAGCCCAAGGACTTAGGTTGGTCATCTTTTACTGTGTCCCAGGTAATAGCAGAGAATTGTATTGGAAGAGGAGCAGCCAGGACTAGAATCAGTGCCCATATGGGATGCAGGTGCTGCAGGCAGAGGATTAACCTGCACCACAGCACCAGCCCCTGGGATAGAGTTTTAAATAAAATCAAAGGAATACACCTACAAGAACAAACAGACAGTCCTAAATCAAACATTGTGATCTTCCTGTCCTCATCCATTTTGGATTCTCATTATTAACAACTATATTCTGTTCCATTTTCTACTTTCTTTGATCGTTCTTCATCAAATAGTTCCTTAATTTTCAAAAGCGAGTTTCTGGAGCCAGGCAAGGATGTTCCAGGAGAGTGCAGAAACCCTTGTGTTGTTAGAAATATCTCGTATCTTTCAGGAGCACAGATTTTACTGTGATAGGATAGGAAAGGAATAGTACCATATTATAGTAGCAAAGGAAACATATTTTACAATAAATTAAAAAAAATTGTTTCTACTTCCTGATAAAACAGAGCCTGTCCCTTGATTATCTAAGGCCTATGCATTCAAACTCCTCTGCTCTCAGGTGCAGGGATTTTCAAAATCTCTGCGATAGGAACTAAAAGCTCAGTAAGAATCAGTTCTTCTCTGGAATCACAAAATATTTCATTGCACATAATAATCTCTATAGAAATTCACCTCTCAGGACATGTATTGCAAAGTTCTCTCTTTTTTTTTAATAAATTATTTATTTATTTATTTATTTGAAAGAGCCACACTGAGAGTGGGAGGGACAAAAAGAGAAAGGAGAGAGAGAGAAATCTTCCATTACTTGGTTCACTTAGCAAATGGATGCAATGACCAGCGCTGGGCCATGCTGAAGCAAGGAGCCAGGAGCTTCTTCCAGATCTCCCATGTGGGCAGTAGGGACCCGAGTATCTGGGTCATCTTCACTGATTTCCCAAATCTTTAGCAGGTAGTTGGATCAGAAATGGAGCAGCCAGGATGCAAACCAACACTTATATGGTGGCATTACCTGCTACACTACAACACCGGCCCTATCTATCTTCAAAGAAGGTCATGATCCTGGGTACCAGTGGTTAGGACTTCAACAGATATTTTTAGAAGACACAATTAGACCTGCAAACGGATGCATACATTTCATTTGGACATTTTATGATCAATTGATCGAAAGCCAATACCCACAGCTTACCAGGCATTATGCCAAATGCTTGTACACTATCGTAAACAATGCAATTGAAGTCTCTGATGTCCTGAAATTGAATGTATATGAGAATTTATAACACAAAATGAATAAATGATTCCAAGTATCTATTATATATGCATGAATAATTAAAGACAAGGTAATTTCTTTTCCATCTTGAAAGATTATTTAACAAAGCCAAACAGTCAATGAAAACATTGCTGCCGGCGCCTCGGCTCACTAGGCTAATCCTCTGCCTAGCGGCACCTGCACACCGGGTTCTAGTCCCGGTTGGGGCGCCGGATTCTGTCCCGGTTGCCCCTCTTCCAGGCCAGCTCTCTGCTGTGGCCTGGGAGTGCAGTGGAGGATGGCCCAAGTGCTTGGGCCCTGCACCCCATGGGAGACCAGGAGAGGCACCTGGTTCCTGGCTTCGGATCAGCATGGTGTGTTGGCCACAGCCTGCCGGCCGTGGCGGCCATTGGAGGGTGAACCAACGGCAAAGGAATACCTTTCTCTCTGTCTCTCTCTCTCACTGTCCACTCTGCCTGTTTAAAAAAAAACACACATTGCTTGCTGTTTAGAATGTTACTTTTTGAAATGTGGTGAAATTCTGGCTACAAAATATTGAGTGAGGGGCAATGCCATTTCCTGAGTTGGGGAACCATAGGGAGGAGGAAGGTTGAATCTAAAAGGTTATGAAACAGCTAAATGTAGGTAATAGATGCTTGGAATGAAGGACTATAGTAGAGATAAAAATGTGGAGTCACCAAAATACAGCTAATATTTAAGTGACTATAGACAAATAAGTTTGAAGGGAAAAAGACATAGCTCCAAAACCCTCTAATGCATAGTTTGGGGCTGATGGAATGTCGAAGGACTCCTCAAGAGCAGAGTCAAGTTTTGAACGCAGGCACTTCAATATGGGATGCAGGCATTCCAAATGATGGCTACTCTCTGAATTTTTAAAAATCTGAATGGCTATTGGAGATTTCTGAAGCCAGTGCTGTGGCTCAGCATCTTCTGCACTGCTGGCATCCCATATGTACACCCATTCAAGTCCCTGCTGCTCCTCTTCCAAACCAGCTCCTTGCTAATGTGCATGGGCCCCTGTGCCCATGTGGGAGACCTGGAAGAAGCTCCTGGCTCCAAGCTTGGATCTGGCCCATCCAGGACCACTGTGGCCATTTAGGGAGTGAACTAGCAGATGGAGATCTTTCTCTCTCTCTCCCTCTCCCCCCCTCCCTGTCTCTTCTCTCTCTCTCTCTGTGTAACTCTGACTTCCATGTGAATTAAAAAATATTAAAAGAAGATTTCCAATAACATTAAGTATATAGTAATACATACACTCTTGCTGAGGTATGGAGTTCATTTTGCCAAACATCTCTTTTGGAATTCATTGTAGGTAGCACATAATTAATAGTATCAGTCACATTGAACTAGAACATATTTTCCCTCAACATTTGTATGGATCCCATGCATAATAGTACAGCTATACTCCAATTAAGTTAGTAAAATATTCTTATTTGACTTGAAAATGTTACTTCTGCTTAAGTTTCTGAGATAGTGCATCAATATTAACATTGGAAAAATAAACCGTATTATATTACTAAGCTTTGTAAATTTTGTTGAGTACATGTAATTTTTAAGCACAAAGTCAAGAGTTAAGTAAGCACATTACAGATCAAGTACTTCTACCATTTTGCATTACAAAAATATATGATTAGCATCTAATGATGGTGATATATTTAAGTGCTTCTAGCTAAGGCTATAATAAGAAAAATGGCTTTATCTATCTAAATAATAAAATGGAATCATCTGATATGAAAAAATATTCTGCCTAATAATTATGGGATGGATTGTGTTTTTATATTCTAATGTTACAACCCTAACTCCCAGAATGTGACTACAATTTTATTTGGAGATAAGGGAAGCCTTCAAGGAAGCAAATGAATTAAAATGGGACCTTTAGGGTAGGCTCCAATCCAGTCTAACTGATGTCTTTACAAAAGGGGAGAGAGGAAGAGACAGCAGCAGTGGTGCTGACGGAGGGAAAACGTGATGAGATTTCAATTAGAAGGCTCGCTCGGCAAGCTAAAGATGGAAGTCGTCCAGCCGACACTTTCCTCTTAACATTTTCTCCTCTAGGACTCTAAGAAACATATTTCTGTTGTCTAAGTAACCCAGTTCCTGTTATTTTGATACAGCAGCTATAACAAACTAAAAGACTAACAATGATTTTTCCCATATATAACAGGCATTCACAAGCATTACAAGGCAGTAAAACATGCTTAACACTAAAACCATACCAAATATGGATCAATTTGTAATGATTGAGAGTAAGTTGTATATGCTGCAATAGCTCAAGTTATTATGATATGTTATTACTACTGTATTTGGGAAATACAAAAAATGCTATCCAAGGGCATTCCAGCTGACAGAATATAATATAAAACAGAGTTAGATTCTTCATTTTATTTTTAAAAATTGAGTTTGAAATACAATTAAAACCTTAACCTAGCCATGAACAATTTAGTAATAACCTAAAATGATAAATTTCATTTACTATCAGAAAAAATATAGTGCACATTGTTGAAGCATTTAACATTGATTATTTCTCCCCATCAACTATAATAAAGACAAAGAAATTTATATTTGATAACATTACATTAGTCATAATACATAAATTACTATTTTCCTTAATTTCATCTCTGGATAATAGCAGACTATAAATGAAAATGTTAATTTTATATCCTTAAGAACTTTTCATAAAACAATGTGCACAATCATTGTTAATTTTATATAATTAGTAAATTTGTATAAGACAATGTGCACAATCATTGGTATACTAGAAACTTAGGCCTTTCTCCATTCTCTCTCTCTTTTTTGCTTTACAATTTATTTATTTTTTGGGAGGCAGAGTTTCAGAGAGGGAGAGAGAAGAAGAAAGAGAGAGGGAGAGAGAAGGAGAAAGAGTGAGAAAGAGAGAAAGAGAAAGAGAGAGAGAGAGTCTTCCATCCACTGATTCACTCCCCAGATGGCCAAAATGGCTAGTGCTGAGCCAGGCTGAAGCCAGGAGCCAGAAGCTTCTTCCAGGTCTCCCACATGGGTACAGGGGCCATCCTCTGCTGCTTTCCCAGGTGCATTAGCAGGGAACTGGATTGGAAGTGGAGCTGCTGGGATTCCAACAGGTTCCCATAGGGGAAGCTGGTGTCACCGGTGGTAGCTTTACCTGCTATGCCACAACTTTGAACCCTCCATTCTTTTTTATTCCATCTCCTACTCATTCTGTCGATCACATGAGTGATACCTCAAGGAATTTATCATTTCTTTTTAGGAGACAGTTCAATAAATTATATTTTCTAAAAATATTTAAAGCAAAAAATTTTCATGGTTTTTTATTTGCCCAAGCAGAATTTGCCATTTTATCTTTGAAGTAATCACTCATATAAATTTTGTAGCATTTAATACAATAGATAATGACATCATTGACTTCATTGACTCCTTTTCAATGTCACTGTCTGTTGATGACTTTTCAGGGGTACTACTGGTGAGCATTTACTAAATTTAATGCTATGTTATGACAGAAGAAATAATGACTTTCAATAAATAAATATAGATGTTTATGAAATTGTGCCATGCTTTAAATTCCTTCTCCCGAATATTATATTTGTGAAATATATATGCAATATTGTACTTGCTACTGTTATATACAGAATAGACAAAATAGCGTGGAGTAGTTAAGAGCTCTGAAGAATGTCTTATGTTTTCAGACAATGAAAAAACATAAAAATCAAAATAACTCTTACAAGCTATCATTTACCATGTGTATATGGATATGTACATAAAATCTACATATATATATTTATATACCTATATATATTTATATACATAGGTGTGTGTGACATAATAGGACACCTAATTTGTGGGAAAAAAAATTACACACAAATTTATTTTGGTGAGAAATTTTTAAAATTTCTGTTTCATCCTTTAAAAAATTATTAGTAATTTTAATCACTTGATAGGTAGAGTGACTGAAAGAGGAAGAGAGAATTCCAGTTTCTAGTTTACTCCTCAAATGCATACAAAAGCCAGGACTGGATCAGGCCAAAGCAAGATCCAGGAATCTACCCAGGTCTTTCCGGCTGGTGGCAGGGCCCTCAGGATTGAAGCATTATGTACTGCCTCCCAGGATGCACTAGCAGGAAACTTGATCATAAGCAGAGCAGCAGAAACAGAAAGAACTCTCAGATATGGGATGTGAGTGTTGTAAGCAGTGTCTTAAACCTTTGTACTGTAATCCTCACCCCTTGCAAAAAATAATTTTAAATATATGCATTGTTTTTTCATAACACATTTTCCAACAATGTTTTGATTTAAAGCCATAAACATTAAACAAAAGTTTAAAGTAGAGAAGGATGGAAAATATGGCTGCTATTCAAAAAAAATTGAAAAGTCACAAAAGTTTCATGTAGGTCATACTATCACTGTTTCTTTTTTAGTTTCATAAAGTATATTAGAAAGAGATTTTGCAAAGCCTTAATTTTCAGTGATTATCAGAATCGCAGAGACAATGAATCAATAAACCTTCTTTAAAAAGTATTCTTGTGTGAATTTAAGAATGTAAAAGTTAATTTGCTGAAAGGATAATGTAATAGAGAAACAAAAGAAAGAATGTGTGAAATGAGTTGGTGTACAGTGAATCATAGATGAACATATTAAGATGTGAAAGAAAGGAGCCTTTCTTTCACATCTTAAAACAACCAGAGGATGAGTAGATCTGTCAAAAAATCAGTAAAGTGTGTTTTAGCTAAAACTGGAGATAAAATTGTCTGGTGGATTTCAACTCACTGGTATAAGGCTTGGGGCAGAATACTAAAAGCACATAATCATTACAGGTAAGGATAGAAAGGATTGGGCTAGAAATACAGAGACAATTCATGCCTCTTTTTCTATTTATTCATCTCGATTTTCGCACTTGATAATATCTTGTCTGTTCATATATGAGTGTCTATGTAAGTTGCAAATGAATTGAGAAGGATGGTCTTTCTGTTTTAGTGCTACGATTTATTCTCTTTGGAATATATCCCTTCACTATTTTGATTTAAACAATTCCAACCAACTATTTAGACACAACATACTAGTACATATCTGAAAGTCTGCTAAAATTAATTCAAGTCCAAACCCATCATTATTCACCAGCAGAGCCAGAAATAGTAAATGTTAGGCTTGCTAGAGTCATTCAGAAAGTACACACTGT
Organism: Sylvilagus floridanus; assembly: GCA_949820135.1. NCBI lineage: Eukaryota > Metazoa > Chordata > Mammalia > Lagomorpha > Leporidae > Sylvilagus > Sylvilagus floridanus. Next base: position 93,678,591 of record OX463225.1, on the reverse strand, counting down.
CTTCTAGTGCAATACAATTCCATCACATCATGTTATTTTGACAAGATACTATATTCTTTATTATACCAATAAATAAAATATTTGGATGAAACTATTGCTGAAATATCACTAAAACAAAAAATAAAAAGTAGGTCTCAAACCTGTTAACAATATTTTAAAAAGACATAGAAGAATCCTTTCTCCCAACTTCAAAATGTTTGTGATAAATTACACACAACATTAAAAAACAATATTTTAACTATTTTAGGGATATAAAATGGCATATATAACCTTCAACACTATTTTTCTCCAGGTTTCTTTCATCTTGCAAAATTGAAACTCCTCATTTCCACTATTATATTTCTGTCTATGAATCTGATAATTCTAAGTGTCAAATACAAGTAGATTCATAAGGATTTGTCATTTTGTAATGACATTATACTTTATCTTCAGGGTTAATCCATGTTCTAGATATCATATTTTGGACTTTTCTGGTTTAAGGCTGAATAGTATTTTATTATATGTGTATGTGGGTACCAAATTTTACTTAGCTGTTCACCCATCAATGGACACTTGGTTTTCATCTGGCTTTTGGCTATTATGAATAATGCTTCACTAAACATGACTGTTCAAATATCTCTTTGAGATTCAACTTTCAATTCTTCTCATACTCATATTTGAGACATGAAATTGCTGGATGCTACAATTACTCTATTATTTTGAGGACCCATTATACTGTTTCTAGGAGTGATTACACTATTTTACATTCAACTAACAGTGTGCAAGGGTTACAGTTTCTCTAAATCTTTAATACCACTTGTAATATTCAAACATTTAATAGTAGTCATGTTAATTAATATAAAATGGCATCACATTGTGGGCTCTTTGTGGTATTTTCATAGTGATGATGTTGAAGATTTTATTCAGAGCAATTTTATATATGGGGGAATATAGTGTGATACTTCAGCATATGAAACCTTGTGTATTGATTAAATAAGATTAATGCACAATTTCCCTTCTTTGACATTATTTTATTATTGGAGGCTTAGGTATGTGTGTTTCTATTTTTTCCTAATATATATAATATAATATATATATAATATATATAATATAATAATATAATATATAATATAATATAATAATATATAATATAATAATATATATAAATAATATATAATATAATATAGTAATATAATAATAATATATGTATATTATATATATATATATATATATATATATATATATATATACTAGTCTACTCTGAACTATAGTCACTCCAAAATGCCCTGTAATACTAGGAACTTACTCTTCAGCTAAGTGTCAGTTAAACCCATTATCCAAACTCCTTCTACACTTTTCCCCTCCCAGCTCTAATAATCACTATTCTGTGTTCAGACTAAAGATTGTTTTAAACTTCCTCATAGGAGGAACAGTATGTTATTTTGTTTTGTTTTGTTTTTAATAAAGATTTATTTATTTGTTTGAAAGTCGGAGTTACACAGAGACAAGAAGCAGGGAGAGAGAGAGAGAGAGAGAGAGCTAAAGAGAGAGGTCTTCCATCCACTGGTTTACTCCCCAATTGGCTGCAATGGAGCTGTGCTGATCCGAAGCCAGGATCCAGAAACCCTTCCAGGTCTCCCATGTGGGTACAAGGGCCCAAGGACTTGGGCCGTCTTCTACTGCTTTCCCAGGCTACAGTAGAGAGCTGAATTGGAAATGGAGCTGCCGAGACTTGAACCGGCACCCATATGGAATGCTGGCACTGCAGGAAGCAGCTGCACCCACTACGCCATAGTGCTGGCACCAGCATGCTGGTTTTGGCCTTTTATTTTCTGGCTAATTTCACTTAAAATCTTATCTTCTAGCTTCATTCATTTGCTGCAAGTAACAGGATCTTATTTCTTTTTATGGCTGAATAATATTTCATTGTATACACATGAATCATATTTTTCTCATTCATCTGATGATGCACATCTTGGTTGATTCCATATCTTGGCTATTATGAGTAGTGATATAATAAACATTGTGGGGGCCAGCACTGTAGCATAGTGGGTAAATCTGCCGCCTGCAGTGCTGGCATCCCATATGGTTGCCAGTGGAAGTCCCAGCTGCTCCAGTTACAATCCAGCTCTCTGCTATGGCCTGAGAAAACAGTAGTAGATGGCACAAATCCTTGAGCCCTTGCATCCATGTGGGAGACCTGGGAGAAGCTCCTGGCTCCTGGCTTCCGATTGGCTCAGATCTAGCCATTGGGGCCGGTTGGATTGGGGAGTGAACCAGTGGATGGAAAACCTCTTTCTCTCTCTCTCTCTCTCTCTGTCTCTCTCTCTCTGTCTCTCTCTCTTTCTCCTCTCTGTGTGTAACTCTCACTTTCAAATAAATAAATCTTTTAAAACATTAAAAAATTAACCATTGTGGAGCAGGTATCTCTTTGATGTAATGATTTTATGCATTTTGGTTATGTGTTCAGTATTGAGACTGCTGTGTCATATGGCAGTTCTATCTAGTTGTTTTTAGGAATATCCATATTGGCTCCATAGCAGCTGAACTAACTTAATTCCCACCAACAGTATACATCCTTTCTCTACATTCTTGGAAGCTTTCATCACTTTTTATGTTTTTGATCACAACCATCCTAGTAGACATGAGGTGATGTATCTCACAGTGGTTTTTGAGTTGCATTTCCCTGATAGCTAATGATGTTGGGGATTTTTTTCATATATTTGTTCATCATTTATATTTCTAATTTTGAGAACTTTTTGTGTCCTTTGCCCATTCTCAACTGGATTGGTTGTTTTTTGGTTCTTGAGATTTTTGAGTTGCTGATATATTCTGGATATTAATAATATATTGAATAAATAGCATGCAAATATTTTCCCATTCAGTTAGAGATCTCTGCCCTCTATTGATTATTTCTTTGCTGTACAGAAGCTTCTTAATTTTAAATCATTTGTTATATTTTACAAATACTCTCACTCATTTTCTTGGTTTTCTTTACTTTGTTGAGATTATCTTCTGATGAACAAACTTTTCAAATTTTCTTTAAGTCCAGGTGTTCTATTTTTCCTTTGTTGAAAATGCACTTGTTATATCCAAGAAATCATTGCCCTATACAAGCTTGTGAAGGTTTTGTTCTGCATTTTATTTCACAATTTCAATTTTTTCAATGTAATGTTTAGTCCTTTGATCCATTTTGATTCAATTTTTTTAAAAAACAGGATTTGCTTATATGTTTGAAAGGCAGAGTAATAGACAAAGAGGGAAAGAGAAGGAGAGGGAGAAGCAGAGGAAGGGGAGAGAGAGAGAAAGAGAGAGAGGAGAGAGAGAGGGGAGAGAGAGAAAGAGAGAGAGAGAGAGAGAGAGAGAGAGAGAGAGAGAGAGAGAGAGAGATGAGAATCTTCTATTTGCTGGTTCAGAAGCAGAATAGCTGGAACTCAAATCAGCATCCTGAAGTGGGATGCTGGCATCAGAGTTGGCAGCCAATCCTGCTGCACCACAATCTGACCCTAGGACAGACTTTTATTTTTTATTTTGGTTTTTTAAGGGTTTATTTATTTATTTGAAAGGCAGAGTCACAGAGACAGATCTTCCATGCATTATTTCACTCGCCAAATGGCTGCAAACTGGGTAAGGCAGAATCCAGGATCCAGAGGTTGCATCCGGGTCTCCTGCATTTGTTCTGGAGCACATGTACTTGGGACATTTTTCACTTCTTACTCACACACATTAGCAGGGAGCTGGATCAGAAGTGAAGCAACAAGGACTTGGATAGGTGTCCATATGGAATGCTGGTGTCCCAGGAGGTTGGGAGCAGAGGGGAAGGAAGGATGATAGGGAGTGAATATTCTTAAAACTGTATGGATAAGATACATGAAATTAGTTCCATTTATATAAATTTTGAAAATTAGATGTCTGAAAAAAACTAAAAATGAAAATTTGCTATGTTTTACTGTTTAAAATATATATATTATATATGGTCTTATATGCCTAGAAATATTGGATATAAATAATAAAATTTTTATCTTGGAAACATTGCTATTATTTATATGAGAATATGCAAGATACATACAAACCATCCCATCATAAAAAATTGGCTAAGCTATGAAAACTAGTTCATGAAATTAATTTTAAAAACTTAAAAATTTCTTAGCTGAAACTCAGTCTCCTCTCAATAGATTAGTAACTTTTAAATTTTAATACTTTATAATACAGATTCTAACTCTCAAAAGAGAGAAAAACTGCTGCTTTGAATGCTAGATCTAGCATTCCAATTAAAGGTGTATATTAAAGGTGTATATTTAGAATTATATCAGGAGGAAATTGATTCCAAATAAGACAATCTATGAGTGTCAAAGCACTTACCTACATTATGCCCTTAACAGTCTTTTGTTAAAGCTATTACCTCATAAAACTTTAAAAACAGTGGCAAAAACAAAACTTTGCTTTGTAAGCTATAATACATATGATGAATAGCAGAAACAAGAAATTTAGTTTTTCAGGGTTTGATGTCCACTCAGAATATAGGTGTTGGTCTCTTCTGTCAAACTAAAATTTCTTTTTTTTTTCTCAACCATGCAGATAAATCCATTTTCAGACTTCTGAGGTGTCAAAGCGGAAAACTCATGTTGTGATCACACTCTTTCCTTCTAATGCTCTTCAATCACAAACTGCTATTCTATTTGGATGCCCTTCTTAAGACAGAACTAATTGAATTTTGTCAGTATAGAATGATGTGAACAAAGATGGCTACAATAACTTCAGTGAGTTCATTCTGGAGATCTCATTCTGATGCTCAGTGTAGATATCCTGACTCACTCTGCATATTGCTTTTTAGGAGCTTTTAATTTTAGTACTGGAAAAAATCAGTCAGAATTTCCTTCCTGAAGTCAATGAAACAAGCTCATTTTGTTAATGATGAGAACTATGCAGAATGGAGAGATCATGATGACACTATCTATTTAACTTTGTTTCAATTCAGTTTAACCAACTCCCAAAAGAAAATTTGCTGTATTTCAATATTTAACAAAATATCCCAGGGAAATAATTGAAATAGATCATTACCCTTTGCATTTCTTTCTATAAAAGGATTTAAATTTGAAATTAAACAGTGTAGCAAAACCCTGCAATAAGATTTGCAGACATTAATAAGTGATGCTTTCAAAATCTGTTGAATTAAGCTTAGACTTCAGAAATTACCCGAAGTGGATTCTCAAATGGTGCCAGATACAGATATGTAGTTTATCATGCTGTATGAGAAAATCAAGTAAAGAGAAAGCTGTCTGTTTAACAATTACTTTTTATTACTGTTGGCGACCATCTCCCATTTACTACTTCCAGCTCTACCCAACACCACAATTAGCCATCTCTTTTTTTCCCCCCGCCTTCCGTCATTCTTCGCCTTTCCAATGTTATCCTTCGTTCCTCTTCACATTTCTTTTGGTAACATTATTGAAATTCTTTGATTGCCTGCCAGAGCACTTAGCTAGAAAATATAAATAAACATTTTTCCTATCCAAGAGATTTAGAGCTTCCTTTAGTGTACTGTGATACTCAAAGCACATCCAGCTATTCTTAAAAATCAAAGAAAACTCTCTTCCTGAAAGATAATAATGCCATTACTTACTGTCAAATAACGTCTATAACATTTAACAAATACTTCCTTTATAACTCCAACTCTGGATCCTTAAGAATAAAGATCTTAATTCTTAACTCATCTACACCTGTCACACTAATGCATGGAAACCTATTTATTCTTTCCTTACCACTGTATGATGATGGCACACTGGGATTATTTTGATATGCAGATTATAGACATCAAAAATATAAAAATCTGATGATAGATTATATTGGAGAACAGGGAGAAATATATATATATGAATTAAAGCTGGAACTATATTTAATTATTAAGATAGATATATTTGTACCTTAAAATTCATTTGAGTTATGACTATATCAAAAAACATTAAGAATTTTGACATCCCCCTTCTTTCTTCCTTTTTTTTTTTGACCCTAGCTCAAACAACACCATTTATCATATAACAAATAATAAAATTTTAGATAATACTAAATTATAAAAACCCACCATTTTCCAACACAGAATTGAATTAGAATCTGGATTCCAGTTGGTAAAATGTTTCTGTAATTCTTTTCTCAAGAGACTACCACCATCTATCACCATGGATCTGCCGAATTCTAATCATCCAGAGTCTTCTCCTCTCTTCTTTATTCTATATGCCATTCCAAAGACTGGATTACATAGTAATCGCTGAATAACATCCAAAAAGATTTCAGATATCTAGATTGAGCAGATATCTTAGAGTATTAGTTTAGGGCTTTCATGTTCTCATCCCACTGCATTTACCATTTTGTTATCTAAATTCATTTTTTAAATCATAGCCAAAGCAAAGTATCAAAACATATCATGCTCTTGATGCCATTATGCTTTCGGGCATATCTATTTCCTTCTTGTAAAATGCCCTTCTTCTACACTTTCTCTCTCGGTGTCTCTTTAGAATATGTATTGATTGATTTGAAAGTCAGAGTGAACACAGAGAACGAGATAGAGATGATAGAAGTAGAGACAGTGAAGATAGATGATAAGAACTAGAGGTAGAGAGAGATAGAGAAAAACACAGAAATTAATAGAGAGATCCTCTAACTGCTGGTTCACTCACCAGATGGCCAGAATGGTGCTGCTGGGAGAGGTCAAAGCCAGGAACCAGGAGCTTCATTTGGGTCTTCCACATGGATGGTAGGGGCCCAAGCACTTGGGATATTTTCAGCTGCTTTTACAGGCCATTAGCAGGGATCTGGATGGGAAGTGAAGCAGTTGCCAACCATGTAGGATGCTAGCATTGCAGGCACTGGTTTTATCTCCTAAGCCACAATGTTGGTCCCTACACTTTCTCGTAAAACACTTGATAATGTCATGATTTGAGCATTAGTCCAAATATCTACCTTGTTGTGAGGGCTCCCTCACTCCAATCCTCTTCTTTTCACTCTTTCTCTTGTAAGCAATTGTGACTTTATTATACTGTCTTGTTTCCATGAATCTTTTCCAAAAGAGTATCAGCTTGGCAAACTCATTACTCTCAAAGGCATAGGGTATGGATGGTTCCTTCTGAATACTAGTAATGTGGCACAAGCTTGTTCAACACCCCATAAAAACCATATATTTGGAGAGAATTAATGAGAATGCATGCCATAATATTGTTTGAGAACACAGAGGAGTGGGATCTTGATGAGAGTATCTGTAATTAGAATGCACATCTCTAAGCAAATGCAGTTTATAATCTGATATTTCTGTTGTTCTCTCCTTTGTTGCTCCTTTTTTTTTTTTTTTTTTTTGGTAGTAGAGTCTTTGACTTTGTCACATGCTTGCCTGCCTAGGAGCTATCTACCCATCTGTGACTTTGCTACATGGTTTGGGGCCTAGAAGCTTCTTACCAAACTTCCTTTATACCTATATAGAACTTGATTGTGCCCCAGCAATAGGGATGCAAATAAAATAATACCTCCAGCTTCTAGATCAAAACTATTTTTAAGAAAAAGATTGCAGAAAGAATGCAGATATGAGTCTTGGTGTCATTTTCTACCATGTGGCAGAAGATAACCACTTAGGGATGAGAAATATCAATGGAGAAGTCATTGTGCCTTGAATGTACTTATGTGATGTCCACTAAGCATAGATCACTCACCAATGGAATGTGGTGTTTAAAAACAATAAACTTCTCTTTTTTTGAATCACTATTGTTTCGGGGTTCTTAGTCATAACATGTTAGTCTGTACTCTATCAAATATAAAAATAAATTTGCTGGAGTTACTTGAGTTTAACTTTTGGCTATTTCCCTACTGTTCAACCAGAATGATAATATCATAGAGTTTAGTTCTATAAATTAGTTCTGCAGTCAAGATTGATCTATGTTTTATAAAGGTGATTTAAGTAATTTACTGTTTTCTTCCCCAGAAGTTGTATGTGAGAACTTTATAAACACGACTGGAACTCTGTAGCAAACATAACAAATTCGCAAGGTAGGTCTTATTATTCTTGCTGTTTTTCATATTAAGATAGAGCAAACAAAACTGACAGAATAAAACAAGGCAATCATGTGTTGGTTTTGAAATCTGTGCTCAGTCAACTACACTACAGTTTTTATGAGGTTACCTCATTTTTGAAAATGTTGAAACTGAAAGTTTTTTTAAATAAAATCACTATAATTTTATTTAAAATTACCATATAAAACTGAACTTTAGAAGAAAATCTAACTTATGATATTATTATTGCTTTTTGAATTAAGTGTATGACAATTAGTGCTGCCAATATGAAAGTATCTTATTGACAGTCTATCAATCATTTTGCAGAATCATTTCATAAAATCAAAGTATGAGATGATTTTAAATGTGAGATACAACTATTTTGCTTCAACACTTTAAACAAATTATAAGAAATACTTCTTTTTTTAATATCTCAGCAACAATTTCTGATCCCTGAAACCTGAGGATGAAATCTGAAGAAAACTAAGATTGTTTAGCAGAACTTATTTTTAGTCAACTTTCTTTTTTAGTAGCATGCCCACATGACTACAGATATGCATTTAATAAACATGAGGAAAACACAAATACACCTTCGAACAGATATACACACCTCATTCTTTTATCTATTGTGCTCTCCTGATTGATACAAAATCAATAAATATGAGTGAAAGAAAATGACTTTACTAATTCCAAGTTGTAACTTTTCAAACAAAACCTAAATGTCTCCAAGTAACTATCTCCAATTAAAAATATTTAAAGTTTAGAAGATTTAATAGTATACAGTATTCTTTAATTTACAAAACCAACACAAAACTTCAACGCAAAAATACTCCAGAATCTTTTTTTTTTACGTTTGCACAGGGAATCTAATTACTATAAAAATTGAGAACAGAAGTTTAGCCTATTGGATAAGATGTTAGAGTCCCACACTGATGTACCTGTGTTCAATACTTCCTTCTGGCTTCTGATTCTAGCTTTCTGTTTATGTAAACCCTAGGAAGTAGTAGAGATGAATCAAGTAACTCAATTCTTTCCACCCACATAAGAGACCTGGCTTGCTTTGCTGTGCCTAGCTTCAGCTCCAGTACAGGTCTAGCTGTTGGGAAGTGAATCAGTAGATGAGAATGTTCTCTCTGTATCTTTTTTCTCTCTGATCTCTCTCTCTCTTTCAGTTGTAGAGGGATTTTGAGGAGTAAATCATTGATTTGGTGTTTTCTCCGCCTCTTAGATAAATAAAAATAATGATACACTATTTATAAGAGAATGAAGTATTCAAGATACTTTGCATATTGTTAATGAAAACAAATCTCAACTATCATTCTCTGTGGGACATTTGTATATATGAAAAAAGACATGTTTGTGTCATCCATGCAGCATGAGGACGATTCTTTTCAACACATTTATAATTATATATGTTTCTTCCTCAGGAGGAAAATCCAATTAATAATAGAGGCAAAGTACATACTTCTAATTTAGACAGTGTGTGAAGATACATAGAAATCCAAAATACATATCATGAATCTGCACTAGGCAATTTTGTTTAGACTTCTTGAAGATCTGCTTGCAATAAACCTTTTGAGTAAACCACAATGAAATAAATAAAAAGTGACCATGAGTCGTATTTCATCCCCCTCTCATACTATATACCTTATTTTCATTCCTACTTTTCACAAGTTTTTTCAGTGTTTTGCATTCCTCACTCAGAATCTATCAAGTAGAGCAGGCATTTGATCTTTCAGTTAAACTGCCTGTTAGAAAGCCTGCTTCTCATAGTTGAGTTTCTGATCATGATACCTACCTCTAGCTTCTAACTCCAGCTTCTGTTTTAATGCATATCCCGGGAGCGGTGGCTCAAGGTATTGTGTTCCTGCCATCTAAGTGGGAGACCTGGACTTTTCTCCTTGCTCCTGAATTCTCTGTTCCACCCCAATCCTGGCTGTGGCAGTAATTTAGGAGTCTATGTTTCTCCCTCCCAATATGCCTCTCAAATGAATAAAAATTCTAAAAAGAAGAAGAATCCATCAATTATAAAAAAGCCTGATTACAAGTTGGATTACTTTATCCTTAATAAACAATTCATTAAGTAAATAACTAATATTTACTATTGGATCCAGTCTCAAATGATTTTGACTACTTAGATAATAAGTAGAAGCATCAAGTAATAATAAACAAGAATAATAGCTTTAAAATCAATCATATTAATAGAGAAATCCTTAACAAAATGAAATGTGTATAGTATTTTAAAAAGTACACCACCATGTACTTCAAGGATTAAAATTTTCTGTCTTATCTCAGTGCTTTAGATATTCCAGCAATATTGTCTCTGGTTTGTTTCCCTCTGAGTCCAGTCAAGAAATGAATTATCACAGATCAGAGAAGCTTGTGTGGAGTCAGAGAGGAAGGTTGGTGAGGAGCAAGTAGAAGCAGATGCGAAGGATTTGAAGGATGTCATGATTTGGTCTAAGTGGTGATGATGGCTCTCACATTAGTCTTTTCTTTACTAATCCCGAGACAAGCAGTCCGGGGTCCAGATACTACAGAGATGGCCACATTAGAGAACATGACACATGAGCAAGTTTTGCATACAGACATCCATGATGTTTTTGTTGATCTATTTTGTTTATTTATTTTGTTCATTTGAAAGGCAGAACAGAGTGACAACAGAGACAGGAGAAAGAGATAGTAAGATGCCCTATCTGCTGGTTCTCTTCCTTAATAACCACCACTACTGGGGCTGTAACTGGGTAAAGCCTGGAATTTAATCCAGGTCTCTCACCTGAGTGGTAGAAACCCAAGTGATCCATCATCTGCTGAGTCTCAAAGGGCACATTATCAGCGAATTGCAATTTGAGAGGAGCCAGGAATTTAGGCACTCCAATAGGAGATGTGGGTGTCTCCTGTGGGGATGTCTTAACCCCTGCAGCACAATGGCTGTCCTCAGTTCAGAAAAGCCTTCATGGTATACAAAGTTGATGGTATTTTTCCTTTTTATAAAACAGGAGGAGAAAGATTTTTCTCACCGTGCTTGATTGGAATGTGTTATATCTCATCTAAATGTTAGATATTTGCTGTCATGAATTTGTTCAGATAAGTTGACAAAAAGTACAGTCAAAACATCTGAACTTAAAATGTAGACAATGTCGCCAGCGCCGTGGCTCAACAGGGTAATCCTCCGCCTTGCAGCACCGGCACACAGGGTTCTAGTCCCGGTTGGGGCACCGGATTCTGTCCCGGTTGCCCCTCTTCCAGGCCAGCTCTCTGCTGTGGCCTGGGAGTGCAGTGGAGGATGGCCCAAGTGCTTGGGCCTTGCACCCCATGGGAGACCAGGAAAAGCACCTGGCACCTGGCTCCTACCATCGGATGAGCGTGGTGCACCGGCCGCAGCGCGCCGACCGCGGCGGCCATTGGAGGGTGAACCAATGGCAAAGGAAGACCTTTCTCTCTGTCTCTCTCTCTCACTGTCCACTCTGCCTGTCAAAAAAAAAAAAAAAATTAAAAAAAAATGTAGACAATGTCAAACATGTTGCATTAAGAACTTAAGTTTGCTTGACAGAATCTGAAAATACTGTAGAAGGGAGTTTAGTTCTACATTTCATTCGACACAGATAACACTAGGAAACTGAGTTCTGGGTCAGAAATAGAGACAGGTTTTGATCTCATTTATTTGCTTGTGTTTTCCTTCATTTGCTTCCTTTAATTAGGAAGGGAATTAATTCACTATTGTTCCTTATCCTTTTGCTAAATATACTTTCCAAACCCTTCTACATTTGCTTCCAGGTTTGTCTAGAATTTAATTCCCTGACCCAAAACTTTCTCTCCAGTTCTTGGAGTTTGGATAGACTTTGGTAAGATTCTCAGTTAGCTTTATAAATAGATGCTACAGACCATGAGATCAGATGGCTTAAATGTATATGCAGACTTAAAATCTATTTAAGTAGAAGTAATATTTTCACAAATGTGGTTAATATTTTCTTTTAAGAAGAAATTCAAGAGTGCTCTAAAAATTGTGGGAAATGGAGTGAAAAAAAGTGTATTTTCAATGAATCTTTTGAAGTTTCCTTATAGATATATCATCTAAAATTTAGTGATTTTAGTTATTTTTATCATTATTGCTTTTCAGTTCAAAAGCATGATCTATGATATCTTGTATACATGTAATCGTGTGCACTAAGCAAGGAAGAGATATAAGGATGTTGATTGATGAAGATTGGTCACACATCCTCTGGTCAATTCTCATCAGTGGAAGGGTGTGTGCTTATTTTAGCTTTTATTTGTAACAAAAATAATGAAAACATTTATGTTTCAAAATATGTTGTCTTTATTTCAAGCAGCTCAATATACTAGTGATCCTATTACACCTCACATACTTGGAATTCTCCCATAATAATTACAATAAATAATTAGTCCTAAAACAAATTTAAACTTATTGTGGGTGATATTTCATTTCAAAAGATAAGATATACATACCTTATTTTAAATATTAATTGATATATGATATATAACAGACTATTTTTCAGTTATAATTTGGCTACTAAATAAATTTTGATTGCCATTAAATGTGAACTTCAAGTACTAAATTACAGGAATAATTTGTCTACATTAGAATAGGAGCAAAAATTACTCCCATTCATTATTGCTTTAATTTCAAAGAGAAAAATCAAGATTCTGTGATACATTGTAGTATAACCATTTACTGACCAGAAACAAAAAATGATACCCATTTGAAGTTACTGCTTACGGAGATGACCGACTTACATAAAATAACAAGAGAATTGAGATATAAAGTCTTCAATAATAATATTTATTTCTTAATTGGAGATTGTAGTATCTTCAAGATTAAAAACAAAATAACCATTCAGAAAACATATTATTTAAAGGGAAAATTATCATTCTATTTCCTAGAAAAATAATTTTCAATGTTTTCACTTTTTGAATAGCATAAGATACTCATTTAGTAGCTAAATAAAATATAATAAATAGGAGCACACATTTGGGTTAGAGATGAAGCGACCTGTTAAGACATTTGTGTCTAATGTTGAATACTTGGGTTTGATGCCTGACTTTGGGTCCTGACTCTAGCTTCATGCTAATGTGACTCTGGGAGGCAGGGGTTAAGGCTCAAGAAATTGAGGTGTTGTCACCCCTGTGGAAGCCCTGGATTGAGTTCCTGACCCTTACTTCAGCCTGGTCTTTGCAGGCATTTGGAAAGTGAACCAGAAGCTAGAAGCCTGCTCTTTGTCTCTCTATGACTCAAATAAAAATAAATGAGTATAAATAATAATATGTGAATTATGGAAAAATATGATTTAACCTGATAATTTATTACATTTCACAGAATTACAATGATTATTACCAGATATTTATGAGTTTAGTATTCATATTAGTTCTTCATTTTGATGTCTTGTTTACATGTCAGCATATGTATGGATATTTATTCCTAAAGTGATTTAGTGACAATATGTTTACTTGAACTTCATCTTCTGAGGAATTTTGTATTACAGAATTTATGATCAACCATTTAAGAAAGAGACTTTGTGACTGGAGCTGTGCCCTTGCTGGTAAAGTGGCTGCCTGTGATGGCAGCACTCCCTATCCATGCTGGTTCATGCCCCGCTGGCTCCACTTCTGATCCAGCTCCCTGCCAATGGCCTGGGAAAAGTAGCAGAAGATTGCCCAAGTAGTTGGGCAACTGCCACCAACACGAGAGATCTGGATAAAGCTCCTGGCCCCTGGCTTTAGCCTGGCCCTAGGATAGATCTCTTGTACAAACTTGTCATTGAATTTAGCTTTTATTCCAGTACTATCATTTAATAGTGGTAATAGTAGCTGCAGTAAAAAAAAATTAGTAAACTTCTGATTGGTGCTTTCAGTTTTGGCCATGGTTTCATCCATCTCTGTGTGTGATATATACACGTAAATTCAACTCTCTCTTTTCTTTAACATGAGCCTGAACTATAACCAACAAGAAATCATTTGTCTTTTTTCATCCTTTTCTGATTTCAGCTGATTTATATTACCCTTCAAGGACAAGCAAGTAGGATGTTGATGAAGTTCCCAGGACCCAAGCAATTGGGGAGAGGACAGGGCTCTCAGGCTTCTGACGTGGTGGAGTAGGATTCAGTGCTGCTGCTCCAGCCATCCTCTTGGTGTAGTAATACTGTGCCAACCCTTTACCTCAGGGATGCACTAAGCTGCTAGGCTCCCCGGAGGCAGAGCTGCCGAGATGAGTGCATGTGTGTCAGACAGGCCAGGTAAAGGCAAGCTAAGCAATCCTGCCATAGAGAGATGTGCCAGGAAACTCATATGACACAGAGTTATGCTACTTGATGTATAGAGTAAATGTATAACTATTTAAATTTTATCTTATGTCACTAGGTTTTCAATAAACCCTTTTCCAACAAACCTTTTTTCAATAAATCTTTCAACGGGGGCCAGTGTTGTGGCATATTAAGCTGCTGCCTGCAACACTGGCATCTCATAAGAGCGCTGGTTCATGTACTGGCTGCTCCACTTCCAATTGTTACCTGTTAATACTCCTGGGTAAGCAGCAGAATATGGCCCAAATACTCAGTCCTCGGCACCCATGTAGGAGAGCCAGATGAAGCTTCTGTCTCCTGGTCCTTGGTGGCTGTTTGTGGAGTGAATGGACAGATGTAAGATAAAAATCTATCTGTTCCTCCCTCTCTCTCTGTAACTCTGCCTTTCAAATGAAGTAAAACAATACATAATAAAATAAAATGACTTTTCAACAATGAGCTGAAAATACGAGGTGATAAAATTAAATTTTAGATTATGAGTGTAGGCATTGTGTTGCAGCTGATTAAGTCCCCACTGGTGATGCTGAGATCCCGTATGGTCACCCATTTGTGTCCCATCAGCTGGACTTCTGATTCACTTCCCTGCTAGTGTGCCTGAGATAGCAATGGAGGATGGCCCAGGAGCTTGGGCCCCTTCTATCCATAATTGAGACCTGGATGAGGATCTTGGATCCTGACTTTGGCCTGGTCCTTCCTGGCAGTTATGACCATTTGAAGAGTGAACCAGCAGATGGAAGATTTCTCTTCCACTTTTTCTCCCTTTCTCTTTCTCTCTGAATCTCTGCCTTTCAAATAATTAAAATAAACCTTGAAAACAGTTTTAGGTTATGATAAATCTGTACCTTATATAAATATTAATGATATTTATTGTCAGAGATACAGTTTTATCGCTGACGGTGTGATGAATGATAGACACAAAACTACCAAGGATGTAATCATATCTGCTTCAAAGGTTGGCACTTTTAAAAAACCTATGCCTAAATATGCTGATAGGGCAGCAAAAGGTAAATTTACATACCACTGTGTGAAATATAATTATTCATTTGTATCGAAGCTCTCTTCTACATTATTACACTGACTTTTCTTGGACATGTATAGAAGGTGAAGTATTAGTGTTAAAATATTGGTCTTGTTAATAGTTGAAGAATTTCATAAGCAGTGAAACTATTTGAGTTTTACATCAGTGTTACAAAATGATTGGCCGGCGCTGTGGCTCAACAGGCTAATCCTCTGCCTTGCGGCGCCGGCACACCGGGTTCTAGTCCCGGTTGGGGCGCCGGATTCTGTCCCGGTTGCCCCTCTTCCAGGTCAGCTTTCTGCTGTGGCCCGGGAGTGCAGTGGAGGATGGCACAAGTGCTTGGGTCCTGCACCCCATGGGAGACCAGGAAAAGCACCTGGCACCTGGCTCCTGCCATCGGACGAGCGCGGGCGGCCATTGGAGGGTGAACCAACGGCAAAGGAAGACCTTTCTCTCTGTCTCTCTCTCTCACTGTCCGCTCTGTCTGTCAAAAAAAAAATAAAAAATAAAAAAATAAAAAAAATTTAAAAAAGATTGAAATAGAAAATCAGTAATTACAAGAATATGATTATCTTTCATAAAGTTAATAGAATAAACTAAAATGTCATTCATATTCCTGTCACTGTAGATCAATGGCTCTAAGAATGTAAATTTACTGCAACAAGAAATAGCTTGGGAAGGTGGAATTTATTTCAGAAACATAATTTTTTGCATACACTCAACATTTCATTGTCCTCATTCCTTCTACTTTTCCTGCATTTTCACACTGTTCCCATAACCTTCCACCAGCAGTGTAATCAATTTTTTCACAAATTTATTATATTATTGGTGGCTATAATTATACCATTGTCTTGAATAACATATAAATTTTCTGTAACACTTCCTGGATGGCTGGTGTTGAAATTTGGCTGTTCCACTTCTGATCCAAGTCCCTGTTAACTTATCTGGGAAGTCAACAGATGATGGCCCAAGTAATTGGGCTCCTAACACCCATGTAGAAGATCCCTGTGGAGCTGACTTCAGCCTGGACCATCACCAGTTGGTCATTGTGGCAATTTGGGGAGTTAACTAGTGGATGGAATCTCTCTCTTTCTGTCTCTCTCTGTCAACATATACATAAATAAATCTTTAAAAAAATATGAACATATCCTGGATTGTAGCAGTGAGTGGTTCAACAGTGTAAATATATTTAGCCAGTTCTCCTAAATCTGCACATTTTAGATAATAGATTACCATATTTGTCAACAGCTTAATTTAACAAAGATTTCCCATATTCACTTTTTGCCAAGCATAAATAAATAAATATTGTCCATGTCCTTAAGGAGTTACAGTTTAATTATAGTCTACAACTCATATGAAATAATTACAATGTAATATATTAAGTGTTCACATGGAAATGGACTGAGGATGGTATGTAAGAACAAATTATGGTTATGTAATCTGTTTTCAGGAAGGTATTTTTCATCCAAGTGATTTAAAACAAAGTATGAGATTCAGATATTGAAATAATGGTGGTTGGGGTGTGCTGGCTGTTGGTGTTTGGCCCAGAAGGTTAAGCTGCCACTAGTGACCAGAATGTCAGTTTCAGTGCAGGCTGCTCCATTTCCAATCCAGCTCCCTGTTAATGTTCCTGGAAAAGCAGAAGAAAGCTATCCAAGTCTTTGGGCTGCTGCACCATTGTGGGAAACCCAGATGGAGTTCCAGGTTCCTGGCTTCAGGCTTGTGGCTGCTTGGGGAGTAAACTAGCAGATGGAAGATCTATGTCCTTTCTCTCTATCACTCATTCTTTATATCATTCTGCATTTCAAATAAATAAAATATGTTTTAAAAAATAAGTAATGTCAAAAGGAAAATGAGTTCAAGGAAATAGCATCAGGTATAAATATCATTCTATATTACAAGCAACTTGATAGCTCTCAAAAATAAACTAATTACTATATTGGGCAATGGGATTAGAAAACAAAATAGAAAGCAAATAACTGAATCTTCATTTCTCATTAAAAATGTAGACATTGGGGATGGTGCTGTGGTGCAGTGGGTTAAAGCCCTGGCCTGAAGCGCCGGCATCTCATATGGGTGCCAGTTCTAGTCCTGGCTGCTCCACTTTCGATCCAGCTCTCTGCTATGGCCTGGCAAAGCAGTGGAAATGGCCCAAGTCCTTGGACCCCTGCACACATGTGGGAGACCCAGAAGAAGCTCTTGGCTCCTGGCTTCAGATGGGTGCAGTCCTGGCTGTTGCGGCCATTAGAGGTGTGAACCAGCAGATGGGAAGACTTCTTTCTCTCTGTCTCTATCTCTCTCTGTGTAACTCTTTTTCAGATAAATAAAAAAGTAGACATTTATCATTTTATGATGGCAAACCCAAATAGCTTTAAGTGGTTTAACAATTGTTATTTAATTAATGCTATTAACAGAGGATCCCAAACCATTAATTCTTAAAACAACACTTTGTTTTCTGTTAGCTCAGATTCTGAGGCAGAAATTTTGAGTTCAGTTTTGTGGGTTTTTGTGCTGGTTGTGGAAGAGCTTAGTTATGTTTGCATAACCTGATGCTCTACCAAGCAGCCATACTTCTGTGATGATGGGGGCATTCAGCCAATGACCTAGCATGCCAAGGTGACTGGTTTTCATGCCCTGGCATTTTTGCATGAACAGGCGAGGCGGACGTTGTATGGCCTCTTGAATCCTAGCTTCATAATTAGTGCTCTGTCATCTATTCGTCTAAGCAAGTCCGGGTGGAAATAAGATATGATTTGAGGAGAGGAGAAAAGGTTGAATTTCTTAAAGGGGAAGATACTTAAGTTCTGAGTGATAGCCTCAGTCATACATTGAAACATTGTCTCACCCCTCACTTACTGAATCAGATTATCTGAAGCAGAATCAAGAAAAATGTACTTTACAAAAATGTATCCAAATATATCTAAATTTCAATCTTGTCTAAAAAATGTTACCTTCCATAGATCCCTCTGATGGCAATATCAGGAGACTACCCTTGAGTCAAGGGTTTTATTTTATTTTTTACTATATTTCATTTTTTTGTGTGTTGAACCAGTCAGTTCCTTCTAGATCAAACAAAAGGCACACTGACTCTATATTTAAGTATTTTATATAATCCAAGGATGATTTGAAACTCTATGCCTTGATATGTATATGAATAAGACATTTTAAAGAATCCAACTGTTAGAATTAATGAGTATACATTTCTGATACATTGTCATTCAACTGATTTACCAAGTCTTTACTCATAAAATTCAAGTTGATGGGGAAGGAGAATCTGATAGACCAAACCTCCAGTCACATGTCCACTTATAGACCAGTCATGTGCAGGGTCATTAAACAGAAATATGGCAATTTAGAATCCTGTCCAATGGATGAAAGAGATAGTTGTCTGAGAGAAAAAAAAATCTGATTTACCAAGGCTATAACTTTCTATTGCAAATTCCAAAGAGGTAATTAAGAAGATATTGTGGGAGATTACTACAAGAATCCAGTTATATGATGATGAACTAAACTGTGATATGGAGAGAGGAACAACAAAGTCTGCAAACAAAGTATAACTTTTAGAACTATGGATTTTTTTTATTCTTCTGAAGTATAAACCATAACCTAGAAAGTCAGATAATTAACTGATATTCATATAATTGGCTTTAGGCAATAGGATACTTATCACATAGATAACATAATCATGCATTGATCTCTTGCATTAGGAAAAAAAACTATTCAACCAAGCAGTTTTGTCATTCCAAGGTAATTTGAGTGTGTTTTTAATCCTTTAATTAATTATATGGTGGATACATGAGCAAAATGACTTGATGACTTTAAATACAGGTGTTAGAGTAAAAATCTACAACCTTTCTTGAAGTGATATGTTACATGAACTTAAATCGATTTTTGATTGATGTAGAAGTTTCAGATTCCTCAGATTCAAGAAAAGAATTCCAATAAAATGTATATACCTGCTAATATATAATAAAAAGGAAAACCCCTTGAACTGTGGTAGATGTTGCAGAAATAAATCAGGATGAGACCTCAAGAACATTGCTAACTGTGAATGTATTTTGAAGCATGAAAATTGCAGTTTATTAACCCCCCACAGGTCCACGTTGAGGCACTAACTATGGACCTCCTTGGGAGAGTTGTGAAACTTAAGACATGAATATTTTATTTTGACTTTTTTTCAGATTTGCATATTTGATGGCCGTACATGTTTGGGAGAAATAAAAGCAGACAATGCGGTATTTCAGAATTGTCCAGTACAAAGATAGAAAGAGGTCCATAAAAAGCAAAAGGAGAAGTGCATTGCCTTGATGTACTGACTTTCATTTTGAAAGATCACATAGCTTTTTACAGATTTAGCAACCTGACATACAGAGATCGTTTCAACCTCTGCTGAAATACAATCAGCCTAGGGGTGAAACTCACCTGTTATTAAACTGCCTCTGGCAGCACTACAAAATAGTTTAGTACAAAAGATAAAAAGAGAAGGTCAAACCTCATTAAAACTTCCAGGAGAAGTTACCACAGGGCTTGTGAATCTTGAGGAAGAAATCGGTTCCACCCAAAGTGAAAGTGCATTCTTTGATAGACGGGATGGTATCTAAAAAACAAAATCATTCCATTTTCTCTGCAAAGAGGAAGTGGATGTTTAGGAACCAGGTCAGTAAAATGTAAACATACACTCCCATGTAAATATGCCCCCCCTCCCCCTTTCAAGTGTTAGTATTTGGTAGAGAGGAGAGGTTGGGAAAAAGGACTATTCTATCAGAAAAGAATAAATCACAAAGAAGCATGTTTATTATTGTTGGAATATGAATTTGAGAGTTTATGGTCATCAGATTTAATTCCAAGGAAGAAGGCATTGGCCATATTGTTTAATAATAAATGTCTTGAGTGATAGATCAACATCTTAAGAAATGCCAGTTTAACATTCTTTACTTCAGTTCTCCTTTGTTGAACTGAATACTGACTGCAGCGCTGACGAGGGGAGAAATCAGCTAGACACCACTAACAGGTTGAGGGAAGGTAAGATTCCCACTTTGCGAATCCACGTGCCTCGTCCAGGGCTGTCCCGACGTAAATCCTCGAACGCACAAGCCGTCGGTGAGGAGAATTTTCTTGAGTGCTGTTTCGCTGACACAATTTCATGTGCTACATTTATCTAAGAGAAAACTGCCCTTTTTGGGAAAGGAAAATGTACGCACCGCATGATTCTAGCAATCTACCAGGACCGTAAGAAATGGAGACTTGAAGCCAAAGCAGCCCGTGGCGGCAGTGCTTATAAGCAGTCAGTTTGGAAACAGATCCCCTCACTTGTGGAAAGATTGAGTGAGACACTCTAATGAGGAGTTCGTGCTGGCTGCTTGCCAAGAAATCAGTCAAGTGGTCTTTGCAGAGTCTATCACTCACCTCATTAGGCTAGTGAAAGATGGAGCCGAGTCTCTCAACTTCATTCCCCCACAGCCTTCTGACCCATTGAACGGCTAATCGGCAAGAACGGTCACTCTGAGTTGGCACTGGGTACTTTCAGGCTAGGTGTGATCCCCTGCAGAGGAGTTTGAAGCCTGCAGCTTTGTTTTCTCTCTAGAGTGAAGTCAACACACAAAAATGTAAACCTAAGAAGTAAAACATTTTCCAGAAAAGCTCCAATTGAGACTCTTGTATTGATTTATTTTTCAGACATCTGTTGCATGCCAGTTTAGCTACTGTTGCTCAAATGAACTTCAAAGTAGTTTCTGCTCAAAGATCTGTCTTTGAACAAAGCCCCCTCTGTCTGGATTCTCATCCCTTTCTCCGTTTCACTACTGGAGCACTTCTACTTGACATTCACTCATACTTCTAATCCGATAGTTATGATTCATCTCAAATTGTCTTCATCCCTCTATGTAAAGATTACTATGTTATTTTTAGATAAATATTTTATTGATGATTATCATAGGTACAGAAAAAGCACTCTATAATTATTGCATCATGAAAACATCTGTATAAACCCTGTCCAAATAAATATAATGCTGTCAGCAGTGCAAAAGCATTTGTTTGACCCCTACCAGTCACTATTGTTTTCTGCATTACAATAAAAAATCCTGAAGTTCAACACCATAGATGAGTTTTCTCTGCACTATGAAATGGAATCATGGCTTATAGAATTCTCTATTTCTAACTTCCTTCACTCCATATTGTGGTTTGATACATACACTATTACCTACAGTTTTGCTTGGTCCTTCTCTTGCTGCACATTTTGATGAAAGGGATACATTCCAATTTATTTCCTATCCTGAATTGCGGATTTTTGTTTTTTCTTAATTTTACCTATTACAAAAATACTCCTATGAATATTCTTTTAAAATATTTATTTACTTGAAAGGTAGAGTGCAGAGAGAGAGAAAGAAAGAGAGAGAGAAAGAGAATTTTCCATCTTGTGATTCAATCCCCAAATCGCTGCAAAAGCAGGGTCTGGACCAGGCCAAAGCTAACAGCGAGGAACTCCATCCTGACGCTCACATGTTTGGCAGGGAACAATTAATTGGGTCATGCTCTGTTGCCTTCCCAGGCACATTAGCAGGAAGTTGGAACAGAACTTGAAGTAGCACTCCCTTATGGGATGCTTGCATGCTAAACAGCTGCCTTAACCTATTGTGCAACAATGCCAGTCCTACCTATAAATATCATTGTCCATGTTCTATAACTACTTCTGTTGCATTGCATATCAATGAGTGAATTTTGGGGAAATACATTTTATGTATATTCAGTTTTGTAAAAACTAACCAAGCTTTTCCCAAAGTGGTTGATTCATCTTACATTTCCATAGAATTCTATATTTCAGTAGAGAATTTCATTTGTTCCATTTCCGTGTCAATTACAAAAATGCATTTTTAGTTTATGTTAATATAAAATGTACACTCAAACATAAAGTGAAATGGCAAAAAGGGGTTTCTAATGAAAGAAAAAGCACTCTATGTCAGTCCTCACTTGTTTTGTTCTTCACCACATGAAACAATTTGTTCACTGTTTTCTGATGGCCACTTAAATTTCCTCCAGGAATAACATTTTTAACAAGTCTTGTTGTAAACTCTCCTATTTATCTAGCTAATTTATCTAGTTAATTTGTAATCTAAATGTCAATTACATATTGTCTAAAGTTGTACATAATTGAGAATTAAATACAGTGCCAGCTGGATGGCACAGTGTGGGGCAAACTTATTTATAACTGCCCTTGGTGACTTCACTGATTATCTGAGCAATTCCAAATCACAGGCTGAAGTTGTTTCCTATTCCATGAGGCATAGACAGTATCAATTATCTTCGAATTCTATAGGGTGAACACATTCGGTCCCCCCTGTCTTCTCCATCTCCCTTCATTAGCTGTCTCTCAGTCTCTGTAACTTTCCCCTAAAGCCAATATTGACCATATTGACATTCTGTTATTACCATTGTTAAGATCATTACTAGTATATAAATAGATTCGGTCTACATATGTTTTCAATGAATAAATATATATTACTGTCATAATTCCTTCTCTAGAGAGAAAATATCAGAACCACTCAGAATATTAGAATAGTCACAGCTGAAAGAATTTTTTTTTTGACAGGCAGAATGGACAATGAGAGACAGAGACAGAGAGAAAAGTCTTCCTTTACCATTGGTTCACCCTCCAATGGCCGCTGTGGCAGGTGCACTGTGCTGATCCGAAGCCAGGAGCCAGGTGCTTCTCCTGGTCTCACATGGGGGTACATGGCCCAAGCACTTGGGCCATTCTCCACTGCACTCCCGGGCCACAGCAGAGAGCTGGACAGGAAAAGGAGCGACCGGGACAGAATCTGGTGCCCTGACCGCAGGTGGAGGATTAGCCCATTGAGCCACCGCACCTGCCAGCTGAAGGAATTTTACTGTGCTTATTCTACCACTTTTCTTTACCATAGCCTCATGTTTTATTAAGGAATTATTTGTCCTATTACTTTTGATAATTGAATAAGAATTCCTTTCTGAATGTCCTTGGTTTTCTTTTTACAATTTAGAACAATTGTACCTTTAGCCACACCAAAACATCACTCTTGAATGTAGTGTTACTACTCCTCAGCTAGGTAGATTCATGGATAAAATGGAGATTCCTCTGGATGTCACATTATTTTCTGCCTTTTATTTTATTTTTTGCTAGTTTATATATTCAATTGACTTATTTATTTATTTACTTACTTACTTATTTCAGAGACAGAAGGAAGAGAGATAGAGAGCTCCTATCTGCTGGTTTGCTTTCAACTGTCTGCAACATATAGGGTGTGAGCAAAGCCAGGCACCAACAATATTGTCTAAATCTCCCACATGGTAGGAACCCAATTAATTAAAGGAATACTGCTGCCTCCCAAGTTCTGCATCAACGGGAACCTGTAGTCTGGAGACAGAAGTTAGAATAGACCCAGAAATTACAATGTGGGAAATTGGCATCTTAACCACTAGGCTGGAAGTCCACTCATTCAAATGACTTTAAAAGAAAGATTATAAATGAATTAAAATTTTAGAATTTAGGTTACCTAGAATGCATTCATTTGACTCTCAGAAAAATCTGATTTTATAGCCTTCCTAGGAGTGAAGCTAGGAAATTATTTTGCAATGTGTTGATCATTCATCTTTGTTCCTCACTAATTACTATTGATAAAACTGATTCTGTTTGTGTCCGATCTGTTGCTTCTATGCTTCAGAAAGCTTCAGGACATCCTCTTATATTTGGTGTTTTGAAAGTATGCTAATTATTTTTTTAACCAAGTAATCACTTGGTAAGCATGATTATTCATAATAGTTTTTCTTGTATCTTTGCTGTTTCCTCTCTATACTTCCCTCTCGTCTATATGGTATAGTTCTACATGGTATTTTATTTTGAGTATTGATAGTGTCCCTATCATTATTTTCTATCACATTTTCATATTCTTGTGCTTTGTTCAACTTTCTGAAAGACATCTTTAGCTTCCCCACCCCCCAAACTGTGTTGACATTTCCCTTTACATTGTCAATGATTATCTAATTTATGAGGACTCTTTATTATATTACATCCCCACCCACCCTGGTATTCTTTTCTTACTACATAGAATATTATTATCCTTGATGATATTATTTGTAGTATTTATACATTTAGCTCAGCTCCCTGCTATGTCTTAACTTTTTCAGATTTACATTTGTATTGTTTTTGAGTTTGGAGAAGGCATAGGGAGTCACTTTTCAAAATTGGGAATGGAAAGAAGACTACATGAGGAACATTTACAGAAAAATTTAAGAGGTAATTGTTAAATCAGATTTGGATATTTGGAAAGATAAATTTTACTCATTGGTAAATCTATTGGAGAAAATCAAAAGGTTAGCAATTGATATATTAAGCCTATGAATCAGATGTAACTAATACTTCCATAACAATAGTAAGAATTCTGTGTGATAATTTAACATAGTCTAGTAGCAGAATTGCAGTGCTTTCCTTTATCTAACCCAAATTTTGTAAAAATATTTTATCCTGTGATGCTTTCCCATCATTTGCCTCAGAATATAGAATTTATTTTTCATCAGTTTTATTATCATGTGATTTATATTTTGTATACATTTATGTACTCTGCATAAAGTGTGCAATCTGAAGACATTTACTAGTAATACATGTCTGGGAAAACATGGCCACAGACAAGGTTTAAAATTTACTTTTTTAAAAAAAGCTTTTTTATGTATATAAGGTGAACAAATTTCATATATTTCATATACACAGATTTAAGAGCATAATGATATTTCCCACTCTACCTCCTCTTGTTCCCACATTCCCACTCTCCCACCCTCCCTCCTCCTTCCTTTCTTATTTTTCTTTTAATTTTTACAATGATATACTTTCAGTTTATTTTATATTCACAAGTTTAATCTTCCACTAAATAAAGAACACTACAGGTAGTAAGTAGAAAATCTATTCCTCAGGAGGACAGACAAGGGCTATAAAATAATTAAACATCAAAATGTCAGTTTTGTTCATATACATTACATTTTTTTTTCATATTCCACTCCTGCGAATTTACACAAACAGAAAAAATTTCAGCATGTAAAAGAGTTATCTCAACCTGCATGCTTATTGTAACTCAATTCACAATAGCAAGATATGGAATCAACCCATCGTGTACCAGAAGTCTAACATTGAAATTTAATTATCTGTTCACATTGTTTTCTCTCCTGGTGGATTGAATTGTGAAAGATTGAAAATCAAATTTATCTTCACATTATTGGTGCCTGCTGACCTTATTGAATTTTGATTATTTACTGAATCTTCTTTGTACTAGCTGTTGAAAGGTATGGCTTCTATCACTCTATCTTTTACACCTTGTTTTCCTTCTTAAGTAATTAATAACATTTTATTATCATTACACACATAAACAAAAAAAATTAAGCAAAATTTCTCTCTGAGAGTATATATATATATATATATATATATATGATAACCATTCAAAATAGTCTATTTCTTTAAGTCACTATGTAGTAGAATCATAAAATAAAGTTTTAATATGAAAGCAACAATACAAATGATCACATTTCAAATATTTTCCACAAACTTGTGAAATAAACATACATATATTAAAAGCTAAATTGCTTTACAATGATCTACCACTTGATGCACTTGACTTAATTTTGGACACACTCAGAAAAATAATGTTATTTGAAGATTTTTCTGTGACTCTAGTTTTAGTAGATAGACTGTTTTTTTTCATAGTGGATCTGAAATTATGGTCTATAGTAACAGACTGGTATTGAAAATCACGGTAGTATTGTAAAAGGATATCTCTAATGATAAAATGGAGATATGTTAACTGGAATTTCATTTTAGAACCACAGCTGATGGTTGGAGGTAATTCTGATTTATATCCTGCCAAGTAGAAAATGTATCAGAAGACAATAGTAAACTTTGAGTACTAGGAAATCTTACGTAACATTAGCAGGTAAGAATGAAAACTAACAAAGTTCTAGGAGATATGTTATAGCCCTCATTACCAGTTTCAGTGACATATTAATGTCATGATCATGAGATTTTTATTACTTTGAAAGGCTTAATTTTTATCTAGGTATTATCAGTAAAGGGCCAGACATAATCCAAAGATCATTTTTTATTTTGGCAAGCAAAGACTTCAGATGAGACTCCTGTGAGTCTTACCAACTTAATGTCAATGTAAATGACACAGTCTAAACTCTATTTCCTTCTATGTGCTAGAACCCATTAAGTTCAAGTGGGCAATAAAAGTCTACTTTCAAACTCATTTATTCTGGTGAGTAACGACTATAAAAGACTCCTTTAAAAATGCATAGCTGGATGAATTTCCAAAACAATATGTTTTGGGGGGAAAAAAGAAGTTTGAATTCTCTAAGAACCACAATTTTTAAACACTTTTACTTTAACAAAAAATAAGCTTCATATCTATCTTAAGTATATAATTTTACATCTATAGTATATCTGATAGCTAGTAATTCTATGAATAATACAAAATATTTTAAATTCTTAAATTTTTGCCTTGTTTCATTTCTTTATACATACTGCTCTGCTTGCTATGCCTCCACCTGTGGTGTGGCATCCCATTTGGGCACAGTTAGTCTATCCACTTCAGATCCAGCTTTCTTCTATGTCTTGGGAAGGCAGTGGAGGATGGCCCAAGTGCTTGGGCCCCTGTGCCCGTGTCAGAGACCTGAAGGAAGCTCCTGGCTCCTGGCATCTGACTGGCCCAACTCTAGCCATTGCAGCCATTTGGAGAGTGGACCAGTGGATGGAAGACCTCTTTCTCTCTCTCGCTTTCTCTGCCTCTTTGTAACTCTGTCTTTCAAATAAATAATCTTCAAAAAAATTGTGTCTCTCTGTGTGTGTATGTATGGGAAGTGATGCTTGAGTTCACCTGTGTCTGTTCATTTCTTATGTAAGGAGAATAAGTAGAAGTAACATTAAATTCCATAGTTTGAGGTGGGTGTTTGGTATAGCCATTAAGATGCTGCTTGATATTCCTGCATGTGATATCTGGTTCTGCTCTCAATTCCAGCTTCCTGTCAATGTGCACCACTGGTTGCAATAGGTGGTGATTTAAGTAGTTGGGTCCCAGTCACCTAGATGGGAGACCTGGATTGACTTCTGTGATCCTGACTTTGTCCTGTCCCAGACTCAGCTACTGCAGGAATTTGGGAGTGAATTAGTGAGTATTAGATTTCTCTTTCTCATTCTATGTCTCTCAAATGAATAAAATAGAAATTTAGAAGATTGAATGGTCTGAGAAAACTCTATGGAAATGACATTCAAGCTGACCGTTTAAGTATTTGAACATAGGGCGATCCATCTTAAGGACAAAGAAAGGGTAAGGGTCTAGGAGAAGTAAATACTGGCCATGTAGCTGAAACAGTCAACACATGGAAGGAAGAGTGATACATGATGATGTTGAGTCAATGTCTATATTTAGTCATTATGTCCTACTGTTCAAATTATAAGTGATGGCGTTACTAATAATTTTAGCCCTTGTTGATCTTTCTTTCCAGTGTATTCACCGATTAACCTCCAATATTTCCAAATTCATTTGACTTGGGGTGTGAATCCCATAATCATATTGCCCCACTGAAATATGAAATTCATTGGTTCTCAACATTTTCAATCTCTGACCTTTCACACACTCACTCTTTCTCAACTTAGACCTCGTGTGATAAAGAATGCAGTGACAACCTTGGATTCAATGTCAAACTTTCACTTGCTTTATCACACTTTTCCCCAAACCTGTTTGAAGCTCCTCTCTCAGCTTAGCCCATGAATGGCAGATGTGACTGAAAAACAACACACCATCATTCTAAATGGCCTCTAAAAATATGGCAGTGAGCCTAAAGGACCCTAATGGCTTCAGACAACCTGACTGCTTTCCCTTACATTGACTGTTTTCTAAATTTCCACTCACACATGAGACACTGGCCACAAAAAACCATCACTTTATCTTACATATTTATTTTAGCCAATCACATTACTTTTTGTCTACATAATAAAAAAAATAGAAGAAGCATTTGAATGGCTGAGAAAGTGACAGAGTAGGCAGCTCCATGAGTTTGTCCCTTTCCATACAAAGTGAAAAATCAAACATATGTGTAAACAGGAGAAAGAAATCTAAAAATGGCAGGGAAACTTTATGAGATTTTTGCATGACATTGCACCAATCCCTCCGAAGCTCAGCAGCGATAATTGAAAGGGTAGTCTCTTTTCCCAGAGTGGGAAACTGGTCTCTTTTCTGGAGGGAAAAGAGCAGACTTGGTTAGCAATAAGGGTGGTTGTCTGTTTCACTCTGTCTACAAATTGCCTGAAAGACTGAGACAGGTGTTTGCCTTTGTTTCATCTAACTCAGAACTCACTCATGGCAGAAAAGAAAAATTACTCAAAAATGGTGTAAAGTGAAAACACAAACCAATCAAAAAAAAAAAAAAAGCCTAGTAAACAGGGCCAATGGATGGCAGTTAAGGCATAAAATAGAGCAATAAAAACTGAGAGGAAAATAAAAAGTTTGGGGAGAGTGTCTTTGGGAATTTATGTCATTGGAAGATAGCTCTTTTTACTGGGGAATTTAGAAAGACAGTGTGAGCCTCAGATAGGCTTCAGTAGCAGAACAGACCTGACAACTCCATAAGCTTCCACTTCTGGTTGTCAACTTACTTTATATTCATCTTCATTTATGTATGTGCAGGCCTAATAAACAGTTCATACGAACATGTTGAAACTGACACCCCAGTACTTTCACCAAACATAGCAAAGGTTGAAAGATTGGTTCCTGTTTCCATTAGAGCAACTCTTTCTTCCTCCTTTTTGGTGACAAAATCTCGGGATGATCCTTAATACCTACTTTTGAGAGGTAGAGACAGAAAAAGAGAGAGAAAGCTCTCATGTGCTGGTGCACTCCTCAAATACCTGAGGTAGCTGGTGCTGAATTGGAACACAATCCAGTCTCCCACATGGGTGATAGGAACTCAATATCTAAAGCCATCACTTCTGCCTCTCAGCGTATGCATTGGCAGGAAGCTGCAGTCTGTGGCCTGAACCAAACATTGAATCCAGATACTGCAAGATGGAATACAGGTGTCTAAACTGCTGGACTAAATGCCCACGCCCACCCTATTTTCAATGTAAAGGAATCCAACTAGCTATATACATGGGCTCTTCAAAAGTTTCACAGAAAATGCATATTATGAAAAAACTGTGACATAAAGCAATGGCAGAGAAGGAAATGTTAATTACCCTGAATTGATCATTAGACATTGTATGCATTTATTGAAATGTCACATAATGCCACATTAATTTATATAGTTATTAAGCACTAATAAAAATTTAAAAATAGGTTTAAAGAGTTGGAAATGTTAACTATCCTTATTTATCACATTTTATACATGTACCAAATTATCACAAAGTACTCCATAAAAATGTACAATTAAAATACTATTAAATAAATAAGAAGAAAAAAGTGTGTATGTATTTATTTCAAAATTCTTCTTCCCTTTTAGTTCCACTTTCCATCATCATTTAGAAGTACCCTCATTGTATTACTTAATTTTCTATGTCCCATAGTTTTTGCTACACATAGGCAACAGTATTTTCTATTTTTTTTCCAGTGATTTCCCACAAGTGTCCATAAAAGTAACCAAAACTTAATAAATGTTAAAAATATTCATTGAGGAAATAGGTAAGTGAATATGAAAAAAGATTTCTTTTATAGTATAAAGAAATGTGTTGTCATGTTTCATTTATTTTATTTGAAAGGCAGAGTTATGGAGAGGCAGAGAAAGAAAGAGGTCTTCCATCTGTTGGTTCATTCCCCAAATGGCTAAAAAGGCTGGAGCTGAGCTGATCCCGAGCCAGGAGATCTTCCAGGTCTCTCACGTGGGTGCAGGGACCCAAGGATTTGGGCCATTTTCTAGTGCTTTCCTAGGCCATAGCAGAGAGCTGGATAGGAAGTGGAGCAGCTAGGACTTGAAATGGATCCCATATGGGATGCTGGCACAGCAGGCGGCGGCTTTATGCCCTGCACCACATGTGTTAAGTCTTAAACTTGTTACAACTTCACATAAATAAGAGAAAGAAAATGTGTTCTCTTGGCCACAAATAGTTGTTTTAGGAGGTTATACATGTAGTTTTAATTCTTTCCTTTTTATCACTCAGCTTTCTGCATAATAAGTGGGTATTACCTTAGTAATAATAAACATTGACAAATGATTGTATTTGATATTTTATTCAGTATATATTTGCTGAATAATTGTCAGTTATCTATAAATATCAAATATGTAGCATAAAAACCTAGGGTATTAGTAAATTACTTTCTTAACAAGATAAAATTATTTTAGGCTACTGAATTTTCTTAGCTTAAATCTGTCTAAATGTTATTATTTTCTCATTCATTCATCTTTGCACACAGTAAGCATTTCCTGAGCTCTTATTGTCTAGACCATGTGTCAGATATTATAGACAAAATCTTAATAAAATATTGTCTTTACTTAAAGTAACTTTCTTGTAAGAGGAAAATGAGCAAACAAAAGCCTAACTGATTTTGGTAAAGCAGACATCATAACAGAAGTGTGCAAGTTTCTGCTGTGTGAATTCATTAAGTAGGTCCCTAAGTCAGGTGCTTAGGCTCAAAAGCTGCTTCCTCCTGAAAACTGAAATGTCCTCAGTATGTACAGAGCTCTCCAGATAAAGTGTGCTTATTGACTGAGTTTTGGTAACATCCTGCTATCCTGCATGGCGTCAACGTTTATCACACTGGTTGTAGATAGAGGTGAGAGAAATTAGGCTTAGCCTGGATATTTAATGTCCCTTGGGCATTGTCTGAAAGCCTGTTTTCTTTTTTTAAAAGTTTTTATTTAATAAATATAAATTTCCAAAGTACAACTTTTGGATTATAGCGCTCCCGCCTGCAACCATCCCGTCTCCCACTCCCTCTCCCAACTCATTGTCCATCAAGATTCATCTTCAATTATCTTTATACACAGAAGATCAATTTAGTATATACTAAGTAAAAATTTCAACAGTTTGCACCCACACAGAAACACAAAGTATAAAGTACTGCTTGAGTACTAGTTATACCGTTAATTCACATAGTACAACACATTAAAGACACAGATCCTACAAGGGGAGTAAGTGCACAGTGATTCCTGTTGTTGATTTAAAAACTGGCATTCTTATTTATGACGTCAGTAATCACCCGAGGCTCTTGTCTGAGCTGTCAAGGCTATGGAAGCCTCTAGAGTTCAACAACTCCTATCTTATTTAGACAAGGTCATAGTCAAAGTGGAAGTTCTCTCCTCTCTTCAGAAAAAGGTACCTCCTTCTTTGACAGCCTGTTCTTTCCACTGGGATCTCACTCAGAGAGCTTTCATTTAGGTCATTTTTTTCTTTTCTTGCCAGAGCATCTTGGCTTTCCATGCCTGAAATACTCTCATGGGCTTTTTTTTTATTTTATTTTATTTTTTATTTTTTTATTTTATTTTTATTTATTTATTTATTTATTTATTTATTTATTTTTTTTTTTGACAGGCAGAGTGGACAGTGAGAGAGAGAGACAGAGAGAAAGGTCTTCCTTTTGCCATTGGTTCACCCTCCAATGGCCGCCGCGGCTGGCGTGCTGCGGCCGGTGCACCGCGCTCATCCGATGGCAGGAGCCAGGTGCTAGGTGCTTTTTCCTGGTCTCCCATGGGGTGCAGGGCCCAAGCACTTGGGCCATCCTCCACTGCACTCCTGGGCCACAGCAGAGGGCTGGCCTGGAAGAGGGGCAACCGGGACAGAATCCGGTGCCCCGACCGGGACTAGAACCTGGTGTGCCGGCGCCGCAAGGCGGAGGATTAGCCTGTTGAGCCACGGCGCCGGCCCTCTCATGGGCTTTTTAGCCAGGTCCGAATGAAAGCCTGTTTTCTCTTAACATTCTATCCTTGATTTAAAATGTTAAAAACTTTTACTTAAGATTTGTAAAGCAAAGCAGAAAGTAGAAACCTCCAGGTAAGTTAAAATTGTAGATGGTTGTGTTTCTAAGTTATACAAAATAAGTGTGGGAGTGTGGGTGGGAGGGCAGGTACAGTGGGAATAATCACTATGTTCCTAAAGTTGTATTTATGATATGCATGAGGTTTGTATAATGTAAATGAACAATTTCTGGAGGAAAAAAAGCAAAAAAGAAATAAAAGTATTTTTAAATCACTTGACTTTAAAAATAGCCACCTATGAATTCCACTTAGAAATATTTTTGTTTTGGAAAGCTTTTAAGTTTTTTCAAAAGCTTTTAGTTTTGAAAACTATAATTATTTATTAAGACAATTCAATATTTATTAATTTTAAAGGCTCATGTTGCTTTCATTTAGTAGGCATTTTGACTTTCATTTTGCACAATCAAGTATTTTCAAGATAAGAGAAAATGCTACTCTCTCAGGTAATTCAACCATGTATACTGATCTAGAAATATTACCAAATCGTCAAGATCTCCATTTGAAGGTTGTTTAAATATCAATTTTTACAGAACTGTCAGTTCATGAATTACTTTGTGATATATGTGATTATTTGTGGTTTTTCTGTGTGTGTACCGTGAGTGATGACAGATAAAGAGAGCATTTCTAAA
This sequence comes from Sylvilagus floridanus, assembly GCA_949820135.1. Classification (NCBI taxonomy): domain Eukaryota; kingdom Metazoa; phylum Chordata; class Mammalia; order Lagomorpha; family Leporidae; genus Sylvilagus; species Sylvilagus floridanus. Next base: position 93,645,637 of record OX463225.1, on the reverse strand, counting down.
GATTTAGATTACTTCTTCCCAGATAAAGGCCCCCTGACCTAAAATATACACAGATGAAGGGCCACTTGGTTCAGTAACAAATTAGAACCAGTGCTTTTGCTGTGAATTCAGACTTGACTGAAGATTACACCAAATTGAGATTCTGACAAAGAGAGGCCGGTGTGCAGTGCGGCGGCAAACTGTGGGTCATAAACGATGATAGGGGGCACTACTGGTGTATCCGTCCTCCGTGGGAATTAGGCACAATTCACTAAATGAGAAAAATAAAAACTGAAAGAGTAACTTTCAATTACCTATTATTGAAACTTTTAAAAATTAAGGAAACTTTGGTACTGCTTCATTTGAAAGTGGATTCCATAATCAGATTTACTTTCTATAAAAGTATGATATATTTAATTTTTAGACATGTCCTAATATTTGCCTATGTACAATCACCTTTTATTACAATTTATCCTTGTGCTGTATACTGTAAGTACTCCAGGCTGGGAAGAAAAGCAAGAAATGAAGAAGCTACAGATTATACCTTCAGGAGGTTGACAATCTGGGAAGAAGTATATGACTATCAAAGTAGCATAGCACAAAATCAAAGTGAGGAGTTACAGCAAGTTTAGAAGAATGTCCATGCATGAGACTTTCATGGCGAATGTAGGAGCGTCCAGTAAAAAAAACCGCCCTTGTAGCCTCTCTTCTGTTACTATATACTGTACCATGACCCATGTTTAATTACTGCATTTTAATGATGCATTATACTTTCTTTTATGTTCATCAATTTGCACACAATGAAATTGTATATTGTTAATGTTACAAAGGTCCTTATATACAAAGTGAGTTCTTATCATCTTAGAATCCTTAAACATACTTTACATGTTCTCTGTTTCTGAAAGTCCACTTTCATGATAAACCTAACCTGTTCCCAAGCGCACATGTACATGATACTCTTGGAACTAATTGTAATTACATCTTATCTTATGGAAGACGCATTTTTCATTCCTCAAGACTGGGTAAGTTAGCACCTAAGTCCATGAAACACCCTTTATTTGTTCCTATAATGACAGCGAGTACCACAATTGTTTGTTTATTTGTCTGAAATGTCACTAGGTGGTGAAGCTCATCTGGGCAGAGACAGTTGTCTGTTCACCAAGGAAATTTTAGTGCAGAGCACAATTCCTGGTTCCTGAACTGCCCAATAAACAGTTGCTGAATTTCGGGACTTTTCCCACTTATTTACATGCACATGTTGTGTGTAACATGGAGGTATAATTTGAATATTCACATTTGTTTGTAATAGGTTATATGATATAGCTTACATGTACATTCAAATAATGATGATATCTGTGTCCACAGACTTAATAATAAATGAAAGAGATGTACACATTTTTTAACATAATGTATTTTTGTTGTTGTGAAGTGGTTTTAAGATTGAGGTTTATTCTTAAAAATTTCAGAAGTAGTTAAAATGCTATTTTTGTGAAAATGCATTTTGAAAAATATTTCACTTTTGTGAAAAAGGATGTGAAAAACGTTTTGAATGTTAACAGATAGGCTTTAAACATGATTTTCATTTGAGCCAATTAAGGTGCATGAGAAAATCAACAATGTAGCAGCAAGTGAAGAAAAACCAATAACAGAAAGATGGACTACATGCAAATGCTGGACAGCCTGGATTTCCCAAGCAAATTAAGAAGGGGCATACTGGAAGGACACTGCTCTAATACAAACAGAAATAGTCTTTATAAACATCTCACCAATACCTTAGAACCCTCACTAACAAGAATTTTCTAAAAAGCAAAAAGAAAGTCAAGATTTAGACTGGAGGGCATTTTAAAATCAGAAAGATGTTGAATTATGAATGAGCCAAACTGGTCTTTTTCATTTTCTTTTCTAATCCAAAAATCTGGAGGGTAGCTGTTTGAAGGTTTTTCTTTCCATCTTCTGCTCTAGGCATTCATAAACATACTTGAAAACACTATCTCAGATACCACCCAATCAAATGATCAAGGTCACTTAGGAGACTAAATTAAACTTCTAATAGACATTCACTATTGTCATTGCAGCACATTTTCGATGAGGCTGTGCAGGGCTTGCTTTGCATGCCATTCCTACTTTCTCGCTAATGGCTTGCCTGCCTGCTTATTGCACATCCGATTTCAGAGCCCTGCAGAATGAAATGAAGCTGTCTTCCTCACGGTGCTTTTCTTTCCTACTGTATTGACTCTTTAAGCCGGCAAATCAGATTTATTTTAAATTATAGAGTAATTAGTGAAGCCCTTGGGTTACACAGTCAAAATAAAAGTCCATTTCAACTGAACCATTTACTGGAGGGAAAACTCTGACAGGGATTACACCACAGCACTGTCTGTTGACAGGATATGCAAATTAGGAGACATAGTTGGGTTTAAATGTCTGTAAGAAAAGGAATCAACATCTGTGGAAATGATTTTCAAAACTGCAGTGGCATTGAAATCATTGCAAGTGTTATGTAGTTACAAATAAGAGCCTGGCAGCAGCCCAGAAATATGATTTGTTCTCCCAGATAAGAAAAGAGTCTAAGACATTTTCTGGTTTGGAAAGGGACACTAATGAGAGAGTCTTTGTTAAAGCTTAAATCTGATAAATTCTAGGTTTCACCTATTTGTCTTCTTTTCTACTTCCTCCTGAAAAGAGTTAAAATAACAATGAAATAAGAAAGCAACACACTTTAGGTAGAATATGATGAGATGCAAAATCACAGGAATCTACAATCAAGATTAAACAAAGGTGATTATAAGGTTTTCTTAATTGCTAAGTGTTATTTTTTCAGAAATGACACTCTCCTTAATTGAATCAATTTTCTGAAAGATATATAAACAAACTTGTAAAACATATACGTTCTGATTTGAGCAGCATTAAATGAGACTTTTAAGCATTAAATATATCAAATGAATTATAGTTGTAGTCAAGTGATAATAGGATTCTTATTTATCTGTCCAATTTTTGCAAATTTATTTGGCCTGAATAAAATTATGATATTGATTACAAAACAAAATGCTTCATCCCTGTTTGATATTTTATTTTAATGGGATATTTATATATTATAAAATATGCATAATATACATCAACAACTGATGAACACTAATGGACAAATCACCCAGTTTAAGAGTTTGAATATTACTAACACTGGTGAAATATTAGCTTTTTTCCTTTGTTTCTATCAATCTTTATTTCCCCAATATGTAACCACTATTCTGAGATTTCATTTGTTTCCTTTGTAGATTTAGTTCATGTACATAATGCACTCTCAAATAATATGTTTTTTAATTTTCCAAAGCCTTGAATATTTTATAAATTGTAGCCTACAGATGCATTTTCCTGTTATAGGATTTTCTTCTCAAAATTGTGATGTTTATATAGTTCATTCATTTTAATTGTTATATTTTGCAATTGTACAAATGTACTATAATTTATTCACTATACATTTAATTATTTGCAATCTTTACTTCTTTCCAATAGCAAATTCAAAAGGTAAAAAACATCAAAACCCATATTGAAAATGTAATTTTTCAATTTCTCCCTATGGGTGCTCTATAACATAAGCAAACTCTCACTACTGATCTATGAGAAACATGGATTTTGCTCCCATTTTCGAGTGTCCACTTGAATTTTTTAAAAACAGCCTAGCTGGGGCTGGCGCCATGGCTCCCTTGGCTAATCCTCCACCTGTGGCGCCGGCATCCCATATGGGTGCTGAGTTCTAGCCCCGGCTGCTCCTCTTCCAGTCCAGCTCTCTGCTGTGGCCCAAGTGCTTGGGCCCTGCACCCACATGTGAGACCAGGAGGAAGCACCTGGCTCCTGGCTTCGGACTGGCGCAGAGCGCCGGCCATAGAGGCCATTTGGGAGGTGAACCAATGGAAGGAAGACCTTTCTCTCTGTCTCTCTCTCTCTCTAACTCTACCTGTAAAAAAACAACAACAACAACAACAAAACAAAACAAAAAAAAACCAACAACAACAGCCTAGCTTCTGTTATTAAATATAAAGTCAAACAGTTTAATCAGAAGCCCTAAACATCACGCCTGACATCATGAAATTGTGAGAAGAAAACCTAGGGGAAACTTTCAAAGCATTGGTGTGAAAAATGCTTTTGTTGTTGTTGTTGTTGTTTTGGATAGGATCCCAAAAGTGCAGGCAACAAATGAACTCTAGACAAGTGAGATTATATCAAACAAACTCTTTTTGCACATCACAGGAAACAATTAATAAAAGAGACATCCAACAGAATGGGAAAAAATACTTGCAAGTTACTTTTCCAACAAAGGATTAATATCCAGAATATATGAGGAACTCAAAAAACTTGACAATAATAAAATAACCAATTCATTTAAGAAATGAGCAAAGGGTCTGAATAAACAGTTCTCCAAAGAAATGCAATCGGGCCGGCACCGCTGCTCAATTGGCTAATCCTCCGCCTGTGGCACTGGCACCCCCGCCCCGTTCTAGTCCCAATCGGGGCGCCGGATTCTATCCTGGTTGCTTCTCTTCCAGTCCAGCTATCTGCTGTGGCCAGGGAGTGCACCCGCACGGGAGACCAAGAAGAAGCACCTGGTTCTTGGCTACAGATCAACAGGGTGACCGGCCGCAGCGTGCCAGCCGCAGCAGCCATTGAGGGGTGAACAAACGGAAAAAGGAAGACCTTTCTCTCTGTCTCTCTCTCTCACTGTCCACTCTGCCTGTTTAAAGAAAAATACAATTGGTCAGCAAAAAAAAAAAAAAAATGCTCAATACAACCAGCCATCAGGGAAATATACTCAAAACCACAATGATACATCACTTCACGCCTGTTAGAATAGATACCATCAAAAAGACAGAAACAAAAGCCACCAAGAATGTAGTAAATGCAGAACTCTTATTACACTGCTGTTGGGGATGCAATTTAGTACACCCACCATGGTAAACAGATGAATAATCCTGAAAAAACTAAATATTATATAGTAATCCCACTACTACAAATATATCCAAAATGCATGAAACCATTGTATCAAAGAAAAACATACTCCACCATGCTTATGATAACACTTTTCACTAAAGCCAGGACATAGTGTCAACAAAAGTGTCCGTCAACAGATGAATGGATAAAGAAAATGTAAGATATATACACATACAAAGGAATACTACTCAGCATTTTTTTAAAGAATGAAATGCTGTCATTGCAGCACAATGAATGGAACTGAAAGACATTTTGTAGGTGAAATAAGTCGTACACACAGGCAAATACCACATGTTATCCTTAACATGTGGGAATGACAAAAATAATCTCAACCTAAACACAGAGTTTGGATGGAGGGGTGGAAAAGATGGAGTTAGTTTGGATAATGGGAACCAAATCAAAGTTGTAGTGAAGGAATAAGTTCCTAACATTATGCAGCATAGTAGGGAGACAATGGTTCAAAATAATCTAGTACATATTTGTATGAACAAAGAAGTGCCAAGCCTCTAATATGTCAAAGAAGAATAAATGACAATTATCCTGTTTTGATCGGTACCCAATGTATGTATGTATTGCAATGTCACATTGAAGTTCATAGTATTTGCAAGCTATTTATCTGACAAAGAATTAATATCCAGAATAATATTATATATCCAGAATATATCAGCAACTCAAAAAACTCAACAACTATAAAAACAATCCTGTTAAGAAATGACAAAGGAAGTGAATAGACAATTCTTAAATGAAGAAATACAAATGGCCAAGAAGTATATGAAACAAAAAATGCTCAACATTGCACAGTAGTCACCAGGGAAATGCAGATAAAAACCACAAGATGTATCTCCTGACCCCTGTCAGACTGGCTATTATCCAAAAGATGGAAAGCAACATATGCTGTCGAGGTTCTAGAGAGAAGAGAACTCTCATACAATGCTGATGGAAATGTAAGTTAGTGCAACCACTGTGGAAAACAGTATGGAGCTATCTTTAAGAACTATAAATAGACTTGCTGTATGATCCCACAATCCCACCATGAGTATATACTCTAGAGACATGAACTATTATATCAAAGAGATACCTGCTTCACCATGTTTTCAGCAGCACTGTGCACAATAGAGGAAATATGGAATTAACTAAGGTGTCTATTACAGATGAATGGATAAAGAAATGTGGTATAGCCGGCGCCGTGGCTCAACAGGCTAATCCTCCGCCTTGCGGCGCCGGCACACCGGGTTCTAGTCCCGGTCGGGGCGCCGGATTCTGTCCCAGTTGCCCCTCTTCCAGGCCAGCCCTCTGCTGTGGCCCGGGAGTGCAGTGGAGGATGGCCCAAGTGCTTGGGCCCTGCACCATGGGAGACCAGGAAAAAGCACCTAGCACCTGGCTCCTGCCATCGGATGAGCGCAGTGCGCCGGCCGCAGCGCGCCGTCCGCGGCAGCCATTGGAGGGTGAACCAACGGCAAAGGAAGACCTTTCTCTCTGTCTCTCTCTCTCACTGTCCACTCTGCCTGTCATAAAAAATAAAAAGAAAAAGAAAAAAAACTAAAAAAAAAGAAATGTGGTATATATGCACAATGGAGCATTATGCAGCTATACACAAGAACAAAATTCTATTATCTGCAACATAATGGATGGAACTGGAGGACATCACGTTGCATAAAATAAGCCAGATATACAAATACTGCATGTTTTCCCTTATATGTGGGAATTAAAGTTAAAAAAAAGAAAAAATGAATACAGAATGTTAATTACTAGAAATACGGGGGTAGGCAGGATTAAAAGAGTTTCAATTAAAAATAAGGGAGAAAAGAAAATGTGCTTGTATTTACTACCTAATTTAGGGAATATAAACTGAAGAAAGATTATATCCCTTAGAGAATTTTAAACAGCGAAAGAATGTGTAAGAATGTCTTCTAAATAATAGAATATTTACACACCTAAAAACAAAACAAATTAAATAGAAACAAACTTTTAAAAAATCAGTGAAGCATTAATTCAGATACTAATTTTATTAGTTATTATTAATTTTTTAACTTTTATTTAATAAATATAAATTTCCAAAGTATGGCTTTTGGATTACAGTGGCTTTTCCCCCTTATAATCTCCCTCTCACCTGCAACCATCCTATATTCTAATTTGATTGTTAGTTCTAAATCATATCCTATTTTTCGGATCAATGACCTAAAACTTAAAGTGAGAGGAAAATATTTTACTACTCATTTGTCAAGTATGAAGATATTACTCTGTATTAAATTTCATAAATGGCTAGGGTTTTCTACCATCTATAATTTTCTCAAAATTTTTGCCCCCATTGGCTGTCACTTTTTTTTCTAGGATTATTCCTCTTTTTAATTTTTACATATTTGAAAGACAGAGAGAGAGAGAGAGAGAGAAATGTCTTTCTTTCACTATCTCACTTCCCACATGCCCTCAACAGCCAGAGCTAGGTAAAGATGAAGTTGGAAGCCTGATTGGTGATCAACCCATCACTCCCATATGGGTGGCAAGGACCCAAGTACTTGAGCAATCACCTGCTCTCTTCCAGGGCTTTCATGAGCAGAAAGCTGGATTAGAAGCAGAGGAGCAGATTGGAACTAGGCACTTAGATAATGATGCCCCGTATAGTGTCTTGCATGCTGAACTAAATGCTGCCCCTGTTTTATTCTCTTAAAATACACATTTTCTTGTCTTTTGAAGGAGACAAACAATGCATTTGGTCAATATGAAAGTTCATTTGAGCTTTCAAAATACCTGCTGTAAAAAATAGTTTTTAAATATAAGATAATTCAGTGCTTGTGGGGGTTGCTATGTTGTGCCAGGCTGGACTTTTTCTTTTTTCTTTTTTCTTTTTTCCAGAAACATAAGATTTCCACAGTTGATCAAAGTTCTAGGTGCTATTTAGAAATATTAAATAATAAATGCAGACTTAGGTGGTTACGTCCAAAAGACCAAAGAAACCAAACAGCACTGGAGGCTTCAAGGCTTAGGCAGGAAAGGCACACAATTAATTTACGCATGTGAATTTGACTAGATTCGTTTGTGTCAGAAGAGTCAAGCCTCAATCTTTTGTCTTTCCCTACTTTTAGACCCTAAATTTAGCAAGGCGGTAATGAGGCATTTTTGAGGAAGTTTCGAAAAGTTACGGGGAGCACTCTGTTATCTTAGGCCTTCAGGGACTCACAAATCACAACAGCAAGGTAAAATAATTTCACCATACAAGAATGAGTAAATTATAACTTAAAAAAGAGAGTTTGGGAGGCACATAGCTATCTTGTCTTAGGTATGTGACTAGTCCTTTATGGCAGGTGGGAAACCGGTTTCTACAGTTAGTATTGGGTTTTTATAGACCCACCTGGCCATTTGATAACAAGCGGAGGATATAATATATACTATATACTATATATATATATATATATATATATAGCATGTATGCATATGCAGAGATCAATAAAATAAATAGAAATATCAATAATAGCTGCAATTTACTTAGTGGTTAGTGTCTGGCACTAATTTTTTTAAGATTTATTTATTTGATAGGCTGAGTTACAGAGAGAGACAGAGACAGAGAGACAAATCTTCCATCTGCTGATTCACTCATCAAATGGCCATAATGGCTGGAACTAGACCTACCAAACCTAGGAGCCAGGAGCTTCTTTCAGGTCTCCTTTGTGGGTGCAGGAGATAATACCCATGGGTCATCCTCCACTGCTTTATTGGGCACATCAGCAGGGAGCTGGATTGGAAGTGGAGCAGCCTGGACTAGAACCTGTGTCCACATGGAATGTCGATGCCACAGGCTGCAGCTGGCACTGATCTTTGAAAGTGTTTCAACCTGAAATATCTGACATTCTTCTGAATCATAAATAATCAGGTATATCTTATTTAAAGTCAAGAAAACAGGCATTTTTGTATTTTTAATTGATATACACTGAAAATAACAAAATGAAGAAAAATAGAGACAAAATGAAATAGCAGTAGAAATGAAAGTATACAAAAATTTATACTTTTCAGTGAAACAAGAAAAGAGCTAAAAGCTAAAAACAGAAGCCAACCAATGTTACCCAAAAATATACAAAATCTGTATCCAGAGGGAGACATCTGAATGAACTTATATCTATATCTAAATTTTAACCTAAATCTATATTGATATATACATGCACATCTATCTAATCTGTTTATATACATTGTTTCTCCCATTGGGGAGAAAACTGTGCATCATTAATCTAAAATACATATATACACATATAGTTAGATACTATATGTCTATGAGTCGAGATATAGATTATGTAGGGTGATATAGACAGAAATGGAGTTAGAGGTGTAAATAAAGATATTACCTTAGAAATCAGTTACAGAGTTATATTCAAGTAGCTTTGGTAGCGCTGAAGGAATTCCTTTTTTAATCAGAGATGTCAAGAAAGTGGGAGCACATCTGGAAACCTGCTAAAACAAAACTTTCATTCACTGGTAGAGCATGTAGAAGCAGGATATGAGCTGTGTCAGAATCTGCAAGTTCACCCTGAGCCTCACAGTTTTTCTAGAAGGACTCACAGAAGACACACACACAAAGCTGTCACACTCACAGTTGCAGTTACATTTGCAAAATCTTTCCAGGGAATCTCACTGGAGCTGTGGTGCCCAGGGTCGAGCATGTAGACATGGATTGCTTGCATGACTGGACTCAACCATTCAGATCCCCAGCCCATGCACATCCTAAAGTGAAAAATGGCATTGACCATAAAATGTATGGTTAGAATAAACTTCCCTGGTTTAACTGATAAAACTTGTGCCTGACCCAAGATCTTAGGCATAACAAAACACTCAAACTGCCAGAATATTCTAAGAGCTCTAGGCAGTCTCAGGAGATGCCAAAAGTCAGTCTTAGAGGCAGATTTTTTTTTTAATATGTAAGATTTGTGGCCCATGCTCTGAGTAGTAGGTTAGGCCTCTGCTTGTGGTACCAGCATCCTATATGGTCACCAGTTTGTGCCCTGGCTGCTCCTCTTCAATTCAGCTCTCTGCTAATGGCCTGAAAGGCAAGGAAAGATGGCCCAAGTGCTTGAGCACCTGCTCCCACATGGGAGACCCAGAAGAAGCTCCTGGCTCCTGGCTTTGGATCAGCCGAGTTCCAACTGTTGTGGCCATTTGGGAGAGTGAACCAGCAGATGGGAAACCTCGCTGTCTCTCCCTCTCTCTGTCTGTAACTCTTCCTCTCAAATAAATGAATAAATCTTAAAAAAAGAAATATGTAAGATTTGAGCAACATTGACTTACTGAATAAGCCCTTCCCTGCCTAGTTTATCCTCCTGGCCCATGACCTATATTCTCATAGAGAAAATGTCTGTATGTCTGAGTTTCAGTATGTTGTTTAGTGTTTAGGTAACAGATACAGCTATAATGTCAGAATTAATGTCCTTAAAATTGGAGAAAACTCCAGTGTAGAGTAACTGAATCAACAAATTCACCCTATTAAGCCATTGTGTATGTTTTTAATACTTTATTTTCTCAACTGATCTACTGTTGTAGGGAATCTGTACTAAATATGGCAGAGCTATTTAGTATAGGATTTGGCTATTGGCTAGATAATCTTAATTCTTCCACAGACTAGTCATTTTCTATTGGTAATACATCTCTAAGAGGATTGACCTATGTTTTTTAATATCATCTGACCAACTGTATTATCAGGACTTACTTACACATTAGTTGAATCTTATCAACAGTGCTACAGTTAAATCACACAACACTTTGGTCATGACACTACAATCTCCTTACAGAACAAATCAGCTAGAATCACTGAAATGTTTTCTATACCTTCTCACAGAATTGACCCTTTCCAAATACTGTATATTTTTTATAAGTAAGATCAATTGCAAATTGCCATTATTTGGTTATTTCTGGGTTCAGTTAAGGACAAAACCAGTCACCCTCTCTTGGTTTGCAAGTTTATACTGTGAATGGGCCCACCCTGTACTGTCATATGGCAGGACTCACTCATCTTCCTGTGGGAGGATGTGTTTGCTTCTTCCTAACTTTGTGATATAGACTGGTCTCTATCTGTATTACAAGTAGGGAAGAGATTCTGTTGAGTTGGGACACAAGTGCTGCCCAAAGCTGCATATAGTATTATCAATCAGTATTTGTTGAGACTGCCTCACTCATTTCACTACATTACCATCGATTTTTCAATTCCTACTTCTTGCCTGCCTTTTGGAGGAGAATTCACTGTAATGCGTGAATTTCCAGTTAATAAATCTTTTCTCTTTGAATGTCATTTCTCACTCAAAGCAAATTCAGCCTGCTGCATAAATACCTATCTCTTCCAAAGTCATTTCCAGTCTTGGATTACTGTTTAATCTTCACTCTGTATTGTTCCCATTGTGTATCTGTGGCCTGACTGCATTTATTGTTTATGTTTTGTGTCCAAAATGCTGCGCCCCCCCCATGCAATAGATAGGTGAATAGTTAGTTATACTCAAATTTGACTGCATGTACTGTAAGACTCCCATGCTATGGTTTAAATATGATTCAACTTCCAAATTCAAGGAAACATTTAGCTCCCAAAGTCATAAATTTATAGTAAATGCAGAAACTTAATCAATTATGGTGTTTTCAGAGGTGGCTCTAGTGTATGGTGCTTAGATAACTGGGTACATGCTTTTAGAAAGTAACTCTTGTGAAAGGATTTGTCATAAAGACCGAGCAAGGCCCAGTCTCTGCTTCATGGCTTATGGTGTGGTCTTTTCTTGCATGGGCTCTCGCATTGCCATCAATGGGATGTCAAGTCAATAGGATTGCCTGACTGTGGATTTGAACCTCCAAAACCAATAGCTGAAAAAATCTATTTCTTTCATAAGTAGCCAATGTCAGGTATACAGAAATAGTAACATAGCTGAATAATACACTCCCATAAGTGTCATCATTGCAAAACAGGGGTATTTCCCAGGGGGAATCCAGTTCACTATGTGATACCTATTGCTCTAGTCCCATGAGAAAAACCTTGTCTTCATTTTTGTTTGTTATTTATAATCTGTTTAAGAACTCTTCATCTTCAAAAATAAGAGTGCTATGTATTTGTGTAGAGTCCATTGTGTCAAGTCGGGAATATCACTGCTATACTTTATTCATCATGACCAGAGACCTTTTTGAGCACTTTGTCATTGGTATTTAAAGTTACACAGTAATCAGCCTTCTGGGAGCTATATACTTCATGATTCAGTAGACAAGTAGAGTATGTTCCTGCAGATCTCTTCCAAATGACTTCTTTTGTAGTGGGTATAAGCTGAAAAATGAGAGACAAAGCATAACAGGATATCATTAGAGTTCTACTCATTCACTAACAATTGGTCCAATTAATTCATCATATCATGTGAAAAAAAAATATCTCCAAGGCCATTCATGTTTGTAGATTCCCATTTGAACTTGCCAGTTTCCAAGAGTTCTTGGGAAATGTGTGACTTAATCCTATCATCTGTGTGACATAAGTTTGCTATGAGACCGTATCAATAGACTCTTCAGTTGCCAGACCTTAATTTTTGACTTCCATATCACTTCCTTCTTATCACTTGCACATTGTTAAACCATTCCATTCAATTTAGTGCATTTTTTTTTTCTTCTCAGTCTCCAGTTTATATTCCTTGATGTTTTCAGACATTTTAAAAAAATATTGCTAAATGATGTGGGTTTTATTATTTTTTTTACTTTGTAAATTTCAACAACTTGGTCTATAACTGTAGTTTTTACAGGAACATTGGTGTCATTTTATTTTTGTTTCTAAATTACACAAAATTGAATGACAAAAACATATTTCTGGATTTTATTCTTTGTCAATAACATGAGGAGTTCTTTGTTAAAGCAGATAAGAATTTCCAACTCCAAAAAAAATGTTTGGTTGGTACTTTTTGGAGTACAAAGGCCACAATCACTACATGCATTTTAAGTTTAATGGGCACTATAATATTTTTCCATTAATTTCTAAAGTTTACAGAAAAAATGAACAAAGTAATACAGTGAGCTTTGATTTATAACATTTGTTAATTCTGTGATGTAAATTTTTACTTCAAGGCCTGTTTTGAGCCATTTCCATGATGTTATGGAAGGAACTGATGGTAGCACATTACTGAATTGCATAATAAGGCACAGTAGATTAAAATAACATCAAGATTGAGGCCAGCCTTGTGGCATAGCAGGTGAGACAGCCACCTGCAGTGCCAGCATCCAAAATGGGGACCAGCTTGAGTCCCAGCTGTTCTACTTCCGATCCAGCTTTCTGCTATGTCCTGGGAAAGCACTGGTGGATAGCCCAAGTCCTTGAGCCCCTGTACCTGCTTGGGAGACCTGGAGGAAGCTCCAGGCTCCTGGCTTCAGATCGGCCCAGCTCTGGCTGTTGCAGCCATTTGGGGAGTGAACCCACAGATGGAAGTCCTCTCTCTCTCTCTCTCTCTCTCTCTCTCTCTCTCCCTCTCTCTCTCTCTCTCTCTCTCTCTTCCTCTGTCTCTCTGTTACACTGCCTTTCAAATAAATAAATAAATCTTTTTTTAAAAAAGTAACATCAAGATAACATAAACATGAACAGGTATTAAAATAATTAAAAACTGACAAATTTTGATTATTTCTATTTGTTTTAATACAATTTTAACCTAGTTCATCTAAGTATAGGTACATCATTTAATTGTGACTAATGGTTCTATTTACAAACAAGCTCATGTGATTCTTCCAAATCTAATAATCTTCTCTCAGTAGCCAATGCAAACCAGCTACCAATAAAATCATTCCTTTTATTTTTTTGAATTACTCTATTTTTCTCTTTTATTACTTCCCTGAGTATTATAAAAATACCCTTAGTTCTAATATTTTTAATATTTTCAGCTTTTGTTGAGGTCATTTTTCATAAAGAACTTCACTATCCTCCATTGCCCGTATTTTCATTGCTTGCCTTCTCTTTTTGGCATATATTCTTAGTCTGCTGTTTGCAGATGCACTTTTGTGTGTGAATGTAAAGCATAATAAACAGGCATTTCATTCCTAGCATAAGGAGACTCTTCAATGTTTACTCCTTTGTACTTTTTGAATTTCAGGTCATATAAAGTGTATTACCTCTTCAAGCATGAACTATATGTAGACAAACATTCATATTATTGTGTTATTTATATAGCCTTCTCTTTGTGATTATATGTCTCTAATTGTTTTAATCTGATAAGTATTTAGGAAGCATTTCTTATGTGCTAAGTCCTCCTGTAAGGAATCAGGCTTCAGCCTGAACTAAAAAAAAATAAAAAAAAAAATAGTTCCTCTTGATAAGACAAACAATAAGCAGCAAAAATAACAAGGAAAACACACTGTACACTTAGGACAATAAAAGAAGATGACAGAAAATTATGGTAAAACTCATCATCATTATTTATGGAGTCTGTATTTGTAAATTTGCTTATTCCATTAAATGCATTTTTAACTCCAAAATCAATGTTTTTTAAGAGTCATTAATAGGCAGAGTGGCAAGATTTTGTCACCTGAAATACACTCTAGGCTGACGTGGAATAAATCAATACTATATATATATATGTGTGTGTGTGTGTGTGTGTGTGCATGTTTGAGGTCCATTTATTACCATGTTTCTCAGAGTTTCTTATACTTTTTAGTATGGTGATTTCATGGTGTAAAGCATCCCCCCAACTGCAGTTTTGAGCTGTTTAGATTTTCTAAGCATAAGAAAGCTAAGATGAACCAATGAATTGATAACATATGTTGAACTGATGTACAACTGAAATCACAAAAGTCAAAATTATACTTTAATCAGTTGAAAAAACTGTGGTGCAGTGAATTACTCCTTTGCCTGAAAAGCTGGCATATATATCAGAGTGTCAGCTACTCGACTTCCCACTCATCTGCTGACTAATGTGACGGCAATACAGTATAAAATGGACCAACCCCTTGGGTCCCTGCAACCATGTGAGTGACTAAGATGGACTTTCTGGCTCCTGACTTCCACCTGACTCAGACCTGGTTGTTGTGGCCAATCAGAAAGTAAAACAAGATGAAAATTTTCTGCCTCTCCCTCTCTCTGTGTTCCTCTGCCTTTTAGATAAATAAATATTATATATATATATATATATATATATATATATATATTTTAAATGTTGTGACCAGAAATTTATGGTTTGATTTTCTCCAATTCAGTTTTCCTGGTGATTTTACAGAACATAACTAATATGAATAGTGAATATTATCTGTAGTGCATTGGTCATCCATTGTCAGATTCTGAACACATTTCAATGGTAGAATCAACAGTATGTGTTGAAAAAACTGGAGTCAAAGTGTGTGGGAAAGAGTGAATTATTTAGGTTGGAAGAACTGGAAGGGTGATTTTCCCCTTCATTAAACTGAGAAAGCCTAGGAAAAGGCAGGCTTATAGAAAGATTATCAGTGATTATTCAAACATATCCATTACAGATGCATATGAAATATACAAATGTAGATGTTGCATAGCCACTTTATAAATCTGGAGCTCAGTTTATAGATGACTCTCATAACCATGAGATTACATAAATTCAACAAGAATGTGAGTTAGAGATGTCCAGGGACAGAATTCTGAAGGCTTCTAATATTTAGAAGTTAGAAATAAGAAAGGAGCAATGCAGGAACTTAAAATATGTAAGGGAAAGTAAGAATAATGTTATTATTCGCCTGTTAAATAAATGGTTTTCCAGAGAATGTAACAAAAAAGTTATTACAGACTAGTCACTACAAACCAAAAAAGTGCTTTGTCTATGCAATTACTTCCATTACAGCCTCCCAACTTTTCTCTTTTTTAAGTGCATGGATCACATTAGCATAAATCATGTTAAATGATCTCCCTTTTGCAATTAAACATTTTTTGTTATGACACGCTTTCAGTTTACATTCTCAAAGAGCATTTTTATGCTTCTTCTATTTCTCATCTCCCACTGTCTTTCAAGTCCAGGCCAATTTGGCCTTTGTTCCCACCACTTCACCAAAATAGTTCTTTCAAGAGTCACTGGAAATCTGCAGGCTACAAACTCCAGTGATTAGTTCTCAGTACCCATCTAATGCCAAGTTCATAACTGCATTTGTTATAATTGATCATAACTTTCTTGAAACACTTTCTTCACTTGGCTTGCTGGACAGCATACATTTTTAGTATTCTACATTGTTAAAAATTTTCATTTTCTTTTGCTGGCACATCTTCTTCCAGACCTGTAAGTTTCTGTGTCCCACCAATTCATTCTTGAATTTCTTCACTTATCTAAATTTGTCTATGACATGATTTCATCTCAAGGTTTTGACGGATAGTATATACTAATGATTCTTCAAAATATATCCATAACCATCATTTATTTCTGAGTTTGCCTTACAAATCCAAATATGGTCTTCACATATGGACTCATCCTGTGTGGCCCATACTGTGAGGATGGTGGAATGACAGCATTCTTCGACAAGAAGCACCAGAGACAGTTTTGGTGAACATGTCCGTTTATTAACAGTCCAGCACAAGCTTTTATAGAACAGAAAAGAGCTATTCAGGGCTAGCTAGCTCAGGGTAGCAACACTAATTCTATAGGATAAAGCTGATACTGGGATACTGGCACTTCTACACTTCTCCAATCAGCTTGAAGGTCATGTAGCCGACATAGCCTTAAAGTGATATTTATGGGTCTGGGCCACACCCAGGAGCTATTTACCTGATTGACAATTACATGGCATCTCAACAGGAAGTAGGGGTGGGGGA
Source organism: Sylvilagus floridanus (assembly GCA_949820135.1). NCBI lineage: Eukaryota > Metazoa > Chordata > Mammalia > Lagomorpha > Leporidae > Sylvilagus > Sylvilagus floridanus. Next base: position 93,628,935 of record OX463225.1, on the reverse strand, counting down.
AAATGTGCCTGGGGCCTCTTTCACCTTCCAGCAGTCAGGTTACGAGTGGATCTAAGTGTGCGGAGCCCCCAACCAGAGTCTTTCTCAGGAGGCATGATGTGTCATGCCCTCTTAAACTCCTGCATGGGCTAGGCAGGCAGTCTCTCAGCCAGACACAGGAGCACCCACATTCAGATATTCTTCTGTGTTATCCAAGTAAATATAAGCTGTCAAAGTGAAGACTTCTGTTTTTAGTTTTCCACTGTATCTGAAATAAGAATAGTGCTTTATATAAATACATAAATTATATAATACAAGGGTTTAGATCAGTGGTAGAGCATTTGACTGCATAAATTATATATATTAATTATATATATAATATATAATAATAATCTTATATATTATATAATAATAATCTTATATATTATATAACATAATTATAACAATTATAATATATAATGTAATTATGTTATATAATTAATACTTTGTATTCTTTTTTATAGTATAAACTTTATATTTTTACATATTAATATCAAATCTCATTTACCTTTTTTATGTATCTGGCTTATATTTAATGTGCATTCCCAGTTTATCACTGGGGACAGCACTTGTTGAATATGACCAAGAGATTTCTTAATAGTAACACCACAATATAATTTCATTTACTCAACAACATTTATTGCTTGTCAACTATTCTTTAATACCTGGGATTAGAGAAGGGACATTCCTGGAGGTAATATCCTAGTAGCTACTGTTTGCCAAAACCAAAATTCTTTTCATATTTTCAAAGCATGTGTAGAAGATATAGCAAACTTTTAGTTGTCTCCAGCTGATGCCTGCTCTAGAACTTGCACAAATTCAAACCATCATGGATCATTTTGTGAGAAGAAACAAGAGTCACATTTCATTTTGTTCATTGACATCTTTCATCATCATAATTATCTAACACTGAGAATACACTGAGTTCTGTGATTTCCAGTGTTTACAGGACTCAGCAGGATGAATCACTATCCCTCTGGCATGTGGTTAGTATGTCCTGACACATAAGTGATCCAAATAGGCACAGAGGGCAAAGTGATGATCAAATTGTTACTCTGACTGGGAGGTTACAAAGTGGGAGCTTTTTATCCTCTTGGTATACACTTACCTACCAGTTTACTATATTATAGCATTACTTACACATACAAGATATTTTAGTGACTTACTCTTCAGTATTTTGCATATGTTTTTGTGAAGACACAGGAGCTGGCTTTGCAGAGTGATACTTTTATGCCATTTTCTAGCATATCAGTCTCTATGAAACCAACCAGTAATTACATAATTCAATCAGACCACATAGAAAATTGGAAATAGTTTTGTCCATTTCCATAAAGATTTTCCATTACTGATAGGGACCTTTGATTTCAAAGTACGATATAATTGAATGTCAATCAATAAATTCCTTAGGGAACATAGGTTTTACATTATTTTATGGTTGGCCTCATGTCTTTGTCTTGCTCATGTTAGAGAAGGGGATCTGTACCAATTTTGGCTTCTACTTTTTTTTAATGAAGGGATGGAGTTGGAGTGGGGGAAAAGAGAGAAAAAGAGAGCCAGGGCTGGGCCAGACCAAAGCCAGAAGTCAGAAGCCTGAAGCCTGGAAATCAATGTTGGTTTCTGAAGTACTTGAGCCATCACCTCTTGTCTTCCAGAATGAGCATTAGCAGCATTTTGGAATTGGAAGCAGAGCCAGAAATCAGACTAGGCACTTCTCTAACATCTTAACTGCTGTACCACAAGCACATACCTAGCTTTATTTTAAATTAGACTTTCTGTGTTTTACAGAGAACATTTGTTGACTGCTTTGAAGATTTCATTTACTCAGATCCAGTACTGGTCCACCATATTGTTTTTTTTTATTCCTGCCACATAAACATTGATGTCATGTAATTTTGTGGATAATGGAGAATTGTCCCTATGTGTATAAGGCAAGGCAATTCTGTATAGTTACAATTGTTAGGTAGGAAGTCAGTTATGAGCTTATGTATGTGTGACATAAAGGCCTAAAGAGAAGACATCTATATCCAGCATATGCATCTGCATCTCAGAGTCATCCTGACAATGTTTCAGGGGCAGCCCGGCCTTCGCATCCTGCCCTGCCCCCTTCTACCTGATAAGCTGCCAGGTGGAGGTCCCCGCCCCTTCTCCCTGATGCAGCCTAGTATCTGCATTTCAAACACCCTGCTCTGGATCCCCATTCTCCAGGGGGTCCTGCTCACCCAAAACTCAGATAGGAGCTTCTTATTATTTACAGCCATAAAATCCTTTGTTTCAGGAGGAGATGTGTGAAGACAAAGACCCATCTCCTTAAAAACCCCCAGCCTCAACCAGACTGTGCGCTCAGCCCTCTGCCTCTCTGCTGAGCCACCCGCCTGGCCTGGTCAGGTGTAATCTCTACTCAACCATGTAACCTCACTCCTCCCCCCCCCCCCCCCCCCCCGCCCAGTCTCTCAGGCTGTGTCTGGAGAGGTACCCATCCATCCTTATGGATGTCCCTTCCCTAATAAACCTTGCTATTTTACCTCCCACTATTTTGTCTCAGGCCTGAATTCTTTCTTGCGCGAAGACAAGAACCCTGCAATTTTTCCGGTAACACAATGATACCTATTTAATCACTTAATATTGAATTCTGCCAAATATGTGAATGAATACACAAACCAGAATTACTCAAAACCTGAAGCTAACCCCTTCATAAGATGATATTCCACTTTCTGTCTGTAGCATAAATCTATATTACACACTTTCACAAGTAGAATCAATTAGAGTATGTAATAATTGTTTTATGTGTAAAATTGTCATTATAATGTCACTATCTCAAGAAAAAACAAAGAAAAGAAAGGACATATTATTGGCAGGTCAAATTGAAGTGGAACATTTTAGCTTGTGACTTTGGCATTCTGTACTTGGCTATCATCACTCTCGGGGATTGAATTACTCTAACAGTTCCACAGCTGTGCTTGATTTTACTGTTTTATTTATTTCCATCCAAAAAAAAAAAATCTCTCTTTCCGAGTGTCCCATATTAGCAGAGAAACTTTTCTTTGGAGGAAGGTGGTCCAATTTTCTTTTTAAATGATTTCCTAGTTTTAGAGCAATTTTTAGTGTTTTACTTCACATAATTTCATTGGTTGTGGAATAAAGTGTTTCAAAAATAGGAAAAAAAAATTGTTTCTCCAAAAAGGAAGATAGGTATAAGCCAAAGAAAATTTTACTTTGTGTGGTAAAAACATCACATTACCATCTCATGCAGAACATGTGGCCCATGGACAATTTTAATGTCATCTACATTATTCCCTAAAATGAGCTGTGGGGTTTTCTGTGTCCTCAGTTCATAGGCATTCATTTTATGCATTTTATCCAAAGGTATGTGAACCAAAGCAAAATTTAAGGCTTTAAAACACGTATAAAATGTATACTAAGTTCCTATGCTTGTTTCAGATGTCACAAAACACAAGTACATGTATTCAGTCTAAAAAGAGTGAGTTTTTCTTTCTGAAATAGAATAACATAACTTTCAACCAACCTAAGTGAATAAGTACATTTAATGCATGTATTATCTCTCAGTGTCTTTAGATCTGTAGTCTGTTTATTTATTTTAAAATCTAGTGAAGCTTAATCAGTTCAACATCTCTAGAAAGGTGGGTTTCAGTTGTGTCTCTGTGGGAAATTACTTAAGGATTGTTTGAAAATGCCTTCAGAGTCTTGTCACGCTGCTAGTTTACTCTCCCCTGCTATTTATAGCCACATGTTTTAAAAAATTAACTTTGAGAATGCTGCAGGACTTCTCATTCCCAAACAAGTCTCCAAGGAGCAATGCAACATTATATAGCAGATACAAAATCCATTACTAGGCATACTAAATCAATCCTGCATCTTCTACTGTACAAGTTGAGACAAGACAAAGCTCCAAAATAAGCACATGCAATAATTCACTGAGAGTTTTTTAAATGTCTGTATATTTCACTTATCTTTTTCAATAACAAATCACTCAGAGATAAGGTGGCTTAAAACAGCAATGATTTTATATTTTTACAAAGCTTTAGATCCTTAATCTTGGCTGGGCAATTTTTTTTTTTTTGACAGGCAGAGTGGACAGTGAGAGAGAGAGAGTCAGAGAGAAAGGTCTTCCTTTACCGTTGGTTCACCCTCTAATGGCTGCTATGGCCTGCACGCTGCAGCCGGCGCACCACCTTGATCCGAAGGCAGGAGCCAGGTGCTTCTCCTGGTCCCCCATGTGGGTGCAGGGCCCAAGTACTTGGGCCATCCTCCACTGCACTCCTGGGCCAGAGCAGAGAGCTGGCCTGGAAGAGGGGCAACTGGGACAAAATGCAGCGCCCCGACTGTGACTAGAATCCGGTGTGCTGGCACAGCAGGTGGAGGATTAGCCTATTGAGCCACGGCACTGGCCTTGGCTGGGCAATTCTTCCACTCCATTTAGACTACCTGATGTCTCGTGCAACATCATTCAGCATTCAGAGAGAAGCTCCCTGGGAGCTGTGATATCTAAGATGACCTGTCTTCCAATAGGATTTCTAGCTCTATATCTCTCTTTTGATAGTCTCTCCCACTTACAGATGGGCTCTGAACTTTTTCAAAAATTTTTATAGCTTCTTGGTTTGCTTCCAGATAGAGCTTGCCAAGATAGAAATGCTTCAATGTGTGTTTATTATCAAATGCTCATTTTATCACTTGCTAATGGATTATTGACCAAATGCATCTTTTGGCCAGGCCCAAGATCAATATGACAGAACCGCACAAAGAAGGGAATGCCTGTAGGTCTGGTTGTTGTGGTTCACAAATGTTAAGTCTCTACTCCTTATAAATGTTCATGTGTACACATGACTGTGTTTAAAGTTTACCAATTATGTTGTAAGATAATTGATTTAGCTGTAATTATTTTATTAATTTTCTCAAACACATCCACTACTAATGTTACAGTTGATTTCTTCATTTAGTTTATTAGGTGTCCTTCAATTTGTTCACGCTAATTGGGTTAATTTAATACCTACCATCCTCACACTTGCAATTTCCTTTTTGTCTAAGTGCAATTTTGCAGTAATTAAATAATATACAGAAGGATGCTGCAGATGATTTTTCAGACAGTGGACTGCAAAGAGTGCTGCCCTTTAGGAGTACAACTTGGTATAAATTTACATTGTCTAAATATCATTAACATGATTTTTGGACTTATGACAAGACGTTGTCGACAGATAAGACTCTATATTTGCTTACAAAATCAATATATTGAAATAATTTTAAGAAACAGAAAAAAGTGTTGTCATTGTTATTTTAGGGTTATTGAGCAAATGAGTTTAATAATAAGAATTCCTTTATTAAATTCATCTCAAGGGGGCCAGCAGTGTGGTGCAGCCGGTTAACGCCCTGGCCTGAAGTGCTGGCATCCCTTATGGGCGCCGATTCTAGTCCTGGCTGCTCCTCTTCTGATCCAGCTCTCTGCTATGGCCTGGGAAAGCAGTAGAAGATGGGCCAGGTCCTTGGGCTCCTGTACCCACGCAGGAGACCTGGAAGTAGCTCCTGGCTTCGGAATGGCTCATCTCCGGTTGTTGCGGCCATCTGGGGAGTGAACCAGCAGATGGAAGACCTTTCTCTCTGTCTCTACTTCTCTCTGTAACTCTGTCTTTCAAATAAATAAAAAATAAATCTTAAAAAAAATTCATTTCAAGTAAGCAAAGAACTACTTTCTAAATGTCACAACCTTTCATCACATTTGTGCACTGAATAAATTTGTCATAATATATTTGCATATCATTTTGACTTTCAATTTAACTCTTCTGGAATGATATAGTTCATTTTCTACTTTAAATATATAGAAATTTAAATATGATACTATATATTTGGCTTATATATATATAAGCTTATATATACTAGCTTATAGATACTCTGAACAATTCAAGAAAAATGAAGAAATTAAGATTTTTATGCAATTATTGGCTAAATATGTCAGACTAATTGTTCAGTATTTGTGGTTTTACAACTAAATACCTTAATTTTTATAATTTAAATGTTATATATAAAAGGTATAATTCTAATATATTGGTTTATACATTTCTCCTCCATGGTAGAAAAGGTAGATTACCAGTATCAGTAAATACAAAATAAGAAAACATTAAAGATAAAAAATAGTATTCATTTTTAGCATAATGTTTTTTAGAGAAAATTATAAAATTGAGGAAATCACAAGTAAAAATTCAGTTTTATTTGCTTTCACACAATTTTATAGTTAAGGGGCAGGTAAAGAATTTAATTTTTGCTTTCAAGTAGCCAAAATAGAATTCTTTTACCAAAACACTAATAAGAAAAACAAAAACATGGGAGTTAGTGTAAGCATTGAAATTCATAACAATCAAACTTTGTCTTATAATTTGTGTATTAAACAACAAAGTCTCTTGAAAACTGTTCATTTTCAACTTCCGAAAGAATATAATAAATGGGAGATTGTATAAAATTTATTTATTTAGCAATATTTTAAAATACTAACAAAGATAGATGTGAACTATCCCTCTGTTTCTGATCCAGTTCTCTACTCTGGCCTGGGAGAGAAACAAAGAGGCTCCTGGCTTCAGATTGGCGCTGTTCCAGCTGCCGGCCGTTGCAACCTTTAGAGAGTGAACCGGAAGGTGGAAGACCTCTCTCTCTCTCTCTTCCTCTGCCTTTCTGTAAGTCTGCCTTTCGAAAAATAAATCAATAAATCTTAAAAAGGGGTTATGGTATCAATGATATTTCAATAGAAAACTGAAATATAACTGTGAAATATACATCATTTTTAATTCTACAGACAAAGTTTTACATGAAATTGGTAAAAATATAGTTAGATTTAGTTGAATTAACACTATTACTAGTTATAATTGTTGGTGAGGTGGATGAAACACTACTGCCATAGAAAATGATATACTGATTCAGGCCGGCGCCGCGGCTCAATAGGCTAATCCTCTGCCTAGAGGCGCCGGCACCCTGGGTTCTAGTCCTGGTCAGGGCGCCAGATTCTGTCCCGGTTGCCCCTCTTCCAGGCCAGCTCTCTGCTGTGGCCCGGGAGTGCAGTGGAGGATGGCCCAAGTGCTTGGGCCCTGCACCCCATGGGAGACCAGGAGAAGCACCTGGCTCCTGCCATCGGATTAGCGCGGTGTGCCAGCTGCAGCGCAACGGCCGTGGCGGTCACTGGAGGGTGAACCAATGGCAAAAAGGAAGATCTTTCTCTCTGTCTCTCTCTTTCTCTCACTGTCCACTCTGCCTGTCAAGAAAAAAATGATATACTGGTTCAATAATATTAAAGCAGTTAAAAAATTTCATTTTATGAAAGCAAAATAGTAAACAATATGTTATTAAAAATGTTATTAGATATTCTGATTAAAATTTAAATTTTCTACCATTTTATGGTTAGTAAGTTAGTTTTATAATATATAGATAACAAGCTTATGTATCATCTATTAAAATGGAGAAATAAAGTGATTTGCATTTTAATATTTTTCTTGAAGAAGGGCATCAGTTTATAATTTGCACACAAGTGGGCGTGAGTTATTAGCAGTGATAAAAATAACACACATTTAGTCTGCAATATCTGATGGTGATTAGTTTCAGCCTCCTGCAGATTCCAAAATTCTTGCAGCATTAAGAATTTGCATGCAACTAATGCCCAACTTCCCATAAACTTTACATCACCTCTAGATTTCTTATCATACCTACAAATGTAAATGCTATAATATAAATTGTTGTTATCTTGTATTATTTAGAGAATAATGACAAGAAAAACCTGTTGAGAATGTTCAGTACAAATGCAAGTTTTTTCCCAACATCTTCTGTCTGTGGTTACTTGATGCCATCTATGGATTCAGAGGGATGACTGTATTATTCGTGTCCTTAGTGTCAAGCAGGGCAAGTACATGAAGTAACGTAATTATAATCATGCACATCTCCATTAGCTGATTCAAGAATCACCTGCCAACCCAAGAATCCACATATTTTTCAGTGCTCATCAAATAGTTCACATGGTCTCCTAGCATATTACATGCATACTATAGAAAATAATGAAAAAGTTTCAATTATAAGAAAATAACATCTCCCCTTGAACAATCATACATCTATGGTATGTTAAGCTCAGCAAAAATGATTCAAGAAGGACCAGGAACTTGTATTGGCCAATGGAACCATGGGAAAAGGATTATACAGTGGTGGAGCTCCAGAGTAGCTTTGCTCTTACATTGATTTGAGGATAATTAATTGAGGGGAAAAAAGGTGTAAGAAGAGACATTTGTATTGCGTCCATGGTATCCCACAATAGGTGCTTTTATAGTTTCCCACATAGCATTTGTTTTGCCCAATTCTTGCAGATTTCTTCAATGAATGACCTCTTTATTTTTTTTTGTCCCTTAAATTTTACTTGCATGCCTTTAAATTGAATCCGAAAAGAAAGCTTAAAGGAGCCAGCATTGGGGCATTAGCAAGTTAAGCCACTGCCATGCGATGTCAGCATCTCAAGTGAGCTCCAGTTCCAGACTGTACTGCTCCGCATCCAGCTCCCTGCTAATGCACCTAGGAAAGTAGTGAAGGAAGACCCAAGTGCTTGGGCCCCTGCACCCGCACGGGAGACCCAGAAGGAGCTTGGGGCTCCTGCTTTGGCCTGGCACAGCCCCTGCCACTGCGATCTTTTGGGGAGCGAACCAGCTGATGGAAGATCTCTTTCTCTCTCTGTCATTCCCCCTCTCTCTGCAACTCTGCCTATCAAATAAACTTTAAAGAATCTCAAAAAAAAAAAATGAAAGACAAAGAAAAAAAATAAAAAGAAGAAAATTGTATGAATGAGGTCTTAGGCTTTGCTCAAAATTATTCCTGCCTTCTAATGATTTTTTATGCGTTTTCTAACTCAAAAGCAACTCCAAATTACCTCCCCTGTTCTTATTATAAAGAAAATTAAGGGACCAATGCTGTGGCTCAAAGGCACCTCCTGCAGCGCCGGTATCCCAGCTGCCAGGATCCCAGTGCCAGTCCCAGCTGCTGGTTGCTCCAGTTCCAATCCAGCTCTCTGCTATGGCCTGGGGAAGCAGCAGAAGATGGCCCAAGTCCTCAGGGCCCCTGCACCCACGTGGGTCATCTCTATATATGTTTATATACACACAGATTCACACACACACACACACACACACACACACACACGAGAATCTATGTATCTATCATCTCTCTCTATATATATTACATGCATATTAATAATGAATATAATACATGCATAATAATATAGGCATATTCTTGGTAGCTTAACAATGCTTAAAGGATATTGTAAAAGAAATGTTCTCCAAGTTTCCACAGACTACATACAGATCTTCTAGTGTGAGCAAAGGTACAAAAACAATTTTAAGAGCAATCCCACTCCTGGGATTTATTCAAACAAAATGAAATCAGCATATTAAAGAGTTATCTGTACCTCTGTGCTCATTACAGCTAAATTCACAATAGCTAAGGTAGGGAATCAACTCAGATGCCCATCAACTGATGACTAGATAAAGAAATTATGGTATATATACACTATGGACTACTACTCACTGGTAAAAAAATCCAGTCTTCTTCAACAAAATGGATGTAACTGGAAAGCATTACACTTAGTGAAAAATCTAGTTGCTAAAAGACGAGAAACCTTATGATTTTCCTGATCTGTGGTTACTAATAGAAAACCTAAAACGAAATGTATTGGAGTGAAATTGACATTTTGAGATTCAATATTTGTATAGCCCTTATCTCTACTGTAGAGGTATTATGTTTTTATACTATTTTTTGAGCTCTTCACTTAGTGTAGGGTTAATCTTATGAGTATAAAATAAGCTAAAAATAGATCTTTGTAAAAATTAAAAAGTGGGAATAGGAGAGGGAAGGGGCAGAAGGTTTCAAGTGTGGGTTGGAAAGAGGGTAGGGTGGGAAGTATCACTATGTTCCAAAATCTGTATATATGAAATACATGAAATTTGTATACCTTAAATAAAATTTTAAAAGAATATCATAAAAATACAATGCTGTAATATTTTGGACAAAACAGAAATTCTTTACTAGACTGAAATTTTATCTCATTTGTTTCACAAACAAATTATAACTTGTCTTTTTTTTTCTTTAAAAAGGGCAAGTTTTATATTATCACCTTGGCAGTAGATATAAAAACAAAAATAAGTTCAATAAATATAATCTAGATAATGGTTAAATATTCAGGAAATTCCAAAGGACCAAAAATAGATAAGTAACCCACCAGACTTTGAAAATGTGAGAGATGTGTGAAGGTAATATGCAAATTCTATACCATGTTGTTTCAAAAGACGTTAGCATACTCCAATTTTACAAACCTCAGAAGTCCTGGAACCAATCCCTGAAGGGTAATAGCCTGTATTTATTTTACCAATATCTGCTTCATAGCAGGTTGATGGAAACAGACTTTCTTTCATTTCCAGGTTGTAATGGCAAAATAATTCTATTGGCACAGAGCCTTGGAGTAAAAGTGTTTGTTCAAGAAAAGATAACTGAAGTATCTTTCTCTATCAAAGAAGAAAAGAAAAAAAAATACCACATCTCTGAAAGAATCATAAATTAATTACCCCCATCAATGACTGGAAAGATTCAGGGTTGGTGAGTCTTATCAAATCCCCATTAAGTTGCCAGTTTTGCAATTACTGAAGATAGATTGATTTAGCACAATGACAATGAATTATTGAAACCTTAATCAGGTGGTGATTCCTATTACAGCTGCTCTTCTGGGATTGGCTCTCTTTAGGAAAGCAAACGAGCGCAGCCTCTGGCATTAAGAATGCAACTATTGAACTGGTAAATTCTATTTTTCTGTAAGTCAATAAACAGAAAAGGCCAGTACTTTGTTCTTTGTTCCATTAAGCAAGAACATTATGCTTTTTCAGTCTTGTCTCATGGTTGAGACAGCTCACTGGCCCTGTACGAAAATTGAGCCATAGAGACTTTGATTTTTCACCATCTCAGAATCCATCATGCTAGTCCACAACAAGGATGACACAGCACTGATAGCAGATATTTCAAATCACTTGCAGATCAAAGCAAGTCAAAGATTAGGAGGAGGAGCTCATGCAATTATGGTGGCATAGAAAAATGCTCTTTGATTTAGCAAGACTATAACTTCATGTCAAGGGCCTATTACGTATACAAATTACTTTAAATTTGATTATATATAGCAACAAAGTTTCTCAAAAACTTGCTTTTTTTTTCACTTTATATGTGCAATGCTCAGAAACAGACAGAGACAGACAGACAGAGAGAGCTTTCATTCACTGGTTCACTCTCTAAGAGTACAAGACCCAAGGCTTGGCCCGATGAAACCTAGGAATCCAGAATTTAAACCAGGTCTCCCAAATGGGTAACAGAAACACAAGTACTTGAGCTGTCTCCCAGGGTGTACATTAGCAAGGAAGTAGGAATCAGCAGAGAAACCAAGACCTGAACCCTGGCTTTCCAAGACGGGATGTAGGTGTGTCCCAAACAGTTCCTCACCTGTTGCACCAAATGTCTGTTTCTAAGTTATTTTGTTCTTAACTTTTATTTCTTTTTTTTTTTACTTGTTTGGAAGGGAGGGGTTATAAAGACACACACACACACACACAAAGAATATCTTCCATACATTGCTTCACTCCCCAAATGCTCTACAACAGCCAGGAACAGGCCAGGCCAAAAATCAGGGCACAGAACTGAGTGCAGGTCTCCCATATGAGTAGCAGGGACCCAAGCACTTGGGCCATCAGCTGCTTTTCTGATGTTGCATTAACAGGAAGCTGAAATTCAGTGTGGAGCTGTTACCAGAACACAGTAACTCTAACAGGGATTGTGGGCATCTTCTGTGTCATCTTGGCTTCTGTACCAAATGACTGCACATTATCCAAACTGTTTTATATAATTTTATATGATTATGATATTCAACTTGATGTTTTGATACATGCATACATTTTGGGATGATTATATCAAGTCGATTAACACATTTACATTATAAACTAATTATTTTTATACAGTGAGAACATATAAAATTTATTTTTTGCAACTTTAAAATATAACATACATTATTATTAATTTTTTTTGACAGGCAGAGTGGACAGTGAGAGAGAGAGACAGAGAGAAAGGTCTTCCTTTGCCTTTGGTTCACCCTCCAATGGCCGTCGCGGCTGGCATGCTGCGGCCGGCGCACCGCGCTCATCCGATGGCAGGAGCCAGGAGCTTCTCCTGGTCTCCCATGGGGTGCAGGGCCCAAGCGCTTGGGCCATCCTCCACTGCACTCCCTGGCCACAGCAGAGAGCTGGCCTGGAAGAGGGGCAACCGGGATAGAATCCGGCACCCCGACCAGGACTAGAACCCGGTGTGCTGGCGCCGCAAGGCGGAAGATTAGCCTGGTGAGCCACGGCGCCAGCCACAATTTGTATTTTCTGACCATTCTCCACTATCAGAATCTCTGGTAACCACCATCTTACTCTTCACTTTCATGTATTAGACTTTTAAAAATTCTATTTTTAAAGATTTTTATTATTTATTTGAGGGTTAGAGTTACAGACAGGAGGAGAGACAGAGAGAAAGGTCTTCCATCTGATGGTTCACTCCCTAAATGACCTCAGTGGCCAGAGCTGGGCCAATCTGAAGCCAGGAGCCAGGAGCTTCCTCTGTGTTTTCCACGTGGGTGCAGGGGCCCAAAGACTTAGGCTGTCTTTTACTGCTTTCCCTGGCCATCATAGAGAGCTGGATGGGAAGAGCATCAGCTGGGACTCAAACCGGTACCCATATGGGATGCCAGCATTGCAGGTGGAGGCTTAGCCCACTGTGCCACAGTGTAGGCCCCTAAAAATTCTAAATGTAAGTGAGATCATGCAATATTTTATTTCTGTGCTTGGCTTATCTCTCTAGCATAATATTCTCTAGATTCCTCCATGTTGATGCAAATGGCAGGATTTTGTTCTTTAAGGCTATTGTTCCATTCTGCATATATAGCACATTTTCTTTATCTTCTCTTCACCAGCTGACACAATTCGGTTAAACTGTGTATCTGGATTGTTGTTAATAGTGTTATAACAAACATGAGCATGCAGATATATCTTTTTTGATATATCTTTGACATAATATATCTTTGTTATACTGATTTCATTTCATGATGCTTGCTGGTAAAGTGTTCATTTAATCTTCCATTCATATTTCTGTTTTCCTTTCTTATTGGCATACAAGTCTTTTATTAGCCAACTGTGATAAAATAAATTACTCTGACATTAAATATCAGAAAACTGTTTTAACATCTCTTAGTTGTTCTATTCTATTTTCATTTTTATTTTTAGTGTGTTTTTGATTATTTTTTTCATTTCTGTTTTAGAAATCACACCAGTAACTGAAATTTACAAGTTATATTTCTGTTTTTATATTTATATTAAATGTATAACATTTTATTTTCATTCCATATCAAAGCTATTTTTGACATAGTATTCAGAACTGCCACATATGTTTGTTTGGATTTATATAAAGATAATATTTTCATCAAAGTCACAACTCAATGCATTTTGTTTTGGTCAACATGAGCTTAAGGGGAGAATGTTTTGCTCTAATAACTTCTCTAATACTTTTGTAGACCTCCAGCAATAACTTACAAAATAAATGTATAGTTGATAGACAAGTCCTGCTTTTACCATTTCATACTTGGAGAATTATTAGCCATGTGCAAATGGACTACAATTGTAGGGGAACGAGAGAGGAAAGAATATTTTCACAGCCCAGAACCTTGGCAACTGGTGGAGTATGGCAAAAAGAAGAAAATCACCCCTCTCTAAGACATGATTTATATCTGTGCATATTAAGGAAGAAAAAGGACTCCACATCTGTAATCATTAGGACAAGCCTTCTGTATATTTCAACTCCCAAAGACGAAAATAAAAGTTATAAAATTAGCTTACAATAGGCCAGGATGAAACCTTATTGCAAAGTCTACTTCTGTTCATGAAATATTTTAATGTCCAGAGGACCTAAAAAAAATCTTATGTTCAATGCAATTCCTATTAAAATGTCAATGACATTCTTCACAAAATTGGAAAGAGCAACCCTAAATCTCATAAGGTACCCAAAAAGACCTAGAATCACCAGAGATATTCTGAGGGAAAAATTCAAGCTGGAAGTATCACAATGTCTGATTTCAATACATACAGAGTTATAGTAACTAAAACAGCATGCTATTAGCATAAAAACCAACAAATAGCACAATCTAATGTAAGAGACCTCAGAAATTAATTTACGTACATACAGCCAATGGAATTTTGAAAGAGGTGCCAAGAATATTCATTGGGAAAAACAGTACCTTTTTGATAAAAGGTGCTGGCAAAACTGGACATACATATGTAGAAGAATGAAATTAGACTCTTTCCTCTCATATATACAAAAATCAACTGATGATGGATCAAAGATTTAAATGCAGAATCTGAAGCTATGAAATTACTAGAAAAGCATAAGGGAAGCACTTTTTAAAAATTTTTTTTTGCCAGGCAGAGTTAGACAGTGAGAGAGAAAGACAGAGAGAGAGTTATAGACAGTGAGAGATAGACAGAGAGAAAGGTCTTCCTTCCGTTGGTTCACTCCCCTAATGGCCGCCACGGCTGGCACTGTGCCTATCTGAAGCCAGGAGCCGCGGGTGCAGGGGCCCAAGCACTTGGGCCATCTTCTGCTGCCCTCCTGGGGGAAGCACTTATTTTGAAAAATATTTGTTTTTATGTATTTAAAAGTTAGAGAGGAAGTGATATTAAGAAAGATAGATTTTTCATCTACTGGCTCACTCCATAAATACCTGCAACAAGCAATGCTGGTGTATACTAAAACTAGGAGCCCAAAGCAACTGGGTCTTCCATAGGGTGGTAGGGACTCAAATACTTGATGCATCTCTTGCTTCCTCCCAGGATGCACATTAGCAGAAAGCTAGAATTGGAAGCAGAGCCAATTTGCAAACTCAGATACTCAGATATGGGATACAGGCATCTGAACTTGTGTTTGAATTGCTGCACCAAACACCCACCCTTCTCTTTCCAAATATCATTCTGCCTGAAAAATACATAGAAAAAGGTTTATTTTAAACTAAAATAAAAACTATTAAAATGTTTATTAATTAACCATAAAGTATGAAACATAAGGATACTTCAAAATATAGAAAATGGAATTGAAAATAGGCTTCTTTTAGTGCAGTACATTTTGAAATCTGTGCTTTCGAGGGATCTTCAAAAGCTTATGGAGATGCATATTATGAAAAGAACTATAAACCAATTTCAAAAATTATTTGCATCAAGATTGACTAAGCTCCATTTCTACCCAAATTATTAAAGTGCACTTTTATATGAACAACTAAATTTTTTTAACATCAACAACATTATTATTTAGAATGATTCTTTGTCAAATTTACTTGGATGAAAGTTGATGAAAAGACACTATTAAGTATAAAACAGTAGAGCAGGTAAATAAATGTGATACCTTCAGAAAAGTTATTTTGAAGGGCCAGCGCTGTGACGCAGTGGGTTAACACCCTGGCCTGAAGCACTGACATCCCATATGGGCGCTGGTTCTAGTCCTGGCTGCTCCACTTCCGATCCAGCTCTCTGCTATGACCTGAGAAGGCAGTAGAAGATGGCCCAAGTGCTTGGGCCCATGCACCTGAATGGGAGACCCGGAAAAAGCTCCAGGCTCCTGGCTTCGGATCGGCACATCTCTGGCCGATTGGAGAGTGAACCAGCAGATGGAAAACCTCTCTCTTTCTCTCTCTCTGCCTCTCCTCTCTCTGTGTAAATCTGACTTTCAAATAAATAGATAAATCTTAAAAAAAATAAAAGTTATTTTGAAATAAGCAAATCTTAAGAAGTCCCAGACTTTTACTGTATCTAAACTTACGTGTCATGGAAGCTTTCTGTTTATGCAGAACTAACTTCAGTAAATAAAATTCTACAAAACTTCTCTATGTACAAAGCAAATATTGATGAGAACATATCATCAAACTATCTTGGCTGCTAGTATTAGCTCTCATTTGAAAACTGCTGTGATGGACTGATTTTTGTTAAGGACTAAATGTTAAAGACTGAATGTTATGGACTGAAGGTAAGAAAGTATATGTCTATTGTTTAAGTCACATGATCTCTGGTATTTTGTTATGTCCAACTTAGAAGACTAATGAGTATTTTAGTATTGAAAAGTGGGGTACTATTGTAAGAAACTCTAACTGTGTAGAAGCAGCTTTGGAACTAGATAATGTGTAAGAATCTGGAAGAATTGTGAGATAAATTTTAGGGGAAAAAAGTGTATGTATCCCCAAATGACTGTTGGTTGAAATATAGATGAAAAGGGTGATTATGGTTAGGTCTCAGTTGAAAATAAGGAACAGGTAATTGGAAAATGAAGGAAAGACAATCTTTGTTGCAAACCAGCAAAGAACTTGACTTATTTTTGTTCTAGTATTTTGGGGAAGATCAAACGAAATAAAGTTGAGTATTTCATTGAAGATAATTTTAATCAAAGTGTAGAAGGAGTGGCTTGGTTTCTGTTCTGTGCTTATAGTAAATATGAAAAAAATAATAAATTAAATTATTTGTTAAAGAAAAAGAATTAGAGCATGACTGTTTGTCAAATTCTCAATCTATTCATATTGAAAATGATGAAAACCTGTCTTTTAGAGAAATTGCCACAATTGTGGTTGAATGATTATTTGATAAACAGATTGAATGTGAATCACAAGTCCAATAACAATGTCCACAAGAGGCAGTCATAGAAATAGAATTATACCAGCAAAACACTACCAGCTGTGATTAGATGAAACAGATAATACGGGGCAGATTAAGGAAGGCTGCAATCATGCATCATCCTTTAACAAAATGTAAGAATAACCAGCAAAGGTGATTCAGAGGTCATCAGGGATGCCAGGTCCAGTGCAGGCCAAGAGGGTTAAGATAGTGGAGCCGCATCATTGGTTTCAGAAGATCATGTAATCATTATGGAAAATTGTATGTGTGGAGCTGCCCTAGACAAACATTAGGACAGAGGCCATCTGAAGAACCATGGAACTGATGTTGCCATCCCAGTGGGATAGGAGGGCACAATAATTTTTTAACTTTATTTAATAAATATAAATTTCCAAAGTACAACTTTTAGATTATAGCTGCTTTTTCCCCCCATAATCTCCCTCCCACCCACAACCATCCCATCTCCCACTCCCTCTCCCATCCCAAGATTCATTTTCAATTCTCTTTATACAGAGAAGATCAATTTAGTATATACTAAGTAAAGATTTCAACAGTTTGCACCTACACAGAAACACAAAGTGAAAAATACTATTTGAGTACTAGTTATACTGTTAATTCACATAGTACAACACATTAAGGACAGAGATCCTACATGGGGAGTAAATGCACAGTGACTCCTGTTGTTGATTTAACAATTGACACTCTTGTTTATGGCATCAGTAATCACCCAAGGCTCTTGTCTGAGCTGCCAAGGCTATGGAAGCCTCTTGACTTCACCAACTCCAATCTTATTTAGACAAGGCAATAGTTAAAGTGGAAGTTCTCTCCCCCTTCAGAGAAAGGTACCTCCTTCTTTGATGTCCCATTCTTTCCACTGGGATCTCACTTGCAGAGATCTTTCATTTAGGTCATTTTTTTTTTTTTTTTTGCCAGAGTGTCTTGGCTTTCCATGCCTGAAATGCTCTCATGGGCTTTTTAGCCAGATCTGAATGCCTTAAGGGCTGATTCTGAGGCCAGAGTGCTGTTTAGGACATCTGCCATGCTATGAGTCTGCTGTGTATCCCACTTCCCATGCTGGATCATTCTCTCCTTTTTAATTCTATCAGTTAGTGTTAGCAAACACTATTCTTGTTTATGTGATCCCTTTGACACTTAATCTTATTATTACGATCAATTATGAACTGAAAGTGATCACTTTGACTAGTGAGATGGCATTGGTACATGCCACCTTTGAATTGGAATCCTGTGGCACATTACTAACTGTGCCATTAGGGGTAAGTCTCATTGAGCATGTGCAGAACTGTACATCTCCTCCATCTCTTATTCCCACTCTTATAGTTAACAGGGATAACTTTTCTGTTAAATTTAAACACCTAAGAATAATTATGTTTTAATTAAAGAGTTCAACCAATGGTATTAAGTAGAACAAAAAATACTAAAAGGAATAAAGTAGTAAGTTGTTCCTCCACAGTCAGGACAAAGGCTGATCAAGTCATTGTTCTCATAGTGTCTATTTCACTTCAACAGTTTTCCTTTTAGTTGCTCAGTTACTTGTCATCGATCAGGGAGAATATATGATATTTGTCCCTTTGGGACTGGCTTAATTCACTCAGCATGATGTTTTCCAGATTCCTCCATTTTGTTGCAAATGACCAGATTTCATTTTTTTTTTTACTGCTGTGTAGTATTCTATAGAGTACCTAACCTATAACTTCTTTATCCAGTCTTCTGTTGATGGGTATTTGGGTTGATTCCAGGTCTTAGCTATTGTGAATTGAGCTGCAATAAACATTGAGGTGCAGATAGCTCTTTTATTAGCCAATTTAATTTTCTTTGGGTAAATTCCAAGGAGTGGGATGGCTGGGTTGAATGGTAGGGTTATATTCAGGTTTCTGAGCAATCTCCAAACTGACTTCCATAGTGGCTTCACCAGTTTGCATTCCCACCAACAGTGGATTAGTGTCCCTTTTTCCCCACATCCTCTCCAGCATCTATTGTTGGTGGATTTCTGAATGTGAGCCATTCTCACCGGGGTGAGGTGAAACCTCATTGTGGTTTTGATTTGCATTTCCCTGATTGCTAGTGATCTTGAACATTTTTTCATGTATCTGTTGGCCTTTTGGATTTCCTCTTGTTAAAAATGTCTATTGAGGTCCTTGATCTCTCAGTGGGTTGTTTGTTTTGATGTTGTGGAGTTTCTTAATTTCTTTGTAGATTCTGGTTATCAACCCTTTATCTGTTGCATAGTTGGCAAATATATTTTCCCATTCTGTCGGTTTCCTATTCACTTTCCTGACTGTTTCTTTTGCAGTACAGAAACTTTTCAATTTGATGCAATCCCAGTAGTTAATTTTGGCTTTGACTGCCTGTGCAAAGCAAGTCTCAGCAAATTCAAAAGAATTAGAATTATACGATGCAGCTTCTCAGACCATAAGTGAATCAAGTTGGAAATTAGCAACTCAGGAATCCCTAGAGCATATGCAAACACATGGAGATTGAACAACATGCTCCTGAATGAACAATGGGTCACAGAAGAAATCAAAAGAGAAATCAAAAATTTTCTGGAAGTAAATGAGGATAACACCACAACATCCAAAACTTATGGGATACAGCAAAAGCAGTGTTAAGAGGAAAGTTTATATCAATAGGTGCCTACATCAAGAAACTGGAAAGGCACCAAATAGATGAGCTTTCAATGCATCTCAAGGATCTAGAAAATCTGCAGCAAACTAGACCCAAATCTAGTAGAAAAAGAGAAATAATCAAAATCAGAGAAGAAATCAACAGGATTGAATCCAAAAAAAATTACAAAAAATCAGCCAAACGAGGAGCTGGTTTTTTTGAAAAAATAAACAAAATTGACACCCCATTGGCCCAACTAACTAAAAAAAGAAGAGAAAAGACCCAAATCAGTAAAATCAGAGATGAAAAAGGAAATGTAACAACAGACACCACAGAAATCAAAAGAATCATCAGAAATTACTACAAGGACTTGTATGCCAGCAAACAGGGAAACCTATCAGAAATGGATAGATTCCTGGACACATGCAACCTACCTAAATTGAACCAGGAAGACATAGAAAACCTAAACAGACCCATAAGTGAGTCAGAAATTGAATCAGTAATAAAGGCTCTCCCAACAAAGAAAAGCCCAGGACCAGATGGATTCACTGCTGAATTCTACCAGACATTTAAAGAAGAACTAACTCCAATTCTTCTCAAACTATTCAGAACAATCGAAAAAGAGGGAATCCTCCCAAATTCTTTCTATGAAGCCAGCATCACCTTAATTCCTAAGCCAGAAATAGATGCAGCATTGAAAGAGAATTACAGACCAATATCCCTCATGAACATAGATGCAAAAATCCTCAATAAAATTCCGGCCAATAGACTGCAACAACACATCAGAAAGATCATCCACCCAGACCAAGTGGGATTCATCCCTGGTATGCAGGGATGGTTCAATATTCGCAAAACAATCAACGTGATACATCACATTAACAGACTGCAGAAGAAAAACCATATGATTATCTCACTAGATGCAGAGAAAGCATTCGATAAAATTCAACACCCTTTCATGATGAAAACCCTAAGCAAACTGGGTATAAAAGGCACATTCCTCAACACAATCAAAGCAATTTATGAAAAACCCACGGCCAATATCCTATTGAATGGGGAAAGGTTGGAAGCATTTCCACTGAGATCTGGTACCAGACAAGGATGCCCACTCTCACCACTGCTATTCAATATAATGCTGGAAGTCTTAGCCAGAGCTATTAGGCAAGAAAAAGAAATCAAAGGGATACAAATTGGGAAGGAAGAACTCAAACTATCCCTCTTTTCAGACAACATGATTCTTTATTTAGGGGACCCAAAGAACTCTACTAAGAGACTATTGGAACTCATAGAAGAGTTTGGCAAAGTAGCAGGATATAAAATCAATGCACAAAAATCAACAGCCTTTGTATACACAGGAAATGCCACGGCTGAGGAAGAACTGCTAAGATCAATACCATTCACAATAGCTACAAAAACAATCAAATACCTTGGAATAAAGTTAACCAAGGACATTAAAGATCTCTACAATGAAAATTACAAAACCTTAAAGAAAGAAATAGAAGAGGATACCAAAAAATGGAGAAATCTTCCATGCTCATGGATTGGAAGAATCAATATCATCAAAATGTCCATTCTGCCAAAAGCAATTTACAGATTCAATGCAATACCAATCAAGATACCAAAGACATTCTTCTCAGTTCTGGAAAAAAATGATGCTGAAATTCATATGGAGACACAGGAGACCTCGAATAGCTAAAGCAATCTTGTACAACAAAAACAAAGCCGGAGGCATCACAATACCAGATTTCAGGACATACTACAGGGCAGTAGTTATCAAAACAGCATGGTACTGGTACAGAAACAGATGGATAGACCAATGGAACAGAATAGAAACACCAGAAATCAATCCAAACATCTACAGCCAACTTATATTTGATCAAGGATCCAAAACCAATCCCTGGAGTAAGGACAGTCTGTTTAATAAATGGTGCTGGGAAAACTGGATTTCCACATGCAGAATCATGAAGCAAGATCCCTACCTTTCACCTTACACAAAAATTCATTCAACATGGATTAAAAATTTAAACCTACGACCCGACACCATTTTTTGAATAGACTGTCTTTGTTCCAGGAATTGGTTTTAGATCCTTGATCTAATATAAGTTGTCTTTAGATGTTTGGATTAATTTCTGGGGTTTCTACTCTGTTCCATTGGCACAATATTTAACCAGAAATTCTTCTCAAACCTTAATTTCTAATACATTTTTCCTTATTTATTTTTTATTTGCATAGGATCTTTCACCCTTTATTTTTCTTCCAACATCTTCCTCTGGAAATGGATATATATATATTTTATGCTCATTTTACCATTGCATTTTGAAAATACATTAGCTTTTCTCTTTCAGGACTGATTAAATCTTAGAGCTTGCCCATATCTGCTCTAGATTAGCTGTTATAGATGTTGCTATAATGTGTTAAGACTTTAGAGATGCTGAGACAGAAAAAAACATGCTTTGCTTGTGAGGAGGATGTGAATTTTGTGAAGCCAAAGACAGAATGTTATGAACATAATTTTTGTCCCCCAAAAATCCATATGATGAAATGCTAACTCCTAATATGGCTGTGTGTAAAGATCCAGCCTTCAAAGAAGTAATTAGAGGTAAATGAAGTCTTAATGGCAGTGCCCTGATCCAATAAAACTAGATTCCCTTTAACAGGAGCTCTCACTCTCTGCATGCATGCACCAAGGAAGGACCATATGGCAAACAACACAAAGGTGACCATCTTCAATCCATTAAGAGATCCTGTGCTGGAAGCCAAATTGGTCAAACCCTTGATTAGACTTCTGGCTTCTAATATTGTGAAGAAATAAAAATCTGTTTTAAGCACCTACTCTATGGCATTTATTCTAGTTTCCTGAGCAGACTAATACACACTTTTAGAATGCAATTTCTCATAAATGCATTGTATTAAAAATAATTTTACAATAATCTTGAGAAATCAGGACTAAGTTCATGTTTGGTTTAAGAATAAATTGATTTATAAAACCTATTTGTGTAATGGCAAGGATTCCTATCTAGTAGAAAGGGAATTTCTTAAAACAAAAAGAATCAGCCAGAGGTGGCAAGTTTGTGGAGAAAAAATTTTGAATAAAATTGGCTCTCAATACGAACAAGGTGCCAATTCATTCCCACAGGTTTTAAAGTGGATTTTCAGGCTCATTGGGAGCTTAGTGGTGGTCATGAACAAGTCAGGGGAATTTAGAGCTGGCCAAGTTATTTCATCTCACTTCTTTAGAATTGTGTAAGCTGAATCTACCTATTCTAGTTTTTGTTTTGGGCAATATATTAAAAAACAAAAATAAAAATGAATCAGGAGAAAGGAAATACTAATATTATCAATATTATACATTAAGACACCTTTAAACCTTATGTAAATGTGTTTACTTAATGAATTTATAGTAAATCCTTGGTAATATATTAAAAGTTTTATATTATTTAGTAATTCTATGGATATTTATAGATATATGTGTATATTAATTCATGAATATATTTGTTTTGCATACAAACACACCCATAAATGGTCTTCAAAACGTTAATGGAAAATGCATTTCAAAAAAATTCCAAGGAAATGAATTTACTTTTTTAAAAAGAGTTATTTATGTGAAAGGCATTGTTACAGAGAGAGAGGAAGACACACGTGCACACATGCTTGCAGAGAGAGCAGGAGAGATGCAGATACAGATACAGATACAGATACAGATACAGATACAGATACAGACAGAAAGATATCTTCCATTAATTGGTTCACTCTCCAATAGGCCACTAAGGCTAAGGCTGGATCAGAACAAGGTCGGGATCCCAGAACTTCATAGTCTCCCATGTGGGTTGGCAGGGGCCCATTGACTTGGGTCGTATTATACTGTTTTTCCAGGTACATTAGTAGGTACTAGATCAGATGTGGAGCAGCTGGGACTCAAGTGAGAGCCCATTTGGGAGGCAGATGTTGTAGACTGCAGATTAAACCACTGCACCACAACACTGGCCTCTAATATTTTATTTCATATTTTCATGAAATTTTTGAGGTACCCCTGTGTATATGTGAACAAAACTTGTTCAAAATGTTTTGCCTGATATTGCATTAGACAGTCATATTTAGCAAGAATTACAATTGGAAATAAAAGAAACTCAACAACAATATAACAAATCCAGTTAAGAAATGGGCTAATGACATGAACAGGTATTTTTCAAAGGATGAAATACAAATGGCTAACAGACACATTAAAAAATGCTTAGTATGGCCGGTGCCATGGCTCACTAGGCTAAACCTCCAACTGCAGCGCCGGCACCCCAGGTTCTAGTCCCGGACGAGGTGCCGGATTCTGTCCTGGTTGCTCCTCTTCCAGGCCAGCTCTCTGCTGTGGCCAGGGAGTGCAGTGGAGGATGGCCCAGGTCATTAGGCCCTGCACCTGCATGGAAGACCAGAGGAAGCACCTGGCTCCTGGCTTCGGATTGGCACAGCACATCAGCCATAGCAGCCATTTGAGGGGTGAACCAATGGAAAAAGGAAGACTTTTCTTTCTGTCTTTCTCTCTCTCACTGTCTAACTCTGCCTGTCAAAAAAATAAATAAATAAAAATAAAAATAAATTTAAAAAATGCTCAGTATCATTAACCATCAAAGAAATGCAAATGAAAACCACAATGAGGTTTCACCTCACCACAGTTAGAATATCTATCATCCAAAAATAAAAAAATAATAAATGCTAGTGAGAAGATGGATAAAAGGGTACCCTAGTACACTGTTGGTGGGAATGTGAACTTCTACAACCATTATGGAGGATAGTATAGAGATCAGAAATCTGAAAATAGATCTACTATGTGACCTAACCATTCTATTCCTGGGAATGTACTCAAAGGAAATGAATTCAGAATATTAAAGAGTTATTTGTATTCCTATGTTTATTGCAGCTCAATTCAGAATAACTAAGAAATGACTTTAACCCAAATGTCCATCAACGACTTTGCAGTATATATACATGATGGAATACTACTCAGCCATAAAAAATGAATTAAATACTGTCTTTCACAGCAACATGGGTTCAATTGGAGACCATTATGCTTAGTGAGATAAGCCAATCCCCAAAAGACAAATACCATGCTTTCCCTAATTTGTATAACTAATATAAAGAGTACAAAAATCAAATGTGTATTAGTAAAATTGACATTTTGAGATGATTATTGTTTATAGTCTTTACCAATACTCTTGAAGAATAGATTTCCTATTTACTATTTGTTGAATTCCTTAGTTAATGGATGATTTTGCTTGTGATTATAAAGTAAATTGAAAATATGTCATTATAAAAATTAAAAGAAAATATGAAAAGGAGGAGGGAGGGCTGGAGGAAGGAGGGAGTGTGGGGAGGGCAGGAAGTTTCATTAGACTTTTAAATCTATATATATGAAATACATGAAACTTGCTTCATTTATAAAACAAAAAGTAATAAAAAATAAGATAATGAAAAATAATAAACTATTGGCTTCCCAATCATCAGCAACTGGCCAGGAAGCCAACAATGGGTTCAACAAAGGAGACTGAGAAGACTCAGGTACACACCTTTATTATGGCATCTAGAGGGAGAGACTGCTCAGCCAAACTCCTGTGGGCGCAAGGCACTAAGGACCAGGAAAATCCCTGCAGGCACAAGGCACTACACACTGGGGAGAGAGGCTGAGCAACCTCTGCTTTACAGCGTCTAAGGGTCTACCTATATACAGTTTCTGAAGGGTAACCCTGCCTCTGCGCCGCCCTCCCAGGGTCTTTGTATTCATAGCAATGCCGCCCTCCTAGGTCCTGTAGCCATAGTAGAAGGGTTACATAGTTGTAACAATGGTCTGCAGTTAGGCCATTTCCTCTTGCAGGGCAGCTTAGAGTGCAGTTTATTCTTCATAATTCCCTGACAAT
The DNA here is from genome assembly GCA_949820135.1 of Sylvilagus floridanus. NCBI lineage: Eukaryota > Metazoa > Chordata > Mammalia > Lagomorpha > Leporidae > Sylvilagus > Sylvilagus floridanus. Next base: position 93,603,656 of record OX463225.1, on the reverse strand, counting down.
AAACAGTAGAAAAAATGATGGGAAGGGTAGTCCTTCTTTTTTAAAAAAGATTTATTTATTTATTTTGAAAATAAGAGTTATATGTAAAGAGAAGAAGAGACAAAGACAAATCTTCCATTTGCTGTTTCACTCCCTAGATGTGGCAATGCCCAGTGCTGGGCCAAATCGAAGCCAGGAGCTGGATTAATCTGTGTCTGCCATGTGGATGGTAGGGGCTCAAACACTTTGTCCATGCTTTGCTGCCTACTCCAGCAGTGAGCTGGATGGGAAGTGGAGCACCTGGGACACAAACTGACACCCATATGGGATGCCAACATCACAGGCAGCCTTACTGCTACATCACGCCAGCCCCAAAAAAGGTCTTAAAAGATTAAAAGTTGCCGGCGCCGTGGCTCAACAGGCTAATCCTCCGCCTTGCGGCGCCAGCACACCGGGTTCTAGTCCCGGTCGGGGCGCCGGATTCTGTCCCAGTTGCCCCTCTTCCAGGCCAGCCCTCTGCTGTGGCCCGGGAGTGCAGTGGAGGATGGCCCAAGTGCTTGGGCCCTGCACCCCATGGGAGACCAGGGAAAAGCACCTAGCACCTGGCTCCTGCCATCGGATGAGCGCGGTGCGCCGGCCGCAGCGCGCCATCCGCGGCAGCCATTGGAGGGTGAACCAACGGCAAAGGAAGACCTTTCTCTCTGTCTCTCTCTCTCACTGTCCACTCTGCCTTTCACAAAAAAAAAAAAAAAAAAAAAAGATTAAAAGTTATTTTACAAATTGAGCCCCCAAATCATACTTAAATGATTATTACAATATATATTATGTTAAAATACTAATGTATATTTGTATGTAAAAATCTTAATAAAGCGTTGCAAATGCAATTTAAATGCAATTTAAAATTTGAAAATGATATGCATTAATTTTACGCATTAAATTTTGTATATTTTATGGTTGCTTTTCATAAACCTTTGGGACTATTATAATATATTGGTGTTCTAAACTGCCTTTGAAATTTAAATATGATAAAGAAATTATTTCACAGAAAAACTGAATTTTGGATAGTAATATGAACACTATCCAATATTCCACATCTGAGAATAAAATAGAAAAGGAAGGGATCTTGTACTAAAACCAGTATTTGGCAGAGGAATCTATGCCCTCAATTTGTCAACCATGTAAGTACTCTGCTATCTACATAAACAATAGAGCATGTGCACTCACTGGTAACCTATACTTCATCTGTACCACATGAAACTTTAATGTTTGGATAGAAAATTCTGCTACATGACACATGCTTGTACTTTCCTCTATGACTGTTCTCTGTAAGACAGCATTTTAGTCTCCATATTCCATCATTAAACCTACAAACAGTTCAATTGTACACAAATAATTTTCTAAATATTTATTCATTTATTTGAAAGAATTATAGGCAGAAAGAAAGAAAGAGAGAAAGAGAGAGAGAAAAAGAGAGAGAGCGAGATCTGCTGGGTCACTCCTCAAGTGGCTACAATGGAGCTGGGAGCTTCATCCAGGTCTCCCATGTGGGTGAGTGCAGGGTCCCAAGCATTTCAACAATTTTTTGCTGCTTTTCCCAGGCCATGTGAAGGGAGCTGGACCAGAAGTGGAGATGCTGGGATAATAACCTGGTGCCCCTGTGGGATCATGGCATTGCAGACAGCGGCTTTACCTGCAAAGTCAAAAATATCAATCCCAATTCTTCCTATTTTATAGAAAAGGAAAACAAAGCTTGCATTATAGAGAAGGTAAATCACAAAAATAGCTCAAATTTCATTCCAAATCCCATGCTATACCCTTTGTAAACATTTTTTAAAAAAGAAAGAATGTGGTAATAAATCTCCATAATGCAAAGGAAAAATGCAATTGTCTTTGTATTTTCTTGGTTTAAGGATTTGTGAGACTATTTCTGGTATTCCTATGAACCAGTTTTACAGAATCTAAACAGGTCAGCTCTGAGGAAAAGGATGTAAATAAAGGGTTTTTTGTTTTGTTTTCCTATAAATCCTAGCATCTAATTAAATTCAGTTCCCTATTCATACATGATTGCTTCTCTGCTCCTAAACAGCTTGTGTTGTTGTTTAGTTCTTTTAATTCTCTTTTTCTTTTTTTTAAAAAAAATTATTTATTTGAAAGTTGGATTACAGAAAGAAAGGGAGAGAGAGAGAGAGAGAGAGAGAGAGAGAGACAGAGAGAAAATGTGTCTTCCAATCCCCAAGTGACTATGAGGGACAGGGCTGAGCCAAACAGGAACCAGGATCCAGAAGCTTCATCCAGGTCTCCCAAGTGAGTGGCAGGGCTCGAAGCAATTGGAACATTATCTGTTGCTTTTCTCAGGCTATTAGGAGGGAGCTGCATTGGAAATGGAGCAGCAAAGACGCGTACAGGAGTCCATACTAGATGCCTGCAAGGCAGGAGGAGATTTTATCTGCTATGCCACAACTCCAGCCCTCTCATTCTCTTTTTCTTGTCCATATTCTCAATTCAAGAGCTAAAAATCAATATTGGACAATACAAATGACTAATAGAAACTTATGCTACTAACTTTGCAAGAAATATTTACATTTGGAAGGTTCAAAGACATAGGATGAATTTTGAATTTGAAGGGTAATCACTTAATAAACTTTGGGTGGAAAATTATTTTGGGATGGGTAATAGGCATTTCAGAAAGACTCAATTCAATATAGCTGTCAAGTTTTCTGCCTAAATTAAAACAATCAGTTAAAACTAGGTTGCCTCTTTGGGTGCTTCAATATTCTGGTAGAATCATTTCAGCTAGGATGAAAGTGTTTCAAATCCAAAATATGTAGCTTATTTAAAAATCAATGAGAAATAAGCCAGCCCTAAAATAATAACTAGCTTGGGCACCTTAGGGACATATTGATAGGTTTCATCATATTTATGTTCATTTTAGCATCAGCAAATATATGGCATATATTTTTATTAACAACAGTACAATATAGTACAGAATAATATAATATAACACAGCCTTATTATATTTGGTAATAGAAGAAGAGAGAAAAATGTAAGCTGAGTAATGTAAACAAAACACTAAGAGCATACAGGGTCCTTTAAGTTATTCTGTCAGTACAAAGGATGTTAGAAGTCTTGATCACAAGTGTAGATAGGAGTCAGCATGAGAGAGTGATACAATGACTAATGTTAAAGAGGCTTCATTACCTAAATGAACAAAATGATTAAAGGTAAACACTAGCAGGACAAAGATATAAAATTCATGGATAAATGTGTCACTATTAATTATGAGAATAGTGTATGTAAATATATTTAATTAATTCCTCTATAATTTGTGATTGATTTAGTGGTGTTTTAAAAGAATTGATGGTTTAGAGGCAAAGAAATATAGTAGTTCTCTTTTTTTGTTATTTCTCCATCAATTCTGTTTTCCTATAGTTAATTAACTTCTTTCACACAATTTCACTAATTGAGCCAGAGAACTCTTTTACCATATCTCAGTGAACCCCTGTGTTGTGAGAAACATCCCAAAACAAGAATTTTTTTCTTGGTCAGTTTTATGTATTCTAGGTCTGCTACATATCATGCCAGACAATTGGCATTTAATTGAACACAATTAGCTAATTCTACAGTTAATTATGACCAACAAAATCTTTTCTGTACAGCTCATCTGGCCTTTTATTTGAAGAGAGCAATATGAAGTCAAAATGTTCCACTGCCGTTAATTACTATATGTTTACATGCTCTCTTGATTCTAAAAAATAGTGTTAGGTAGCCATAGGAATAACTGTGACTTCCTAAAATGTCAAATAGCAATAGGAAACCCAGTTGCCTTCACATTATGCTGGGCCTCTCCATTGAGTGGCTCTGAGGACATAGTAATGAGGCTGAATTCCAGCTAACTACAGTTTTCTGAAGTATATGCAAATATTTCTCAGTCTGATTATTTACAGCAATACAGCAACAGGGAGATTATAAGAATGTTGCTGTATGCTATCTAAGCAGTAATTAAACCTCTCTTAAAAATGAATAGTGTATTTTTAATGGTTTTTTGGAGCTTTCATGAACAACATATGTTATTTTAAACAAGAGCTCATCTTTCATCAACACCTAAATTCATACCAAGGCTCAATGGTTTTTTTTCAGTTGGGTGCTCGCACATTATATCATCCATCATCCTGGCACAGCAGCAGTAGCGGCACAGAGTCATTAACCTGTCACGGTGTGATTCAGGAAGGAATGTGCTTTTCAAAGGAGCTTCAGTTTGGTTACCAGATCAGAGCTATAAAGAGTGTGGGATTTGATATGTACATATATACAAATACATGCCAAACAGGGCCTTGAAATTCACAGTAAGAAAAAGTCTCAGACTATCTGAAAAAACAAAACAAAACAAAACAACAAAAAACAGCCCCCTTTCTACTAGCTCTTCTATCATTTCTGTTTGTAACGACGCCGGTGGCACACGAGGCTGCTGTGGCTGGGATGGTGCCCGCCGTCGAGGACGCAGACTATCGAGATGTAATAAAATAAATGTGCAACACCTGCCTATGCACCATTAAAATACATATATATATATATATATGTATATAAATATATTGCTGGTGTTGTGGCACCAGGGTAATATGAATATTTAAGTAACTTTAAGTTTTACTAGAAAAGATCATTCTTTATATTGTATTCTACGCTTCTCTTTCTTAACACACTTGTATGCATCATGAATCCCGGTGCTAATTTTTAGGTTTACACACAGACAAACAATAAGTGTTCAACAGACGAAAGCTATCCTAACTGTGTATGCCACACACAAAGCCATCTCAGGGACATATGGCAACAATATCTATTGTGATTTCACTGAAGTTATAGTGCACTTTTATTCTATAACAATCTGAGTGTGTAATGAACTGAATAAGGTTATTAAGGGATACAGTTTGACATGCTTAAAACCTTTTCTTAGTTAACTTACATGGGAAGCAAAGAGAGACAGAAATATAAATCTATATATATATATAAATTTATCTATACATATATGAACAATGCACACACATATTTGTATGAGAGAGAGATCCAGTTGTCAGCTTATACCCCAGATGCCCACAACAACTCTAACTGGACTGGGCCAGTGACCGCATCCAAGCGGGCAGCGGGCAGCCTCCTGTCAGAGCGCGGGGCAGAGGGATCGTGGGCGGGGCCTCATGTGCTTTAGTAGCCGCTGCGGGGCCAGGGAGCCGCGTGTGCGTCGACACAGACCCTTCCTGAGAGCCTTAAGTGGATTTTTTACACCATCAGGTGGTTGTCCAGCCCCCTTTCTACTAGCTCTCCTATCATTTCTGTTTGTAACGACGCCGGTGGCACACGAGGCTGCTGTGGCTGGGATGGTGCCCGCCGTCGAGGACACAGACTAGCGAGATGTATTAAAATAAACGTGCTACACCTGCCTATGCACCATTAAAATATATATATATATGTGTGTGTGTGTGTGTGTGTGTGTGTGTGTATGTATATATGGCTGGTGTTGTGGCACGGTGGGTAAGACCTGTACGTGTGGGACATGGGCACTGGTTTGTGTCCCAGCAGCCCCACTTCTTATCCAGCTCTCTGATAATGCCTAGGAAAATCAGTAGAAGATGTCTCAAACCTGGGCCCCTGCCACTCTTGTGGGAGACTTCGGTCTGGTTCAGTCCTGGACACTGCAGCTATCTGGGAACAGACCAGGAGATGGAAAATCTCTGTCTCTTTACTTCTTTCTCTCTCTCCCTCTTTCTGTATCTCTGATTTTCAAATAAATAAGTCCTTAAAATTATGTATATTTATACACACAATTTTAATATATAATTCTAAAATAGTGACTAATATTAACACATTTTGAGGTTGTTTATGTGCTATATTTCTATGTTTTTATGTAGGTACTTATTGTTATCAACTTTCCCCTTACTGCAGCTTTTGCTATATCTCCTAAATTTTAGCAGATTAGATTTCAATTTTGTTTCCAAAATTTTTAAATTTCCATTTTTTATAAAGCTTTTATTTAAAGAATATAAATTTCCAAAGTACAGCTTATGGATTACAATGGCTCCCCCCCCCCATAACTTTTGATTTCCTCCATGACCCATTGTTCATTCAGCATGAGCATTCCAGTGAGCATGTTGTTCAGTTTCCATGTGGTTGAATAATTCCTAGTGTTTCTTTTGTTGTTGATTTCCATTGTTCTAAAGAAAAGAATGTGTATTTTGAGCTCTTGCATAAAATGTTCTGTAATTTATTTGAAGGTCTATTTTGTCCTTGTAGAATTTAACTAAAATGTTTCCAAATGTTTCCTCTTTGATGTGTTGTCTGTCTGGATGATCAGTCCATTGACCAAAGCATGATGTAGAGGTCCCGCAGGAGGGGCAGATGCTGTGGCATGGTGGGTAAAGCCACCACCTGCAGTGCCACCGTCTAATATGGGCTCTGCTTTGAGACCTGGATGTTCCACTTCCTATCTAGCTCTCTGCTGTGGCCTGGGAAAGCAGTGGAAGATGGTGCAAGTCCTTGGGCTTCTGCACCCATGTAGAAGACCAAGACAAACTCCTGGTTCCTGACTTCAGATCCTTTCAGCTTCTGTCATTGCGGTCATATGGGGAGTAAACCAGAGGATGGAAGACCCTCTCTCTCTCTCTCTCTCTCTCTCTGTCTTTCCATCTCTTCCTCTCTGTAGCTCTGCCTTTCAAATAAATAAATAAATCTTTAAAAAAAAATACAAAGTCCCCATGATTATTGTTAAGCCTTATCTATGTAATCATCTTTGTTTTAAAAAATTGGATGCTCCAACATTGTGTTCATTTACATTTACAATCATAATATCTTGTTGAACTGAAGACTTCATCATTGTACTTTCTTTGTGCTCTGTCTTTGTGCTTTGTCTCTGCATGTGATTTTGTCTAAAAATCCCATTTTGTCCCTTCCAAATGTAGTTGCTCCTGCCCAATTTTGGTTTTAATATGCATGAATATCATTTTCTAACCTTTTAAGTCATTGCTTGTCTTTACTGGTAAAGTTAATTTATTTTAATCAGAATATCATTGGGTCTTTTGTCTTAAAGATCAATTTAGTTAGTCCTCATTTATTCAATAGTGGATTTAGACCTTAGTACTACTGTTTAAATGGATCGGTTCTGTTTATTTATTTATTTATTTATTTATTTATTTAGATTTATTTTATTTATTCAAGGACACAGTTGCAAAGAGAGGTAGAGACAGAGAGAGGTCTTCCATCCACTAGTTCATTCTCCAAATATACAATGACCAGAGCTGTACTGATCCAAATCCAAGAGCCAGGAGCTTCCTCTGGGTCTCACACTTGTGCAGGAGCCCAGACAGTTGGACCATCTTCTACTGCTTTTCCAGGCCATAGCAGAGAGCTGGGTCAAAAGTGGAGCAGCCAGGACTCAAACCAGCACCCATATGGGATGCTAGCATTGCAGACAGGGGCTTTAATCCACTGCATCACAGCACCAGTCCCTGTTCTGTTTATTTTGAATATTATTTGTTCTGTTTCTGTGATTTTACATTATCACAGGTCCTCACTATGCTAGTTATTCTTTTGCTTCTCTACATTGTACCCCCTTAAACATCTTTCATAAAGCTGATCTGGTGATGTACTATGTGCTTTTGGTTTTCTTGGGTAGTATTTCCCCTTATTTTATAAGGGACAGCTTTTAGATGTATAACTTTCTTGATAAGTAGCATTTTTTTCCTCTGAAAATTGAGAATATAGCATCCATTTCCACCAAGGCTGCAAAGCTTCTGCTGAGAAATATAGTGTTAGTCCAATGGGGGCTCCCTTACTTGTGACTTGAAATTTTTCTTGCAGATTTAAGATTTCTATTTGTGCCATACATTTGAGAATTTGACAATAATATGTTGTGCTGAGGATCTTTTATGGCAATGTCTATTTGGAGTCCTATGGGCTTCCTGTGCTTGGATAGCTAAATCATTGCCAAGATTGAAGAAGTTTTAGACTATTATTACATGGAATAGGTTTTCTATGCAAATAATCCTCTCATCACCCTCAGAAACCCACTTGATTTGAATATTTGTTCATTTAATATTGTCCCCAGTGTCTTAGAGTACGCTTTCTCTCCTTCTCTCTCACTGTCTCTTTCTCTCTTTCTCTTGGTCTTATTGTGATGTTCTGAAATACCTGTTTATTGTTTCTTCTGCTTGATGTAGTTTGTTGGGGTTTTTCAATGTTGTTTTTTGAATAGACTTTTTTTTTTATTTCTAAGATACCTATTTGGTTTGGTATTCTAATTCTCTACAGTTTTGCTGAGATTCTCATTAAGAACATATATTGTTTTCCTGGTTTCATACAGTTGTGTATTCTCTTGTATCTTTGAGCATAATATAATCATTCTTTTGAAGTTCTTAATCAGGCACTGAATCAATCATTTTTTCTTTAGAATTTTTTACTAAAGCATTAAAGTGTTCCTTTGGGGACATCATGTTGACTTTAGTTTTTATACTTCCTTTGTTCCTAGGTTGATATTTTTGTATCTGGCAGATTAATTATTTCTGTCACTTTTAATTAGTGACTTTCATGGTAAAAGGCTTTTCCCAAAAGATATCTTTAGGTGTGGTTTTGTAGACTGTTTTTGCTTTAGTTTGAGTTGGATGACACGGTTTAGTCAGTATCCCTGTATCACCTTCCTCAGCAATCAAAGGACCAAGAATGGGAGTGTGGGGCACTCCTTTCAGTTTCAGCAGTGAGTCTAAGTAGTGTTCCTGCTATGGGGTTCAAGTGTGCTGCCCCAGTCAAGTGCAAGAGTGCATTCTACTGTGTCTGGGCTTATGGGATTACCAGTCTGAAGTCTTGGAGTTTTTGGTGCCTTCATTGTCAGGGATATGGCTGGGATCATGATAGCCTGAGCCCAAAATCTACGGGAAGCACATGGCCCTTTGTGGTTTCAGCTCCAGGTTTCTCTGCAATTTTTGTCATTCAACTACATTTTTGTACACTGAGAAGGCAAATACACTCTGTATGTTTTGCTACCTGGATTTAGGAAAAACAATGGAGTGAGTGTGTGATGGAAACCTATGCTGCAATGCAAAAATCAGGTCCTGCCAAACCAATTCAGCATGAGGTAGGATCAAGGTCCATTTTGCTATGGGTTCCTGTTATTGAGGTGGACTTGTGGCCCAAGGCTACTGCAGTCAACACCAATTAGTTTTGGCTAGGATATAAGTCCAATTTACTGGGCTACAAAGGTCTCCACTTAGAACTAAGGCAAGTCTGGAGACTCTATCTGTAGGCATTGGCCTTGGGAAAGGGGCTATTAATATCTGTCCACTGATAATTTTATAAATTATAACATGTGGTTCTATGATCAGATTTGTACCTTAATGACCAGCAGCTGGGGTCTTGTTTCTCACTGTCTGCCTTTTGTTGAGGGAAGAGTCATGAAGACAGACCTTTAACTGTCCAGGCTTTAACCTATTTGGATTGCACGTAAGTGTCACAATCACAAGGACCTGCACTGTCTTTTGAATGGACACTAAACCCATGTGAGATTGAAGATGTTGCAGGATAAGAAATGAGTGTATTCTGTGTCTGCCTGAGGCAAGGGCAGATCTAGAGGCTCTGTCTTTGAGCATTGACCTAGAAATGGGGTCCCTGGTCTCTGTCTAGTGCTAGATAGTATCACAGTAGGTTGGGAACTGAGCTTCAAAGAAAAATCTTGAGCTCAATTTCCTGCCCTACTGCCCTGGGTTTGAAGCCCTACTCTTGATGACTGTCTGAGGTTTGGGGAAAGATGTTGGAGGTATTCCTTTAGCTACACAGGTTGGCAATAAACTGGGTCCCACCTAGTTTTCACATTCACTGGGCCTTACACAGTATCAGGGGGTTTGTGTGATCCACATGGTACAGGCAGTGATGTAGACTAAGATATATCCATCATACCAGGGTATATGTTTTTACCTGATGCCAGGCAAATCTTCAAGCTGCATCTGTGATCACTGGCCTGGGGATAGAAAATGCTGGGACTTTTTTTTTTTTTCTAGTGCTGAGTCTCATTATGGTAGACCTGGCACTGAGATTCAAAGCATTAAGCTCACTTTCCTGCCCTATTTCTCAGTGGCTGGAGTGTTGCTCTGCTGTCTGCTAGAAACTGGAAGAAGGTAGTAGAAGCCACTGCTTGGCTGTCTGACCAAAAAGGGTCCAAAAGTTTAGTCTGCGGGTTAACTGCCTAAAACAGAGGCTATAGGGCATTGGCCCTCTCCAAGCTTCACCATATCTTTAGGTCTAACGCTAGAATTAACTTCCTCTTCCTACCCCAGGGAGAATGTCAGTGCTATTTGGAAGTAGGTAAGAGGTGACACAGTAAATCTGTTTGTTGTCTTCTTCAATGTGTCTTTTCTTATACTAAAACTAGGCCACTTCAGTTTCCTACTTGGCATCCTTAGCTATTGTGAAGGTGACTATTGAGTGAATAGCTTTTCAAATTAATGTCTCTGTGGGGACATGGTCACCAGGGTGTCTTACCCATATTGTTCTGCCTCCTCCAAAACTCAACTTTTAATGTCAATCCAGGATATAAAGACTACAAAAGTAGATCCCTTATGGAAAGATATTTAAGGAATGACTTTCTATTGCCCCCAATAGGAATGGCACATCCCTACCAATATACTTTAAGATTCAGATACACAGAGAAAATGAAAAGCCGAATGATAGAAACAAACATTTGTACAAATAGAAGGCATAAAATAGTAATGCACATCAGAAAAGTTGTTTACCTAATCAAGTTCCTTATGATAAAATCTTGGAAAATGCCAATATTAATCTGTGAAGGAAACATTTCACTTAGAATTCTTAGCTCCAGGAGAATTTTCTCTAATTTGGAGCAGAAGATGCAATTCAGAATTATGATAACACATAGATTTTAAAATACAAATATTTTTATTGCATCAGTTCACCATAATTGGTGGAGGTGAAGAAGAGAATAATTCATTTATTTTCACTTATTTATAGAAAATTGATAAATAATTATTATTTTTAAAAAGGCTAATTTTACACCCCAGAAATATAAATATTATCAGTAAAAGGTTAACTTTTCTTTTCCTGCTCTCTGGGATCCTTTTCCTGGAAAGCCTAGTTCTACTAGAAATTCTGGCCAAATAACCATTAAATTCCAGTTATGACAAAGGCTTTGTTACTCTAGATAAGACAAGAAAAGTGACCATTATTTAATAATATCATGTATTCATTATCCATTTGCATTAACTACAAATGAAGCTCTTACTGAGTTTGGGCGTTCGAAACAAAAATATATTCAGGTATGTTTTTTTCTTTTTTTTGAATTTTTATTTGACAGAGTTATAGACAGTGAGAGAGAGAGACAAAGAGAAAGATCTTCCTTCCGTTGGTTCACTCCCCAAATGGACGCTAAGGCCAGCACTGCACCGATCCGAAGCCTGGAACCAGGTGCTTCTTCCTGGTCTCCCATGTGGGTGCAGGGGCCCAAACACTTGGGTCATCCTCCACTGCCTTCTTGGACCACAACAGAGAGCTGGACTGGAAGAGGAGCAACCGGGACTAGAACCCGGAGTCCATATGGGATGCCGGCACTGCAGGCAGAGGATTAACCAAGTGAGCAACAGCGCCTGCCCCCCAGGTATGTTTTAACTTGTCGGAAACTGAAAATGAAATTGTAAAACAAACTAATCAAATAAAATTGGCGATCCATGATTTTAAGCTCATGGAATGTTTGCGGCATTAATACCAACATTACAAATTGTTCTAGATAGTAGTGATGACAGCAAGACTTCTAGGAAGTAGGTAGTGGGAATCAAGCAGGTTCTAATATTTCTATGGATCATATCTAGTTTTAAATTGTGAACTTTTTCTTCCCAGACTCATAACATCACACTTTATATGGAGCAATGAATGAGGCACTCACAACAACAATCGTTATTAAATAGAAATATCTAAGAAGTTCATTTGACCAGTGGAAAATATTGTTTGTCTGGAATGGTTAATGTAGTCCTATATTCACTGAATATTTCTAACTCATCGAATCTGTCTCTATCATGTAATAATATACTGTTTATATACTCAAATTTTTCACATTGAACAAAAAGTATGTTACTCACAAGGTACCCTCAACAAGTAGGGGTATGCTTTGTGTGTGTATGGGTGTGTGTGTACTTATACTATAGTATTAGGGTTTTAGCCTAATACTGTAAAAATGTCTTATTATTTTTTGTGGATAATGGGCCCTAAGGTGTCTTTTCCACCCCTTGATAACTCCCCTGTATGCATGAAGTAGAACTGTAATTTTCTCTTAACCATAGAATATGGCAAAGGGGATGAGATATCTGTAGCATGATGACATTGTTGTATGTAATCAATCTTACTTAAAGCTTACATTTCTCCTTTTCTTCCTTTCTGACTTTAAATGTAGGAGATGGTATCAAGTAAGTGGCCATATTTACTACAGGAAATGGGAAAGCAGCCATCTAGAACTCAGCGTAAACTGCAGACCCCAGCTGAGACCTGCACTATGAGAAAAACAAGAAAGTTAATTCTACCAATAAGCAAGGGATCTTGGAAGTATCAGGAATTTCAAAATATTCATGGAAAATGAAATTAAAAGATCACATAAATTTTCATGAATATGTATATCTTTCATCCTTCACATTGATGATAAAACAGCAACTTCAGACAACAGTGCTATAATTCTCCATATTTGCACAATTTTCTTTTGTTTCCTGAACACATGAATCACAATTATTTAAAAGTTATTATAGGATAATTTCATATCTGCATTCTTATAGCCTTTTTATTGGTTGTTTTCTTATGTTTTAAGTTACATAAGTATGATACTATAACTTGGAATGTGCACTAACCTTTGCTTCACAACATGGAACATTGTTCGTAAAATATTACAGAGGCTGTGGATCATGCTGTCACTTCCCTGAGAGACCTCAGCTCTTTTTCTAAAAGCTAGAGAGAGATGTGGAGCTAATTTCTCGAATCCACACTGGACTGAGTCAAGCCTCCACAGGATTATCAGTAACTTCATTCTACTTTTCACCAGATTCCACTCTTTGGATGTTGCTTTCCATGGCTTTGGAAAGAACCATGTTAGCAGTACTCACCAGGAACCCTTCCCGGTAGAGACTTGAAAATCAGTTTTACCTCTGCAGCACAAATTTTCTGAGAGCTCTACTCTGCTTTCTCTACATAATATAAATATATTCTATTAAGCTTCTAACTTCAGAAAACATACTGATATAAAAAGCAGGCATAGATTTTGGCTTCTCAATTTTCCAACTTTATTCAATCCCTTCTATAGAATAGTTAAATCGCAACTGGTTACCCTGTAATCCCAAGAATGGCCTTTTCTTAGGTAAAATCTGGATATGAGGATCCTGGATTTTTGTACTCTATTCCAAGTCCAGAATGGAAAAATTACCCAAAGAAAAGTGACTACAAAACATCAGCTTACCTATTCCTGGCTGTGCTTTCTTCAGAATGCTGGTCTACATATTCATCATGTTTTAGCATTTCTCTATGCCTATAAAAAAAGCCAACTTCTCTATTTTCCAATCTTTTCCTTATTTTTCTCAGCGGGTTCTTTGGTTTCCTGAAAGATGTCCCAACCCATCTCAAAGCAAAAGTCCTCCTACATTTATTTTAATTCTTTAAATTTAGAGATAGATATATATAGAAAGGAGAAAGTTAAATTATTCTTATTCGCAGGTTACATGATTCTATATAAAAGAGATCAAAAAGGCTCCACTGAGAGACTATTGGAACTCATAAAAGAGTTTGGTAAAGTGGCAGGATACAAAATTAACACAAAAATCAATAGCTTTTGTATACACAGAGAATGCCATGGCTGAGGAAAAGCTTTTAAGATCAGTCCCATTCATAATAACTCCAAAAAGAATTGAATACCTTGGAATAAATTTAACCATTGATGTCAAAGATCTCTACAATGAAAACTACAAAACACTGAAGACAGAAATAGAATAGGACATTTAAAAAATATAAAAATTTTCCATGTTTATGGATTTGAAAAATCAATATTATCAAAATGTGCATACTACCAAAAGCAATTTACAGATTCCACAAGTCCCAACCAAGTTACGAATGACATACTTCACAGATCTAGAAAAAAATGATGCTATAGCTTTAAAGATCTATAATTACTTTAAAATTTAAGTATATGAGCAAAATGGACATATTTTCATTTGATTATCATTGATAGCATTTGCCTATCTTCCTGCTTAAGTATAGTCTTACTTTTTACTTGTTGAACTCCTATTTAGTGGAGCATTCTGTCTTTGACTATAATGTAAATTAAAACTGATGTCTCAAGAAAAGAAAGAACCAATCCAGTTGAGAAATAGGCAGAAGACTTTAGTAGACACTTTTCAAAGTAAGAAATACAAATCGCTAACAAAAAAATGTTCAGCATCACTAGTCATCAGGGAAATGCAAACCAAAACCACCTCATTCCTGTTAGAATGGCTAAAATCCAAACACAGAGTAATAAATGCTCACCAGGATATGGACAAAGGCGTAACACTTATACACGGTTGGTGGAATGTAAATTAGTGCAACCACTGTGGAAAGCAATGCAGAGATTTCTTAAACTAGAAATAGATTTACCGTATGATCCAGCAATCCCACTACTGGGTATAAACCCAAAAGACTGAACACAATGTATCAGAAATATCAGCACCACAACATTCATAGCACCACTGTTCATAATAGGAAAAATTTGGAAACAGCCGAGGTATCCATCATCAGATTAATAGATTTAAAAAAACATGGTATATATACACAGTGGAATATTATTCAGCTACAGAAGTTATGAAATTCTACCATTTGCAGCAAAATGGATGCAACTGGAGGTTATTATGTTGAGTGAAATAATCTAGACCCACAAAGACAAACACCACACGTTCATCCTTATACGTGGGAGCTAAAGGTAAAAAAAAAAAAATACAAAGAAAAAGAATAATGAAAAGAAGAAATGTTTATGTGTGTCAGTGTTTCTCCAAATATAGTTTTGTAAAACTTTTTTATACCTTTGTGAAACCAATATTTAAGAATGTTATACTGTTATGGTTTTAATGATCTGTGATTACTTTAAAGTTTACTGTATATGGGTGAAATGATCATTTTTTCCATTCAATTATTGTTTATAGCTATTATAGCCATTATCTATATACCCACTAAAGTAGGGTCTTTTTGCTTTTTATTTGTTAAACTTCTTATTCAGTGAAGTATTAAGTCTTTTTACTGTAATGTAATTTTAAAATATGTTATCTCAAAAACTAAACAAAAAAGGGGAAAGAAGTAGGGTGGCAGGGAGAGTTGAGGAAGGTGGGAGAGAATATCATTATGTTCTCAGAATTGTATCTACCAATCGCAGTGAATCTTCAAAGCTAATAAAAAATTTAAAAGATAACAAGTGGATAGGATCTTATATAAAAAGAGAAAGAAAAGAAAGAGAGAGAGGAGAAGAAGAAAAGTAGAAAGGGAGGAAGGAAAGGAAAGGGAGGGACAGAGAAGTATCATTATATTTTTAGAACTGTATCTATGAACTACATAGAGCCTGTTCTTTTTGTATTAATATCACATTAACATGAGAATCAATGAGAATGATGTAGTAATTTTCATGCATTTTCTGTGACCCTGAGATCTAGTATATTAATAAATTCCCTGAAACATGAAAGAACAATAGTGAATGGAGACAAGGCAGGTTATCGCAGAAGTACAAGATTACAGATAATCTCAGTTTATTATAAGATTATTTCCATGGGTTTAGAGAAAAGAGGCAGAAAATAGAGGCGTACATTTTTGTGTTCAGTCAAGTAATACATTGGTGAAAGACTAGACCTAGAAAGTTACATTAAAAGGAGAAAACAAGATAATTGCTGGAATTTTATCTTGAACAACTAATTCAATGCTTGTAAAGGAGGCTAAAAAAGAAGCATGATGGGCTAGAAGGTGGAGGGAGAATTAAATTTTCAGACATTAACTTTAATGTGATTATATATACAGTGCAGTCGTCAAGGAGGCAGTTGGATGCACACTGTCTAGTTGCTGGCTTCATATGGTGTAATGCCCTTGGACTAATTGAGAGTCTCAAGGAAGACTACAGAAACACAGGGGAAAAATGAGTATAGATACTATAATTTGAGAGCCATACAGACACAATGGATTTTGAGTGTGTTATTGATCCTTTTCCCAGCTACTAAATAGTTTTCTTGGCTCAGGTCATTCAATCATTGTTATTCTTTCGTTGCTTTTAATCAAAATTCTCCTGCATGCTACGAACTTTGGCTGACCTGTGTATTATTGTATTATTCTTGAATCATTTATTTCACTTATGAAAAATTATCTCATTCTTTTAATAATATTTCTTCACACTTTAAAATTATTTTACATAAAATAAAAAAAATCACTATTTGTAAGGTTAAAATTTGTTGACTATAACAATTGTAACCTGTACCACAAATACCATGGACTCAAAGATGTTGGAGGCTTTTTGAGCTACTCACCTTTCCCAACTCAGTTACTCCTGTACTTTCTGTTATTGTAAGTGTTGCATTTTTCAGAATATCATACAAGTGGAATGATACAGTATATTGTCTCCTTTGTCTTGATTCTGTCACCCAGCATTATGCTTTAAGACTGACATGTACTCTTGCATGTTTTGGAACTTTGTGTTTTTATAGTTGAAAATACTATCATTTAATGTAGAGATATACTGTGATTGTTTTATCCATGGAATGGTTGATAGGCTTTTGGATTGCTTTGTATTTGAGGCTATCATAAAAATGTTGTTATGAATATATGTATGTCAATTTTTATGGACATATACTTTCATTGCTGTTGGGTAAAAAAAATTCTGAAAGGTATTGATGTTTCATAGGTAATTTCATATTTGATTTTAGACAAACTTGGCAAGCTTTTTTTAAAAAGGCTATACTATTCTGCATTACTATCAGCAATGTGTATGGGGTCCAGCTGCTGTATGACCTTCCTATCTTTTTTTAGCTTTTTGAATTTTAGCCTTTAGAATGGGTATATAGTGATATCTAATTGTGGTTTTACTTTCTTAACCAACAAAGCTGGTCATTTTCAGTGTGCTAAGTAGTCTGGGTATCTGCTTTGGTGAGGTACCTATTCAAAATATTTATCTGGTTTTTATTTGGAGAATGTAACTTACTATTGAGTTATGAGATTTCTTAATGCATTGTTGGTTCAAGTGTTTCAGCAGATAATGTTTTTCAAATGCTTTCTCCATCTACACCATATCTTTTTATTTCTTTAATTGTGTTTTGATAAGCAATTTTAAGTTTTTTCAGAAAATAATAAATATCAATAAAGACAAAAGTATATTTAGGTCTTTTACCCTGAAACAGCTGGGAAAACATGTTTTAAAAGCAGTTATATAACATGATAAAGTATCTTTCATGAAGTATAAACAGAATTTTCAGCTAGCTTCCAAACAAAATTAAAGTGGGTGCCCTCATTTCCTAGGAACCTCTTTCAAGTTCCTACACGTGGATCGCAGCACACCAATTAAGGCAACTGTGCAACAAATCCTACTCAAGTTTTCAGCCTCTCTACATTCCTCTTTTGCCATCTCTCTGTTCCATTCTCCTTCTTAGCATCTCTCTGATTTATACACATGTCATTGGGAACATCTAGATAATCCAGGATAATATCATAATTTAAGGTTAGCCATTGGTAACCTTAACCATAATTGACAGTTTCTTCAGTGTAGAAATTAGCTTAGTATTTGAGTGAGTAATCAAAATAAAAATCATCACAGGTGTTTTCGGAATTTTGTCTACCACTCACTAGATAACAATGGCATGGTATTTTCACAGGATATTTATCAAAAAATTCAATGGAATTTCCTAAGGAAGATTATCCACATGACCAATAACATAATGATATTCCCTTCCTCCCTCCTCCCTCTCTCTCCCTTACTCTGTCCTTCCTTCTTTCTTTTTTCCTTTTTTTGTTTTTAAGATAACATATTTTAAAATTACATTACAGTAAAAAAGGCTCAATACTTCACTGAATAAGAAGTTTAACAAATTAAAAGCAAAAGACTCTATTTGAGTGGGTATATTGAAAATGGTTATAAGCAATAATAATGGAAAAATGACCATTTCACCCATATATGGTAAATTTTAAAACAATCTCAGAACATTACAGCTATATTAGTATAACATTCTTAACCACTGGTTTTACAAAGATATAAAACAAAGTTTTACAAAAACAGTATTTGTAGCAATACTGATACACACAAAGTTTTCTTTCTTCCCTTTTTCTTTCTTTCTGTTTGTTTTTGAATTTCAGCTGCCATATATAACGGAGAACATGCAATCTTTGTCTTTCTGTGTCCAGCATATTTCATTCAACTCGATGTCCTCTAGTTGTGTCTGTTTTGCTGCAAATGGTAGAATTTCCTGGTTTTTATAGCTGAATAGTATTCCATTTTGTATATATAGACCACATTTTTTATCTGATTGATCTAATGATGGACACCTTGGTTGATTCCAAATTTTGGCTATTGTGAACAGTGCTGCTATAAACACGGTGGTGCAGGTATCTCTTTGATACACTGCACTCAAGTCTTTTGGGTGTAGTAGGATTGCTGGATGATACAGCAAGTCTATTTCTAGCTTTTGAAGAAAGCTTCACACTGTTTTCCACAGCAACTGCACTAGTTTACATTCCCATCAACAGTGTATAAGTGTCCCCCTTTATCCACATCCTTGTCAGCATTTGTTACTCTCTGTGTTTTGATTTTAGCCATTCTGACGAGGTAAAGCAATATTTTATTGCAGTTTTGATTTGCAGGTTCTTGTTGGTTATTGATATTGAGCATTTTTTCATATGTATGTCAGTCATTTGTATTTCTTGCTTTGTCTGTTGAAGTCCTTTGCCCATTTCTCAACTGTATTGGTTTATTTTGTTGTTGCTGTTGTTGAGTTATTTGAAGTTGCTTATATATTCAGGATAACCATTCTTTTCAGTTAGGTAGTTTGCAAATACTTTTTCCCATTCTGTTTGATGTATCCTCATTTTATTGTTTGTTTCCTTTATTGTGCAAAAACTTCTGAGTTTGATATAGCCCCAATTTGTTTAATTTTGCTTTTGTCACCTGTGCTTTAAGGGGTCATGTTCAAAAAGTCATATTCTACACTAAGTCTTAGAACATTTCCAGTACATTTTCTTCTGGTAAATTCATAGTCTCAGTTCTTAAATTTAGGTCTTTGATCCATCTTGAGTTGATTTTTGTGCAGGGTGAGAGGTATGTGTCTAATTTCATTCCACATATATAGTCCAGTTTTGCCAGCACCATTTATTGAAGAGACTATCTTTACTACATTGCATGGTCTGAACATTTTTTGTTAATAATCAGTTGGCTGTATGTATGTGGATTAATTTCTGGGATATCTATTCTTTTCCATTGATCTATGTATCATTTTATGCCTGTATCAAGCTGTTTTAATTACCATAGATTTGCACTGTGTTTCAAATCGGGTATTCTGATGTTTTCAGCTTGAGATATTCTGTTCTTGAATTTTAGCAAATATTTAAGGAAGATGTGATGCCCACTTTAAAAGAAAAAAAAATTCCAGGAGAAAAAAGGTAAAGGAGAAATAAATTTTGGAAAAGGACAGCAAGTAATTTTAAGATGCATAGCAATTTATGGTGAAGCCTGCACCAAAAAGCAATAGTAGAAAAGTTGATCTCAAAGAAACTAACAATGGTAAAGATTACTATTATCTGAGAACTGTACCTTTAGGAATGGGCTACCATACATGATCTATTTCCTTGGGTGAACATACAGCCATTTGCAAATAAAATCCTGGCAGAGATAGATCTTTGAAAAAAAATTCCCATATATTTGGGCTTCTCTGAACTCTTTTGTCCCAGTAACAGCTCCCATTGTTGCAACAACTCCCCAGGCTCCCTCCAAAAAGGAAAAAGTAAGGGAGTTAGGAAAGAAGATGATACAATCCAGAAATGTAGGCTTCAAGAAAGAAAGGATGAGAAGGTGATGGAAACAGATCTGGAAGGGCAGGATTTTGGAGGATATCCAACAGCAAAATGATGTAAATAACAAAAAACTTCCATTTTTGTGTAGAATATAATATAAAAATTGTAGTGCTATACTCCACTTCAGTGGATTAAATAGCATCTCCCAAAAATATATGTCTATGCAGAACTTCAGAAAATGACTTCTTTTGGAAACAAGACATTTGCAGATATAAATAGTGGAGGATTTTGGCATAATATCATACTGTACTTATGATGAGCACTAAACCACATGACAGACATCCTTATAATAAGAGAAAAGCATACAGAGAGACCCAAAGAAGAAGGCCATGGATGGCAGAGGCAGAGTCAGACTTTCAGATGTCAAGAAATGTCAAATTCTGGAATAAGCGAGGACGGAATTCTCTGAAGCTTCCACATAGCCCTGCTGACATTTTGATTTTGGAACCATGTTCTCCAGAATTCTGAGAAAATAAATTTATTTTGTTTTAAATCACTCAGTTTGTGGGAATTTGGCATGGTAGCTCTAGCAAATTTATATACCTACAAAGAGATATATATTACAGTTGAAATATGAGTACTAAATTTAAAAATTGAATATGCAGCCAGACCTCTAAACAGGAAGTTATACAACCTAACTTAAGAATAAATTTTAAAAAGTAAAGAAATGCAGGAATGCACAAAGCAAATGAATTGGAATCTAACTCTTGTAAAGATGTTGCTATGTCTTGAAAGTTTGTCCTCTCCAAAACTCATGTTGAAATTT
Organism: Sylvilagus floridanus; assembly: GCA_949820135.1. NCBI lineage: Eukaryota > Metazoa > Chordata > Mammalia > Lagomorpha > Leporidae > Sylvilagus > Sylvilagus floridanus. Next base: position 93,582,838 of record OX463225.1, on the reverse strand, counting down.
AATTGTCATTGTAACATTACTAAGAAGTGGGACTTTAAAGATGTGACTGTGGCTGGCTTTTGCCGTAGCTGCTACCATTTCTCTTGAGACACCCCACATACATTATCAGAATGCCTGGGTTTAAATATCGGCTCTGCTCCCAATTTCAGCTTCCAGTTAATGCATACCCTGGGAAGCAGCAGAGGATGGTTCTAATATTTGGATCTAAGTCACACATGCAAGAGACACAAAGAGGTTTCCTTGCTCCTTGCATTGGCCTTGTCCTAGACCAGCTGTTGTGTCCATTTGTAGAGTGAATAAGCAAATCAGAAATGTCTGTGTCTCTCTGTTCCTGTTTGAATCAATCTCTTTGTCTTTCAAATAAATAAAATAAATGTATTTTTAAAAAAATCCTAAAAACATAATTATGTCAAGAGTTTCATACATATGAGTGAAATATATGTCACAGATACATTCAGCCCACTCTTCTGCATGAACTCTCTCTCAAGTCTCTTTGTTTTGTAACAGATCAGTAAGATGGCCCTGGACAAATGATGACATCTTCATCCCTGACTTCCCATGCTCTAGAATTGAGAGCTAATAAATTTCTTCTTGTTATAGATTGACCAGTCTTGGGGCCCGTATTGTCGCATAGCAAGTTAGGCCAACTCCTGAAGTCCCAGCATCCCATACAGGTGCCCTGCTTCCCATTCAGCACCCTGCTAATGGCCTGGGGAAGCAGCAGAACATGGTCCAAGTCCTTGGGCCCTGCATCAACTGGGAGACCTGGATGAAATTTGCTTGACAATGCAAATTATCAATAATAATTGAATCATTCTTGAAAAACAAGACCAAAGTAAGGACAATGTCTGCACTGGATGTCGACAATCATCATAGCACCACCAATTAAATCCTATGATAATAAGTATAGATTATAGAGAGAATATTTGGCACAAACACCTGAGGATCACAAACTATACACATTATGTAGCAAAAAACGCGTTCAGAAATTTTGTCTACTCTTGAACTGTACTCTTTGCATTGACTGGAAATTTCTTTCAAACTATTCATATTAAGATGACCATCTCTTCTATTAAATTACAGCACATGTTCTAGACCATTCAGATCAAGCCTTTACTCCCTTTGAGAATAAATCAAATTCAGTTTATTGAGCTTCAGGCTTTACAACGTTTATCCCAGTAGAGATCATCTTTACAGTTCCTCGGGACAATGTGAATGTGTCCTGTTTTATTTTCAATACTGCATGAAAACAGGAAAAAATAAAACAAAAGTTTACAAAATAAAAAAATACACAATTGTCAAAGTTCATCATTTAGAATATAATAAATTCATGAGTCAACAAGTTAGATATGCAAATCAGTACAAAATCAGACAATAGCTTAAGCATGTTGGGGAGAAGTAAATGACAATAAGCCAGAAAAAAGAATGGTAGATATTTGAACATTACAGTCTAAGTGTAATGAGTTAAAAAACAAAGGATTTTAAGCAATGACTGTCAGAGATTCTCTCTCTCTAAAGGATGCAACCAAATCATTGTCTGGAGAATAAACTTCAGGTATTAAAAATGGAAATTCATAAATCCATATGCATTTGAGAGATAGAAGTTTGGACTAGATAGGGAAAGATAAGGTTAGAATTGATTAGCATCAATTCTCTGCTCTGATAATAAAGCTGATAGCATCTCTTTTTTTAAGCATATAAGTAGACACTTAGGATTAACTAAAATACAAAACATAAAATGATAAAGACTTTAGAAAGCTAAGTATAGGGGCCAGGGCTGTGGCATAACCAGTAAAGCCAATATGTGCAACATCATTATCCTGTATGGGTGCCATTTTGTGTGCAGGCTCCTCCACTTCCAATCCCATAATTGCTATTGGTCAGAGAAAAGACAATGAACCAAGAGTTTTGGTCTCTACCACCAATGTAGGGGACCTGGAAGAAGCTACAGGCTCCTGGTTTCTGGCTTGGGCCTGGCCCATCTGTTCATGTGTCATCTAACTTTTGCCTAACATGCAGGTGTACAGACAGAATAACTAAGAATAAAAATCATGATAATGGGGCATCCTTATTTTTATATCATTAGTACATGTGAAAAACAACTCATTATTGACACTACAATGAAAGTTTTAGAAAAGTAAAGAAGATCCAACATAAGTTGCTTCCCATCAGAAAGATATTCTGATCAAGACTGGGTTGACGATCAATATATGGTAAGCCCTAGTTGGAAATGTTTGAAATAAAGATTGGAGGAAAAGTTAGATATTTAGCATATTTGAATTTGAAAGTTTATTGGAGATAAATAAATTGATATTGCAAAATATAAAAATAAAAAAGATTTTGAGATGATTATTGATATATAAATGCATGATATCTTTTTGATGACCACAGTTCCGGGTGTTTGTATATGTGTTATTGTGCTTCCACAAAATAGCCTGAAAAGAGCAAAGGGTGAATTCAAGGTGAATGTAGGCTTATATATATATATATACACACACACACACACACACATATATATAAACAATATATATATAATATATATAGCATATATTATATATATGTAAAATATATATATTTGTATTTCAAAGTGCAGACCTAAAATGGCACATGTCCTACACAAATCATTTCAAAGAATGTTTTTCTGTCGTTGCTAGATGGGGAGTTTGTAGTTGGTTTCCATCCATGGTTCCTGACTCATTACTCCCTCTCCAAGGTAGGCCACAGACATCAGAATTTCTCTTCCCCAGGGTGAGACATAGGAACTTGAGTCTTCCCTGTCATTTTGTGACTGATGTTTTGTTTCCTGTTAATAGACAGAACCTTCCTCACTTCACAGGCTCCTGTTCCAGACTTGTGGGGAAGGAACGCTGAAGGCTCTGGACAGACAGGTCTGGTTGGCTCTCCCTACCTAGTCTATTAGCAATCACACCTGTAACGAAGCCTCTCTATAAACCCAGAAGGACAGGGTTCAGAGAGCTTTCAGATAACTGAGGCATCAAGCTTCTGGAGGGCAGTGCATCTGGAGAGAGCGTGGAAACTCTGGACTTCCTTTGGCCAATCTTACCCTACACATCCCTCCATGTCTATCCATTGGAGTATACCTTATATAAACTGGTGAATGTAAGTGTTTCCTTGAGTTATGTAAGCCACTCTAGCAAGATGATTGAAGCCAAGGAGAGATTATCAGAATCCTGATTTTACCTGGTTCAATGAACAAGTAAAATAACTAGGGCCCTGTGACTCGCATCTAAATTGGGAGAGGAGATTAGACTTTGTGCCTCACCCTCAGTCTGCTGGATCTGTTGCTGTCTGCAGCACATAGTCTCAGAATTGATTTAGATTTGAGGGCACTCAGGAATCTGCTGGTGTCTGTAACAGATTTCTTCTGTTTTACTGTTTAAGAGAAATTCTTGCATCTTTTGGGATCACAGAAACTTGTGTTTGGTGTGGAAGTAAAGGAAAGAATGATGTGTGGGATTTAAGATGGAGAATGAGGTTTTATGTGTTAGCCATATTTTGTATCATTGAAACAGAGGTAATGTCCTCACTTCAAATAAATGTAAGTCACTGGGAATGAAATGAAAGCCTTTTCTCGATCTCTCACCAATTTTGCGGCCAGTTTGTGCAGAAATTTCACATGTAGTTCTTTCTAGAGGTTGTGGTTCACATACATATATGTAATCACCATGACTGAGATCACTATGGCTGGATGGACAGAAAAAATGTGTAAGTATCTAAGACTCAATAAGGAAAACAAGCATCGTGAATAAAACAATCAATTTTCTATTGGGAGCATTAAGTAAATGACTTTTAGCAGTTAATCACTTAATTTAGATTGTTGAATAACATTTCATCATTTAGATTTTTAACACCTAATCATTTCAAAACATTTTCGTTAGAACTGAGATCAAACAAATTAAACATTGTAAAATCTCTTTCAGGTATGTTTGAGCAAAATTAGAGAATTTTGAAATGGAAATAAAATGAAGCTAAGTAATATGGAACCAATGACTATCACAACACATAATACAGAAGTAGGCCTGATATGCTCAAAATTACATCTTAATGTGATTAATATTTGGCTTAGAAAAGGAATATCTTTTCTTTTTAAGATTTATTGACTTGAAAGAGTTACACAGAGAGAGAAGGGGAAGCAGAGAGAGAGAGAGGTCTTCCATCCACTGGTTGCCTCCCTGATTGGCAGCAACTGCTGGAGCTGAGCTGATGCAAAGCCAGGAGCCATGAGCTTCCTCTACGTCTCACACTCAGGTGCAGGGACCCAAGGACTCAGGCCATCCTCCACTGCTGTCCCAGGCCAGAGCAGACTGGACCAGAAGTGGAGCAGCCCTGACTCAAACCAGCACCCTTACGGGATGCTGGCACCACAGGTGGTGGTTTCCACTGGTTACGCCACAGCCTGGGCTCAGAAAAGGGATATCATTTTAACAAATAGGAAGTTTGGACACTTGTAAGGGTTCTGAAAAGTTCTTGGGAAACAAATTTAAATACAAACTACCTTTTGGTGCACAAAAGATGAAGAGAAAGGAAACAAAGTATTACAATAATTGACAATTTACAAAGGAAGACAGAGAGAGAAGAAAAGTAAAAGGAATTGTTAGTTAGGTTTTTGTTACTACAACAAAATAGCTGGCACATGTTAGTTATAAAAGAAGAGTTTTATTTTGTCTCAGGGTTTTGGGGCTTCCCTGTTTAAGATCGAGCTGTCCCCTCTACTTCAGCCTCTGGTTATGGCCTTTTATGCTGGTAGAGTCCCAGAGGGGTACACAGCATCATATGGCACAATCATATCACATAAATTCAATTAACTTTATCAGACATATATTAAGCAACTATTTAATTTTTATTTTTTTAAATTTTTATTTTTTAATTTTATTTTTTTTTGACCGGCAGAGTGGACAGTGAGAGAGAGAGAGAGAGAGAAAGGTCTTTGCCATTGGTTCACCCTCCAATGGCCACCATGGCCGGAGCGCTGGGGCTGGCGCACCACGCTGATCCGAAGGCAGAAGGAGCCAGGTGATTCTCCTGGTCTCCCATGGGTGCAGGGCCCAAGCACTTGGGCCATCCTCCACTGCACTCCCGGGCCATAGCAGAGAGCTGGCCTGGAAGAGGGGCAACCAGGACAGAATCCGGCACCCTGACCAGGACTAGAACCCGGTGTGCTAGCGCCGCAAGGCGGAGGATTAGCCTATTGAGCCACAGTGCCAGCCCAACTATTTAATTTTAAAATTAGCTATAAAGCTATGTTTTAACTAAAGTTTTGGCCATTGATTCAGACATCTTTAATTCCAAAGAAATAATGCATAGTATGTTTATTATATCACAATCTCTCAAATTATTTAGTGAGTATAGATATTGAAAATTAAAAAAATGTCAGAGTGATAGTCAAATTTCTAATCAGAATTCTGAAGCAAATAAAATAGCTTTTTAAATAATTAGATGGTCTTAAATACTTAAATATGATCATAAATACAAAATAATACAAATAGTTAATTAAATCCACAGTGAATTATTGTGAATTCCATAAAGTTCTTTGTGGAAAGCTACAGGTTTAAAATAAATATTTAGATATTTCAGTATCTGATCAACCTTTCATTTTTCCTTAGGTATATTATTAATAAGCAGTCAGTTTAAATGCAATATATTCTATATTTCAGTAAATTGGTTCAACTTTACTTTAGGATATCTCACTAAATGTACAAGCACAAAGACTTACTAAGAGTTTTAATTTTTAAGACCAGTGTATGGGAGTATATTTATTTACAGCTTTGAAGATTGTGAATAAAATATAACACAACTCACTGTTTCCTACCTTACCAATTTTTCAGTTGTTTTCTTTGCATTTGTTAAACTGAATTGTACTGAAAGAAAGAAACATAATTTAATTTGTGATATGAGTGTATTGAAATCATGTAAAATTAAGTACAAAAAAATTCAGAAACAGAGCAGGTAGATGTTCTCTCTCTCTATTTTTTTTCCTATTACGTGTTTTTTGAGGTTATGAATCACTATGGCTGAAATGTTTCTCATGATAGCAAATTTCCATCATCTCTTTGGTCATCTATTCAACAACCCAAAATATTTTGACTATGGACATGCTGCTTATCAAAACTATGCATGTATTTCAAAAATGTCTGCACCAAAATAATCTTTTAATTCTATTTTTCCATGAATTTTTGATGTTCCCTCATATCCTTGCTCTTTCCTTATCTTATATAGAACTGTGCTACTTCTTTGCTTGTAAGGAAAAGAAAAAATATCACAGTGAAGTTGTGCAGTAGACATAAAATAGTATTTTCTTACTTCTGGTTTTAATGGTCATAATCTCAGATAGATTTAAAAATGATGCAATTATTCATCCATGCAATCTGAATGCTCAGAAATTTGAAACAAACCATCAGAAGAACTTTCAATTATTAAAATTTTATAGAGATAATCAAAACAGCTAATAGTTGTTTCAGCTGTGTAACATTGAATAAGCATGACAGAACTATTAATCACAATAATTAAAACAGGAAATTGAGAGGAAACAATCATGTATATTGGGATTATCATTGCTTTACTTAAAAGTGCTCTTTAAATAATCTATTAAAATTATTTAGTAAAGAGGAATAAAATTTCAGTCACAAATTTGAGTCAGTTTGAGTAGAAGAGTTATGTTGAAATTACTGCTCAATTAATGAGAGCAAAATGTAGCAAACACAATGTGAAAACAATACAAATATATTTGAATTGCAAATGAAGTCAATTGAGTTTACTAGTCAACATTAATTTTTGTCGAATTTCAGAATTTGAGCATTTTCCCAAGTTAGCCAATCAAAACTTATCTTCTAACTACACTACTATATGTATTATTCCAGAAATTTCCAAACTTTTCCCATCCACGGTACCTTAAAGTCTGTATAATTTTTTCATGACATTTCTATGCCAAATCATATTTTACCATTTTTAATGTGAAGTCTTTTATATGAAATATTACTTTCAGCAGTTCCAGTTTGGACCATAAATCAGCCTGTTCCATTTTCATTCCTCTGTTTTAATGAATCTAAGAACAGGACTATGTTGTATTGTAATTTATCTTACTAAAAGTTTCCCTTGAATGTCATAAATTTTATTATTTATGATGTAAGATAGATTTTTAATGTTTGAATATTTTATAAGTAGATGAAGTAATGTAAACGATGTAGCCAGTATATCCTAAATGACAGCAATGCTACTGCAGAGTACTGCTGCAGTCAAGTATTTTCCCCTTAAAAGGAAAGAAGAAATGACAGAAGAGCAAGTAATAAATAATCTTCATTATGTGAGTATCAGTCTAAATGAATGTTATTGCTCTAAGACTCATTAGAGAAATGCTCTAAGTTTGTAAAGAAATTTGAAAACTTGAGAGTTTAAAGATCAAACCTGATCAGTAGAAGAAATTCAATCAGAACTGACTTAAATCTCAAATACCCAAAATCACAAGTATGAAAAAAAGTGGGTAGAGACAGTTGGATCTTTGGAGTCTGAAAAAATTTTTCTTTCATTGGTTTCTTTTTAAGAAAAATATAGGATTTCTTTTTTTTGGACAGGCAGAGTGGACAGTGAGAGAGAGAGACAGAGAGAAAGGTCTTCCTTTGCCTTTGGTTCACCCTTCAATGGCCGCCGCGGCCAGCGCACCGCGGCCGGCGCACCGTGCTCATCCAATGGCAGGAGCCAGGTGCCAGGTGCTTTTCCTGGTCTCCCATGGGGTGCAGGGCCCAAGGACCTGGGCCATCCTCCACTGCACTCCCAGGCCACAGCAGAGAGCTGGCCTAGAAGAGGGGCAACTGGGACAGAATCCAGCACCCCAACTGGGACTAGAACCCGGTATACCGGCGCCGCAAGGCAGAGGATTAGCCTGTTGAGCCACGGATTTTTTTTAAAAAACATTTTTTCTTTTTAAATTTTATTTATTTTATTTATTTATTAGTATAAGTAGAAGAGATTTCATGTATGTAACAGATACAGTTCTAAGAAGATACCCATATTATCCTCCCCTTTCCTCCCTCAATCCCTTCTTCTGTCCTTTCTTTTTTTTTCCTTTTGATGCTTGCAATAACATAATTTCAATTTACTTTATAATCACAGGCTTAATGCACCACTAACCATGTTAACAAAAAAAAAGTAGAAAACCAATGCTGAACAAGAATATATACAAGGAATATAACAATAATCAAATCATAAGATGTCAGTTTCATTCTTATACTTTTTTGTATTCTGTATTAACTATGACGTGTCAGAAAACACGTGATATTTGTCTTTTTGGGGACTGGCTTATTATTTTTTTAAAAGCTAAAAAGTGCATTACAGGAAACTGAAATACACAAGAAGGAAAGAACAAAGTCATCCACAATCACAGGTGGTGAAGTTCACCATGTCCTTTTGGGTCCTGTCCACACAATATCCACTTCATGTGACTGGAAGAGCACAGAGTGTATGGATCGTGTTTTTTCACGTTTCATGAACATTAACTGATTCAAAATCTCAGAGCTGTGAGTATTTTGATAACCAAGAATATGCTGTTATTCCTAACTCAACCTGTTTGGGAAAAAAAATGTAATTCTGGTACTCTTGGGGCCAAAAATTTTGTAAAAGACAAAAATAGCATCAGGCCTCTAAATACAAGTTTTGGATGAGTTACAATTAAGACACTGGCCTCCTTACTGCCTGATTTAAACTGACACACATCCCAGTGGTGCATACTAAGTGTATTGTATCTGAGAGAATTCATCATCCGACTGGTATTACTGAAATATTAGCAAGAAGATAGGTTTCCATTCAATCACTTAATGTACATTGCACATCCTGCAATGGCTATCATCAAAATGTAAATGCACACATGGCATGCTTCCCTTTTTTACACCGTCTTCTGCCCAGTGAGGAAGTTCTGATACACATAGCTCAGAGGTGGTTACATGATTCCAACTTCAACATGCATCTCTTCTATCAATTATAACAAAATGTTGCATAGAAATTGGCTGACACATTTTGTATAGTGTGTGTTAAAATTCACAGAAAGACTGTCTTCTGAAAAGGACTTTTTGAAGCAAAATTATAATATCGTGTCTGAGTGACTTGTCTGCCTATCGGGTGTGGTCAGAGGAGTTAGAAAATATGAAGAATCCTCTATGCCTTCACGAGCATTCCTATTTAGAAGACACTTTCAGACATAACCAGTTATATGCCTATAATCTATTCATCACTACCAGGTGTATAGTGGACTAATTTCATCTAGTCGTAGATGTTTAGAAGTGCATAAAGTATGTAAAAAGTAGAAGTAGTAAATGATGAATAATAATTCACAACATCTAGTCTTCCTAGATGCTGAAGAAATTGCTGCTGTATGACAATGGTGAAGTTAGTAAATGAATACATTGATTAAACTTTGTGATGAAGTGCATAGAAAGACTGTCCTTAAAACCACTTATGTAAGTGAAATTGTTAAAATTCCCCCCAAGCATTACAGGCACTTATACCTGTCTACTGGATTCAGAGATGGGGAGGGAAATGTTTCCAGGCCAGGATGTTCTTGTTGAGAAGACACTTTCACACTGGAACCTTAGTTACATGTGTGCGTCTTTTAGGGGTTACTGCATGGACATCGGAAAACTGATGCTTAAAAGTAACACTCATGCATATCAATTTTGCAACTTCCTAGGAGTGGTAGCATTAAACTTGATGTCTTGGAGAGAATGCTCATATCACTGACTGATGGGCAAGCCAGAGGAAGAATGCAGGGAGGGGTTACATTCCTGTTAGATAGTTCAGATTGTCTGCTCACTGTTCTAGACAGACATTTTAGCTAATATTGTTGTATATTGAAGACAAATGAATCCTAAGCCCATTTTAAAGAGTTTGTAGTAAACTAATCCCTATATAAATGCTCTTTTTGGTAGAAAGGACTATCTTCAGGGAGTGATCCTTGCTATCCCTCCTTTTGGAGGCAGATGCTATAGTACTGGACTTTGTCACTGCAATGCTGGAGGTGGGGGCTGAGGGAAGGACCCTTTGCTAGCAGTTACACATCTAAAAGATGGTTTTAGCAGTGGATATATATGTGCATTTTTGATAGAGCACCTGTGTTTATTGCAGAAAAGTTCATTCATTGCATTCTTTACAACTTTTAACCTTTTTAGTAGACTTGGGGTGGCAATTCATGATAAAAAATACAGGATTTAAAAAAAAGATGATAACAATTTGATTTACTTTTAAGCCATGCATTCTAAAGTCAAATTTCCTACAGTTCTAAAAAAGGAGACCACAAGCAGAAATGTATCAGTTATGAAGGATCATTTCCAAAATAATATAAATATTGCTTTAATAACTTCAAAATCAAGATAAAGCAATAGAGTATTTTATTGAAATCTTAATTACTTTAAATTTTTTAAATTAATTTGAAAGGCAGAGGAAAAGAAGGGGGGAGAGGGAGAGAGAGAACCCATCAGCTGGTTTATTTCCAAAATGGCTGCAACCGTGTTGCAGACTGAAACCAGAAGCCTGGAATTTAATCCTGTTCTCCCCTGTGAGTGGCAGACTCAACTACTTGGGCTGTCATTTGCTACTTCCAGGGTGCACATCACCAGGAAGCTGGAATCTGAAGGGGAGACCAAACTCTAACTCACACACTCTGACAGGAGATGCAGGTATCTCCAACTGTGTCTGCCTCATCAAATGCCCACTCTAGTTTTGATGTGATTTTTATTAAAGTAGGTGAAAAAATCTTAGTAAACATTATTAAGAATAAAACAGGACAATTTTTTTTAAAAGATATATATATATATATATATATATATATATATAGAGAGAGAGAGAGAGAGAGAGAGAGAGAGATTGAGAGAGAGAGAGAGAGAGAGAGAGAGAGAGAGAGAGAGAGAGAGAGATCTTCCATCTGCTGGTTCACTGCCCAGATGACCAGAAAGGCTGATGTTGGGATAGACCAAAGCCAGTAGCCAGGAAATTCTTCCAGGTCTCCCAAGTTAGTGCAGGTGCCCAAGCACTTGGGCCATCTTCAGATGCTTTCCCAGGCTCATTAACAGGGAGCTGGATCACAATTGGAGCAATTGGGATTCAAACCATTGACCATATGGAGTGCAGGTATCACAGGTGACAGGCAGCTCAACCTACTATGAGGAAACAGTGGCACCAACAAGGAAAGTTTAATAATGTCAGGACATTGGCTGAACAGATAGAGGTACTGACTTTCAAAAGAATCTGTAATGTAAACTAACCTACATGGATGTTAAGTTTTGTAGACTCTTGATTAAGGTAAATATTCTGCAGGTTCTTTAGATGAATGGTGCCTTTCAATCTTTTTGAGTAACATAAGAAATAGTACATTTTGCCTTCTTATTCCATGTGAAAGCATTCATTGAAAAGTTTACAAGCAGTAGATTCCAATACACCAGAATAGGAAAAAAAACATGATGATTCTGAACACAGGAGGATAGCAGGACAAAAGTAGAGTAAGTGTGTTCCCAGGAGAGAGTTGGAAAGACATTAGCAGTGGAAAGAAAGAAGCAGAGTGACATGGAGCAGCATGGAAAATGCAGATCCACAGCAACGTGCAAGACATCACACACAAACCCTGCAGCTAAGGACTGGAGGAGATGCTAGATTTGGAGAGTGAATTGAGAGCAGACTGTGAAAATGCTGGCCACTGGTGATATTGCATGAAGGAGAATCTTGCAGACTACCCTGATTTTGAGTCTGGCCTGCAGCCCTGGTAGGAGACAGGGTACTCACCTAACCCAAGGAAGGAAAAGCACATTTCTTTCTACCTAATCCCTTACAGGGGCACCAAGAAACTAGATTGGGGAAGGCTCCATCTTAACAGCAGCATAGACTACAGTGGCTCTTGGGGGCAACCAGGGCATTTTACCGTTAGTAAAATGGCTTAGTCTTATCTATAGCACGATCTACACTGCAACAGCATCCTAGGCTCTGGCCCCCACTGCCATTGCTGGAAACCAGGTGGCCACATGGCCCAACCACTGGTGTCAGCTCCACCACCATCCTAATGGGATTCACTGCTCCTACTTCCCTGCCTGCCCCCTGGCAAAGTTTTAAGAGGACCTGTTCCTGAGCACATGGCTCTCTTTCTCTCTGTCTCTCTCTCTCCTTCTCTCTCTCTCTCTCAATCTCTCTCTGTCTCTTGATCTCTCTCTCTCTTACTCTCCATCTCCTGGACTCTGTCTGTCTCTCATACTCTCCTTCTCCCTCTTTTCCTTCTTCACCCTTTCCTTCTGGTCTGTTGAGTTTCCCCCAATAAACTCTTTCCCTTAATCCAGTGTTTGGTGTGTTTTGTGATGGCCTTACATTTACCAAAGGGAAAAATCTACATTTCTCACTGACTTTGAGTATGGCTGGGAGGGTTGACAGGGGGCTGAGCAGAATTAGAATTGTGAGGTGCCTCCAAGTCTTACAAACTATCATAAGCTATGTGGCTCAAACTGCCAAGGTGGAACACCTGCCAGCAGCTGGCTCTGGAAAAGACTCCTCTGTCTTCATGGTTGGGGTACGCTAGCAGGGCAGAGATGGGATACTCTATGCCCTGTGACTGTGGGGGACTTCTGTTTGTGATTGTATTGGAATCATGTGACTGGATGTTAGGGCATGGATTGTAGCTAGGTCTCTGGGCAATCACTCTGTTTCACTTCAGAAGCTCAGAGCTCCCTGACTGTGTGGGGTGGTCATTGCAGAGGTTTCTGTGCTCACATTGGGAACTGCAAGATCCTTTATGTGGTTCATGGATCAGCATGGGTAAGGGTTGCATCCACTGTGGACTTAACCTGGGCATTGATCACCTTGGAAGAGAGGGGTTGGGGTTGAGATTATGCCGGCAGGTGGGATCACACCCTCCAACCTTCTGACAATAAAATAGATATACCATTCCCAACTTGGGTGTCAATCTGGATTCTCCCCAACCCTTGAGCAAGAACCAGAGCTCCCTGATTCCACCCAACACATGCCTCTGAGTATTCACTGAAGGAGCAGAGTCCACTGAGCCACATATGCAGAGTTCAAAGAAAAAAACCATCAAAGAAGAAAACAAACAAATATTTCCACAAACGCCTAAAACCAAATGCATAAATCCAAGAAACAAGAACAAAGAAGAGAACATGACTCCTCCCAAAAAGCACAACCCTGCAATATTAAAATGTGAAGATGAAGATATTGATGAAATACATGAAAAAGAATTTAAAAGAATGTACATAGCATTACTCAGAAGCAATGAAAAACTAATTAATTAGTTAAAGAAAGCCTTACATAACATGGATGAAAAATTTTCCCATGAAATAGATTTTGAAGAGAAGTCAAACTGAAACATTAGAAATGAACAATTCAATATGTCAAACAAAAATACAGTGGAAAGTCTTAACAACAGACTTCATAAAGAATAAGAAAGAATGTCTGAGCTAGAAGACAAATCTCTGGAATTTCTCAGACAAAAAATTTAGAAAAATTAAAAACAGTGTTCCAGATTGATGGGATTCTCTTAAATGACCCATCAAATGGCTCTTAGGTGTTCCTGAAAATGTGGAAAGTGATACTTTATTAAAAGGCCTAGTCGGTGAAATAAGAACAGAAAACTTTCATAATCTGGAAGAAGAAAGGGACATTCAAATACAGGAAGCACATAAAACTATTAGACATGAGCAGAATATATATTCACACAACACATTGCAGTCAAACTTTCAACAGTAAAACAGCAAAAAGATTCTAAAATGTGAGCCAGAGAAATGCTGGTTTACCTTCAGAGAATCTCCAATTAGATTTGACAGCTGATTTATCATCAGAAATTCTACAGGCTAGGAGTGAATGGAGAAACAGTTCAAATCTTCCAAGAAAAAAATATTGTCAGTGCAGAATATTATACCCTACAATTCTCTGATTTATGAATGAAGATGATATGAAGACCTTTCATAATAGAAATTTAAAAAATTTGCCACCATTTCTCCATCCTTAAAAATGATGCTTAAGAATTTGAAAGACAAAAAAAATAAAAAGATAGTCAACTCTGTGAAATAATGTGAAAACAGAAAATCTCCTAATAAAAACACAAAGGAAATCTAAAGCAAAAAATATTAATATTTATGGAAGAATGGCAGGTTAAGCCATCATTTATCAATAGTAACTTTGCATATAAATGGCCCAAATTTTCCAATCAAAAGATGTAGACTGGCCACATGGATTAAAATCAAGATCCATCTATTTGCTGCCTGCAAGAAACATACCTCACCAACAAATATAGACACAAACTCAAGTGAAAGGATAGACAAAGATATTCCAGGCTAATGGAAAGCAAAAATGAGCAGATTAGCCTTCCTAATAACAAATGAAATAGACTTCAACATAAAAACTGTTAACAGAGCCAAAGAAGAACATTATATAATGATTGGAGGATTAATTCTACAGGAGGATATGACTATATTAAATATACATGCACCCCATGCCAGGACACCTGATATTTAAAACAAATGTCAATGGATCTAAAGAGAGATAGACTCCAAAACAATAGTAGTGGGGGACTTCGATACCTCACGTGTACCAATGGACAGATCAACTAGACAGAAAATCAACAAATAAACAATAGAGCTAATCAACCCTGTGGATCAAAAAGGATGCAACTGGAAACCACTATACTTTATGAGATAAGCTAGTCCTGAAAACAGAAATGCCATATGTCTTTCCTGATCTGTGGTACCTAGTAGAGTAAAAAAAAAAAAAATTAATGTAAAATTCTTTGCATTGGGGCCAGCGCCACGGCTCACTTGGTTAATCCTCCTCCTGCGGTGTCAGCATCCCATATGGGCTCCAAGTTCTAGTCCCAGTTGCTCCTTTTCCACTCCAGCTCTCTTCTGTGGCCCTGGAGAGGGCAGTGGAGGATGGCTCAGGTGCTTGGGCCCCTGCACACGCGTGAGAGACCAGGAGGAAGCACCTGGCTCCTGGCTTTGGATCGATGCAGCGCCGGCCTTAGTGGCCATTTGGAGAGTGAACCAATGGAAGGAAGACCTTTCTCTCTCTCTCTCCCATCATCTATGACTCTACTTGTCAAATAAAAAATATTATTTCCATTGCAATCTGCATAAAATTATTCCTGTGCATAAACTGTTGAGAGGAAATGGATTAAAGTTGAAATGAACTTAATCATTATCTTGTAATCACAGAGAAAATATTTAAACATGACATTGTCATTGGTTCAATTTTATTGAAAGAAATTATGAATGACTAATTAACAAAATAGCCTATATATGGATGAAATGATGATTTTCTATTCAATTATTACTTGTAGCCATTGTCTATGATCCCAATAAATCAGTCTTTTTCCATTTTACTTCTTAAACTTCTTGTTCGATGAATTATTATGCTTTATTATTGTAATATAAATTTTAAAATGTGGTATCTCAAAGAATGAAAAAAAAGACATAAAAACTGAAGGAAAAAGGGTGGGAGGGAGGGAGGAAGGAAGGAAGAGAATATCATTATGTTCTTAGACTTGTATCTACAAATCATATTGAATTTGTTAAACATTAATTAAGATTAAATTAAAAAATGAAATATAGTTTACAAGCATACATAAACACAACTTTACTAGGTGACATAAGCTTATGTACATTCTATTTCATACTATTTTGTCTACTCTATCATTTTAATTATCAATAATATTATGCTTATTCTTATTAAGAAAATATAGAGAAATAATTTAACTGTTGTATCTCCTCACATAAATTTCATCACTATACTAAATCTGAAAGACATTATTTTTCAGTGTCCATATCTGAGTTGTTCAATTTAATGCTTAAGAGCATATACACACACACACACACACATACATACATACACATATATTTAAAGATTTATTTATTTATTTGAAAGGCACAGTTACAGAGAGGTAGAGGCAGAGGAGAGAGAGAGAGAGGGAGAGAGAGAGAAATAGAGATCCTTCATCTGCTGGTTCAGTCCTCAGATGGTCATAATGGCTGGAGCTGTGCTGATCTGAAGCCAGGAGCCAGAAGCTTCCTCTGGGCTCCCACACAGATGCAGTTATCTTCTACAATTTTCCCAGGCCACAGCAGAGAGCTGGATTGGAAGTGGAGCAGCCAGAACTTGAGCGTTGCCCATATGGGATGCTGGCACTACAGGTGGCAGCTTTACCAGCTACGTGTCAGCATTGGCTCCAGGAGCAAATTTTGATGTCAAAGCAGCATAGTTTTTGAGAAGTATCTCTGCCATATTTTATCTATTGCTAAGATTTCTTCCTTATTTATAAATCTATGTTACCAACAATTAACATCTGAATCTACTATATAGGTTACATTATGTGAGTAATTAAAATCACAAATTTCAGAACAAGTCCTTGCTGATAATTTGGTCTGTGTTCTGCTTACCTCTTATTGATTTCTTTTTTTTTTTTTTAAAGATTTATTTATTTATTTGAAAGTCAGAGTTACACAGAGAGAGGAGAGGCAGAGAGGGAGAGAGAGGTCTTCCATCTGCCGGTTCACTCCCCAATTGGCCACAATGGGTGGAGCTGCGCTGATCTGAAGCCAGGAGCCAAGAGCTAATTCTGGGTCTCCCACGTGGGTTCGGGTGCCCAAGGACTTGGGCCATCTTCTACTGCTTTCCCAGGCTATAGCAGAGATCTGGAATGGAATTGGAGCAGCCAGTGTTCATACCAGTACCCATATGGGATGCTGGCTCTTCTAGCCAGGGCATTAATCCTCTGCACCGCAGCGCCAGTCCCCTCTTACTGATGTCTTATATCTTTATCCCTTTATTATAGTTGGATCAATTTAATCAATTGAAAAGAATGATATGATTACAATGATATAACTCATGTTCTTTGATTAAAATAATTTCTCTTTCAAATACATTATCATAATTTTAATGTTACCAAGTGAGGTAAAGTTTACTAATAATGCTAATGAAAACAGTTATGATTACATAGATTTTTCTAGAAAGCCATACATGTGTGATCTATTAAAGACAGGTAAACTAAGTACTTTTTTGCAGAAATAATCAAAAGGGGTTTGGTATCAGTATGTTACACTTACTCAACAATTATTTACCATGTTTCAAAACTAGAAACAACATGATCATCTCATTTGTACTGATTTTATATTTATTAATAGACAGTAACGAAAAAGGATATTTCATTTATCCTTGTTTATATACAAGTTAGGTGGCATTTCTGCTTACAAATCTTGATACTATGCTTTATTTTGAAGTTCCAATTTCAGAGATGCAGGTCTTCTGCTTCAGTGACAATTTTGCTTATGACAGACTAATAATTCCATCAACAGCTAGAAAATGAAAAATGAACTCAAGCTTCGTTTAAGGGTATGTTATTATTAGCTCTTTTTTCCATTGTGTAGTGGTATCCCCTTGTGTGGATATGCCACTTTATTTCACCATCTACCTGCTGATGGATGTTTGGACTCTTTTCCCAATATTTGGATATTGTAAGTAAAACTGCTTTAAACACTTGGAAAATTTTTTCTGCTTAGGGATTTTTCCATTTCATCTAAATTGTTGAATTTTAGGCATGCATCTGTTCATAAGTGCGACAGACGCTTGGGTTGCCTCCTATCTCACCTCCTGGTTTTCTTGCGTTATTTAATTTCTTTATCTTATGAGCCCAAGACCCACGACTTATTTCCAGCCAATAAACATGGCATAATAGAAGAAATGTGGAGATGTAGGATACATTTGACAAGCTTCAGCATGAGAACTTCCTTCAGGCAGTGAATAGGATAATCAAAAACTCAATTTATTTCCGCCCCTTCAGGGATAACTACTTTTTCTTGCTTAATATCCATTGTCTGAAAAACCATTACACTTAATATATTGTCTTTGCTTTAGTTGTTTCTTGTAGAAAAGTAAAATCTGGATCTTGTTATACCACCTTGCTGAGACACAGAGGTTCCTTTAATATTTTGAAACAAAGTTTTGAGTGTTTAACTTCTGCCTCTAGATCTTCCTAATAGATTTTTACTATTATTTGTCCATGTAAGTATATAATTTAATGATATGCCATTTTACTCACTTTTTAATTGTGCAAAAGATCAAATTTTTGGTTTTTATTTATTGGCTATATATTTAAACTTCTTACAACCAATAATGGATATATAAGATTTTGCAATTCTTTCGATCAGTAACCTGTTTTTATCTTTTTATCAGTACATCTACTTTATTTGTATTATTTGTGAAAATATTAAATACCATTAACTATAAACTATGGTGACCCAAGTGAAGCTGTGTAGATAATGGAAGAGAAATAATACAGTCATGCTTGATATGAGGAAAACAAATTATCATCATTTGAATACTTTTCTCCTTGTTCTTCCATGAACATTACAAAACATGAGTACATGTTTTCTAAGCTACACAAATGTTTCAAAAAATACTATTGGTGAAAAGTATCAGCAATTTATCAAAAACAAAAGAATAAAATTCTTAGGACATTTCCTCATGAATCTCTGTGCAAAAGCTAGATTTAGTGTACTCATTCATTCGATATAGAAACGATATATAGTTCAAATTATGACTTTTTTTTTTCCTATTTTTGTTTTCTTGCTTTAACCCAGCTGTCAACCTTAATAAAATTGTCATCTTATTGAGCCATAAAAAGAAGAAATATTTTCATAACACCACTGAAAAAGTGATGTGTTGTAAGTGGAATGAATGTGTTGAGGCAAAATGACATCAGTCCAAAAACTCACTATAGAAAGAAAATGTCTAAACTCTCCAGTTCATTTCCTTTATGAATTTCCTTTTGTATATGTTTTAAATTATTTAAGTACAACATACTACAGGAAAATACACAAATCATAATTCTACAGCTCAGTGAATTTTTACAAAGTAAATTCACCCACATCTTCACAACCGAGATGTGGAAATATTACCAGACTTCCAGCATACTCACATGTGTCTCTCTGCAGTTACTGCCATCACCAATAGCAACTACTGCTCTTCTAGAGGTGAGACGTGATATCTCAATATCATTCCAATTTTCTTTCATTTTATTTTATTTTATTTTTTTTGGACAGGCAGAGTGGACAGTGAGAGAGAGAGAGAGACAGAGAGAAAGGTCTTCCTTTTCTGTTGGTTCACCCCACAATGGCTGCTGCGGCTGGCGCACCACGCTGATCTGAAGCCAGGAGCTAGGTGTCTCTCCTGGTCTCCCATGCAGGTGCAGGGCCCAAGGACTTGGGCTATCCTCCACCTCATTTTTAATTATCAACATTGAATCCTTTTACATGTATTTACTGGCCATTCTTTTATCTTCTTTGTCATGTTCATAGCAATCCTCCACTGTACTCCCAGGCCACAGCAGAGAGCTGGACTGGAAGAGGAGCAACAGGGACTAGAACCCGGGGTGCCAGCACTGCAGGCAGAGGATTAGCCTATTGAGTCGTGGCACTGGCCTCAAATATATATTTCTGTTATTATTATTTCCTGACTTCTATTTTCTTTGAGTTTCATTGGTCTTTTTTTTTTTTTGCTTTTTTGAATTAGGGAATAATATGTTCTTAATCAAACTTTAATAATTTTATCACATATATTTAGAAATATAAATTACCTTCTGAATGCCAGGTTTGCTGCAGATAAATTTTTGAAGCACCAAAATGTTATCATCATTGATTCTACTTTGACTGTTGATTTATTATTTGAATCATGGATTATACACAAATTTGTTGCTTAATTTCCTCACCTACAGAATTTCAAGTTATCTTTCTATTAGTAACTTCTAGATTTAGTTATGTGGCTAGTAAACCTACTCTAAATTTCCGTATTTAAAAATGGATTAATCTGCTACATAATCCAGCATTTATGGTTTCAGTATTTTATGCATGATTCATGTAAACCTGAAAATGTGTGCATCCCTAGGTTGTTTGGCTATATTGAACTCATGTGAATGACTTTGGCCTGTTCAATAACTCACTCAGATAATTGTACTAGAAGAACGTATTATTATGATTGTTTACTATGCCTCTGTCTTTATTAACACTGTTAATGTTTTATTTAGACATTTTGAGCCTTTGTACAAATTTAGTGTTACCTTCTTGCTGAATTTATCCACTTATTGTATTGATATGTGCTTATTTATCTTTTGTAGTATTTCTTGCTTTAGTATGTAGCTTTTCACATATTCATGTAGCATCACTAGATTTCAATAGGTGGTAGTTATATGAATCTTTTCATCTTTTAATTTTTAACTTTTTAGTGCTATTATTTTCACAATAGATGAAACACCAAATATGATGTTTATTCTTTTTTCCTGAGCTTCTTACAGTTTTGTTTCTAACTGGTTTAAGTCCAATATATAAGTGATTAATCAGTTTTTATTTGGACAGTTAATTTCTAGATATAATGTCAAACCTCCTAATTGCTATGCTTAGGACCTACAGGACAATGTTGAACGGCAGTGGTGAGAGCAGTTATTACGTTGTTCTAATCTTAAGGGGAAATATTTAAGTCCTTAAATGCTGAATATGATGTCTTCTGTTGGTTTTGGTACTTGACCATTATTACATTAAGAAAGTTTTCTTCCATTCTTAGTTTTATATTTACTTTATCATGAAGAGGTTTTCTCATATTTATAAATTATTTTTCCAAAGCAACTGATATCACAATGTGTCTTTGTTTTCCTTCTTTCTATTGATGTTGTACACATATATTACATAAGTTGATTTTTGTTGTCAATCCATGTTTGGGAGAAATCTCAGTTAAGTTGCATACTCCTTTTAATGTGCTATTGAATTCTATTTGTTTTCATATGTTTATGTCATTCTTGTTCCTTCTTGTCTTCAAAAATTTCTGTAGCATACCATTTTGATTTCTTTCCAACTATTTGTGTATATATTTAAAATATTTTTTAATGGTTACCATAAGGATCACAGTTATCCTAAATTTATAAAAATGTAGTTTGTGTTAACATTAAATTCAACACAATAGCACATTAAAACTATGCTTACGTCTACCTGTCTCACTTGTTTATATTGTTATTGCCAAATTTTGTGTATTTTATACATTTTATGTGCAAATTAGTTTAGCTTTATGGTTTTATGTAATTATCTATTAAAGTATATTGCAAATAAATAGAGGAGTTAAAAATAAAAATATATCAACATTGTCTTTCATCATTACCCATGTTGTTACCTTTCCCAGAATTTTCTTATTTCAGATACCATTTGTGTCATTGTCAATTGTATTTTACTTTAACATTTCAAGATTTCCTTTAACATTTTTTATATTTCAAATTTACCAGAGACAAATTCTTTCCTTTTTGTTTATTATGCAATATCTTATATCTTAATTTTGACCTGTTGAAAATAGATTTGTCAGATATGGAATCTTGGTTGACAATGTTCTTTTTCTTTCTTCCTTTCTTCATCACTGTAAAAATGCCATTTCACACAGCAAAGGTTTTAGTAATATTAGTCTTCAACTTCAGATTTAACAGTTCCTGCATCATTGACCCAACTTCCATTATTTCCATTAATTCTTTTCTAATTCTGTACGCCGATTCCTCTATCAGTCCACCAGCAAAAGCTACTACTCTAATGGTATGATCCTCATCTCAAGCATTCTTTTATTTCAAAGATGGAGTTAAAGAGAGAGAGAGAGAAGGAGAAAAAGAGAGACACAGAGAGAGAGACAAAATCTTCCATCAATTGGAAGGACCTCAATGCCCAGAGCTGAGCTGATCTGAAGCCAGGAGCTAGGAGCTCCTTCCAGGTTTCCCAGATAGGTGCAGGGCCCAAGGACTTGGGCCATCCTTCGCTGTTTTCCCTGGTGCATTAGCAGGGTGCTGGATGGGAAGCAGAGCACCTGAGACTCATGGAACAGGCACCCCTATGGGATGCTGGCACTGCAGCCCAGGGCTTTAACCCGCTGAACCACAGTGCCTGTGTCAAGCATCCTTTCTTTAACTTTGACAATGGAGATGTTATAATATGCCTTGGGGTAGATTTGACTGGATTGAATCTGACTGGTAACGTTTGATCTTTTTGTACCAAGATAGTGTATTTTTTTTGTTTGTTTGTTTGTTTTTCTTCTTTTTTTATTTATTTATTTTTTATTTAGTAAATATAAATTTCCAAAGTACAGATAGTGTATCTTTTCATAGGTTTGGAATGTTTTCTCTCATTATAACTTTGAAAGTTCTTTCTACCCCTTTGGAATGTTGAAGTCCCTCTTGAATTCCAGTAACACAAACATTTGCCCTTTCCATGCTATTATTATTTGTAAGCTTTCTTCATTGTTCTTGATTCTCTTTTTTTTCCCCCTCCAGTTATGTATTTTCAAATACCCTGTCTTTGAGCTCATTATTCTTTCTTCTGTTTGTTCTAGTATGCTATTGAAACTTTTTATTGTGTTTTTAATTTCATTTAGTGGATTTTTAAATAGAAGAATTTCTGCTTGATTTGTTTAGTTACATCTATTTCTCTATTAAATCTACATTAGAATATTGAATTCTTTCTCTTTGTTCTCTTGAATTTCATTTAGTTTTCTTAAAACATCTATTCATTTGAGCTTTTGGAAATTTCAATTTCTAGTTTTTGGGGGTTGAGGCTCCTTATTTTGCTATTTAGTTCAGGTCATGGCTCGCTGGAAGTTTCTTATGCTTGTTGGAGTATAGTGCCATAGCACATTAAAGATGCATTTTAGTAATCTGGTATCATTTGTAGCTATCCTCCTCAAAACTATGCTGTTGCTGAGATGGGTATGTTCTTTACTGAGGTGGGCTGACTGCCCGAAGCTGCATCTATTACCCACTGGTCATGCTGTAATGTGGTTAATTAAAAGTAGAATAAATCCTGCTCTGGGCTATAGCAGATTGCATTTGAGTGTACAGTCTCTTGATCGCCCTTCAATATCTGGACAATTCCTATAGAGACTTGAAAACAGATTTTCCTTTTTACACTTAGATAATCCACCACACTAGAAACTTGGTATGGTGCTTAAAAGCCCTGTTAACTAATATTCAACATGATCTCTAAATTCCCAAAGAAACTTCTGTGGTTCTTCTATCAGGATTGCAGAACTGCATATTTACTTCAACTATTATCTTTCACCCATATGGCTTTCAATTATTGTTTGTTATACAAAGCTTTTGAGGAGCGCCTTCCCTTTTTGAGTAATGTGAGAGTTATGAATTAGACAAGAACAAAACAAGTACATTGCTGTATTATTTAACCTAGTTAACTTGACCATATTGGGCACTTTATAAACATTGCTTGTTTACATGTTATTATTGTTATTTCAATGCTGATTTCTTACAGGTAACTTCCACAAATCCATGTAACAAATTGATAATCAGATTTGGTAAACATAGTGTCTAAAATCACAACTTTACACATATTAATAGAAATAAAAAACATATCCTTGCATACCACTTTGGAATTTACCTATAGGAATAGAGTAATAAAGGATAATATAATTGGAAACACAAATACAAGATGTTTGTATATGAACACATATAATCATTGTCAAAACTATATTTTTAATCATTTTTTTCTTTCTACACCTTTATACACAAACAAGACAGTCCATCATTATATAAAGCTCATTAAAATAATTTAAAACTGTTCACCATGATAGAATGCAAATAAAATATGAGCTTAACAGAATTTGAGGGAATTTTAAGTGATTTCTGTACTTATTTCTAAACAAACAGATTTCTCTTATGTATGCTAAAGACTTTCTGTCATCTCCTAACTTTTTGGCTTTACAATCATTTCTCATTTCAACTTAGTTCTCCCCAAGTAATATGACATTATAAAGATTGTCTAAATACATATAAATGTGGAAGATATTCACATTTCAATTCAAGCTGAGATTGCTATAGCTCATTTTTCTAGGGATTCTATTATCTGTTGAAAACCAGAACTCCATCAAAATAGCTTTGCAACTGCTGTTCAATATTCATTCACTGAAAATGGTACATTGAGAATGCCATATGATGAAATGTTGTGCAAAACGAACCAAATGTTCTATAACCTGGAGGAAAAGAGAACTTTAGAAGAAATGAACTAACTAAATGGGGAAATGCATTTCCAAAGAAATTGCAGTGCCTTGTATCATTAATTTAAGTAGCAGTAATCAGTGTTAATTTTTAAAGATGAGGAAAAATCAAATGTTTCTTATGAATACCAAAATTTTCTGCTTTTCTTATGTTAATTAGGGAAATAAAGCACAGCTGCATTTACAATCATGTTTTATAATAAATTTCTTGGGAAAGGACTTTGTGCATTTAGATATTATACATTTATATTGTTTTAATGATATAAGATAATGGATTTTTGGTAATTCATTTATACTTATAAACAAAAAAAATTAGTACATAAAAACTATTGTCAATACAGCATGCAAATTACTGGTTTTATTTGCTTTATTTTTTTAAAGAAAATATTTCCTCCAATTCAAATGTACTTAACAAAATAATCATTGCTCTAATTGGTTTAATGAATTGTTCTTTAATCTTTATGTTTCTTTTTAGATACCATCGAATAAGAATATTTAGTATCAGGTTTCAAATTTTGTTATTTGTGACAAACCTCTTTTATTAAAATTCTATTGTATATGTTAATTCAGAAACTTTTTCTAATAGAAATGTAACTTTCAATGCTCTGTAATAAATGATAGAAAAATTTATAACTAAAAATTTACTTAACAGTATGTTGCATATCTGACCTATTTTAAAAACATACAGAGTATGATATAGTTACTACTAATCCCTGAATAAAAGCGTAATATTTTCACAGTACTTTTTCTTTTCTTTATATTTATTTATAATAGGAATGTTAGGAGCCTAAAAACATTCCTTATGATCATAAATATAAGAAGCTGTGATGACATAAGGAAGTATCTGTTTCAGTACATTTAAAACTCCTTTCTCCTAAAATCTGGATTGTTACTATGTCATTAGGCTCACAGTGCAGATTAAATACACAGTTTTTACAGATGAGAGACAGAAAATATACCACTTGAGACACTGAATCTAATATATTCAACTACTGTGCAGGGAAAGATGATTTGCCATATATTGTCTGTCACTTCACATTTGGAGAAATTCGGTTTATTAAATACATGAAGGCAATAAAGAACAGAAATGTAACAAGTTTTATGGAAAATTTGAAACAAAAATATGACTTATTCATATATTCATAAATTCAGAAAATTTAAGTATCAATTATGATGACCATAATTTATCACTCCCTTATATTTTGTAAAATTATTTTATCTATATATCAAAAGAAGAATGGAGTGAAATACAGATTGCTTGATCTTAAAAGCAGGACACATTTAATCCCTATATCACATGATCTCTTACTATATTTGCTGTGGAGGAATAATCACTTCTATGAACTTCAGATTCATTCACTCAAAAATAATGATATACCTAGCATTCATTATTGTCATGAAGTTGGAGAACAGATATATAAACAGCATGAGATTTAAATAATATAGAAAGGTATTATTTTTCTTCCTATGAGTGATTCATTGATTCACCTATCATTTTCAAATATTATTATTTCAGTGTATTTTGGAAGTTTTATAAAAATAGTACTAAAGATGCCTAGTCATTATATACTGCATCTCAGATAATATACTAATTTAAATGGCCTTTAAACATTTCTTGAAAAGGCATATTGTGAAAAACATGCATGGATTTCAAATATTTTTGCATTCAAATAAAGTTATCTTTTAATTTTATCCTTTCACAAACTTTATGAAGTACCCTCATTTAATCATTGTAGTGAGCAGATTAGGTAGTGTACATTAACTGCATATAACATATGACTCTAGCAAAGGTTAGAGACTCATTAAATAACAAAAAAAAATAGAATTGTAGAGCTAAGATCTATGGCAAACACTCACACAACATAAAATCAAAACATCAAACAATTAAACTACATAATATCCTGATATCTTCCGTTGGCATTTGGGCAGAAAACAAGACATTGAAGAAAGAAAAATGTCTTATAAACAAAATAACTAACATATTATTAAAATGAAAATGAAAAAACTACATAAATATAATTAGATAGACTTCATTTAGATCCTTAACCATTCTTGCACCATTTACTATTTTTATTGCTTCATTTATGTAAGTTTTCCTATTTAAAAAGCAGAGAAGTAGAGAGGGAGAGAGATGGAGTACACTCCCATCCATTGGTTTATTCCCCAAAGGCTTGCAAGGGGAAGCTGAGGTTGGGAGCTGAGAACACAAACCAAGTCTCCCCTGTGGGTGGCAAGAACCCAATTAGTAGAGTCATCACTGCATCTCTCAGGCTCTGCAACATCAGGAAGCTGGAGCTGGGAATTAAACCCAAGTAACTCAGTTGACTATATATATATATATATTTAATTTGTTTTTTGGACACAGAAACAAAAAAAGAGACCAGAGAGGGATAAAGAACTCTCTCATTGTAAGCTGATTTTTGCCCCAAATGCCCCCAGCAGCAGGGCTGGACCAGATCAAAACTGGAGGAAGGAACTCAACCCACATAGAAGGCTGGCACCCAATTATTTGAGCCATACCTGCTACTTTCCAAGGTCCGCATTAGCAATAAGTTGTAATTGGAGCAGAACTGGAATTAGAGCCTAGGCACTTGGGTATGGGATGTGTTCATCACAAGTAGCAGTTTAACTGCGACACTAACTTTTCACTCATCTTTGACTGACTTTTAAATGTTGAACCAATATTTATATTTCATGGACGGACCACATTTGAAATAATAGGCTGTCTTTTTCATTTGTCACTGAACTCTATTGCCTACAAATTTCTTTAGAGATTTTGCATTTATATTACTGTGAAGTATTAGCATATAGTTTTCTTTTCCTAGAATAACTATGTCTAATTTTGATTCAAGGTCATTATGACTTTAAAAAATGAGTTGGGGCTGGCGCAGCGGCTCAGTAGGCTAATCCGCCACCTTGCGGCGCTGGCACACCAGTTGTAGTCCCAGTCGGGGCGCCGAATTCTGTCCTGGTTGCCCCTCTTCCAGGCCAGCTCTCTGCTGTGGCCAGGGAGTGCAGTGGAGAATGGCCCAAGTGCTTGGGCCCTGCACCCCATGGGAGACCAGGAGAAGCACCTGGCTCCTGCCAGTGGATCAGCGTGGTGCGCCGGCCGCAGCGGCCATTGGAGGGTGAACCAACGGCAAAAAGGAAGACCTTTCTCTCTGTCTCTCTCTCTCACTGTCCACTCTGCCTGTCAAAACTAAAAAAATAAAATAAAATAAATTAAAAAAAGAGAAAGGAAAAAAATGAGTTGGGGACATTTTTTTTATTTATTGAAAGAATGTTTTAGGATTAATATGAATATGAATATTATTTCTCCCCTAAATGTGGGCAGAATTTGACAGTGATGCCAAATTACCTTTAATTTTTCTTTTTTTTTTACATTTCGTGTATGGTTAATTATGCTTATGGTAATATTTAAGGATTTTAAATCTTTCTAAATGAATACTTTCAAAACTAAATCTAATCACTATTTTAGCTTAACACAGTCAGTACATTTTGTATTTGCTTATGTGTTTACTAATTCTTTTGCTCTGTCTTTAGGAAGAAAGATACTATGATTATTAAATTTCATAAGGAATCGCACAGCTTTAGAAAAGGAATGAGTGAAAATGGATCTTCCCCAAAATAGAGAACATGTGACAAAAGAATAGATGAGTAGACTACAGTGAACTAAATAATTGTCATTCACCATAAATTCAACTAGTTAGCTACATTAGCAACTGTACAGTCTAAAAATAGGCCATGAGAAATTCACTTTCAATTTGTAGTCTTGTTAATTTTTTCTTCTGGCACGGTGAGTCACCATATCTTTCCTTTTGGAATACAAAGTTCCCTGAACGTTTCCGTTCTTCCATATATTACAAATTATTAATTATCTCCAAAACAACATTTAAAAAGAAGGTTAAAAGATTGATTCATAGCGCTTGAAAAAAGCAAAGGGGAAAGTTGAGTAAAATTGTGATATAGGAGAATTTAAACTAAAATCACAAAATATAAGGAAATTTGCTTATTCAGTGAGTACTTTTTTGCGGAGTTTTATTTTACCTGTCATTTATGTCTTAGGCCAGACTATATATAGGCTTTTCTCGTCTACATGAAATTATGCTTAATATCCTGGCAATATTTTTTTCATAAATACTTTATTGCGAGAACAAGGAGTTGATGGAAAGAAAAAAGAGTTCACCTGGAAGTGAATCCTTTTTTTTTAAAGATATATTTATTTGAAAGGCAAAGTTATGGCTGGCGCCACTGCTCAATAAGCTAATTCTCTGTCTGTAGCTGGCTGCAGCGTGCGGGCCGCAGCGGCCATTGGAGGGTGAACCAACGGCAAAGGAAGACCTTTCTCTCTGTCTCTCTCTCTCTCTCACTGTCCACTCTGCCTGACAAATAAATAAATAAATAAAGGCAAAGTTATAGAAAGGCAGAGGCTGGTTAACTCTCTAGATGACCTCTACTGTGGGAGCTGTGCCCATCTGAAACCAGGAGCCAGGAGCTTCTTCTGGGTCTCCCACGTGAGTACACGAACTCAAGGACTTGGGCCATCTTCTGCTACTTTCCCAGGTCATAGCAGAGAGCTGGATTGGAAGTGGAGCAGTCAGAATTCCAACTGGCACCCATATGGGATGCCGGCACTGCAGGTGGCAGCTTTATCAGCTATGCAACAGTACTGGCCCTGGAAATGAATCTTCCGCTTATTCCAAGTTTTAATCTGATCTCTTGCCTTTATAAGAATGCTTGAAATAAATGGATGGCATTGTTAAAGTATTTTATTGGTTTTAAATTTTTAAAGTTTCATTTTAGAATACTTTTCACTTCCGACCGGCGCTGTGGCTCACTAGGCTAATCCTCTGCCTGTAGCCCTGGTACCCCGGGTTCTAGTCCTGGTTGGCCTGCCAAATACTAGTCCCAGTTGCTCCTCTTCAAGTCCATCTCTCTGCTGTGGCCCTGGAAGGCAGTGGAGGATGGCCCAAGTGCTTGTGTCCCTGCACCCACATAGGAGACTGGGAGGAAGCACCCAGCTCCTGGCTTTGGATCTGCGCAGTGCCGGCCGTGGTGGCCATTTGAGGAGTGAACCAACAGAAGGAAGACCTTTCTCTCTCTCTCTCTCTCTCTCTCTCACTGTCCATGACTCTACCTGTCAAAAAAAAAAAAGAATTAAAAAAAGAATACTTTTCAAATAAGTTTCAGTTAAAAAGTTTTATTTTTAGCTATGTTTCAGGAAATAATCAAATTTAACAGGCAGTATAATTTTATATAATGTAGCTTATAAATAATCATTCCCTCACAATGTAAATCCATGTATATGATAAACAGGTATTAAATTAACAGAATCAAAATTCCATTAGATTTTCCCAGTTGAACTTATTCACTTTATTTGGACAAATCAATCTGAGCTATATGATGATTTGAATCCAATTTAATTCACCACTACACATTAGGTGAGATTCAATGAATGAATCTTATCTGAACTCTTTAGATAAAAAGTTCCCTCTTTGTAATAAGAGCCAAGTACCTCTATTATCATCAGGTGGAGAAGTCATCAACGAAATCTGAAGGTAAGAATGAACTTCAAAGAGACATGCAGAATATTTCAATAAAAGAGAGACTCAATGGATGGGCAGATAAAAAGAGAAAGGTTTGTTTCTGGCTTTGCTAGGGGATAAGAGCAGAGAAATAATTGTGGGTCCATTGGTGGGTAAGAATCATTTTGTTTTATTTCTCAATTTTGCCTTTAATTTCCTAAACTTGCATAATTTAGGCTTACTTATTTTTAACTGTGGACAAAAATTGATTTTGGTAAATTGCTTGAAAGAAGCTTTTGTGTATCACATGGGGAACATGTTATTATATGAAGAAATTGAATACTATGTTAGGCATCATAAAAGTCATAACATTAAACATTAAACTTTAGGATTTAATAAATGGTGAGTTGATTTGTGTCATTTGGAACTAGATTTTTGTGTCATTTGGAATGAATGATTTGTGTATAGTGCTCAAGGCCACATGCCAGTTCTTTTCTATATATTTCATAAATTCTTCTACCATAGCCATCAGCAAATGGAGCTACATTTATTATTTTTCTAAGGTTTTCAATTTAATTATTCATCTCTAATTCTTATACTATTTCCTATGTCTTATTTCAAAGGGAACATAAATATATGCCCCAAATGTATGACTTTTTATTTTGCATCTCAGATATCATACCCTAATCATTTCAAACAATAGTTCCTAATCTTTGATACATTGACATTTAAAAAAAAACAATGATTTACATCACTCTGATTATCTTGTTTAATATTTCCTTTTTTTTCAAATTTCTCCATTTGATGTTTCCCAGATTCCCAAAACACACTCAGCTTTACCATATTTGAGACTGCCCTGAAGCCCTGTACATTGCTCATGAGGGTTGGCAAATAATAATAATAGTTAAAAAACAAGCATGAACTTTGAATATAGATATCCAGTCTTGCCCCTTTTTAAAGTTAAGCCATTGTAAACTACTTACCTTTTCTGATCTTTAGATTACTAGTTAATAAAATGGAACAGTGTCTACCTCATGTTCTTGTATGGTTTGGAATAATCTGTGTAAAAATTCCAGTAGATTATAACTAACATTGCATAAGTGCTCAATAATTGAAAATAAGTATTATCTGTTTACCAACTTTGCTGATAAGTTGCATGTAGAGTCTTCTTTTTTCCTTCTTGGGAATAAAGACCTCTTGCTTGCATCCCTCCTGTAGAGACAGGGATGTTTTTGTGCTTGTGTACCTCCTAGGATGACTCTGGCTGGTGTCCAATGTTGACCATGATGTGTTCAAGCAAAACCTGGAGGGCTGTGAAAAAGGGCTAAGAGGAAGCTCTGGTATGAACAGATTCTAAACTGTTCTGTTATGCCATAATCAAGAGTCAGAGATTTTGCTACCTTATTCTGTTTCATGGTGGCTATTTCTTTTTCCAATATTCATCCAGATTTCATTCTGTATCCATCTTTTATTATTTTTAAAACAAATCTCCAATCAGGCATATACACATATACTGCCTTTCTGAATTCTGTGAGGTATGTTTGCAAATCATTTATGGTGGTGTGGAAATTCCGGAGTGTGTAGCAAGTTGATCACAGTATGGATGGCTTGGAAACCCTCAAATTTATGTTTGGCATCTGAATTGAGGGCCATATATTCAGGAATGTGCCTTCATTTATGCAGTCTGCCCTGAATCCAGGAAGTTTGTTTCAGAATTTTCATAATTACTAAATTTTAGCAGAAATATAGGGCTTCTAGTCCATAGTTCCAGTACTTATATACTTGTAAGCCTCATAATTTTTCATCCAAAAATTGTTTCATATGAGAATCAAATGAGCAAAAAGTGCTTAAAGCCCTTGAAATATGAGACCTTTAGTATGCTTTGAATGAATTGGAAATTTTTTTTTAATAATTAGCACGACTTACAGCTTGAGAAATTTCAATCCCCATGTACATGCGTAACATGCAAGATTGACCATATAGACAACAGCATGGCGGTTTGCTCTGGTCATCTGTTTGGTAAAGGCTGAGCTGATCTGAAGACAGAGTTTAAATACTTTGGAGCTTTTTACACTAATAATCCACATTATTAGACATTACATGGAAAATTATGTGAGTGAATAAAATAAAATATTTCTTGGATTGATAAAGCTAATGGAACAGAAGTATAAATTATTCTCTATGAAACAGTACAAGGAAAGAACAAAGAAATAGAAGACCATCACTAGAGCACAGCAAAGATTTCCATGAGGTAGATCTACCAATAGTTGCTAAACTTGTACAAAAGTTTAAGCAGAAAAATATTTTTTTCTCAAAGACCTTCACCAAGTGGGATGATTTCTAGATGCACAGTGGAATTGAAGACCAGCTCTTGGAATAGAGAGAGGACACTAATGCAAAATTGATGAAGTTCCAAAGAATTCTGCTGTTTACCCAATCATATCATACAGAGGTTGATCTCTTTGTTTAGTAACTGTTCTAGGATTTTTTAAGATATTGATAAAGGAGAGGATGGTTGAGGGCAGTGCAAGAATTCTGTGTTATTGTTGGAACATTGTATATTTCCAAAAAGTCTTAAAATAGAAAAGTTAAAGAAAAATATAACTCATTGCTAGTTGCCAGAGCCTCATTCTGGGAGAAGAGGATTGAGTTCAAAAGAGAAAAGGGAACTTTTTGGAGTGCTGAAGTTGGTATATGTGAATATCTTTACTGTGATGATAATCATATGTCTGTATTTATTTTTTAAATATTCATCATAGCATATACTCAATTAGGTTCAATTATTATATTTAAATTGTAATAACAAAGATGCATTTTTATGTGTTTAATGTATATGGATTACAAGGTAAATGAGTTTTCCATTATTATTATTTTTTAAACATTATTTATCTACCTATTTGAGAGGCAAAGTTACAGACAGAGAGAAAAATCTTCCATCTGCTGGATCATTTCCCAAATCCCACCATGGCTGGAGCTGCACTGTTCCAAAGCCAGGAGCCAGGAACTTCTTCCAGGTCTCTCATGAAGGCAAAGGAGCCCAACCACATAGGCCAACTTCCACTACTTTCCCAGGCCATAAGTAGAGAACTGGATTGGAAGAGGAATAGCCAGAGCATGAACTGGTGCCCAGGCACCACAGGCGAAGGCTTTTGCTTACTATTCCACAGCGCCAGCTTTGCTAAAATGCATTTTTTTATTTACATGTTACATTAATCTGATAGCTTGCAACAATTTATTCTATTTTAAAACAAATTAATGTGTTGATATGCTATTTTAATTTGTTCAATTTAACGATTCTCCCAAAATTTAGAATAATATGCACTGAACTAATATCTTGCAGGTTAATTGAGCACAGATTCTGAAAAAATTGCCATTATATGTCTTGTTTCTTTGTGTTTTGTATCATTATCGTGCCTTAGACCCGGAAATTAACTTTATTCATTTAATCTTAATATAGTGATAGCAAAAACAGATTACAATTACTGCATTTCTCACAAGGAATCAGGTGTCGCATTTAAACAGTTTCATGGAATATTTTGTTTAATTGTCAGAACAATTATGGGAGGTGGATATTATCACTACTAATTCAGAGTTTAGCACATTACGGTTCATAGAAATTATATAAATCAACAAATTAACTCCAGTAGCATGTGCTGGAGCCTAGGTATAACCCAGAGTGTGATATTGCATTCGCAAGCACTGTTAACACTGATCACACTCCAGTTTGTTTTGCACTGTTTTGAAAAATATGGGATCATTTCTCAAGATAATTTAGTCTTTCTCCTACATTATACAATAAACATAAAGAATAAAACCCCAAATACCTATTTATTGACTATCAAATCTAAAACCGCACTTGATGAAAAAAAAAGCAAAGAATTTAACTTTTTTTTTCTTATTTTAACAAGTGATCCCTAATTACAAAAGCATTACTTGTTAATTAAGTATGCTATTACTTGATTAGAAATGCTCTTTGGTTTGAAGGGAGATAGTACACAGCATGTTCAAATCAACACAGGACATGAGATTCTTTTTTCTTTCTTATGTTCCAGGCTTTAATATTGTCTACTCTCATATACAACAGTTACATCTTAGCTTTTGTACAAAGATAACACTGAAAAGAGAAATAAAATTATAAGGAAAAATGTTTAAAATAATATCACAACTTTTGATGATTTCAAAAGAAAGACTTAAAAAACTTAAATGAGTGCCTGTGTTAACAAATTGAAATAGTTAATATTTATGTGGGAGGACGTAAGATATTATTGCTTTAGGTATTTTAATGCTGCTTTAACATTTATGGAATGCCAAAAATCTTCAAGACCAATGTAAATCCCAAAATGTTTATATAGTTTAAGAGAGTAATGGGCTATCCAGAACATAAAACTACTAAATGTATGTAAAAATGTTTCTACTTATTATAATGTAGTATGTGTAACATGTTGGTTAAAAAATAGAATCCTAGCCACTTTTACCTTCATTTGTATCCTTTTCCCTCTGTTTGGAAGTTGAGATTTTATGGTACAGATCTAATATTTCTTCCTCTGTCACACTTATCTAGCACAATTCCAATTCAGGTTATACCCAATTATTTGTCTATTTCATGCCTCCACCCAAGCAGTTGATTGCAGCTGGAGCAAATCTCTTAACTGGTTAGCTTTCTCAACCTTCATGGTAAAAATAGATGTCAATCAAAAATTCCTGCTGGGATTGAAATCTAACCTCTTCACTTTCACTCTGGATTCAATCCACATTTATTTTCTCTAGAGTTCATGTATCTTGCCTCTCTATATTTAATACCCTGCTTCTCTTTTTCCATCTAATAATGTTTTCCACCTCCCTTTTTTATTTTTTTATTTTTTATTTTTATTTATTTATTTTTATATAAAGCTTTTATTTAAAGAATATAAATTTCCAAAGAACAGCTCATGGACCACAATGGCTCCCCCCCACCCCACAACTTCCCTCCCTCCCCCCACCCTCCCCTTTCCCGCTCCCTCTCCCCTTCTGTTCACATCAAGATTCATTTTCAATTCTCTTTATACACAGAAGATCAATTTAGTACATATTACGTAAAGATTTCAACGGTTTGCCCTTGCATAGAGACACAAAATGATAATACTGTTGGAGTACTAGTTATAGTATTAATTCACAATGTACAGCACATTAAGGACAGAGATCCTACATGATTTTTTTTTAAAAAAATTGATTAATTGTCTATGCAATTTCCAGTTTAACACCAAGATTTTTTAATCATTTGCAATTATCTTTATATAAAGAAGATCGAATCAATATATACTATGTAAGGATTTCATCAGTTTGCACCCACTCAGAAACACAAAGTGTAAAAATACTGTTTCAGTACTAGTAATAGCATCACTTCACATTGGATAACACATTAAGGACAGATCCCTCATGAGACGTAAGTACACAGTGACTCCTGATGTTGATTTAACAATTTGACACTCTTGTTTATGACGTCAGTAATCTCCCTAGGCTCTGGTCATGAGTTGCCGAGGCTATGGAAGCCTTTAGGGTTAGCCGACTTCGATCTTATTCCCACAGGGCCATAGTCAAAGTGGAAGTTCCCTCCTCCCTTCAGAGAAAGGTACCTCCTTCTTTGATGGCCCCGTTCTTTCCACTGGGATCTCACTTGCAGAGATCTTTCATTTAGGTCTTCTGTTTTTTCCAGAGTGTCTTAGCTTTCCATGCCTAAAATATTCTCATGTGTGGGGACCCATGGATAGGCTTGCCATGGGACCCCCCCCATGCTGGGCTTGGCTTATAGCAGTAATGTGGATGTAGCAGCTGATTGAACTTTTCATCTAGCTGAGGATCGTGGAAAACAAGATGGCGCTGATGCCCTGCCTGCTGCGTGACTCCACAGCTGATCGTGATCAAGTGCCGGATTGGAGAGCTCTGTGCATGGACTGTAATTGATTGACTGTGATTGGTTGAATTCTGTATATAAGCGGAGAGCGAGAGAGAGAAGGGGGCACGCCAGCTTTCCCCCTTAAGGAACGTGCGTGCCATCTCCATCTCTCCCCCTTCTCCCGGTTCCCCCACTCTCTTTCCCACTCCTTCTAAGTAAAAGTCTCTTGAAGACCGATTAGCTGCGAGCAGTGTCGTTCATTCTGAGGCCGAAGGAGTCGACAAGTGGTGCTGTGACTCGGATCCACACTCATGGGCTCTTGAGCCAGATCTGAATGCCTTAAGGGCTGATTCTGAGGCCAGAGTGCTATTTAGGACATCTGCCATTCTATGAGTCTGCTGTGTATCCTGCTTCCCATGTTGGATCATTCTCTCCCTTTTTGATTCTATCAGTTAGTATTAGCAGACACTAGTCTTGTTTGTGTGATCCCTTTGACTCTTAGACCTATCAGTGTGATCAATTTTTGAGAACATTTAATTTATTTTATCACTTTCTTGAGTCCTAGGTAGACCTTTTCAAACCTTTTGTTTTAACAATCTGCTCTGGAATTTTGTAGTGGTATGTCATATAAACATGTTCTCTATTTAGAGAAAAAAAAAGGGACCTCGACAATGATATCCTTTCATCAAAGTACTAATATGTTGCCTTTAGTATAAATTCTCATTATTAAGATTGAAGCGATAATTTTAAACCAAGGAGCTATTATTTTCCTTTGAAATATTTTGTCAACTTCAAATGCTCAGATTCTTTGCATTAGTCATAATATGAGTGTAGTTTACAAAGGTATTATTTTCCTTCAATTTAATTCTCTTTGTGCTTAGTATACTCCATGAATCTGTTGGTAGTGTTATGTATCAATTTTGGAAATGTTTCATTTAATGTTTTTTTCTGCTATTCTGCCTAATTTTCCCTTTCTACATTAGGATTCGAACTGCAAATATATTAAATTTTAAAATTTCATCCTCTATTACTTTCTCTTTTTTTAGATTTATTTATTTATTTGGAAGTCAGAGTTACAGCAAGATGGGGAGAAACAGAGAGAAAGAGGAGAGAGATCCTCCATCTGCTGATTCACTCTCCAAATGGCTGCAATGACCAGGGTTGGGCCAGGTGGAAGCCAGGAGCTAGGAGTTTTATCTAGTTCTTCCATGTGGATGTAGTGGCACAAGCAATTTAGGCCATCCTCAGCTGTGTTCCCAGGCACATTAACAGGCAGCTGAATCGGAATTGGAGGAGCTGGGACTTGAACCGGTAGCTATATGGGATGCCAGCACTGCAGACTGCAGCTTAACCCACTGTGCTATAGCACCAGCCCCATCTACTATTACTTTCTGTTTTTTATGTTCTCACTGCATTAAATAAAATGTTGTCTGTGTACCTCCATTGAATTCATCAATTATCAATTTTCTGCTCTATAATGAGTCCAATGCATTTTTTATTTTAAATATCATCTCATTTAATTCTAACATATTGTTCACAGTTTTAAATCAGCATTCTATAGATTTTCAGATATAAATGTTTGAGCATAATAATCCTAATATTTGACAACTCTGTATCTGTGCCAATGTGTTTCTTTCCCTTTTTATGTTTAATCACTTTTTTCATGCCTTATAAGTTTACTTTAGGAGCTGGATGTTATACTTGAAGATGTCTTCAATTGCTGGTCAACATCTTTTTTCAAAAAATTAAATTTTCTTTTGCTACACATATAGAGTTCTAATATATGATGCTGAATATATTGAGGACTACAGTTGGGATTTGCTGAAGCCAGCATTTTTCAGCTTTAGCCATACCTACTGGAGAAATCATTAGTCTTGATGTAGTACTGAGCCTCCTGGGATCTGCACATATAAATTAAATGAAATTTGTTCTCTCTGTTGTATCTTTTTCTGGTTTTGGAATTAAGGTGGTACTGGCCTCATAGGAGGCATTTTGGAGGTTTTCTCCTTTCAATTGTTTTGAATAGTTTGAGAATAATAATAATTATTTTCTCTTTAAAACCTTGGTAGAATTTAGCAATGAAGCTATCTGGCCCTGGGCTTTTCTTTGTTTGGAGGGTCTTTAATAATGATTCACTCTCTTGGTTATTGATCTATTTACATTTTCTATGTCTCCATGACTCAATTTTGATAAGTTGTATATGTCCAGAAATTCATCCATTTCGTCTAGCTTTTCCAATTTGTTGGAATATAGCTCTTTGTAGCGATGCGTGATGATTCCTTTATATTTCTGGTGTACTCATTGTAAAATCTTCTTTTGTATCTCTGATTTTATTAATTAGTATCTTTTTTTTTGTTAGTTGGGCCAATGGTGCATCAATTTTATTTTTTTCCAAAAAAAGCTTTTCATAAGCTTTTCATTTCACTGATCTTTTGTGTCACTTTTTGTTTTATTTTCAGTTTTGTATATTTCTTCTCTAAATTTAATTGTTTCCTTCTACTCATTTTGGGTTTGTTTTGTCCTTGAAATGCCTTTTTTATCATTTGTTTGATGTCTTCAAAATATCTTGATGTAGGCACTATTTGCTATAAAATCATCTCTTTACACCGCTTTTGCTGTATCCCGTAAGTTTTGGTATGTTGCGTTGTCATCTTCATTCATTTCCAGGATTTTTTAAATTGCTCTTTTGATTTTTTTCTATGACCCACTATTTATTCAGAAGCATGTTGTTCAGTTTCCATGCGTTTGCTTATTTTCTAGACTTTCTTAACTAGCTAGTTTCCAGCTTCATTCAATTGTAGTCAGCAAATATACACGATATGATTTTAAATTTTTTTGAGTTTGTTGAGACTTGCTTTACTGCCTAACATATGGTTTATCCTAGAGAAAGTTCTATGCACTGATGAAGAGAATGTGTTTCTGCAACTGCCTCTTTGAACAGAAACTGCTTTTTTCAGATCAAAGTTCTAACCTTGTAACTTCATTTAAGGATAATTACTTTCTTAGAAACTACTATAAACACAACCATATTGGAATTTATGGCTTCAGCATGGGAATTTAGGGAGGTATACATCATTTCATTAATAGATGCCATATTTAAAAAGGTCACATACTTCAGTTTAGGTAACACATTAACTGTTTCTGATATATTGCCATTGCAATTTTGTTCTGTTTTTCATTAGGATAGTTGTGTATTTAGACAATAGATAGCAATATATATCATTTACTCTGTTTTCTAGAATAAGAGTTTACCTCTACTAGCATTGTACATTTATAACAATAATCTCCTTTTAGTTTCTTTAGGTAGCAACATCAAAAGAAATTTGAAAATTGGCCGGCGCAGTGGCCCACTAGGCTAATCCTCTGCCTGTGGTGCCGGCACAACGGGTTCTAGTTGGGGCGCCATTTCTGTCCCAGTTGCTCCTCTTCCAGTCCAGCTCTCTGCTATGCCCCGGGAGTGCAGAGGATGGCCCAAGTTCTTGGGCCTTACACCCGCATGGGTGACCAGGAGAAGCACCTGGCTCCTGGCTTCGGATCAGTGCAGTGCGCCGGCTGCAGTGGCCATTGGGGGGGTGAACCAACAGAAAAGGAAGACCTTTCTGTCTGTCACTCTCTCTCACTGTCCACTCTGCCTGTCAAAAAAAAAAAAAAGAAATTTGAAAATTTAACTACTTTTCAAGAATAAACTAAGCTGTGATTGTAGATTCCACTTGCTAGTATTTTGTTGAGAATTTTTGCATTTATATTTATCAAAGATCTGGGTTTTGATTTTCTGTTCATATTATCTCATTTTTGAATTTTGGTGTTAAGAGTCTTGTTGGCCTCATCGAAAGTATTTGGAAGAAGCTTATCTCATTCAATATTTTGGAATAGGTTGAAAATTATTGGAGGTAGTTCCTTTTTAAATATTTTGTGAGATTTAGTAGTACTGCCATAAGGTTCTGAACTTTTCCTTGGTGGAATAACTTTAATTACTGCTTCCGTCTTCTGCCTTGTTATAGGTCTGTCTAGATTGTCTGTATTTTCTTATATAATATCGATGGTTATTTGTACCCAGGAATTTAACAATTTCTTTGAGGTTTTACACTTGGTTAGTATATTGTTCTTCATAGTAATTTCTTGTGATTTGTTGCACTTCAGTGGGGTCAATTTTCATCTATTTTCATCCCTAATTGTATTTACTTGAGTTTTTTTTCTCTTTTTTCTTAGTTATTTTAGCTACAGGTTTCTG
The DNA here is from genome assembly GCA_949820135.1 of Sylvilagus floridanus. NCBI lineage: Eukaryota > Metazoa > Chordata > Mammalia > Lagomorpha > Leporidae > Sylvilagus > Sylvilagus floridanus. The sequence goes on along the minus strand of OX463225.1, from coordinate 93,543,141 downwards.
CACACTATTTATCTTCTCAAAAAACCAGCTGGAAGAGGCCGGTGCTGTGGCTACTGGTTAAAGCCACTGACTGCATTGCCAGCATCCCATATGGGTGCTGGTTCAAGTCCCATCTTCCATTTCCAATCCAGCTCTCCGCTATGACCTCGGAAAGCATTGGAAGATAGCTGAAGTCCTTGGGTTCCTGCACCCACGTGGGAGACCCAGAAGAAGCTCCTTGCTCCTGGCTTCTGATTGGACAGCTCCAGCCGTAGTGGCCATTTGGGAAGTGAACCAGTGGATGAATAACCTCTCTCTCTCTCTCTCTCTCTCTCTCTCTTTCTCTCTCTCTCTCTCTCCCTCTCCCTCTCTTTGTGAAAGTTTGCCTTTCTGAAACCTTGCCTTTCAAATAAATAAGTAAATCTTAAAAAAAATTTTTTTGAATGGAGAATTTAAACCATTTTCATTCAAGGTTAGTACTGATAGATAACAATTAACACCTGTCATTTTATTGATCTCTTACTGATTATACTCGCTCTGTTAGTGAATTTGGTAGTGTCTTGTGTTTTCATGCTTATTTTTTTTTAAAAAAGGTAAATATCTGTCATGTGCTCTAGATGGATATAATTAAATAATTAAGGCCACAGAAATATTGTAAATATACATAAAGATATGAAAAACATAGCATTAAAGTTTGAAATTACATATTTCAACATTTATTTCAAGTGCACACATATACTTTCTTCTTTTTTATGTATATGTATATTCTAAATACAACATCAGGAACACAGCAATTCCTCCCACAGAACCTGCTCTCCTCCACACACTCCCCACCTCCCCCTGCTCAGTCCAAGAAATAAAAGAAAAAAAGAAAGCGAAAAAGAATGCCTGTAATAAAAAACCCAAGAGAACTATTCCTCAACAGTCCAGACAAGGGTCACTCAATGTTATTGATTCTCAAAGGGCAGATCTGTGGACCCAAAGATTCCCCTCTCACCTGGTCTGTTGGGGCTGGCACTCTGCTCCCTGGGTCAAAGATTCTGCTGTTCTTTATTTTTGCTTATTTGCTGTTAGCATCGACCTGGACCATCTCTGCTGTTCTTGCTGGTTTTCTGCTAAGAATTCCCCATGCCTTTATCTAAGGCATGTATTTTCTCCCTTTTTTACATATTAATTTTGCCCTGCATGATTCAGACCTCCCTGTCACTATTCTGCCATCTTGGATCCTTCCTCCCACCCCCATTTTTACTTCTAATGTTAGACTTCCTTAAGATTGTAAAGGTGGTCTGGTGGTGGTGAATTCTCTCAGGTTTTGCTTATTTTGAAAATAACATGTCTCTATCACTTCTGAAGTGGAATATTAGCCAGCTATAAAAGTGAATGGCATTCTACTATTTGCCACAAAATGGATGTCACTGGAGGACATCATGCCGAGTGAAATAACTGACACAGAAAGACAAATATTGCATGTTTTCCCTTATATGTAAGAGCTAAAGTTAAAAACAAAAAATAAAATAAAAAATCATAGTGTATCATATAATAGCTTTGTCACATTTTGTTTTATATTGAGATTTGATTATCGGTTTTAGTCCTTCTCTATGCTCCCAAGGAACAGTGGTTTTTCTACTTTCTACTTGTTGATTCCTTTATTAAGTGGAGGGTTAAGCTTCTGATTATAAAGTAAATTGAAACTGTGTCTTTGTAAAAATTGAAAGAAAAAGGAGGAGGACAGAAGGTATAACAACAGAGGGAAGGAAAGGAGGCTGACATGTATCCTTATGTTCTTGAAACTGTTTATATGAAATACATGAAATTTTTCCTGTAATGTAAATAAAAAATAAGTGAAAGATTAAAAATAAAATGTCAAAAAATTGCCAAATCTCATCAAAATTTACTTCTTTGTGTATTTTTCTATATATAAGTATATAAAATGCAAACAAACATTTATATGAACAACAATTAATATGAAATAGCATCTAAAAGAAGTGAAAATGAAAAAACAGGTAGCAAGAGAATGCATTTATTGTGAACCTTGAAATCTAACCATTGTACAAATAAATATAATGAACCATTTTTTTGAAGATGTTCCTGGGTTTTGTTTTCATTAGGGGAGTTAAACATACAGAGCTGGAGATCATAAAGGAAGAAGCCTTTAGTCATCGTTTCCTGGAAGCAGGTGACATCGCACAGAAGTTCTCAGAGTGCAGGGTCAGTCAGGAGACAGACAGTGAAAAACTGTAGGAGAGCTTTTTTGTGATTCTGGTACCAAGGAACAATCAGACAGAGACAGGACAACCCAGATAAACTGGGTTAGGATGGGCTGATTTGAGTGATTTCTTTGGCTGCAGATTTGGGAGCTGTACTAAGTTGTCTCGGACCTGGCACTGGGGTGATCAGGACAGAGGATTAGTAGTAGAGAGTTTAAGTGCCCTGTGAAGCAAACAAAATGAACTGGTGGGTTGACAGAGGTTGTGTATTGATTGTTCTGCACGGAAAACAGCACATGTGCAGTAGAATACTTAACTATCTCTAAGAATTAGCTAGCTCTGGAACAAACTCTCCTTGGTGTGCAAGACCCCAAGATGTCAAAACAGTATAAATTTTAGGGAAAAAAAAACATAGTTAATACAGCTGTTTTACCATGCATAATGCCTTGTTTTTCCTAACAGAAGCATCTGAGTATATTAAATCTGATAGAAGTCATATCAGCTGCTCTTATGCAAAGTTTCAAAATACCAGTCAAGGTCTTGGATTACAGCTCTGTGGTCTGAGAAAAATCATTCCTAATATACATTGACAGCACCAGGGAAATGTAACCAAAAGCAGGGTGAAAGATATTTGGATAGCTGACATGAGCCAGTCAGTTGTGAGAAAACAAGGAAAAATGGGAAATGCCCTCTTCAAGTGATTGGGATCCTTGAACCTCATGTTATTTATGTTCTGAGAAAAAAGACAGGAAAAGAGTCTCATAAATGTGAATTCACTTTTCGGTGAATAGGGATTAAAAACTATTCAATGGGGCATGATCCTTAACCAGTGCCTTGTATTTATGCAGAAAAATGACTCCATAATACCAAGGGAGAAAATCAAATAAAAATATTAAACTTAACATAGAATCACAAAAATATTTGCTAATGGACTAACTTCATAGGGGAGACCTAAGTGCTGCACTGCTGGTTTGGTTGAGAAGCCAGGTTAGTGATCCTGCCTTCCTTGTCACTAAAATCAAGTAGTCATTTGGTCACTGAGTTACTTCCTTGTCATTCATGTTTCAACTATCATCCATTAAAGAGAGACCGTGGTTTCTGTGTACTTGATGGAAAGCTTGTGTCATTTTGGTGGCTGTTTGCAGAGAAACAATACTGAAGAACAAGACACAAAAACTCCTGTGTGAACCATATGGACCAAGTAATAGCAGGCTTGGGATAAGGTCAAAGAATATACTCTTTCATGTCTTCCTTCTCTTGCCCAGAGGTACTGTTTTACAATACTCCCTATCACCATATGTTCTATGAGATCAAAGAATTATCTCTGCTTCTTACTAAGCCATGTTGTTTCAGCAAGGCATTTCCTTAAAAGTGTTAACATACATGTTTTGTCTCAGGTTATTTCTGGCTTAAAAAATTAATTTGTGCTAATAGTGGTATGGGGACACATACTGCTGGAAGTGGAATAACTCAGATAATATCAGAAATTATGATATAAAAGTAGCATATTATATTTCAGTTATCTATTGCTCTGAAATGTTTGACATTATAAAACTGTGTTTTTTTATGTCTATTCCATCCATACATTCTTATTGAATATTTTTGGAGTACAAAAGCAGACCAATGCTCTACCTAGGCTCTTCATTCTGACTCTTAACAGGAAATGTCTCCAAACTCCTAAGAAGCACCTCTTAAAATTAAGCATGTGATCCTGTTTGAGTAATTACTTAGAGATGAAAGAGGAAATTGAACATGGGATTGTCCTTGATTCCTTCTGTACTTTTTTTTCTATTCCTCATCATCTATTTCTATCAACTTTTTAGTTATGTGCTGGACAATTAGCAGGTTTTCTCTATTAAATTCTGACTGTGGCTTCATTCACAAAATATATTTTCTTGTAATGGGTAATACTATTACAGTGTTCGATGCAATGAAAATATACCAACACTCTAGTCCACTTGACATTATTCTTTTAAAATTACAGAATGTTTTTGTTAATATTAACCAATGCATATTTAAGTAACAACATAATATGGTTTTTTTAAAAGGACAATGTTGCCACTTTTTATTATTATTTTTTTATTTTGGGGAGTAGAGTTATAGACAGTCAGAGAGAGAGAGACAGAGAGAAAGGTTTTCCTTCCATTGGTTCACCCCCCCAAATGGCCCCTACTGCCAGCACGCTGTGCCAATCCGAAGCCAGGAGCCAGGTGCTTCCTCCTGTTCTCCCATGCAGATGCAGGGGCCCAAGGACTTGGGCCATCCTCCGCTGCCTTCCCGGGCCACAGCAGAGAGCTGGACTGGAAGAGGAGCAACCAGGACTGGAACCCGGCACCCACATGGGATGCTGGTACCACAGGCAGAGGATTAACCAAGCGAGCCACAGCACCAGCCCCCATAATGTGGTTTTAGAGATTTCATTCTCCATTGTTTTTTCCCACCTTATGGATATATAATCATCTCTCTATCAACTGTAGTACTTCTAGCTGTACAGTTTATTTCCATCATTGCTGAGAGAAAAATAAAAATTGCTAAACAGTATGTAAAAAACGTGAGATATATCCATCTTCAGGAAAATATTGGAAAATCGTCAAGAAACACAAAAAGTACTGTCTTTTGGAGACTGATTCTATTGTTTAATAAAAAGATGATTTAGTTCTTTTATGTGACAGTCCAATAGAGGCATAAAACTGACTGAATGAGACTTTTGTTTAAGAGGTTACTCTGGATTTCAAAGTAAAGGAGATTTTTGTAGTAAAAATTTATGCAAAGGCTGGCTCCATGGCTCAATAGGCTAATCCTCCACCTTGCAGCGCTGGCACACCAGTTCTAGTCCCAGTCGGGACGCCGGATTCTGTCCCAGTTGCCCCTCTTCCAGGTCAGCTCTCTGCTGAGGCCCTGGAAGGCAGTGGAGGATGGCCCAAGTGCTTGGGCCCTGCACACCATGGGAGACCAGGAGAAGCACCTGGCTCCTGCCAGTGGATCAGCATGGTGGGCTGGCTGCAGCACGCCAGCCGTGGAGGCCATTGGAGGGTGAACCAATGGCAAAAGGAAGACCTTTCTCTCTGTCTCTCTCACTGTCCACTCTGCCTGTCAAAAAAAAAAAAATGCAAAAAAGAGAAGAACAAGGATAGGCAGGTAGAGGCTTCAGACCAAAATTCAAATGCAAAAACTGAGAAAGGTGTGATCAATTGAAGGCAGGTTATGTAGGAAAATCTTTAGAATTTAGGCCCACAAAAAGTCAAACAAAGATTGCCCAGCAGACAAATTGTAAGTCAGGCAGATATGAACCTATTGTGCTCAGCACTCGGGGGACAGCCTAGCCAGAGTGTGCCCTTGTTAGGGATAGTGCAATAGATTCTGAAGTGAAGCAGCTGGAATGTGTCTGATAATTATATTTCTCACATCAGGAATATCTGAGCAGTGCACAATCATGAATAATACAGTCCAACTCTCCTATTGCACAAATCTACTTCTCATGCTTATTTGGTGAAGTATCGCTCTGTGGTTTCCATGAGGCTCTCTGCTTGATAGAAATGGAAAAGCATTTGATGAATAGAATCACCCACTGCCCTTGGTGCTGCAGTTGGTCAGAGGCAGTAACTGGAGTTCATTGCTTCTCCTCTTCTAATATCTATTCTCAGTTCTCCTCACCATCATATCTTTCTCCTGGTAGAATGAATCCAAACTGACTCTCAAGCAATCTGAGCTGTGATAACACTATCTCTCTTATTATAAGTCTGCTGTCCATTGAGTTACAATGGGACAGAGGAGTAGCAAGCAAGTCCAAGAGGTTCACTTGAATTTCATATATATGGTACTCTGCTTCTATTTTTTTTTAAAAGTAGCCACATCAACAGTTCTTTTGCTGATAGATAATTCACTCTTGCCAAGGTGGTGACCTCTATTCTGAACATCCTACTCCTGTATGTAGAAGGAAGCACAAGTCCACCATGTTCACCTAACTTGTGGGGCTACAAGATTCTGGACTTTGAAACTCTAGAATTGTAAGCTAAGTATATCTGTTTTCTTTATAAAATTAAATTGCCTCAGATATTTTATTATAGTAACAAAAAGCCAGATTTATAAATATACTATCAGAACTAATGAATCCCAAATTTATGTATCTAGATCTCTACATTGAATTGAAGATTGCTATGTACAATACTTAATATAACAAATCACTTGGAAATTAACTGTTTTGATTTCAAAGTACCAAAACTTTAACTTTGTATTTTTACCACCTAATATCTGCTCATATTCCCAGGATAAATTATATTAATATTCACTCATTTTCTTGAGAACAAAATCGTATATCTAACGAATACTATAAAATTACTATAATGAATTGACTCTACAATTAAAATATACTCCAAGTACAACTGCTGTCATTACTTTCCCAGCTTGCAGTATTGTCAAAGTGAATATTCACACCTGGGTTATGCTAGCCAGTCCTTTCTGAATGACAATTAAAGTGTCTATGGGAAGCAGCCAGGATAATCTTTTAAAAAATGTGTATTGGGTTATGTAACTTCCACATTTAAACCCAAACACTGATTTCATGATCATATTCAGAATAAATCTTAAATAATTATTGTATGCAAAAAAGGATTTCAGGATTTGTCCCCTATTCTAGCATTATTGCTTACTTACTGTGCTCCAATCGTATTGACATCCTTGATATGTTTTCTTTTCTGGTTGTTTGTCTATTTGTTTTAAATATGCATACTCACGCTTGTCACAAGTCTTTGAGGTAGCTGCCCCTTTTGCCTAGAAAATTCGTTCATTTCACTTACTTAGACAAGTTACTATTTTAAAACATTAAATTTCTTTACCACATCAGGAAAAATTTCCATAATTCTGGATTGAAGTGATTTTCTACTATTCTTTTCTGTCACATTTATCAAGACCTCATGTTTTCAATACTGCTTATTTGTTCATAGACACACTAACTAGAATCAGAACACAAGTAAAGGAACATTATCCCTTTTGTACAATTATTCTCAGCTCATTAATATATGCATGATAATATATGCACCTAATAAGCACCAAAAAGAGTTGATTTTTTGGTTAAACGTATGGTATCCATTAACAAGTTTCATTTTAACTTATACGCTATTTTAAATACTCCTAAAATAATATCTTGGGCCGGCGCCATGGCTCAATAGGCTAATCCTCCGCCTGCAGCGCTGGCACCCTGGGTTCTAGTCCTGGTCGGGAAGCTGGATTCTGTCCTGGTTGCCCCTCTTCCAGTCCAGCTCTTTGCTGTGGCCCTGGAAGGCAGTGGAGGATGGCCCAAGTGCTTGAGCCCTGCACTCCACCTGAGACCAGCATAAGCACCTGCTCCTGGTTTCAGTTCAGCCAGGCGCGCCAGCAGCAGTGCACCAGTTGCAGCGGCCATTGTGGGGTGAACCAATGGTAAAGGAAGACCTTTCTCTCTGTCTCTCTCTCTCACTGTCCACTTTGCCTGTCAAAAAAATAATAATATCTTGGTAGAATAACTATCGTGTATATTTAGAATATTGTTTGAGCTCAACTTTCTTCCTTCGTGAATTTTGAATGTGTAAAGCAAGTAATATATTACTTTTAGTTGAAAGGTAAGCAATGTAAAAGACACATGAAGCAATGTTACACTTTAACAATAATTTAAAAGTTTGATGTACAACATATACTTCACTTTACACTTTAACAATAATTTAAAAGTTTGATGTACAACATATACTTCACTTAATTCCCATGATAACTAGAAAATGTTAATATAATCTACAGACCATAAAAACTGAGACTGTGATTTAATCACGCTTTTCTTTTAAATGATTTTCTTAGTCATTCCAATGTTACTTGTAACTGAATAATTTTTATTATAGCATATTGTCTCATTTAAAATAGCCTTTTTCACATCCATTGAAATAAGTCAGTTTTGTGGCAACTCCTTACTTCATAACATTTGGAAGAAAAGGTGTGAAAAACTACAGCCTACTTTGAATATCTGTTTTTAACACAGCAGTCTTGTTTAAATGGTAATTCACATGACCTTTATCACAGGTCACTCACAGTCTGACCAGGTGAACTATATATATACCCACTGATTTCTGTTGTAAATATTCTGTGTGGATAGATGGTGAGATAGAGAGTACTGACTGTAGATGGATAAGGATCTCTGGCATATCATGTTATATTTTTTTCCTCAGAGATTAAGATCTGGCCATGGCAACCATTTGGGGAGTGAACCAGCAGATAGAAGATATCCCACCTCTCTATGTAGCTCTTACTTTCAAATAAATACACAAATCCTTAAAATAAAAAAACACAACAATTTAGAGAAAAATCTGTTCAAATGATTTTGTCTCTCCCCTCCATTTCAAAAGGTGATTTCTTTGTTATTAGTTGTTGGGTTATGTGAATCTTCATATTCTACTTCATATTCTATATGATAGTTTCTTCTCAGATATGTGATATGTGAATTTTGTCTCAGCATATGAGTTAGTTTTTTTCATTATTCACAATGTGCATTGAAATATAAGCGGTTTTATTTTGCATTGAAATACAAGAGGTTTTATTTTTGTGATGCCCAATTCACATTCCTTTTCTTTTTAAATTTGTGCTTTTAAAGTCTTATTGAAGAAACCATGTTTAAGTAAATGTCAATCTTTTTCTTCTAAGAGTTTTATAATTGTAGTTTTTACTTTTATACCTATGATCTATTTGGATTAATTTTGCAGATGATATCATGTAGAAGTCCAAATTCAGTCTTTGAGGGTGATTTTCCAGTTGTCTTGTTCTTGGGTTGCAAAATCTTAAAATCGATTAGGAAAATGTATGACCTATCAAAATGATATTGAATTAAATTAATTTAAACCCTATTTCTCTCCTAAAATTTCATGAGATGCATCAAAGCATTTGATAGCTTAATAGGAAAATGTCAGGGAGGCATAATATCCACCTCTTCAAGATAGATGCTCCTTACCTGAAGTGTCTATTTCCATGGAACACTGCAAAATGCTATGGGCATCTCAAGCATGAAGTGGCTTTGGGGAAGTCAATAATTTAGAATATCAACTCCACAGAATTCAGCTGCCTTTGAATTAGAATGGTTTGATCACACATTCACACTTTCAAATTGGAGAGCCCAAGAAAGCCCTACCAGCCAGAACACTGTCAGAGGATCTTATAGCCAAATATCAATATATTATATCAATATCAATATCAATATAATAACACCAATAGTTTCCCAGGATGCACTTTCAGCCTCCTTGGAAAACAAGTATACTTCTGTTAAACTCTGCCATGGAATTCATAGTTCAATCACACTCTCCACCAGGATCTGTTATACCCCACAAGCCTGTCATTTTTCACCAGCCAATTTCTATTTTAATTCTCAGTTTAAATGTCAGTTCCTCAAACAAGTGCTTCCATAATGGCTCAATTTTACTGAACTTATATGTAATTTTTACATAGGAGTATTTTATAGTAGCCTATTATTTGCCTTGACATGACACATTGACATGTTGAAAATATTTATAAAAGCTAGAACTGAAACACAAGTAGGCTCAATGACTGGGGAGTCAAATGTTTGCTTAAACCTCAGCTGCATCACATACTATTCGTGTGATCATAGTCATGATAGTTAGCTGTTCCTCAATTTCTTCATTTATAAAATGGGAAAAGCTGTACTTACTTCTAGACATTGTTAGCTTAGATAAACACAGAGTAAAGGAAGCTGCACATTGCCTGTATATAACTATTAGCAATCAATATTATGTTCATTCCTTCTATTTTTTATTTTCTACTTTTCTATAGGTTCCACAAGGAAAAAATACATGCTTTTTTGAGTTTTGTGATCGGTGCCTATCACACACCTTGATGTATAAGAGGTGTTCAAATTATTTATTGGTGTTTTTTAGTATGGCATATTCACATTGGTTGGTGCTATGGAGATCTGTGATTCCATCTTTTGTCATAGTTAGATAATCACTCATCTTATATATATTTTCCCACCTTTTATCATTTATCTTTAGTCGATTTTTAAAATAGAATCATGGTTACCATGGTTTACATTTCTTTCTTTTTTTGCTTAAATTGTACCTTTAAGCAGAAGTTCTATTTTGGTTATCTCCTTGCTCAAGAACAGAGTAGACAGAGAATGTAGAAAATAGCCAGAGTGTGAGCATGTCACTTTCAGAATGTGTGCTCATCATATTCCATTCTCCTCCTGCACTTAATCGCCTGGGGACATATTTTTGTACTATGCCACCACTCCCAAACCAGTTCTATGTGAGTAGAAAGTTTGCAAGGTTCAAGTGTAGTCCCTTATGTTTCAAGATTGTATGAGTATCTTCAAAAAGTTCATAGATAATGTGTATTATGAAAATACTAAGCACAAGTTAAAAAAATGTTCTGCCGAAATAAATTCATCATTTAATTTCATTTTTCCATAAACTGCTTAAAGACATGTTTTGGTTTAGTCTAGATTTGTTTGATCATTGTTGGGATGATTTTTATCAACTGTTATAGTCATTTAGGACCAGGGTTACCTTTTTTAGAAAGGTCACCCTTATATTTCTGCATTCCTCTTCCAGTTTATTAGAATTTTTTCCATAACTTAGCAAAGATATTTTCTTTAGTTCTCTTGTGTTTTGATACTTCTTATGAAATTCAAGAAAGAAATAAAACTTTAGCTAATTCAAGTTACTCTTAGTTTACACATTTTCCTACTGGATGTTAAAACCTTACAAATCAAGGATACTTGTACAGTATACTAAGTTATAAATGTTCAATAAATATTAATTGAATATCTTATATATAAGTTAAATATACACATATATGTAAATACATCAAGCCCATATGCAGATCTTAAGTTTAATAAACAGGAAATTTATTATTTTAAACATTTTCATAATAAATATTTAAAATTATATCACAATTACAAATAGATGACCTAATAAATATGCCATAGTGATGAATAACAGATTGGTTAATTTTGTTTAAGAATATGTCTCTATGTCTTTAAAGTAATAGAGTTCAGGATGGTGACTTTATAATAACCCACTTAACACCCACCAAAGATTATGGTCATAAACTACTTTGAAAGTAATCTCCATTATCTATTTTAGCTGGTTTCAGTGATTTGGATACAATACCCAGATTTTTTGAAGCTTTCAGCTTATTCATCATGCTGTCAGGTAAAACTTCATCAAAGGTTTCTTTTCAAGAAATCAAAGGAACTGACTTCATAAATACATGCTATATATACATATGAGAAGCTGAACTCATTTAATGACATTTCTAGTTGAAGTTATTAATGCATAATCTGACTGGGTCTTTATGGCAAACTGTGATTTCAAAAGAAATCAGAGCTATTCTTTCTCTATTCATCTCTAGTCATAAAAATATATGTTTTAAAAATTTATTTATTTTTTGAAAGGCAGAGTTACATAGAGGCAGAGGCGGGGTAGAGAAAGAGAGAGAGAGAGAGAGAGAGAGAGAGAGAGAGAGATGTCTTCTATCCCCTGGTCCACTCTCCAAATGGCCACAACGGTTGGAGCTGCGCTGATCTGAAGCCAGGAGCCAGGGACTTCTTTTAGGTCCCCCACGTGGATTCAGGGGCCCAAGGACTTGGGCCATCATCTACTGTTTTCCCAGGCCATAGCAGAGAGCTGGATCAAAGGTAGGGTAGCTGGGACTCAAATCAGCACCTATATGAGATGCTGGAAATGTAATTGGCAGTTCTAACCATGCCACACTATGCCACAGTGCTAGCTCCATAAGATATATCTTTAATGTATTCTGAAAAAAAGTACATTATATTTATATTTTGAAAATTTTTATCACTGATATACTTTAAGATTTTTGCAAGTATTTGGGAAAATATTCAAAGTAAGTTGTTTTAATAATTTGAATCACATTTTATATTTTAATGTATTTTAGATTAATGTCATACTGTCTTAAACATGTAATTTCTGTGTTGTATGAAACTGGCTATTTAACATATAGTCTTTAGTGTGACATTTATCACTTTTATATATTAAACTCCACAACGATTCAAATAAAGCATTTCTAATAAAACAAATGTAACAACCACAAGGAAACCCAGCACAGAATGTTTCAGGTTATTTAAAAAGCCTGATATAAACCTCCTGTATCAAATCTGAGGCCATAAGCTTCATAGTCGTCAGGTTGCACGCTTGGGCCCTGGAGGCAGAACCTTGAACACAACCCCAGCTCTGAGGCTTAAGGAGCATAGGTGCTCCACCACGCCACTCTGCACACAGCAATAGTAATAATCATTTTCTCATAAAGCTGAGGCAGTTTTAAACTACCCCGGCTTTTGCGAAGAGAGTAAATCCATGCAATTGAAGTCTTGATCATGATCCTTTCCTAGCTGTGGACGTTCTCCTTGAGCTCACTTTCTATCACTATGATCTTAAATAATCACTGTTTTGAGGTCTGATAGCTGAGAATACTTTTGCCTGCTTTCTATCTGCAGTCAATGGAATCATGCATTTGCACACACATAAATAATACTGTTGGTCTTCTTTTAAATAATTAAACTCTAAAAAGTTAAGATCAGTTCAGAGAATGAGTAAGCATTTAGGAAGAATGTGAACTTTTATCCAGGAGACAAATACAGTTGTCAGTTTTACAGAGTATACAGAAGAATATTCCTCTTCACAGATTAATTTTTCTTGTGTTGTGGTTAGGTATAAAGACAGGAAAATTTGGGAGTAGAGGATGATTTTGTATGATAATACATAAACTTACTTCAACACTTTTATTACACATGCATTCATTAAGTACTTCCTATATCCTGAGCTCTCTATTAGGCACTAGAAGTGCAGATGAGAGGGAAGTGAACAAGCACACAGTTTAGTAGAGACAAAAAGATAGGTAAATGATTTTGTACAGTATAATAAATAGCAAATGGAAGTCAGACACAGGGATGGTATCTGATCTTGACAGCATAAATTATCCATCAGCAAGGATGCTTCCTAAAGGCAGGAAAAATCTGAGAAGAGAGATGAGCAAGGGAGGCAGGAATATTTCAAATACATAGATTCCATGACTAAAGAGTTAAAACTATAATCACAATTGAACTTTATCAGCAGTCGGGGAAGACTTGTATGAAATTAGGCAATGAAAAATCAATGAATTTAATAAAAAGAGAATATTTGTTGCATGCAGGAAGAAGAGTTTGTTTATGGGTTAATTGATTTTGGGGATATATTCAGAGCATCCAGGTGAACACAGCACCATGTGCTTATGTGATGGAATGAATTGGGTCCTCATCCCCACCCCCAAATCATAGGTTGGAGCCCTGACTCCCTGGTTGATGATATTTGCAGATGAAACCTTTGGAAGGTAATAGGGTTTAAAGGAGATCAAGAGAGTAGTTTCCACATGAATGAGATCAATGCCCTTAAAAGAAGATACACCAGAGATCTGACTTCCTCATTCTTTTTCTACCAACACACACCCAAGACCTGCCATCTGAACACACAATGAGAAGACAACTATCTACAAGCCAGGAATTGAACAACACCAGGGAACTAAATTAGCCACCACAATCATCTTGCACTTATCAGCTTCCAAACAAGAGATACATGTTTCTGTTGTTTAGCCCCCTGGTCTAGGGCATTCTGGTATGACAACCTGAGCTTATTAAGACACTTTGGAGAAGATGCTACACTTTTCTTTACTTGGTCCATTTGTGTCTGTCATCCTTTTATTGAATAAGCTGGAAAGTTATATGATGGGGCTGGCATCTTGGTGCAGCAGGTTAATCTGCCGGCTGTAATGCCAGCATCCCATATGATCACAAGTTTGAGTCCTGATGTTCCACCTCTGATCCAGCTACCTGTTGATGGCACCTAAATGCTTGGGGCCATGTTATTCCCACATGGGAGACCAGGATGGAGTTCCTGGCTGCTAGGTTCCACCTGGCCTAATGCTGGCCTTTGCTGTCATTTGGGGACTATACAGTGGATGGGAGATCCTTCTCTCTCTGTCTCTCTCCCTGTCTCTCTTTCTCTGTCTCTCTCTCTTTCTGCCTGTCAAACAAAAAAAAAAAAGATTCAAAAAAAAAAAAAGCTTTATGGTACATTTTTAACACTTTGGGGTTAAGGGTTGGGGCAGGAATTCGACTTCACCAATTAGAGGCACTTATATGAAATTTGAAGGACGTGAATGAGATCAAAGGAACTTTTCTTAGTCTATTTCTACAGACTGTCAGTCATGAAAGAGTGAGGTTTCTCTGAAATAGTTTTTTAGAGCCAATTTTCTACCATTACCAAAGTGCAGAAGCAGCATGCTGCTTAATTCCTTTGCAAATATGTGATTGAAGCTGTGAGTGTTCTTTGTCCATTTTCCTGGATATCAAGAGGTGGCTGCAGTCATGCTTCTATATGTCTTCGATTCTTCCATAGCTACAGAGACAGCCTCAAATAAGTTATTTGGTGATGTGTTAGTATGTTATTGTCCTGGGAGTCAATGCCAGTGGCTCCTGCTAGACTGTCCCATCAGTCCTTTCTAAAGGTTATATGCATTGATTCCCTTGTAATGCATGCATCAAAAATGGATATTAAATAGACTTATAAATGGAAGAGTTATTTTACTTTCTCAATTAGATATTAGTAAGATCTATTTGTAAGGTGATATTTTAAGAGTATATATATATATATTCTTTCAAAAATAATAATTTGGTATTGCTTTTACTTACATTTGAGCAGTGAGGAAATACAAACACAGATAAATGACTTTCCCAACCACACATAATGGTGAATAGCAAACCCTGGAATTAAACCCAGGCAATTTGGCTCCTGAACTATATTGTCTCATCCACTACAATATGCTTCCTGGAGGTACAATTTCTGGTAAATATACTAAACGTATTTCAGAGAAAATTTTAAGTGGAAAAAATTCATACTTGAGTCATCAGGATGTAGGTGGTAGTTCAAACCATGGAAAAGGTATGAGGTCATCCAGGGGATTATTGCATAAAAACTAAAGATCAGAAGAGGAGATTTACAAAAAATGATGTTTAAAAGTTGAGAATATGGGAAACCTGTAAAGATAGAGAAGAAGCAGCTCAATACTAAGGTGTTTCAGATGGAAAAAGAAGTGGAACTCTAGAAGTTAACTGCCCATGGATAAGTCAAGTAAATTAAAGCTTTCATTAAATACAGTAATCCAAATATCATTAATGGTATTTGCAATGAAAATTTCCATGAAGACATGGAGAAACAAATGAAGAAAATCCAGAGTTGAAAATGGAGAAGAATTTTTAGAAAATTTAAACTCCCTCCTTGTTGAAGCATGGTGAGATCGAAGATTGATGGGCAAGAAGCACTACAGTTAATTAGTTATAAGAATTGCAAAATTAGTTTAAAATTTTAATAAAGGTAGGTAAAATGGATTTTCAAATAAATTGTGCCGAGTATGAGAGAGAAATTGAAGAAACAGATGGATCAAACTCTCAGGAGAGAACAACAAATGGAAACCAAAATATGTGTAGATGTATTGATCTATAATAGAGAAGGAAGAAATTAAATATGCCACTGAGATCTACAGTCAGGTAAGAACATTCCACAGTCTAGACTAGTGAAGAAAATGATAGTGCAGGTAGCATTAATATATCAGGGAAAAGCTGATGGAGCTGTGGGAGTGGGGCAAGAATCTAATCAGTGACCCACCCGAATTTCTCCACTTAGTAAGGAGATCTTTTTGAATATGGAATGGATAAATCTTTAGAAAAAATACAATCATTCCAAGGAAAATACCGGGCCATTTGGACAAGGTTATTTGCTTGGACATTAACTTGAACCAGAAATAGTTTGTGGTCCAGGACAGCTATGTACTCTCTGCTTCTCTGTAGGGAGTTGGCTATATCAAAGTTGTATTCTGCTGTTATTGAGGTCTGATTATAGCATTGTGAACACCAATAGACTCTAGTAGGTGAAAAAGCTGGACCTACAACCCTGTTCTTACATTGCTTAAAATTCTGGAAAAGCTAGAAGGAGTCAAACTACATTTTGCACAAAACTGATGAGAGGGGAGTTAGTTAAGTTTTCCAACTTAGAGATTGATGAAGGCCAGTGTTTGTGGAGCAGTGTGTTGCTGGCATCCCGTATGAGTACTGGTTATAGTCCTGGCTGCTCTACTTCCAATCCAGCTCCCTGCTGACAGGTCTGGGAGCACACCAGAAGACGGTGCAAGTGCTTGGGCCCCTGAACCCATGTGGGAAAACTAGATAGAATTCCAGCTCCTGGCTTCTGCTTGGCAGTCATTGGGGGAGTTAAGTCATTTGAGGATAGAAGACTTCTCTCTCTGTCTCTGCCTGTCTATGGCACACTGCCTTTCAAATAAATAAATGAATCTATCTACCTACCTACCTACCTACACACACACACATACACACACACACACACGCACACACACACACACACACATATATATATATATACACACATATACTTATCTACATATAATATTTCCCAGACACATTACCAGGAATCTGGATTGGAAGCAGAGAATCAAGGTCTCAAACCAGCGATCTGATATGTGATGCTGGTGTTGGACATTTCAGGTGTAATAATACACTGAACCACAATATTGGCCCCTGTTGATTTGTTTATAGAAGGCTTCTTAAGGCGAATTTTGATAAGATTTTTTGAGGAGCTGATGAATGATAGATATTTATAATTTTTAGCTACTGAAAAAAAGTTTGAAATAAATGTACAGTCATAGAAATTTACAGAGAAAGTACAGAAAGGCTTAAATATATTGTACCTAATTGCTACAATGGATATATCTCATAATTATAGTGTAATATTAAAACCACAGGTAGGCATTGGTACAATGTGTATGTATTATTCTAGGTCAATTTATAAAATTTGTGTAGATTAATATAACCACCACTTAAATTAAGATACAGAACCGTTTCATCATCATAAAGAATTCTCTGGGCTGCCATTTTATTAGTACCAACCTCACACTAACAATTCTTGACTCATGGGGACCACTAATCTGTTTCCCATCCCTATAATATCATCACTTTATGAGTATCATATCAATGAGATACTAGTTTGTGACATTTTGAGACGTACTTTTTTTCAGTCACCGTCTGGTTTTGGGATTAATTCTAGTAGCTGCGTGTAGCAATTCTTCACTACTTTTCACTGTTGAATATGCATATCCCATAGTAACAGTTTACTGCTATTTTATTAAATAGTCACCTATTAAGGGGTATTATGATTATTCACAACTTTTCACCATCACAAATGAAAGTTCTATAAACAATTTTGTGCAGGATTTTGTGTGACCATAATTTTTCAGTTTTTTTGTGATATATGCACATGAATGTAACCCCTGAGTTGTAAGGCAAGTATGTGCTTAGTCTTTTAAGTGACTATGACAAACCATTCTCAAGAGTGTTTAATTTTACATCTCAACAATTAATTATGAGATTCAGCTATTTGGCATCTTTGTCAATGCTTGACAATATAACTCATTATTAGTTGTAACTGTTTTGATGAATGTATAGAATTTCTTCATGGTTTTCACTTGCAACTCCCTAATAACTAATGATATTGAACAGCTTTCCAACTGCATATTTCCTACCCATACCTCTTTGTTGAAATTCCTCTTCATATCTTTGGCTTATATTTTCAATTTGAATTGTTTGCTTCTATTTTTACTGATGGGGTTTGATTGTTTTTTATATAGTACAGATGTGAATACTTTTTTGAATATGAAGTTAGGAAACAAACATATCTTCCAGTGCCTAGTTTGTCATTTTTTCTTCTCATTGGGATCTTCCCCAAAACAGAACTTTTTTTCTATTGCTTAGGTTGTATATGTCAAATTTTAAATTGATTGTGGTTTTAGTGCCAGTCTCTAAATGTACCATTCACCAAAACTAATGTATCCAATTATGCATGCTTATATACGTATATATGACTGTGAAACTTTACATGCAAAGAGAATTATATCAATGATACCCAAAGGAACTCACACTACAGTTCTATTTGAAGTTGACATGAATTAATCTTAAAGGCATATTGCAAACTTTGAGGCATGGCTAATAAATGTTTAAAAAAAAAGAAATCTAATAGATTAAAAAGATCAGATATTGGATTATATAAAATACTTAATGCCACAAAAGGCAGAAAAAGTTTAAGAAAAAAGAGATACAAAGAACAAGAGAATCAAGTGAAAATTGTTAACAAATGTGAAGGCTATTAAACCAACCATATCAATAAGTAGTTATCGTTATGTTCTTAGAATTTGTATTTACAATCACTTTGAATCTGTCAAAATTAAATAAAAATTAAAATTAAAGAAATAAGCAGTTTAAGGAAACTTGATTTAAGTTCATCAATGAAAAGAGAGATTATTAGAGTGGAATAAAATTAATCCAATAAATGCTTAAAATATAAAGCCAAATATATATTAAAAGTAAGTGCGTAAAAAAAAGATATAGAGTAGACTTTAGAACAAAGTTATCAAGCATAAGGAGATACATTATAATAATAAAAGATCAAGTCTCCTAGAAATAGCAATCTGTAATAAGTGTATACTTAATAAAATCGTCTGTGAGGCAAAAACTGACAGAATTGTAAGGAAACGTAGATGAATATGCTAATGAGCATTGGAGATGTCAATACTTCTCTATAAGATATGGAAACAGCAGGAAGAAAGTCAGTAAGGAGATGTCTGAACTTAAGTTCTTAGGTCAGCTAGATATAACTGACATCTATAACCTACTTCATATGGAAACAGAAGAGCAGCCATTAAAATCATACATATATGGAACATTCACCAAGTTAAACTACATTAGAGATCATTAAACATATCTTAACAAATACAAAACAGTAAAAATAATACAGTACCTGCTCCCAGACCAGAATGAAAATGCATCTGAAATTGCTAACAAGAAAATAACTAGAAAACCACTGAAATGCTAGGAATTAAAAAGCACAATTATAATTAACACATGAATCTATGAAGTCTCAAAAAATATAAAACACTTTTAACTAAATGAAAACAAAACAAAACTTGTCAACAATTTTGCAACTCAGTGAAAGCAATGTGGAGAAAGAAATTTGTAGCATTATGAGCTATGAAGACCCAAAGTCAATTATCAAACTATCCATCTCTGAAAATCAAAAAAGTAGGAGAAAATTAAGTCCAAAGTATATACAAAAGAATAATAAATGCAATTAGGGTAGAGATCAATGAGATTGAAAATAAGGAATCAATAATCAGTAAAATCAAAGGCAGATTGCTGATTCCTTGAAAAGATCAATAAAAATTCTAAATTCTAAGTCTCAAGCCAGGTTAAAATTAAAAAAAAAAAAAAAAAAACTTTTGAAACAAGACCCCTGCCTTACACCTTATACAAAAATCAAGTCACAATGGATCAAGGATTTAACCTAAGACCTGAAACCATCAAATTATCAAAGGAAAATGTAGGGGAAACACTGCAAGATATTGCTATAAACAAAAACTTTTGGATAAGATCCCAGAAGCATAGGAATCAAAACAAAAACAAGCCAATGGGATTGTATCATGATGAAGCTTCTCCACAACAAAGGATGTAACTAACAAATTGGCAAGGCAACTGAAAGAATGAGATAAAATGTTTGCTAATTATAAACATCAAAAAGCACTAATATCCAGAATACATAAGGAGCTTAAGAAACACCACCACAACAAAATAAACAATTTACTTAAGAAATGGGCATAATATATCAGCGTGCATTTTTCAAAGGATGCGTTACGAATGGCCAGCAGACACATGAAAAAATGCTCAGTGTCACTACCCATCAGGGAAATGCAAATAAAAACTACAGTATTACCTCATTCCTGTTAGAATAGTTTTTACCCAAAATCAAAAAATAACAAATGTTTGTGAGATTGTAAAGGCAAAGGTACCTTTTTGATATACGCAGGCAGATAGGATTACAGAGATGAGATTTGTGAGCTGGAGACCACGCCTTTGCCCTGACCCCTTTCGTGATCTCATGCCCCTACCTGACCTCACCTGTACACCCAGCAGCCAATCAGACTACATAACCACTCTCCTTTAGAAGTGAGTAACAGACCTGGAGCACGGTGGGCCCCTCCCTTATTGTTCTGCACCTTCAGGTGGGCAGCCTTTTGGCTGTGTCACTGCCTCTGCTTTCCTGCCTGCACTATGGTTCCTGTGGCGTTGCTCCTCCTGGTTCCTGGCCTGCTCTGTGCCTAGTATGGACCCAGCTTATGCTTCCAGACTTCTTTCTCTGCTAAATAAAATCTTCACTTTCCTGTGTATCTTTCACTGAATAAATGCTAAAACTTACCATGTTACATGGTTTATTCGAGTTGATATTCAGAATTCTTATCTGAATAGACAGCAAGAACCCTCCAAATAATAATATCAAAACTTATTAATAAGTTGACCAACAACACTTTGATCTAATATTTTGTTGAGGACTTTTGCATCTATGTTTATCAGGGATATTAGTCTACAGTTCACTTTTTGTTGTATCTTTTTCTGATTTAGGAATTAAGATGATGCTGGTTCACAGAAGGAGTTTTGGAGGATTTCTTCCCTTTCAAATGTTTTGAAGAGCTTGAGAAGAATTGGAATTAGCTCTTTAAAAGTTTGGAAGAATTCAGCAGTGAAACCATGCATTCCTGGGCTTTTCTTTGTTGGGAGGATCAATATTACTTTTTCCATCTCTATTTGGTTATTGGTTTGTTTAGTTTTCCTATATCTTCATGACTCAGCTTCAGTAGCTTATATGTGTCTAGTAATCTTTTCATTTCTTCTACACTTTCCAATTTGATGGCATATGGCTGTTTGCAGTAATTCCTGATGATTCATTTTTATTTCTGTGGCATCTGCTGTTACAGCTCATTTTTCACCTCTGATTTTATTAATTTGGGTTTGCTCCCTCTTTTGATGGTTAGTTGGGCTAAAGGTGTATCAATTTTGTTTATTTGTCCTAAATATTTACTTATTTGAAAGTCAGAGTTATACAGAGAGAGGAGAAGCAGAGAGAGAGAGAAAGAGAGAGAGAGGTCTTCCATCTGATGGTTCACTCCCCAATTGGCTGCAACAGCCAGAGCTGCAACGATCCAAAGCCAGGAGCCAGGAGCTCCTTCCAGGTCTCCCACATGGCTGCAGGGGCCCAAGGACTTAGGCCATCTTCCACTGCTTTCTCAGGCCATAGCAGAGGGCTGGATCGGAAGTGGAGCAGCCGGATCTCCAACCAGCGCCCATATGGGATGTCAGCGCTTCAGACCATAGTGTTAACCCACTGTGCCACAGTGCCAGCCTCTGATTTTTTTTAAATTTTTTTTCAAAAATCAACTCTTCATTTCACTGTTCTTTGTATTTTTTGTTTATTTCTTCTCTAATTATTTCTATCTTTCCTTCTACCAATTTTGAGTTTAGTTTCTTGTTTTTCTAGGTCCTTCAGGTGCATTAATAGCTCATTTATTTTATGTCTTTTAAATTTATTGATGTAGGCACTAACTTATAAACTTTTCTCTTAACACTGCTTTTGCTGTATTCCATACGATTTTATATGTTGCATGGTGGTCTTGTTAATTTTCAGAATTCTTTACAATTTTCCTTTTGTTTTCTGCCATGACCTACTGTTCATTCAGCAGAATATTTTTGTCTTTGTGTGTTTCATATTTTCTAGCAGTTAAGTTGTGAATTTCCAGCTTCATTCCATTGGTTGTCAGAAAAAAATGCATTATATGATTTTAATATTTTTTTAATTTGCTGATGCCTGCAAATATGTGTTCTATCCTAAAGAATGTATCATGCAATGATGAAAAGAATGTTTGTTCTTCAATTGTGGGATGAAACTTTCTGTAGATATCAGTTAGGTCCATTAGGTTCCTAGTGTCGATTAGCTCTGTTGTTTCTTTGTTGTTTTTGTGTCTAGTTGATCCCCATATTGATGAAATTGGGATGTTGAGTTTCCCCATTATTACAGTGTTAGAGTTTATGTCTCCCTTTAGGTACATTAAGTTTTGTTTCAAATAGTCATGTGCCCTGGCATTGGAGTCCATACATATTTATTATAGCCATACTTTCCTGTTGAATTGATCCCTTAATCATTACATAATGCTCTTTTATGTTTCTTTAAACAGTTTTTGTGTTAATGTCTATTTTGTTTGATAATATGATGGCTACACCTGCTCATTTTGCTTTCCATTCACATAGAATATCTTTTTTTATCCTTTCATTTTCAGTTCATTTGTATCTAATATATCAGAATGAACATTCACCTGGACCAAGTAAAATTTATCTCTGGTATGTGAGGATGGCTCAACAGTTGCAAATCAATCAATAAGATACATAACATTAGCAAATTGAGGAATAAAAACCAAATGATTATCTCAATAGATAATAGATTTGATAAAACACAACATTCTTTCATGAAAGGATGCACACTTTCATAATTGCTATTCAATCCAATCTTAGAAGTTTTAGCAGGAAGACATGGGGCAAGAAAATAAATCAAATGGATCCAAATTGCAAAGGAGGAAGACAAACTATCCCAATATGCAGATGATATGATTCTATAAACAGGAGAACCAAAACACTCCACTGAGAGACTATTGGAATTCATAAGAGAGTTTTGTAAATTGGCAGGATATAAAATTGACACAAGAAAATCAGTAGTCATTGCATACACAGACAATGCCAGGGATGTGAAAGAATTTTTTTTTTTGACAGGCAGAGTGGACAGTAAGAAAGAGAGACAGAGAGAAACATCTTCCTTTTTCCGTTGGTTCATCCCCCAATGGCAACAAAATGGATGCAACCGGAAACCAATATACTTAATAAAAAAAGCCAGTCCCAACAAAATAAATAACATATGTTTTTCTTGATTTGTGGTAACTAATAGATACCAAAAAATTAATGGTTAGGAATGAAATTGACATTTGGCAATTCGATGATTGCTTATAGCCCTTGTCTCTTCTGTTGAGGGAGAGTGTTTTTTCTCCTCACTATTTGTTGAATTCTGTATTTAGTGTAGGGTTAATCATACGAGTATAAAGTAAACTGAGAGAAGATCCTTGTAAAAATTAGTGGAGTAAGAGAGGAAGGAGTAGGATAGGTGGGGACATGGGTGGGAAGTTCACTATGCTCCTAAATCTGTGTATATGAAATATGTGATAATTGTTTACCTTAAACAAAACTTTTAAAAAAGAAGAAAAGTACCTTAGTATACTGTTGGAAGTAATGCAAATTGGAACAACTATTATGGACAGCAATAAAGAGTTTCCTTAGAAACCTTAAAAAGATATCTATCATAAAACCCAGGTATCCCAATCCTGGAAATATTCCAAATAAAATGAAATTTACATAGGAAAGAAATGTTGACACTTCATGGGTATAGCACCTAAATTCACAACACTTTCAAATATGGACTCAATTTAGATGTTCATCTACTGATAACTGGATAATGAAAATATGGTATATGCACATGAGTGGTTGATTGCTACTCAGCCATAAACAAGAATGAAATGTTGACACTGCAAAAAATTGTATGAAGCTGCAGATCTTTATGGTATGTATGTAAAATAGCCAGACCCAGAAAGACAAATATCACATGTTTTTACCCAATGCTTTTAGTTATTGTATAGAAAAAGTACAAAAACTATGCAGCTATCATAACATTGGGTATTTAGTTATAAATTTCCTTGACTGAATCAAACCATATAAATGACAGCACATACTTCTTTCTCCATGTTATTGTCATTGTCATAAATCTCTCATTCTGTGATATCAATAGCTTTGTTTTCAAGAAAAAATAGTATATGTCTGTATGTGTGTGTGTGTATAAAATGTTTACAGTAACAGTGCATGTAGCAAGGTATTAAGAATTGTAAAATAAAAATATTAGTATAATTAAAAAAATAAGTTCAAAGTAAAACAGAGGGACAAGAAGTTATATCAGAAATGAAATGTTGGATATACTTATGGATCCCATAGACATTGATGCACACATGTGTAACAGTATTTTCAAAGGACAAAAAGAAATTTAAATAATAATAAAGGACAATCGTGAACAATTCTATGCTCATAAATTTGATAACTCAAATAAAAATGTAATCTACTGAAATCCATAAAGAAAAAACACATAATGTGAATAGCTTTGTATCTACCAAATTATGTCAATAACTAGTAACCTTTCAAAACCGAAAACACCAGAGCCAGATATATTCTTCCAAATAGTTAAGAAAGAAGTATGCCAGTTTATATTCTAGTTTCACAATATGCTTTTATTAATGACTTGATAGGATGTTAATTACTTGACAATGGTGCAATTAGTAAACTCAAACAGTGCAATGTTTTATTACTTTTATAAAATATACTTATTAGGACAACTCAAGTAGTCATAGTAATATTAAAAAGGATAATAAGAAAAATGCTTATTTTAAAAATATCATTTACTATATGTCAGGCCACATACTTGGTGTAACTCATGTAATATCATATTTAATATTTATATTGATATTGTTTATTGATTATTTACTATTTTTTACTGTAAGATTTACTCCTGGATTTGGCCTGATTCAGTTCCAGCTATTGGAGACATTTAGGGAGTGAGCCATCAAATGGAAGATCCTTTCCTTCTGTGTCTCTGCTTTCTCAAATAAATAAATATAAATGAATAATTTTTAAAAATAATTATGATAATAACTACTGTGATTACCTAAATCTTATAAGAATCCAAAAAGTGTCATAAATCACAATATCAGAACTACTTTCATCTGGCCTGTAATTACATAACATAGAACAAGCTATAGTTCCCCTAAATTTTTCATTGCTCTTTAATTTTGTTTGAATTTCAATATGTCTCTGAAAGACTATTCTGTTCAATGTTATCCAAGATTTTTAAAATTTTTATGCAAAAATATACCTGATTCCACTGGGGTTGTCACTCAAAACTATTAGATTTTATAAAGAAATAATTTTTATTGAGACAATTATGACTTGTTTTGGGTTCATTTGTGCAGAAATACATGTGATAATGTGAACACAGTTGCATTCACAGGTGTTAGTAATAATATGAATTAAAATAGTCATCCCTTTTAAAATTATTCATGCTAAAGTATTTACAAAATTTCAAAAAAACTTATTTTATTATTTTGAAGTACAAAAATCTTTCATTAAGAATAATTACTAACAATTATCACACAGGGTAGGTGTTTGATGTAGCAGATAAGAAGTTACTTGAGACACCTGCATCCAATATGGAGGTGTCTGTGTTTGAGTTCTGGATGCACTTCCAATTTTACCTTCCTGCATATGTGCATCCTGGGAGGAAACAGGTGATTGTCCAAATACTGGCTCCCTCCTATTTACATGAGAGACTTGGATCCAGGGATTCAGTTACAAGCTACCAGATGTTGTTTGGCTCAACCCTGGGTACTGAAGACATTACAGAAGATCAGGAGACAGAAGATCTATGGCTGTCTCTCTGTGTCTCCCTCTCTCTCTCTCTCTTTTTCTTTCAGATAAATCAAAACAAACACATAAATAAGTAAAAGGAACAAATCATCATGGTAATTAGTGGCATGATTATCTATTACACTTTTAACAACAAATTATCAATTCATTTAATTTAACTTATTATGGATTCCAATGCATAAAAAGCAAAACTATATGTGTTTTGTTTTTATCTTGTCATCTGATCTATTCATGTGGAACAAACTAAGCAAATAATTCAGAAAAAATAAAGAGAAGTATCTAATATAAAATAAAATACGATTCTCTTGTTACATTTTCCATTCAAGGTAGATGTGGTTTATATAATGACAGAAAAAAAAAAGACTAATTTTAAGTCAAAATAAAATGCATGTTCATTGACTAACTATAAGCTGTCCTTCACATATTTTATAGATTTCCTTTCCCACTCTACTGAAAGATTTCTGCAACATTGAGTGCACCTAGTGAATGCAGTCTCAAACTTCAGCATGACAGTAAGAGGTTTCTCTATGCATCCTTTATTGATGGTCCTTAAACTCATGATTAACTAAAATTCTAAGTATTCACCAGTGCTTTCCTTAGATCTTCTCATTGGAAATGTCCGACTGGTAAAGACTAGACCAAAGGATATATATTTTTTTCATTCCTAGAATCTTATCATTTTCTTGTGGGCTATGTTAGGCATTAATTTCTAGTTCAGACCCTTGCCTTTGACTTAAAGAAGAATTTTAAGTACAGACACAAATATGATGCATAATGTGAAAAATTTATTTACAAAGTGAGGAAAATATGCACACACAAATGTGGGCTTTGTTTAGGGAACGTGAGGTAAAGAGAAAGGTTTTCCTACCCTTCTCACTCTAGGTTCAAGTGGAGAGAGAAAGAGATTTCAGTTTACCTGCTTCAAAGGGAAAGATTTATATGGTATTACCCCCAGATAAGGGGAAGTACTTATTGGAGAATGGGTCATGTGATTGATAGGTGGATGGATAAGAGTAAATGCAGCAGGGGAGGTATGACTTCCAGTTCATGAACTTAATCTAATTACCTCATATCAAGTTGATATGCCTTTCAATGAAATTTTTCACTACTGCCTCCTCCAATATATCCTCATTATAGATCATTTCTCATGTACTCAGTAGTTGCATTCCTGTATTGAATAATTTACCAAGGCCAATATTATTAACTTGAGATACTTTATTATATTTTTCTCTTCACACTTATATATTTATTGAATCCGACTACACTAAGTACTCTACTTCAAATACACTAACACCTTTTTGAAGCTCCTAGTGTTTGTGATTTTAATCTACGCAATGAGATGGTGAGGTAACTACACATCTTGTCATTTCAGAGTGAGAAAGATATAGGTCTTAGAGGATTTTGGCTTAATGAGACCAGGAAAACATGGACTTGGTCTGCATGACTCATAGCCAGTTTTTCCCTCACATCACCATGTTGTTTGGATACATGTGATAGGTTTATCATGAAAAAACACTCATAGTATTGTAGCCTCCTAATGCCTTTCACCATCTTGAGTGTGGACTGGACTTTATGATTCTTTCCCCCCCAAAATAATAACCTAGCCTAAAGATGGATGTCATTTTAACATTGTGAAAAACCATGGCTTTGCTTGGAATACTCTTTCTCATTGTCTCTTGAATTGCACGCTTCTGGAAGAAAAAGGGCTGCATGTCAAAAGGAAGATATTTAGAAGTGGGATAACAGAGAAGTATAGGAGTAAGAGTCTTAGGAGAAAAGAAGAACCCCTGCTCACTAAGCTTTTTTTCCCCTTTATTTAATCAATGCAAGTTTCATAGGTATAACTTTAGGAATATACTGACTCTTCCCCCGTGCCTACCCTCCTACCCCTACTCCTGCCCCACCTCCTACTCTGTCTCCCATCTTCTTCTTCTTTAAGATTCATTTTTAATCAACTTTAAATACAGAAGACCAACTCTACACTAAGTAAAGATTTCAAAAGTTAGCACCCCCCCACACACAATGTATAAAGTACTGTTTGAGAACAAATTTTGTAGTTAATTCTCATAGTACAACTCATTAAGGATAGAGGTCCTACATGGGGAGTAAGTGCAGAGAGACTCCAGGTCTCCCATGTGAGTGCAGGTGCTCAATCAGTTGGGCCATCCTCCACTGCCCTCCCAGGCCACAGCAGAGAGCTGGACTGGAAGAGGAGCAACCGAGACTAGAACCTGGTGCCCATAAGGGATTCCAGTGCCACAGGCGGAGGATTAGCCAAGTGAGCCATGGCACCAGCCCTCTGTTGTTAATTTAATAATTAACAATCATATGTATGACATCAGCGACCAGCTGAGTCTCTTGACATGAACTGCCTAGTCTATGGAACCCTTTTGAATACACAAACTAGGTCAATATTTAGCCAAGGTCATAAGCAAAGTGGAAGTTCTCTCCCCACTTCAGAGAATAGTATATCCTCCTATGATGGTCCCTTCTTTCCACTGGGGTCTCACTCATAGAGCTCCTTCATGTAGGATAATTTTTGCCACATTTCTTGGTTTTCTATGCCTGAAATGCTCTCATGGGCTTTTCAGCTACATCTGGATATCTTAAGGGATGATTCTGAGGTCAAAGTGCTACTTGAAGAAATTGTCATTCTATGAGTCTGCTGTGTAGACTGCTTTCCATATTGGGCATTACAACCTTTTTAATTCTATCTATTGTTATCACCAGGCACTTGATGCTATTTTTAGGATCTTTAACACTTAACTCTATCTATATGTTCACTTTATCACTTAATATGATCACTTTAACAATTAGGATGGCATTTTTACCACCAATTTTAATGGGATTTGAGGTCCCACGACAAGTTTTTAAACTGTACCCTTAGAAGTTAAGTCCGTAGAAATATGTGTAGAACTATAAATCTCTACAGTTATGAACTTCCTCCTCCCTCTCATGCTTCCTCTTGTTTTTTATTGAGATCTATTTTCAATTGACTTTATATACATATGATAAATTCTATGTTAAGTGAAGAGTTCAACAAATAGTATGTAGAAGAGAAAAAATAATAATAATAAAAAAAACTGTTCCTCAACAGTCAAGACAAGGGCTATTCACGTTATTTTTCTCAAAGTGACAATGTCACTAAGCTTTGGAGTAGCTGTTGCCTAACCCAATATCTTGATTGAGATATTTTCATAAAATTTTGGATAGAATCTTCCAACTAAGTTGGTCCAGATTCCTAACCACTGAAGCTCTAAGATTAAAAAATAATGTGCTGTGCTGTTTTCAATTGTGAGTTTTGAGGTGACTTGTTATGTAGCAATAAATAAAAGTAAATAAAAGTAAATAAAAGTAAATAAAAGTAAAGTTTTTACTCAAATGCACAAATTGAATGAATGAATCGATGAGTAGATGGATAAATGAATAAAAGGACTTTACTTGAGTTCTGTGTTAAGGTCTACTTTTGACACTGAATACAAAAGAACAAAGAAGAAATATGTTGAAAAAAGGTAAACATGGCCAGCGCTGCGGCTCACTAGGCTAATCCTCCACCTGTGGTGCCGGCACCCTGGGTTCTTGTGCCAGTTGGGGTGCCAGATTCTGTCCCACTTGCTCCTCTTCCAGTCCAGCTCTCTGCTGTGACCTGGGAAGGCAGTGAAGGATGGCCCAGGTCCTTGGGCCCTGCACCCGCATGGGAGACCAGGAAAAGCACCTGGCTCCTGGCTTCAAGTCAGCACAGCACGCCGGCCGCAACATGCCAGCCGTAGTGGCCACTTGGGGGGTGAACCAACGAAAAAATGAAGACTTTGCTCTCTGTCTCCTTCTCTCTCACTGTCTAACTCTGCCTGTGGGAAAAAAAAAATTTAAAAAAAGAAAAAAGGTAAACAATTAGGAAATAATATTTTATCTAAACCTTAAATGATTTGGTTGTTTACAGATATGTTAAACATAATTATATAAAGAATGGAATTAGGTGCAAAAACAAGAAAGTTTTTAATGGAAATTATTATAGATTTCTCAAGGAAGGCTTTAAACTCATACAAACCTTTGTCTATCTAGATTGCTTTAAGCCATATGCCAGAGGGCTGGATTAGATGAGGCTCCTCTAACCCTTTGATATTATGATAATGAATATTTATTGAGCCCCCATGGAGTGAATGTCCCATCCTAGATGCTACTTGGGAGCTAGTTTAGACATGATCCTTTTGATTATAACTAGAGAACACCCCATACATATTTATTTGAAAACAGCTTCCCAGTTCATTTTACTTGTGGGCTCTTGTTTTTCTGAATTTCCTGCAAAAATGATCTGTACAAATTATTCTTATACTGTGACAATAGTTGAATGATTGTTTTATTTGTATTTAACTCTAAATGTAAAGAAATCTTTCCACTGTATTTTTCAATATGCACTTCTGCATTTTTAACTGTACCAAGTCATGTAGTTAAAGCTATATGCAGTGAATCCTAAATATTTTTGAAATAATGACCATAAAAATATTCACCTTGGTTTTACACAGTATCTCTACTTTGCATCAGTGCAATATATCTTCCAAGTCCAGGTACCATATTTGTATTCTTCACTACTCTTGATTGCACTAACCTGCAGACCCTTAAGTTACTTCTCATTCCTGGAAATTTTTAAATAGCAGCTCAATGCCATGATTATCTATGACTTCAATATCTTCCTGCAACTGGAAAAACATTGTTGAGAATTAAATCTTCTCCCAACCTAATAAACTTTTTTCATAGTTAGTAGAAAAGGAAATAATTGAGTAAGTTTTAATAAGATTATGATGCACATCACAGGCAGTCTACTAAGAGACTACATACATAGAAACCCCACATAGATATAATGAATCACATATATATTTTCAATATGAACAATAACTAGTCCTCAAGAAAGAGTACCTGATAACAGTGTTTGTCTCAAATAGTTTATCATAGATTCACCTGGTTGTGGAAGGGCCATCTGTGTCTGCTAATTGGCTTTATAAGGAAGAAAAACAGATTTCTCAAATCTTTAAGACTGGAGGCAGTTTACAATGGGGACCAATATACCCTCTGAAAGTCAGCTCCCAGTTTTCCAATGAAACATGGAGTTAGTGGTGCTGTCTCTATTGATGTTTACATTTCAAAGGAATGGCTCTCAGACCTTGAGAAAGATATTTGTGGCTCATAAATCTGACAAGAGACTTTCATGCATTCCAAAAAGATTTATATTCATTTCAAAGAGAAAAAAAAAAGGAATCTACAATATTTTCTAAAGAAAATATTCCTGAGAAACAATAGGGAAGAAGTCTCTTTCCTTATTTTCAACAGTGAGAATTAAGCTTCTCAAATTAAGTTTTGCATTTAGGTTGGTTCCAGGCCTTAGCTATTGTGAATTGAGCTGCAATAAACATTAAGGCGCAGACAGTTTTTTGTTTGCCAATTTAAGTTCCTTTGGGTAAATTCCAAGGAGTGGGATGGCTGGGTTGTATGGTAGTGTTGTATTCAATTTTCTGTTATGGAGACAGAGTGATCACCAGATAACAAGATATGCTCCTAAATTTACTAAGTTCTTATACCTTTACAATTCATTCTTCCTGTCTTCCTCTTACTAAGAAAGAGATGTCAGAGCTGTTTTCAAAGGCTATTACCTCCATTTGTGCCATCAATCCATTTCCTCTTGCCTTATTGATAATACCAACCCAGCAAGGTCTCCCATATTCTGAATACATGTCGGCACTTAAATTTGCTTCACTATACTGAATACTATTTTTTAAAAGTCAAAGCATTATAAAGGAATGCACAAAGGAAGCCTCCTCTTTAAGCATCATTTTTCTGAGTCACTCTCCTATTTTTTTAATTTCTAATTAATTAAACTCTTCGAGTTGACTATTGTTGTCTCCTGTTTCTGTAGTCTTTTTCTTAGACACACACATACACACACGCACACACATACACACACACACAAACACAATCTATAGCCTTTTACCCCTCACCATTCTAAACAGTAACTGTCAAGGTTATTAATGACCTTACTTTGCAAAATCCCATTGTTAGTATTAGTCTTTAGAATGACTTTCCTGGGTTTATTCTCATCATCTCATTCAGAATGAATACAAGTCTTCACAAGGCCTACAAGCCCCTACATAATATGTTTTGTCCCATACTCCACACATATATATACATCAATCACAATAACCTCCATTTACATCTCTTTCTGATTCTCTACTCTTATCTCACACTTTATTCCAGTCACACTTTCTTAATTTTATATACATATTGAGTAATATTCTACCTCAAAATTTCTGCCTTGGAATCCCTTCTGCCTAGACTATTATTCTTCCACATGCATATGTTGTTTATCTCAGGATTTCCTTAAGACTACTGCTTAAATTTAACCTTAAACATAAACATTTTCCTTAAATTACAAAATTTTGAAAAAGACAAAAAATGAAAATGAAACAAACACAAGCCTTTCTTTTCCAGCTCTCTGGTACTCCTGCACCTCTATACCAGGATCAGATATGCTTGGGCTTAATGTGCCATCCACATTTAAATAGAACACTCTCAGGCAGAGGTATTCCTTTGCTTACTGTTGTTTGTTAGAACACTGCCTGGCACAGAGTTAGTCCTCAACAACCGTTGATGGATTGGTTAACATTAAGTCACTGTTCATAACACCTTACCTTGTGTGTTCTATTTAATTACTTTGCTATACTTAATAATCAAATAGTACAAACCTAAAAATTTTATGAATCCATATATTCTTTCATGATAGGAAGGCATTTTTTATTAGTAATCAGTCATGTAGAATGTAACTGGAGGCAAGCCATTATCTTATTTTTCATGGGTCCTAAATTATCAGTTTTTACTAACTGTATATTAAATTATCAGTTGTTACTAACTGTATGCTCAACAGAAAATGATGATTTAGGTTATAACTGTTTACTTGGTTTCTGCTTTTTAAGATATTTATTTTGAAAGTGTTAAAGACAAAGATGGAGAGAGTGAAAGCAAAAGACATCTTCCATCAGCAGATTTACTCTCCAGATAGATGTACCAGCCAGCTCTTGGCCAGGCCAAAGGCAGAAGCCAGAAGCTTCTTCCAGGCCTCTCACATGGGTGGCAGGGGCCTAAACACTTGGGCCATCTTCTGCTACCTTCCCTAGGCCATTTTTCAGGATCTGGATTGGAAATGGAGGAGCCATGACACAAACTGACACCCATATGAGAAACAGGGATAGCAAATACTGTCTCAATGCCAGCCCTGAATAATTAGTTTATTTTTAATTTAATAATATGTTTAGAAAATTATTTGATCATTCCTTAAAACATCATTTCCTACATTTCCCACAAGTCAAGTACTCTCATGGCAATAACAGTTCTATAAGATGGTTTTATGCTACTTAACAGCTTCCACAACAGATCTCTTTCTTTCCTCTTCAGAATTGTCTTACATCATATTTCAACACTCTCACTGGGATCCAGTTGAATCAGTTTCCTTAATGTCCTTAATATGCCATGACTACCAACTCTGTTCCTCCATATATTCCTCTTTCCAAATTAGTGCAGGCATCCTTTCCAAAGGAATTGAAAAGCTCATCATAGGATTTTCATTTTATAATCCAATTAATCTATTTAAACAATAGAATAAATTTTAAAAAATAAGTTAAATAAGGATTACTGGATTGGAGGTTTTATGGGAGATGACATAAGTTTTTTTCATCATTTTTCTCATGGGGATTGAGAGGAATGGCCCTTCCAGAAGTTAGCTGTTGATGACTTGAAATACTGGGTTAGATGGAGAGAGAAAGTGTTTCATCCAACATCTCACAATCCTAGTTTGGTTTGAACATAGAAGTAAGTCATGATAGAAGACTGTTTGCAAGAAATTAATATTTGAAATAATTAAAATATTAAATTTAAAAAATTTTAAAAAAATGAAACCATTGTATTTTCTTCTTTGCAACTGTAGGATTCTGAAGTTGGAAAACAATATGGAATTGCTACTGACACCTGGTTGAGTATACAGGTAAATGCATAAACCATGTACTTCCACTTCTAGGATGCCAAGAATCATGATTCTTCATGGCCAGATGGACACAATAGACATTAGCTAGGCCTGATTCTTACAGAGTTTAGAGGAGTCTGATTGAAAAACAATTATAGAAAAAATAGCTAGACACCAACACCCATGCCAAGGGCTTTGCAGTACTGAAGTTCTTGTGGAGATTTTCAAAAAACTGTTACCTGAATCTCATGATAAAGATTCATGGAAATGAATGCTATACACACACACAAAAGGAGTGCTAGAAGACAGCCACTGATATCAAAGATGAATCTTCATATAAGGGGAATTTAAAAATATAAACTTTGCAAGTAGCTTTTATTTTCTGAATCAGTTTTGATAATATCAGTATGTCTGCAAGTTAGGTGCAAAGTAATTTTTAACACAGCATGAAAACAATCAACATTTATTTTCACTTTAGAAAAATTGATGGTAACACTAATATACATAATTAGTTAAGAGAATACTCTTTCAGTGTTTGAAATCTAAATAATAAGTCAGATTATTTGAATTTCATATTTTGATATTTATGTTTTTAAGAGGCAAAGATAAGTTATTAGTTCAAAAAAGAAGGTATAAACACAAAACATATTATAATTTAATAATTTTAAAGAATAATTGCCATTGTGGGGCTGGCATTGTGGGGTAGTAGGCTAAGCCTCTGCTTGCGGCACAGACATCCATATGTGGCTGCTCTTCTGATCTGGCTCTCTGCTAATGGCTTGGGAAAGCAGTAGAAGATGGCCTATAAAGGATACTGCCTAAATGTTCTCAGGGGAGCAATTCTGTCTCTGCCTATGCAGGCTGGGTGAGGGCACCCTCCCAATGGAATGTTGAGGCAGAAGGCAGCAGGGTGGGTAATCTGTAGCTATCGGTGAATACTGGTTTCGGGAGCTAAGGACTTAAGTAAGATTCTGGATCCCCTTAGTGCATGATAGGGATCAACTTGCTGCCCCTCCTCCTGGAATATAGGGTTTGGTTTTTCCTGTTCATATGGTGGGCTTTGGTTAATGTTTACTGTGTCTATGTGCTTGCTAGCTTGTAGAATTGCTTGTACCCTCTAATAAAAAGTGCTCGCCAAGAGCTATCCGGTGGTGCGCCCTTCTGATGGAGGTCCCCGTATATTGTCTCTTCATTTGAGAAACCCCACAATAGCCCAAGTGTTTGGGCCCCTCCACCTGCATGGGAGACCCAGGAGAGGCTCCTGGACTGGATGGCCCCAGCTCCTGGCCTTGGATGATCCTAGCTCTGGCAGTTGAGTCCATCTGGGGCGTGAGGCATTTGATGGAAGACCTTTTGCTGTCTCTCCATTTTTGTCTGTAATTCTACCTCTCAAATAAATCAATAAAATCTTTTTATAAAAAAGTAATAGTTATAATTGTGTGATAAAACAATCCTAAAATAATAGTGTATGATCTTTTTATAATAATATTTAGTAAAACATAATTTGTTCAAGGCCTTCAAAATAAATTATAAGTGGTTCTCAATTTACTGCAATGATTGGATTGCTTTTCTCTCAAATATAATCCACCTATGGAGTGTTGATTAATTTTAGTGTTGACCTTGGTATTAATTTGGGTTTATATAACTCTAGAGATAATTTTACATATGATGGAGCAAAGTTAGTTCAAAGGAGAAATGAATAGAAGCAGCCTATTTCCACGCATTCTACACTGACTCACAGGAAAACCAGGCTCTCTTACATGACTCTTCCACCTGGCCAGTGAGTACAGAATCCAGTAGTTATATATTCACCTTTTCTGAAATTTGTTCCCACCTAGATAATTTCACCTTATTTCCTGAAACCTAACTCTGCTAGTTCACTCCCCAAATGGCAACAGCCTAGTCTGGCATGATTGCAAACAGGAGACTAGAACTCCATATGGGTCTCCCACATGGATGGCAGGGAACCAAGGACTTGACCATCCTCCATTGCTTTCCCAGGCACATTAGCAGAGAGCTAGATCAGAAGTGGAGCAGCCAGGACATGGACTGGTGCCTATATGGTACGCCCAAGTTGTAGGCAGTAGCTTAACCCTCTGAGTCACAATTCTAGCCCTTATTTTTAAATCTGAAGTTTACTTTTATTTCAAATGAAGAGAGAGTTAGAAAACGGGAGCAAGAGAGAATGAGAGAGAGAGAAAGGGAGAGAGAGAGGGGGAAAGAAAGTTGAACTCTTCTATTTGTTCACTCACCAAGTAATCACGATGAATGGCCTGGAGCAGGCTGAAACCAGGAGACTGAAACTCTTTCCAGGACTCCCATGCATGTTGCAGGAAACCAAGTAGTTGAGACATCACCAGCTGCCTCATAGGTGTGCATTAGCAGTAGCTGCATTGGAAGCAGAGTATCTGGGATTCAAACAAGGCACTCCAATATGGAGTGTGGGCATCTCAAGTGGCATCTTAATCCCTGTGCTGAAAGCTCACCCTGTAGTTCATTTCTAAATGCCTATCCCTCTTCCATCAGATTTCCTTTAATGTTCTATACTGCCACTCAAAAAGTGACTTTTCTGCCTCAGTTACTTTTCTGCAGGAGGATGTATTATCTCCTACCTATTTTTCTAGTCTCATAGTACACATAAGTACAAAGAGAACACTATTGCTTCTGAAGTGCTTAGGTCTAAAGCGATCCTGGCTGCCTCACATGCTAGGAAGTCAGCCAAGTACCGTGTTGATGTTCCCATCATTGTCCGTCATCGCCTTGTTTAATGTTAGATCAAAGGCTGCTGAAGTAGCTAAATTTGTTGAGCTATTTTGGCCTCTGCCATTATCAATACCATTGGGCTTCAAACACTTCATAGAGTAGAGTGACTCGAAATCTCTTTTTGCTTCTGTGTCTTATCTTTCCTTACAGCTTTTAATTGCATAAATTATTTTCAGTCACTCGTGTATTTCTCTGTGGTATCTGCTGGGGCTGAACCATTGGATTTTCAGGAGGAAAAGTACACCATATAACTTGTAGATTTCCGTCAGTAATATGGGAAATCCTATAGTTCTTATGCCAAGATCATTTTTTAACCAGGACTAAGCAGCCTTGCATGAGTTCAAGCTGAAGGAAACCTGCTAGCTAATTTTTTGAAAGGAATTGAGATTTCCAAGTATTTTTCTCAGAGAAGTAGCTTTTCCCTGCTAGGGTGGAAAAAAGACTATGAGAGCATGAAAGCGTGGATGCAGAGTACTGAACAGAGCAACAGCAGGATCACATTGAATTGGAAAATGATTGCAACACGTTTCCATCAGTACTGAATCATCAGGCAGTGCCCAGGAGCCTCTGGATAGGCACACCATGTCCAAAATGCTTTAACACAAGGAACTCTGTAAGGAATTCTTTATGATGGTTTCACCCCATTTGTGATTAGATGGTCAGTATCTCTAATGGACACTTAGTAAATGTCTGACCTTAGATCCAAATTACAACTACTCGAAACTACAAAGAAGCCAAAGTTTGGGATTTGGATAAGACAAGAATAACTTAAAGTCTGAAATCTTCTTTAAATGCAGCCTTTGGAAGCATTAGGAATGGGAGGATAGGCAGCAAACTATGAATTGAAGAGCAAACTTAGAATTATTATTTTATGCACATAAACTCTTGAGAAACCTAGCAACTTGATTAAATGAAAAATTGTTAGAGAAGATTGGAAGTGCAACACTCTTCCTTTCATGTGTGAAGTTCACAGTAGGCTAGGGCCTCCAGGCATCAGCAGAATTATTAAGTCCTCTGAGCTTTGAATTTGTATAGTAAGGCATAGGTATTGTCTCCAATTACATTGTTTAGTATTTTGTTTAGTGGTTTTTCATTTCAACAAACTTATCAGAAAAAAATACTTGCCAAGTGCCTCTAATTGAAAATCAAGGACTATTGTTTGTAACTCAAAATTTAATAGCCAGTAACTATTAAATTTCTAGGCTGGTGCCTCGGCTCACTAGGCTAATCCTCTGCCTGTGGCACCAGTACTCTGGGTTCTAGTCCCAATTGGGGCGCCGGTTCTGTCGCGGTTGCTCCTCTTCCAGTCCAGCTCTCTGCTGTGGCAGAGGAAGGCAGTGGGGGGTGGTCCAAGTGCTTTGGGCCCTGTATCCGCATGGGAGACCAAGAAGAAGCACCTGGTTCCTGGCTGCAGATAGGTGCAGCGCCTGCCGTAGTGGCCATCTGGGGCGTGAACCAATGGAAGGAAGATCTTTGTCTCTCTCTCTCTCTCTCTCACTGTCTAACTCTGCCTGTCAAAAAAATTAATAGCCAATAACTATTAAATTTTTAGATTTTATCATCATGATTTGTTTTTAATCTCTACAGAGAGTCAAGTATTAAGATCACTGAGCAATGACGTCTGAACAGCCATAAAATACCTCCCAATACCAATCGGGGTATTATTCATCAAGTATTCTTGAAAGAAAACTTCTAAATGTGACAAAATGATTTGATTTAAGGAATAGCATTGATTAGTCTTGGAAAGAAGAGCCATGTAACAATATAGTTCTCTATATTACCATATATAAAATGTTCGTATGAAAGTAATAATCACAGTTAATTCTTCATAATCATCTCATGTTCCTTACCCTTAGATTTGGTGGTGGTAAGGAACAATAAGTAGGACATGTTTTATTTTCATTTGTGGCAGCATCTAAGCTTATTGCCTGCTTTTCAAAAGTACCTCACTCCTCCCAAATTTGAGAGAATTCTTTTTCTTGTCTAAACCTCGATGGTAACAAAGAGATGAGAGCAGGAGTTTAAATTTGCTCATCATTATCCTTCAAGCAGGTTGTCTGTGTTATGATTCTTTTCTTTGCTTTTCAAAAACCTAGGTTTTCAAAACTCAAAGCTTTGTCTGAGGAACTCATTAGTTTTTCCTCTGCTTTCTGCTAATTAATCCCTGTATAGAAGGAAGAAATGTTGCATAGTGTAGTTATTTAGTGAACAGAGGAAAGCTAATAAAAATAAAAAATGTGCAGTAAAAGTTAATATTTCTAGAATATTGGAAACTATATGAGAATCTGAGAATGGGAAAAGGTCTTGATGAAGTTTCATTCTCAAGAAATCCTCACTGAATTGAATTAAAATGTATAAGATCCATATTTTAGAATGAAATCTATCAGAAATATTCCTCCTGGTTTACATAGTAGCATATTGATGCATTCTCCCTTTTGTGTTTATTAAATCAGAGTGAATATAAAAATTATTTTACTAACTGAATTTTGCTCATCAAATAATGTAATCATGAAGGGACTCATAAATTGTTAAGTATAAATTATTACTGTTGAAGGCTATTGTTGCCTAATATTTTCCTTTAAGAAAGATTTAAGTGACTTATAAGCATACATATTTCATGCCCAAGAACTTGGAACATTTTTTCCTCAGATTTTGTATGTTCCGGATGTCATTTATTTTCAGTTATTCCCTTTTGTGAGAAATACAAATCACAAATAAGCAGATACTAAAGTATAAGGGATTTTCTGCCTTAATTTTTTAGAAAAGAATGAGCTATTTCATAATGTGTTTGTGTGTCTATATTTACATTCTGCGCCTTTCACTTAGGCTTTAGAGTTATTTTCAAAGCCTGCAATGTATCTACATGACAAATGTTGAATGTTCACATTCGTGAACTGAAGTAAATTTATCATTTTATATTGAAACTATTCTCTCTAATATTAAGTAAAAACACATAGAAACATCTTTCGTAAATATATGTGACTTCCACCATCAATATCATTTTCCCATTTTTGCTTATGAGAATTCACCAACTTAATACATTTATCTCTGTTTTTATTTTCATTGTTTTTAAAATAACACTATGAAAAAATTTCAAGTTTAAGAAGTTAAATAGGTATGTCTATTCAAATAAAAAGTCAAAAAGGAAACAGAAGATGTGGAAGTGTATTTCCAAGACAGTCAGTGACTAGTATTGTTAGGTAAGAACTCAAAGACACATGTAAAACTCTATTAATTTGACACCCTCTTGATTTTACATGAGGGTTTGATTCTCAGATCTCTTTTCTTCCTACTCAAAGCTTAGTTTTGGTAGTTGCATTACTGCAAATCTTCCAATTGTTCTTAGATTAATAGTGTGCTTCAATGTATTTTATTGTCCAGTCATAGATACATTTTTTCATTTCATTATTCTGCACTATTACTGTCTTGTATTTTCTTCTATACTTCCTCTGTGGCAGCTACCAATAGCATCACATAATCATGGTTAAATCCACTTTGTTGGCAAAGTCATTAATAATAATTATCTTTCACTGTTTTTATAACATTTACTTAAATGTGTTTTCTACCCTGAACTGTTGCTATTGCTATGGAAATATTTTACTATCTAGTTATACCAGTTCCTTCAATATATATCAAATTCATTACCACTGAAACAGTCAAGAAAGAATGTTTTAAACATAAGATCACATATATCCTATTTTAAAATAATCCTTCAGAATTGTATTACATTTTGCTTTTGTAATTTTGATTCCTACATTAATTTTTATTTTGACTATTTATTTGCTTGAAAGGCAGAGTTACACACAGAGAGAAAATCTTCCATCAGATGGTTCAGTTCCCAAATAACTACAACAGCTGGGACCAAACCAGGTCAGTGTCAGGAGTTACGAACTCCGTCATGTCTCCCACATGTATGGCAGGGGCACAGCATTCCAGCCATCATCTGCTTTTTCTCTGGGTACATTAGCAGGGAATTGGATTGAAACAGAGTAGCCAGAACTAAATTGTTCATATTAAGTATTCAGAACACTGTAATTTATGTATTACTTATTTCCAATCAGTTTCCACATAAAACAGGAACTAAATTTCTCTCTCTCTCTTCAATTATCAAATTTTCTTTTCTGATAAGAGGAATGAGTGTTGCAAGCTGTTGTTTAACCTGCTGAGACACCACATAGGCCCCTGTTTCTATTTGGAAGACCATACTTTTCATTTCTTGAATTTCTAATTGAATTTTAATAAAATAGGCCTGGTGTTTTAAAACATTTTTTATTTTTATTTTTATTTTTAAAATCATTTGTACTGTAGTACTCTAACATCACTAAAATTCTGAGTGTGGAATTCTACTTTTTGCTTAATTTTCACTCATGATGAATTCTCATTTTCATATGTAACCCAGTTTAGTATTCCACAGCTATATGTAGCAGAGACTTTATTTGCAAGAGTCCTTCACACCCAAGTGGAGTACCTGTTTTTCCATTAAGGCTTGGATTTACTTCTATAGGTTCCCTGGGAGTTTATCACTGGCATGTTAAATTTTTCATTTGGTGGCTGTTTGGTCTCAGCGTCAGTAAAGATTTCAACTTAAAGGGTTCTTTACATTTTTGGCACAGGGAAATGCTGGAAAATTATTTATTTGGGATCTTTTTTTTAAAAAATGGATTTTAAAGGGTATCTCTTGAAAACCTGTTATTCAAAGTCTCTCTTATTTCCCATTTCATGTGGGCTCTAATAACCTGGACAATATGCATCTGAAACACCAATATCCTGATCTCTCAGAGCTAACATCACCTTAATCTCAGCAAATGCTTCTGAGTCACATTGAGCTAACAGTTTCACAATGTTTATTTCCTCAGCCTCTAATTTCTTAGAAAATTAAGTACTCATTCAAAAAAATTATTTGTATTTTAACTGTTTCAGAATTTTTTAACAGAAGGAGTTAGAAACGTGCCAGGGAATTCCAATACAATCCCATCAAGGTGGCATGTACCAAGGCCATCTCACTAGTCCAAGTGATCAATTTCAGTTCACAATTGATCACACTGATAGGTCTAAGAGACAAAGGGATGACACAAACAAGACTAGTGTCTGTTAATAATAACTGATAGAATCAAAGAGGAAGAGAATGATCCAACATGGGAAGCGAGATACACAGCAGACTCATAGAATGACAGATGTCCTAAATAGCACTCTGGCCTCAGAATCAGCCCTTAAGTCATTCAGATCTGGCTCAAGAGCCCATGAGAATATTCTAGGCATGGAAAGCTAAGACACTCTGGAAAAAAAAGAAGACCTAAATGAAAGATCTCTGTGAGTGAGATCCCAGTGGAAAGAACGGGGCCATCAAAGAAGGAGGTACCTTTCTCTGAAGGGAGGAGAGAACTTCCACTTTGACTATGACCCTGTCGTAATATGATTGAAGTTGGCGAACCCTAAAGGCTTCCATAGCCTTGGCAACTCATGACTAGAGCCTAGGGAGATTACTGACGCCATAAACAAGAGTGTCGAATTGTTAAATCAATTTCAGGAGTCACTGTGTACTTACGTCTCATGTGGGATCTGTCCTTAATGTGTTGTCCAATGTGAAGTAATGCTATAACTAGTACTGAAACAGTATTTTACACTTTGTGTTTCTGTGTGGGTGCAAACTGATGAAATCTTTACTTAGTATATACTGAATCAATCTTCTGTATATAAAGATAATTAAAAATAAAAAAAATCTTGGTGTTAAATTGGAAATTGCATAGAAAATTAATCAATTTAAAAAATATGTATCATGTAGGATCTCTGTCCTTAGTGTGCTATACATTGTGAATTAATACTATAACTAGTACCCCAACAGTATTTTTCACTTTGTGTTGCTATGTGAGGGCAAACTGTTGAAATCTTTACTTAATATATAGTAAACTGATCTTCTGTATATAAAGAGAATTGAAAATGAATCTTGATGTGAATGAAAGGGGAGAAGGAGTGGGAAAGGGGAGGGTTGCGGGTGGGAGGGAAGTTATTGTGGGGGAAGCCATTGTAATCTATAAGCTGTACTTTGGAAATTTATATTCTTTAAAAAAAAGCGTTATTAAAAAAAAAGAATCACCTGCAAAAAAAAAAAAGAAGGAGTTTCAGTTTACAAAGTTCTAGAAATGAAGTGTCTCTTTTTTTAAACAAATGTATCCACTTCAACAATCCCTCACTGTGCATCATCAGCTTTACTTAACATACTAGGATTCAAACTTTACTAGAACAATGAAAAACAAAACAAAACAAATGTCCCAGTAGTTTGGAATACTTAAATTCATGTGTTATTTATTTCCAATCAATTTCCTCATAGAACAGGAACTAAATTCCTCTTAAATATCCCTATGAAATTATTAAATCCCCTCTCATAATTTACACATTAACTCAGGGAATTGTGCCCATATTAAAACTTAAATCAAAAGCCCAACATATTCTAAGAAAGAGAGCAATTCAACTTCGTGAAGAAAGCAGATTTTTTTCCCCTCATATAGCTGCCTATATTGATTGTATAAGTGCTCTATTTCACATGTCATTCATGCATTGGAAGCTAACCTAATAGGAAATGTCCATCTTACTGTAATTATGAATTCCATCTTACTACTGACCTTCCCATACTGTTAAGTGTTTTGTTAAACAATAGTCTTTCTTTGTGTTTTGACAATTTCTTTTTCTTTCTTTTTTTTTTTTTACAGGCAAAGTGGACAGTGAGAGAGAGAGAGAGAGACAGAGAGAAAGAAAAGTCTTCCTTTGCCATTGGTTCACACTCCAATGGCCCCCACGGCCAGCACACTGCAGCCGGCACACCACGCTGATCAGAAGCCAGGAGCCAGGTGCTTCTCCTGGTCTCCCATGCGGGTGCAGGGCCCAAGAACTTGGGACATCCTCCACTGCACTCCCAGGCCACAGCAGAGAGCTGGCCTGGAAGAGGGGCAACCGGGACAAAATCCGGCATCCTGACCAGGACTAGAACCCAGGTTGCCAGCGCCACAGGTGGAGCATTAGCCTATTGAGCCACGGTGCCGGCCAAGTTTTGATAAATTTTTTTGCTTTCTTTTTTGTTTTTGTTTTTGTTTTTCAATTTTATTTAAAAAATATAAATTTCCAAAGTACAGCTTATGGATTACAATGGCTTTTTCCCACTCATAACTTCTCTCCAGCCCACAACACTCCCATCACCCACTCCCCAATTATACCCTTTTCTTTACACTTTCTTTTCCATTTCAACTATCTTCCACACTCATTTTTTTCTCCTTTTTTTTTTTAACTTTTATTTAGCAAATATAAATGTCCAAAGTACAGCTTATGGATTTCAATGGCTCCTCCCCCCCATAACTTCCCTCCCTCATACAACCTCCAACTCCCGCTCCCTCTCCCATTCCATTAACATCAAGAATCATTTTCCGTTCTCTTTATATACAGAATATCAACTTAATATATATTATGTAAAGATTTCAACAGTTTGCACCCACACAGAACATGAAGTGTAAAATACTGTTTGAGTACTAGTGATAGCATCAATTCACACTGAACACATTAAGGACAGAGATCCTACATGAAGAGTAAGTGCACTGTGACTCCTGTTGTTGACTTAACAATTTGACTCTCTTGTTTATGGCGTCAGAAATCTCCCTAGTCCCTTGTCATGAGTTGCTAAGGCTATGAAAGCCTGTTGAGTTCGCCAACTTCAATCTTATTTAGACAAGGTCATAGTCAAAGTGGAGGTTCTCTCCTCCCTTCAGAGAAAGGTACCTCCTCCTTTG
Source organism: Sylvilagus floridanus (assembly GCA_949820135.1). NCBI lineage: Eukaryota > Metazoa > Chordata > Mammalia > Lagomorpha > Leporidae > Sylvilagus > Sylvilagus floridanus. The sequence goes on along the minus strand of OX463225.1, from coordinate 93,498,930 downwards.
ATGGCCCTGTTCCTTCTACTGGGATCTCACTCACAGAGATCTTTCATATAGGTTTTTTTTTTTCTTTTTTGTCAGAGTGTCTTGGCTTTTCATGCCTAAAATAGTCTCATGGGCTCTTGAGCCAGATCCGAATGCCTTAAGGGCTGATTCTGAGGCCAGAGTGCTTTTTAGGACATCTGCCATTCTATGAGTCTGCTGTGTATCCTAGTTCCCATGTTGGATCGATCTCTCCCTTTTTTATTCTATCAGTTAGTATTAGCAGACACTAGTATTGTTTATGTGATCCCTTTGACTCTTAGACCTGAAAGTATGATCAATTGTGAACTGAAATTGATCACTTGGACTAGTGAGATGGCATTGCTACATACCACCTTGATGGGATTGTATTGGAATCCCCTGACACCTCTATAACTCTACCATTTGGGGCAAGTCAGCATGAGCATGTAACAAATTGTACATCTCCTCCCTCTCTTATTCCCACTCTTGCATTTAACATGGATCACTTTTCAGTTAAATTTAAACACCTAAGAATAATTGTGTGTTTATTAAAGAGTTGAAACAATAGTATTAAGTAGAACAAAAAATACTAAAAGGGATAAAGTATTAACTTGTACATCAACAGTCAGGACAAGGGCTGATCAAGGCACTGTTTTTCATAGTGTCCATTTCACTTCTACAGGTTTTCTTTTTGGTGCTCAGTTAATTGTCACCAGTGAGGGAGAATATATGATATTTGTTCCTCTGGGACTGGCTTATTTCACTCAGCATGATGTTTTCCAGGTTCCTCCATTTTGTTGCACATGACTGGATTTCATTGTTTTTGACTGCTGTATAGTATTCTGTAGAGGACATGTCCCAAAATTTCTTTATCCAGTCTACTGTTGATGGGCATTTGGGTTGATTCCAGGTCTTAGCTATTGTGAATTGAGCTGCAATAAACTTTAATGCTCAGACAGCTTTTTTGTTTGCCAATTTAATTTCTTTTGGGTAAATTCCAAGGAGTGGGAATGCTGGGTTGTATGGTAGGGTTATATTCAGGTTTCTGAGGAATCTCCAGACTGACTTCCATAGGGACTTTACCAGTTTGCATTCCCACCAACAGTGGGTTAGTGTCCCTTTTTCCCCACATCCTCACCAGACTTTGTTGTTGGTAGATTTCTGTACGTGAGCCATTCTAACAGGGGTGAGGCGAAACCTCATTGTGGTTTTGATTTGCATTTCCCTGATTGCTAGTGATCTTGAACATTTTTTCATGTGTCTTTGGCCATTTGGATTTCCTCTTTGGAAAAATGTCTATTGAGGTCCTTGGCCCATCTCTTAAATGGGTTGTTTGTATTGTTGTTGTGGGATTTCTTGATCTATTTGTAGATTCTGGTTATCAACCTTTTATCTGTTGCAGTTTGCAAATATTTTTTCCCATTCTGTCAGTTACCTCTTCACTTTCCTGACTGTTTCTTTTGCAATACAGAAACTTCTCAATTTAATGTAATCCCAGTAGTTAATTTTGGCTTTGACTACCTGTGCTTCCGGAGTCTTTTCCAAGAAATCTTTGCTGGTGTCTATATCTTGCAGGGTTTCTCCAATGTTCTGTAATAATTTGATGGTATTGGGTTGTAAATTTAGGTTTTTATTCATGTTGGATTGATTTTTATTTAAGGTGAAATTTAGAGGTCTTGCTTCATGCTTCTGCACGTGGAAATCAGTTTTCCCAGCACCATTTATTGAATAGACTGTCCTTACACCAAGATTTGGTTTTAGATCCTTGATCAAATATAAATTGGCTGTATATGTTTGGATTGATTTCTGGTGTTTTTATTCTGTGCCTTTGGTATCCATCTATTTCTGTACCAGTACCACGCTGTTTTGATAACAAGTGCCATGTAGTATGTCCTGAAATCTGATATTGTGATGCCTCCTGCTTTATTTTTGTGGTACAAGATCGCTTTAGCTATTCTAGGTCTCCTGTGTCTCCATATGAATTTCAGCATCATTTTTTCAAGACCTGTGAAGAATGTTTTGGTATTTTTATTGGCATTGCACTGAATCTGTAAGTTGCTTTTGTGAGAATGGACATTTTGATGATGTTGATTTTTCTAATCCATGAGCATGGAAGATTTTTCCATTTTTTGGTATCCTCTTCTATTTCTTTCTTTAATATTTTGTAGTTCTCATGGTAGAGATCTTTCACGTCTTTGATTAAGTTTATTTCAAGGTATTTGATTGTTTTTGTGGCTATTGTGAATGGGATTGATCTCAGAAGTTCTTTCTTAGCCATGCCATTGTCTGTGTATGCAAAGGGTATTGATTTTTTGTGCATCGATTTTATATCCTGCTACTTTGCCAAATTCTTCTATGAGTTCCTATAGTCTCTTAGTAGAGTTGTTTGGATCCCCTAAGTAAAGAATCATATGATCTGCAAAGAAGGATAGTTTCACTTTTTCCTTCCCAATTTGTATCCCTTTAATTTCTTTTTCTTGCCTAATGGCTCTGGCTAAAACTTCCAGAACTATATTGAATAGCAGTGGTGAGAGTGGGCATCCCTGTCTGGTACCAGATCTCAGTGGAAATGCTTCCAACTTTTCCCCATTCAATAGGATTCTGGCCATGGGTTTTTCATTAATTGCTTTATTGTGTTGAGGAATGTTCCTTCTATACCCAGTTTGCTTAGAGTTTTCATCATGAAAGGGTGTTGTATTTTATCAAATGTGTTCTCTGCATCTATTGAGAGAATCATATGGTTTTTCTTCTGCAGTCTGTTAATGTGGTATATCACATTGATTGATTTGTGAACGTTTCATCATCCAAGCAACCAGGGATAAATTCCACTTGGTCTGGGTGGATGATCTTTCTGGTGTGTTGTTGCATTCTATTGGCCAGAATTTTATTGAGGATTTTTGCGTCTATAGTCATCAGGGATAATGGTCTGTAATTTTCTTTCAATGCTGCATCTTTTTCCAGCTTAGGGAGGTGATGCTGGCTTCATAGAAAGAATTTGGGAGGATTCCCTTTTTTTGATTGATTGGAATAGTTTGAGACTAACTGGAGTTAGTTCTTCTTTAAATGTCTGGTAGAATTCAGCAGTGAATCTATCCGGTCCTGGGCTTTTCTTTATTGGGAGGTCCTTTCTTACTGTTTCAATTTCTGTCTCAGTTATGGGTCTGTTTAGGTTTTCTATATCTTCACAGTTCAATTTAGGTAGGTTGCATGTGTCAGGAATCTATCCATTTTTGATAGATTTCCCTGTTTGCTGGCATACGAGTTCTTGTAGTAATTTCTGATGGTTCTTTTTATTTCTGTGATGTCTGTTGTTACGTTTCCTTTTTCATCTCTGATTTTATTGATTTGGGTCTTTTCTCTTCTTTTTTTAGTTAGTTGGGACAATTTTGTGTCAGTTTTGTTTATTTTTTTCCAAAAACCAGTTCTTTGGCTGATTTTTTGTAATTAATTATAGCTGACATTAGGGAGTAATATTTTTCCTACTTTTGCATTTTTTATGTGATACATTATTTAATTTTTTTCAATCCTTCCTTCTTGGATAGCAAATGTAGTATTTCAGAGCATGTGGAAACATTCACTGATGCACTTCCCTTCGGGAGATGGATCCTGATTTCTCTTTCCTTATATGTGAACTTACTAATTCATAAGAACTGAGTGCGGTAGAATTGACGGCAATAGATATCTCAGAACACATATAGAAATCAATGGGAGCATCTTGGATCATTCCCTGTGGGGAAAGTCAGCTGCCATTTACTGAGGACACTCTACCAGTTCTCTGGAGAGGGCCATATGATGAGGAATTAGACTCTTGCCTATAGGGACTGCCTATAGCTAGGAACTGCCACCTGCTGCCAAAAGCTATGTGAGCATTAGAAGATGAATTTCATCCTTTCAAAATTTGTGTTGATATACTAACCCCGGTATTTCAGGGGACTACCTTATTAGAAAATAAGGCCATTGCAGAAGTAATTAGTTAAAAACGAGGTCATTGTAGTGAGCCTTAATTCAGTATGTCTGATATCTGTACATAAAGAGTAGTGTTGAACACAGAGACAGACACACATGGATGGAATATGATGTGAAGAGATATAGGGAGAAGGCACTCAGCCATAAAACCAATAAGAGACCTGAAACAGATCCTTCCCCTACAGTCCTGAGATGGAAGCAACACTGCTGGCACCTTGATTTTTAAACTTTCAGCCTCCAATAAATTTATGTTGTTCAAAAATCACCCAGTTTGTAGGGGCAAATAATGCGAATTACAGCATCACATATCTGAGTACCAGTTCGAGAACAAGCTATTACATTTCTGACCCAGCTTCCCGCTAATGGGACTGGGGAAGTATCAGAAGATGACACAATTACTTGATTCTCTGCCACCCATGTAGGAAACATTGTGGGCTCGTCCTGTGAGGCCTACACTGTCAGGATGGTGGGACAATGGCGTTCTTCAACAAGAAGCACCAAAGACAGTTTCAGTGAGCATATCCATTTATTAGCAGTTAGGGAGAAGCTTTTAGAAGGCGGGCAAAGGGGAGCAGCTAGCTCAGGGTAGCAACACTAATTCTATAGGATAAATCTGATACTGGCACCACTATGCTTCTCCACTCAGCTTGAAGGTCGCATAGCTCATGTAGCCTTCCAGGTGGTCTTGTGGGTCTGGGCCAAAACTAACCGGGAACACTTTACCTAGTTGACATTTATAAGGCCCCTCAGCAGGAAGTGGCGGTGGGGGAGATGTGCCTGGGACCTCTGCTGCCTGCCAGCTGTCAGGTCATGGGTGGGTCTCAGTGTGCCACACTCTCTTAACTTCCTGCATAGGAGTAGGCAAGCAGTCTTCCAGCCAGGCAAAGGATCATCCACAGGACCTGGGTAGGATTCCAACCTCCTGGCTCTGGTCTGTGCCAATCCTTGCCTTTGTAGCCATTTGGGCAGTGAACCATTGGATGGAAGCTCGCTCGCTCTCTTTCTCTCTCTCTCCCTCACTTTCCCTCTTCTTTCTCTTTTTCTCCCTCTGCTACTTTACCTTCATGAAAATAAATGATTAAATATTTAAAACTAAAATTGTAAGATAATAAAAGTCTGTAGTTTTAAGATAACAAATTTTAAAGTAATTTGTTACAGAGTACTAGAAAACTAATAAAACAGACTAAATTAAAAAAATCTCTTACTGGTATATTTTGCACACATCATCTTTTGTATAACAGCATTTTGTGCAATATTGCTGTGATCTCTGCTCTATTTGTCTTAATTAGTAAATAATTTCTAACAAAAACCTTTCTAATGTTTGTTGCAAATTATTTACTAGTTGTCAATTTTGCCTTTTAATTTTTGGGGGGATGTTATATATGCTTATATGTATCAAATATTATCTACCAAACAATTCCACAAATTTTGTTTAAATTGTACCATGATACCTTTAACACATACTTTTCTAACATAAGATGAAACAAGACCATTATATACTATTTAATAACATCAATCTGGAAATTATTTTGGTACATTGTGTGAGGTCATATATCAAATTTTTTTTCTATTAAATAGTTTGGTATTTCAATAAATTTATGAGGAATCTGTATTATTTTTGGAATGTCGATTATAAAATGCTAACTTTGTATGCTGATTTTGTTGATTCCTAAGTGTTTGATTATGCTCCATTTATCAGATAATTTTTACTCTTTATTATTTCCTCCTTCGCTTGTCTCTGTAAAAAGTTTGCATTTAAGAGGATGTTCAGGGAAGAACAGTGAGCTCCTAAAACCCCAGTGCTTCTTTAATAAGCTGTCTGTAGCTGTGGAAGAAATAGTGTCATATAGTATGGAAGCTGCACAGAAGCATAAATGTAATAAGAATAGCTAATCAATACATTAATAATAAATAAGCATAGTTTCTTCTCTCCAAATGCACAGATTTTCATAGGATATTACATTGTACTTTAAGTAACTTATTATCATTAATGACATGAGAGAAGAGTGTGTTGACGTTTTTGTTTGATTATTTTTGCTTCCCCAAGTATATATATATCACCTAATTGAACTTGTGATTATTATTTTAATTTTAATTAGTTTTAACAGGTAGTATACCTTGTAGATACAATTTTAAGAATATAATGATATTTCCTTCCTCCTCCCCCAAATTTAATCACTCTCACTTTATTTCTTTTTTTTTCAATTTTTGAGATAAGAACTTCTAAATTTATGTTACATTAAAAGACTTAATTTTTCACCAAAGAAGTTCAATAAGTGAAAACCCAAAGATGCTATTTCAGTGAGAATATAGACACTACTATAAACAATAACTGTATGGAAACTGATGACTTTTAAGCAGCCATAAGTCATGCATTCACATTCTGAAATTGAAATATTTATTTTATATAATATTAATTCATGGAAATTTCTATATTTTAAGAATATGCTAAGGTTCTCAAGATGGCAGAATAGGGAAAGGACATACTGCTTTATGCCAGGGGAAAACAGTAGTGAAATAAAATGTAAATAAAGTGCATTACCAGAGGAGAATTGGAAAAAAATCTGCAGTGGCAATTGTACAGATGGAAGAAGGACACCGTGGGTCAGTGTGGATGATGCAGAAGCGCAGCAATGAGCACGGACTGTGGTTGGGTGGGCAACGGTTGGAGAAAAGGCGGTGCTCTGAAATCAATAGCAGCTGTGAGGGCTCTTGTTTGCACCCAGCACCCAGCGGTGAGAACCCAACATTTAGAAATGAGTAGTGGCTGCAGAGGCTCTTGTGCATGCATGTGGTATTTTGCCAGAGGGAAAAATCTGCATTTCCACTGTCTCTGAGTCTAGTTGGGAGGGTTGACAGGGGCCTGGGCATCTATGTAAGACTGTGAAGTGTCCCTAGCCTCTCAACATATCACAAGAGCCAGGGCTCAAACTGTCAAGGTGGAGCACCCCCAGGCAGCTGGCTCTGGGAACATCACTGCCTCCCCATGTACTGTATAGGTTAGCAGGGCAGAGTGGATAATCTGTATCCTGTGACTGTGGGAGCCCTGTGTGCTGACACTGTGGGAACTCCCTAACTCCCTAAGTTCAGGGCATAACTTGGTCTCTGGGCAATCACTGTGTGCAGCATCAAAGGCTCAGAGCTCCGTGATTTCATCACTTGGTGATTGTAGCAGGATCTTGTTCACACAAGTTCTGCATAGATCTGTTGTGTGGTTTGTGTTGTGGCACAGGTGAGTGTTGTAACCACTATGGGCTAACCCTGGGCATTGATCATCTTGGAATAGGTGAGATTGTACTTACAACAACAGAGGTGATCATATCCTCCTTCATGCTGACAGGAGGAGATCTACCATGCCCAACTTGGGTGTCACTCTCAATCTTTGCCCTACCCTGGATCACTGACCAGAGCTCCTTAGCCACACCCAGCAAACACCTCTGTGTATTCATTGAAAGACCAGACACTCCACTAAGCCACAGAGGCATAGTTCAAAGACAAAATCCATCAAAGGACAAAACCAACAAGTGGAGCTGGCGCTGTGACGCAGTGGGTTATTGCCCTGGCCAGAAGTGCCAGCATCCCATATGGGCGCTGGTTCGAGACCCAGCTGCTCCACTTCCAATCCGGCTCTCTGCTGTGGCCTGGGAAAGCAGTAGAAGATGGCCCAAGTCGCTGGGCCCCTGTGCCTGTATGGGAGACCTGGATGAAACTCCTGGTTCCCGGCTTCGAATCAGCTCAGCTCCGGCTGTTGCAGCCAATTGAGGAATGAACCAGTGAATTGAAGACCTCTTTCTCTCTCTCCCTCTCTCTATCTCTCTCTCTCTCTCTCTCTCTCTCTCTCTCTCTCTGCCTCTCCTCTCTCTGTGTAACTCTGGCTTTCAAATAAATAAATAATTTAAAAAAAACCAAGTAATTCCATAGATGCCTTAAAAATAAATGCATGAACTCAAGAAATAAGAATAAGGATGACAACATGAAACCTCCAAAGGAACAAAGCATCACTTGAATATTAGGATGTGAAGATGAAGAGAATGATGAAAATCATTCAAATAAATCAAAAGATTTATCATAGGGTTACTCTGAAGCAAAGAAAAGTATGTCACAAATAAAAAAAAATTCATACATGACACAGAAGAAAATTTTCCCATGAAATTAAGATTTTGAAGAGAAATCAAATAGAAATGTTAGAAATTGAAAATTCAATATGTCAACTTAAAAATCAGTGGAAAGCCATAACAGGAGACTGGGTGATGCAGAAGAGAGAAAGTCTGAGCTAAAAGAGAAATCTTTGGAAATTTATCACAAAAATAAAAAGGAAGAAATTAGAGAAATTAAAAACACTATTGGAGACTTATGAAATGCTTTCAAATGACCCAACATTTGGGTCTTGGGAATTCTTGATGGTGTGGAGAGAAAGAATGGACTAGAAGGCTTATTCAGTGAAATATTTACAGAACATTTCCTCAATTCTGAAAAAAGGGATAATATCCATGTACATGAGACACATAGAACTCTTAATAGAAATGACCAAAAAAGATCTTCATCCTGACACATAGTCAAACTTTCAACAGTTAAACAAAAGGAAAACGTGAGTGAGAGAAATACCAAATTACTTTCAGAGGATCCTCTATTACACTTACTGCTGATTTCTGATAAGAAACCCTACAGACTAGATGAGAATGGAGAAACACACTCCAACTCTTAAAAGAAAAACTTTCCAACCCAGAATGTTATACCCTGCAAAATCTCATTTATGAATAAAGGTGAAATAAAGACCTTCCATAGGAAACAGAGATGGAAAGAATTTGTGACCATTCATCTAGCTTTATAAATGATGATAAGGGATTTATTACATTCAGAAACACAGACAGTCATCATTTGAAAAAAACGTGAAGGCAGAAAATCTCCCAGTTAAAGTACAAAGGAAATTCAAAGCCAACAATAGCAATATTTATAGTAAACTTGCTAGGCTTTGTCATCAATTATCTATATGATTCTTGAATATGAATGTCCTAAATTCTCCAATTAAAAGAAGCAGACACCTGAATATACTAAAACACAAGACCTATCAATTTATTTTCTTTTTTACTTATAAGAAACACACCTCACCAACAAAGATATAGGCAGACTGAAAGTGAATGGATGGAAAAAGATATTCCATGCTAATGGAAAGCAAAAAAGATCAGGTGTAGCCATGCTAATATCGCACGATATAAACTTTAACACTGAAACTGTTAAAAGAGACAAAGAAGGGCACTATGCAGCAATTAACAGATCAATTAAACATAAAAATATGATTATAATAAATGTATATGCACCACAGTTTCAGCAACGAACAGATCAACTAGAAGGAAAATCAGAAAAAAAAGCAAAAAACAAAAAACAAAACAAAACAAAAAAAACAGAGCTAATCAACTATGTACCAAATGGACCTAACTAGTATTTACAGAAAATTTCATTCTACAGTTGAAAAATATACATTATTTTCACCAGTACATGGTGCTTTCTCTAGGATAGACCATATGATAGGCTATAAAGCAAGTCATAAAATCAAAAAATTGAAATCAAACCACGCATCAATTCTGACTACAATGGAATGAAGCTGAAAATTCAAAACTTCAGATTCTCTAGAACATATAAAAACACATGGAGACTGAAGAACACACACCAGAATGAATAGTGGATCACAGAAGAAATCAAAAGGGAATCAAAATTTTATAGAAACAAATAGTTGACATAACTTATGGGATATAGCAAAAGCAGTGTCAAGAAAGATGTCTATATCAATTGGTGCCTACATCAAGAAATTGGAAAGGTACCAAATAAATGAGCAATGAAGGCATCTCAAAGATCTAGAAAAACAATAATAAACCAAAAGTAAAATTAGTAGGAGGAAAGAATTAATTATAATTAGAGAAGAAATAAATAAAACTGTGACAAAATTACATAATATCAGTGAATAGAAGGGCTATATTTGAAAAAATAAATAAAATTGATACACCATTTGCCCAATCAACAGAAAAAAGAGGGATAAAACCCAAATTACTAAAATCAGACATGAAAAAAGGAAATGAAACAAGACATTACAGAAATAAGAAGAATCATCAAGAATTACTACAAACAGTAGTATTAGAATGACCATCCCATTTCATCAGAATGATCATTCACCAGGACCAAGTGGGATTTATCCCTAGTATGCAGGGATGGTTCAACATATGAAAATCAAAACTATGATACACCACATTCATAAACTGAAGAATAAAAACCATATGAATATCTCAATAGATATAGAGAAAGCATTTGCTAAAATACAACATCCTTTCATGATGAAAACCTTAAGCAAATAGGGTGTATAAGGAACATCCCTCCACACAATCAAGTCAATTTATGACAAACCCCTGGCCAGCATCTTGTTGAATGGGGAATAGTTGAAAGCAATTTCATTAAGATTCGTAACCAGACAGGGATGCCCACTTTTACCACTGCCTGCAATGCCAAATGGGCACTAGTTCGAGTCCTGGCTGCTCCATTTCCAATCCAGCTCTCTGATACGGCCTAGAAAGCAGTAGATGACAGCCCAAACCCTTGGGCCTTTGCACCTGCGTGGGAGACTTGGAGAAAGTTCCTGGATCCTAGTTCAAATGGGTCCAGCTCCAGCCATTGCAGCCATTTGGGGAATGAACCAATGGATGGAAGTCCTCTCTCTCTCTCTATCTGCCTCTGCCTCTCTGTAACTCTGCCTTTCAAATAAGTAATAATTCTTTTCTAAAAAATTAAAAATAAAACTAAAAAATAGCATTTAGAACTATAAGCTCTATTCAAAATAATATTTTGCTGTCTTGGGTACAGCATTAAAAATCCCATGCAATGTCTCTAGAATTTCTAAACTGTTTTCATGGAATTGATTCATTTTCAGTTTAATTGTTAGGCATAATTCCTTTTGTACATACTGATAAAATTAAAAAATACCTTTTGATCATGATGATCGATTATAAGCCAGTTCCACGATTGTCTCTACAGTAAGGTTTTGAAAGCACAAAATGGTGGGAGATGAGATTATACTAAGGTACAGGGATAGGCATTTTTGGGCAGTGGTTTAAGCCATTTCTTGCGACACACATATTCCTCATTAGAGTGCCTGGGATAGAGTTATGTTGCCACTTCAAATCTAGCATCCTGCTATTTTTCCTGGGAGAAGCAAATGATGCTCAAGCTTTTGAGTCTCTACCACTCATCTGGGTGACCTGGATGGAGTTTTGGGCTCCTGGTTTCAGCCTACCCCTGTCCTGGCTGCTATGGGTATTTGGTAAAACATCAGGAGGAATATCCTCTCTCTCTCTCTCTCTCTTTCTCTCTTTCTCTCTTTCTCTCTCTTTCTCTCTGTCTTTCAAATAAATAAAAATAAAACATACTTTTCAAAATAAAATTCAAGAAATACTGATAATATAGCAGCAGTTCACAATTTGATAATTTTTCTCTATCTAAAACTAACAGTTTTAGAAGAACAAAAAATAGATTCCCATAAGATTTCCTCAGGATGGTAGCTAATTATGTGTTTTCAATATTGTTTTTCTATCCAAAGTTGCCACAATTAGTTTTGAGATATAATGGAGTCCTATTCCAAGCAACTGCAACAGGTTTGGGAAAGTGAAGCTATTCTAGATCCTAGTTGGTAGGTAGGAATGGGTTATTTGTAAACCCTATCTTATTTAAAAAAAAAAAAAAACATTTCAACAGTCAGCTCTCTAAAGATTAGAATGTTAAGAACAGGCACCTCTCACATCTTCACTTAATACAGAGCCCAGCACGTACATATCTCTAGGATTTAAGCATGGGCATGTGGAACAGTTTTAAGGGGTCAATGAAAAGATATCAAGGAGTGTATATTTGTTCCTTTATTTCTTTTTTAATATGCAATTTAAAATGATTAGCTTTGGTTTGGTATCCTCCCACAAGAAATAGAGAATTGCAACCAGGAAAAAAGCCATTACTTACAGCCATAAAGTATTGACATTAAAATTTAAATTATAATTTAGAATGCATAAAAGTAATTTTAAAATGTGAAGAAGTAATATTAATCTCTCCTCTCATCTACCTCCAAACCAATTTTAAGCCAATTCAGGTAGCCAACAAATGACTTTAAAAGATATTTGCCATTAAAATATAGTGATATACTTATAATTTATAAGCATATATTTACATTTTATATTGTAGAAAGGACAATTTCATTAAAATTTAATTTCATTCTAAAAATTAGTCAATATTTTAACTTATATTAGTGTGAAACAGTGAAAATGGCTAATACAATATTCAACATATATAGTATGATCTTCTAGTGTTACCTACCTTCCCGGTATTAATACGATTGATATTACCTCCTTTTACTTCCAGAAGAATTGAACTTTCTACAAAGATTAATGCAGCTTTCACTTCTCTGAACATTAATGTGAACGACATTATTACTTTGTGCTCCAGGAATTCCCAGTAGCAAAGGATATTAAATCATGACATCCACTGCCTTTTTAGTTCACCAGACATGTTGGCCATGGAGTTCTCTAAATGCAGCAATGACATTAAGATGTGACTTTGTGCACAAAGTGTGATTGGAATAGCTGCAGATTTGGATTGGAAGGAAAATATACCATAACCACTAGATCAAATTATTGTCATTTTATTATTTTTATTATTTCATTACAAGACCGTGGGAACAGCTAAGCTTCATTTTTAAGCACATTAACAGACACATTGTAACATTTGTAACTAAAAAGAGGACTATATTTATTAATTAGTTAATGCTATTTGGACTTACTTCTTTATGATTCCCAGATTTATATATGAGTAATAATGTGTATAATTGATAAAGTAATTGTTAGGTGAGATATCATCATAACCTTGGGTTCTATTTTAAAGGCATTACTCAACAAGCCAAGTCATTATTTTCTTCCCAAAGATCCTAGATGTCTAGGCAGCTAAATATCTAATTATCTGTTTGTGTTTGTGCTTTCATTGTTTTTTGTTTGTTTGCTTTCAATTTCTTGTTCCATTTTGGGATTAGAAAGCAAGGAGTTAGAATAGCCAGAGAAGAATTTGGGACTTGACATGCTTTGAGAGGAATGTTCAATACAAGAATTAAGGACATTATTTTAAGTTTTATAATTATTTGTGTTAATTTTTATTTTTTAAAAGATTTATTTATTTGAAAGTCAGAGTTACATAGAGATGGAGAGGCAGAGAGAGAGAGAGAGAGGTCTTGCATTCACTGGTTCACTCCCCAGTTGGCCTCAATGGCTGGAGCTGCAAAGCCGGGATCCAAAGCCAGGAACCAAGAGTGTCTTCTGGGTCTCTCACATGGGTGCAGGGGCCCAAGGACTTGGGCCATCTTCTAGTGCTCTCCCAGACCACAGCAGAGGGCTGGATCGGAAGTGGAGCAGCCAGGACTCGAACCGGCTCCCATATGGAATGCCGGCACTGCAGGCTGCGGATTTACCCTCTATATCACAATGCCAGCCCCAATTTTTGAATTTTTAAGTTTTGTTTATTTTATTTACTTTTTATGCTACCTTCCGTATGGCATATATAGGGAATTTCAAAAAGAGCATCTTCTAATTTAAAGGTATTATAAGTGAAAGATTGTAGAGTATTTCTTCAACTTGGTTTTCTAGCATGGGATACCACATAAGGCTTTGTAAAATCCAACCACAGATTCTTTATTAAAAACTTGCAACTGAAGTGACTTTCATGCCATGGCAAATATTTACTATTAACAAGGCTCTTGATTTATAAAGTAAGTTCATTTCTGGGAATATATCCAAAGGAAATGAACTCTTCAAATGAAAATAATACCTCCACTACTATGTGTATTCAAGAACTATTTGTGATAGCAAAGATATGGAATCATCCTAGATGTCCAACAATGGATAAATGGATAAAAAATGTGGTATATGTTAACAATGTAATATTACTTGACAATAAAAAATGAAATCCTGACATTTACTGTAAAATTATGAAATTGAAGATTATTGTGCTAAATTAAATAATCCAGATACCTAAGACAAATGCCACGTGCTTTCTTTTATGTGATACTTATGGTATACATACTTTAACATATGATATACATGCATCATATGTATCTGCATGTGTATCATATGTAGAAGTATATCCATATATAGTATTTAGGTATTTAGAAAGGCGTTATATATATTATATATATATATATATATATATTATATTCTTTGGGACTTAAATAATTCTAAATGCTGTTTTCTCTGAGTTAGGCCTCTTACATAAAAGTGTACCTATAATATAAATTATTATATTTATAATATCAAAGATAAAACATACTGCCTAATTATGGGATCTTAGTTATGAATATTACATTATGCTATGGTAATATATCCACCTATGCTTCCCAATTTTTTTTCAAAAATTATTTGTAAACAATAATTATGAAATATCTATGGAAAAATGTAAAAATTGTTAAATCTATGTGCACTTGTTTAACTCTTCATTATACTTTTCTGTATTATTTGAAATATTTTAAAATAAAAAGATGAAAATTGAACAATTTTAATTTTTAATTAGAAGCAATAGCCAATGATGAAAATCTATTTGAATCCAGATTTGAATAAATTAAATGTAAAAATTTATATAAATGAAAGATGCCCACAGAGTTAATTAACATTCTTGTCAAATCTATGTAAATACTCACACTAAATCTATTGAAAGCAAAACTTTGTGGGATCCAGAGTATTATTTAACCAATCAGTGCTGTGGCATAGTAGGCTAAGCCTCTGCCTGCAGCACCAGCATTCTATATGCATGTCGGTTCATGTCTAGGCTGTTCCTCTTCACATCCAGCTCTCTGCTTGTGGCCCGGGAAAGCAGCCGAATGGAAGACGGCCCAAATGTTTGGGCCCCTGTACCCATGAGGGAGACCCGGAACCAGCTACTGGCTATTGCCTTCCGATTGGCCTAACTCGATTGGCCCAGCTCTGACCGTTGCAGCCATCTAGGGAGTGAAACAGAGTATGGAAGATATCTCTCACTGTTCTCCCTCTTTCTAGGCTCATATGGCTTAGAGTAACATATAGCTAGTTTAGAAGAGTAAAATATCCTGCTCCTAATATATATACACATATATTATATGTAAATAGACATGTTTATATATATATATATATATATATAGAGAGAGAGAGAGAGAGAGAGAGAGAGAAAGAGAGAGGGAGAGAGAGAATTTCTTTCAAGTTGCTATTCAAAGAAACAGCAGACCTAAGCAGACTTAGGAGGAGCTCTGTGAAGTTTCTCCTTTCAGGAAAAAGAAATTTCTATCTTCCTAAAGTATTAATGTAAATAGCAGATGTAGATAGAGGCCTTTCTCTCAGATGTCTCTCTTGTTGCCTAGGAAAAATCTGCTCCTGTCTCAGACAGATGACTGTGGGTTGGCATCTCCTGCGATGGGAGACTTCATCTGCACAACCACATATCCTTTGCTTACTCTCCCCCTCATCCACTCAACCTTTCTTAGCCATCACCTCCTCCCTTCCCCAAGATGTTCATGCCCCACACCCGTATCTTCTGTAAAAGGCTCAGCCATCGTGTCATTGTTTGAATCTGTTACTCCCTATTAGTTACTATTGTTACTAAAAATGTAACAGAATTTATGAGTCCTTTATCTCAATGCCTATTAGCATTGAATTTTATGGACTAAAATGATGAAATCTTCAGATGGGAAAGTATAAATTTAAAATTTTCCTACACCAACACAGTTCTTGATAATCTTATTATTATTATGACATAATTATTGTCATAAGCATTAGCATTAAGTGCTAATTTCAAATTGCAGGATACTTATACAAAGTGCAAGTTAATTACAATCTGCATTCTGTTTAAAACACTTTTACTGAAATTTTAGGTTCATGCTACTTTCAGCCTCTTCCAGTTTATGGTGGGAAAACAATTAATTAGGTCCAAGTTGTTCACTACTGGATGGTCATTTAACCAGAGACAGAGTTGATGCAAGAAAATAGGTTTATTTGGCCCCATGCTGTGGTGTAGCAGGTGGAGCTACCACCTGCAGTGCTGGCATCCCATATAGGTGCTGGTTCCAGTCCTGACTGCTCCACTTCCCGTCCAGCTCTCTGCTATGGCCTGGGAAAGCACTGGAAGATGGCCAAGAAGGAAGTCCTTGGGCCCCTGCACCTATGTGGGAGACCCAGAGGAAGCTCCTGGCTCCTGGCTTAAGATTGCTGCAGCACCAGAAATTGACGCCATCTGGAGAGTGAACCAACAGATGGAAGATTTTGACTTTCTCTCTCTCTCTTTCTCTCTCTCTCTCTCTCTCTCTCTCTCTGCCTCTGCCTCTGCCTTTCTGTAACTCTGCCTTTTAAATAAATAAATAAATCTTTAAAAAAAAAAGAAGAAAATAGGTTTATTGAAGAGGCTAGCAAAAATGGGGGAAAAGGAAATGTTTGTCCCAAAATACTTTTCCCACATTTCTAGTTAGCAAAAGAATTTTTAAAGGAGAAATGAGCACTGGGAGAAGATAGGAAGCAAAGTGGGTTTAGTTTCCTAGGTTTGCATGAAACTGATTGGTTTGCTGTCCCTTTGATCCAAGACTTGACTGTTTACAAAGGCTGAATATAGTTTCTGATCAGGTCTTGTAATTCTAGCAATTTCCTTATGGTCAGTACCTGGAATTCTTACATAAGCAAGCACTTTATCTATTTAAACATAATAATGACTCATTCAATAAAATTTGTTCAGCACCAACTAGGCATCTGCAGTGAGCATTAAGAACACTGATACGGACAATATTAGAGTGTGAAAAGAGAAGAGAAAATGTATTCTCTACAATTAAACAATGTAATTTGAAGTTAAACTAACATCAATCATAACTCTCCAAGCAGGAAAATATAAAGCATGCATAACATATTTTACTGTATAGCAAACTATTTAGCTGACGTTTATCACTTTAACATGAACTATTTCATTAGAACAAGAAGATTCTCAATTTTACTAAGAGAAAGAGGAACCTGGACTATGAATTGATTTAATCAATATGTTGAAGAGCCAAAATAGGGAAGAAGCCTCCTGGGAACAAATTAACATCCTTGATTGTTGGTAGATAATATACAGGAGAAGAATAATATTAAAGATGGACAAACACCATATTCTCCAGATTCCCCTTAAAAGATAGTATTAACAAGATAATATCTAACATATATTGGAGGTTTACATGACTGCTATACTGAGGTTTAGGTTTTATTAGTTACTATTGTTATTAATATCCTCAGAGATGAAAAAAACTGTGCTGAGACTATGCAACTTCTGCATGTTTTCCCAGGTAAATGCCAGCAGAGCTGGGGCTTATGTGACTGAAAAAATTCATTCACTCAGTTAATTTTATTGAGTACCACTACACATCTTCAGCGAGCATTAAAAACACAATTAATGAATAAGAAAACATACAGTCCACATCTATATTGAATTAATTTCTATTATGTCATATTATACATGTATTTTTAGAACCAGCTCTCAGAAATCATATATTCTGATTTCTATTCCCTATGGGCACGATACATGCATACACACACACTGCTACGGGTCCTCTGGCCCTGAAATGATGCTCCTCTAAGTGCCTTGGGTACAAATGTTAGGTCCTAGTCTCCCACTGTCTCCCAACCTCCCACTTTTTGCTCCCCCATGCCCTGTTTTATGATTGTAAAACAACCTCTTAGTAAAATCAGCTCAATGAATCGAGAGAGCGGTCCAACCTCTCTTAAAGGGTTCTCAAACACAAGACTCACGAGGGTATATATTTACCCTACAGATAACATCTTGATATTTGTCTTCTCTTGATGGTTTCTTTTTATTTTCTTTCCTTCCTTCCTTCCTTCCTTCCTTCCTTCCTTCCTTCCTTCCTTCCTCCCTTCCTCCCTTCCTCCCTTCCTCCCTTCCTCCCTTCCTCTTTCTCTCTTTCTCTCTTTCTTTTGCTCTCTCTCTCTTTCTTTTTTCTTTCATATTTATCTATTTGTTTGAAAGGCAGATTTATGGAGAGAGAGAGAGAGAGAGAGAGAGAGATCTTCCATCCTCAGGTTCGCTTCCCGAGTGAACATAACAGCAAGAGAGGGGCCAGAATGAAATTTCTTCCAGGTCTCCCACATGGTTACAGAGGCCATCCTTTGCTGTTTTCTTAGGCATATTAGCAAGGTGCTGGATTGATGGAAAAGCCAGCACTTGTACCAATACCCATATGAGATGTGAGTGTGGCAGATGGCGGCTTACGGTGCTATGCAACAATGGCCCTGGGGCTTCTTTTCCAATAACCTCAGGACCTTAGAAAAAAATAACTACCAGCTGCACATAACTCCCAGACTAATTGGGGCCAACTTTGCCATTACCAAAATTCCCTAAAGGACATGATGTCTTTGCACAATCAAGGAGGACCATTAGCACCACTGATCAAACAGGGTCTTGGTCATGGGCTAAACAGGCTCCTCTGAACTCTACTTCAACCTGTAAACACCTTTGCCCCCAACCCCTTGAGAAGCCAGGGAATTAAAGGATACATGCCCGGCTCCTTGATCTGTACTTTGCACTATATACCTGTATTCTTCTACGTCTTCAGTGTCAGTAATAGGTTTGCTGTTCATTAGGCAAGCAGATTGTTTGGGAGTTCATTTGTATTAGTCCGTTTTTTATGCCTTTAATGAAGATGCCTGAGAGGAGTTTCTCTGGAAAGGTAAGGTTTATAATCATCTTACAGTTTGAGGTTACAGGATCAGGTGGCTCCCTGGTCTGCCATCAGGTTGAGGCTGGCAGATGAAGGGGAAATGTTCACATCATGAGCCAGTAAGGAAAGACAAGTAGGACAAAGCTGAACTAAAATACTCAAACCTCTCCTGGGAACCAGCCTCTGAGGGTATGCCCCCAGTGACCCAAAGGCTTCCTACTGTCTCTACTCCTCAGGTGTCATTGTTAGATTGGTTCTCTACCCTTAATCAGTCAGCAATTAACATTAGGCTATCAGATTTAATAATTGTATGAGTTTTTGGGAGACAAATCCTAATCAATCCATAATATACTCCAATCAATTTGGTGGATGTTCTAGAGTTTCCTTGTGTATAAAACAAAGGACATAGTGACCTAAATAATATTAAAGAACTGGTAATAATAATGTACAAAATCAATAACAGTTCCAAATTGTAGTATGTTTTCCTATAATTTGGTTACTTGGTAATTACAAACAAAGTATTGATTCTAAACTGAAACCACCCTTATCTGCATGTAGTTCCACATTAAGATAATTTTGCTATTCTAACACCAAATTAATTTTAAAATTCCTGAAAACTCTTACAGAAAAAGATAATGGTTAATTGTAAGAACTTTCTGAAAGATTTGTTAAGTATTGGACATATGGAAAAACTAAAGGGTTAAGACCCCTCACCTCCAAATTCTCTCCTTAATGTGTCCACCAGTACTAAGCTATCATACCATGATGCTTCTGTAATTCTAAGAAATCCCCTCCTTTAAAAATCTCACATAAATCAGAATTAAAGCCTCATAAATATAAAGGGACTTCAAAGAGTTCAAAGAAAATGAAATTTAAAGATGATTGCGATGTGAAATTTTAAAAACTATGCATAGTTTCTTCAAATCAAACATTTTCTGTAAGCATAGCTTATATGGCCTTGCTCTTCTCCTCTAAACTGGTACTAAGATTATGCTGAGAAAGTGCTTGCTTTCACCATAATATAAATAAGCCCAGCTTATTTTGAGGGACCAGGATTCAATAATAGGCTTATTACTGAAAAATAGGCAAATGTGTTTACATTTGATATTTTAAGCTATATTTAGAATACAGAATCTTTGATGTTAATTTCTCTTGAAAAATCAGGATAAAACATATTCATGCTTGCAAGCTGATTGTCTCACAGTAGTGCAGACCGTTAGTTGTTTTTGGAAAACTGCTCTCTAGTGATGACAATATATTGAAATCCAATTAAAGAAAGGCAAAATATTGAATTCTAATATTCCCCTTTTATTTAAGGAGAAATAGATTAAAATTTTTTGCACCATGTCTACAAACATTTACTTTGTACTAATTCCAGGAAGTCTTCTTGCAAGAGGTTTACAGAAGGAGAATAAATCAAAAAGAAGGGCAGACAACTCCTTCACAGCTGATTTAATTTCTTTTGGGTAATTTCCCAGGAGCGGGAGGGCTGGGTCATATGGAAGATCTATTTTCAGATTTCTGAGGAATCCCCATACTGACTTCCATAATGGTTATGTTAGTTTACATTCCCACCTACAGTGTATTAGGGTATTTTTCCCTCATGTCCTTGCCAGCATTTATTGTTTTTTCACTTTTGGGTGATAGAATACCACTCAGCTGTAAATAAAAAAGAATGAAATTCTGCCTTTTACAACAAAATGGGTGCAACTGAAAAACCATTATGATTAGTGAAATAAACCAATTGCAGACAGGCAAATATATATTTTCCCAGATTTCTAATAACTAATAAACAGATTACAAAAAAAAGTAATGTATATGAGTGAAGTTGACATTTTGAGATTTGATTATTGTTTATAGCCATTGTCTATGCTCTTGAGGAATATTGGTTTTTCTACTCAACACTGGTTTAATTCTTTATTTAGTGGAGGGTTAACTTTGTGACTATAAAATGAACTGAAAATATGTCATTGTAAAATTTAAAAAGATTAGAAAGGAAGGAGTGAGGGTAGTATCATTATGCTCTTAAATCTGTATATATCAAATACATGAAATTATTCACCTTGTACAAATAAAAAATTTAAAAAAATAAAAAAGAAAGAAGGGCAGAAGAGCTTTGAAGGAGCAACAATGGGAGAATAAAGAGAAGTTCACCATAAAAGGTGAGGGGAGGTGTTTCTTTACAAGAGTGTGAGAGTCCTGGAGTTTGGGACTAATGTTTTATTGGAACGAGAGTCTATGGAGTAGGGACAACAGCAAATATTGGAATTGACAGCTTCCTGCAGTGGAATCAAAATACAAACCAGAGGAGCCAGTGCTGTGGGTAAAGCTGCCATCTGTGATACTGGTATCCATAAGGACACAGGTTTGAGTTCTGGCTGCTCCACTTCTCATCCAGCTCCCTGCTAATGGCCTGGAAAAAGCAGCAGAAGATGGCTCAAAGATTTGAGTCTTTACTACCCTCTTGGGGGACCCACATGATTCTCCGGTTTCATCGTCACCCTGCTTTGGCAATTGTGGCCAAGTAGGGAGTGACCCAGCCCACAGTAGATTTCTCTTTCTGTCTCTCCACAATCTTTTTTTTTTTTTTGACAGGCAGAGTGGACAGTGAGAGAGAGAGACAGAGAGAAAGGTCTTCCTTTGCCTTTGGTTCACCCTCCAGTGACTGCCACGGCTGGCGCGCAGCAGCCAGCGCACTGCGCTGATCCTAAGGCAGGAGCCAGGTGCTTCTCCTGGTCTCCCATGGGGTGCAGGGCCCAAGCACTTGGGCCATCCTCCACTGCACTCCCTGGCCACAGCAGAGAGCTGGCCTGGAAGAGGGGCAACCGGGACAGAATCCGGCGCCCTGACCGGGACTAGAACCTCGTGTGCCGGCAACGCAAGGCAGAGGATTAGCCTACTGAGCCTTGGCCCTCTCCACAATTTTTGTCTGTGTAACTCTGACATTCAAATAAATAAATAAATCTTTTAAAAAATTGGAACTGGAAATAGAAACCTGGGATTTGTAGTGACTTTGCATTTCTCTATGTATTCCAAAATATGACAGCCATTTTATCATTTGAATGTCATATTTAAATGAGATGGTATTTTAAAGACCCTTATAAACTTAATTGCTTTGAAAATGTAAATAATTTATCTCTTAATTCTATTCAAGTGAATTTCTAATCTGAATGATATTATCTTGCTTATACAATGAAATAATGTACCTTATATCCACTATTTCATGTTTTCTTCCTATTCTTTCCAATACTTTTTGCTTTTAAAAATAGCCTGTTTTATACAACCACTTCTGTGGTAGATCTGTTATACAACTAAAAATTCTTTCATTGTGAAAAATATATGACTTATGTTATCTGTAATAAATATTGGGAAAAGTTAAATTATTATATATGCCACACACAATAAACAAATACGAAATGCACTTTGTGATATAAGAGATTTCTGAAGTTTCTTTAGTTTTATCAGAAGATGTACACATGTTTTTATCGTATTGTGTTACTTCTCAAATATTATTGTGCTACTAAGGCAAATAAAAATACCTACCATAAATTGTATTTAGTTTCTGCTAAAGTCAGTGAAATTATTTTGTGATAAAATACCACTATGCAGAAACATAAATTGCATTTTTCTGTATGTCTCACACATAAATGGTAAAGCAATTTCTCTTCTGAATTTAGCTATAAATGCTGGGGGGAAAAAAAGAGAAAACAATGCTGTGAATATCCACTTTGAGTTTTCAAAATCTTTATACTCTTTTGTCCAAAACAATTTTGAGAGTTTTGATTGATTTTGAGATTTTTTACTTGTCAGGAAAAATTGGCTTTTGGATGTTTCACAGGTAAATGAGTACTAAAATTCAATGTTTTAGACACATTCAGAAATGAAAGACAATTGTTTTTCAATTCCAAATCTAATTAATTCTATCTTTCCCTGTGGTGATACCAGGAGAGTCAGAAGCCTGAACATTTTCCTTCATACTCTCTTTTTTTTTTCTTCTACACCATTCTCAAGTGAATGGGTAATGCATACATATAAATTTTACTAGATTAATACCTTTTCAAGCTGATCATTTTTTAAATTCCCATTGCCATTTTGTTATATATAGTTTCTCATTACCTCATTTTTACATCAATGTTATAATAGCCAGGAAAGTTTTCCTTCATTAAAACTTATCAAATCCAACATATTTTCTATACTATTGCCATGAAGTTTTTTTGTATGTTTCTTTGTCTTTTTAATTATCAGAAATAATAATTTTTCCTCCCTTCATTTAAATCATCCCTAGGTGACTATTCCTTAAAAAATAAATTCAATATCATGTACATGAGGCCCTGACTCATGTGAACTATGGTTTGCCCTTGCCAGTAGGCACTGAGGGCAGAGACTGTGCATCTCTTATCTAACGCCACCCCTCTACTCCATAGAGTGGAAACTACAAGATTCCATAGTATCTACTTAATTTCCTACATTTGACCTCTCCTAGAATTTATTTATATATATATATATACACACACACACATATATATATATATACATATAGCGAAATAGATGTATATATATAGATATATACATCTATAGATATACATATATAGATATATATACATATAGCGAAATAGATGTGTATATATATATATATATATATATATATACATATAGCAAAATAGATGCTTTAGTATTCAATCTTGAGTCCAAAAATAGTATAATAGAGTCTTCTAAGAAATAGGTAATAAATAAGTAATGCATTAAACAGATGGATGAATGTTGTGGAAAATTTTATTTCAAACTGGGAAGTTATACCAATTTTGTAGTTTTTATATTGGTGCAAAACACGTGATCAAGACTGAGGTGTTGGGCTGACAAAGGACCACACCTCTGCTTTCCAAGCTGTTGGAATTTTTTAGCATTCTGCTTTTTTTTTTTTAAATTTATTTATTCATTTGAAAGTTAGAGTTACACAGAGAGAGAAGGAGCAGCAGAGAGAGAGAGTCTTCCATCTGCTGATTCACTCCGCAGTTGGCCACAATGGCCGGAGCTGCCCCCATCCAAAGCCAGGAACCAGGAGCTTTTCTGGGTCTCCTACACAGGTGCAAGCATGGACTTGGGCCATCTTCTACTGCTTTCCCAGGCCATAGCAGAGAGCTGGCTTGGAAGTGGAGCACTGGGACTTGAACTAATGCCCGTATGGGATGCCAGCCTTGCAGGCTGAGGCTTTACCTGCTAAGCCACAGTACTGGCCCCAGCTGCTGGAATTTTTAACATTCCTCTTGACTTCACTGTACAAGGATACTATGAGACTTTTTGTTTTGAAGGGAAATAAGTACAGATAGAAATTTCAGAAAATTTTAGAGAATACACATGGACATACAGTGTGTATACATGTATGTATTTTGTTTATAAAATAATAAAATCTTTTAAACTATTATTTACATAGAAAAATCTAAAATAATCTGTTCTTTTTTGTGATGGGATGGAGGATGTGATAAGATAAAATAGTATTCTGACACACTGTGGTATGTGTATTAAATTTCTTGAGTATAATACAGGTTGGTTGAGTAATTTACATTTGTTCTGCTAGTATATATCTTTTGTTTCATGAGTTTCTGCTGGTAAATAAAATGTTTGTTTATACCATATTAGTGTTTTTAGTTTTACATATAAGCCTTCTCCTAAGCCAGAGAGAAAGAAAGAGAGGAGATATTAGGTCAAAAAGAACTTTTGATTTAGAAATAGATAGTATCTTATAAAATAAATATTTAGGAGAATAAACACTTTTTCCACAATTAAAATAGAATAAAAATGAATTATGTTTATATTCACTAACATCAAGCTCTCTGAAAATGGAAGAGTTCAATTTTAAACACCACCATAATATTTATTTAAGAATACATTAAACCTATGAAGTGAGAGATACACTGAAAATTATAAATGAAAGCAAAAAATAAAAAAATATAGAACATTCTTTAGTCATAGATTATGAGAATTAATATTCAAAAGCAAAGTTCAACAGGATGATGTGGCACAGTAGGTTAAGTCCCTGCTTGCAATTCCAGTATCACACATCACAATTGCAGTTTGAGTACTGGCTGTTCCACTGCTGATCAAGGTTCTTGCTAATGTACCTGGGAAGGCAGTGGATTGTAGTCCAGTAGTTGAGCCCTAGCCACCCAGGATGGAAATTCCTGGCTACTGGCTTTGGCCCTGCCCAGACCTGGCTTTTGTGGACATTTGGAGGGAAAGAAACAAAAGAAGTTGTGAGCATTTGGAGAGAGAACAAAAGATGATGATTTTTCTCCCTTTCTGTCTCTCCCTGTCTGCCGCTCTACACTTCCAAATAAATAACTTTCTTCCTTACTTAATTTTAAAAAAATCTACAAACTCAGGGTAACCCCTACCAAAATTCCAGTGATATTTTTCATAGAAATAGAAAAATAAAACTCTACTAGAATTCATGTTGCTTTGAAAAGAACCCAGGGGCCAGCACTGTGGCATAGCACGTCAAGTCACTGCCTGTAGTGCCATCATCCCATGTGGGTGCCAGTTCGAGTCGGGGCTGCTCCACAGCCAATCTAGCTCTCTGCTATGGCCTGGGAAAACAGTAGAAAATGGCCCAAGTCCTTGGGCCTCTGCACCAGCATGGGAGACCTGGAAGAAGCTCCTGGCTCCTGGCTCCTGGCTCCTGGCTCCTGGCTCCTATTGATTGGCCAAGCTCTGGACATTGTGGCCAGCTGGGGAGTGAACTATCAGATGGAAAACCTCTCTCACTCTCTCTCTCTCTCTCTCTATCTATCCTGCCTCTCCTCTCTCTGTGTAACTCTTTCAAATAAATAAATAAATACTTTTTTAAAAAATGAAAAGACCACAAATAGTCAAAGCAATAAAATAAATTAAGCCAAAGATAGTAGTGCACTACTTGATTTCTAAATCTAACTTAAAGCTATAATTATCAAACAACATGGTTGTGGCATCAAAAAAGACACAGAGATCAATGAAACAAAACAGAGATACCAGAAGTAAACTATGATTTAAGGTCAGCTTGCTTTCAACAAAGATGACACATAAGGAAAATTATCTGCGATAAATGATGTTGAGAAAACAAGATATACCCGTGAAGATTTTATATTTTTATCTCATACTCTGTACAAAAATCAATTCAAAATAAATTTTAAAATTTCACAATTGATCTTCTGTCTTTTAGTTTTGTGGTTAACATGTTTTAAATTCACATGACAGTAAAAGTTTAATATTTCACCAAATGCAAAGATTAACAAGTAAAAAGCAAAAAGACTTTAGTTTAGTAGGAATATAGTGCTTTGATTATCTTCAGTATTTCTAAATTCTCAGAATGAGCAAGTATCCTATTTTTAATCTGATTACCCACAGTAAAAAAAAAAAATGTGGGCAAAGATTATTCCACATTCACCAAATGTTTAGATGACAAAAAAATCTTTATGCTTTATGAATTTTACTGTTATAATTTCTCTGTAATTCAAATTATATTAAAATTTTCTGAGAAAATTTTCTCAACTTCAGAAAATTATTAGACAAAAAAAAACACAGGAAATAGATCCAATGAGAACTCCTTTACAGTATGTAATTGAGTATAAATGGCAAATGCAAATGTATGCTGTCCCTACACTATCCCTTTTTATTAAATTGGACCTCTCTGAAAACTCTGAGAAATATTTCAGCATAATACTAAACACACACTCTGAGTTCTGAAAAAATAATTTTATTATCACACGCTAACTGCTCTTCTTTTTTTTCCTCTTGTATGTCACTGGATCTATTTGAGTTGGTACCGAAATTATGGCCAATATAAAACAAATCATAATTTATAAGAAACAAGATTAAAATACCAAAATTAAATCAAACAGAGCAATTATATGCATATAGATATGAGGAGAAATCAGGAAATGAAATTCACTTTTTCTTTTAAAGTTCCCATCTATAAAAATCTATTTTTAAGAACAATATTTTCATAATGCAAACATATGAAGCAACTGAAAAAGGAGAACTTGTGTTCTTGACTTTAAAAAGCAACAAGGTGAAAGACTTCACCAGTTTCCTGAACATCTTTATCATCACACACAAACATCCATTGTAAATGTGCTACATCTAGTTGTTTATAAGTCATTAGAAAACAGAAAAAACAGGCCGGCGCCGTGGCTCAACAGGCTAATCCTCCGCCTTGCGGCGCCGGCACACCGGGTTCTAGTCCCGGTCGGGGCACCGGATTCTGTCCCGGTTGCCCCTCTTCCAGGCCAGCTCTCTGCTGTGGCCCGGGAGTGCAGTGGAGGATGGCCCAGGTGCTTGGGCCCTGCACCCCATGGGGAGACCAGGAAAAGCACCTAGCTCCTGGCTCCTGCCATCGGATGAGCGTGGTGCGCCGGCCGCAGCACGCCGGCCGCGGCGGCCATTGGAGGGTGAACCAACGGCAAAAGGAAGACCTTTCTCTCTGTCTCTCTCTCTCACTGTCCACTCTGCCTGTAAAAAAAAAAAAAAGAAAGAAAACAGAAAAAACAAAAGATGGTAAAAATACAACATCCTATTCAGAAATAAAGTAATATAATATTCCACCTGTCACGAAATAAAATTAATCTGATATTCTTATCATAAAATCTGTCATGTGGGCTGACATGACGCTGCAGCAGGTTGACACTGCCTGACTCCAGTGTTGCATATAAGAGGCAGGTCTTGTCTCAGCAGCCTTGCTTCCCGCCAAGTTCCTACTAATGTGCTTTGGAAAACAGCAGAAGATGGCCTGAGTCTTTGATCTCTCACCCATCTGGGAAACCAGAATGAAGTTCTTGGCTTCTGGCTTCAGCCTGACACAGTCCATATCTTTGTGTCCATTTGGGGATTGAACAAGCAGAAGGGAAATCTATTTCTCTCTTCCTCTCAGTCTGTCTCTCTGACATTCAAATAAATGAAATAAATCTTAAAAGAAAACTTTGTGATAATACATGTCTAGCAGTAAAAAAAATTTATAATTCATAATAAAATAATGCATTTGACATATAATCACCTAAATTAGTAACCCAAAATATTATTGACTAAATTTAAGGTACATTTATCTAATAATAGAATTTAACAAAATGCTAATTTTATTCTAAACTAGAGGCTTTTTTTAAGATCTTACAAAACACAAACAAAAAAATAAAGAGCAATATTCACAGTAACAAGATTTAATCTTTTTTGTTTTATATAAAATTTTGAACTACCAAACATAATTATATTGAATCTTTGAAAATTTGCTATTCTAACTGCTTAGCTATTTGAATTCCTAAACTCTACTTTATGTAAGAAAAGTCTCCACAGAGTACTTTTAAAACTTAAGGCTCTGGAGCTAATATCCATACACCAATGTATTTTGCTTTGTTTTTCTGAGAGAACAAAACTATTTTAAATAAAATGCTGTCAGAATTCTGAAATCTCTATATAAATGTATAATGCCAACTGGTTTTAAATAGAAAGAAAAATGTCAACTGATGCCAAATAAAAGGAAAATAATCCAGCACGAGTGTCTGAAACTATACCAGCTTCAAATAGAAAGAGCTATTTTAGACTTGAAGCTCAGTGCGCCCTTCACTACAGACCTGTCTGTGATTGACCGCGCTGCCAGGCTTATTATCTTCTCCACACACAGACACTCAGACTGAACGATTGGACTCATTAGAACGCGCAAAGCTGGGAATATCTTTCAACAACTCATACGAACAAATTACTGAGATTCTAGAAAACGTGCTGTCTACCAATTTAAGTGGAATAAAGAATGATCAGAAAGAATGAAATAATCAGAGCAAGACCATGGTTTACCAGATGTTCCACTTCTCTGAGCCAGGTAGCTGTCAGGAGGAAGGATGGTAAGGAACTAATTTCTCTACTTGTCAAAGTGAAAATAAAAAATAATTGTTAGGGTGATATAAAAAAATGTGT
Organism: Sylvilagus floridanus; assembly: GCA_949820135.1. Classification (NCBI taxonomy): domain Eukaryota; kingdom Metazoa; phylum Chordata; class Mammalia; order Lagomorpha; family Leporidae; genus Sylvilagus; species Sylvilagus floridanus. The sequence continues at coordinate 93,470,300 of OX463225.1, read as the reverse complement.
GGATGAAAGAGAATTAAAAGACATCTTCAGTGAAGGGATACATCTGTGTTTCTCTAAAACAGAAAACCTAGGATCTTTCTCGAAGTGATTGTGTCTTTAAGTACATTATCTTATATTACTCAGAAGAACTGAGTACGTTGCTGTCACCAAAACATTTGAGAGGACACCGGGAAGCTCAGGTGGGAAATGTCCATAGGAGACACGAGAGGTTGCTCAACAGAATCACATAATCAAAATCACGAGAAGATTCACACCTCTCAGGCAAAGGTGTGGAAAATACGCCACCAAATTCCTTCTAACGGTCTTCTAAAATAACAATTCAATTGGTTAAATTTAACCTAAACCCATATGTGATCACCTTCAACAAAAGTGTGCATCTTAGGTGGTAGTTTGGAATCTTTTGTCAATATTTACAAGCGGTAACAACCTCTTCTGGAAGGAATAATCAGCTTATGATTGGTAGATGAGAGTGAAGTCACTGTTTTGCTACTGTCCATTCTTACCTAGTTTCAAAAAATATTTTTTTACTCCAGAGTGTTAGCTAACTTCTCTTAAGATAATTACAATGTTTTAATAATTTGGTTGCTTTTAGCTGTTTTTTGGCTTTAAAAGAATATGCTAATATAAAATAAATACTAGCTATGATATTAAAAACAAAACAGAATAATCAACTATGCAACTAATTAGCTCAGTGTCTTTAGGAATATTATTCAATTTGCCAGAACCTTAATTTCTTCCCCTAAATACAATGCTGACAGGGATTACCAAGAATTCAGTACACTCTATCTTACCTGAAAATTGTAGAATGCTTCCATCATTAAGAGTTCATTGTGGCAAGATTTTTCATCCATTCTTTGAAGAAGAGTGATAATGATCAGATTGGTGAGATATAGGTGGTCATTCATGATTCATATATTTGCAAATATTCATCATTCATGAGTTATACATTTTCAAATAATTCGTTTGTTAAGATATAACTCTTCGGGGGGCCGGCGCCATGGCTCACTTGGTTAATCCTCCGCCTGCGGTGCTGGCATCCCAGATGGGCACCGGGTTCTACTCCTGGTTGCTTCTCTTCCAGTCTAGCTTTCTGCTGGCAGTGGAGGATGGCCCAAGCGCTTGAGCACCTGCACCCGCATGAGAGACAGGGAGGAAGCACCTAGCTCCTGGCTTCGGATTGGCGTGTCGCACCATTTTGGGGGCGGGGGTGAACCAACGGAAGGAAGACCTCTCTCTCTCTCTCTCTCTCTTTCTCTCTCTACCTCTGCCAGTCAAAATAAATTTAAAAAAAGATTTAATTCTTTGCTAATGAAATACACATTCTTAGATGTTCAGCATTTGATTTTTTAAAAAGATTTATTTTATTTATTTGAAAGAGTTACAGAGAGAGGTAGAGACAGAGAGAGAGGTCTTCCATCCACTGGTTCACTCCCCAGATGGCTGTGCCAATCTGAAGCCAGGAGCCAGGAACTTCTTTAGGGTCTCCCACGTGGGTCCCACATGGGTACAGGGTCCCAAGGACTTGGGCCATCTTCTGCTGCTTTCCCAGGCCACAGCACAGAGCTATATCAGAAGAGGAGCAACCGGGACTAGAACCAGCACCCATATGAGATGCCTGCACTTCAGGCCAGGGCTTTAACCCACTGCACAACAGCGCTGGCCCATGGCATTTAATTTTTTAAAAAAACTTATTTTAGCATCCAATTTGGGCGCCTATTTGAGTCCAGGCTGCTAAACTCTAGTCCAGCTCTCTGCTATGACCTGGGAAAGCAGTAGAGAATGGCCCAAGTCTTTGGGTCCCTGCACCTACATGGGAAAACCCGGAGGATGCTCCTGGATCCTGGCTCCTGGCTTCAGATCAGCACAGCTCCAGCTGTTGTGGTCATCTGGGGAGTGAACCAGCAATGGAAGACATCTCTCTGTCTCTTTGCCTCTCCTTCTCTGTGTAATTCTGACTTTCAAATAAATAGATAATTTTTTAAAAAGTTATTTTAAAGGCAGAGAGATAGAAGATAAAGACAACAGAAACAGAGAGGTGATCTCCTACTCACTGGTTCATTTCTAAAACATCTTCAATAGCCAGGGGGAAGCCCAGCAGAATCCAGGAGCTGGGAACATAATCCACCTCCCACGTAGGTAGCAGGGGCCCGTCTATTCAGCCCATTACCACTGCCTCTCAGAGTACTCATTAGCAGGAAGCTAGAGTAAGGAACAGAGCAAGAACAAAATCTAAACACTCTGGTTTGAGATGTGGCCATTTCACACGATGTCTTAGGTGTCTTAACTGCTATGCTAAGCATCCCCCACAGTTACATTGTTTCTGTGAATGTTTGCATTTTTTATCAAAGTTTTACTTGATTTATTGAAATGCTCGTATTTCAATTAGTGTGATAGATAAGAATGATGTCTATAAAATCAAGCTTGCTTCCCTACAACAAACTCAAGCTGCTTAAGTTGCTCATGATATACTATCTTTTTTTTTTATATTGCTGGCTTCTCCTTCATAACATTCAGTTAAATACTTTTCTACGTTCTTGGAAGATATCAGTGTATCATTTTCCCTCTTGGTATTGGCTGTAGATGTGGGTATTAGGCTAATTTTGAACCATTGCCTTCTCCTAATACTATCAGGTATATTATTGTAATTAGAATTTGCACTTTTTATTTGGTGTCTAAATACTTGGTGATTTTCATCATTTTAAGTGTTAAATTATTGATTTGAATTTCACCCCATCCCATCCCCAAATTTATACATATTTAATTCTAGTCTACAGTACCTCAAAACACTGTCCTTATAAGAAAAGGACATTTGAACAGATCCACACACAGGGTAATTCCATCTGAAAGTAACAAACATCATAGTGATGTTTCTACAATTCAATAAACACCAAAGATCACAGGGCAATGACCAGTGTGGTTAGGTGAGAAGCATGGTGCATTACCTCTGTCTTATCCCTCAGAAGGAATCAACTCTGTTAAAACCTTCATCTTGGACTCTTTTGTCCAGAACTCTGAGGCAATAGATTTCTATTTCTTAAACTACTCAGATTGTCAATTTGTTATGCAGACCACGGACATTTTAATATCTTAGACAATATATTATATTTCTGACATATGTCATATAATCTTCCATACTACTCAATTTGTTATGACTATACTTGCTGCTCCAGGAACACTTAATAATATCTGTGCTGTCTCAGAGTGCTGGCTAATGTTATGCCTCTGTCCATGCTTATCCATCCAAAGTTATGTAATGATTCATTCCTCATCCTTCCTGGTCTTTCTACAGAGTCATGGAGAGACTGCTCAAGTGCAATATGCACCTCTAATATCTTTATAACTAACATATACTAATATAACCATCTTGAACTAAAATATTGGTTTATGTATGATTCCATTTATAGAAAATTCTAGGAAACTATTGTACAGAAACATGAAGCAGATCAGTAGTTTCTCACCAGGAGAGAGAGAAATTATGAAAACTTGGGAATATAAAAAGCCACAAGGTAACTTTTGAGGGTGATGAATATATTGGTTTCATTACAATGATGATTTCAATAGTATATGCACATGTTAGAAATTTGGGAAATTGTACAATAATTTTACAGTTTATTTTATACCAACTGCATCTCCAACATATGTCTAAAAGTATGAAGAACATAAAGAACAGAGAAGGAAATACTTGGCTCAGTTTATTACAGTTTGATAATTTATGAGACAACATGGATTCTAAAAATGTTTGCTAGACCTCACAGGGCAAATATCAAAAAGAAATTTAAAGATTATGTTAATATTTTATGGTATTTTAAAATATTTTATGGTATTTTAAAAATAATTATTACCTCTCCAGTTTCACCTCATGTTATACTCAAACTCAATATATTTATATATGTGAATATTTCACCTGTTCAGTAATAAAAAACAAAAACATTTTTGTGTAAGGTTTATCTTCCTATTTAAAATATAACATTTTACAAAGTAAAGGATTTGAGGATAATTGGATGAATTTAAAATTAAAAGGATTTTTAACTGTAATTTTTCATGCAAGAGATTCATGCTAATTCTCAATAAATTATTAATGTGATGGGGTACAAAGACATTTTTATGTCAAGTGTCAGGGACTCAAACAAGATGTTTTTAATGAATTACTGCCCTTCAAAAATGAATTGAAAATAACTAGGCTGCAAATTTCTGAGTGAAACATTAGACAAAAAGAAAAAAAGTATTATGGGTGATAGAGGGAACCATCAACTTGGAAAATCTAATACAAGAATACTTTGAAAATTTCTTCAAGAAGTTTATGGAAATTGTGTATTATGAAAAAAACTGTATCTGGATAGTTTGAAGTACTCTTGTATTTCCAGCCCTGATTACATATTCTGTTGTTCATTTACTGAGAATTTCAGTACAAGGGTTAGCATAGTGGCAGAGTGAGTAAAGCCGCAGCCTGAAAGCCAAAACTTTTAGTGGGCACTGGTTTGACTCCTAGTTGCTCCACCTCTGATTCAGCTCCCTGATAATGACCTAGGAAAATTATCAGAGGAAGGCCCAAGTACTTGGGAGACCTGGAAGGAGCTTCTGGCTGCTGATTTCAGACTAGCACAGGTATGGTCATCACAGCCATTTTGAGAGTGAACCAGCAGATGGAAGATCTCTCTCTCTCTGTGTCTCTGACTCTGTCTCTCTCTCACATCTTTTTGTCTTTCTCTATTTCTCTATAAATGACTTTTGAAAAATGAGTACATTTTCTTTTTTTCAACTTTTATTTGATAAATATAAATTTCTAAAGTACAACTTTTGGATTATAGCTGCTTTTCCCCTGTAGCCTCCCTCCTACCTGCAACCATCCCATCTCCCACTCCCTTTCCCATACCATTCTTCATCAAGATTCATTTTCAATTATCTTATATCCAGAAGATCAACTTAGTATATACTAAGTAAAGATTTGAACAGACTGCACCCACACAGACACACAAAGTATAGAATACTGCTTGAGAAGTAGTTTTACTGTTAATTTGCATAGTACAACACATTAAGGACAGAGATCCTACATGGGGAGTAGGTGCACAATGACTCCTGTTGTTGATTAACAATTGACACTCTTATTTATGATGTCAGTAATCACCCGATGCTCTTGTCATGAGCTTTCAAGGCTTTGGAAGCCTCTTAAGTTCGCCGACTTCAATTTTATTCTGACAGTGTCATAGTCAAAGTGGAGGTTCTCTCCTCCCTTCAGAGAAAGGTACCTCCTTCTTTGATGGCCCATTCTTTCCACTGGGATCTCACTCACAGAGATCTTTCATTTAGGTCATTGTTTTCTCTCTCTCTCTCTCTCTCTCTCTCTCTCTCTCTCATCTTTTTGTCTTTCGCTCTTCCTCTATAACTTACTTTCGAAAAGTGAGTACATATTCTAAAGTGCAAAAAGATTGTTAAAATTTACTAAGCAACTATGATCTTCTTGATTTTTGTTGCATTTAAAATTCAAAAACTATTTTTCAAGGAGAACTGAAAGGTACAAAGCAGATTTCTACTCTTTTTAATTGTTTGTACTTCAGATACTATATTCCATTTCAAATTGCCAGTAGGGCCCTCTCTTTGCATTTTTATTCAAGAACAGTTACATCCCTTTGGAATTATTAGGCCTTGACAGCTGTACATAAAGTTGAAATAATGGGATTTGGCATCTGAATTCTCCTTAATCTTCTTTCATCAATACAGCTATAATAATTGAAAATGTCAAGCTAAAATGATTGCAAGCTACAGACATCTGTCACTTATAATCATAAAAATATATCTTTGATTACTAAATGTATGCATCATTTTGAAGCCTATTAGAGAAAGCATAATTATTTGCAAAGTTTAGAAACGCATCATTTTAAAATAATTACATATAAATAATAAAATACGAAGCTTATTTAGAAAGAAAATCTAAAATCATCTTTCATAAAATATATACATATTCACTTATTGCTGGGCAAAAATATGTTACTGTGCTTAAATAATTTAAATAGGTGAGTTATAATGTAAGTGATATTTCATTGTGCCCTGAAAGTGGGAAATTACTATATATCCTGGTATTCAGACCTATATGTATCAAAACAAACCCTTTGATTTATAAAAATTTATGAATCCATGGGAGTTCTTTTAAATATGTTTCAAAATAATTAATAATTGTTTCTTATTTCTTTTTTCTGATAAATTATAACTTTAATATTTTTATGTTATAATTGTTATAGCTACTGTGTCGTTTATGGTTACATAAAATATATTGAACCCCTTGTATACAGCAAATTTTTTAGAGTTTTTGATAATTCTATTAGTCTGTTCATAAGCAATTTTTTTGTTTTTCATGTAGACAAATAAATTATATGAGGAAAACGGCATTTATGCTTCATCATTTCCAGTTTTAAAATCCATTTTCTTTCTGTAGTGCTAATTTGGACATTTAGTATGTTTCATTAAGAAACTGTTAGTGCCTATCTTTGTAATAATGTTTCCGATAATTTTCAGTTAAGTGATGCATGGTCAATGAGTATTTTGAAACTGCAGATTAAACTAGTGCTTGAAATCTTGATTTCCATTAAGACAATATAGGCAGAGACCCAACTAACCTGTGATTGGATTCCTAATGTACAAAAATTATCAGAAAATAAGGCTGCATTTTTTATCAGCTAACTAATTTTGTAATAATGGTAAGTGACAAAAGTTAGTTTTGAGTAAGTTAGAGAAGGTTGATACGTTGAAGGATCCCTTTAATCTAAGATGTAAAATGTAGGGTCATAGAACTAGACACACTATTGCCTTACTACACTTTCAGTATCTAGGGTCTTTCGAGATAAGCTCACTCTTATTCATGATATAAATAACTTATTTTCTTTTACTCTTTGCAGTTCTGGACAGAGTTTTATCTATTTCTTTTTCAAAGATTGGTTTTTAATTTGTTTTTTATTTTTGTATTTTATTTTATTTTTATCTTATTTCAATTTCCTGCCTTTTCTCAATTTTATAGAAATTTGAGCTTATCTTTATTATGTCCTTGTCTCAGTAGAATTTCAATTTAATCTGTTCTTCTTTTTCCAGTTTTTCTCTTGCTATTTTCTCTTTATGGTTTCCATGAAGTAGAAATGGATCGACATGATTGTACTGAACTCTTTTGTAAGATTTATGTATTTATTTGAAAGTCAGAGAGGGGAAAGGGGGAGAGAGTGTGAGAGAGAAAGAAGGAAACAGAGAGGGAGAGTGACTCTTTTACATCTAATATTCTGTATATACTGAAAAATATAGTCTTCCATTCCATAGATTGTCTCCTTCCTATTATGATATTTTTCTTTGCTATTCAGAGGTTTTATTGTTTGGTGTACTTCTTTATTATTGGATTGTTGCCTTTGATTTTCATGTTAAATACAAGAACTCATTATCAAGACCAATGTCATGAAAATTTTCCCTTATATTTTTCCTGGATGTTTTACAGTTTGAGTTTTTTTTTTTTTTTAAGATTTATTTTATTTATTTGAAAGACAGAGTTACAGAGAGAGGTAAAGATAGAGAGAGGTAAAGACAGAGAGAGGTCTTCCATCTGCTGGTTCACTCTCCATATGACCACAGTGGCCGGAGCTGTGCCGATCCGTAGGCAGGAGCCAGGAGCCAGGAGCCAGGAGCTTCCAGGTCTTTCCATACGGGTGCAGGGACCCAAGGACATGGGCCATCCTCCACTGCTTTCCCCATAGCAGAGAGCTGGACCAGAAGAGGTGTAGCCAGGACAACTGGCACCCATATGGGATGCTGGCACTTCAAGCCAGGGCTTTAACCCCTTGAGCCACAGTGCTGGTCCCAGTTTGGGGTCTTATGTTTAGGTCTTTAGTCCATTTGGAGTTGGTTTCTGTGTATGGTGCAAGATAAGAGTCTAATTTGATCTTTTGCCTATGGACATAAATTATAAAAAAAATGTTAAACATATTATCCTTTACATGGTGTGTGTTATACAAGCCTTTTACAAAGATCAGAGGATTGTATAAGTAAGAATTTACTTCTAGGTTTTTATTCTCTGTCATTTGTATTTTTTTCTTCACACCTGTATCAAATGCTTTAATTACTGTGGCTTGCAATGTATTTTGAAATCAATGAGCCCAATGCCTCTAGTGTTGTTCTTCCTCAAGATCATTTTCACTTTTCTTCTTTTCTCCTTTTTAAAAAATACTATTGAGATTTCATTAGCGACTTCGTTGCATATGTGAATCTCTTGGGTAATATGAACCTTTAAACACATTATTTCTTCCAGGCTATGAGCACTTCGTATTGTTCTATTTGTTTGTATCTTGTTTCAGGTCTTTATTAATGTTTTATGGTCTCAGTGTTTATGCTTCCGACCTACTTGGTTAAATTTGTCTCTCGGTACAGGATATTATTCTTTTTGGTGTTGATATAAATCGAAATGTTTTCCTAAATTCTTTGTTGGGGTATTTCATTGGTAGTGTGCTAAAATATAAGTAATTTTCATGTATATATATATATATATATATATGTGTGTGTGTGTGTGTGTGTGTGTGTGCGCGTGTGTATTTTTACATACTGTGTATTTATATAATTTGTCCATGAGATCTAAAAGTTTTTGTTTTGTTTTGTTTGTTTCATTTTGTTTCAAGAAGCTTTTAGAGTTTCTTTTACAGAGTAAATGATGTTGAATTTTGTCAAATAATTTTTCTTAATCTATTGAGATGATCCTGTTACTTTACTTTGTTCTGTTAGTGTGATATATCACTGATTGATATTTGTGTGCTGAGCCATGCTTGCATGCCAGGGATAAGTCCCACAGCATATGATATTTTAATGTGCCATTAATTTGTTTGTTAGTATTTTTGGAGATATTTATATATATATACATTTTCAGAAATATTTCCCTATAGTTCTTTTTCTTATGGTTGCTCTGTCTGATTTTCATACCAGGATTATATTGGCTTCATAAAATGAGTTTGAAAATTTTCCATCTTTTCCCCATTTTTTGAAGGAATTTGAAAAAGAACTGGGGGGCTGGTGCTGTGGCACAGTAGGTTAATCCTCTGCCTGCTGTGTCAGTATCCCAGATGGGCACCGGTTCTAGTCCCGGATGCTCCTCTTCCAATCCAGCTCTCTGCTGTGGCCTGGGAAGGCAGTAAAAGATGGCCCAGGTGCTTGGGCCCCTGCACCTGCGTGGGAGAGCAGGAAGAAGCTCTCATGGTTCCTGGCTTCAGATGGGCGCGGTTCCAACCATTGCGGGCATTTGGGGAGTGAATCAACAGAATGAAGACCTTTCTCTCTCCCTGTCACTGTCTGTAACTCTACCTCTCAAATAAATAAATAAAGTCTTTAAAAAACAAGAAAAATAATTGGGAGTGATTCTTATTTAATTGTTGGGTAGAATTCACCAGTGAAGCCATTCAGAATTGACCTTTTCTTTATTAGGTGGTTTTGATTATTCATTCCAAGTTCCTGGAGTTATAGGTCTGTTCCTTCCATTTGCTGTCTTGGTGCTTATTTTGTTCTTTTTTTGGTTATCTGAAATGTAAAATTAAGTTTTTTGAGTTTTTGTCACTCAATATAGGTGACTGTTGCTATTACTTCCATTGTGATACTGATTTTGTTGCATTTTAGGTTTTCATTTACATTTATTTCTTCTTGTTTTCTAATTTTCTTTTTTGTTTCTTTTTGTCTCAATGGTTGCTCAAAAATGTCTTGATTAATTTTCTAATGTATGTGAATTTTCCAGTTTTTTCTATTGATTTTTAGTTTCATTTTGCTTTGAGAAAAGATGTTTGATGATCTCAGTCTTCTTAATTTTTAGCAATTATTTTGTTATCTAAGTTATGATATATAAGATCAATTCATTTGTGAAGGTTGAAACATCCCTGCATAGCAGGGATAAATCCCACTTGGTCCAGGTATATGATTGTTCTGATGTGTTATTGGATTTTATTGGCTAGCATTTTGTTGATGATTTTTGCATCTATATTCATCAAGGAAATTGATCTATAGTTCTATATACTACATCAAAGAACATTGAATGTTAATCTAAATGATTAGCTGTGGTTATTTTAATAGTCTTTCTTTATTTGCCTCTGTAATTTCTGTCTCTGTTATAACTGAATGGAACCATTTATTTTATTTGTGAAGATGCTAACATATGTTCTAGGTATACTGTTATTGGGAAAACATAATCTGTTATATTGGATCTTAATTTGCTAGTCTTGATTTGACTACCAAATATCGGGCATTTCAAGACTTTTCTTCTACTAAACAGATTTCTGAAAATATAATCATCAGGTGTTTTGGGTTATAGTTGTTAGGGTTCTTATGAAATGGTCTATTACTCAATACTGAGATGAATGTGTATAGTTGTAAACACTAACTTAAACTAGAAAATACTAGGATAATTTACTCAGATCAACATATAAGAAAGAAAATTTAAAAAAAAAATTTCTGTTAATATCTACTGATGAGAAATACTGGCATTTTTTTTTTGACAGGAAGAGTGGACAGTGAGAGAGAGAGACAGAGAGAAAGGTCTTCCTTTGCCATTGGTTCACCCTCCAATGGCCCCTGCAGCAGGCACGCTGCAGCTGGCACACCGCTCTGATCCAAAGCCAGGAGCCAGGCGCCTTCTCCTGGTCTCCCATGCAGGTGCAGGGCCAAAGCACTTGGGCCATCCTCCACTGCCTTCCTGGGCCATAGCAGAGAGTTGGACTGGAAGAGGGGCAACTGGGACAGAATCCGGTGCCCCGATCAGGAATGGAACCCGATCAGGCTAAGGATTAGCCTATTGAGCCACCGTGCCGGCCCATACTGGCATTTTTGATATTTTAATAGATAACCATAAAGGATCTGAGCAGAAGGACATGGTCTGATGTTCTGTTTCACAAGAGTTCTTTGACAATAAGTTTGATATACACTTTATAGTCTTAAGAACATGAGTATAGAAACCATTTAAAAGGCTATTGAATGATTATTGGCACAAGATGGTGGTATAGGTAGTTGTGATGAAAAATGGTAAAATGCTTGTATTTAAATGGTTTGCATACAGATTATAAAAGAGAAATGTCAAAGATGTTTCCAAATCTATTTACCTGTCTTGTTTCTATGTCTTCATAGTTATGGATTTTCATTTGCTTATTTACTTGTTTGCTTATTTTTTTCTGAGAAATTAAAGGATAAAAATGCAACTTAAGGTAGGAAAGAGCACAGGTTTGTGAGAGGGGATTAATTAGAGGTTCAGTTTTGAACAGCTTGTGTTTAAAATATCTACTATTCATACAAATAACATTTAAGTGTAGATAGTGAATAGTGGGGTTTAGTGAGAGATATCTATTGAGGATGTACACTCTACAATTACAAGTATATAGCAATTTACAGGTTATGAGCCTTGATCTGATCCAAGAGAGTGAATATGGAGTTGAGAATTTCAATGACATGGCCCCAGGACATGATAGTTTTAAAAATGTGAAAAATAAGAGGAAGCCTCAAAGACTAACAAGAGTACCTTAATGGGAAATGCAAAAGTCAGGAAACTGACTGCTTCAACACTGTTCATTTTTCTATACCTGGAATCCTGTATGCCACTTTTGCACCAGAATCATTGTGGGAGAAAGTTGATAAAGCATGCACCAAGAACAAAAATATTAACAGATATAATAAAGCTTATGAATACTTAAGTAAAAATTCTCATTAAAAGAAATAACGAATACAGTAGTAAGCCTGGATTCTCAATATTACTTTTTATAACACTGTTGACCTCAAATAAACAGGCTGTCATTTCAACCACAGATTAGTTTTCACAAAATTGAAGCTATTTAAATCACATTTCTAAAGGAATTGAAGTGGAAGGTGCCAAATGGATGCATAATTAACCTAAGGAAACTTGACTCAGACTTAAAAATAAGTAACTGACCAAGTCATTTATTTATGCGTTTTTGTAATCATGTACTAACATTAATAATGAATTTATGCCACAAGTGAAAATTTCATGGGAGTAAATGGGACTGAGCTGAGGTGTGGACCAAAGTAAGACATGTTTATAGTGTGGTCCTTATCCTGTGATTTAAAGAATGACAAACAAATTGCCAAGTGAACAACCAAGTGGTTCATATAATAGGGAACGTTAGGAGGATTTTGGCACAAGAAAGTCTCACAAAAGACAATCATTACCGTGTCTGGAACAAAAGGGAGAAAATAAATTCATCTATAACACAATGGTTTTAGCCAGGTGGCAGGATGATAGAATATGTAGATAGTTCTTGGACGGCTTTTATGAATGTATATGTAACATAATCAACTTTGTTCTTCATACAGATAGCATCAATAAGTTCCATAGTCAATTCATTCGGCTGGGAACAAATATCAATCAACCTGGCTGTTTGACATCATGTAGACAACATAACTGGTTGATTGACTGAGTACTTCAGATTTCCAGATAGCTGTTTTGACATGTGTATATGTAACCTCTAAATAAAAATGGTATTTTTAGCATGCCTGATTTTATCCATAATTCTTTTTGGCAGCTATCTTTCAAAGCAAATTCTATCACAAATCAAACAAGTACAAATTGTATGTATACCTATGCATATGTATATAAAAGTTTGAAGTTACATTGTGATGAAGATAAATTCAGGAAATTATATAAGATAAAAGTGACATTGATTACTAAGCAAAAAACTTAAAATATATCACAAGCTTATTTTGAAGAAGAAGTTAAGGATGATAGAACAAGAATTTAGGACACATGTTATGTAATACAATTGATGCGATTTTGATCTCCCTGCCTCTTTGTCAATTGGTAATTTGCTTATTTTTATGTATAAAATGCTATGCCAGGAAAACTGATTGATGTTTTCTTGACTACTTATAGCAATAAGTCTAGTTTGAATAAGCTATTATGCTGATCATCAGGAATAAGAAAAAGTACAACGGAAAGGAATTTATGAGAGCTAGACTTAGGTTTGAGTTAGATGGTAATATCTGATTCTATAGCAAGAAGCAACTTTACAGCACACATAATAGAAGTCAAGTTCTCAGCACTTTAAGTGAATAACACAGGAGAATTTTGGAGTTTATAGTTATAATGAAGTCTAATAATAACACAATCATTAGTTACAAATGAAGCAGCGTCTGGTTAGTGGAAATGAGAGAGGGTTTGAGAGAAAGAGATTGGAGTAGATGTTTTCACAGTTACCTATTGATTCCTGTTATTTTTTGTTCAGGTATTTAGAAATAAATTTAATTGTTTCACAAAATGGTTTGCCTGAAATTTGTCCAATAAATTATCCACAAAAATTATTGAAATAAAAATAAGTCCAATGAATATTTTTATATTATTTGAAATAATTTTGTCCTACAGACATTTGGGGTGAAAATTCACCAGATCATGTAAACTTAAATATGGGAGAATAAGTTAAACAAAATGTGGAGCTATAAGGAAAATATGTAATACAGGTGCTGGGAAAATAAAAAAATAGTATTTACTTCAAGCATGATGTGGATCTTAAATTTCTGTAGGATAGTGGATAACTGAAGATATCTCAAGTGTTTGCCATGTACTCTGCCTCTTCTTGTCATTGGACTTTCCCCTTAATACTGTGTAAGATGCTCTGAAATAGTCTTTAAAATAATGGTGGTCAAACAACCTCGGTTTGTGCCTCCTATGTGCTATAATAATGATATTCATTCTCTCACAAATTTCAGTTTGGTGGCTACACAATTTGACCACATATTTATTATAAGCAGCAGCTTCAACATTTCTTGTCGTGCACTGAGCTTTATCTTTTCCTTAAGGTGCAATATATACTCTTGTCTTAGACAGACAGAATTGAGATCCTACACATCACTTATATTTGATTCAAATTATAGTCCTCTTCTTATTTTGAAGGGAACATGTTGGCTGGTGAAGAGGGAATCAATAAATTTAAAGCATATCCTTGGCAGCAACATGTGGAATTTGTCTGTGGATTTTACAGAGCTAATTGGCAGGTGTTGTGTCTCATAAAGTGTTCAGAATACACACAAATAATAAAAGCACCAGATGGGACTTGTCCAGCAAGAAACCTCAAAAGCTTTTCCCTTCTGTCTCTGTAGCAAATTACTCTAAATAGTTTTCGTAAAATATTGTTTGTTATGGTGATAGAAAGGAGGCAAATTAGAAGAAAATTGTAAAAAAAAAAAAAGTCGGCCATTTAAACTTCCCAGAAATATTACTCTGTAAATCTGGTCTTGTAATATTGTATCATCTTTATCCATGATGATGGCAGGTATGCCGTAAATTTTTATCGTAACATAAATGCATATGAAGCAAAATGCACTTATACTGCATTATATATACATATATAAAATACAATAAAACCAACTCTTCCAGTACATGACATTTCATACAAAAATCTGCAACTTACCAGTTGAATATAATAAATATAAATATATCCTTAAATATCTTAACCCTTTTGTGTCTCCATGTATTATCACTACTCTATGTTTTGATTATAGAATATAAAATAAATTCTATTGACTTTATCCTATTAATAGATGACACTATATCTCTTTTATCCTATATCTAATTTTGTTTGCCAATGTGTTCAAATTGCTCTGACACTAGCTAAAGCAATAAACACTTTTTCCATTGTTTTGGTTACTTTATCATAGTTTTAAATTGAGTATTGAATTTTTTCATAACAAAACTTTAACTATAATTCAGTTTAATGTTTTGGGCAATATATTCTTTAGTAAAAAATTTTACATATCTTTCTATCAGTGATAACTGGAAAAATCTGGCCACTCTAGTTTTTCTCATTTTTGGAAACATTATGTAATATACATTATTTTTCAGCCATTTTAGGTTAACAGAAGAATTGAGTGGAAGATCTAGAAAGTTCCCATAAAATTTCTCTCTTCATATAAGTAACAGCTCTTCATATCAACATCCTTTTTCCAGATTAGATGGTTCTTTTAATACACAAGCATACTCTAACACATCATTATTATGCAAGTGCATAGACTATATCAGGTTCTCTCTCGGATTATATACAATCTGAATTTTGACAAATATTTATGGACAGTATCATATAGAGTATCCTTTCTCTAAAATTTTTCTGCAGTCTGTTTATCTGTTAATCTCTCCTCTCTAATACCTGGAAACAAATACCCTAAAGAATCTCCGTAGTTTTATCTTTCCCAGAATATCTTTTGGTTGGAATCTAACAACATGTCACTTTTTTTCAAATTGTCTACCTTTCCTTAGTAGTAAACATGTGGGATTACCACATATCTTTTTAATGATTTTGGTAACATTTATTTCTAGTGCTAAATAGTATTCTATTGTTTGGATATATTACAGTCTATTTATTCATTCACCTTCTCAAGGATATTTTGGTTCCTTCCAAGTTTTGGCATTTATGAATATAGCTGCTGTAAATATTCTGATGCATATTGCTCTGTAGTCATAATTTTTCAGCTTACTTGGGTAAAAAACAAGTGTCATCATTTCTGGGTTATATGGTAAGAACATTTTGCAAAGGTGTCTTCCAAATTTCCTGTACTAAAGCAGGCAGGCATACAGGCTAAAATTGATTAAATTTGTGAACTGGAAGACCACGCCTTTGCCACGCTCCTGTGTGAACTCATGCCCCAACTTAATGCCTTCGCCACACCACTGTGTGGCCTCATTCCCCTACCTGGCCACACCAGGGTGCCCACCAGCCAATCGGGTTAATTAACCTCTCTCCTTTGGAACTGGGTTAAAAGCCGGGACACGGTGTGGTCTGGCTCCCTCTCTTCTTCCCTGGACTCTTGCTAGGAAGGGGCTTGATCAGATTTGTGAACTGGAAGACCATGCCCCTGTGTGACCTCATGCTCCTACCTGATGCCTTTGCCACGCCCTTGTGTGGCCGCATTCCCCTACCTGGCCACACCGGGGTGCCCACCAGCCAATCAGGTTAATTAACCACTCCCCTGCTTTGGAGTGGGTTAAAAGCCTAGGGTACACTGTGTCCTGGCCTGCTCTTCTTCCCTGGCCTCTTGCCAGGACAGGGCTTGCTCTAGCCCTGCGCCTCCAGGGCGCATGGCCTTCAGGCCATGTGCTCCAGGCTTCCTGGCCTCGATGCTCATCCATGTGGCTGGTTCCTGATGCTTGGTATGAACCCCTATTCACCTCTCTCTCTTAAATAAAGCTCTCACTCTCCTGTGCATCTTTCTCACTAAATAACAGCTTAAAATGTACCATGCTGCCTCGTTTATCTGTGCTGATATTTAGAATTTTTCTCTAAATATTAGGCAAGAACCCTCTTGGGCTTATTAATATTGGGGATTTAGTAATAAGCCCGTGTGAAATCGTATGGCACCCAAAGTTCTGGTAGCATATGTGGCACCCCAGATAGCATTTCTAGGGAACTTTAAGGGGCCATATTTCAACGTAGATTTTAGTGGGTCATATCTGATTGCAGTACCACTTTACACTCTAGCCAACAATGAATCAGATTTCCTTCAGTTCACAACCTCATGAGCTATATTATGTGTGACTTCATATCATTTCCATTGATATAAAGTCTCTCATCAACATCACTTTCCTACTATCTGTAGGTTTAGTGTAAGTCTTGAAGTTGGCTAGTGTCAGTGCTACAGTTGCTCTTTGCTTTAAATATTGTGTTGGTTATGTTGGATCTTATAATCTTTAGAGGCAATTTATTGGTATCCCATAATAACTTCATAGGATTTGTACTGGTATTATGCTAAATGTAGATCAAATTGGGTAGAAGTGATATATTTAATCAGAGTTTTATAGTTTTTATATTAAATATTTGTACATAAATAGTGCTCTGTTTATGCGGGTTACTAATTATGTATTCAATTTCTTATAGCGTTTGTTTTAATCAAATTTTGATAAATATAAAGTGTATTTGGGAAGCTACTTATTTCAGCTCATGGTTTTGAGACTCCACGATTTTGTGGCCTCCGTGGCTCAGAATCTGGTGACAGTGTTCTTACTAACAGTATGTAATGGTGAAAAGAAACACATGCAAGAGGGACGACGCATGTGTAACCTGGACGCCTATTTATTTTCTTATAAAGCCACCATGATTTGATCATGGATGTTTAACTTTCATGATTCAGTCCAGTCCAATACAGTCATTTTAACAGAGACATCCCCAGGGAGCTCTCTGTGTCTTCTATGTGTATACAATGACAAGACAGAATACAGCCTGAAATATTACTTACCAAAACCAGATCATGCTGGCACCCTGATCTTAATCATCCAGTCTCTGCATCTGTAAAACAAATTGTTGTTTATTAAAAAACCTAATACACAGCATTTTGTTATGGTAGACTGAGATAAGATAGCATTTTACAAGGAATAAGTGATTTCATCTTGCTTTCAATTTGGTGCGTATACTGTTTCTTGTGATGTCCTTTTATAATCATTTTCATATCCATGGGATTTGCTGCGAGTTACCATCTTTCATTACTGACAATTACAATTAGTGCTTTCTCTCCCTTTCTTTCATTAGTTAGTGTTTATCCACTTTATTGATATTTACAAAGAGCCAGATTTCATTTCCATTGCTTTCTGTTAATTTTCTACCTCTAATTTCATTACTTATTCTTTATTTTTAGATTTTCCCTTTATTCTGATTATATTGGTTTGAATTTTCTCTTCCTTTTCTAGGTTTGCACTTATTCTTGATTTTTATATATTTTGTGTATTCAAGTATAACTATAATTGCTACAAAATTCTCTTTAAGCACTACTTTCATAGTATCCCATCAATTTACATATATTGTCTTTTTAATTTCATTTAGTTAAACACATTTTAAATTAATCTTGAAATCATGCAATTTCTTCTTTCAACATATATTATTCATCAGTGTGATGTATTTTTTACCTGTTTTGGGATTTTCCAGTTATATGTCTGCTAGTTAAACCGATTCTGATCTAATCTGAGAGCAAATATTATATGGTTTATATACCTTTAACGTTTTTTAAAAATGTGCTTGATGTGTCAGAATGGGATCTATCTCACTGAATGTCCCATATGAGCTTGTAAAAAATGTGTGTTCTGCTGTTATTACATTAAAAAGTCAATAGATGTCATTTTATAAAGTTGCCTATGTGACTACTAAATTCAACTCTGTCCCCACTGATTTTCTAAGTGAGATATCTGTTCACTTATGATAGAGGGCTGTGGAACTGTCCAACGATGGTGGCATATTCTTTATTTTTCCTTTCAGTTTCACCTCAGGTATTGTGACACTGTTTCTAGTCACCACATATTAATGATTGTTATGTTTGCCTGAGGAACTGACTCCTTTCTGGTTATACAGATCTCCATTCGGACTTGATGAGTTCCCTTTACCTGAAGTCTTGTATTCTGAAATTAATTTATGAATCTTATTTCCTTTGGATTAAAGTAGTTATGATATATGTAGTCTTATTTTATTTGGGTTAGTATATTTATGATAGATCTTTACCCAACACTCAGATTTTTCTTTTATGTGAATTTACTGTAGACTATATATGTTTGGTTCTTATTTTTGATCCACTTGGATATTCTCAGTCTTTTAATTGGTATTTAGAGCTTTGATGTTTAAATTGATTACTTATAAATAGATTAGTATCTACCACATGTGTAATAGTTTCCAATCATTGCATTTGTGTTTTTTTCATTTCCTAATTTTATCCTCCATTGTTTTCTGCCTTTTTTGATTTTAATTGAACATTTTCTATGGTGACAATTTTTCCCTATCATATAATTTGTCATGGACTAAATGTTTATATACTCCCAAAATTCATATGTTGAAATCCATTCAGCAAATGGGTCAGTATTGGAGGAGGAGTCTTTGGGAGGTAAATTCATTATGAAATTGAAGTCCCTGTGAGTAAGATTACTGCTCTTATAATAAAATGTCCGAGAGCTACCTCTGCTCTCTCTGATGTGTGAATAATACTAGAAGATGGCCATCATCAAATCATAAGGTAGGTAGAAGTGCTATTTGAGATGGCAAAACCTTGGTTTTGGAAAAAAGTGAAATATCAAACGAATGCCTGCATTTTTTAAACCATTCAGTGTAGGGTATTTCTGTTGTATCATTCAAGGTTCACTGAGATGGTTATATTTCTTTACTCTTAAACAGTTTTAATGGTTTCCAAGAAGTGTGCAATATACATCTAACATTAATCCCAGTCCATTTTCAAATAATTCAATAATGCTTCTTAGATAATTCAACTATGTATAATACCATAATTATCCTAATCACTTCATTCCTCACCTGTACCATTAGAATGTGATTTATTTCACTTATACATAAGTGAATTATGGTGTGTGGTTATTTCTCAATAAGTACACAAAACTGAAACCACAGTATTTGAACAAACTGTCATTCGCCTTACCAATTAGGAATAAGAAAAAAACTTTTTATTTTATCTTCACTTATCCTTTCTCTAATGTTTTATTTTCTTTTTTAAAAAAGATTTTATTTATTTATTTGAGAGGTAGAGTTACAGACAGTGACAGGGAGAGACAGAGAGAGGTCTTCCTTTTGTTGGTTCACTCCCCAAAAGGCAGTCACAGTCAGCGATGAGCTGATCTGAAGCCAGGAGCCAGGTGCTTCTTCCTGGTCTCCCAGGCCAGGCAGGTGCAGCAGCCCAGGCACCTGGGCCATCCTCCGCTGCCACAGCAGAGAGCTGGACTGGAAGAGGAGCAACCGGGACAGAATCCGGCGATCCAGTTGGGACTAGATCCTGAGGTGCCGGCACTGCAGGTGGAGGATTAGCCAAGTGAGCCACGGCGCCGGCCACTCTCTAACATTTTGTTTTCTAGATATAAGTTTCCAACTTGCACCATAATAATTTTTGTTCCCTTGGATAAGTCATTTACTTTTTTATTTTTTTGGAAACAAACGTATGGGCAACCAATTACTTCATTTGTTTTTGTTTGAGAAAGTCTTTGGTTTTCATTTTTGAGGGATAATTTCAAAGGGTACAAAATTAGGGGTAGCTGGATATTTTATCACAATCCTTTAAACATTCCACTACACACTCTCTTGCTGTATAGTTTCTAAATTAGTCATATAATATGCATGCTCCTCTGTAAGGATGGTGATATTTTCCCTCTAATTTTTGCCAGCAAATGTTTTCAATCACTATATGTCTTCTTGTGTCATTATTCTATCTTCAACTTTCATTGACAGTGTGTGTGTGCCAAATTTCAAGTAGACAATGAATGCCATTACCTAAATTCCTTTGCATCAGTGGTATTTCAACTTTTTACTTGTTGAACATTATGCTTAGTGGTGCATTCATTCTGTGATTATAGGGGCTTGCATTATGGCATTAAGCATAAAGGCAGAGCGAGCAACAGTGACATCCTGTATGGGCACCAGTTTATGTCCTGGATGCTCCAATTCCAATCAAGCTCTCCGCTAATGCACCCGGGAAAATGGAAGATGGTTCAAGTGATTGGGTCCCTGCATCCATTTGGGAGAGCTAGAAGAAGCTCTTTCCACTAAATTTTGTCCTATCCCAGACCAAGCTGTAGCAACCATCTGTGCAGTGAACAGGTGGATAGATCTCTCTGTCTCTCATTCTTGGTAACTCTGACCTTCAAATAAATAAATATTTTTAAAAGCCTGTGATTATAAAGTAAATTGATGTATGTTATTGCAAAATTAATGCAAAAATAAGAAACAGAAGGAGGGGGATTGAAGGAGGAAGAGAGGAAGGGAGGAAACTATAGTTATCTTCTTTGAATTGCATCTATGAAATACATGAAATATGCTGTTTATATTAATAAAATTAATTTCTTACCAAGTGAATACATTCTGAAATTTCAAAATATTTTGATTTATTAGTTTTTCTATTTTTTTTAGGAAATCACGGTTTACTGTAGTTTGGAGATGTTATGTTTAAAATATATGTTCATATATGTGACTTTATTGTGAACATTTTCTCTTCTGTTCTCTTTTGGAACAAGTCAACAGCTGGTTAGTTGTTGGATCTGTTAGATCATACAGATAAAATCTTTTATTTTCTTGTTCTTTTCTTATGTTTCTTTATCCTAGCCGTAATTCTTCTTTAGGTGAGATTTAAACCATTCTCTCTAATTTCATACATGGAAGTTACAGTCTCGACTTAAAAAATAGTTTTTATTACATATTTTTTCTACTTCACAGTATACTGTACCATTTTAATAGTTCCACTACTGTTTTTCAACTTGTAAGACAAGAGGATTATTTTGGTTGAGGTTGCTTTTGTTTAATATCTACTTTTGTCTTTCAAATATGTCTGAGACTCTGTAGACCATTTTTTTCATTTCTTATAACTTTGGTTTTTAATATTGAAGGCTTTTCCTCAAATGTTTCCAAGGGCTTTAGTACTATATAATTTGTAATCCATACACTGAAAGCTATTAAAATGCCCAGTGTATTCAGTTGGGATGTTTCATCTGATGTTCTTTGCTTTATAGTAACTTGATTTGTAGATCACTTTATGATGTGGAATGCTGAGAACAATGGAATATTTGCAAGAAAAATAGGTACTTTGTAATCAGTTTTTTTAATGATTTTATTTTTTCTTAACCATTGATTTAATTTTAGAGTGAGAGAACTAGGAAACATTTTGCAATGGGTAACTTAAAATCAATAAAGTACAGAAGTTGTTATTTTTACATGAGATGTTTACTTCAGACGCTACACACAAGGAAATTTTTCAAATCTTCATTTATTCATTTATTTATTGTTAAAGAGTTATAGAGTGTATGGGGGGGGAGGGAGAGAGAGAGAGAGGAGAGAGAGAGAGAGAGAGAGAGAGAGAGAGAGAGAATTTTCCATCTATTGGTACACTCCCCAGATGCTACAATAGCCAGCGCTGTACCAAGCTAAAGCCAGGAGCCAGGAGATTCGTTGAGGTTTCCCATGTGGATGACAGGCGCTCAAGCACTTGGGCCGTCTTCCATTGCTTTTTTCCCAGGCCATTAGCAGGGAGCTGGATTGAGAGCAGACCAGCCAGGACACTAACTGGCACCTATATTGGTTGCCAGAATTGCAGGCAGAGGCTTTACTTACTACATCACAATGCTGGGCTTCATTTTTATTAATATACTTTCCCATCCCCCTTTGCGTTGAATAGCTGTATCTTGATCCAGTTTAAATTTTATATTATTTTAATGTTTAAATTTATTTTTATTCATTTGAAAGGCAAACTGACAGAGAGAGCAGGAGAAAGAATGTCCATCTTTTCTTAGACACTCCAAATGCCTTCCACTACCAGAGCTGAGAAGATTGGAACCTGGAACTCAGTCCAGTTGTCCTAAGTGGGTGGCAGAGCCCCAAGTACTTGAGTCTTCACTGGTTGCTTCCCAGGGTGCCATTCACAGGAAGCTGGATTGGAAGCAAAACAGTCAGGACTTGAACTCAGCGTTCTGATATGGCGTGTTGGCAATCCAAGCAGCAGCTTAACCTTTGTACCATGACATTTGCCACTAATTAATCTATTTTTATATTTATTTGAAAGCGAGAAGCAGAGAGGTTGATTGATTGATTGAAGAGAGAGAGAGGAGAAAGAGAGGACTCAAACTCAGGCATCTCATACGGTATGCAAGAATCCCAAGTGACATCTCAACCTCTGTGCCAAATGCCTGCCCTATTCTGATCCAATTTAATCTTAGATTTCAGTTGTGCTCTTAATATTCAATCCACTTCTTAGCATCATAGTCACACAGCTGCCACTATTAGAAAAGTTATATTAAAGAAGAACCTGAAATCATAAAGAGTGATAAAGGGAATACTCTGAAAAAGCAGACATAGTGATCTTTGTGTCACTTTTTAATATCTGATTCATTTCTACACATGAAACAAGAAATATCACATAGGGTATTGCAGGAAAATAGAAATGATCAAATCTCTAGCCATATTTTTGTCAGATTCTCTATGTAGATTCATTCTTTCATATATCTGTATATTTTGATTTATTAAGAACACTCTTTTTTCCTCAAATGTCAATATATGTGATTAGACAACCTCAGTTTGCTATGGAATGGATTTTATGATAACTAATTCATTTCTATGGAGACTGGTAACAGATATTGTGATGGAATCTCACTTTGGGAAATTAAATTCCCCTGTTGTGGGCATTGTGGTACAGCACTTTAAGCCCCTGCCTGACATGCTGTCATCCCAAATGAGAGCCATCTGGAGTCCTGGTTGCTGTATTTCTGATCCAGCTAATATACCTGGGTAAGCAATAGCAGATGCCTAAATTCTTGGACCCCTGCCAACCTTGTGGGAGACCTGGATTTAATTCTATGTTCCTGGCTTCAGCCTGGCCCAACCCAGTTTTATTTAGTTAAATGAACCAGCAAATGGAAGATTCTCCATCTTTCTGTAACTCTGCCTTTCAAATACATTTTTTACAAATATTTCCTCTATACCTGATGACCTGATGAAGACTAGGAAGAAGACAATGCCTGTTTTATCAAGATAAATTATAAGGACATAAACAACATGATCACAAATATGAGCATGTAAAATCTCACACATACGTTGAACATCCATCTTCAGAAATGTTCATTCCCTGACTTTCTCATTCATGCTGCTTTTATTTTTGCCTTTCCTGATAAGCTCTCTCCAAACTTCTTTTCTTGAAATCCTTGATGACAGCTTCATGATATATAATTTGTCTTTCATACACCTAACTCTGCTTAAGGGATAGACTTAGTTTTTAGTACCTTTTTAGATTTTTCAAAAAAAGTAGATATTAGTACAGAATGCTCTCATACATGTTGGGATAGTTTCCCTGTTTATTAGGTTCTTCTTGACTGGGACCAAGTCTCGTGCATTCCTTTTTGATGATGACCTCTAAAGTTTTGAGGAATGCCAGTCAAGTCTTCTGCAAGAAGCCCTCTTCTACTAGAATGACTCATACTTTCACATAATTAAAGCCTTGTTACATACACAGCACAGGAAAATTCCAGAGGTAAATTCTATAGTATGAAAATAAATAACTGTTAATAACAACTTTGATCACATGCACAGGTAGTTTTGCCAAGTTTCTTCATTAATTTGCTTTGCTCAAATTTTCTCAGCTTTGACCACTGGGGGATTTGTCACCTTGACATACTTCCATCAATGTAGGTTTTATTTAATTCTTTTTGTGCTTTGTTTTTGGCACTACACGTTGCCTCAGTCCTTTAATTACCCATTTTCCAAGGAACTCTGATTCCATTTATTCAAAAGTGTTAAAAACCAAGATCCTGGCGTTCTGTGTACTCATTTCTGCAGAAATGTTATTGCTGCTAGACCCTTTCAGCTGGCAGAGCAAAAAATATGAGTAGATATGTAGCAACCCTTGTGTGTGTGTATATATATATATACATACATATATATAGCCATAAATATGATTATATATATCACATATTTATGCCAAACATTAGTTCACATTGATTTTAAACATAAATGAAAACATTTTTCCCTTTCAGCACTTTACAATTTCATTGTATCTATTCTTACTTTGATGATTTTTGACACATTCACTTTAATTATTTTGCTCTGTCATTTATGGTAAGTTGGACTCCTATCACAAACTTCTTTCAAGATATTTTTTTCTCTGGTTTTTGCAATTTTCCTAGTATATATGTTTTGGTATTTATCCTGCTTGGTGTTCTCCAAGATTCTTGGATCTCTGATTTTGTCTTTTATTAATTTTGACATACTATTCATGATTATCTCTTATAATATTTCTTTTGCTGCATTCTGTTTCTCTTCTCCTTTTGGTACTCCAATTATTCATATATTATCCTTTTGAAGTGTATTACCATTATGGGATATTTTGTTCTTTTATTGTTAATTTTAAAATTATTTAAGAATTTTTTAATGACTTACCTTCAAGATCACTTATAAACCTTGTCCAGTCTACCGGTCAGTCTACTACAGTATATTATTCATATCTTTAAAGTTAATTATTTCCGTGTTTTATCCTACCACTTCCTTTGAATTCTTTCTTATGGTATCAATTTTTCTGCTTATATTTATCTACTTTTTTTGCATTTTCCTTTTTTTCTCAAAGAATCTTTAGCCTATGTCAAATATTCCATCTGATAGTATATCTGCATAATATTGAAGTTCAGTTATATGCTTATTTTGGGCTTTCTTCATCATTTTTCCTTCCTTTTCAAGCTGTCTTAATAGTTTTTTGTGTGTGAAAAGTGGATATGTTATTTCAACCAAGAACCTGAGATAACTAAGCCTTAGTGTGAAATTGATGTTAATTCAGCTAGTAGTTGGTCTGTTTCACATGTGTTTTAGCCAAAGGAAGCTGGGGCTTCACATTCTTCTAATTCGCCTGTTTTACTTTCTCTTGTTGTGTATTTGGTTTCCTAAGAACTAATTCTTAAAAAGAAACCAAACCTTGGAACTATTTCAGCTCTAATCAATTATTTTTGTACTAGAGACTTTTTAATGCAAGGATAGAATTCCATAACCTATTAATTAAATTAGTCTTTAATTTGGATGGTGTCTCTGACCTTTTCCTTTCATAAATGTTTCTTTGACTTTTCCTAGTTTAAGAGAGTCAGAGAGGGTATGGGAAGCAGGGATCAGGAGAATACTGTACTGCAAGCTGAAATAGACCTCCTGTACAATGTTTTCGTAGGAGAACTGACTTTGTTTTGAGGAATACTTTGGGCATACTTTAAAGTGGTGAATTTTGTCTCCTTGTGCCAAAAATACCCCAAGTTTTATCTTGGTTGCTAATAATTAGAGCCTTGTGAGGTTCCCAGAGCTAACCTTGAGAAGTGAGATCCCTCAATTAGATTGTGAGCTCAAGGAGATTTTTACTCCCAAGCTAGTCCACGTGCCACTTCTATCAGTTTGTGAATACAGTCATGTATGTATTCCTACTAGTTTATGGTTCCAATGAACTTGATTCAGATAAACTGAGCTCAACATTTTTTTGTATTTTTCTGGGTTTTTTAGATCTCAGAATGCAGCTTTGTCCTATTATGTCAAGTCTCTGCAAGGTTGAAGAAGAGTTACCGACTTTCAATGTGCTTAGCTTTTTGCTTGCCAGAAGCATGACAGAGATAAATTCCAAGCCCTTTATGTGAACTTTGATAGTTGTTCTAGGAAAGCACTTGCACAAGTTTAATTCCATGCCCGGGTGTTGGATGTGTTTCCAAGTAAGGTACATTCTGAGCACAATTATCTCTTCATACCTTGATAAGCCTTGTTCTTGGACTACCAGGCTGTTTTAATTTTCTCCTGCTTGTTTTCCCTTACAATTTTTAATGATTTATTAAAGATTTATTCATTTATTTGATAGAACTTTTTTTAGTGTCCTTCTCACTATTTTTTTAATAAAGCTTTTATTTAAAGAATATAAATTTCCAAAGTACAGCTTATGGATTACAATGGCTCCCCCCACACAACTTCCCTCCCTACTTGATAGAATTATAAGGACAGAAAGAAGAGAAAGAGAGTGATCATCCCTCTGCTGTTTCACTCCACAAAAGGCTGCAATTACAAAGGCTGCCCCAGGCCAAAACCAGGAGCCCAGAACTGGCATTCGATATTTGCAAGACAGTAGCAGAAATGGAAGAATTTAAGCCATCTTCACTGACTTCCCAGGCTGGTAAAAAGGGAGCTGGATCAGAAGTGGAGCAGCCAAGACTTGAACTGGTGTCCACATGGGATGCCAGTGTCACAGTCAGTGGCTTAACGTATTGTGCTAATTATTTCTAAGAAATTGGGTCTAATAGATGCCAGGGTTCCTAGCAGGCAAACAGCCATGTATTTCCCCGCACATTTCATTGTCAATTATTTTATTAGCAAATATTTATGCTAAATATAGTTTCATTAATGTGACTCACAAGCATTTATTGATTATTTCAGTATATATTACCTTTGGAAATCATACTTTCTAGGCATATACAATTATGTAGTTCATAATTATCTCCTCATATCAAACATGCATACAAATGTAAATATTTTATTTTAAGAAAAATATTTAATATAATTTATGGATAAAAAGAAATTTTATAAAAAAATTAACAATGTGGTTCTGACCTTGGACTCATTCTTCAACCTATATTGGAGTCATTTTCCCATTTTTAGCACAATGCAATTTCATTTGGCAAATAACATGACATCACAAAATTCAAAAGAGAAATAGAAACTTTTACTATTACTACTATTAGTAATAACCTCTTCTCTTGCTCACAAAGACCTCAGTTATTAATTCTGTCAACACTGATATATTCTGTCATACAAAAATATTGTTAAAGCTAAATTGATCTCAAAAACAACTAAAGAGATGAAACTATTAATCATAAAAGGGAAATTTTGTTAAGATACAAACATTTCTGAAACTTAGTAAACATTTGGAACAATATAAAACTAGTAAAAAGATTGCTGCTATTATTTTGGGTGTACCAAGAGATAACCTTCACATATTTAGAAATAGGTTTTATATAATGGGAATTAGTTAATTACATTACCTAACTGGGCATAAGCCTTCTAAGCAAAAAAAATTAATTTTGAATAGCCAATCAAGTTGTTGGCTTAAACTTGACTCTATCAAAATTTTAACTTTCATTGTAAAAGAACTTCATATCACCAGAGAGGCTAAGAAAGGATAAGTATTTGCACAATGTTGTACATAGATTGATACTCAGTATTTTAATATTTTCCAACTGAATGAAAGTCTTTATATATTACTAGCAAATACTTACTTAAATGTGTGAAACTAAATTGATACACACGAAGAATGAAACCCAGCTAATAAGCTATGTATGCAGTTCTCTGTTGAGATAAGATGTGTAGCTTCCTCAAGACTGGTCTTAATAATTTATTGGTTGGCACTAAAGAAATATGTAGAATAAAGGATTTTGCTAAAGTTTAGTTATTTTCATGTTCAATGCCTTATTTTACTAAAGAGTCCTTTAGAATAAGCTAGTAATAAAAATCTAACTCCAAGTGTACATTTTAATATTGAGTTTGTTTGCATACTCTAAAAATGGGATATTCACAAGATTATCATAGTTGCCTGATTAGATTTTAATTTAAAAGTCCAAATTGGGGGAGATTAAAAGAACACTATCAAAAGGGAAAATTAAAGACACAGAAACACAAACAATCTAGTATAGCTGTTTTTAAAAAAAAGTATGAGATTCAAAAGGAATTATTAAAACTACAGAGAATGATTTAGGACTGTAAATAAACATTCCATTAAGGAAATACTTGGGAGGACTCCTTGGGAACTAGTTGGGAGGTTGGAAAATTTTTAAGAATTCTGATTCAGACCTCTAATTGCTTTACATAATAGTAATGGAGAGTAATGAATTTATGATTATGCTATTAAACTCAAATGATTATAAGATATATTTGCTAATACAATGGAATTATTAAAAATAGTTTGTTCATCCTATTTTATCCATGTGATAGGTTGTGGAGGATGTATTGTCAATATTTTAATATCATTACACTAATTACAGCACAATTCCGTGGAGGTGAAAGCAGTTCCTCAAAGCTTGAAATATCTGTAAACTCTGACATACTAAATGAAGTAAAAAATAAAGTGCAAAATGACAAGAAGTCAACTTACTAATTGATATTCAATATTGCTTCGTCAAATATATTGTAACAAATTAACAGATTTATGATTCATGTATATATTGTTATCAACTTGACAGCTACAGCTTCTATTTCTTTAGTTTATATTAACATTTGTTGACATGGAATTATAGACTGTGCATGAATCATTTTCCATTCCAAATATCTCTGTCCAACACTTTTCTATCACTATAGTAAGAAGACTTCTTTATCACATTACTATACTATACAAATAGGGTAGTTTATTTGTATTATCACAGCAAAATGTTTATCTTCAAGGTAGCCACAAGTAGGCAATGTTTCTGCTGTTACATGTGATATCCAAGAACAAATTTTTCTCTGCTTTGGTAAGTGGTCTCATAGAGCACTTTGACACTCATCCATTTACCAGATGAATACCTGGCATTGCCAAGTATTAGCCTAAAAGCTTCTATATTCTTATTCTTCCCACTTGTTTTTTTTTTGCTTTTCTGTTTATCAAGACAAGTTTTCTTCTTCTATCATTAAATCATTGAACATTCCCAGGAATTTCTATTCCCCTGCAGGAAGTCCTTGTTCATGATTAAGTCAAATGACTCTATCATAAAAATCTGCTAATTTCATTCTCCCTAAATTATGTTATTTCTTCTGCTATATTCTTGCAGCTTTGTACAAGTACTTTATTTGGGTAGACAATTCACTTGGTTTAACTTCTGGTAAGAGATTCACTTTACAGGATAAGAAATACTTTAAAGGAGTTAAGGAATTATTGTTCCATTTTTTAGAGATTTATTTATTTATTTAAAAATCAGACCAACAGAAAGTGAGAAAGACAGAGAGAGAAATCTTCCAACCACTGGTTCACTTTCCAAATCACTACAACTGCCAAGGCTGGGCCAGATAAAACCCAAGATCCTTAACTCCCTTCCTGGTTGCCTATTGGGTTGCAAGGTACTCAAGTACTTGAGCTATCATCTGCCACCTCTCTGGCACATTAGAAAGTAGCTGACTGAGAAACAGAGTAGCCTGGACATGAATAAGGCACTTTGATGAGGGCTACAAATTTCCAATGGTGACTTAACCAACACCACCACAATGCCTGCCTCCATCTGCTTTCATTTTTATTCTATTGTATTTTTTCCTAAGGAAACTTTTTATTTAAGGAATACAAACTTCATATATTTCGTAAGTACAACTTTAGGAATATAGTGATTCTTCCTACCATACCTACCATACCCACCCTCCCACCCACACTCTCACACTTCCTCCTCCTCCCTCTACCATTCCCAGTCCCAGTCTCCACTAAGAGTCATTTTAAATTAACTTTATACACGGAAGACCAGCTCTATACTAAGTAAAGATAACAACAATTTGCACAAACATACACACACACACACACACAAATGTTCCTCAACAGTCAAGAGCTGTTCATATCTTCCACATAATACATTAAAATGAAATAAACCTTTGAGAACAAGTTTTAGAGTTAACTCTCAAGATACAACTCATTGAGGACAGATGCCCCACATGGGAAGTTAGTGCACAGTGGCTCCCTTTGTTAATTTAACGATTATACTCTTGGCAGGTGCTGCGGCTCAACAGGCTAATCCTCCACATTGTGGTGCCGGCACACCGGGTTCTAGTCCTGTTCAGGGCGCCGGATTCTTTCCCGGTTGCCCCTCTTCCAGGCCAGCTCTCTGCTGTGGCCCGGGAGTGCAGTGGAGGATGGCCCAAGTGCTTGAGCCTGCACCCCATGGGAGACCAGGAGAAGCACCTGGTTCCTGCCTTCGGATTAGCGCGGTGGGCCAACCACAGAACGCTGGCCGCGACCGCCATTGGAGGATGAACTAACGGAAAAAGGAAGACCTTTCTCTCTGTCTCTCTCTCTCACTGTCCACTCTGCCTGTCAAAAAAAAAATCGCAAACAATTATAGTCATGTGTGATGTCAGTGATCACCTGAGGATCTCAACATCATCTGCCTGGGCTATGGAAGCCTTTTGAATAAATCAACTCCATCAGGCAAGGCCATAAGCAAAGTGGAAGTTATCTCCTCCCTTCAGAGAAAATTCCATCCTTCTTTGATGGCACTTTTTTCCATTGGGGTCTCACCCACAGAGATCCTTCCTATGGGACATTATTATTTTTTTTTTTGCCACAATATCTTGACTTTTCATGCCTGAAATGCTCTCATAAGCTTTCCAGCCAGACCAGAATGCCTTAAGAGCTGATTCTGTGGTCAGAGTGCTGCTTAAAGTGATCGTCATTCTATGAGTCATATGTGTGGACTGCTTCCCATGTTGGCACATTTTCTCCTTTTTAATTCTATCTATTAATATTATCAGACATTTAATCCTATTTATATAATCACTTTAAGGCTTAATGCTATCCATATGATCACTTTAACACTTAAGATGGTATTATTACCAACCAGCTTAAAGGAATTTGGGGTCTCATGGCAAGTTTTTAAACTGTTCCCTTAGACTTAAGTCCATAGGAATGTATGCAAAACTATATAGCTTTTGACATATGTGTATAAAGTCAATTGAGATCTATTTTCAATTGACTTTATACACATATGTGTAACTCTATGTTAAGTAAAGAGTTCAAGAAACAGTATAATTAAAAAAAAGTTCCTTAACAATCAAGACAAGGGCTGTTCATGTCACTGCTTCTCAAAGTGTCAATTTCACTTCTACAGATTTCCTTTTAGGTGCTCTATTAGTTTTCATAAGTCAGAGAGAACATACTTGTCCCTTTGAGACTGGCTTATTTCACTAAGTATGATGTTTTCCAGATTCACCCATTTTGCTGCAAATGAGCAGATTTCATTCTTTTTACCATTGTGTATTATTCCGTAGTATACATATGTCATAATTTTTTTATCAAGTCTACATTTGAGGGGCATTTGGATTGATTCCAT
This sequence comes from Sylvilagus floridanus, assembly GCA_949820135.1. NCBI lineage: Eukaryota > Metazoa > Chordata > Mammalia > Lagomorpha > Leporidae > Sylvilagus > Sylvilagus floridanus. The sequence continues at coordinate 93,438,796 of OX463225.1, read as the reverse complement.
GCCTTAGCTATTGTGAATTGAGCTGCAATAAACAGGGGTGCAGATAACTCTTTCATATGCTGATGTTTTCTTCCTTGGGTAAATGCCCAGGACTGGGGTGACTGGATCATATAGTACACCTAATTTCTGCTTTCTGTGGTTTCTCCATACTATCTTCCATAGTGGCCTTACTAGTTTACATTTCCACCAACAGTGGATTAGGGTACCTTTTCCCCCACATCTTTGCCAGCATTTGTTGTTTGCTGATTTCTATAAGCATTCTAATGGGGATAAGGGAAAATTTCATTGTAGTTTTAATTTGTATTCCCCTGAGGGTTAGTGATCCTGAGCATTTTGTCTTGTGCCTGTTGGTCATTTGGATTTCCTCTTTTGAAAAATCTCAGTTTAAGTCCTTTGCTCATTTATTAACTGGTGAAGCAGAACTTATCCAACTTATATGACAAATTAGAGAAAAGTATACAGACAAAAAAGAAGAAGAAATTAAAAAAAAATTAAAAACACTCTTGGGAATCTACAGGATACTAGCAAACAACCCAACATATGGGTTCTAGGAGTTCCTGAAGGCATGGAAAGAAATAATTCAAAAGTCTTTTTAGTGAAATAATAACAGAAAACTTCCCTATTTTGGAAAAAGATAGGGACATCCAAGAACAGGAAACACATAGAACTACTAATAGACATGGACAGAAAAGATATTCATTTTGACACATTGTAATCAAACTCTCCACAGTAAAACATAAAGAAAATATTTTAAAATGTGCATAAGAAAAATGCCAGATTGCTTTCAGAGGGTTTCCAATTAGACTCACAGCGGACTTCTCATCAGAAACCCTACAGGCTAGGAGAGAATAGCGACATATTGCAAGACTTAAGAGAAGAAAACTGTCAACTCAATACTGTACCCTGCAAAGCTCTTATTTATGAATGAAGGTGAAATAAAGATCTTCCATAACAAAGAAATTGAAAGATTTGTCACCACCAGTCCAGCCTTGCAAAATATGCTTAATGATGTGCTGCACACAGAAACACAGAAACATGGTCATCACTATGAAAGATGGTAAAGGAAGAAAACCTCCCAGTAAAAGCACAAAGGAAATCCAAAGTAAAAAATAGTAATATTTATGGAAAAATGCAAGGGCAAATTAGTTATTTATCGATAGTCATCCTGAATACAAATGGTCTCAACTCTCCAGTTAAAAGATACAGACTAGATGAATGGATTAAAAAATAAAATCCATCTATTTGCTGCCTACAAGACACACATCTCACCAACAAAGATGCACACAGACTGAAACTGAAAGGACAGAAAAACATACCATAATAACTGAAACCAAAAAAAAGCATAGCCCTCCTAATATCAGATAAAATAAACTTTAATACAAATCTTACTAAAAGAGGCAAAGAGGGGCACTATGTAATCATTAAGGGATCAATTCAACAGGAAGATGTCACTATTATAAATGCATATGCACCTAATTACAGGGTTCCTGGCTATTTAAAAAATGTTAAGGGATATAACGGGAGACATAGACTCCAATACAATAGTAATGGGGGACTTCATTACCTAACTTTCAGCAATGGGCAGATCAATCAGACAGAAAATCAGCAAAGAAACAACAGAGTTAATTGACACTATAGACCAAATGGTCCTAACAGATATCTACAGAACTTTTAACCCTACTGCTTCAGAATACACATTCTTCTCACCAGTGCATGGAACTTTCTATAGCATTGTCCACATGCTAGGTCATAAAGTAAGTCTCAGCAAATTCAAAAAAATCAAAATCATATCATGCATCTTCTGACTACAATGGAATGAAGCTCGAAATCAGCAACTCAGGAAACTCTAGAACACATGGAGAATGTACAGCATGCTCCTGAATAAGCCTTGGGTAACAGAAGAAATTAGAAATAAAAAAAATTCTGGAAACAAATGAAGATGATACTACAACATATCAAAACTTATGGGATACAATAAAAGCAGTGTTAAGAGGAAAATTTGTACATTAGGTGTCTACATCAAGAAATTGGAAAGAAACCAAATAAATGAGTTATCAATGCATCTCAGGGATCTAGAAAAATAACAGCAAACCAAACCTAAAACTGTATGAATAAAGAAGTAATGAAGTAATTAAATTTAGATGAAAAATAAAAAAATGAAACCAAAAAAAGAATACAAAAGATCATCAAACTAAGGAGCTGTTCTTTTTTTTTTTTTTTGAAAAAATAAACAAAATTTACACACCATTGGAGCAACTAACCATAAAAACGAAGAAAAGACCCAAATTAATAAAATTAGTGCCATCAGTAGTCAGTAAGTTCTAGGGGCTGGTGCTATGGCGTAGCAGGTAAAGCCGCCACCTGCAGTGCCAGCATCCCATATGGGCAACGGTTCAAGTTCCAGCTGCTGCACTTCCAATCCTTCTCTCTGCTGTAGCCTGGGAAAACAGTGGAAGATGACCCAAGTTCTTGGGCCCCTGCACCCATATGGGAGACCCAGAAGAAGCTCCTGGCTTCTGGCTTCAGATACATGCAGCTTCGCCTGTTTTGGCCATCTGGGGAGTGAACCAGTGGGTAGAACATTCTTGTTTCTCTCTCTCCTTCTCTATCTCTCTCTGCCTCTCTGTCACTCTGCCTTTCAAATAAATAAATAAATCTTCTTAAAAATAGTAATGTTCAAAGCAAAGATATTAGCAATGATGCACCTACATTTCATATATGTTCCTCCAGTGAAAGGAGGAATCTAGTTTACTTTAAAGAGAATCACTCTATTTGCACCTTTTGTGTTTTCATTTACTTCAGAAAAATTGTCCCTGGGCATCTGTGACGGCTTAAATATGGTTTGTCTGCTCCAAAAACTCGTGTTGAAATCTAATCCCCATTGTGAGGTACTATGAGGGTGGAAACGTGATCTGACTATGGTATTTAGAGGGTGGGTTTTGGAAATACAGTTAAGATTACATAAAATCATCATGTCCAGGTCTCTGTAATTGAACAGAGCTGGCTTCTTGAGAAGGTGGACAGACACCAAATAACCCACTCTCTCCCACCCAGCCAACACAAACCCTCTCCTGTCTCTCAGTGTGATGACCTGCTCCAACATGGGACTTTTCCATTAGGAAGGCCATCACCGACTGTAACCCTTCCACTTTGAACCAGAACTGTTAGCCAAGATGAGTCTTTCCTTACAATTTCTCCAGTCAGATATATTCTATTAGTAGCAACAGAAAACAAACTAAGCTAGCATCTGTTGTAGACATAACAATTGCTGCAGACCCTGTTTAACTTCAATGAACTCTTCCATATTATTTGTTTTCATCTCAGCATTCCATTCTTTGGAACATCCTGATATTCATCAGGGCTGGAGGCCATTTATGTGGGCATCCTTGCTGACCATCCTGTGACTTAATTGGAACCTTTCAGCTTACACTACTTATTTTCTGAATTTATTGCTCATGACCCAAAACCTGTAGAGGTAGACTTGTATCTATCTTTTTCGTCCAAATTTCAATTAATTTGCAGTACATTTTTGTACTATTGTAGTGGTGAAGAGCCATGACTGTATTTTAATTTAATTAAGATATTCCATTATTTATTTTTTATCCTTTGTTTTACATTTTTGTAAGAAAAAAATTGGAAGACGATTTATTTCATCATGTTAATGAAAAATTCCTTATATTCTTATTTATTAATGATAAGAACAATTTCATTTTTCCTTACACAAATTGCAGTTCAAAGTGAAAATACAGTGCATTTATGTAAAATTGCTGAAAATGACTCAAAATCAATTTTTTCTTATAGCATTGATTATTTACTTAGTGTTCAAAATATTATTTTTTCTGAAGTGATTGACATTTATAATAATACTTTTTAGAAACATAAAGTAAACCTAATACAGTAATCTACTTTCATTTTCCTTTGGGCTTTTCCAAGATTTACTCTTTTATAATATATTAACTTCATTTTGTATTACAAATATATTTAGAGACATTATGAGGAAATTTTACCATGGTACACATTGTATTATTTCACAATGACATCCACTGTAAATGTTAAAAATAAAATAATACATGAATGAAAAACATTAAAATGCTATGTAACAAATTTACTAAGGGGAATACATATTGCCACATATCATTTTAAGACACTTAGGCCAATATATTTATTTTACACAACTCAATGGAACACATAAAATGCCAGGCATTTTTTGTGAATAATTTGTCATTAAATGGAGCAATGATGTGCTAAGAGAAGGGACACAAGATCTGAAAGTTATTTAATAGAAAAAAATCAATCAGATTATTTTAGAAACCACATTTATATATGAAATTTGAACCCTCCATCCATAAAATAATGTAATAGCTTTGCTATTTTACTTTTAATGTTTTATAGAAAAAATGTATTTACTTCATTGAGAAGAAACATGGTAGGTTTTTACCAAGATGCATGACAATCCATTCCAAAAAAAAGGAAAAAAAAGGGCCATATAGAAAGTATTTGGCAGATGGAATATGATTATAATAATGATTATAATAACTCACATAATGACAGACTTATGCGAGCTCTTGTAAAATCTCAAGAAAAATAAATCATATCAGAAAACTGTATATGAGAGCCTGGCATTGTGGTGAACCAGGTAAAGTTACTACCTGTGACACCTACATTCCATGTGGGCACAAGGTCATGTCCTGGCTGCTCCATTTTCAATCCAGGTCCCTGCTAATGGCCTTGAAAATACAGTGGATGATGGTCCCTGCCACCCACGTGGGGGACCAGATGAAGCTCCTAACTCTGGGCTTCAGCCTGGTCTAGCCTTGGTGGCCATATGAGGAGTGAACCAGTGGCTAGGAAATCTCTGTGCCTTTGTCTCTCCCTCTCCCTCTGTAACGTTCACTTTCACATAAATTAATAAATCTTTAAAAAAAACTACACTTGTATTTCAAAAAGTTTGTGCATCAAAACAATTACCATTTAATACCCTTTTTGAAGGAAACTTGACGCATCCTCAAAATTACATGTGTTAAATGATGATATATAAGATAAAGTCAAGGAAGCATGTACAAAATAATGTTCTAGGTGAAGAGATAGCAAAGCAGTTCCGCTCACTTCCCGTATTGGAGTGCCTAAATTTGAGTCTGGGCTCTGCTCTGATTCCAGCTTCCTGGGAGGTAGCAAATGATGATCCAAGTTCTTGAGTTACTCAAGTATCTCCATGTGGGAGATCTGGATTGAATTCTCAGCTCCAGACTTTGGCCTGGCCCCCAGCCCAAGCTGTTGCAGGTATTTGGGGAGTGAAGCAGCAGATGACCTCTATCTTTCACTTTGGCTTTCTGTCTCTGTCTTTCTGCCTTTCAAATAAACAGCAATTAAAGAAGTATATTTTTATAAAAATTAAAAAGAAATGATCTGGAAGAGATATGTCTCATTTGTAATAAGCATAATGCTAGATGTAGGATGACATAAAATATCAATCAGAATGCAAGCTCAACTCCTTAGGCAGAGCATAACAAACACTGGCACTTAACTGAAAGAAGTAACAGTTGTAGTTTAGTACATCTGTGATAAATAGTTGATTAGGGAGACTTTTTTATGCTAGCTGTTAAAAATAACACCCAAAGGAAAAAAAAATTGAAGTGAGATGAAAAATAGAAACAATTTGTGGAACAGATTTTAGGTTATAGTCCAAAACCATAAGAATCAAAAGAAAAAGTAGTCAGAATGGATCTAAAACTAAAGAGGTTCGGAACAGCAAAGAGCATGATCAACAGAATGGAGAGACAGCCTACACAATGGGAGAAAATACACGTGTTATTCCTCTGATAAAGAGTTAATAACCAGATCATATAAGGAACTGAAACAACTCAGTAGCAAGAAGTCAAAATACCCAATTAAAATGATGAGTTGTGGAGCTACCAGACAATTCTCAAAGGAAGACACATGAATGGCCAATAGGTAACTGAAAATATCCTCGACAGTACTGAAAGACAAAAGATAACAAGTGCTCACGAGAATGTGTTGCAATGGGAATACATGCCCTACTGGTGGAATACAAATTAGTACAGCCATTGTGGTAAATTGTATGGAAGAGCCTCAAAAAACATAAATTAGATTTACCATATGATCCCACAATGTCACGACTGTGTATCTGCCTAAGAGAAATGAAATCACTCTGCTGAAGAGACATCTACATTTCTGTATTTAGTGCAGCACCAGTCACAGCAACTGAAAATCGTTCCCATTCACTTGGCAGGTTGCCTAGTCTCCTGAACATTTCTTACTCAAACATTTTTGTCACTATGAATTTTAGTGCTCCTCAATATCTATTTGTTATTCCTTAAGCAATGTTAAGAAAGTCAATTACATGAAGAATTAAATTAGGCCTTAATGCAAATATTTGCAAAAATTCAACTCAAAACTGTCAAAGACTGAAGTGCAATATCTGAAACCATAAAACTCCTAGAAGAAAATATGGAGAAAAAAATTCATGATATTACTCTGGAGAATGAAATTTTTGGATATGACACTAACAGCAGATATGAAAAATAGAAATAAACAAGTTGGATTGCAGCCAACTAGAAAGTTTCTCCAATGCAATGGAAAATCAAGAGTGGAAAGTTAATCTACAAAACAGGGGCAAATATCTATAAGCAATATATCTGATTAAAAGTTGTTATTCAAAATATACAAGGAGTTCATGCAACTGAAATAAAATAAAATAAAAGAGAAACAAACAACTCTTTAAAAATGGGCAAAAAACTTGAAGAGACATTTCTCCAGGGAAGACATACAGGTGTTTAGCAGGTATATGAAAAGATGTTCAGCATCTCTAATCATTAGGGGAATGCAAATTAAAGTCATAAAGGCATAACATTTCTTTCCTGTGAGGATGGAAGTTATTAATAAAATAAAACATAGCAAGTGTTCAGAAGGATGTGGGGAAAAGGAACATTCACATTCTATTAATTGGAATCTAGGTTTGTACAGTCATTTATACAGCCTCCATAGTATGGAGGTTCCACAAAGTTCAACAGAGAACTAGCATGTGATCCAGCAATTCTACTTTTAGGTGTACATTCAAAGGATATGAAATATATATATATATATATATGTATCAAGGACATATATATATATATATATATATTAGCATGTTTATTGGCATGAGTGAACATTAATGAACATTAGCTGGGAGCTGGATAGAAAGTAGAGCAGCTGGGCCTTGAAGTATCGCTCATATGGGATGCTAGTATTGCAAGAATTTGCCCAACGCACTACACCACATTGTCAGCTCCTCTCTCTGATATAAAATCCCCATCTCTCAAGTCTGTAGAGTATTTAATTGTTTGTCTGTTTTCTCTTTTTCAAGTCTTCTATAGTATTAAATTGCTTGTTTTTTATGGACGTTTATTGAGTTTCTCTGAAACAGCTCTTTAAAATTATTCATCTAAGCATTTAAATATGTCAATTTCTAGCTGGTTGGTTTCTGACACTTTATTTTATTTGTTAAGTGAAGTCATAGTTTCCTGAAAGTCTTTGATATTTATTGGCATGTGACATCGTGTACTGACAGATTTATCATTTTTCCAGTGTCTGTGGCTCTCTTTGCGGTTACCTTTATCCCTGCATGTGCAAACATCTGCTATTTCAGCACTAGATGGCACCCTGTAAAAAGGTGTGTGGCAAGACTCCTCGTCATATGTTACCACTGTTTCAGGCCTAGAGGTTACCCCAAACTCAACTTTGCAGTCATCATGTTCATAACGAACTGTGGAAATGTCTAAAAAGGGGGTTAATCCATCCCAGAAACCCTCCCCCTGGTGTTGATGTAAGCCAGTGTGCAGTCCTCCAGCTACAGTTGCCAGAATGGAAGACAATACACAGAATTCACAGCCCATTTTATTAAATGCATCATAGAGAGTAGGACCAAAGCTGTCTGGTATGTCTTGTGCTAAGAGGGACTCATACTAAGGTTTGGACTTAATGTCCTCTTCCAGCCTAATTTGGAAGTGACTCATCTTTCTCTAATGGTAAGTGTTTGGAACTGATGAAATAGTGATACAGGAAATTCTTGCCTTCCTGCTTTCTTTAATGGATCTCTTTTCATTATTATACTGCAACCAAGTGTTGTGTAGTTCTTGTGAAGCTGACTTGTGTGAATACCTGTTTAAAATGGTGTCCCTATGGAAAGCACAGCATCTAATTCAGCATCTATTTAGCTCTACTTCCTCCCTACTCAAAATTTTTAAGTCATCTGTTATGAAAGAAAATAATATACAATAGTTGCTTGATTTATTCAGCAAATGCAAAAGACATGAAGTGTGATTTTTTTAAATTCACTATTCTTTGTATACAGGATTCAATAACTGTAGAGCCTCAAGCCTAACTTCCAAGCATTTTATTCAGAAAGTGGACAGTCCACATCTATGAACAAAGAAAATAATGGTCCTACCTGAAATGCTCACTTTCTTTCATTATTCATAAAATGAAAACCTTGATGATTGTGTACTCACGTATATAAATCAATCCTAAGTAGTTACAATTGATGACATAAAATTGGCCATCTTAATTTTACCAGCATGATAGTTGCAAATGTATATTACCCTAATCCCTTAAATTTAAAACAAAATTACTTATTTATTTAAGAGGCAGAGAGATACAGAGTAAGAGAGAGAGAGAAGAGAGACAGAAAAAGATGGAGATTTGGACAGGAATAGACAGAGGGCTAACATCCATTGCTTATCATTGAAATAATCATATACTTATATAGTAATGTACATTTTACAAAATAATCTAAACACAAAAATGACATTTATATGAATAATACTTTTCCTCTGCTATCTTAGCTAAAAGATGAGTATATTAAGCATCATTATAAATCTGTACTTTCTACAAGGTTTGTCATTCCAAAACATAGCCACTTAAAAGATAAAGATTGAAAACAAAAATCAAAAAGAATATAAATAAAGCAATAATTATAACCTATATATAGGTACTAGAATATATGAAGACATAAACTATGCAATAACTATTCATAAAAGAAGATGAAATGACACTTGTAAATTTTTAAGTTATTATAATAGCAATTTTTATGTTAATACAAATTATTGCAATAAACATTAATTACAATTAATCTACCATTTAATATAATTTCTAAAAATTTAAAGTACAAAAGGTAGAATGAAGGAAAAGAGGCAGAAAAGGCAGATTTAAAAAAATGTTAATGTATAAAAAGGGAGCTACCATATTGCTAACTGCTATATGCCAGAAATATAGTTTAATTTTTTATATTTCATTTGAGGCATACAATTTTCATGTATTTCATACATACAGATTCAGGTACATAGTAAAACTTCCAACCCTACCCTTCTTTCTGCCCATGCTCTCACCCTTCTTCCTCCCCCCTCTTCCTTTCTCACTTTTATTTTTACAAGAACCTCTTGTCACTTTATTCTCACAAGATTAACTGTACACGTAATGAAGAGTTCAACAAATAGTATGAAGAGAAAAGCGCTGTTTCTCAACAGTCAAGAAGCACAGTTTAGATTTGAAGAAAAATAAAGCTCAAAAGTAAGCGGATGAAGAAAAAAACACCATGTTAAGAGTAACCAAAAGAATATGGGAATGGCTAGAGTAATGTTAGACAAAATAGGATGAAAAAATAATTATTACTAAAAGAAAGTAAGTAATTTTAAAATGAGAAAAGTATAAGGGCTCAATCAATCAAGAAGCTGTAACAATTATAAAAGTGACACCTAATAGCAGCGACCAAAAGTGTGAGCACATAGAACAAAACTGACAAAGTAAGAAATCGTATATATAAAATAATAGTTGAAAACGTTATATCACAATTTCAGTAATGGATAAAGTACTACACAGAATATTAGCAAAGAAAAAACTTTTGAAAACAGACATATTTGACTTATTCTGGATGTTAGGAGGAACACTTCAGTTTTCTGCTATTACACATGATATCAGCCATGAGTTCTTCTTAGATGCCATTTATCAGATTGAGGGTTCTCCTTGTGTTCATATTATGTAGTGTGTTTTTGTGAGGAAAATGTGTTAGGTTGTTATCAAATGCTTTATTTTGGTTTCCACTGAGATGATAATTTCTTTTTTAAAGATGTATTTATTTATTTATTTATTTATAGGAAGAGAAAGAGAGAGAACTTTCAATCTACTGGTTTACTTTACAAATTCCTCTAACAATTAGGGATAGGACAAGCCAAAGCCAGAAGCCAGGATTTCCATCTGAATTTCCATTTTAGTGGTGGGGACCATCATCTGCTGCCTCTCAGGCACATTAGCAAAGAACTGGCTCAGAAGCAGTATATCAGGATTCCAACAAAGCACCCTGATACAGCTTATATCACTGCACTACAATACCTGCCCCACGTAACCTTTATTCAACAAAGTACTGGATGTTGTTACCAGGGAAATTAGGTGAAAAAATGGAAAAAATGAGGATATCTGTGTTTCAAGATAATCTTACCAGACTCCAGTTCACATCATAGCTGCTCCACTTCTGATCCAGCTCTCTGCTATGGCCTGAGAAGGCAGTAGAAGAGAACCCATGTCCTTGGGTCCCTGCAGCCACATGGGAGACCTAGAAGAAGCTGTTGCCTCTTGGCTTCAGATTGGCCCACCTCCGGCTATTGCAGCCACTGGGGAGTGAAACAATGGATGGAAGACCTCTCTTTCTCTTCCTCTGCCTCTCTGTAATTTTGCCTTTCAAATAAATAAATAAATCTTTTTTAAAAAATATAAGCTTATCTTTTACATTTAGAAATAAAAGCATGGGTACAGGGCAAAATATATGACAAAAATCAAGAATCAGTTATATTTCTATAGACCAGCTTTCCCCACCAAAATAAAAACAATCCTATGCATGATAACATTAACAAAAATAAAATGCTAAAGAATATATTTCAAAGAGAAGTGCAACCATTGAAAATTGCAGACCATCATTGAAAAAAAAATTGAAGATAAATGGAAAGAACCCTCATGTCCATGGATCAATAGACTCACGTTGTTAAAATACAAATATTTTAAAAATTCAACACAAACTCCATCAAAATTCCTGCTGTATTTTGTATAAAATTGAAAAGTTAATAACAAATTTATGAAAATAAGAAGGTAACATTAGCAAAAAACAGTCTTAAAAACAAACTTAATTCATATTTCTGGATTTAAAACATGCATGCTTCATATCTATATTAATCAAGGCAGTGTTGTACTGTTGTAATGACAGACATTTAAATCAAAGGAATAGAAATTAGAGCCCAGAAATACACCCTCATGGATTGATTGAATATGAACAAATATTCAAGACAATCCAATGTGCAGAGAATATTCTTTTCAACAAATGATGCTCAGACAGCTGGGTTTTCACATGCAAAACAATGAATCTAAAATATGAAGAAGTATTTCAAAGGAGATCAAAGCAGCAGTCATTTGGTATAGCAGTTAACACATCACTTGGGATGCCCACACCGCATATCAGAGACCTTAGGTTAAATTTCTGTGACTGTTCCCGTTTCCAACTCTATTTGGAGTAAGGTGTATCCTGGAAGACAGAGAAGGATGGCTCAGGTATTTGGTTCCCTGCCATCTGCATGGGAGAACTAAATTGAATTCCTGGATTCCAGCTTTGACTTGGCCCAGCCCTCAGTATTGTGGATTTTTGGGGAGTGAACTAGAGAGTAGAAGATTTCTATTTTTCTGTCTATCTTCCTGCCTTTAAAATAGTAATCAAAAAATATAAAATAAAAACAGATTAGACCTATAAAATCCCTAAAAGAAAATATAGTAGTAATTACTTGTAATCTTGTACTGAGCAATGGATTTTTAGATATGGCACCAAAAATGCAGATGAAAAAAGAAAAATTTAACTGGAATTCATTAAAATCAAAAACCTTTTTGTTTTTCTAAAAACACCATCCAGAAAGTCAAAACACAAGTCAGAGAATGTGAACAAGTTCTTGCAAATAATATACAGGTCTTGAGACTATAATCTTGGATTTACAAAGAATTCTTACAACTCAACAATAAAATAGACAAATAACCCCATTGGAAAATAGCACATTTGAATAGACATTATTCCAAAGAAGTATGAAATTATCAATAGAGACATGAAAATATGTACACCATCAACAGTCATTAGTGAAACTAAAATGAAGTGAAATATGATTTCATAATCATTACTATGGCTCTAATAAAAAAGATAATGGCAATTATTGGTGAAGATAGTAGAAATTGGAGACAATGCACTGCTAATGGGACTGATACATGAAATAGTCCTTTTGGAATAGATAGGCTATTTCTAAAAGGGTTAAACATGGTTACCATATGACTAGCAAATTCATGTCTATGTATATACTCAAGAACACATATGCTCACATAAAAACTCACATACAAACATTAACAGCAGCTTTACTTATGAAAACAATAGAGTGTACACAAACCAAATGCTCATAATTGGGAGAACTTGGACGGTCTCTACTGTTAAATGTATGGACTAGAATATTATTCATTGATAAAAGGTAATGATATAATGATAGCCATGCAATGGAAAAGTACTTAGCTATAAAAAAGTAATAATATAATGATAATATACAATGGAAAAATACTCAGCCATAAAAATAATGTATTGATAGATAATAAAGATAAATGGATAGATGAAACAACATAGATTGAGAACATTGTATGAATGAGGTCTAATATAAAATGAAACATATTGTATGATTCCACTTATACAAAATATCCAGAACAGAAAACCTATGAAGAGACAAAATATTAATGGTTATCAGGGAAGTGGGGAGGGAGAAGAAATTATTGGCAATAGATATTTTCTTTTAGGATGATAAAAATATTCTTGAATTTTATATAAGTGACAGTTTCATAAATTCACAATATACTAAAATCCATTAAATTTTACACTTTAACAGGGTAGAATATGATGTAGGTTATACCTCAATAATTTTTTAAAAGTCAAGTGTGGGAAATATATATTTGTTGGATGAATAAATCAAATATTAATCAACAAGTTCACATTCTATAATATAGAATATATAATATAGGTACTGCTTGCATAGCATCACAGTATTGAGTATGAAAAACACTGGACATGCAAAGTAGGAGGGCAATGTGATACACAATAATAAGCAAAATTAGTCAATAGAAGCACACCAAAACATTACAGAGATTCTTGAATTAACACATAAGGTTGTAGCAAAGCTATTACAAATATCATTAAGATTGTAAAAGGGAGGCTGGCGCTGTGACATAGTAGGTTAAGCCTCTGCCTGGGATACTGGCATGGGCACTGGCTAGAGTCCTGGCTGCTCCACTTCAGATCCAGCACCCTGCGAATGACCTGGGAAAGAGGTGGAGAACGGCCCAAGTACTGGGGACTCTGCACCCTTGTGAGAAACCTAGGAGAAGCTCCAAACTCCTGCCTTCTGATAAGTAAAGCTCCAGCCATTGCTGCCATTTGGGAGTGAACCAGGAGTTGAAGACATTTTTCTGTCCTGCCCTCTCTCTACTTGTAACTTTGCCTCTCAAATAAATAAATAAATCTTTTAAAAAAAAATAAAGACCATAAAAGAAAGCTTGAAAAGAAAATTATACAAGATACAGCAAGTTTTTAGTTCAATTTATTTTTATTTATTTTTTTAAACTTTTATTTAGTAAATATAATTTTCCAAAGTACAGCTTATGGATTACAATGGTTTTTTCTCCCCCCATATCTTCCCTCTTACCTGCACCCCTCCCATCTCCCACTCCTTCTCCCATTCCATTCACATCAAGATTCATTTTCAATTATCTTTATATACAGAAGATCAATTTAGATTATATTAAGTAAAGATTTCATCAGTTTGCACCCACATAGAAACACAAAGTGTAAAATACTGTTTCAGTACTAGTTATAGCATTACTTCACTTTGGACAACACATTAAGGACAGAGATCACAAGTGAGGAGTAAGTACAAAGTGACTCCTGTTGTTGACTTAACAACATGACACCCTTGTTCATGGCATCAGTAATCTCCCTAGGCTCTAGTCATAAGTTGCCAAGGCTATGGAATCCTCTTGAGTTCGCCAACTTCGATCTTATTTAGACAAGGTCATAGTCAAAGTGGAAGTTCTCTCCTCCCTTCAGAGAAAGGTACCTCCTCCTTTGATGGCCCGTTCTTTCCACTGGGATCTCACTCACAGAGATCTTTCATTTAGGTGTTTTTTTTGTTGTTGTTGTTTTTTGTTTGTTTACCTAGAGTGTCTTTGTTTTCCATGCCTAAAATACTCTCATGGCCTCTTCAGCCATATCCGAATGCCTTAAGGGCTGATTCTGAGGCCAGAGTGCTATTTAGGACATCTGCCATTCTATGAGTCTGCTGTGTATCCCACTTCCCATGTTGGATCGTTCTCTCCCTTTTTGATTCTATCAGTTAGTATTAGCAGACACTAGTCTTGTTTGTGTGATCCCTTTGACTCTTAGACCTATCAGTGTGATCAATTGTGAACTGAAATTAATCACTTGGACTAGTGAGATGGCATGCAACCTTGATGGGATTGTACTGGAATCCCCTGGCACATTTCTAACTCCACCATTTGGGGCAAGTCTGATTGAGAATTTCCCAAATTTTACATCCCCTCCCTCTCTTATTCCCATTCTTATATTTAACAGGGATTACTTTTCAGTTAAATTTAAACACCAAAGAATAAATGTGTGTTAATTACAGAGTTCAACCAATAGTATTAACTAGAACAAAAAAAATACTAAAAGGGATAAAGAATTAAGTTGTACATCAACAGTCAGGACAAGCGCTGATCAAGTCACTGTTTCTCATAGTGTCCCTTTCACTACAACAGGTCCTTTTTGGTGCTCTGTTAGTTGTCACCGGTCCAGGAGAACATATGATATTTGTCCATTTGGGACTGGCTTAATTAACTCAGAATGATGTTTTCCAGACTCCTCCATCTTGTTGCAAATGACCGGATTTCATTGTTTTTGACTGCTGTATAGAATTCTATAGAGTACATGTCCCATAATTTCTTTATCCAGTCTACTATTGATGGGCATTTGGGTTGATTCCAGGTCTTAGCTATTGTGAATTGAGCTGCAATAAACTTTAATGTGCAGACAGCTTTTTTGTTTTCCAAATTAATTTCCTTTGGGTAAATTTCAAAGAGTGGGATTGCTGGGTCGTACAGTAGGGTTATATTCAGGTTTCTGAGGAATTTCCAGACTGACTTCCATAGAGGCATAACCAGTTTGCATTCCCACCAGTGTCCCTTTTTCCCCACATCCTCGCCAGCCTCTGTTGTTGGTAGATTTCTGTACGTGAGCCATTCTAACTGGGGTGAGGTGAAACCTCATTGTGGTTTTAATTTGCATTTCCCTGATTCTAGTGATCTTGAACATTTTTTCATGTGTCTGTTGGCCATTTGGATTTCCTCTTTTGAAAAATGTCTACTGGGGTCCTTGGCCCATCTCTCAAGTGGTTTGTTTTGTTGTTGTGGAGTTTCTTGATCTCATTATAGATTCTGGTTATTAATCCTTCATCTGTAGCGTAGTTTGCAAATATTTTTTTCCCATTCTGTCGTTTGCCTCTTCACTTTCTTGACTGTTTCTTTTGCAGTACAGAAACTTCTCAATTTGATGCAATCCCAATAGTTAATTTTGGCTTTGACTGCCTGTGCCTCCAGGGTCTTTTCCAAGAAGTCTTTGCCTGTGCCAATATCTTGCAGAGTTATCTGAAAATTATAATTTTAAAAAATCCATATGCAAACAAAACAAAATGAAATAATAATACACAATATCAATAAAATTAGCAAAGCCTTAAGAGGTTAGAAATAAAATCCAGTAAATGAAAACAGTTTTCTAATTGATAGGAAATAAGTAATCTGTGGGGACATGCAAATCAGAAATGTATGAAATTGAAGTATCATCAGAAGAAATGATGGAAACAGGAAAGACAATATTATTTGAGTAAATATTGTTCAAATTTCCCAATATTTTATATATAATACACACATAGAAAACAAAGCTTTTAAAAGTTCATGAAAAATGTATTTAAAAATGTATTTAAAAAAAGTTTATTTTGGTGAGAAAATATTTGAAATTCATACAATTCTTTCATGATACACATTTTCCATGAAGTTTTTGTGTGTGTTTGTTGTGTATGTGTTGTGTATGTGTTGTGGGTGTTTGTGTGTCTAACAGATTACCAAAAGCCTTAACTAGCACCAAGCAGAATAAGCAACAAATAAAAGCAAACCTCAGCACAAGATAGTCAAACTTTTTAAAAACAAAGAGAAAGACATAAGTGAAACAGGTGAGAAAAATGCATTTCACACACAGAGAACAATAATGGCACTGACAGAATTCTTACACTAAACAATCCATGTTACAAATAATGGAAGGACAGTTCATTGAAAAATAGCGTCTGTGGAATTCTATGTCTGGTGAAAGTGTGCTTTAGATATGAAGATATGCTAAAGACACCTCCAGCTAACTAAAGCTTAGGAAACTTGTTGGTCCTGTTTACATGACTTATTAAATAAATTTCTTCAGGATAAAGGTAATTGATTAGAGAATAAAAATATATTTGTACATGGAAAAATGATAACAGAAATGGTGATGTATGAGTAAAATATGAACATATTACTATATTTATTTTTAAAATATTATATTTGAAAGGCAGAGTTACAGAGAAAGAAGCAGAAGCAGAGAGAGAGAGAGAGAGAGAGAGAGAAAGACATCTTACATCTGTTGGTTCACTTTCCAAATGGCCGCAATGGCTGGAGCTGGGCTGATTCAAAGCTCAGCCGGCAGCTTCTCCTCGGTCTCCTATGTGGGTGCAGAGGTCCAAGTATTTGGACTGCCCTCTTTTGCTTTTTCCAGGCACATTATCAGGGAGCCATATAGGAATTGCAGCAGCCAGGACTCAAACTGGTGTCCATATGAGATTCTGGCGCCAGAGGCAGCGGTTTTACCTGCTGTGTCACAGTGCTGACCCCTAAGAGTTATTTATTGTTTATAGCAAAATGACATTGATTTGAGGAGTATATGAAATATGTCAAAGTAAAATATTTGGTTAAAAATCAGAATTGAAAATGAGTAAAAAACATTATTGTAAAGCTCTTGCAATGTCCATGAAATGATTATTAGGCAGGCGTAGCGGCTCAATAGGCTAATCCTCCTCCTGCAGCACCAGCACCCTGGGTTCTAGTCCCAGTCAGGGCGCCGGATTCTGTCCTAGTTGCTCCTCTTCCAGGCCACCTCTCTGCTGGTGCCCGGGAGTTCAGTGGAGGATGGCCCAAGTCCTTGGGCCCTGCACCCGCATGGAAGACCTGGAGAAGCACCTGGATCCTGGCTTTGGATCAGCGTGATGCGCCGGCTGCAGCATGTCGGCTGCAGTGGCCATTGGAGGGTGACCCAACAGTAAAGGAAGACCCTTATCCCTGTCTCTCTCTCTCTCACGGTCCACTCTGCCTGTCAAAAAAAAAATAAAAGTAAAAAAAGAAATGATCATTAATTCAACTTAGCCTGGGGGCAAGAAAAGGCACATTTTTTAGCCCATAGAACAATTTCTTCCACCTTCCAAACAGGTATAGCTAAAAAGCAAATAGAGAAGACACTTAACGGAACAAGTCCGTTTATATAAAGAATCTAGAAGATTTGAATAATTATACCAACTATAGAACCTGGAAATCAACTGCAAAATATATATTTTTTTTGCTAATTTAGGGGATTTGAAACATTCATTAAGATAAGACATGTGCTGAGTCTTGCAACAGTGTAACTCATTTTGAAACATTAACTGATTTATTCTCTGATCACTATAGAATAAGTTAGACAATAATAATTAAAAGCTGGGGCAGGCACTGTAGCATAATATGCTAAGCCTCCGCCTATGGTGCCAGCATCCCATGTGGGTGCTTATTCTAGCCCTGGCTACTCCTCTAATGATTCAACTCTTTGCTGTGGCCCTGGAAAGCAGTAGAAGATGGCCCAAGTGTTTGGGCACCTGCACCTGTGTGGGAGACCCAGAAGAAGCACCTGATTCCTGTCTTCAGATTGGCCCAATTCCAGTCATTGTAGCCATTTGAGGAGTGAATCAGCAAATGGAATACCTTTTTCTCTGTCTCTCCCTCTCTCTTTCTGTAACTCTACCTCTGAAACAAATAAAAAATAAATAAATAAATAAATCTTAAAAAAAGAAAATGAAAATATTTAAAAAGTAATTGTAAGCTTTGTGTCAAGTAATTAACTGTATAAAATCTTCTCACAAAGAAAACTCCTGGCCTTGTTGGATTCACTGGTAAACTCTATCAGACATTTATAGAGAAAGAAATAATAAATCTAATATAATTGTCTTCAGAAAGTTGAAAATGTGGGAACACTATTTTGTGAGACTAGGGTAATTCTTTCATACATTTATAAGTATAATACAAATAAAGAAAATCATGCATAAAATATATACAAAATACTTTTTAAAGAAACTTAGAATATTTACTGAAAGAAGGTTATCTCAGGAATATAAGCTTTGTTTCAACTTTGAAAACCTGGGGTGGACATTGTGGCACCATGGGTTACGTTATGGCTTGGTAACCCCCTTCTACCATATGACCAATTCTGGGATCAAGTCCTGCTTTCAGTTCCGCTTCTTGCTCATAAGCCGCTGGGGCAGCAGATGATGGTTCAGTGTGCTTGGATTCCTGCCGTCCACACGGGATACACGGATGCAGTTCCAGTGCCTAGCTTTGGTTTGGCCCAGCCCTAGATGTCATGGGCATTTGAGGAGTGAATCAGCCAATGGAAGTGCACTCTCTCTGTCTCCCTCTGCCTTTCAAATAAGTACATAAAAAACCAAAACTTTAAAAAGTGAAAATCTGTGAGTTTATTCATTGTTGAAACATTCAAGACAGTACTAACAAGTCTCTCATGATATAAAAAATAAATTTAGATAGCATGCAGAGATGGAAGGAGTTACTAAATAGTTTGTGGGTTAAAATATTTTAATAAATAATATTTACTTGGGGTTATTGAACTAATTTACAGCTCTTATTCCCAGAGTGTTGCCATATGCCCATCAGGTTGAATGGCAGGGAAGGAAAGTAAGGCAGAAAAATGGAATTGGTGCATTATAATATGTGGAAGTTTATCTGTATCATTCCCTGCTTGTAAACTGATGCCCCTGAACCAACATTGCTCCATGTTCTATTTTATTAGAGAGGGACATTTCTCATAAAGGCTGATTCTTCGGGAAATAACCATCCTGGTCAGTTCTGACTCACCACATTGCTATCTTCATCTACCCAAATATATACACACATTTACAAAGTGAATTACCCTATTAAACGCTTGCATCAGCAGTAACTTATGGCCCATTTTTTCTTTTCCCACAGAGTATAGTTCTATTCAGGTGGTCAAGTTCTGTACTTATGCATTTTACATATCTGGTTCCTCTTAATTTGGTATACTATATTAGACATCAATTGTAGTCATGTAACGAATTAGACTACATTAAAAAAAAATATTTATTTACTTGAAAGGCAGAGTTACAGAGAGGCAGAGGTAGAAAGAAAGAGAGGTCTTTTATCTGCCGGGTCACTCCCCAAAGGGCCGCAACGGCCAGACTGGGCCAATTCAAAGCCAGAAGCCAGGAGATTCCTCCAGGTCTCCTAAGTGGCACAGGGGCACAAGCACTTGGGCCACCTCCCACTGCTTTCCCAGGCCATAGTAGAGAACTGGATTGGAAGTGGAGCAGTCCAAACTCAAACTGGCACCCATATGGAATGCTGGCACTGCAGGCGGTAGCTTGGTTGGCTACGCCACATTGTCAGCCCCATAGACTACATTTTAAAACACATAAAACATACATATACATAATCCAAGAATCTCTATCTGCACTTGATTTGATCTGTTTTAAAGTTCTTTGTACTTGTTACTTCTGTAACAACCAAACTTCCCCACCTTGTTTTGTGCTTTAAAGTCATAAGTACTTTCAAAAGTCTACTCAAGAAATGATTTCAGTGTCTTCTTATTGGACTGTTTTTTCTTCAGTATAATTTTAATTTGATATGAAGTGGGAATGGTTCACATAATTATATGTAGTCTTTCACTTGCTGTACCTAAAGGTGATAATTATTATCATCTGCTGTAGTACTTTCCATTATTAGTGTTCCATGTTATTAATTTACATCATCCTAGGATTCACAAAAATAAATCATCTCTATTATCATCCCACATATGAGCTGCCTCTGAAGACAAAGAGTTGATAACAATGCAAATTGAAAAATCAACTCCCAAAGCCATGACTAAGAGCTTTATTCAATGTCTCCTACTATCTTAGTGACAGGGTTTGTAGTAGTTTGAGCTAGTTCATCTTTATGAAGCAGGTATAGTATGTATGAGGATCTTAAATAGATGGAAGGTACAGATACTTTTGAGCTAAATTTCTTTTTTGCCAGATTTCTTCTTCACTGCCTTTTCTTACACGTATTGATGTCTTGTTAGGAATATTTTTGAAGCAAAATCTTTTTAAAAAGAATACTCTTTTAAAAAATTTAAGCAATGGTTTTAGGATATGGAGCAAATAAACATGGAAAGAAGCTATTTGGAATTAATAATTAATGGTTGTTAAAGGAAATACTATTTCAAATCTATATACTGATTCTTAAAAATTTTCCAAAATTAAATTTTATACTAGTTCAAATGTTATGCATCTTCTAAAATGTATATCCAATAATTCAGAATAGCAATAGCTGACAGTTTGCCTAACAGTGGTGTATATTTATGAAATACTAAAATTAAACTTGGAAGTCAAAATAGGCTGTCTTCCACCATTGCTTTCAGCAGTGCTCTGGTGGTATATGCAGCACCCAGTCACCCTCATACACTCAGAGGTTGACATTGTTGTACAGCAGGTTAAGAAGTCTCTTGAAATGTTCCAATCTCAAATCTGTAACTCCGGTTCAATTCCTGCACTTCTTTTCCAATCCAGTTCCTTGCTACCATGTCTGGGAAAGCACTGGAAGATGGCTCTAATTATTTGGGACCCTGCTACTCACATGGGAAACCCAGATGGGTTCCAGGATCCTGGCTCTTGCCAGGTCCAGTCCCTGCCATTGTGTCCTTTTGGGGGAGTTGAGCAGTGAATGGAAGATCTCACTTCATGTTTCTCTTCCTCTCCTTGATATTTAAATAAATAAAATAGATCTTTAAAAAAATCACAACGGGCCAGCGTTGTGGTGTAGCAGGTAAAGCTGCCACCTGTTACATCAATCCACTTCCTGCTAATGTGGCTGGGAAGGCAGCAGAGGATGGCCCAGGTACTTGGGCCCCTGCACTCATGTGGGAGACCCAAATGAAGCTCTTGGTTCTTGACTTTAGCCTGGCCCAGCCTAGGCCATTGCAGCCCTTTGGGAAGTAAACCAGCAGATGGAAGTCCCCCGCCCCTCCAACTCTGCCTTTTTAATAAACAAGACTTTTGAAAAAAATCACACACTCAGAAAATATGAATTGAGGAATGGATACCTGGTAATGCTAACTAGAGATAAAATATTTTTGGACTAGGTAGAGCTTAATTATAGATGAATTAATCAGAAAAAAAGAGATAAATGGAACATTAATTTGCACTATTGAATTTCAAATCATCTGGATGCGTGGATTCTGTTTTATATGCAGTTGAACACATCCTACTTTTCAGTTACATACTTTAATCAGTAAATACCTAGTATTCCATCAAAAACCTAAAATATCCCACCCCTCCCCTCCCATCTCCTCAACTGACAAAGAGGGCATATGCAAGACATTGGCAAGAGATGTGATTGAAAATTAATCCTCAAAATTATATTTATAAAGAGAAAATATTTAAATGTTTTGTGACTACAAAGAAACAAGAAAAGATAATATTAACTTTCCTCCCTCAGGATAATCTACAACAAACCTACTTTTTCAACCTATGATCCTTGTCTTGGTTTACTCCCTGATTAAATTAAATTCTCAGTTTAAGGTTAGATATAATAGCCACATTTCTACAACCTGAATAGATTCAGAAAATTGTATGTGTGTGCACATATATAAAAACACTGACACAGAAAGAAAAAGACAATAAAACATGGGGGCAGCATTGTGGCACAGTGGGTTAATCTACCACTCACAACAGGATCCCATATCAGAGTGCCAGTTTGAGTCCTGGCTGCTCCACTTCCAATCCAGCTCTCTGCTAATGTGCCTGGGAAGGCAGCAGATGATGACCCAAGTGCTTGGGCCCCTGCCATCCCTGTTGGAGACCTGAACGGATTTTCCCACTCCTGGGTTCTGCCTGGCATAGTCATGGGAGTTACAGTCATTGGAGAGTAAGCCAGAGAATGGAATGTCTCGGTCTCTCTTTTGCTCTTTCAAATAAATAACCAAAAAAATTTTTTTAAAAATAAAAGTATAGTGAAATATTAGTTTCAGAGAAATCTGGTTGAACGTTATCTAGAATTCTCTGCATGGTTCTGAAACTCTTAAAGTTTGAAATTGCTTCAAAACAAAAGCTTACAAAAACAGAAAACCCAAAACACCAACCTCCACTTTCTAAAGTTCTAAGATTCAACTGGGAAGTCAGATAAAAAGGTAAAAATGAGCATCTACTTTTTAATGAAATTTCAAAATTCAAATACGATTCTATGGAAAAGGGAAATTGAAAACAATTTGAAACAGTGGGTTTCTGTCCAGAGTCTCTTCTAAAAGGCACAATAAAAATAAATGAACCCCAGAATATTCTACTTTGCAAAAAATATTGCTTGGCCGGTGCCACAGCTCACTTGGCTAATCCTCTGCCTGTGGCGCCAGCACCCTATATGAGCACCAGGTTCTTAGTCCCGGCTGCTCCTCTTCCAGTCCAGCTCTCTGCTGTTGCCTGGGAGTGCAGTGGAGGATGGCCCAAGAGCTTGGTTCCTGCATCTGCATGGGAGACCAGGAGGAAGCACCTGGCTCCTGGCTTCGGATTGGCGTAGATCCAGCCATAGCGTACCTTCAAGGGGTGAGCCAATGGAAGGAAAACCTTTCTCTCTGTCTCTCTCTCTCTCAATGTCTAACTTTGCCTGTCAAAAAAATATTGCTTGTATTTGTTTTCTGGTTCCATGAAGCATCACTTGAGGAGGCAGACTGCTTATTTCTCTGGAATACACTAAGTACTACTGCAAAACTCTGAATTTCATGAAAATAAATTCATGTATTTTTCTCCTGGAGAATAAAATATATTCCCTTTTCTTATCATATTCCTGTAATAAAAACTTTATGCTCTAATTAGTCTAACACAACAGTAACGATGGGGTATATACTCAACAAATAATCAGGCTCAGTTTGCATTCCTACTGTGCTGCTGCCAACATAACCAGGTATAATTTATTGATAAGTTACTGGACAATATTCCTGAAAGATTTGCTTGACTGTATTGCATTTGAATGAATATCTAAGAAATAAATCTCCTAGAGAAGTTGGAGTTTCTTTTTTTATTATTTGTTGGTAATGTGCAGTTAAACTTGTACTGTAGAATAGTAGTCATCTAACTGATAACAAAATACTAATAGATTAGAAATGGACCTCAGAATCTCCATGCCTTTGTAAACATCCTAATAACAGCACGCAATTTTTAAATCAACATTGACTAATCCTTCATGCAAAGCAAAGTTTATAAATAATTTACTCATTATTTTGTTCAATAATATTTATCATTCAGGTCCTATGTGCTAGATTGCAGGGACCAGGAATTTAATAATTAACAAAACACAAAAAGCAAAACAAAATTTCTGTCTATTCTGAGCTTAAATATTAATAGAAGGAAATAAAAACTAAATATAATATACAATATTTGAGGATACTTTAAAAATTATGGAATTAAAACCTTTTAATTTTTTTGAATTTGAAATCAAAGTGGAAATTTCTCATTTTCAAAGACTCCACCTGTGTAGATTTCTGAAAGTAAGTAAATAAGCACAAAGATACAGAACATGTAAAATTAAATCAAATACTTAGGGAAGACCTTATGGATCTGGTAGCACTTTGCAACCCCAATAATTCATGCAAGTATGTGGAGAGCAACCTTCCTGGAAAGCAACAAGGGAAAGTGAAAGCAATGTAGACAGAGAAAAGGAGAGAAGTTCAGAAAAATTGTTTCCCGAAGTATTCATGGGCTAGATCATGTAGTGATTTCAAAAACCTTGGTTTAACTGTAAATTAAATGAGCAGATGTTGTAACATTTTGAGCAAAGATGATGTCTTACTCTGGCTGATCACTTAAGTACAGTGTATGTTGGGATTGTCAAGTAGAAGGGTGTGGACCATTTGAGAGGCTATAGTCGTAATGCAGGAGCTGCACAGTGGTAGATTGGATCAGTCGCATGTTGGTAACAGTCTAGAGAGAAGGAATAATACTTCAGAAGGCTAATTGAAAATCAGGAAGTATGAAATAAAACATAGATAATGCTGCATGCACTCTTCTGATTTCATGTTTGAGCTACGTATAATGTGCTCTGAGTAAAATATCAGGCTTTAACAAATATTTAAAGACAAATTTATATCAAAAAGATACTAAAGGGATTAGTTTTATATTTGTTTTAAATATTTTACACAGTTGAAATGGCTTAAATTGAGAATTTAAAATGTTGCTTATAATACAATTTTATAGGCTGAATTTTCTGATAGCTTCTAACAGTTTTATCTCTTTGGGTGTAAACGTATTTGTTATCTTAGTATTGTGATATGTCTATGCTTGATACTAGTTGTATAGTAAAATTGTAACCAGTATCCAGCCTTGGCTACTGAAATTATATGCCAGTGAAGACCTTGATTCCTTTGTTTCTGTTAGACTGTTTTTCAGTTCTGTATGGAATATGTTAAGCTCTGTAAAAAATGAGATGGTACCACCTTTAAATGTGTGTGTGTGTGTGTGTGTGTGTGTGTGAACTAGACTTGTGATTTTAAAAAACTCAAGTATAACAGTTTATTATCTCTTAAAGAACTGTTTATTCATTGCCAAACTATTTAATATCATTTAATCAAGTTATCAGAATGTAAAAGAAAAAAGAAAACTAGTGAAGATGATTTCATGATCTCTTAAGTTATTTCTAGGTTTAGTATTGCATTTTCCTGCCCTCTGGTAGACAGCAGATGATGGCTCAAGTACTTGGGTCCCTGCCACCCCATGTGGTAGGGGAGACCAGGATGGAGATGAGCTCCTGGCTTCAGCCTGGCCCTAGCCATGCCTGTTTCAGGCATTTGGGGAGTGAACCAACATATGGAAGATTTCTCTTTGTCTGTTTCTCTAATTTTGGCACTATATATTTCAAATAAATGATGAAAATACAATAAAATGAATAAAAACTGAAATATGCCATTTGTCCTTGAGTGCTGTAAAATGGAAGTCACAGCCAATTATAGTAGAAAGATAAGTGCAATAAAAGCAGCAAAATGTCATCACATACACCAAGATTCATGCTACTCATTTTCACATTTGTATTTGTACAAGCAGAGCATCAGCAAAATTGAGGGTATGTATGTCACAATCATAACAGAAGACAGATAGCACTAGCAAATTAGGATAATTTGAAGGGGATTTGTAAACAGAGACTAATTACAGAGTTGTGGCAGGGTGCAGAGGACCCACAATGGTGTGTGTATGAATATGGGCTGGCAGCCATGGGGCAATCCTTACCTGTAGGCCTAAAAGAATGGGAGAGGAGGTAGGGAGAGCTTATTGGAATAAACAATGAAAGACAGTCATATAGAGCAGACTCATTAAAAGGAAGAATGACCCATTATATGGAGAAACACGAGCCTAATATCACCACTCAAGGATATAAGCAGAGCAATAAATATCCCAACCTCATTACCTTCTATTGCCCTTCTTCCCTCCAATTTCCATTTTCTGAATAGGGACTGGAGTGAGAAACTGATACAATCCATACAGGATAAATATTCCCACCAAGCATATAGAATGGGGAGAGCAAATTTCAAGAGTTTTGGAAGGGCAAATGGAAAATATTCTGCACAAAAGACAATGGAAATTGCTCTTGCATAGTTATTCACTTATTCATGCATTTATTGACTCATTCATTTAATAATTCAAAAAATAATACTATTTATTACAACCATTGTGTACGTACAAGTCATGAATACTAGCTTTTTGATGAAAGTTTTCAGGCAGAAATTCTGTTAATGCGCATAGCACAAAAACCTCAAATCGACCCTGTATCTTACAGTAAGTTGCACAAAGTAGTAATAAACAATATATTTTATCCTCACTAATTCTAGTTTATTATATCCCCCTACAGCAAAGAATAATAACATTTCTAGAAATCTGATGTGGAAATGAAAGACACCAAATACCTCTAATTTGGAAGTTAGCACCTGCACCTACCGAGGAAAACACGGAGGTAGGATATGACGAAATAGACTACAAACGAGCTGGACTCTTGAGCTCTTCTGCAATTAGAACCCAAGCCAAAACAATCGAACTTTCAGTTAATGGCCATTTCCACTGACCAAAGTTTAATTTAATTATATCAAAATAATAATTTTAAAATAAAAGTCAGATCATGTCATTTCCCTCCCAGCAAGCTAATGACTTGCTTGATGGATCACTGAGCATCAAAATAAAATTTCTTAATATCATCTGTGAGAACCTAAATAGAGTAAGGCTCTTCTCTGCTAGCTCTCCATCTTCATGTCCATGTGCATGCTACATCCCCATTGTCTACTCTGCTTCAGCTATACTGCCATTTGCCAGTTCCTTGAGTGTTCCAGGCTTGCACTAAACCAAGGCTTTTGTACCGTTTGTTATCTGCCAGCATTTTTTCAGATAGTTACAAAATCCAACAAAACTTTATATTTCTATTAATCTGTCACTGTATTAGTCATGACATCTCTGACCATTAAACAAATGTAAATGCAAAATAAGAATTTCTCACTGTAATAAACTTTCACCAAGGTTCTCTCTAACCAATTTCTCTGCTTTATCTCTTCATAGCACATAACACAGTTAGTGCACCATATCTTTTACTAATTCATTTGTTAATAAACAAAAAAAAGGTAGTTATCTGAGAGATAGCAAGACTGAAAAAAGAAAAGAAAAGAAATCTCCTATCCACTAAGTTAACTTCCCAAATACCCATATTAGCTAGGACAGGCGAGGCTTAAACCAGGAGCTGAACACAATCCAGGTCTCAGATTTGGATTTCTATGTGGCAGAAGCACAACTGAGCTGTCTCACTGTCACCCAGGAAATGCATTAGCAGGAAGCTGGAGTTGTATGCTTAACCCAGATACTCTAAAATGAGATGAATATATCTTAACTATTAGGCCAAATGTCCAACTCCTGATAGGCTTTTATCTCAACACAATCTACCCTGCCACAGTAGCAGAGGCTATTGTCTGTTTGACTCATGGCTTCATTACCACAAATTAAAACATTTATAAACTTGTATATGGTAGATCCTCAATGGAATTTGTAGAATTAAAAATATTAGAGAGGCTGGCACAGTGGCGCAGTGGGTTAAACTCTGGCCTGAAGCATTGGCATCCTATATGGGCGCTGGTTCTAGTCTCAGTTGCTTCTCTTCTGATCCAGCTCTCTGCGATGGCCTGGGATAGCAGTAGAAGATGGCCCAAGTCCTTGGGCCCCTGCACACACGTGGAATACCCGGAAGAAACTCCTGGCTCCTGGGGTTGGGTTGACACAGCTCCAGCCGTTGTGGCCATCTGGGGAGTGAACTAGCAGATGGAAGACCTCCTTCTCTGTCTACCTCTCTCTGTAACTCTGTCTTACAAATAAATAAAATAAATCTTTAAAAAAATATTAGAAACTTTCAACTTTAGGGTAATAAACTAAAATATAGTCATGATCAGGTCCTAATCTCACTACTCATTAAAATAAATAACTAAATGAATTAATATATAAAATATAATTAAACATGTATATGTGTCAGATATTTTATATAAATACATTATATACAAGTATTATATATAGTATAAATATTATACATAGTAAAATATTATATATATTTTCTCCTAGCTTATGACATCTGTTCTCATTTTCTTGAAATTTTTTCATTTTAATGAAGTCCAACAATTTTTTCATGGAATATACACCTTTGGTGTTCTATCTAAAAACTCATCTCCGTCTTCAACATGTTTATGCTTACTACTATGTTATTTTCCTTTCTCACCATACAATACCCTTCTTTATTCCTAAAATTTTTCTTGCTTTGTGTTCTGCTCTTTCTGACATTAATGTGGGTACTCTCTTTTTGAATTCGTGTTACCATTGTATATCATTTAACAACCGCTTATTTTTTAAAAAGATTTGTTTATTTATTGGAATGCAGAGTTACACAGAGAGAGGAGAGGCAGAGAGAGAGAGAGAGAGCAAGAGAGAGAGAGAGAGAGAGGTCTTCCATCTGCTGGTTCACTCCCCAGTGTGCTGGGCTGATCCCAAAGCCAGGAGCCAGAAGCCAGGAGCTTCTGGGTCTCCCACATGGGTGCAGGGGCCCAAGCACTTGGGCCATCATCTACTGCTTTCCCAGGCAATAGCAGGGAGCTGGATCAGAAGTGCAGCAGCCGGGACTCGAAGCAGTGCCCATAAACAACCATTTATTTTTAACCTACGTGTCTTCATGTTTAAAGTGCATTTCTTGTAAACAACATGCAGTTGAGTTTTGCTTTTTCAGTACAACCTTTATGTTTTATTGGTGTAGTTCAGCTGTTGATACTAAGATTTATTACACATATAATAATATTCCATGTTTGTTTTGGTCTACTTATGCCCTTTGTCTTTATTCCTTATGTTTCCTTTCATGCTTCCTCTACTTGTTGTGGTTTTTAATCGAACATTTCATATGATTCCATTTTCTCTTCTGTTTTAGCATATCAAGTATGTTTCTTTTTTATTACTGCTTTTAGAGTTTACTCAGGTTTTATAATGTGCATTTAAAATTAAACCATTCCCCGATCAAATATCATGGTGACATTTCGCAGGAGTATACCTTATGATAACAAAACAGCGATTTTTTTTTACTAGTTTTTCCTAATATCAGACCTTGTAATAAAAACAGAGGGCTCTGGTACACAATAAAATCAGAACCCTAATTCTGATGTGCATCCTGTCTCTGCAAACTGTGCTTTTTGTGTTTTGGTGTTCCTTGTGATTTTTTATAGATATGATGCACTGAGTAAAAGGGTCTGCTGTCAAGAGGC
The DNA here is from genome assembly GCA_949820135.1 of Sylvilagus floridanus. NCBI lineage: Eukaryota > Metazoa > Chordata > Mammalia > Lagomorpha > Leporidae > Sylvilagus > Sylvilagus floridanus. The sequence continues at coordinate 93,409,548 of OX463225.1, read as the reverse complement.
CTATTGTAAAGATAAAGTACATGTGTGGGCAGGGGAGCCTTCTCCAGTCCTAGGATTAGATCTCAGTCATTAGTAACCCTATGCCTCCAGGCTATCATTCCTCAGTTGTGTTGTTCCTCGTAGATGGTTCAGGATGGTTAAATCTGGACAGGAGCAGGTTTTTCTCTTCCCTCACAATGAAGCCTAGAAAGATCTGAAGTTGAGTGTTTCTCTTCTCATTGCTTTAAGGATAGAGCTTGCTAGCTTTGAGTATTTCCCTCCCTGTAGGTCTGATAGTCTCTGATAATTCCTAACAGGTCAGGCTGTGGTTAACTAGTTTCTCCTGATGACAGGCCTTGTCACCAAGAACACAGTGCTCTGGCATTTATCAGAATTGCTCCTTTCTCCCTCCCCTGCCAGAAACATGAGTGAGTTTTTCTACTTTATTTACTGTAGGAACCTGATTGAACTCCTAGAGGTAAATCTCACAATGTTGTGAAAATGCGTTTATGACTGGGTTTGTCCAGCAACTCATCCATTACAATGCAGGATTTCCTACCCAGCACTGGTCCCCACACCATTTTCTGCTCATAACTCTCTGCTAGTTGGCTATGACTCCCTGTGTTTTTCCTGCCCCTCTTGCCAATCTTGGAGACAGCTGCTTCCCTAGTGTTGGGCTCTTTCTGATGAATCCAAGGAGAGTTATTAATTGTTCCATCTGTTCAGTATTTTTTACTCATTTTTAAGACAGCATGGAGACTTCTGAATTGCTTACATGTAGAAACCAGAAGTCACTTGTTAGACATTTGTGTGCGTGTGCATAATTTTTGAAACATAAAAAAGCTATATAAGTATGAAGATTAGTCAGCTTTCAACTTTTCAACTACTAGAATGATTGGTTTTGTGCTAGTTTAAATAACTTAGGAAGTAAATAATGACTCATATTAGAGGTGCTAATAAGAAATAGCTGAGAACAATCCAACATGAGTTTTAATAGCAGAAAATCAGACATCAAAAATGTCCACAGAAATGTATTGTATTTTGATCTGGGCAGCGGTTATGAAGGTATGTTCACTCTTAGTGTCATTCATGATGTATGTTAAAATTTGTGCATGTAACCAGAAGCAAACATAATTTGTGTGTGTGTGTGTGTGTGTGTGTGTGTGCGCGCGCATGGTAGGGCTCAGTAAACTACTTCCTTCAGGTCAAATTAAGTATAACAACTGATTTTATAAATGAGATCTTATTAGAATACATCCAAACTAATTTATTCATATACTCACTAGCACTGCTTTCATGCTATAACTGCTAATATCAGTAGTTGTAACACAGAACAATGGTAAAACAAATATTGCAAATTTACTACCTAATACAATATTAAAAAGTTTATTGAAATTTGAAATATAGTATTTATTATATATATATACTCGTATATAAATATGTGATATAGATAGATATACTACTATATGTTGTAAAAATATCTGTATAGGTGTTTGTGTCTGTAAGTCAGAAAATTAGTCTTGCAATACAGGTGATAGTAGGAATACTATAATGTCAGGAAAGGAAAATGTTGTCAGCTTTCCCTGAATGTTCCTACTGAGGCCTCTCTTTTTTTGTGTGTTCATTGGGCAGGGATTTACCTGCAGAAGTGGAATCATTTAAGGAAGATTAAAAGATCTAATGTATGAGTGTCACTCTAGGTTTCTGATTTAATTAGCTATTGTGTAATTTGGACAAGGATTTGGAAAGCCATTCTAAACTGAAATCAAGTAAGAAAAACTATTAGTTTACTATATATGTCATTTCACAGTTATTTTATATGTAATATTACCCTTTGTTTAACTGACAGATTTTATTTTTGCACCATATGGAAGTAACAGGACTACATACTCTGTTGGATGGTATGTATTCACATGTTATTTTTAAGAATTCATAAAACATCCTTAAAATTATGTGGAAGAGTACTAAAATAAGAGCAATTTTCAATATATATATATATATATATATATATAGATATATATATAGATATATATTCAGCCTGACTATTGTAGGACACATTATAAAGTACTCAGATACTTACATTCATACTGGGATTAGTTAGTTTTTTTAAGATTTGTTTGTTTATTTCTTTGAAAGGCAGAGTTTCAGAGAAAGGAGGAGAGATAGAGAGAATCTTCCATCTGCTGGTTCACTCCCCAAATGGTCACAAGGGCTGGGGCTAAGCCAAGTGGAAACCAGGAGCCAGGATCTTCTTCCAGATCTACTATATGAGTGTAGGGTCCCAAAGACTTGGGCCTTCCGCTGCTGCTTTCCCAGGTGCATTAGCAGGGAGCTGGATGGGAAGTGTAGCGATCAGAACATGAACCATCACTCAAATGGGATGCAGGCACTTCAGGCAGTAGCTTAACCCATGGCACCACAGCACCAGCCCCAGGAATAACTTTTAGAATCTCTGTGAATACAAAAATTACAAAAGCAGACTGATCGTGCTGTGTTGTTTTAACTCTTCAAGAATGTGAGCAGAATCATACATGGAATGGGATTTTAATTGTACAGGAAACGGCAAAGATCTAAAGGATATAGTTCAACCTCCTCTTGATACATTCAGTCATATCAGATTCATTCTTGAAAAAGTTAATGCATATTAAAACTTTTCAAAAATAATGTGTGTTGACAGATAAAATGGAATTAGATTATATATTCAGAAAATCACAAAAGAGCTTTTCAAATACATATATGAAAAAAGATCATCCTTAGGGGCATCTCTGATATAGAAGGCAGCTCTTAAGCATTATAGAAGACTAAGCAACATTTCTCCTCTGTTACTAATATTCGCCAGTGATTGTGACAAAAAATCATACCATATTTCCAAAACAGTCCTAGGATCCAGTGCATCTTCCATTGAGAACCACGGGTGTAAGTTAAATTGCCAGTCATTATCATTGTCATGATTAGTTTCACTTTCAGAAAAATATCTAGTTATTATTCATAGATTGAACATTCATGTCGAACTCAAAAGGCTTCCATAGCCTTGGCAACTCATGACAAGAGCCTAGGGAGATTACTGATGCCATAAACAAAAGTGTCAATTTGTTAATTCAACAACAGGAGTCACTGTGTACTTACTCCTCATGTAGGATCTCTGTCCTTAATGTGTTGTCCAGTGTGAATTAATGCTATAACTAGTACTCAAACAGTATTTTACACTTAATGTGTGGGTGCAAACTGATGAAATCTTTATTTTAATATAATCTAAATTGATCTTCTGTATATAAAGATAATTGAAAATGAATCTTGATGTAAATGGAATGGGAGAGGTAGTGGGAGATGGGAGGGTTGTGGGTGCGAGGGAAGTTATGGGGGGGGAGCCATTGTAATCCATAAGCTGTACTTTGGAAATTTATATTTACTAAATAGAAGTTTAAAAAAATCATGTCTATGTAGGTCATTTTATATAAACTGTTTCCTGATCTATGAATCTTGTACAGTTTCAAGTGCTGCTAAGTGTGTTGTCATTTGGAAACTTCAGAATTATAAAGACTATGAAGGTTTATATCCTTATTAAAACTCAAACATCGTGTCATGTTATCACTAAGGTTAACTGATATTTGTGACAACACAAAACAAATTATGCGAATCAATAACACTATAAGTCAGTAAGTATTCAATTCAGAACAGAAACTCACGTGAAACCTCCAGGTGAAGCACCCTAGAATCTGAATGTTCATGATTTCAGAATATTTTCTTTAAAAGATTATTAAGTACAAAAAGTAAATCTATGTGTCAATAAATAAATGAATCATCTCACAAATATAAAATTTCTGATCTTTATTTATTTGACCTCATCTTAATTTGTGAAGACATGACTTTTATAGTACTGAATGATACATGTTCAATACAATAAGAGATCTACTACCCTAACATAAGTGGGCAGTGAGGACACATCCAGTTTAAGTCTCCGACACAGTTGTGGGAGACCCTGGATGAGTTCCTGGCTCCTAGCTTCTGCTTGGCCTAGCCCTAGATACTACATCCATTTTGGGAATGAACCAGTAGATGGAAGAGTTCTCCCTTTCTCTTTTTCTACCCTTTGCTCTCTCACCTGCCTTTCAAATAAATACCTAAGGCTTTGAAAAAAGTCATTTAGGAAAACAAAATAGTTTCCTAGGGAAGATAGTGTGCAGGGATATACAAACACGCCAGGTATTCACAGTGCTTCCGAAGTAGCCAAGTTTGCAGATAGTCTGTTCATGATGGAAAGACAGTATAATTGCCTGCCATAGTAGTCAATCCTGTAACAGCAACTGCAAATATGCAGGAATCAGCATTACAAATCTAAGAGGAAAATTATTTTAGTTGCATACTGCATGCTTATAAGAAAATGGCTCCAATTTTGTTTGTTTTTTAAGGAAATCAAAAATAGATGAGTGACCTTGTATTCTATTTATTTCAGGGATAAAAATTTCAAGGCATTGCCTTTTCTTTAAACCCTGACCTCCGGATGTAAGGGCAAGGTTAATTATAACTAAGAAATGAGAAAGAAACAGTGTTGCTCTCACAATAAACATAAAAGAGTTGTGCGTGCAGTACTATCATGCGTTAGGACCATTCTAAGTTATCAGTCTATAATAGTGTATGCCATGCTCACATCAATCCAAAAATGGCATTCAGCAATATCTCCATTTAAAGTTGGGGAAACAGAAGCGCATGATGGATACATGATTTTCCCAGAGTTATAGTACCCAAAGGAAATGTAAAAAGCAATTTAATGTTTGTTTTCTGTTCAGTTTTCTTCATTAAAATTTATAATTAAATGTGTACCTCACATCCAGAAGTCAGGGATTAAAATGTTTCTCTTTAATTAAGACAGGATCATATTTCCCTTTGCTAGATTACAAATTTCTTTTTTTTAAAAAAAATTTTTTTTGACAGGCAGAGTGGACAGTGAGAGAGAGAGACAGAGAGAAAGGTCTTCCTTTGCCATTGGTTCACCCTCCAATGGCTGCCACGGACGGCTCGCTGTAGCCGGCGCACCCCGCTCATCTGATGGCAGGAGCCAGGTGCTAGGTGCTTTTTCCTGGTCTCCCATGGGGTGCAGGGCCCAAGCACTTGGGCCATCCTCCACTGCACTCCTGGGCCATAGCAGAGAGCTGTCCTGGAAGAGGGGCAACCGGGACAGAATCTGGTGCCCCAACAGGGACTAGAACCCGGTGTGCCAGCGCCGCAAGGCGGAGGATTAGCCTTTTGAGCCACGGTGCCGGCCAGATTATAAATTTCTATGATTGTGTAATATATTATAATATTACCTGAATGAGATAATGATCATTATATTATGGAAAAAGAATTGAATGTGTCCAAGATAAAAAAAAAACTTGCCAACACAAAATAAAATACAAATAAATCCATAAAATGCATACATGTGCGTAGAGACATATGAGTAAATGTATGTCACATTCCATTTTTATATAACATACGATATTCTTGCAGGAACAGAATATGTAAAAAGCTACATTATGTTAATCAAATATAGTAAAGAACATTTCAATAAATGAAGAGATACCTGTTCTTCCAGAAGATTTAATAGCTGTGTATGCCATTCCTCCCCTAGAAAATCATCTATAGAGTCAATACTCTTCTATTCAACTCATGAAAAGTTACTAAGAATTTTGACAAAGTGAGTTAGAGCTTTATGCAGGAAGGAAATGTCAAGAATACTTGAGCAATCCAAAATAAGAAGACAATTGTGGATTCAAAGAACAAAATATGGGAGTCTATTGTAAGCTTAGTAAAAGATTTGCATGGTATTTGTGCAGAGTGATGAAACAGAATTTCCAGAAGCATATATTCACAAACCTGACATGTTATCAAACGCTGATAGAAGTGACATTCAAAAGAAGTGGAAAAAGAACTATTCAAAAGTTAAAACTGCAAAAGTTGTTTTCAATTGAAAGAAATATGAAATTGTGTCATTACTTTATATTACACACAAAAATCTATTTCAAATGATTGAAAGGATTGAGGTTTAAATGTGTATGAGATAGGTATTGTGCTGCTACAGGGTAAAGAACCATTGTCTGGGATATCTAGATCCCATGTAAGAGTGCTACAACTCTAGTCCTGGGGCAGCTTCCCACTAATGTGCCTGAGAGATAGCAGGTGACAGCTCAAGTACTAGTCCCCATCATCCATGGGCAAGACACAGAGTTTCTTGGTTCTGGTTTCAGCCTGTTAGAGCCTGGCTCTAGTGGGCACTTGGGAAATGAACCAATTAATAAATCAATCTCTCTCTCATTCTCCTGATTTGCCTTTAAATGAAAACTGAATAAATAAACATTTAAAATATACATGAAAGTCATTAACTTCAAAATTTTAGGATATAATATGTTTATGAAATTCAAAATGTGAATAATCGTTGAATAAAGCACAGAAAGTCTAAACCATAGTTGACATATTAATAAATAGCACTAAAATAAAATTTAAAGAATTTTCAATTTTCTGTAGAGAAAAGAAAATGCTATTCATTAACTGGAAGAAGATATTTCTAAAGCATATAATTTACAAACTTAGATTGTGATTATGAGGATTTTCAACATTTGGGATTTTGATCTTAGAGGAATTCATTTCAGGATTGTGCCATGGATTATGATCAACATTGGGAAATGACCCGAGGTGAATCATTAAAATGCCCAGTGTCACTTGTCACCAGGGAAATGAAGTGTAAGGGCACAACGAGCATCTTCACATACCTATTAGAATTATTGTTTTCAAAAAGATGAAGAGGGGCAGGCATTGTGGCACATTGGCTCAAACCTCCTTCTGTACCAACAGCATCCCATATTGTTGCTCCTGTTTGAGTCCTAACTTGTCTGTTTTGGATCCGGCTCCCTGCTCATGTACCTGGGAAAGCAACAGAGGATGGTCTAATTGCTTGGGCCCCTGCACCCACATAGGAGACCCCTTCAGCTTGGTCCAGCTGCAGCCTTTTGGGAGTGAACTATTGAATGGGAAACCTTTCTGTCTCTTTTGCTTTCTCTCTGTAACTTTGCATTTCAAGTAAATAAAATGTAAATCTTTTTACTTTTTTTGACAGGCAGAGTGGACAGTGAGAGAGAGAGGAGAGAGAGAGACAGAGAGAAAGGTCTTCCTTTTGCCATTGCTTCACCCTGCAATGGCCACCGCGGCCGGCGCACCACGCTGATCCGATGGCAGGAGCCAGGTGCTTCTCCTGGTCTCCCATGGGGTGCAGGGCCCAAGCACTTGGGCCATCCTCCACTGCAGTCCCTGGCCACAGCAGAGAGCTGGCCTGGAAAAGGGGCAACCGGGACAGAATCTGGCGCCCTGACCGGGACTAGAACCCGGTGTGCAGGCGCCGCAAGGTGGAGGATTAGTCTATTGAGCCGCAGCGCCAGCCAAAATGTAAATCTTAAAAGAAAGAAAGATGACAGATATGAAGTGATGACAAGGATGTAGAGAAATGTAACACTTAACACCGTTAACAGGAATGTAAATTGGTTCAGCCAATATAGAAAACGGTAAGAAGGTTCTTACAGACTTCAAAATAGAATTACCAAGTGATCTAGTAATTCCAGTCCTGAGTAAGTAACCAAAATAATTAAACTGTATCATGAAGAGATACTTGCACTGCCAAAATCATTTTAGCATTATTTACAACAACCAATTCGTTAAATCAACTTAATCCATCAATGGATTATTAGATTAAAGAAAGTTATACACACACAATGGAATATAGCAGAGCCTTAAGAAAGAAAGAAATCTTGTCATTTGTCCACATGAATGAACCTGGAAGACATTATGTTAAGCCAAAAACAAAAAGCCAAAAAAAAAAAAAAAATGATCTCACGTATATATAGAATTTAAAACAATCAAATTCAAAGAAGCGGAGAGTAGGTAGTGGTTACCAGGGTATAGAGGGTGTGACTGGGGAGATGCTGAACAAGGGATACAAAACTTCAGTTAGAAAAGAGGCAGAACTTCGAGATCTATTGTCCAACAGGGTGACTATGGTTAATAACAACATATTGGATACCTGAAAAATAATTGAGTAGATATTATGTGTTCTTACCTCAACTTAATGAGTATGTGAATTAATTCACATGTTAATTATCTTCATTTAACTATTCCATAATGTGTGAGTGTGTTTGTGTGTGTATATTTCAAAACATCATGCTGTACATACACATAACACTTCTGATGTGACCACCATGTGGTGTAGTAAGTTAAGTCTCTGCCTGTGGTGTGGGCATCCCATATAGGAATCAGTTCATGTCCTACATGCTCCTCTTCCAATCCAACTCCCCAGTAGTAGCCTGGGAAAGCAGTGGAAGATGGCCCAAGTGCTTGAGCCCTTGTATCCTTGTGGAGATTCAGAGGAGCTCCTGGCTCCTAGCTTTGGATCAGCCCAGCTCCAGCCACTGAGTAGGCCATTTGAGGAGTGAACCATCGGATGGAAGACTATCTAACTTTGTCTCTCAAATAAATAAATAAATCTTCAGAAATAATTTGTCAATATAAATAAATAAGAATGAAACATATCCACTTTCTCCTATGGCAGTCATTTACAAATGTTGGAGTTACCCTTATTTGTACAAAACCTTAAGCATTGCACATAGTCAGCTGCTCTAGAATTGATGTCATACTATCAATGATGAATTGGCCTCTCAGTTCATTGAGGTGATTTACTAGAAAATTCATGTTTTCTATACTACCTCAGCCTCTTACGTCCATAGCCAGATCCTTATTTTTGTAATTACAGAGCAAGTAACCACGTTAGAACTGCAGGTTCAGAATTCTCATGACTACTGTCCCAAATCTCTCCAGCTCACTTCTGTAATACTGTGATTAAAAACACTAACTTAGAATCCAACCATGAACTGTAGTGTTTTGATTTTAGAGTCATTTCACGTCCATTCACTTTCTTCTATAATCACTTACTCATTTTATCCTACTTAAATCCAGGGGTCCAACTTTATCATCATTGCTTCCTGTACGCTTCCCTTCAACTCCTCATTTCTTCTTTGGTTTCTTTACAATTACATGGCAAAATGATAATAATCATAATAATATTTTATAACAACTCTGTACTCATCACATATCTGAAACCAAAAACGTAAATATGGATGGGGGAAAATGGCTACCTAGTTTAAAGATATGTGGGGTGGTAATATAGTATTTGTTAAGTCTCCTTAGTCTTCTAGGATTGCCTCTTTTTTCTAGATAAATCCCAAATCTTCTGGAAAAAGTAATTTTGGTGACAATTTTACTTCCTAGTTTACTGAGAATATGGAAGTAAACAAAGAAATTTCATTAGTCCCTACCACCTTATTTATCTATCCAACTGCATCTGCTTATGCACTCTGGCATTTTTTCTATCCATTGGTAAGGATAAGCTGTTTATGTTTCTAGAAAAGGGCAACTGTTTTCATTTTTTCACATTCTACCCTCACTGACTGAATCACTTTTTCCCCTCTGTTAGATCATTCCTAAGCAGAGGCAATCATGCTGTGTGCCTCTCCTTTTCCATAGGAAAATGGCAGCAGCTTCTTTCTTTCTTCAGAAATCTCCTCTTGGAAAACAAAATAGTAAAAAAGGCAACATAACACTGTCAACTCAAGGAAACCTGCAGATGTGACATCATCAGAGGGCCTTCTGGGAAACAGATTGTAAGGAAGAGGTGGGTGAGCAGGAAGTTTATCAGAGTGCTTTGGGAATGAATATTTATTTGTGAGGTAGAGGGAGAGACAGAGAGAAAGGTCTTCACTTGGTTCACTCCCCAAGTGGCCACAACAGCTGGAACTACGCCCATCCGAAGCCAGGAGCCAGGTGCTTCCTCCTGGTCTCCCATGCGGGTGCAGGGCCCAAGCACCTGGGCCATCCTCCACTGCCTTCCTGGGCCACAGCAGAGAGCTAGCCTGAAAGAGGAGCAACCAGGACAGAATCCGGTGCCCCAACCGGGACTAGAACCTGAGGTGCTGGCTCCTCAGGCAGAGGATTAGCCTAGTGAGCCATGGCGCCGGTCTGCAATGAATACTTTTAAAGGAGTAGACAGAAGGATTAAGGAGAGGGAGAACGATCCGGTTTTTAGAACAAAGGTCTAGCTTTCTGCACAGCCTTACAGCAGAGGTGACTTGTCTGGAATTAGAATGGTCCTTTAGAGTAGCTCCAAATAAAAGTGAGTGACCTGGGCTTTGGTATTGCCATATTGCTCTGCAGTTGGATGCAGGCTGCTGCTGGGGTGAGGCATAGCTCTTAGTGAGTCAGGTCCTGTTAGCTGAGGGCAATTCCTGCAGATAAATTAGTGATGACTACAGAATGTCTTCCCTCCTTTCCTTCTCTCCTCTCCTCTCCTCTTGTCTCCCCGCCCCTCCCCACCCTCCTCTCTCCTCCTCCTCTCCCATTTCCTCTCCTCTCCTTTCCTTTTTTTCCCCTTCCTTCCTTCCTTCCTTCCTTCCTTCCTTCCTTCCTTCCTTCCTTCCTTCCTCTCTCTCTCTCTCTCTCTCTCTCTCTCTCTCTCTCTCTCTCTCTCTCTGTGTTTCCTTTTCTTTCTAAAAAATTTACTTAGTTGAAAGGTCAAGCTACAGAGAGACAGAGAAAGAGAAATCTTCTATCTGCTGGCTCACCCCCAAAATGTCTTCAAAAGCCAAAGTTGGCCCAGACCTAAACCAGGAGCTGGAACTCCATCTGGATCTCCGATGTGGATGGCAAGGACCCAAGCACTTGGACCATCTTCCAGTGAATTCCTAGGAACATTATCAGGGAGCTGGATAGGAAGTGGAGCAGCCAGGAGTTAAACCATCACTCATATGCCATGTTGTCACAGGTGGCAGCTTAACCTGCTTTAATTCAAGCCCCTGTGGCCTTGTTTGTAAAAATGTATCTGGAAGTTGTACTTCAGCAATGATTATGCTATATTTTAGCAAAATTAGAAGATAAGAAAATTTAAAATACCAAACCAAGTATAAATACTACATAAGGTAGAGCTGAACAGGAAATCCATGTAGTGAATGAGCTCTGACTCATTTATCTCTTCCTGTCCCCACATCACCTGTAGTGTATCAACCCCTAACCATCTTTCCCTCCAGTGTCAGTGTCCAAGTAATTAATTGAAAGAATAATCTGAAATATAGCAGTAACCTTCCGATTGGTCTCAGCACTACCACACTTTCTCTGCTTCATTTAATTCTCATTACAGAAAATTGAGTGATCATGTTAAATATAAATTAACTTTTTGTCACCTCCCTTTTTAAAGCTTCCTATCTCATTCTGTATAAAAATTCAAGTCCTTCCATGGACTGAACGATATGGGATTCCACTGAACGATATGGGATTTTTTTTATAACAACCTCTCGTTATCAAACATCCCTCTTGTCACTCGATTATGCCAACCTGGTTTCCTTCCTATTACTAGAACATCCCCAGACTATTTTTTTTTTTCTTTAGAACAGTCACCAATGATGTGTCCCCTGTCTCGTGTGTCTCCTCCACAAAACACCATGACTTACATTTGCTCCTGATTTTATTCCAGCTGCCTTCTCAGAGAGTCCATCTCTAACTACTCAATTTCAGCTTACTGTATGCAAACACAACTTCACACTAAATATTTTAATTCTTCTTTATATTACCTGCATCCTCCAACTTAAATTATTGTTAGGTTCTTAATTATGTTCTTATCTCACAGTAAAGTTGTCATCCAAATAGCTAAATTTAGCCTCTACCATCACAATATACCTTGAGGCTTGTTATATACACTGCAACAACTCTGGCTCAAGCAATGATCACTTTTCCATCTTTGCTAGAATGCTTCTTTCTCCTCCTAACCACTCTGAGTGTTTGCATTTCTTCTCCATAGAGCAGCCAATGTGATATTTTAAAAAGATAAGAGTACACCCCTGCCCTTCATAAAACCTAATACACTTAAAAACGAAATGCATATTCTTAACATGGCCAACAAAGCTCCTCTGTTTTCCAAAGCTCAGCTCCTGTCACTTTCTTCATTTCATTAGAATGTAAAACCTGAAACCTAGAAAGTGATTGTTGTCTGTTTTGTTTACTTCTGTATAGCTGATGTTTAAACAAGAATCTACCATGGGGGAGAGTTTAATTACCACTTATTGAATTCACTTCTCATCAGTCATATTTTCTTATTCTTCTTGTGTGGTAGATTGAATTCCAAAACTTTTCCAAAATTCCAAAATGTTTGGAATTCCAAAGTGTTCCAACAATTTCCATCCTACTTCCTTTTCTCACAAACTGACTGAACAACCTTCCTATCAAAAATCTGAGTTTCTTTCCCTGAAACCTGATGGAACTGTTACTAGAGTAGAGGTGACATCATGTGACCATCCAGATTAGTCATCATTAAGCACGTTGCATTTGGCTTCTTTTCTTGCACTGTTCTTAGAACCATCATACTGCAGAAATTAAAACGGTGCATGGAAAAGCATGTCTGCTTACGAACTGACACAAATGCACTGCTCCAGTTGAGTTCTCTGAATATGGATGAGTCATCTTGAAAATAGATATTCCAGCCCTAAATTAGCCATGCTAATTCCTCATGAAGCAAGGATGAATAACAACTATTAAATGCTTTACAGCGAGCAGATTTCAGAATAGAATAAATGAGTGCTGTGTTCTCAACCACTAAGCCTTGGAGAAGTTTGTTTTGTGCCATCAGTAGTATGAGGGCGTTTCAGAAAGTTAGTAGAAAAAGTGAAATTAAAAGTTAAATTTATTTTTGCTCAAAAACTTTTTGAAATCTATACATAACTGTCTGATAAAACAGCTTTTCAGGAAATTTTTGATGTTCCTTCATAGTTGGCTACATTCTACTTTGAATTTCTTCTCACTCTCAGATCTTTCCTTTTGAAGTTCCTTCTGTTTAAAATTGACTTCATTATCTTGTGCCCTCATGTTATTATGGTACTCTCAGTTCATGTTATCTTTTCATTAACTCAGCCTTTGTGTTTTTACATTAAAAACAGCAAACTTCAATATAGAACCAAGCATGTTTTATGTCTTCCCTATATAGAGAAGCCCAAGACTTTTGGATATTGTTGTCTGTTCAGTTTGTTCAAAGCTCATGGAGAAACTCTTTCTTAATTGTTAGTGATAGGGGGTTTTGTTTTGTTTTGTTTCTTCAAAAACAATTATTAAAAACTTTTAAAATTTTAAATGGACCAAATTTCGTATACACAGTTTGAAAGGCAGAGTAACAGAGAGGCAGAGGCAGAGAGAGAGAGAGAAAGAGAGAGGTCTTTCATCTGCTGGTTCACTCCCCAGAGCTTCAATGGCCAGAGCTGCACCAATCTGAAGCCAGGAGCCAGGAGCCAGGATCTTTCTCTTGGTCTCCTATGCAGGTGCAGGGGCCCAAGGACTTGGGCCATCTTCTACTGCTTTCCCAGACCATACCAGAGAGCTGGATCAGAAGTGGAGCAGCTGGAACACAAACTGGTGCCCATATGGGATGCCAGCAGTGTAGGTGGTGGCTAACCTGCTATGCCGCAGCACAGGTCCCCATATACAGTTTTTTTTTTTTTTTGACAGGCAGAGTGGACAGTGAGAGAGAGAGAGAGACAGAGAGAAAGGTCTTCCTTTGCCATTGGTTCACCCTCCAATGGCCACTGTGGCCGGCACGCTGCGGCCGGCGCAATGCGCTGATCTGAAGGCAGGAGCCAGGTGCTTCTCCTGGTCTCCCATGGGGTGCAGGTCCCAAGCACTTGGGCCATCCTCCACTGCACTCCCGGGCCACAGCAGAGAGCTGGCCTGGAAGAGGGGCAACTGGGACAGAATCCGGCGCCCCAGCTGGGACTAGAACCCGGTGTGCTGGCGCCACAAAGCGGAGGATTAGCCTATTGAGCTGCAGCGCTGGCTTCAAATAAAGCAGGCCCCCATATACAGTTTTCAAAGCATGATATTTCCCACCTTACCCTCACTCATTCACTCTCACCTTCCTTCCCCCTCCCTTCCCATTTTTTGTTACTTTTTGCATGACACACTTTGAATTATCTTTATGATCACGAAGTTAACCACCTACCAAATAAGAAATTTAGCAAGTAGTAAGTAGAAAACTACTGTATTTCTAGAGTGTAGACAAGGCCTATTCAAAATAAAAATGTCAATTTCACTCATATACTTTACTTTTTTGTATTCTGTATATTAGTTACCACAAATCAGGGAAATCATGATATTTGCCTTTCATTATTTATATGGAAATAAAAAAAACAATTTTCATGAAAACTCAACTAGTTAGTATTGAATTATTACTAAGAAGATTTATCTAGTGAATTCCATTTTCATCTCATTGGTAAAAAATTTGTCATTTCACAACTCTAAAATGTAATATTTGTATTTTAAAGGAATATAAAATAGCTTATTAATGATTTTATTTTGATTACATATGTTAGGTTAAATAAAATATAATAACAAAATTAGTTTACCTACTTTTATTTGTTGTTTAATGATGCTACTGGAAGCTTTCAAAGTACATGCAAGATCTATGTTATATTTTCATCAGATAGTATTGATTTAAATGAAACAACTATCTGTATACAAATTCCATATTCAGGAACATCACAATATGACAGAAATTTAAGAATTTTGGAATCAGATGACAATGATTTTTGGTTCCTAAACTTGTTAGTTAATAGAATATGAGTTCATAATTTTTTGCCAAGGGCAAATTATATATCTATAAATTATAACAGGGGCCAGCACTGTTGTGCAGTAAGTAAGGTTCGTGTCTTGACTACTCTTCTTCCAATCCAACTCTCCTTTATGACTTGGGAACAAAGCAGAAAATGGCCCAAGTCCTTGTACCCTTGCACCCATGTGGGAGACCCAGAACATTCTCCTGGATACTGGCTTCAGATTGTCCCAGCTCTGACCATTGCCGCCATTTGAGGAGTGAACCAGCAATGGAAGACCTTTCTCTTTCTCTCTCTCTCTCTCTCTCTCTCTCTCTCGCTCTCGCTCTCTCTGCCTGTAACTCTACCTCTCAAATAAAAAATAACATCTTTAGAAGGATGAAGAAATGAATAGTTGAAAAGTAAAATAACTTGTTGAGGGTTACAATGGTGTAATACTTCAATGGATGGAAAACTTCAAAGGCTGAGTATCCTGTGGGGAGTTTGGGACATGTGTAGAAACATTAAGCACCTAATACTGACACAACCATTGACTGAAGCATATGACATACTTGGGTTTGAGACCATAACATACAAAGGTATGCTGGAGTTTGAATGACAGCCTAAAGTCAGTCAGAGGTTTTGTATTATTTATTGGGTAATGGATCATCATTAGTGGATTTCAGAGAAGCAATGTTATGAACATCTGAAGTAAATTAGCCAAATGACTTACTATGCAAACATTAGTTTGAGTAAGTATGAAGTTTATAGAAAACAGGTATGATATTGCACATGATTTGTATTAAATATATACTCATTTACTTGAAAGACAGACTTACAGAGAGATATCTAGAGAGAAAGAGAGAGAGAGAGAGAGAGAGAGGGAGAGAGAGAGAGAAATCTTCCATCCACTGGTTCACTCCCCAGATGGCTGCAGTGGCTGGGAGGAGCCTCCTCCAGGTCTCCCACATGGGTTCAGGGGCCCAAGCACTTGGATAATCCTCTGCTTTCCCATACATTAGCAAGGAGGTGGATTTGAAGTGGAGCAGCTGGGACACAAATTGGAGCCCATATGGACGCCTACATTGCAGGTGGCAGCTTAACCCACTCTGCCACAACGCTGTTACCAGCAGTGATTCTTAAGTGGAGGCAATCCCCCTTTTTCTAGGGGACATTTGACAATTTCTGGAGATGTTTGTAGTTGTCCCAACTAGGGGTGAGGTGCTACTGGCATCTAGGGAATAGAAGCCATGGGTCTACAAAATGTGCTATAGCACATAGTATACATCCTCCAAAAAACGAATCATTAGACTGAAATGTCATTAGCACTGATGTTGAGAAAAATTCCTTCTATACAATTGGTATTTTTCATTTGTGGCCGTCTAGCACCTAGAACTTCTGAATTATATTTAAACACTGTTATATTATTCTTTTCTTTTCCACAAAAGACTAAAACAAAACTAAGGAGCAAGTTCTTTTTCTTTTGCATCTCTATATCCCTAGTAACTTGCAGAGTTCTTACCACATAGTGAATAATTAATTGATGATAGGTGAAGTGAATTGAATTAAGGCAATGGGATCCTAAACTAGGGCAGCAGAACTGGGAATACAAAGGAAGAGAATTGATAGGAGAGACATTGCATAGTTAAAATCAATATGACTTGGTAATTGACAAGTAGGATAAAGAGACAAGTAATTCTGAACAAAGAAGCAAGTAGAGAATAAATTAAAGTTTTAAAAATCAGTCTTATTGTGTATACTTTTAAGTATACAATTGATGTTATAAAATGTATATAATTTCTGTATTATAACATACATAAATTCAACTTTTAAAAGGCTTTATTTATTTGCTCTGAAAATACCATAAAATCTTGCAAAAGTTTAGTGACAAATTTAAATCCGAGAATGGTGTTGTAATGCAGGTGGTTAAGCCACTCTGAAATGCCAGCATCCAATTTGAGCATGGATTTGAGTCTCAGCTAATTCGCTTCCTATCCAGCTCCCTGCTAACATTCCTGGGAAATCAGCGCAAGATGCTCCAAATACTTGGAACTCTGCACCCACCTGGGAGACCCAGTTGGAATTCCCAGCCCCTGGCTTTGGCCTAGCTCAGCCCTTGCAGTTGCAACTATTCAAGGAATGAATCATAGGACGGGTGATCTTTTTCTCTCTGTGCGTCTCTCCCTATATCTCTGTAACTCAGCCTTTCAAAAAAATAAATCTTTAAAAATTTCAAGTCTCAAGTGTTAAGTGTCCTCAGAGAGAGCAATGCAACTTTCTGTATTATTTTTACATATGCAGTTATGTCAAGTTGTCCGATTGTCTAGTGAGATCACATAGAGTCAAAACGACTAGTGAGATCACATACAGTAAAAACGACTATCATCTGAAAACAAACTTCTGGGAATAAGATTGTACTTGATATGTGGTTGGTGGAATGGAAACAAGAAGAATTTTAGGAGTAGTACTCAAGGGGCCTGGTGCTGTGGCTCAGTGGGTTAAATCCTTGGTCTGCAATGCCGGCATCCCATATGGGCACCCATCCTGGCTGCTCCACTGCCAATCCAGCTCTCTGCTATGGCCTAGGAAAATGGTAGAAGATGGCCCAAGTCCTTGGGCCCATGCACCTGCATGGGAGACACAGAGGAAGATCCTGGCTCCTGGCTCCTGGCTTCAGATTGGTGCAACTCGGGCTATTGGGGCTCTGGGGAGTGAACCAGCGATAGAAGGCCTTTGTCTTTTTCTCTCTCTCGCCTCTGCCTCTCTGTAACTCTGCTTTTCAAATAAATAAAATAGATCTTTAAAAAAAAAGAGTAGTACTCATAAATGACAGGAAAATAAGAATGATACAAAATAATGTTTCAGGGAAATCAAATACGATAGCGTTCAGAAAAGATCAATATATTAAACAATTAAGACCAATGCAACACATACAAGTAAGTGAAGATTATCAAATCGATTGATATGAGTACTTCCACATGTCATTATTTAATTGAATTTAAAAGTGGAGAAGTCCAGAAACTATCTTAAATTTGCTTAAAATTATGACACAACCATTCTAAACCTCCTTCCAAACCACATAAAAATGAGTATATCAGCTAGTGCCACTTTATTTACTTCTCAGTGTTAATCAGTTATTTCCACTTATAACAATCACAAATCCTTTGGAAAATGATGACCTAAATAAATGCAAACTTTGAAACAACAGATGGATTTATTTTTAATGATAAAATTAGTAGCGGCTCTACTTGTTCAATTTCCAGTTAACAGTACTCAGTTTGCCTGAATCCCTAAAATATCCTTGAGATAATTATTAAGGTATTTAGTTTAAAGAGAAACTGAAGCAAATGAAGGCCTAATAACTTGCTCCAATACTTACAACTTGCCTTGGGTTGAAATGACTGACTGGCTCCAATGACTGGCTTCAACATTAGAACATAGCAAACAAAATGGTTTGTAGAATACTCCCTATTTTTTTTATGATGGTAAAGCAAACCAACACCTGGTGTGTTACAGCATCATGCACCACTAATGAGTACATTCAAGTTAATATGTAGAATTAGCTGGAAGAAATAATTCTTTAAATTACAATATTACTTCAGTTTCAAGAAAGGAAAATAAAATACAAAAACCTCCACACAAGTAGAATGACATACACAAAAGAAAAGACAAGTCACATGGTATGGCAAGCTCATTGGCTTATTTGATTGGAGAGATAAAATAATAAAATAATAGAAAAATAGGAGCATACCTAAATGTTGGAGTGGATAAATCCAAGTTAGATACTAATGAGGAATTCAGATGATGCTTTGTTGTGATTAAAGTAAAAGTGTTGGGGACTTATAGTTGATGATTCAAGTAGAGGTAAGATGAGCAGCCACCATCTGCGACAGTGCAGTCTACAGATGACTTGTCCAGTAAGACCATGTATCTTTTAACTTGATATCCTTTATAAACCAGGTGACTCTTAGTGCTTACCTCAACAGAGAAGGGCACTCAATACCTTTTGCCTCACAGGTGAGTATCTCTGAGTATTCTCTTTAACTCTAAGAACCTCGGGCAAGTTCAACCTATGGTTTCGCACAATGGCAATTCTTTTGATCACAGCATGACTGACTTGCTTAGCCTGGCTATTTCCTGATTCTCTGACCTGTGATTCTTACAACCACCTAACACTTCCAAATAGTCTGCATGCCCTCCAATCCTCTTATCAAGAACTGTTTCTGGTGAGGCCAGGCTAAGACCATGTTTTTTCAAGCTTTATTTTTTCCATCACACTGTACAGCAATTTCTACCTACATGTAGTCACTCTACAATTTCATGTTAACCATAGAGTTTTTGGATAAAATACAGTTTACCCATTTATATTTGATTTTTTGAAAACAATGAATAATGCAAAACATTCATTTTTTGGTAGATCTGGATTCAGAGTGTATTTGCTGATTGATTTTAAAGATGTATTTATTTACTTGAAAGACAGAATTACAGAGGGAGAGGCAGAGAGAGCAAGCGAGCAAAGGAGAGACAGAGAAAGAAAGAGAAAGATTGTTCCATCTGCTGCTTTATTCCCCAAATGGCCACAACAGCCAGGAATGTCCAACTCCAAGCCAGGAGCCAGGAGTTTAGTCCAAGTACTTGGGCCATCTTCCATGCTTTCCCAGGCTGATTATCAGGGAATTGGATGAGAAGTAGGGCAGCCAGGACTCAAATCAGCACCCATATGGGATACCTGCACTGCAACTGGTAGCTTTACCCTCTGTGACGCAGTGCCAGCAACAAATTCAAAATTTAATTGAATGCCTTTTAATGGCTTAATTTAATAAACCTAGGGAAGGGGTAAGTAGTAGCCAAAATTAGAAAATATTTGACTATTATATAAACGAGGACTCTAACCTGATTACAACTCCTTGTATAGAAGACTCATTAAAACTGAGTTAAGAAAGTCTTCAGAAGGTGCAGGTTTGTCTAATGTGACATAGAGTACCATCTGCAATAAATTTGATGGTTTCCCCTACAACACTTTTTTAGAGGGACCACAATTGTGTTCTCAATCTTTTATTATTCAACTACTCCAAAAGTTAGTTCCCAGTGAGTTTCAGAAAGACTAGCCAAATTGGTCAAAACAATAAGCACATGGTCCTAGATCTTGGAATTTTTTTGTGTGATCTCTTTCAGATTATCTCCCGACTCACATATATTCATCAGCATGGAAACAGAAGCGCCTGCATTTTTCCTTTCTTAATGTGTTCTCCTCTTCCGTACTCCATACGATTCTCCTCTGATTTTGTCCTTCTCCACAGAAAGTTCAAAATGACACTGGTTTTAATAGAGCAAGCTATTTCCTCTCTGCATGTTAATTTCACTTATTTCCTCCCTCTAAGACATATCACTGTGTATTATATTTGCTGTCATCTTCACCTGGATCCATGCCAACGTGAAAGTGATGTTTCCAATGGCTTTGGAAAGCAGCATTTTGAAGCTTGAAGTTAATTTTAAGAACCATTAAGCCCATTAAGGTAAAATCCTTCAAGCATTTACCTTTGCCTTTTCCTTTCCTCCCCAGTCATCATTTGCATTTGGGCTTTATGTAAAGTAGTAAAAGTACCTGGAAATATACCTATGAAATTATTCTCAGACTATCTGTGTTGACTGGAGTCTTCCTTCACTCAATTTCCATATTGCTTAAGAATCATAACATGCATTTATATACAGCCTTCTTTTTTCACATGGCATTGTGCACTTGCCTGAAGACTTCTGAACAAATTATATGCTTCTTAAAAGTGCATGGTTTGCTTTATTTCATCTTTCTATGACAAAAGAACATTTTCTCCTCTGTGTGAAATTTTCAGTCGTACACCCAAAATAACCTATAACTCTGTTGTAATCGTTGGTTACTTGGCCAGTTTCTCAGCAATAGTAAAATTTTCTGTTCACATTAGGGTGACAGGAACTGTTGATTAGTATAGTGAATGAATAAACATATTTTTGAATTTATTAAAATTCTCAAGATGATTTATCATGATCACAAAAATAGTTCCTATTTTTAATTTAGCCACTTGTTACATGTGGGGACTTATTTGCACATTGTGGGAATGGCTTACTGCACTCTGTCAGGAGCATTTTAAACTAAGGACACTGATTATCATCTGATGTATTGTTGAGTTAAGCCAAGCTCACCCACCTTTTATATCACGCTGTAAGAAATCCATGCTATCTTGCAGCTTTTAGGGGTCCACTTTCTTATTTTTCTCCACCTGTAGTTTTCAGTTTCTGGTCTCATTTCCTACATTACCATTTTTAAAGTAACATCTTGATTCAAATAATCCTAGTGTCCCATAAAATTTCAGCATGATCCCAAATCTCAAATAGATTTTCATGAAAATCCAAATTCTGTCTCAGGAAATGATACCTTTTTCCCATGTTGTATGTAATTCTCCACCCCACACGCTGGTGTGAACTAACAGCTAGAGTGTGCAAAGTGTTTCTGCATGTAGGAAATTACTTAGTGCATTGTCTTTGTAGAACAACTACCATGTTATAAAAGAGTAATCTGATTCATTTAACCAGGAGATGACAGCCCTTTGATCTTTGGCCAACTACCAGGTCATGATCACCTGTTTCTGTGCTGTAGGACATTCAGATGCTCCTCAATATACCCAGATTTTTGAGCATTTGCATTGCCAATTCTCTTTATAGGTAGAAATAGAAAATATCATTGATGTATAATTTTAAGATAATTTGAAAAAATCTTTCTCCATGATAATTTTATTATGAATGTTGGAGTTAAAATGGAGATAACTGACAATTTACTGAGGTTATTTCTAATGATTGTAAATTTAATATCTACAAACATACATGAGATGGGTATTATTATCTTCATTTATAGAAAATTGAAGTTCAGAGGGGTTGAAAGCTAAAAAACAAAACAAACAAACAAAAAGCATAGTTGAGGAAAAATAGCCTCAGCAAAAATAGCAATTTGTCCAGGTATTCCAAAACCAACATTCAAATCAAGGGCTTTCTAAGAAGATAAACTGATACGGGCCGATATGCGGTACAGCAAATTAAAGCCCATCTTGCAGCACTGGCATCCCAAATGGGTGCTGGTTTGCGTCCCAGCTGCTCCTCTTCTGATCCAGCTCCTGGCTTATGTACCTTGGAAAGCAATGGAGGATGGCCCAAGTGGTTGTGCCCCTCTACCCATGTGGGAGACCTGGAAGAAGTTCCTTGCTCCTGGCTTTGGCCTGGCCCAGCCCCTGTCATTGTGGCCATTTGAGGGGTGAACCAGCAGATGGGAGCTCGCTCTCTCTCTCTCCCTCTAATCTGACTTTCAAATAAATAAAAATAAATCCAAAAAAAAAGAGAGAAACTGATAACAAATACTATTGTAATTTGTCTTTTTTTGCCACTTATTTATTTGCTTGCTTCTTCCATTCATTTTTTCTAAACACATTATGACTAAAATATAGTGAAAAATTAAATATACATTAGCATTGGTCTAAAACATAGGATTCATCTTGTTATGCTATATATTTTCATTTTTGATTTATATTGATTTATTTTAAAAAGAATGAGATTCCATCTACTGGTTGATGCCCCAAATGCTCACAAAATCTGGACTGAGCCAGGATGAATCCGGGAGCCAAGATTTCAGACTAGATTTCCCACATGTTTTTTAACAACTGAACCACTTGAGCCATCAACTCAGCCAATTTGGGTGAGTGTTAGGAAGCTGAAAGTGGGCATGGATCCAGGAATCAAACCCAGGCACTGTGACAGGGGATGCAGACCTCCTAAGCAGAATTTAAATTCATATACCAGTCTGCTCCAATTTTAAATATTTTGATTTTTGCTATTGCTATTGGTGTCCAAACACTTATAAATAATTCCTGTTAGGTGGATTTTGTGTGGAAGAACACAATCTGTAGCATCTTGATCTTTCTGATTCATTGGAAATGCTTTTAAAAAAATGTGTTTCAGAAAAAAAATGAATGTCTACTGACACTATAAAGAGGAAGGTGTTTGTTCTGTTTAAAAAAATTGTTCAAAAATTTCTCCATGTATCTTTTTTATTTTCTTGTTACAGATAACTCTTTAAAATCAATGTACTATATTTTCACATAAATAAAATAAATAAAGTAATTTCAACAGTTTTTCTGATATTTTTGAGGTTATTTTTAACAGAGTAATTAATGTTACTTTATTGCAAAATGTCTTTTGCTTTGTATAAAGTTATTTCAATGGAATGTAAATTTTTCATATATTGCTAATCATTCTCCTTTGCTTAATTTTTGTGAACTAAAATTTTTCAACTTTTTTATTTTTTATTTATTTTTTATTTCTTTTTGACAGGCAGAGTGGACAGTGAGAGAGAGAGAGACAAAGATCATTCTTTTCCGTTGGTTAACCACTCAATGGCCGCTGCGGCTGGTGTGCTGTGGGGCTTATAGCATCAACAGCCCAAGTCTAAGAATTGGGAAACATTAAAGGTAGCTTGCCCTGGTCCCAATGGGTAAACACATGATATGTTGAGGGTTGGGCATCACCAGCTTGGAGCACAGGAATGTAGGTAGGGTCTTTAATGCCCACAGGTACAAGCAAGTTTCTCCTGGGTTATATCCACAGAAGCAAGAGTTCCAGGGTTGCAGGACACAGAGGAAATCGCCACGCCAGCCTCTTCTTGTTACACAATGGTGAAACAGGGGCTTATGCTCTGGCCCCCAGCACCCGAATATTGGAGATGCAGAAGGGGCTTCCTCAGACCTTGTCCTCTGGGATTACACATGGGCTGCTGCTGGCACGTACCACCAAGAAGCTAAGGGGAAAGTCCCTATATCACAGAGTGAGCAACTGTGGATCCAGTGTTTGTACCCAGAAATCCTGTAGCTGCAAGAGACATAGGTGCTTGGCCGGCACCGTGGCTGAACAGGCTAATCCTCCACCTTGTGGCGCCGGCACACCGGGTTCTAGTCCCGGTCGGGGTGGCAGATTCTCTCCCGGTTGCCCCTCTTCCAGGCCAGCCCTCTGCTGTGGCCCGGGAGTGCAATGGAGGATGGCCCAAGTGCTTGGGCCCTGCACCCCATGGGAGACCAGGAAAAGCACCTAGCACCTGGCTCCTGCCATCAGATGAGCGCGGTGCGCTGGCCGCAGTGCGCCATCCGCGGCAGCCATTGGAGGGTGAACCAACGGCAAAGGAAGACCTTTCTCTCTGTCTCTCTCTCTCTCACTGTCCACTCTGCCTGTCACAAAAAAAAAAAAAAAAAAAGACATAGGTGCCAGTACTATTGGTTGAACTCTGCAATTAACACACAATTATTCTTTGGTGTTTAAATTTAACTGAAAAGTGACCCCTGTTAAATATAAAAATGGGAATAAGAGAGGGAGGAGATGTACAATTTGGGACATGCTCAATAGGACTTGCCCCAAATGGTGGAGTTAGAAATGTGCCACAGGATTCCAATACAATCCCATTAAGGTGGCATGTACCAATGCCATCTCACTAGTCCAAGTGATCAATTTCAGCTCACAATTGATCACACTGATAGGTCTAAGAGTCAAAGGGATCACACAAACAAGACTAGTGTCTGCTAATACTAACTGATAGAATCAAAAAGGGAGAGAATGATCCAACATGGGAAGCAGGATACACAGCAGACTCATAGAATGGCAGATGCCCTAAATAGCACTCTGGCCTCAGAATCAGCCCTTAAGGCATTCGGATCTGGCTGAAGAGCCCATGAGAGTATTTAAGGCATGGAAAGCCAAGACACTCTGGGGAAAAAAAAAAAAAAAGAAAAGAAAAAGAGAAAGAAAAAAACCTAACTGAAAGATCTCTGTGAGTGAGATCCCAGTAGAAAGAACAGAGCCATCAAAGAAGAAGGTACCTTTCTCTGAAGGGAGGAGAGAACTTCCACTTTGACTATGACTTTGTCTGAATAAGATCGAAGTTGGTGAACTCAAAAGGCTTCCATAGCCTTGGCAACTTATGACTAGAGCCTAGGGAGATTACTGACGCCATAAACAAGAGTGTCAAATTGTTAATTCAACAACAGGAGTCACTGTGTACTTACTCCTCATGTAGGATCTCTGTCCTTAATGTGTTGTCCAGTGTGAATTAATGCTATAACTAGTACTCAAACAGTATTTTACACTTTGTGTTCTGTGTGGGGGCAAACTGATGAAATCTTTACTCAATATATACTATATTGATCTTCTGTATATAAAGAGAGTTGAAAATAAATCTTGATGTGAATGGAATGGGAGAGGGAGCAGGAGGTGGGAGTGGTGCGGTTGGGAGGGAAGTTATGGGGGGGAGCCATTGTAATCCATAAGCTGTACTTTGGAAATTTATATTTACTAAATTAAAGCTTAAAAAAAAGATTCATAAGTGCCTGTTCTCTGCTATGGAAAGTGTCCTTGCTGTTTCTGGGGTCTTCTGGTATCTAAAGCTGTGGGCTTACTGCCATGAGGAGGGGAGTTTAGCAGCTTCTCTGCCACTTCTCAGGTCTGGCACTTTGGGGGTAGAGGGAGGCAATATGTGCTCCTCTGTGAACCCGAGTTATCCCTGTGCACTATGTTAAAGTCAGTGAGGACTGACTGGGGTGTTCTCCAGAATCAGGGCTGCCCGTTTGTGGCAGTGGGAGTGGTTGTATCGCTTTCCCCTTACCTCTGTCTTGGAAGTTGTGATCCCCCCAGGGCAGCAGTCGCAGCGGGTAACCTGCTTGTCCGCTCTGTCTCCTGGCCTTCAGAGACTCCATGTTGTCTGCAGTTCTCATCACGTCTTTACTGAAGTGTTCCTGCTGTCAGTTTCCTCAGTTGTAATATTTTATAGATAAAATGCTTTTCCTGGCAAGATAGCATCTGTGGCCAGAGTGCTGAGATAGGAGGAGTAGTGGCAGCAGCCGTGTGTTTTGTTCACCTCCCTCTGCTGGTTTTCTCAGTCTCTGGGCCATGTTCAATGTCTCACTTTTCTTTATTGAGGATTTCCCTGAGTCCATATTCTGGAAATGCAGATCCAGCCTCATTGTTATTTTTCTGCCTGAGAGGGATGTAGATCCTCTCTATTCAGCCATCTTGGTCTCCCCTGTTCCATGAACTTTTGATATAAACTTCAAAAATATTGCAGCAAATGAAAACTTATCTTCCAATTTCATTTTTTTCATGGAATTTTGTGGTATTCCCATACCTTTTAGGTGTTCAAACTAAGTTCCTTTTTCATATTAGATTCCATTTCTTGATTTTTCTGCTGTAAGTACAATTATCCTTAGAATTTCTTTTTCTTTTAAGATTTATTTATTTTTAACTTCAGATTTTCAGAGGTAGTAACAGAGAGAAGGACAGAGAGACTGCCATCTGCGGATTCATTCACCAGGTGGCCACAACAGCCAGGGCTGAAGCCAAGAGCCAAGAGCTTCTTCCAGGTCTCCCATGTGGGTATAGTGGCCCAACAACTTGTGTCATTCTTTTGCTGCTTTCCCAGGCCATAAGCAGGGCTCTGGATCAGAAGTGGAACAGCCCAGTAACCAATCAGTGCCCATATGGGATACTGACCTAGCTGGTTGCAGCTTAACCCACTATGCCACAACACCACCCTCTTTGTCTTGTGTTATTTTGGTTGCTGGTGTGGTTTTAACACTTAGGCATATCCAGGTACATATCGTGTGCTCAATTAATATGTATTGAATAAATAAGTAAGTAAATGTATAGAAGAAATCTACTAGACATAGATATTCTTTTCCCCTATTATTTATATTGTTTATGTCTTTAAGAAGCATGACTCCCTAGTATTGTGAGTAAAGTCACTTTTCTACAGGTCTGAAGTTACAGAAATCAAAAAAAGGCCACAGCAACTGAAATTTCAACATACACTTGAGTTGATGTAGAAAACAGGGCAAGGAAGCAACCTAGAGGCAGTAATGCTACGACTCTCCTGTGCTGGAGCCCTCTAATCTCCCACTAGTGACTTCTATTGGAAGACCACAATTAGAAAAAAAGTTTGCACAACAGCCTATGAACATAGCTTACAAGAACTAATAGATTCCTTTCCATAGTCTTGGCTTCAGGAGTGAAGTAGAAGTATGAGGAAGCGATCCAAGGAAAAATTTTTTTGAGGGCAACACTCTGAACATTCTTCAGATAGAGTTTAGAAATGAGTAACAAAAATCAGCTAGACTCTTATTCCTGTTACTGGCTGGCCAGGAAATCCATTTTGGAGATTTGTATTGTTACGCGTGAAAAAACTAAATCAACAGGAAGAAGATCACCAGAGAAATAGAGGGCTGAAACACATATTTGAAAATAGAAGTCCCTTGTACTCTGTGGCATTCATGGAAAAAGTTGTGTTGCCCTATACTAATTCTAAGTAGTTCAAGATATAGTTCATTTGGGCCTTAAACTGTTTCTCTTTTAAAGGAATACTTCTGGAGGTGGGTATTTTGACAGTGAGCTAAACTGCCTCTTTGGACACTAACATCCAATGTTGGTGTGCCAATTGAAGTCCTGGATACTCTGTTTCTGATCCAGCTTTCTGTTAATGCATCCTGGGAGACAACAGATGATACCTCGTCAGCTACCTACAAGGGAGCCTGGGGAAGACTCAGTACCCTGGCTTTGGTCTAACTAGCTACTGCAGTCATTTGTGCAGTGAATCAGCTGACAGAAAAATGATCTATCCATCCATCCATCTCTCTCTCTCTCTCTCATCTACCTGCCTATGTATCTATCTATCCACCTACTATCTATCTATCTAAACATCTCATTCTGTTTTTCAACCAGATAAAAATACACAATAAATAATCTTTAAAGGAACACTACAGAATTTCAAAGGCAGCTGGATCCATGTCTATTTCATCCCACATACAACCAACCTATAATAATCCCAAAATTACAGTCAATTTGCAAGTTTTCTCTACCTTTTAGAATTCCTTTGACCTAGCAATGTCTAACAAAGAAACAAGATACTTCAGGCTGAGAATGAATGGATTATAAGATTAAAGTTCATAAGCAAAAATAAAACAGTCATTCAAAGTTTACCCAATCATTTTTTTAATTTAATTTTATTTTTTAACGTTTATTTAATGAACATAAATTTCCAAAGTACAGCTTATGGATTACAATGGCTTCCCCCTCCCATAACTTCCCTCCCACCCACAACCTCCCCTTTCCCGCTCCCTCTCCCCTTCCATTCACATCAAGATTTATTTTCAACTCTCTTTATATACAGAAGATCAATATAGTATATATTGAGTAAAGATTTCAACAGATTACACCCACATAGAAACACAAAGTGAAAAATACTGTTTGAGTACTAGTTATAGCATTAATTTACATTGGACAACACATTAAGGACAGAGATCCTACATGAGGAATAAGTGCACAGTGACTCCTGTTGTTGACTTAACAAATTGACACTCTTGTTTATGGCATCAGTAATCTCCCTAGGCTTTAGTCATGAGATGCCAAGGCTATGGAAGCCTTTTGAGTTCACCAACTTTGATCTTATTTAGACAAGGTCATAGTCAAAGTGAAAGTTCTCTCCTCCCTTCAGAGAAAGGTACCTCCTTCTCTGATGGCCCGTTCCTTCCACTGTGATTTCATGTGTGGGGATCTTTTATTTAGGTTATTTTTTTTTTTTTTTGACAGAGTGTCCTGGCTTTCCGTGCCTAAAATATTCTCATGGGCTTTTCAGCCGGTTCCGAATGCCTTAAGGGCTGATTCTGAGGCCAGAGTGCTGTTTAGGGCATCTGCCATTCTATGAGTCTGCTGTGTATCCCACTTCCCATGTTGGATCATTCTCTCCCTTTTTGATTCTATCCATTAATATTAGCAGACACTACTCTTGTTTATGTGATCCCTTTGATTCTTAGTCCTGTCATTATGATCAATTGTGAACAGAAATTGATCACTTGGACTAGTGAGATGGTATTGGTACATGCCACCTTGATGGGATTGAATTGGAATTCCCTGGTATGTTTCTAACTCTACCGTTTGGGTCAAGTGAGCTTGAGCATGTCCCAAATTGTACATCTCCTCCCTCTCTTATTCCCACTCCTATATTTAACAGGGATTGACATTATTTTGGGATTGTGAATCAGATTATCATTTAACCATTTTTTTTTTTAATTTCCTGTGGGTCATCTTGGTGTTTCTGTCAGAAATACTAGATAACCAGAAAAGCAGAATGAAAAAAGGTCTATTTTTTAAGAATGGGAATTAAAATTATTTGAAAAGACAAGAGACTAGGGTGGGAGTGAGGAGAAAGAGAAAGAGAGAGAGAGAGAGAGAGACTCATCCACTGGGTCACTTCCCAAAGGTCTACAATGCCAGAAGATAGAGATAGACTAGGGGCTAGGCAAGGCTGAAGCCAGAAGCCAGAAACTCAATCTAGGTCTCTCACATAAGTGGCAGAACCCAATTACTCCAATTGCTTGAGCTGTCATCTGGTGCCACCCAGAGTGTGCATTAGCAGAGAGCTGAAATCAGGAGAGAAGCCAGGTATTAATATCAAACACTCCAATATAAAGCACAGACATTTCGAACCAGCATCTCATCTGCTAGGCTAAATGCCTTCCACATAAGAAATCTTTTTTGACAGTCGTTTATTTTTCCTCAATAGAGGTTTGTATTTCCAAAGGAAAAAGCAAACTAGTCTACAATATGTCTGGTCATGCTGTATGCTGCTGGGATATAAAAATGATAAAAGCTAATCAGAGAATGAGATGCTTTGATGGGATATTAATCAACCAGAAGGCTTTGGTCTACTTGTGACCTGATCTGTGTACCTGCAGACTACACTTGGTTTACCAGGATCACTGAGGAGAATCCAATTCTACATTTTAGAGTGTTTACTTAATGCTTAATCTACTTGTGACTGTATGCCATATGAGAAAAATAGAACCTCTATCAAACACTCAAGTTGTTTTAATTTCCATAATGTGTTGCTTAAAATTATTTTACACGTGATTCTGCTAGGCAAGACTGAATCTGAAATGGAATACTTCACAGCTTGTGATCTTAAATTTAAATCAGCACTCTGTTCAATTTTATTGACAGTAGTTTCTAAAAATAATAACTATTTTAATATCCTCTATAAAGCAGAAAATCTATCAGAACTAGACACAAAGATAAATATGCACATGGGTTGGATAAAGTGTTATTATTCTAATGAAAAACTGGAAAAAAACCTTAAACGTCCAACAAAGGGGACAACAGGATATTTGAATACCCTATAGTTCATAACACTAAGGATATTATGCTCATACAAGATTTCTTCTCCTGAGTCCTTGCTTCCGTAGTGTGGAACGGCTGCTAGAGCAACTCTCATGTCATCTTCGACTAACTCTTGCACTCTCTCCTTCTCTGACTTTTCCCTTTCAAAAAAGACATGCTCAAATCAACAAACCTCCCTCTTTTTGCAAAGCAAGCCTGTCTTTTCAACACATATGTTCATTTCTCCCTTATGTCATAAACTTATAGGAGCAAAGACCGTGGCATGATCCAAGGACGGGTACCACTGTCTATTCAGGATGAAGTGTTAGTAAATTCACTTCATCACCAACTATACTAGTTTCCATCTATCAGGTTATCAATAATAAAGAGTATTTTTGCACTCGACCCCTAACTTTTACTAAATGCTCATCTTTTAACTGGTTTTTAGAAATAAATTTTATTGACACAATTAAAATTTTAATGTCGGATCACCAACTAAAACATTGAGAGTTACACAAAGGATATGATTCAACACTAGAGCGGCAAGAGGACGGAATAGGAAGGGAGCACACTGATAGTCTGGGGAGAGACAGTTTTATAAAAGTGGAGATACTGCAGGTTCAAGGAAGAGTAGGGGAAGAAACAGCAGAGGAAACTCTTCCGGAACTACTGATTCACAGTGGACCTGCGTGGAGAGTGTGGGAGCCCGCAGTTCGGGACACCAGCAGCAGACTCAACACACCAGCGCTGGAACGCAAGGGGAGCCCAAGACACCAGCAGGGAAGTGGAAAGAGGAGACTAGAGCAAACAAGGCTTGAAACCCTGTGAGGAAAAGATTACCAGGCTAACTAGAAGAGAGAGAGAGAGAAAAAAGCAACCCATAGGAACAGGAGTTTCCCTCTTTCCGCCCACCTCTCAAAGGTGAGCAAGACAAAGAGCAGGCGCCATTTTGGATATACGTCATAAGCAGGGCAACCTCAGGTCTGCACCTGCCCTGAGCCTAGCAGAAAAACCTGACTCTGGGCATGGGGGTGAAATAACAGGAGATTAGAACCTAATGCATGTGTGGTGTTAATGAACTGAGACTGTGAAAAAAGAGACAGTGGGGGAGAGAACTCACGGAAAACACTAGACTATATTCTAAAGATTGAATTTTCTGGCTTCTCAAAGCTTTAGAAATTACATTTTGATTTGGTTTTAGTTTAGCAAAACACAGAAACAAAAATGACCAAAAAAATGCATGATTTAATTATACAATATAGCCTCATAACCACCACCCAGGTCCTGCTATGCCAAGTTTAACAGAACATTTTCAACTACCCACAAAGTCTTCCCTATGCCCATCCTAGTAACAAAACTCTGCTGCCCTTTGAAAGAAACAGCCACTAGACTATAATAATTGTCCCCATGTTTTCTTTATAATACTTCAAAATGCTTCATGAAAAATGGAATTTTTAAAAATAACTTTCGGGTCCCAGTGTGTTAAACTGCCATGTGCAACACCAACACTGTGTGTCAGAGAGCTGCTTTGGGTCCAGCTGCTGTGCTTCTGCTGCACCTTCTGCTGTTGTGCCTGGATAAATAGTGGATTGTATCCCGAGTCCTTGAGCCCCTGCCACCCACGTGGGAACCCCATAGAGAAAACCTGGCTCCTGACTTAGGATTGGCCCAACCTAGGCCATTGCAGCAATTTGGAGTGAACTAGTGGATGGACGGTCTCTCTCTCTTTGTCTCTCCCTTCCTCATTCTAACTGTCATATTGAAAAAAATTGTGTAAAAAATTATCAAATCTGTGCATATGAGGGGGTTTTCAGGAAGTTCAAGGAAAACATGTATTATGGGAAAATTATGCTTGAGTTTCATGTTTTCGCATCAAAAGGTCTTAACTCTTAATTCCATTTTCCATGACCTTTTAAAATATATTAACATAAAAGGAAAAGATTTCATGTATTTCATATGTACAATTTTAAGAGGATAACTATATCTCCCTGATCCTATCTTTCCCATGCTTTACCATCCTTCTTCTTTCTTTTCTTTTCTCTTTAATTTTTGCAAAAACGTACATTCAGTCCGCATTATAATCACAAGCTTAATGTACCACGAACCATAAATATTCAACAAGGAAACAGCAGAAAAACCACTGTTTCACAGGAGGATAAACAAGAGTTAAAAACAACCATGAAATAACAAGATGTCTGTTTCTTTCCCATAATTTTTTTTACATTCTCTATTAACTACTGCATATCAGAGAAAACATATGATATTTGCTTTTGGGGACTAGTTTATTTTACTAAGCATAATGGTTTCCAGTTGTATCCATTTTGTTGCAAAAGACAGGATTTCATTCTTTCCTATGGTTGACTGGTATTCCATAGTGTATATCTACCATTAAAACTACCTATGTATTGTCTTAAATATGTATTAATAGTATTATCTTGGGCCATTTTAAAGAAGTTGACTCAACTTAAAACTTTCAGTCTTCTTTAATCAATCCATTTGTCTTCGTTCATTTGGGGTTGCTATATGAAAATACCATTAATTGGATATTTCACACACACACACACACACACACACACACACACACACCCCAGAACAGCTATAATTTATTTTTCACAATTCTGATGATTGAGAAGATTGAGATAAAGTCACTGGCAGAATCAATGCCTACTGGGGGCCAACTTCCTGAGTCATAGGATAGTGTTTCTCCATGTACCCTCTCATGACAGAGGAGCAAGGCAGCTGTCTGGAGGTTTTCACATGGACATGGATTCCTTTGTGAGAGTGGAGCTATTGTGATTCAGTTGCTGACATAAAAGTCCACCTCTTAAAGCCATCATGTGAGTGATTAGATTAGAGTGTAAGAATGTGGTTGGGGGAAACACTCATATCATAGCACCATTACAGTATTTCTCTGCCCTGCTCCTTTGCAAGGTCACACCATCATCTAGTGGTGGTAGGCATGGGCGTGGCATATTGCAATAAATGCTTTTTTCATATCCTCTCATCCATAAATGGCATGTTGTCATTTTCTTCATCAAGACATCTTTCTCTCTGAAGCCTTTAGACCTCTACACTTCATTACAACAGTTCAAGTTCCTTTCCTCTGCCCATAGTTTCAGAACTTATAGTTTCTAATGGTAGATAGAGTTCAAAATGATAGCTAGTACAATAAAGTACTCAAGCTGGTTTTCTCCTAAAACAACCATGATTAGCCCTCATCAGAATATCTTCTTTTATAACAAATGCAGTTCTCACTGGAGTGAATATAATAGCATCGCCATAGTGAGTTGGGATGGATTATTTGTATATAATAGCATAGTGAGGCCGGCGCCGTGGCTCAACAGGCTAATCCTCCGCCTTGCGGCGCCGGCACACCGGGTTCTAGTCCCGGTCGGGGCACCGGATTCTGTCCCGGTTGCCCCTCTTCCAGGCCAGCCCTCTGCTGTGGCCCAGGAGTGCAGTGGAGGATGGCCCAAGTGCTTGGGCCCTGCACCCCATGGGGAGACCAGGAAAAGCACCTGGCTCCTGGCTCCTGCCATCGGATGAGCGCGGTGCGCCGGCCGCAGCGCGCCAACCGCGGCGGCCATTGGAGGGTGAACCAACGGCAACGGAAGACCTTTCTCTCTGTCTCTCTCTCTCACTGTCCACTCTGCCTGTAAAAAAAAAAAAAAAAAAGATAATAGCATAGTGAGTTTTGAGTCTTCTAGTCTGCATTAAGGTATTAGTAAAACTGTAGGAAGCAAGCATATCTAGGTTACTTTATGTATTCACTGTTTAAGGAATCAAAAACATTTAAAATTAAATCTTTGTTAAGTTGTTCAGATGTCTAAATATTTCCAGAACTTAATCACTGGTTCAAGAATTCCTCAAATTGGAGATACACACCAGCCCCACAAGACTTGTAATCGTTTTCTCCAGCATTAACTTCAGCATTAGTCTTAACAATAAACTTCTTGTTACTTTGTTTCATAGCCTGAAACTCTTCAAGTGATTTTTAAAAATTAAGTGTTTACTGGGGCGGACCCTGTGGCTTAGCAGGTAAAGCCGTTGGCGGAAATGCCGGCATCCCATATGGGCGCCAGTTTGAATCCGAGCAGCTCCACTTCTTATCCAGCTCTCTGCTATGGCCTGGGAAAGCAGTAGAAGATGGTCCAAGTCCCTGGGCCCCTGCACTCATGTGGGAGACCCAGAAGAAGCTCCTGGCTCCTAACTTTGGATCAGTGCAGCTCCAGCCATTGCAGCCAAGTTGGGAGTGAACCAGCAGATGCAAGACCTCTCTTTCTCTGCCTCTCATTCTCTTTCTGTGTAACTCTGATTTCAAATAAATGAAAATCTTTTTTAAAAATTTAAAAAAATAAAATTGAGTGTTTATAAATTCATTACAATACGAAAATTAATGAGAGGAAGATAGAAATGAAATATATTCTAGTATTAACAGCTATTTAGGGGAACAACATTATGGTGAAAAAACACCAAAATATAGTAGACTATGCAGTTGGAAGTAACCAAATATGTTGCTTTATCAATTTAGCTTTAAAACATTCTTTTCTGTGCTTGTATGCATCAATTTTATTTCTTTGCATGGATGTTAAATCACTTATATTAACATATTTTGTTCATGTATTAAAATCAACTTCTAGAAGATCTAGAGTTGATTGCAACACTCCAAACAGGCAGATAAACTAAAATCCATTGATTATGAATTTGTATGTAATATTCACAAGTAACTTTGAAATCTATGGAGAATATTTACAGTAACTATATAGTTTTTTCATACTTATGGCATATGAAAATGGTATAATATTCTGAAATCAAGTGAAATGAGTGGCACACTGGAAGTCATTTATTATTAATACAGAAACCTGTATGACATTAACTATGTAAGATAAGCCTGCTATGATATTCATGGAAGACACTAATAAGTCCAAAGTCTACACTTACTAAGGAAAATGTCTTAATTTTAACCTAAAACTATCTTTCAAGGACAAAAAAGGAATAATTTCACATCAAGAATTATCATAAAAATTTAATTCAATGTGTTATTCTAAGTCTAAAATGCTTTCCATAATTATAATTCACTGCATAATAAAGATAATTGAACAAGATGTGTGTAAATTCATATGTGTATGTCAGAATCCAATCTCCTGGGTTTCCAGTGAAAATTTAGCAGAAGAAATAAGGTATACAGGATATGGGAATAGGAATATGATACATTGATAAAATGCTGTAAAAGGTACATCCAAGACACAGAATGTTGAAAGTAGCAACATCACTTTTAATCACATTCTATTGGCAACAACCCAGTTATGCCACTCCCAAATGCAAGAGATATGAAAAATGTAGGTACTTGCACATCCAAGAGAAAAGGTAAGTTTAATGACGAGCTAGATTATCTGTCCCACAGACACGTACCCTCTATGGCTTCCGTTATCTTCTGCTCAAACAAATATAACAATAACATCATTATAATGCTCACATAGAACTTATAGCCAACATATGTTAAAACTCTGGCCTATTTATTTTTCAAAATAGGTATTTCACAAAATTCAAAGTGAGATTTAAAGTCGCTCCCACCTTCCATGACATGGAAGATGGATAACATAGTTCAGTCATTTTATGGGGCTGCAGCTGTTGATGAATACCTCATTATTTCAACTGTGGATTCACAGAAATAAATGAAGAATTAATCATGGTGAATAGAAAGGCAGGAAGAGTGAAACAAGGAGGTCTCTTGAGATATTGAGTTGTAAAGATATAAGCTTGGCTTTCAGGGAACCAGAGAAGTAAAGAAAATAAATTCAGTGTAGCAGGTGTCATGACAACACAGCTGAACCCTTAAAACAAACAGTGCTACATCAACTACTTTTACATTTTCCCCATTCATAATATTACCTAAATTATCATATAGCTATTTCAGTCTTGCAGACCCTCAATATTTTAAAATGAAATATCATAAATTTGTTGAATTCTTTATCAAATCAAATTAGTAAATAATCCATAGATAGAATTTTATTCTTGACCATGAGTTTGTGGTTTACTACTAATTTAACAGTAAACAGTAAACATAAACTTCTGGTTATAAATAGGCAGAAAAAGATGCATAATAAGGGTAGTGTTTTGTCTCCTTTTGTCAAAAAAGGGGGAAGATGAAGGGACAATAAATTCCACAGAATCTTGCTTGCTTCTTTTGAGAGAACCAGACCTGCAGTTGCTAAATGTCAATTGCGAAGGGTGGGTGATAGAACAAGTAACAGTGAAACTATTTAAAACCGACCACAGTGCAGAAAGAATTTGCCAGTTTTCAGAATCAGAAGTGATCCTAACTGATAGGGAAAAAAAGTAAAAGTAAGCTTCAGGAACCATTTAAGAAAGTCTTGACAGATTTTCTATATAGCCCTTGAGCACACATGTGGATAATGGGGAATGATCCAGAGTTAATCTCCAACACACCGTCCATTACCCCTAACTCCAGGAAAAGCACAGATAGAATTTCTGTAGTATGCACAAGAAGAAAGCTCTAACAGATTCTAAACAATTAAAAAAGTGTGGTTAATTTCAGATTGACAGCTGCAATCTGGATCCAAACTTCAGATATATTTAATTTGATTTAGAGTATTTTAACATGAGGGATATTTCACATACGTCATGTCTTGAGAAGTAGGATATCTAACAATAGTTATTCTGTTTTCCTACATGTGATCAATTAGAGTCAATTAGACATGAACTCTGGTCTCAAGGTTAGTACAATTCTCATCATTTCCTTTAATATTATCTCAGATCTATTTTACTCATTTTCATTACCCAGAAATTCCTAGCAAAACATGTCTGTTACATCTGCTTTCAAAGCCTCTGTAGGATCAAACTACTTCTTCAGAAATGCATTCCTCTTTGAGTCATTCAACCCAGGACAGAATGCATCACTACAGGTGGGTGTGGAGATCACAGTGAACAAAGGAGAGCAAAGAACAGCTAAGCTTGGGGAAGAGGTACTTAAATTTGACCACAGAAGTGACATCTCCTTGTTGTTAAATGATACTTGAAGTTCCCATTGGCTTCTAACAAGGGTTACTGTCATTATTTCTGTTTTTTTTTTTTTTCCTCTGAAGGAAAGGCAGACAATTACTTCAATTTGATCTTCCACTTCTGAATTATGGAATAATTTTTATTTCATTTAGATTGCTCTTTAGTTGTTTGAAAGATACTTTATGTGTTCCTTTGAATGGTAAATAAATGAAATTTCAAAAGCAATCAAAGACCATGAGCCTAACCCTATGTTTACTAAGGAAAGAGGTTTTCTAGTTGTTCAGGATTTATAGAAAAGAAATCTTTCAGGTAGATAATTTTATTGACAGTCAAAAGTGGCATAACAGATATATTGTTTCCATATGATTATCTCTAATTATAACATTGTGGAGAATGAGAGATGAAATACTCAAAAGTGAGGCTCAGTTGAAGCTTCATATAAATAAGTAAAAGAAGAACATAAACCTTTAACTTTCATTTGAGTTGTACAGAAATTTTGAACAAAATGATGAACAGAGTGATAATGCTAGTGACAAGAATATGTCAACACTAAGATGCAAACAGTGTTTGGAATTGGAAATATGGCACACTGGTAGACATGGCATTTTTCATGGTCTGACCTTATTCTTCAGGAGGGTTCACAACAGGGATGTATCTATATGAAGGCACCTGCATTCTATGCTTCCAATCTAGCATCCTTTCCCTAGTGTAATTTTTATGTCTAAAAACAATATACCTCAGCATTGCTTTCAGAGTTGAAATAAACGTAAGGAGAGATCAAGTTTCTGTTTTTCAAGTATCGTAAATTCTAAGGGAAATATGTTCCTGGAAAACAAAATCTTGTCAGCCGTGTGTAACAAGAATCATAACAAATACTGGATAGCTCCAAATATATTTGGTGAAAGTCCAAATGTACTTGATTCAGATTGAATGTAACAATCCTTTGATCTCCCCCAGGAAATGTCTTGGTTAGAGATTATGTATCACAGAGAGTAGAGACTTAAAAGTATTGTTTCAGATAATGGACTATATTCAATGAACTAATCTTCATGGATAGAATAGGCCATAGTAATGGGAAATATGGCATTCTTGGCTCTGGTATGAATAAATCAGAAAGTTGAAATTTTCATCTTCACTGACCTGGCTTGATGATAAAGGACTCCAATCAAAAAATACAAATAGAGTGCTATGATTTAGTATAATTTCAGGTTCCTGGAAGCATGTCTGTACCTGTACTGTACCTACCCAAAAACAGTTATGTTAGTTAGCTTACAGCATAAATATGTCTCTCGTTCCTGTTTAACGATTCTAATGAGACAGTAACATATACTTTCTTACCTCTGTTTTTACACTGAATCTGAAATGCTGCAGTGGGAGGTGATAGTTGACAATTATGTTGATATTTTACTGAAAAGCTTCCCCATAACTCCTGAATACTTTCCAAATTATAGCCTTTGTAAGTGCTTGGAAACATTACGTAGTAAGATTGTTACACTTGGGTAGAAGGTGAGGTTTTCGAAAAAAGAGACAAATATTATTATTAAACTAATGATTGATTGCCTTTATAAAATTGAATAGGTAAGTTAATCACATTAGTCAACTACTACTAAGTTGAAGAGAAGAAAAATAAAAATCAAACCGATGCCATTTTAAAACTTCATTATCTGGCCCAATTTACTTCTCTGGATTGTAACAGAGGGGCAAGTTGCCTCTCTTGCTTCCTGGTAAGTAAAGGAGCTACAGATATCACTCAGACATGCACATTAGATGAGAACTCAGCATCTCCAGCATGTGTTGGCACAAAAAGCATACAATACTTAGAGGATTTTTTAAACTTATGGGAACAGAAATGATGACAGGGTACCATTCTATGGCAGGTAAAACTGCAAGTCTAGGAACTCTACTCACTCTTCCCAATAAAATGCTAAGTGTTGAACACTGGAGGGAGCCATTGTGTTGTAAGATAAGGAAGAAAAAAAAAAAAAAAAAAGGAGTGACATCTTTTTGACCTACCCTGAGAATGTAGATGTGGAAGCCCTATAACAAGATAAAAGCCAGGGATTTTTTTTT
This sequence comes from Sylvilagus floridanus, assembly GCA_949820135.1. NCBI lineage: Eukaryota > Metazoa > Chordata > Mammalia > Lagomorpha > Leporidae > Sylvilagus > Sylvilagus floridanus. The sequence continues at coordinate 93,370,630 of OX463225.1, read as the reverse complement.
TTTTTTTATGTATTGTCTTTGTGCGTGTGTCAAATCTTCAATGGAAACCAAAGAACTCAGATTCTAAGCGTATAAAATATGCATGGAATATGTCATCTTGTACCTATGGTTGCAGAGAGAGGAACCTAAAATGGTAACATAGAGAATCATCAATGCACAGAAATGTTTACGTGTTCAGCAAAACTATTCTAAATATTTTTTCATATAGTTTTCTAGATTACATACATTTCAAGCTCTCTCAGAAATTCCATTAATTCCTTTTGTATGGCTTGTTAAGAAATCAGGTTTTGGAAGAGAGGGATAACAATTTAAAGGCATAACTGAAAGGAACTGAAAGAAAAACAAAATCTCCACAATGGAATAACACAGAATTTATATATATATATATATATATATATATATATATATATGACTAAAATTAGGCACAGTTTAGTTTAGGGATTAAGAGAGTTTAGGGATTAATGGTCAAGATGAGATCTGCATGAGTAGATGATGGTTTATTCAATGCGTTGGGCAGTGAAGTCAGGAGCAGATGGAAAAGACTGATAGCATGTGATGATGTAGAAACAGTAAATATCAATGAGTACAAATCTAATACAGGAGCAGAGTATCTGTAAAAGGGACACTTTATGAAGCTAACAGAAGATAAATTTTGGAGAAATCTTTGGTGTGTTTTCTCAATTTTATACAATAATATCTCCTTTCTTGCTTCTATTACCCTTTTGTTAGTATATTTCATACAATAATGTAAACAAAACAATAACAAAAATAAAATTTTTAAGCTATATTGAGACTTGACTGTATGTGTGATATTATGAAAGTACATCATTAGAATACTCTAATATTTTGATCACCCATTCATACAAATCTTCACATCCCTCTTAGATATATCTCAAGGCCTTCTGTCATTTGGTCTTATATTCTGGATACTGTTAGATATATTATTCACCCAAAACACAAAAGAATGAAAGCAAAATTAGAAAATATAAAACCAAATATGCCAATACGAGATTTTAGTAAAAAAATGGAAATAATCTTAAAAAGTGATAGGCATGGGCTAAGATAGATAACCATGTGTTATTTTTATGGTATCTAGAAACTTTAATGAATATGATCCCAGACACAGGCTTGCCAAATGTCTTGGACATGAGACATGATAATTATGAAAGCAGTTTAGTGGGAGATTGCTAACTACTTTGACAGACATCCTGAATAGACACATAGAAGAAGACATACACAATGACTTTTGAGAACTCCAACTGAATTTAACCAACAAATTATATGATATATGAAGATAACAAGATTTTAGATTCTTAAAATGTTAGAATTCACTTATGATACTGATGTTTAGCTCAATGAATTACTAGTGGAGAATACCAGGAACGGCTATTGCTTAAAATAATTTTCATTAGAAAAATTAAAGTCGTCTAAGTTTTTTTCAATTTTCTAGTAATTGTTCACAAATAATTTTATTCACACATTATTTCAAAATGGAATTCCTTGATGAGTGCCTTTGAGTTTGAGTCTTCCATAAAGACATGGAACCATAACATTTAAAAAATACTTTAATTTTATTTTGGCTTATTATTCTATTAGAGTGATAAGGTAATAGACTATAAAGCCTTCACATTCTATAAGAGACTATGCAATAAGGGAGTTCTAACTTCCTCTATACCATTAGTTTTCAATCTTGATCCCAAAGGAAACTCTAATAATCAGGTTAGTTATATTCAGTTTTACACTCCTCAACAATGTATTTCAGGCATTATTTCCCATCAATATTTAATAAGCTCCTGAGGAGTCCATGGTTGGTCAGGCTGTTAAGATTCCTGTACACCACATTAGAGTACCTTGGTTCATGTCCCACCTACAGCTACTGACTCCAGCTCCCTGCTAGTGCAAACTGAGATACAGTTGTGACAACTCAAGTAATTGGGCCCACATGGGAGACCCATATTATATTCTCAGTTCTGGGCTCCAGTCCAGACAAACCCTGGAACATTGCTGGCTGTTGGCATTTAGGAAGTGAGCTAGTGAAGGTTTCTCCCCCACCCTTCTCTGTCTTCTCTCTCTCTCTCTCAAGTAAATGACAATAAATGGTTTGCAAATGTCACTTGAATTTTGGGGAAAAAGTCACATACGGACTCATAACAAATCAATAATTATAAAGGAATAATATGAGAAACAAAAATATTTAAGGGTAGCCTTTTAAAATTATAATATGGTATATAAATTAATTGTTATACTATTTTACTGATTATTTGGTGTTTTGTTTATTAATTAATGTCCTGATGGCATAATTTTCTTCCAAAGACATTTTTGTATGTTTGTGGCTCTAAAATTATTGAGCAAAACCAGTTTGCATTGGCAAGCATTGGCAAAGATCTGATTCTGCATCACTGGAAAAATAATTAATGAATGCCAGAAAAAATGAAATATAGATAACAAGATTCCTTAGAATCAGTGATTTTGAAGATTTGTGATTATTTAGGAAGAGCACTGAAAAGTGGTTCTCTTTGACAGAAAAGCCTACTGCAGTCTGTTTTTATGGACCAAGAGATGGTACTTTTAACCACTTCAGTTAATAGACTGTTTCACAATCCATCTGATTTAATCATTTGAAGATTGCTCCTCTGATAGTCAGCCTAACATTTTGGCTACTTAATTTTATCTGATTCCCTCTACTTTTCCCCCTTCATCACAGTATTCTAGAGTAATATGACTGACAAGCTTTAATGGATGGATCTTGATATATGCCTTTAATTTGGGGCATTAAAATGATTAGGAAATTAAAACCATACAATCATTTCTTCTCTGTCTCGTTAATTGCTTTAAATATTCCTATTATGGTTTCACAATGGTCCCATGAGTAATGATATAAGAAGGAACTCATTATGTTATTGGGAAAAAAGCCCCTACACATTTATTAGATTTATACCTGTGGGTCAAAGTCCATTGCAATGTTATCCCTGATTAATATCATTTTACTTCCCTGAGTTGCAATTATGCTTTGCATAATGGGTGATCAGGATTCAGTACAATAAAAGAGTCATGGAGGTCATGGTTGAACAAGTGGAATGCGGTGAGTAATAGCACTGAGGTCTAGAGTGATATTTAATATAGACTCCATTATTTTCCTAATGCATGTATCCTTCTTTTTATCAAGAAATTAGGACATTATTAATGCTCCATGATATCATGCCCCTTTTATCAAATCGAAGTCCAAGATCTTAGCATGACATGCTGAAAGACCAGGAGCTCCATGTTTCAGTGCTCTTACATCAACTTCTAGGTATTGAAATGTTAAATGTTAAATTGAGGAAGAAAGTGGATCATGAAATACATATAACTTTGAAGTTTTATTTTGTTGATCAAGAAAACACATTTATGCAAAAACAAAATGAAACATGCTAGTGTAACATATAGTCCATACAAAGAAAAGAGCTTGCAAGAACAAACATTCCAAGTTCATGTTTAGAACTTGGCTGATTGGTACTACTTCCAGGAGTAAGAGGCAGATAAAAGTGTTGCGAATGGCTTCTTCATGAACACCTCTACATTTTCCTTCTTCTTGAACACTTCTACATTTTTTCAGCCTGAGTTACTGGAATCTTAGAATATACATTGGAATCCCACAACAGAGCAATTAAACGAACATCTGGGGACAGGCATTGGGTGTAGCAGTGAAGACACTGGGTAGGACATCCATATCCCACACTGGAGAAACTGAATTCAATAACCATTTCTGCTCTTGACTCCAGCTTCCTGCTGGTGAAGACCCTGGAAGGTAGCAAATGATGATGTCTCAAGCAGTTATCTTCTTGCCACTCACAAAGGAGACCTGGATTGAGTTCCTGGATCCCAGTTTTGGCTCTTGGGATGTTGTAGGCATCTTGGGACTGAATGCATGGTTAGGAGCACTTTCTCTCTCTCTCTCTTTCTCTCTCTCTCTCTCTCTCTCTCTCTCTCTGTATAGTCTCCCCACCTAATAATAGTAAATAACTTTAAAAGAATGTCTGATTCAATACTAAAAACACACAACCTAGATATGAAGTGTGTTCAAAAAGTTCATGAGAAATGTGTAGCAAAATTATTCATGAATTCCAAAATTTTTTTAGAAAAATAGGCATATTGTTTTCATTTTCCATGTACTTTTTGATGTACTCACATATAGACCTTGTCATAACACAATATTGAGAAAAGTAAATTGAACTCTATGAGACATAGAGTGGAGGTAATATTTCTGGGAATAAATTCCAAAAGTGTCTGCCCATAGAATCTTCAGAAAAAATAGCCCCTGCTTTCCTAATTCTCTTTATGTTTGGAGTTATTCAAGTGCTCAAGTGCAGTTTTAAGTGCATGATATTTTCAGCCAGTCCAGAAACTGAATGAATCAGCAACATTAGATTTAGTGACTCATGGGACAAGGAATTTATTGCACCTCCTTTTTCTCTCTTACAATATCTCTTGCCTTTTGCTCAAGTAGAAAATCATTTCCTACAGACAGCAACTCAGTCATAAAAACCCAGTTACCCATTTACACTAGCAAGAATGGGGCAAGCCAGGAGGTTCTTTCCAAGCTGCTAGAGTGGAGGGTTAAGCCTTGCTCCCTATACCTCTAGTAACAGCCATCAAAGGAATGTAAAAATATCTGAAACCATGATTTTTTTAAAATCTAAATGGTATTTGTTTTTAGAGCGTCATATCCCACAGCCATTACTTACCACATTGGAAGACTTTAGGGTTCTGTGATTAGTGCAACTGCAAAGGAACACATCATGCCCCTGTGGATATTTTTTAGTGGAAGTCTCTGCTCATTCTTGTGCAGAGGAAATTGAAATGTCCAACAGACACATGAAGAAATGCTCACCACATAACCAGCAAGTCTTACCTGGACACTCCCACAGGATAACAAGTGTACTATACTCCCAACAGTCAAATGGAAATTGGTACTCATCTTCACTTAGTGATTACTTTTACATTAAGGGCACGTGATTTCTCCCAGAGCAGATTAAGGGAGCTCCCTAACACACCATCGGTTTTACGTTAGTGGTGGCAGACATCAACTTAATTGCCCATCACTTTCTTGACAAACAGAAATTGGGGGAATGGGCAGAATTTATACCGAAGATACCAAACCAGTACCCCACTGAAAGTGAAGGAAAGTGGGAAAGATGTTAAAATTTTAGGACACCCGGTAAGGCAGGCACACACCAGGCAAACTGAATCAATGATCACTCTAGTGTTATAGTCCTGATGCATGATAAGGGACTTAACTCTTATGTTTATTTGATGATTCTGTGAATCACTACAATATATCAGACAATTTTCTAGGTTCTTGGTCAACATGGAAATTAAAAAAGACATAATATTTTGCCTTCATGGATCTTATAATCTAACAGTGCAAGCAACTGAATAATTCTATGTGTGATAATTATATGTGTACCTAGCTTTGGATATTGAAAAGACAAACGTGGGAAAGGGGAATGCAGAAACCTCAAAAATCAATGGGAATTGATGAGGTAGCATGTAGGGAAAAATGTATTTGAAGAGGAGACAGACATAAGGTATACTGACCAAAGTGGCCTAAATATTCCTCTCCTTGACCAAAATTTAGACAAGTTTCTCACTGAGCCAAATTCCATGGCTTTTCCATACAGCACTTGTTTTAGAAAATTTGTATTGTAAATTCTTTTTCTGCCTCTCTGACATGTAAATCTTCTCCCACTTCTTACCTGGTTTCCAAACAGGTAAAGTCTCTCAAGTATCTAAGAGTCCTCCCTTTCAAATTCAATTGTCAAAAGAGATAGCATCTCCAACTCCCCTTCTCTGTGGAAGATTGGCCTAACCCACAGATAATTAGCAAACACAGATGAACTAAGAATGTAGGTAGCATTCCACTAATGTCTTTTTGTAATTTTCAATTCAATCACCCCACATGGAAAAATACTGCTACTTTTTGTTTCAAAAGAGTTGAGTGTCATCTCTTTCTCCTAACTCATAATCTGACTTCTCTACTGAGTTTTAATCCAGTTTAAACCCATATGATTATTTGAATAGAATGCAGAGAAAGCATTTAATAAAATACAGCATCTTTCCAATATGAAAACATTAAGCAAACTGGGTATAGAATGATCATTCTTCAACACAATCGAGGCAATTAATGACAAACCCACAGCCAGCATCAAATTTAATGGGGAAAAATTGGAAACGTTTTTACTAAGATCTGGAACCAGAAAAGAATGCTCACTCTCACCATTGCTATTCAAATTAGTCTTGGACTTTTAGCCAGGGCTATTAGGAAAGAAAAATAAATCAATGGGAAACATATTGAGAGGAAGGAAGTAAAATTATCCATATTTGAGGATGATATGATTCTATACATACAGGATCCAAAAAGTTCACTAATAGACTGTATGAGTACAAAAATTAGTTTGGAAATATGGCAGGATATTAACATAATAACACAAAAAATCATTAGCTTTTTTAAACACAGACAATGCTATGACTGAGAAAGAATTTCTAAGATCAGTTCCACTCACAAAATCTACAAAAAATTAAATATGTTGTATTCAAATTAACCAAGGACATCAAAGATCTCCATGATAAAAATTATAAAACATTAAGGAAGGAAATAGAATATAACAGCAAAAAAAGAAAAAAAAGCCTTCCATGTTTATGGATTGGAAGAATCAGTATCATAAAAATGACCATATTGTCGAAAGCATCTATAGATTTAATGCAACACTCATCAAAATACCAGAGACATTCTTCTCAGATCTAGAAAAAATGATGCTGAAATTCATATGGAAAGACAAAAGACTCTGAATAGCTAAAACAATCTTATACAACAAAAACAAAGCTCAAAGCACCACAATACCAAATTTCAAGATATAATACAGGGTAGTTACAACCCAAACAGCCTGGTACTGGTACAAAAACAGATGGTTATTCTAGTGGAACAGAATGGAAACTCCAGAAATCATACCACACATCTACAACCAATTAATCTTTGACAAAGGAGCCATTCCGAACTTAAACCTTACACAAAAATCCATTTGAAACGAATTAAAGACCTAAATCTATGACTTGATACCATCAAAGTATTATAGAATATTGGGACAATTTTGAAAGACATTTGCATAGGGAAAGAGTTCTTGGAAAAGTCCTAACAGGCACAGGCAATCAAAGGCAAAACTGACAAAAAGGATTATATAAAATTCAGAAGTTTCTGCATTGCAAAATAATCAGCAAAGTGAAACTGACAGAATGAGAGAAATTATTTGAAAACTGTGCAACTGATAAAAGATTAATAATTAGGATACATAAGAGATCAAGAAATTCAGCAACAACACAACAAACAACCCAGTTAAGAAATGGGCAAAATACTTAAACAGGCATTTTTCAAAAGAGGAAATTGAAATGTCCAACAGACACATGAAGAAATGCTCAGGATCACTAATCATCAGGGAAATGCAAATCAAAATCTCAATGAAATTTCACCTCACCCTTGTTAGAATGCCTTTCATACAGAAATCAACAAACAGCAAATGCTGATGAGGATGTAGGGAAAAAGGTATCCTAAAATACTGTTGGTGGGAATGTAAATTTATACAGACTCTGTGAGAGACAATATGAAGATACCTCATAAATCTGAATATAGCCCTACCATATGACCCAGTCAACCCACTCCTGGCAATTTATCCAAAGGAAAAAATCAACATGTGAAATAATTATCTGTATCCCTAGGCATAATACAGCTCAATTTATAACAGTTAATATATGGAATCAATTCAAATGTCCATCAACTGAAGAGCAGATAAAGACTTTATGGGATAAGTACACCATGGAATACTACACAACATTTTTTAAAAATAAAGAAATACTGTCCTTTGCAAAAAATGGATGAAACTGCAAAGCATCAGACTTCTTTAAGTAAGCCAGTCCCAAGTGGAAAAATGTATGTTCTCCTTCATCTATGGTAACTAACAGAACACCCAAAATATAATCTCTAGGAGTGAAATTGACACTGTTAGATTTGATGACTTGGAACAGCCCTTGTCTCAACTGTTGAGGAACCGCTTTTTTCATAATATGTTTGTTGAACGCTACTTGATATAGAGTTAATCTTATGTGTATAAAGTTAATTGCAATTAGTTCTTAGTAAAAATAAGAATGAGAATATGAGAGGAAGCAGGAGGAAGAGTGAGAGTGCATGTGGGAGGGTTTGCTGGGTAGGAAGAATCATTGTGTTCCTAAAGTTGTATTTATGAAATGCATGAAGTAAGTATGCCTTCAATAAAAATTTCTGTGGAAAAAAGAAAGATATTGGGAAAAATTTTGAATTTCCCCTTCCACACTGAGGATTGATTAGGTCATTTTTAAAAGGACCTTTCTTAAAAGGACCTCTTGTATTCAGGTGTCCTCACAATTCATAGATTTTTCTATTGCTAGCCCTCTATATTATTTCATCATAAAAGTCTTTTATATGTGGCGGCACCATGGCTCACTAGGCTAATCCTCTGCCTGCGGCTCTGGCACCCTGGATTCTAGTCCCGGTAGGCGCCGGATTCTGTCCTGGTTGCTCCTCTTTCAGTCCAGCTCTCTGCTGTGGCCCAAGAAGGCAGTGGAGGATGGCCCAAGGGCTTGGGCCCTGCACCTGCATGGGAGACCGGGAGGAAGCACCTGGCTCCTGGCTTCGGATGGGCACAGCCCGGCCGTAGCGGCCATTTTGGGGGTGAACCAACAGGAGGAAGACCTTTCTCTCTGTCTCTCTCTGTCACTGTCTGTAACTCTACCTGTTAAATAAACAAAAAAATAATAAAAGTATACAATTACCTTTAAAGCTCTAAAACAAATGAAAACTCAATTAAAAATGAGCAAAACTCTGAAAGACTTGTTACTAAAAATATATCAGATGGTATGAAGGCATATGAAAATGTGCTCTACATCTAGATGCTGTTAATATTCACATAAGGTTTTCTGCATCACCACATGTCTCAAATTAGTTGAGTAAATATGTAGGAGCTCAATTAATGGATTGCATGACTACAAAATGTTCACTTTTAAAAAAATGATTGCCAAATTATTCTTCAAAGTGGCTGTCACTTTTTTTTTATATACCAGTAATGATTCAGCATTCTTTTTAACTCACATCCTATCCTGCATTGGGTATTGTAAGAGTAGCGGACTTCAGTCATTCCAGAACATGCACAGTGCTTTCTTTCTATTTGTTTTAATAATCTTCAAAGATAAAAGACACTAGTGATAGGGTTCCTGGTGTAGTTTGGTCTCTGGGCAATCACTGTGTGCAGCATCAAAGGCTCAGAGCTCCCTGATTTACAGGGTTGGGTCAGATCATACCTTCCTTCATGCTGACAAGAGGAGACCTATCATGCCCAACTTGGGTGTTGGAGCACCTGTCTAAACCCAGCACACATGTTTGAGTATTCCATGAAAGTGCAGACTTGCCACTAAGCCACAGAGGCATAAATCAAAGATAAAAATCATCAGAGAAAGAAACCAACAAGAATTTCACAAATGCCTACAAATAAATTCAAATCTAAATAAACAAGAATAAGGAAGATGACAAGACCCACCAAAGGAACACAAAAACACCTTAATATTAGAATGTGAAGATGAAGATCTGATGCAATGTGGGAAATGGAATTCAAAAGATTAATCATAGGATTACTCAAGAAAAATCAAAATCAAATCCAGCAATTAAAATAATCCATACATGACATCAATGAAAATCTTTCCTATGAAATTGGGATTTTAAAGTGAAATCAATATGAAATACTAGAAATTAAGAAGTCAATAGATTAAATAAAAAATGTCGTGGGAAGCCTTAATGGCAGACCTGGTAAAGCAGAAGAAACGGTATCTGAGGTTGATACTGTTTGGTAAATCTATGGTAGATATTTGGACATTTTTCAGTTAGACCCCCTGACAAAGGAAAAATAAAAGGATAAAGAAATTTGAAAAACTAACAACAGTGTTGGGAATTTGTGGGATACTATCAGACAACCAACGTATGTGTCTTAGGAATTCCTAAAGGAGTGGAAAGAATTAGGAAAACAATTGCAGACAGATTCCTCAACTTGGAAAAAGAAAGGGACAAACAAATACAGGAAGCATATAAAACTCCTAATAGACATGACTAGAAAAGATCTTCACATGACACACTGTAGTCAAACTTTCTACAGTAAAATATAAAGAAATGATTCTAAAAGGTACACAAGAAAAATGCCAGATTATTTTCAGAGGATCTGCAATTAGACTCCCAGTTAAATTCTCATCAGAAACTCTATAGGATAAGAGAGAGTAGAGATGCATAGTCCAAGTCTTAAGAGAAAAAAAAAAAGCTGTCAACCAAGAATATTGTACCCTGTAAAGCTCTCACTTATGATGAAGGTGAAATATATTCCATAACAAATAGAAATTGAAAGAATTTTTCACCACTTTTCCAGCATTACAAAAGATACTTAAACATGTGCTAAATATAGAAACACATAAAGATCATCACCATTAAGAAAGACTGTGAAGGCAGAAATTCTCCCAGTAAAATTACAAAGAAAATTCAAAATAAATAATAGGAATTTTATTGAAAAATGGCAGAGTAAAGTCTTTACTTATCAATAATCACCTTGAATGTAAATGGCCTTGACTCTCCAGTTAAAAGATACAGACTGGATGAACTGATTAAATAATACGTATCTATTTGCTTCCTACAAGTAACATATCTCATAAAAAAATACAGACTGAAAGTCAGAGAATAGAAACAGGATAGAAACAGGAAATATTCTAACAGGAAGCAAAAAATGGAAGGTGTAGCCACACTAACATCAGAAAAAATAGACTCTAATACAAAAACTCTTGAAAGAGAATAAGAAGGCACTCTGTAATTGGTAAGGGATCAGTTCAATAGGAAGATGTGACTATAATGAATGTAAATTTACCCAATTACAGGGTGCCTCATTATTTAAAACAAATGTTAATTGATCTAAAAAGAAACATAGATTCCAATGCAATAGTAATGACAAAACCCCATACCCCACATTCATCAATGGACCAGTCAACTAGACAGAAAATCAATGAAAAAACAACATTAGAGAACATTGGAGAAACTCTGCAGGATATTGGCAAAGGTAAAGACTTCTTGGAAAAGACCCCAGGAACATGGAATATCAAAGTCAAAATTTGACAATGCAATTACATCAGACTGAGAAGCTTCTGTACCGCAAAGTAAACACTTAGCAAAGTGACGAGGCAGCTAACAGAATAGAACATATATGCAAATTACACTACTAATAAAGGGTTAATATCCAGAATGTATAAATAACTTGAGAAATCCAACAACAACAAACACAGAATCCAGTTAAGAAATGGGCAAAGAACTTGAACAGGTATTTTTTAAGAGTGGAATTCAAATGGCCAATAGACGCTTGAAAAAATGCTCATGATCATTAGTCATCAGGGAAATGCAAATCAAATCAAAACCACACGAGGTTTCACCTCACCCCAGTTAGAATCCCTCTCATACAGAAATCAACAAACAGCAAATGCTGGTGAGGATTTGAAGAAATGTTACCTTAATCCATCATTGTTGGAAATGTAACCTGGTCCAGTCACTGTGGAAGACAGTGTGGAGAAACCACAAAAATCTGAATATAATCATAACATATGATCCAACAATCTCACTCCTGGGAATTTACCCAAAGGAAATGAAGTCAGCATATGAAAGACTTATCTGTACCTTCATGTTCATTGAAGCTCAATTCACAATAGCTAAGCTATGAAATCAACCCAGATGTCCATGAACCATATACTTGATAAATATATTCTAGTATATATATACACTATGAGGTACTATTCAGTTGTGAAAAAAAAGTAAGATCCTGTCTTTTGCAGCATGGATGCAACTGGAGACCATTAAATTTAGTGAAATAAGCCAGTCCCCAAAAGACATATCATACATTTTCCCTGATCTGGGGTAACTGATAGAGAACCTAAAATATACATGTATTGGAGTCAAATGGGACATCTTGAGATTCAGTGACTTTTTTCATCCCTTTTTTCTTCTGTTGTGGAGCAGTGTTTTGTTCTTCATATTATTTGTTGAAGTCTTACTTAATTAGAGTTAATCAGGATAATTAAGTAAAGTGAAAACATATTTTTGTAAAAATTAGTAATGGGATTAGGAAAGGGAAGAGAAAAAATGGTTGGAGCACGGAGGGGAGGGAGAGGTAGGTGGGAACTATCACTGTGTTCCTAAATTTGTATATATGAAATGTATGGAACTTGCATAATTTAATTAAAATTTAAAAAATTGTATCTATGAAATATGTGAAACCAATTCTAATTATATAATATTAATGAAAAAAAAGAAAGTAGGGGACAGAAAATGGAAGTGATAGGCTTTCTGTTAGATCATGGTGGCTGCTATGGTTCAAATATAATCTGTCACTTCCAAACTCACATTGGAGTTTAATTCCTATTATGAGGTATGAAGAAAGTTGGAAGTAGATCTGTCAATGGCATTTAAAGGTGGGGTCTTTGAGAGGTGATTGGAAATCAATAACATCTTCTGTGTGGAGCCCCCATGATTGAATCCTGGTAGCTTCTAAGAAAATGGAGAGAGGAGAATACAAGTGCACATTCCCTGTCATTCATTAGTGGATCACCCACACCATCTCAGACCTCAATAAAAAAAAACAGCCAGCACTAGGTGTGGCTACATCATCTTGGACCTCCATAAACTGTGAAGAAAAATTGACCTTTTTAAAAAAATGTATTAATTATGTGAGTAACAACAGAAAGTGAACTAAGCCAGGAACAAAAAAGAAAGGGTTGCTCTTAGCACTCCTCTGTCCACTTTTGACAATTATAGGGCAAACAGGCCAAGTCTATCCTCGGAAGACCTTAGTGAATGGGAGCTCACAAATCCTGGGTGACAACAAAGACCAGCAATGCTAACTCACAGTGAAGGTAGACTAGACTGGACAAAGAACATACTTATGAATTCTGTCTTTAACAGCAGTGACAGCAATAATAATTTCAATTTATTCAATAATAATTTCAATTTATTTTCCATTTACAAATCTTTCTAGATTTCTTTAACCCTATTTTAAGAGCACCATAACATCAATGTTGTGGCACAGCACAAAGTTGTTGCCTTTCATATCAGCATCCCCATTGAATGCAAGTCGCCTGCCAATGTGCCTGGGAAACCAGAGGAAGATGGCCAAAGTCCTTAGGTCCCTGCTATCCATGTGGGAGACCCAGATGGAGTTCCTGACTCCTGGCATTGGCCTGGGCCAGTCCAGTCAGTGTTGACCATTTATGGAGTGAACCAGTGAATGGAAAATATCTCTACCTCTGTTTCTCCTCATCTCTCTGCAAATCTCCCTTTTAAATAAATCGGTATCAAAAATAAAAGGTCTGCACATGGGTGGACAAGAGGGAATGCTGACATAATATCCAGTTACTACTTCAGGAAAGGAAGATTCATGATAGCAACCAGTTCCTGGGGTTGCTGCAGACAGATGGCATCAAGTGTCAATCCTCTGGGAATTGGATTCGTTCAAACAAATTGCTGAAACTAAACTCATGTTTCTTTCCAGGCATCCCTAATCCACTATTTTGAGATGTTGATCTAAAAATACAGTTTGTCTCACCCCAACAGGGATGATAACAGTTTGAGAACTTCTAGTTTAATCATCCATAATCCTCACTGATACTACACTAATGGCTCAACTTCTCTATTCCCTCCAGTTTCTTTTCTCTCCCTCATAAACATTCTTAAAAAAAAAAAGTTTTGTTTTATGTATTTCAGAGGCAGAGTTACAAAGAAAGAGTGGGAGAGGAAGAGATAGACACAGAAAGATCTTTAATCTGTTGTTTCACTCCTCAAATGGCAGCAACAATCAGGGCTTGGCCAGGCTGAAACCAGGAGCCAGGAGTTTCTTCCAGGTCTCCAATGTGGCTTTAGGGGCCCAAGCACCTGGCCATCTTCTACTGCTTTCCCAGATGCATTAGCAAGGAGCTGGATTAGGAGCAGAGCAGTCAGACAAAAATAGATGGCCATATAGGTTGCAGGCATTACATGGGGAGGCTTAACCCATTACACCACAACACCAACCTGTAATAAACATTCTAAAAGTTAATCTCAGAATCTTCTTCCTGAGAAATTACAGCCCAAAACTTCATCCAAATCTTATCCAAAACGTTCAGGTCTGCCTTAAAGTTTTACTCTAAAACTTCTGTTACATTTTGTCTTTTTCTCTTGCATATTCCAAAATGATTGATATGGCTATGAAAGTTGAGATATCACCAATTCTATTGTAATTTCCCTTCACTCTGACCTTAATATACTGTTTGAGTTCATTTCACATTTTTTATATGACTTCAATATGTCTTTGATTTTGTACATGTATTTGATGTCCATGAGATTATTAAAATCTTCAGAGAAAATCGTTTTGGAGATGCACTACCAGAGGAAGAGAATGAGAGCAAAAATGAGAAAGAGAGAAATAGAAATAGGGAATCAAGAAGATCAAGGAATGACTATTAGAAGTTTTCTATTTTATAAATAAAAGAAGAAAAGGAATAAGAGTAGCTGACTGCCAAAATTTACAACAACAATAAAAAATCTTAAAATGGATTCTTCTTAAAATAGCTAGATAAAACAGATGATTCAAAGTCAAAATCAAAATTTTAGAAGCTGTGAGTGACTATGAAATATGGGTGTGCCTTGACAAAACATGACTTGAAGGAAATGAATCTCAATTCTTCTGAGAGTACTTAACATATGCCGAATAATTTATAAAAATAAAGATCAGGCATTTGCCTTTGCCAGAAGGAAAACTTTTTGCTTTGGCTTTTATAATTAAATAATGTTTTTCCCTAGTATTTTGTGATTTACTTGTTATCAGTTTGAAACTTTGTAGCAAAACATACATTTTACCTCCATTTCTGCCTTTATAATTCAGTTTTATAATCATTATGCAGTTCTCTTTTAAATACCCATTTTATTAGCAATGCAGTATACACAGATTTGAGACTTCAGAATAAACTATAAACATTTTCAGATGAAGATTCCCAAAGATATCTTTAAATCTTACATATTTTTTTTTGACAGGCAGTTAGACAATGAGAAAGAGAGAGAGAGAAAGGTCTTCCTTTTTCCATTGGTTTCCCCTTCAAATGGCCACTATGGCTGGCGCATTGCAGCCGGCGTGCTGCGCTGATCCAAAGCCAGGAACCAGGCGCTTCCTCCTGGTCTCCCATGCAGGTGCAGGGCCCACACACTTGGGCCATCCTCCACTCCCCTCCCGGGCCACAGTAGAGAGCTGGACTGGAAGAGGAGCAACCGGGACAGAATCCGGCACCAAATCGGGACTAGAACCCGAGGTGCTGGCACTGTAGACAGAGGGTTAATCTAGTGAGCCACAGTGCCGGCCTACTTTTTTCTTTTTAATACGAGTTTCTGGCTAATGAAATGTTTATGTGTCAGTATTTTTATTTTGCATACATTCAGTTAAATTATCTTGAAATTATTAGTGTGCAGTTAGACTACTTTATGCATTTAGAAGCTGATAGTATTATTTTAAATCTGTCTACCAGGACTAAATGAAAGCCCACATCTACGCAAACACTACCTGAATTTCTTCCCTGTTGTTATTTTAGCTACTATGTATTTTATTTAATTAATATTGTTCTCTATCTCTTCCATTATAGCTCTACAGGAAGGAACATCACAGAACAGTATTGTTCCTAAACAATTATCAGGAAAACATAGATCAGCTCCGGTTAATCACTTCCTGAATACTTTTGAAGTGGTGAATGGACTTCTTTTTGTCATACCTTTAAAAGCAGTTCCATTATTTCCCAACATTTCTTGCTTTATGCAGAAACTTGTATTTTTATCATGGACTTTTTTTTCCAAATTCAATTAATGTTGAATAATTGGTCATGACAGAGCAGTCTGAAAAATTATTTATTCATAAAATATCCACATATATATACAAAATATTAAGTTTGTGAGAATTAATTTTCTAATTCAAATTTAATTTACATGAAATTTAAAAAGTAAGAACATTTAGAATTGTAGCAATGTAAGTGTTATGCAAATAGGTAGACTCACATTCTCTAAGGCTCCCAAATTAACTTTCATTTGTAGCTTACCAGAATCAAAATTATAATATTCATTAGATCAAGGTGTTGGACCTCCCAATTGCTGAGATGCCCACTTGTTCAGGAGGACGCCCAAAGATCCAGACTCCAGACGAGTTGATACAAAAAGCACGAGGATTTATTGAACGTTTGCGCAAACGGCCCCTACCTCAGGTGGTGAGGAGCCCTGAGCAGCAGTTACACACTGGTTATATAGGCAACAAATTAGCATATTGCTAATGCACATGCGTAAAATGCAGGCAGAGAATGCTGGCGGAGAATGCAGAGGTGTTACAGGATTGGTCAGTTTGGAGGGACCATTAGCATATGGGAGAATGCTGGTGAAGAATGCTAGTGGAGAGTGCTGGTGGAGAATGCTGAGGTGGCACGGGATTGGCTGGTTCGGAGGGACAATTAACATATTGGCCAGTCGCAATGACATCACAAGTGCACGCCTAGAGACTCTATGAAGGGGAGGGGTAGCTCTGCTCTGGGCGGAGGTTGTCTTTTCCTTCCCAGAGAATGTTCTGCCCGCTAATCTCTGGGGAACATCTAACCTTTTAAGAAACCCCTGATATTTGCCCAGGCCTAATTTCTTGTCCCTCCCCCATAAGGGTCCTTCAAAGGGATCCTTTCTTTGCTCTGAATTTTTTGGGGGATCAGGAATGAAATAACAGTTTTGTTACTACATCGCATAATTTCTACACATTAAATGTTTAATATATTCTTACAAATATTTTAACTCACTGGTCTGTACAGCATATTGTGCTTCAGTCAGTTTCTCTTGTTCTAGACTTGTCAGTTTAGTTGTAGTCACAAGTAGGCTATATAAATAAATACATAGTAGTCACTGATTATACTTGCTTAATTGGTAATATTAATAAAATGAGTTGCTGGTTGTATTTTAATCATTTTGAGGTCAAAATTACAAAATTCATCATTTGATTTCTACAACTCAATTCCCTGCCTCTCAAATGATTATGCCTCAAACTGAAGTCACTTTTTTCCTCTCACCTCTCCAAACATGTCTTCCTTATGTTATTACTATAATACTAACCTTATAATAACTCAAGCTAGAAACCTGGAAATGAGAGTCAACACTTCCACCCTTTGAGTTGTCATATAATCAAAAATTTTGGTAAACATTTTTCTTATGTACTCCTAATCTGTATCTCAACTATAAAGTCCTCATTTTTTTCCAGGTCAGTAACTATGGCTTTTATTACTGATTTCCTGCTTTATTTTCTCCTGATTCCTTTTTTGATCTTTTATACTGCCTCAGGAGGTATTTTTCTAAAATGGAAGTCTTATCAGGCCACACCTTCAGTCTAGAATTCTACCATGGTACCTCGTTACCTATTGGAAATTCAAAACCTCTAAATGTGACTAAATAAATCCTTCACAACCTCAGCCTAGATAGTCTTTCTACAGTACATCTTCCCCATATGTGCTACGAGTCATGGTAGCTTTTTTGTGTCCATTTGACTGGCCTGAAATACCCATCCAGTCAGCAAGACATTATTTCTGGCCATGTTTGGGCTTTAGTTGATCAGCATTTGAATCAATGGAAGAACTGCCTCACTGACTTTGAATAACATCATGAAATCTGTAGCGGGCCTAAGCAGAAGAAAACATGAGGAACAAGAATGAATCTGTTAGCCTTTTAACTTGGGACATCCAGCTTACGCTGCCTACACATGTCAAAACTCAGGATTCTCTGACCTTCAGACTCTAGGACTCACACCAGCAGCACCTCCTTACCATTGGTTTTTAGGCTTTTTGCTTCAGACTAGGAGTTATACCATTGACTTCCCAGGTCCTCATGTCTTCAGTCTCAGAATGAATTATACCACCAGGGTTCCGAGTGCTCCAGCATGTAGATGTCATATCATAGGATCCATAGGTATCCAAAATTACGTGAGCAAACATCCATGATAACTCTGTTCTTACAAATTCTGTTGGTTCTGTTTCTCTGAAAAACCTAAACTAGTAGTACACTAAGTGAAAGGAAAGGCTGCCACAAAACACACCTAACACGGGAATAAGGGAAAATATTTATTGTCAGGTAGTAGAAACCTGATAGACTGCCTCTCCACACACAGGAGAAACAACAGCCTGTACTAGAACAGGTCTTACATAGCTTTGTAGAAGCAAGGAAGTGGGAGCAGCAAATCTAATTAGAATGCAGGTGGAGCTGGCGCCCGTGTTTGGGGCATTTGGCCCCCTGACTTCTAGTAACCCAGGCTGGGCTTACAATTGAAGCTTATTGTACAAGATGGTGATGAGGCCAGAGCCTAAGATGGCACCCGGGGGCTCAGATGGTACCATAGATAAGATGGCACTGTTTTTCTAACACTAAGTATGATCACACTTCATCCTCTATTATAAGCACATTTCTTATGCATTATCTGTTTCCCCCCTTATTGTGCTTAATCTCTTTTATGATAGGCAGGTTCTACATGCCTTCTTTTCTTAAAAGCCTCCTCTAACTCTGCTTAAAGTTTAACATGCCCTTTCCATCTGTATTAACCTTCCACATAACTCTGTGTTTCAAAATGTACTGAACTAAAATGTAATTCCATGTCAATGTTTCTGTTTATGCCGATAATTGCATTTTGCTAATATTTGTTTTCTTTATGTCTAATACAGTGCCTGGTATACTGATGTTACATTGCCAGTTTTTAACTAGATTAATGGAAATTTAACTCAAGAACAGCGATTTGTATTTTGTAGATTTTCTACCTTTTTTTCCATTTGGTGAGATAGTGTCATTATCCCTTCATTTACCTATTTGGCCATGATTTTCTTTAGTTTTTGTACCTACTTATATTATTTGCTTTGAGATATTTGTCTCAAAATCTCCCTTTGGACTCCACCTCCCTCATGTTGCATTGGGTGTTAACGGGATAAAAAAGCATCTAAAATGTAAAAGCAGTATACTCCATTGTCATATGCCATTAATGACTGCTGGGATGTGTCACCTAGCCAACCCCCCCTCAGGTGCCACCGATGGTTCATAAGCTCCACTTTGGGAACTGCACTCAGCTGAAGGGAGCTTCTCAACCAGGATTATATTGCTTTGACCATGTGCAGTGAATGGCTGAGCAGAGACACAGAGTTCTGTCCCCTTGTCCCCATTTAGGACAGTTTTGTAGGATATTTTCAGTTCCAGAACTATCAACAGCTCTATGTTCACAACTGCATCTCAGTACATCCAGTTTCTGCCTTACCCTGCTTCTTTTGTTTACCCACAGGATTATTTCCTATGGCATGTCACAATAAACTTTATAAATCAAAATCTCTGTGTTTAAATGTGTTTCCCTGAGGACACATCACGAGATAAGTCTCAGTTTCTTTAACAGTAAAGTGAGAGTCTTTGGTATGACTATCTCTCCAATAATTTTGGCTTTAGAATTCTATGATTCCAAGGTGAAGTTCCTCAGTCAGCTTCTACAGTTACATTTGCTTACTTTATTTTGCTATGGAATAGGAAAACATTAATCACAATCACTAAATAGATTTTATGCCAAGTGAAGCATATAGATGTTAATGCCTGAGCTTTCAGATAACATAGGTTCTACATAGCAAGATTTTTAAAAAGTATTCCAGTTTCTGAATTTCATTTTGTATGATTTGGGCAGTAGAGGCTGACTGTAAGATAATTACAATTTATTTTAAGTACAGAAACTGTGTAAATGCAAGAGTATGCATGTTATTAATAGAAGTACCTATACAAACAGCTCTCACAATTTAGAAAAGGCATATATTTTATGTAGTTTTAATTATTTAAATCAAAAGAATTGAAACTAAATTGCTCAAATTATGTTTGATAACTTAAGGGAACTAGAACAAGGATCCACAAGCAATAAAAAACATTGCATATTTAGATCATTCTCAATTAGAATATAAAGTTTTCCACATAGTCTCTGGAAAGTCAAGGGAAATACAGAGAAAGGACAAGGAGAGTGTTTTTAAAATATGACAAGTTCAAATGCAGACCCAATATATACTGTAGACTCACAATATAAATGAAAAATGTGACTTCGTAGGGAATGTCTTTTCTTGAAGGTTGATGCATCGTTACTATGAATTCCAACTTTTAAGATACATTTAAGGATTCTAGTGAAGTTTTACAGATTATATTCTCCTCTTGCAATCGTATAAATGATAGAGTAATTCACAAGATCCTTAATAATAGATGTTCCCCTCTACTATAAATGTTGATACTTCAAAGTAATTTAACTTTTGTAAAAGGCTACTTTCAGGGAAGCTCAATGTCTTTTATATGGATTTTAAATACTGTAGTATAAATGATACATTAGAAAAAAAATGCCTTAGGAGTCTTACAACTATCCAAAGTTTCACTCTCTAAAATGAATGACCACAGACTGCCAAATTCTAGGAACAGGGAAAATTATATAAAACTTATTTTTCCTGCAAATGACACATTCAAATGGTAACTCTAGCTCAGATAGAAGGACTATCATGACCCTTTTTGTAGTTTGATAAGTGATAATAATTAATTTAATGGGATATTTGTTATTAGTTTATTTTAAAATGTACAAACACTATCAACACCAAGTTTCCATTGAGTCAATAAAGCACCTGCCAAGAATGGAAAGTAAAGCATCAATGGCTAAATAAAGAAAAAAATTAACCATTCTTTAAAAATTATGAATAACAGGATATAGTTACATGGTTCATACAAGAATAAAATGAAAAGAAGAAAGCATTCAAATAAGCCATATTCAATCCTGATTTATCAAGTAAGTATAAGCATTTTGTGAAAACATTTATTTATTTTTCAAAACTTTCATTACAAAAATATAATTATCCTTGCTATATCTTTTATTTTTAATTCAACTAGAATATTTCTATATTCTAGAACATTTATATTTGTGACTTTCTTAGAGCATCTTTGATAAATACTTTCTTCATTTCATCTAAATACATTTTCAATATCAAAATAGAAAATAATTATCAGAGTTGAATTTTTAGAAGAAACAAGATGGTGAAACTCCATCCAACCATCAGGCTATCTCAAAGCAGATTGAATCTCAAGATTTTTAAACTGGATATTGCCTGAAAATGTGAGGAATCTTGTTTTTCTTAGGTCTGCTTTTGTTTTGCATTTTGTCACTTAGAAAATTATTTTATGATACTTGTTATATAAAGGTAAATGGAATGTATAATTACAACTGTATTTAAAAGTACAATCTAAATTTTTAAATCTATTTTTGTTAAATAATGTCCAACCTTATAAATACTAGAATAGAATAGTTACATACATATCACTTAGTATTTTTTAAGATAAACAAATTTCATGTACATATATACAGATTCAGGAACATAGATATATACTCCTCCCCCTTGTGCACATGTTCCCAACCTCCTCCTCCTACCTTACTTATTCCACATCATAATTTTTACAATGCTCTACATTCAGTTTACTTTATACTCTTAATATTAACCCTATACTAAGCAAAGAGTCAAACAAATATTAAGAAGAAAAACACACTGTTCCTTGACAGTAAAGACAAGGGTTGTAAATAGTCATTGAATCTCAAATTTCACTAATACACATTACATTTTTCATACTCTATTAGTTACCAAGGATCAGGGAAGAAGTATAGTATTTGTTTGGGACTGGCTCATTTCACTGAGTATAATGGTTTACAGAATGATCAATTTTTATGCCTTGGTAGTATGCCAGACTATATATGTAGCTTAATATTTATATCCGACCATCAGTTGATGGGAATCAGGGTTGATTACATATCTCTATTGTGAACTGAGCTGTAAAAAACAAGGGTACAGATAATTCTTTCAGGCGCTGACTTCACTTCCTTTGGGTAAATTCCCAGGAGTAAGATTGCTGGATCATATGGTATGTTGATATCCATATTTCTGTGGTTTCTCCATACTGTCTTGCACAGTGGCTGGACCAGGCTACATTTTTAGCAATGTTGGATTAAAGAACCTTTTCCCCAAATCCTCACCAGCATTTGTTGTTTGTTGATTTCTGTATGAGAGCCATTCTAACAGGTGAGGTGAAACCTTATTGTGGTTTTTATTTATATTTCATGATGGCTAGTGATGTTCAGCATTTATTCATGTGTCTGCCAGCAATTTGATTTTCCCCTTTTGAAATTTCCTGTTCAAGTTCTTTGTCCATTTACTTACTGAATTATATGTTTTGTTGCTGTTGAATTTCTTGAGTTCTTTGTAGAATCTGGATATTAATCCTTTATCAGGGGCCAGCACTGTGGCACAGTGGATTAATCCTCTGCCGTCATCCCATGTGGAGGCCGGTTCTAGTCCCAGCTGCTACTCTTCCTACCCAGCTCTCTTCTATGGTATGGAAAAGCTGTAAAAGATGGCGCAAGTCCTTGGGCCTCTGCACCCACATGGGAGACCCAGAGGAAGCTCCTGGCTCCTGGCTTTTGATCAGCACAGCTCTGGCTATTGCAGCCATTTGGGGAGTGAACCAGCAAATGGAAGACCTTTCTCTCTATCTCTGCCTCTCACTGTCTGTAACTCTACCTCTAAATTAAGTAAATAAAAAAAAAATCTTTAAAAAAAATCCTTTATCAGATTTATAGTTTGCAAATGTTTTCTGCATTCAGTCAGTTGCCCCTTCTTGTTGAGTGATTCTTGTGCAGTACAGAAGCTTCTTAGTTTGGTGTAATACCATTTGTCTATCTTGGCTTTGATTGACTGTGCTTCCGGAGTCTTTTCCAAGTCGTTGTCTATGTCAATATTATGCAGAGCCCCCCCAGTGTTCTACTCTAGTAATTTGATGTAATCAGGTCATAGATTTAGATTTTTGATCCACTTCTGTGTTGTTTTTTGTTTAAGTATGAAGTAGGGATCTTTTATCATACATCTCCATGTGGAGACCCAAATCTCGTAGGAATATTTGTTAAAGAGACTGTCATTTCTCCAGAGATTGATTCAGGTCCTTTGTCAAAGATTAGTTTGTTGCAGATATATGGATCGATTTCTGGGTTTTCTATTCTGTTCCATTGGTCTACATGTCTATTTTTGTGTCAGTATCAGGCTGTTTTGATTAGAAGTGTCCTGTAGCATGTCTTGAAATCTGGAATTGTGATGCCTCTGGCTTTGCTTTTGTTGTAAAAGTTTGCCGTATCTATTTGTTGTTTATTGTGTTTTCTTAATGAATTTTAGCATTATTTTTTTTTCTAGATCTGAAAAGAATGTCCTTGCTATTTTGATTGGGACTGCAGTGAAACTATAAATTGCTTTTGATAGTATGGACATTTTGATGAACATGGTAGATTTTCCATTTGTTGGTATCTCCTATATCTTTTTAATGTTTTGTAATTTTCATCATAGAGATGTTTCAGCTCCTTGGTTAAATACATTCAAGTTGTTCAATTTTTTCTGCATTATTGTGAATGGAATTGATCTTAAAAGTTATTATTTCTCAGCCATGTCTTTGTATTTATAAGCCATTGTTTTGTACAAAAAGGTTTTTGATATCTTTGTCTTTGTATCCTCCCATTTTACCAAATCTTTTCCAGAAAATCTATTAGTGAGGTCTTTTGGTTCCCCTAAATATAGAACCATAGCATCTATAAATAGACATAATTTGACTTCCTCTTTTCCAATTTGTATCTGCTTGATTTCTTTTTCTTACCTAGTGGCTCTGGTTAAATTTTTTTTTTAGGTTAAAACTTCAGGACTATATTGAATAGCAATGGTGAAAGGGGGCGTCCTTATCTGCCTCTGGACATCAGTGGAAATGCTTCCAACTTTTCCCTATTCAATAGGATGCTGGCTATGGGTTTGTCATAATTTGCCTTCATCATGTAGAAGACCATTCCTGCTATTATTTGCTTGAGGTTTTCATCATGAAGGGGTGTTGCATTTCAGCAAATGCTTCCTCTTCATCTGTTGAGATAATATTGTTTTTATTCTTCAGTTTGTTAATCTGATGTATCACATTTACTGATTTGCATATGTTGAACCATCCTTGCAAACCAGAGATAAATGCCACTTGCTCTGAATAAATCTTTCTGAGGTGTTGCTGGATTAGATCAACCAGTATTTTTTGAGGATATTTGCATTGATGTTCATCAGCGATATTGGGCTATTATTCTATTTCCCTATTGTATCTTATCTCTGGTTTATGAATTAAGGTGAGCCTGGCCTCATAAAAGAATTATGGGGGAACTCCCTCCCACTCAATTTTTGTGCAAAGTTTGAAAAGAATTGGTATTAGTTCTTTTTCAAAAGTCTGGTACAATTCAGTATTGAAGCTATTTGGTTCCGACTTTTCTTTGTTGGAGATGATTCATTGTCCATCCATTTTGTTTACTGGTCTGTTTAGGATTTCTGTCTTTATGACTGAATTTTATGTGTCCAATAATCTATTTTTATAGATTTTCCAAATTGTTGGTATATAACTATTTTAGTAATTCCTGATGATTCTTTTTATTTCAGTGATATCATTTCTTACCTTTCATTTTTCATTTCTGATTTTATTAATTTACTCTTCACCCTCTATTTTTGGTTAGTTAGGCCAATGATGTATCAATTTTGTCTATTTTTTTAAAAAAACTCTTCATTACCACTGATCTTTTATACTTTTTGTTTCAAATTTGTTTATTTATTCTATAGTTTTAATTATTTCTTTCCTCCTACTAATATGGAGTTGATGTGCTTCTTTTTTTCTATGCCCTTAAGATACAATAATAGTTCATTTATTTGACGTATTTCCAATTTTCTGATGTAGGCACACCAATTGTTATAAACCTCTCTTAACACTGCTATTCCTGTATCAATAAGTTTTGAAATGTTCTACTGTTATGTCCATTTGTTTCCAGAATTTTTTTTCCTTTTGATTTCTTCTGTGACCTACTCTTCATTCAGCAGCACACTTTTCACTCCCTACGTGTTTGCATGTTTTGGGGATCTCAAGTTGTTAATTTTGAACTTCATTCCATTGTGGTCAGAAAAGTGTTTTGAATTTACTGAGACTTGTTTAATGACATAGCATATGGTCTTTCCTAGAGAAAGTTCCATTCCTGATGAAAATGTTGTGTATTCTGCAACTGTGTGATGAAATGTTCATAGACATAAGTTAGATCTGTTTGGTCTAGAATGTAGATTAGTTCTCTTGTTTCTTTGTTGATTTTCTTTCTAGCTGATTTGTCCATTGTTGAAAGTAGGGTATTGAAGTCCCCTATTAATATTGTATTGGACGGCCGGCGCCGTGGCTCAACAGGCTAATCCTCCGCCTTGCGGCGCCGGCACACCGGGTTCTAGTCCCGGTTGGGGCGCCGGATTCTGTCCCGGTTGCCCCTCTTCCAGGCCAGCCCTCTGCTGTGGCCCAGGAGTGCAGTGGAGGATGGCCCAAGTGCTTGGGCCCTGCACCCCATGGGAGACCAGGAAAAAGCACCTAGCACCTGGCTCCTGCCATCGGATGAGCGCGGTGCGCCAGCCGCAGCGCGCCGACCGCTGCAGCCATTGGACGGTGAACCAACGGCAAAGGAAGACCTTTCTCTCTGTCTCTCTCTCACTGTCCACTCTGTCTGTCAAAAAAATAAATAAATAAAATAAAATAAAATAAAATAAAAAATATTGTATTGGAGTCTATGTCTCCTTTTATGTCTATTAACATTTGTTTTAAATAGCCAGGTACCCCTGCAGTGGGAGCATATACATTTTTAGTAACATCCTCCTATTGAATTGATACCTTAATCATTATATAATATAATGTCCTTCTTTTTCTCTTTTACAGTTTTTGTGTTACAAATTGTTTGGTCTCTGATTAAGATGGTTACATCTACTCATTTTGCTTTCTATAGGATGGTATATCTTTTTTCTATACTTTCACTTTTAGTCTGCATGTGTCTTTGTTGTTGATGTGTGTTTTTTCTAGGCAGCAAAAAGTTGCATCTCATTTTTTAATCCATGCGTCAATCTACATCTTTTTATTGTAGAACTTCTGTCATTTACATTCAAGATTATAACTGATAAGTAGTGACTCGGTTCCACTATTTTTCCAGAAATACTTCTATTTTTTGCTTAGGAATTCCCTTTTTTTCTCCAAATTAATTATGTTTTCTGTAATTAATTCACTTAATGAGGACTTGTCCTGTGAGGTCCACACTGCCAGGATGGTGGGGTGATGGTGTTCCTCAGCAAGAAGCACCTGGGACAAGTTTTGGTGAACATGTCCATTTATTAATGACCAAGCACACCTTTTAAAGGGCAGGCAGAGGGGGTGCAGCTAATTCAGGGCAACACTAATTCTAGAGGATAGAGCTTATATTGGTGCTACTGTATTTCTCTAATCAGCTTGAAGGTGACATAGGCTATGGTAGCTTTCCAGGTGGATTTAATGGGCCTGGGCCACACTCAGGAACTGCTTACATGTTTGGCAAATATAGGGCTCATCAATAGAAGGAAGTGTAGGGGAAATGTGGCTGGGGCTCCTGTCACCTGTTAGCAGTCAGGCTACCCTCCTGCATGCACAGTCTCCCAGCCAGGTACAGGATCACCCACAACTTAAGCCTTCTAGTGCATTCTCTCTTTCCATGCCTTCAGGAATGCCTAAGAACCTGTATGTTAGATCAACAGTATCCCATAAATCTCAGACATTGTTTTTAATTTTTCTAGTTTCCTCTCTTTTTTTTTTCTTTTCGGTCTGACATATATTTCCAAAATTATATTCTAGCTCAGATATTCTTTCATCTGCTTCACAAGTCTGTTGTTAAGACTTCCCATTGCTTTTTATCTGACATACTAAATTCTTCATTTCTAATATTTCAGTTTAGTTTTTCTTTAAAATCTCAATCTCATGAGAAAGCCCCCCCCCATGTCATATTGATGTCTTTAGCTCATGGATTTGCTTCTCATTGCTTCTGAATAATCCTATGATCAGTTTTCTGAATTCCTTCTCAGGCACGTGAGCAATCTCTTCCTTTGCACATACTAATATTGAAGTGCTTTTGTGCTTCTCTAGGGAAGTCATGTTGTCTTCCTTATTGTTTCTTGAATTTCTGCATTTATTTTTAGACACTTGTGGAAATACTTTTCTGGTTTTCTTCTCAGATGGCTTTTATCTTTGAACTATGCCTCTGTAGCTTAGAGAAGTTCCTGCTCCTTCAGTGAATACCCAGAGACATGCGGTGGCTGTGGCTACGGAGCTCTAATCAGTGTTCCAGGGTGGGGCAAGTATCTCTGTTGTCACCAGCAGAGAGGTAGGATCATCTCTGCTGGTGTAAACACACCCTCACTTCCTCTCTTCCAAGGTGTTCAATGCCTGGGGTTAACCTGCAGTGGCTGCAACACTCACCCACACTGCTACATGAACCACACAAAGAATCTCTGCAGTCCTCCATGTGAGTACTGAGCTTGCTCAATGATCCACCCTCGGCATCAGGGGCTTCTGAACCTCAGGCACCACACACAGTGATTGCCCAGAGATCCAGCTACACCCTGGACCCTATCATGCAAAGAGCTCCCACAGTCTCAGCACACAAGCCTACACACCCAGTAATGGATGCAGAGGATCTGCTCTACCCTGCTGGCCTGTCCCATCAATAAAGAAAGCAGAGACCTTCCCAGAGCCAGCTTCCAGTGGGTGCTCTGCCTCGATGGTTTGAGCCTGGATTCTGTGACTTGCTGAGAAACTGAGAGAACCTCACCATCCCATGTGGGTGCCCAGCTCCCTGCCAACCCTCCAAGCCAGACTCAAAGTAGTGAGGAATGTGTATTTTCCCTCTGATAAAATCCCTTGATCACATGTGCACACAAGAGCCACCACAGCCACTCCTGGTTTCAAAATGCACTGCCTTCAAGCCAGTTGCCAGGTACCCTTGTTTGGGGATGGAGACAAAGAAACATGGTCTTTTTTATGCTGAGTTAGGTAAAGACCCTGATCCTATTAGGGCTCCAGGCCAGATTCAAAGAGAGTGCACTCAGCCAGGTTCACTCTCTGGCAATATAACCAGTGGCACGGGTTGTTGCAGTCTGCTCTCATCTCATTCTCCAAAGCTGGTGCTCCCTCTGGCTTCTGCATATAGGATCGTGTCCTGTAACAATGTTCAGTCCTTTATGGTAGCACCTTCCACACTAATCTGTGTTGTCCCTCTTCTTTCTTTAGGATTTCCACTGTGTATTTCTCTCTAACTCTTCCCTGGAAAAGCACTTCCTCCACTTTTTGGCTGCAGTTTTACCCCTCACCAATAACAGTACATCCTTTTCCTAGTCAGACATCTTGGGATTCCTCCACTTACTATTTTTTGATGAATGGTCAAATCAGTTTAACTTAGGATAGTTAATATTGCAAACTCTTACAATGTTATTAATCACAAGGAAAAAATTTCCTTGTGGTTTTTTACATTAAGGTGATGTAATATTTACTCTTGCTTGAGAAATAAATAATTTATTTTGCGATAGTTCACTTCCAAGTTGGAGAATCATTCCATGGATCTCAAAGCAAGTATCTAACATGACATTTATACAGCTTATATCCCTTACTTGTAAAAATGCTCATGACTTAGTTCTAACAATGTATGCCTTTAGAGATTGTACTAAAGTCTCCAAGATATATATCCTTCACTCTTTCAAAAATAGGTCAGACAGATATCTATAATGGTGGTTTAAAATGCTGATTTATACTTGCATCCAACATTGTACTACTTGGGCTGGAGTTTGAGCTTCACATCTAATCCCCACTCCCTGTAAACCCTAATCTTGAGTGGCTATGGGTGACACCCACATGTGAAATCTGTACTGAGTTCATTGTTCAGCCCCGTTATTGACAGCATTTAGGAAGTAAAACAGCAGAGAGGAGCTCTTTGTATGTCTGTCTGTCTCTCAAAAAAAAAAGAATAAATAGACGGTAATAATGACTATACTAATTATCAGTTTATTTCTTTTCAATTCCAAATTCACTTATTATTGCCTGCCTGCCCAATGAAAATCTAACAGGGTTCTTTAAACAGATTTTTTTTGCTAGGTTTCCTAAAAGATTATTGGAGAGGTTTTGTGTTTGTTTGTTTTTTACAGAAAGAACGGTGTTCCATTGCACTTCTCTACACGTTCCCACAGCACTGATGCCCAATCCTTGCGCCTGTACCATCTCTAGCATCTGACTCCTTCAGGACATGGAATGCCAGCAGCTTTCCATGGTACTACCTCAAAAAGATTCACAAACTCTCCAGTAGGACACTGCGTTGTGAATAGCACAAAACAGGTCCTCAGCAAATGCTACATGTGGCTTTATAACAACTTTAGTGAACAAAACTATGATCAAAATATTGAATCGCAGTTCTGGAGGCAAGATTCTTCATTGGGTGCTTATCTGTTAGGCATAAGGATAGTGGCTTATCATTATATCTAGTATTCTTATATTTGTTAACATTTCTTTATTTATTACTAGATAATACTTTGCTTTTCCAGCCTCTTGGTTATTGAATATTTAGATCAAAATTGATTCTAATATATTTCTATTATTTAAATATTATGGCTACTTAGCACATGCAAATTCTTGATGTTTTACAAGCATTCCACATTTATTTTGTCTTTCTGCCTTTGGATTTTCAATATTACATTAATCTCATGTTTAATAGAAGAAAATCTATTTCAATAGTATTAGATATTTTATATTTAAACTACTATGGCAAAGACTTAGAAAATTGGCAATTTAATTGTAATGTGAAACGTATGTGAATAACTACAGCTCAAATTAGAGGAATAGTCTGACAACTTTTTTTTTTTTTTTTTACAATTCTAACCTCTGTTTTTCCCTTTCTACATTTATTCATGGAAGCTACTATGTGCCAATCATCACTGCAGGTACCCGAGGAATCAGAAGAGGGAATTCGTGGTGCAATGATATTAGAGCAAAGCAAAAGTACAAATATATGCAGTGCAGTAATTTGAATGAGAGAGGCACTAGTAAGATTATAAATGAGTTAGGGAATTATATAAAGAACTCTTCCAGTCCTGATTCTGTATATGAGAGATACTTAGGAAAATGAGGGAAAATTTGGCTCAGACAAGTCATCCTAGACAAGATACTTTTGTGAGATTAAATTGGAAAATCAATCTTAGAATGATAAGCACTATTTAAGGAGAATAAAAGCAAAATCATTAAGAAGGCTATCGAACACAGAACATATGTAAAAACTTAAGCACAAAAAATTCAAGTATATTAACCATTCTTGATGGCTGGTTACTTGATCAAATAAGGAAGGAAGAGAAGAATCATAGAAGATGGAGGAACGAAGCTAGGCTCGGTTACTTAAACACCTAGCGTGTCATTCTACAGTGTCTGAATTTTCAACGAGGGAGCCTGGGTCAGCTGGACTGAGGATATTAGCAAAGACAATGATATAATCAGATGTATTATAACAAAAATGAAGCGAATTGCTGCCAGTTCACTAACAGAGGGCCAGGATAGAAGTATAGCATCAGCTGGCTATAAAATAATGTAGAGCACAAAGATATAAGTTGAAGGAGAAATTTGGGTCCGGGACTTTTCCCTCTAGGGTTTCATCTGAAAGGCATGATAATGCCTGTTCTGAAACAATAAAAATTAGAGCTTGCAAAGGGTTTTGGCAAGATGGCAGATTAGGGGGTGGCTTGATGCACTAGCCTGGGGATAAACAGTGAAAGAAAGGGGTGTAGAAAGTGCCTTTTCCGGAAAGAATACTGCACTGGAAATCCTAAAAGAGCAGGAGGAGCACTGTGGACCTGTGTGGAGGGCTGGAATGTGCTGCACAAGCATGGACACAGCACACGCCTGTGGCTGCCGAGAGCTGAAGCAGGTAGCAGCTTGGAGATGGAGCTGAGACTTGACTGCAGCAACCCATGTAGATATAACCAGAGGAAGAGCAGGGCGTGAGTCAGGATTGGAGCCTCGAGGGCTTGCAGTTGCTTGCGCTGGCCCACTGTAGAGAAGGCATGTTTATCTTGTTTCAAATTCCCTAGAACCGCCTGGCTGAGAAAGGACAGATGCCATTTTGGTTCTGTGTGGCAGCTGCACAAGCCTCTGTGCACACACATAGCAACTGTTTGAGAAAACACCACCTTCACAACAGTGCTGCAGCTGTGGCAGGACAACTTTCAGCCAATGGCTCTTGTGAGCCCATGTGATCCAGTGATTCTAGCAGAGGGAATAATACACAGTTCCCACTGACTTTGAGCCTAGCTGGGAGGTACCTGGGGAACCTGGTAGGATGGTGAGGCTCCTGCAGCCTCCCAGGATCAAGATGCCTAGGTGGAGCTGTCACTGGGAACATCTACCTCACTGGTGCCTGGGCAGACTGGCAGTCGAAACAGAAACCTCCTCAGGGAATGTGGGCTCCCTGTGTGCCTACCGTGGGGACTCAGTGGTTACATGAGAATGTGCAGGGAGTAGCTGAGTCTCTGCCAAATCACTGAGAGTGCCTCTATACACTGTGCTCAGAGCTAGGATTGCAAAGATCACTTATAACGTTCATATGGTAGAACAGAACACACTTGGGCTAACAGCCGGGTTATTGATCTCTACCATGCCTAATTTGGGTGTTACCTGGATACTCACCCCATCCTGGAGCACTGGTCAGAGCTCCCCGGTCAAACCCACCACACACCTTTTGCTATTCACTACAAGTGCAGAAATCCCACTAAGCCACAGAGAATAACTCAAAGATAAAAGAAGAAAAATAAAAATAAAAACAAAACAAAACAAAAATCCCACATATGCCTAAAAAATGCAGAAATTCAAGAAAATACAAGGAAGACACAAAAAAAATTTGAATAACAGAATGTAAGATGAAGAGATTGAGGAAATGGTGGAAATGGAATTTGAAAAATTAATCATAGAGCTACTCAAAAGCAAACAGAAGCAAATTTATGAACTGACAAAACCATACATGATATGAATGAAAATTTTCCCATAAAATTGAGATTTTAAAGAGAAATCAAAATGAAATATTAGAAATGAAATTTTTAAATTTTACTTATTTTTTTGTAATTTTTGACAGGCAGAGTGGACAGTGAGACAGAGAGAGAGAGACAGAGAGAAAGGTCTTCCTTTGCCGTTGGTTCACCCTCCAATGGCTGCCGCGGATGGCGCGCTGCAGGCAGCGCACCGCGCTCATCTGATGGCAGGAGCCAGGTGCTAGGTGCTTTTCCTGGTCTCCCATGGGGTGCAGGGCCCAAGCACTGGGGCCATCCTCCACTGCACTCGGGGCCACAGCAGAGAGCTGGCCTGGAAGAGGAGCAACTGGGACAGAATCCAGCACCCCGACTGAGACTAGAACCCGGTGTGCCGGCGCCACAAGGTGAAGGATTAGCCTGTTGAGCCACAGCGCCGGCCTAGAAATGAAAATTTAAAAGATCAAATAAAAAGATACAGTAAAAAACCTTTACACCAGACTTACCAAAGTGGAAGAAAGAAGAATCTGAAATAGAAGACAAATCTTTGGAAATCTTACAGTCAAACAAAAAAAAAAAAGAAAGAAAACAGAAAACTTAAAAATGGTGTTGAATATATATGGGATACAATCAAAGGAACTGACACATGGGTCTTAGGAGTTCCTGAAAATCTAGAAAGAGAGAATGGAATAGAAGGCCTATTTAGTGAAATAATTACAAATAACTTCCCCAATTTGGAGAAAGAAAGTGATGTCCAAGTATAGGAAGCACATAGAACTCCTAACAGATATGACCAGAAAAGACCATCACCATGACAAATTGTAGTCAAACTCTCCACAGTAAGACATAAACAAAAGATTCTAAGATGTGCATGAAAAAAATGTCAGATTACATTTAAAGAACATCCAGTTAGAATCACTGCTCACTTATTAGCAATCCTACAGGGTAGAAGAGAATAGCAAGATACAGTCAAAGTATTGAGAGAAAAAATAACTGTCAACAAAAGAATACTGTACCCTGCAAAGCTCCCATTTATGAAACAAGGTGAAATAAAGACCTTCTGCAATTAACAGAAACTGAAAGAATTTGTTGTACCTCACCCAGCCTTAGAAAGGATGCTTAAGGATGTACTACAGACAGAAAGACAGAAAGACAGTCATCATTATGGAAGAATATGAAGGCAGAAAATCCCCCATAAAGGTACAAAAGAAAATCAAAATAAATAATAGGAATATTTATAGAAATATGGCAGGGTCAAGTGGTTTCTTATCAATAATCACATTGAATGTAAATGGACTCAACTCTCCAGTTAAAAGGTATAGACAGGCTGAATGGATTATAAAAAACAAGGTCCATTTACATACATCTACAATCAACTTATTTTTGACAAAAGAGCTAAAATCAATCCCTTGAGCAAGGAAAATCTCTTCAACCAATGGTGCTGAGAAATCTGGATCTCTGCATGCAGAATTATGAAGCCAGACCCCTACTTTACACCTTATACAAAAATCCACTAAAAACAAGGCAAAGACATAAACCTATGACCGATACTGTCAAATCATCAGAATACACTGGTGAAACTGTAAGACATTTGCAAAGGCAAAGAGTTATTGGAAAAGACCCCAAATGCACAGGCAATCAAAGCCAAAATTGACACATGGGATTATATCATATTGAGAAGCATCTGCATTGCAAAAGAACCACTAAGCAAAGTTAAAAGTCAAACTACAGGATAGAAGCAAATATTTGATAATTGTGCACCTGATAAAGGATTAATATCCAGAATCTGTGAAGAGCTCAACAAACTCTGCAATAGCACAACAAACAATCCAGTTAACAAATGGACAAAGGACTTGAACAGAAATTTTTCAATAGAGGAATTCCAGATGGACAACAGGCACATGAAAATGTGCTCAGGGTCACTAGCCATCAAGGAAATGAGAATCAAAACCACAATGAGGCTCACCTCACTCTTGTTAGAATGCCTTTCATACAGAAATCAACAAAGAGCAAATCCTGGCAAGGACGTGGGGAGAAAGGTACCCTAATCCACTGTGGATGGGAGTGTAAACTGGTGTAGCCACAGTAGTAGACAGTATGGAAGTACCTCAGAAATCTGAATATAGACCTACCATATGACCCAGCCATCCCACTCCTGGGAATTTACCCAAGGAGTATGAAAGAGGTTTCTATCCTCCCATATGTATTGTAGCTCAATTCATGATAGTTAAGATATGGAATCAATCCAAATGTCCATCATATGAAGCATAGATAAAGTAATTATGAGATAAGTACACCATGGAATACTGGACAGTGGTAAAAAATGAAATCCTGTCTTGCAAAAAAATGGATATAACTGGAAAACATAATACTTAATGAAATAAGGCAATCCCAAAAGAACAAATACCATTCGTTCCCCCAGATCTGTGTTACCTAACAGAGAATCTAATAAGTAATCTATTGAAGTACAATTGACACTGAAATGTAATGACTTTGAAGAGCCCTTGTCTCAACTGTTGAGGAACAATGTTTTTATACTATTTGTTGAACTCTTTAATTAGTACAATGTGTATACATATATATGATGCGTATAAAAGTAATTGCAAATAGATTTTAAAAAAAGTATGGGAATAGGGGTAGCAGGAGGAAGAATGGTGGGAGTGTAGGTAGGAGGGATTCACTGTGTCCTAAATTTGAAGTTTTTATACCTTAATAAAAGGTTTATGGTTAAAAAACTTATAAATAAATATTATAAAATTTAATACTCCTGTGAACACAGATTATATTATATCCATAAATTTGACATGATATATATAAAATTATAGTGGTATATTCAAAATATTTTTGAACTTTATTTGTGATTTCTTCTTAACTCATGGATCGTTAGAAACATGTTGCTTAATTTCTAAATATTTATGTACTTTAATTTGTCTTTTAATTGATTTGTACTTCATTTGGTTTTACATTATTAAATTTACATTAGATCATATTCATTACTTATAGTTTGGCTTATTTTGATAGGTAGTCCATATTCCCTTTGACATAGCATATGATATGGAATTATGTGGTGTATAAGATTGGTCACAATTGTTTACGGTGTTGTTTAGATATTCTATTTTTTGTTTAATTGTTCTATCGATTGCTGAAACAGTTGTTTAAAATGAATATTTTGCCTATTATTTTCTTCAACTTCATTAAATGAGACTGTTGGTTACAGAGTTTGCACTTACATATGCCAACTTTTCTTGATGAACTGCCTCTTGTCATTATGAAAATTCCCCTTTATCTCTGGTGATACTCTTTGTGGTATTTGATATAGAAATCACTACTTCAAGAATTGAAAAATATGTGCATATTTTTGAGTCTTCATAAGGTTCACCAAAAAAAAAAATCCTTATTGTGGTAGACTTATGCATGGCTTTCAAAACCTGGGACACCAAAATAAACTTTATTTTGAAATTTCATTTTCCATGAAGTTTTTTGTAATATCATTGCATGTAAGCATATTTATGAATAAATATATAAAGTTTAATCATGATAACAAGCATATATCTGAGTCTTTTTTACTCAGTATGAAATTCTCTGCCTTTTATTTCAATTAATTTGCCTGGACAAATGTATCATAAGGGGCACTTTTTATCAGACTTTTCCTATAGGAAAAGATTCATGTTACTGAGAACAGGTATGGACCAACCCTGGAATTAATATATTTTGCAAGTCACCAAATTACTAGAATTTGTATTTTACAAATGATATAATTGAGAATCAGAGATGTTAATCAATCTTCCAGGGGTCACATATTTATAAGTATCAATCTAGAATTAAAATGAAATTTATTTGAAATAAAAATATATTTGCTATATAATCCACTCTTGATAATTTCTATGATCCTGTCACTAGGCAAATGATTTAGCTAATAGATAACACGAACTCTTTAATTAGTACAGTGAATAATGATTAAAAAGTTAATGTGTAGGGAAAATTCTCAACTTTAATTCATTCAGTGTCCAAGAAAATGTGAGTCTGAATGATACAACGTTTTTTTAGGTATTGAACAAAGAAAGAAAACAGATCTGCCTTTGACCACTTTACCTTTCATTGAGCGCATGCTGTCTTTTCCATTCTCTCCAGTTTCCCAATTAAAACAGCACAATGGCCATAAAGAAGATGCTAAATGCCTGATTGAAATCCCATCTCTTCAAATAGATCTGCTCCACTTTTACCACTTTTATATATTTGACTTGATACTAATTTTGTGGGTAGAAAGAGTTTCGTTGCTTAAAAAAAATGAAACCATTGAAGAATGGAGTCAAGAAACTCTCACTTTAAATCCATTTCTGTGCTTGACCCTATTGCCCAGTGGAAGGGTTTTGAGATGTAACAGTAGCTTGGAGGAAGGAGGTCAGCCAGTGTGCATTCATTTAATAAAGTACTTCCTATTTTAAGTCATAGAGATACATGACCTACAAGGTCAGACAATAGGGTTCAAAGCACTGTGACGCCTACAGAAAGTGACTGCCTGCTGCAGGAAGTAAGCTGGTTGGAGCACCAGGAGGTCCTGTCCTAAATTAGCCTTTCCAAGCACCTCTACAATGGAGGAGAAAAAGAATATTCCAAAATGTTATCATCAATTGCAAAATATTCCCAGGAAACTACATATTTAAAGAGAATGTCCAAACTTATTTTCAAGGAAAAGTATACCATTATTCATTGGAGAATGCCATGACACAGCATATTTATCTTTATAGATCCTAGAGCAAATTAAAATTTCTCAGTAAGTGGTAGGACATAGAACTTTCTGAAACCAGATAAAATTTTCCATTCTACTCCTAGATATCATGTATTTGATTTCACTTACCTCAAAGTATTTGGTTAACTTAGTGACAATTATTTACATGTTTTTCATTATATTTTTTGAAAGGATGTGAATTTGGTAGAAAATAAAATAAAATTAAATGTCCAAATTATTCCTAATATCTGTCTGATTTTTTAAAAAAAACCTTACAACTAAAAGTCTTCTTTAGATTCTTATTAAAATACTGTAAATTAGTTTAGTTGCATTAAGTGATACAGAATTACCTTGTATTGTAAGGTTATTATGGCTCTTGGATGGGCTCCAGGGACAGGATAAATATTTTTATTCCACCTGTCTTCCAGAGAGATGACATGAGTAACAGGTCATGGATATAACATAAAGAAGTATCTAGGTTAGTTGTTAATGTACTTAAGCTTGGAAAAATTACACAGTCCTAGAATTATGACATTTTCCTTGAGAAGTACGGAGTACTTCTTTCACATTCAGTATCCTCCCTTCATTTCTAGTATTAATAATTATGCACTTTACTGGAGAACAAATATTCCTTGAAGATTTGTTATGTTCTTGAAGAGAAAGTTTCTTCTTTTTTATTTAATTTCTAACATTTTTCCAAGCATAATGTAATTGTATTCAATACATTTAAAAAAAAATGAACTGATTCTGACTCAGAAAAGAGTGATGATACAGTATAAATAAAGAATAAAATCTAGTATAAAAATTAAATTTAAAATGCCATGGGATGTGTCAAAAAGAAATCTAATATTTTAGCAAGGATTAATAGAAATAAATCATCAGTAATTTTGAAAATTATGGTAAATTATGGAAATTACTGGATGAAAGTACATATATGTTGTAGTTAATTATGAAGATGTGAAACAACAAAGTCAGTCAAAGACATTAAAACTACATTTTCCAAGGAGAAATGTTCTTTGAGTAGAATTTATAATTAGGAGTAGTGATATACATCAAGTGATAGCTGTGTTAAAAGGAGGAAAAGAAGAAGAAGGATGATGATGAGGAGGAGGATCAAGTTCAGAGGACATATGGTAGTGAATGACAAGAATGAAAAGACCTACAATAAATATTGGGAGTAACAATGAAGTAATACAAATGAGAATTTGGTGAGAAACGGGGTATATGTTATGAAGAACCATCTGAAATATAATATTTTACAACGAACAATGCTGCCACTCAACAGAAAAATTTTAATAGAGTTTATATATATAATGTGTGCATTATATATTAATATTTCTATTTGAAGAATAATAATTAATTATATTTTCCAAAGGCATATACTTATGAGAATTTGGAAGGAATGAGACTTCTTGAAAGATATTTAGGTTAAATTAACTTAATGCTGAATTTTTGTATTTTTATTTCCAAATGCATGAATTTGTAAGTCAATAGACAGTTTCAAATTGTTTAAAACAATTTGTTTTACCTTCATTTCCTTTTATTCTAGATATTATTTTTAACATAAAGAGAACAGATTTGATGTAGTTCATAAATGCAATTCTAAGAATATAATACATGATTTACCCCTCCTTTTCTCTTTCTAACTCTCTTCTAATCTGTGTATATCTCTCTCTTTTTCTGTCTCTCCCCTTCTCTCTCTTTTTAAATTTTTAAGAGGTGCGAGTTTAAGTCCCAAATGTACCAATTCTGATGCACCTCCTTGCTTAAGGCCTGACAAAAGCATCAGAGGATGGCCCAAACAATTGGGTCTCTGCCACCTGCATGGGAGACCTGGATGAAGTTCCTGGCTCCCAGTTTTGGCATGGCTCAGCCCTGCCCATTGCAGCCACCTGGGAAGTGAACTAGCAAATGAAAGATCGATCTCTGTCTCTCTCTCTCTCTCTCTCTCTCTCGCTCTCGCTCTCGCTCTCTTTCTTTCCCCCTCCCTCTCTCTCTCTATACACACACACACACACACACACACACACACATAAAACATATATGTGTGTGTGTGTGATTATTGTTTATAGCCACTGCCTCTATTCCAGCTGCTGATCATTTTTGCTTGTCTTCCCATTCTTTGCTGTTCAGTTTACCTCCTCCGCTCCTTTACTAAAGTTTTGGACCATTTTCCACTGCCTTCTCAGGCATTTTAGCACTGAGATGGGTCAGAAACAGAGCAGCTGGGATTTGAACTGGTGCTCCAATATAGAACATTAGCATTGCAAGCAGTGGCTTGATTGCTGCATCACAGCACCAGGCCCCCAAATACAGAAAATATCTGGTTATCTGGCAGAGCACTACGACAAGAGCATGAGGAAATGTGAAGAAATTAAGACAGGTATTCACATTTGAAAATCTTTGCACTAATGGCAGATATCAAAATTAAAACCTAATTTTCTGTATTTGCTGTGCATATATTGTACAATACATAGACTATCAACCATGTGGCTATTGCTAAGCAATCTCAGAGAGGATTAGTAACTAACTACATACTATCAGCTTTAAATGATAAATGAGATTTAAAACAAAGATAGGATGGCTTCAAAGCACTGGTTTTCCATATCGCCATCCCACTTCCGTGTCTGTCTCATTGGGGTTAGGGTAGTCATCCTTTCAAAGAAGTAATATAGGCAGGAAGGAAAAAGTGCCTCAGTGACTAAATATGTCACTGGAATTAGAATTCTTCATTGAAATAGAAATCCTAGTGAATCCAGTTCCATGAAATTTTATCTTTTTTTTTCTATTTATGAAACTTTATCTACTGGTTGCTACTTAAAACTGAATCCTATCACTCTCCTGTATGTCCAACATGAAGCTGTCTAATTTCTCAGGCTATTAATATTTCTCTGTGCTACAATATATAGATGTTTTCAAAGTGCCTAATATATCTTTTATGAATAAGCCAAGTGCAAGTTCATTCTTCTACTTGATGTGTAAGCAATATTACTATAAATATTTCTATAAAAATGATGTTGAGGTGCCAGTGCTGAGGCTCATTGGGTTAAAGCCACAGCCTGTAGTACCGGCATCTCAAATGGACACCAGTATGAGTTCTGGCTCCTCCATTGCAAACTCAATTCCCTGCTAATGGCCTGGGAAATCTGCTGAAGATGGTCCAAGTGCTTGGGCTCCTGCCACCCTTATGGGAGACCAGGATGAAGCTACTGGCTCCTGGTTTCAGAACAGATCATCTCTGGCTGGTGCAGCCATTTCGGGAGTGAAACAGCAGATGGAAGATATCTTTCTCTCTTTTCTCTGCCCTTCAAAAAAAATAAATAATTTTTAAAATGATGCTGCAACTTCCAACTTACAATTGTTAGTTAGCATTGACTTCATTTATTTGAGAGACACTTCACATTGCCTGCTATAATATAGGCATTCAATAATGGTGATCAGATAGCTAAAAGAAAGTCAATTATCATATCCTCTTGTAGTTAATAAATTTATTTGTAATTTTCAAATTGTTTGTCCCGCTTGCTGGAAACATGAAAAAACTTTAAACAAATGTTTTGTGAGTTAATAAAAGCAATGATTTTTGCGATTGCTATCATTTCTTTAGTGAAATAATTGTTTTATTAAATGGAATAGCCATGACAATTATAATTTTGGTGAAATATTAGTATAATGTACTATATTTAATTAAATGAAAGAATCTGTAAAAAATTACATTTGAAATTTTAAAAATAACAAAACCAAATAAGGCTGATTTGAATCACATACAAAAAATATGCTCTCTTGCACTACCCAAGCATTTCATCCTAATTTTAGTGAAAGTAGATAGAAGAAAGGAGCAAATTTTACATGATTCAAAAATCTAAAGAAATTCTACTATTCAATTAAGTTATTTTTAGGAGGATGAAAATCCTAGAATGAGGAATTTCATGATTTTATTCACTATACATATTTTAGCAATAACTTCTCAATTTAGAGTTGTAACTGGAAGAAATTCATTTTTCCACCATCTCCCTTTTAGGAGAGAATCTTAAGCAAATATGGTTTGAGTATAAAGATATGCCTTCAAAATCTTTTCTAAGCAACACAAAGGTAATTTGCAGAATCAAAGGCAATCTCATGTAGCTGTAGATTAAAAATGTGTCCTCTGTCTGATAAAACGTGCTTGACACACCATATCACAGAAAACTCACTCTGCCAGAGAGTCTCTTTGCTGAGAAATCAGCCAGGTTTGAGGAATTTGCAGAAGTAAGTGTACTAAGTTGTATCTTTGTGGCTTCAGTAATAAACAGTTGAAAACAAAAGATATCCATGCTAGCCCATATCATTTTTCAAAAATAAAAAGTATTCTAACCACAGTTACCTCAAATACTCTGGAATCTGTTTGTGAATTGTTGATGTGTAGCATGAAAATAATTAAGGGACTGTTCCAAATAATCTAGGGCTAACAAAACAACAAAAACATGGAGTAATAGCCATAATGTATGTATTCATGTGCATGTTGTGAAATACTTCTTCAACTGTGTTCTTCAGTTGGCAAATATGTCACTATTTTACTGTTAAAAATTTATTTATTTATTTCAAACCAGTTACAGAGAGATGTAGAGAGACAGAGATCTTGCATCTGCTAGCTCACTCCCCAAATGACCGCAAAGCCAGGGCTGAGCCATACCAAACCCAGAAGCCAGGTGATTTATTCAAGTCTTCC
Organism: Sylvilagus floridanus; assembly: GCA_949820135.1. Lineage (NCBI taxonomy): Eukaryota > Metazoa > Chordata > Mammalia > Lagomorpha > Leporidae > Sylvilagus > Sylvilagus floridanus. Next base: position 93,329,120 of record OX463225.1, on the reverse strand, counting down.
ACATGGGTGCAGGGTCCCAATTTTCCTGGGCCATCCACGGCTGCTTCCTCAGGCACACTTGCAGGGAGCTGATCAACAACTGAACAAAGGAGACTTGAACTAGCACCCATATGGGATGCTGGCATGGTAGGCAGAAGTCCAACCCACTGTGAGTTGAAGATAAATATTGTGAACATTTTTAAAATGTTAAAATATGTAATGCTTGAATTTTTCTAAATTTTTCTTCAGAATAGCAACATAGGACACAACTATAGTGGTTTTCTATTTGTCCTGTAATAAATTACTATAAGGCAAATGAACTGTATATATGGGTCAGAAGTTTGACCTAGTTGAGATCAGACTAAAACCCAGGTGCTGAACTGCTTGTACACATTGTCTCAAGCACTTAACATGAATCAATTTATGTCCATGATGCAGAACTAAATTTATATCATCACAATATCCACTTTATAGGAACGGGAACCAAGGTAAATATCTTACCTAAGATCATACATTGATTTTTTATAAAGCCAGGATAATAATAATTAAGACTAAAATATTTGAAAGGAGGACAAATCCATATTATAATCTTATGATATGTTAAGAAAAATTATTATAAGGAAACTATATTTGGCTTCATAGTTGGGAAGACAGGACTCCAGCTGTCTCTCCTAAAAAGGAGAGACAAAAGGTAGAACCTCTTTGGTAATATGTGAGGAAATCAGTCTGCATGTGATGAATTGAGGGAGGAAGTTGACATTTTTATCTTTTTTCAGATTTCTTGGGTAATAAATATATTTCATCTGCTTTCACTTTATCACCTATTCCATTAATGTCACCATTCATCAGTAGATTCCCCACTATTGCAATATGATTTTTACACAACTACATAAAGCTACCAATTTCTGTTTCTACGCCATGTCCCCAGTATCTAGACTCTATCATTAGTGGTCACTCAGTTCCTTGGCCAATAACATGTGCTCACCTGCACATTGCATATGGCAGGGTAACCCAGAAGTCTTTACCTTTAACAAGATAATTACTGTCATTTCCTCACCATCCCATGTCATTAATAAAATCAATATAAACACTGATCATCTTATAAACTGGGATGGATCTAGACTCCCCATTTCCACTTCCTTTACAAACACTTCTCTAAAAACATGGATTCTTTTTAAAACAATTTTAAAGTATTTTTCACTTATTCGAAATGAAGACAAACTGATATCCACTGATTTGCTCCACAAATTCCAGCAACAAGTCTTGAATTAGTCCAAAGCCAGAAGCCAGGAACTTAATTCAGGTCACCCATAGGGGTGACAGGAACCTAACTACTTCCATCACGCTGCTCCACAGGATCTGCATCATCAAGAACCCAGAATCAGGAGCTGGAACAGAGTAGTCAATCCACTTAATATGATGTAGAATACAAGAGAATACAAGCCTACCAGCTAACTGCTAAGCCAATGCCGAACCTTGAAAACACAATTTCTGAGTTCAGAAAAATGTACATGACTTTTGTTAAATGCCACGTTAAGCAAGCATGGGACTTCTTTTTCCTTGAACATATTTATTAAAATGTTAAAAGACTGACTACAAACTTTCCATATCTGTTCACAATATATTTTGGTTATATTTGTATAATCGAATGCAAGTACATTACACAACTCTCAATTCAGGTATTTCATATTTTGACCAAAATACAAGCACATGAGTTCCTTGATAAATATTTTATAAAATTCAAGACAAAGGAAGAAGGAAGAGACACACTCCTCTGGTCCAACTATCAATATTATTGAATGCAAAGTAAGTGATATTAGAATGTTCAGTTACTTTCTCTTAGTGAATTTATCATGATATTTATAAGGTCTGTTTTCTTTGCTAAATGCTGAAAGTTTCAATAACAAGCCTACATGGATTTATCTCATGCTGATAGTTTACATTTGTTATTTTGTTTGTTTGCTTCTTCCTTAGTAGGGGAGTCATATTGACACATCTTTTGCATTAACAACAATTGTCTCATTTTTCAAAGTTTCTCAAATAATTGGTGATGGTATAGTAAAATGAGAAACTCCTTCATTCCTGAGCCGTGTTTTCATCTGGGTCTAGACACATAAAAACATTATAAATTTTCACTTCACTAATGATAATTATTCCATTTCTTCTATGCTGGAGATAAATCCTGTTGCTTAGAAAATTAAGCAACAACAAGAAACCAAATAATTGAATCTATCTATATTCTCTGATGTAAAAACATGGGCTCTGAAGCCAGACTTCCATTATTCAAACAATTTCTGAGTGTTCCCTCCAAAATATTCTTTTGGAAATTTAGTTACCAATAAAACAATTTTAGAGGTAGAGAGTTTAATGTGTAATTCAGTTACAAAAGACTTGACCATATGAATGAGGTAATGTCATGATCGCATGATTAGTTTAGCTGTGGCAAGAGTGGGCTTGATACACAAACTCTCTCTCTTGCTCTCATCTCAGTTGTGCTTGCTTGCCACATCGCATTATGCTGCAGCACTAGGACCATAACTATATGCCCAAGTCATGCTCTTAGACTTCCCAAACTTCCCGAACTGCAGTACTGAACCAAATAGACCCCTAGTCTGCGGTTTTCAGTTGGAGCAACAGAAAAGACAGTCACCAATATCTGCGTGACTGCAGCAAATTACTTAAACACACTATGTAATTCTCTCCTTCATGACTGTTAGCAGTGTCACATAGCACCTCTGAAATGGTTGTTGTTAGTAAGGAAGACTACATGTAATACTTCACATAAAGCATTGCAAATGAATATTGTAGACTTTACCTCGATTCACGTTCCTCTTCATCTTTATTCAAGTTTTTTTTTTTACATTCTCTTCAAAATATTTTGGATTTGTATACATATATATTCATATTTTTATTTTTGCTGTATGTTGACTTCCCACACAAAAAAATTAGATGTTATAAAATACTTGAAATAATTATGTCTTAAGTACTACTCTAATAGTATATTGTATATATTTTGGACATACACTTCACAATGACCATATTAGAGACAGGCTAGCAACGGTTCTTCTTTTTATTCATCATCAATAGTAATTATAACTTGTCTAATCAGAATTGTTTCTTTTAAGATTATTTCTCATGCTTAATAGAAAGATTATATTCAGAGCCCATTGACTTCCTAATAGCAATCTGAGGCTTAGAATTAGTCAGTATATACATACATATATATATATATATATATGTGTGTGTGTGTGTATGTATGTTTTAATTTTAGGTTAATTTATCTATTTTTCTTACTCTACTTTTGGTTTGGATTAAAGTTTTAGGCATAGTACTTTCATCACTTAAAATGATTGTGCTGTACCTATTTTCCAAATTAAGATTTTGTAAATCCCTTGCTTATTTTCAAAGGGATATTTTGGCACTCCCCACCTGCCCACAACATTTTTCAAAATATTAAAAATGTAAAGAAAAAACAATTAACATTGCTGCATGACAAAAGTATGGTTTCATTGAATCCACTTTGATATTTTCCATGGATAGAAAACAAAGTGAATGGGGATGATGGAGAAAGAAATGCAGAGAAGAGTTCAGTCAACAATATTCCAAATAGAAAATTATCACAAAATAAAAACAGTTTCAGAAATAACCCAAATTCAGATCCAGCTAATACAGAGAGCACAAGGGGATCATGAGACTGTCACATTAAGAAAGTCAAGAGCGATAATCAGTAGGAAATATATCTATAACTGCAATGACCGTAAGAACTGTAGTATACATTTAATGAAGTCAAAAACTAAAAACATACAAATTAGCTGGGCTTCAAAGGGCATTTTAGTCCCAAGGATGAGCTAAAAGCTGTTGGAGGAGAGTTCTTCCTGAGCTATTGATGCTGGGAATCACACCTTTGAAAAGTGAAAGATCCTTCAGAGACAACATCCGGATGGATTGCTAGAGTTAAAGATAAAAGCACATTTTTTTTTTTCCTCCTGAGACTCCTAAGACATCCAAGATGAAGAAAAAAATCAAAGGGGATCAGCTGACTTATTTCAGTTTGAAATTATGAGGTTTGTTCTCTGAAAATGAGAAATTTCAGATAAGTTTCCCACAGGCAGAGGAACTAAGATTATATTTGTGGTTCTCAATTATTTTTCCTTGGTCATTTGTCTATCTTTAAACTAATATCACAATATGTTGATTAATTTGGTCTTATAATAAGTCTTGAACTTGAACCCAAATAATATGTCTGTCACCTTTTTTCTTCAATTGCCAAGTTTTGTTGCTATTGCTCTACTCATTTCATTATGATTCCATGAATTTTTTTAATTTCTCAAAAAAACACGCATGCATGAGCACCTGCATGCACACACACACACACTCTGAGGTCTGATTTTTCAAGTGTGATTGCTTGAACCCAGAGATCAACATGGAGATAATTGACATCATTACATTGCTGAAGCTACAAATCCATGAATAAGGAATATCTCCCCATTTATTTTTACTGTTGATTTATAATTTAATTAAATTGTATTCAAAGAACATAAATTATTTCATTTGAATCTTTTTAAAATTATTGGGCCTTCATTTTTGACTCATAGTACACATACCTGAACACACATATATGCAATACCCATTTGCATGATGATACATTTTAAAATAAACAAATGAAGAATAATGCATACGATACACTTAACTAACATTTATCAATTTTGTAACTGTTATATTTCCATATTATCCAATTTAATTATCACAACTAACCCTCATTTTATAGGAAAATACTATAATCCCCAGATAAGTTCACTGAATTATAGAATAAGTACTTTTTTAAGGTCATTCACATTTTTAAGTGGTTGAATGTTAAAACACAAGAAGAAAATATAGGGGAGTATTTTTATCATTCTCTGGAAAATATATTTGTTATATTGGAGTTTGAGAAAGATGTATTGAAAACTATAAATGCATAGTAGGTAAAATATAAGAACAAAGATTTGAAAATCTATACATTCTATATTTGCAGCAATCAATGAGATACACATCAAAGTAGTAAGACATCATTTCCCAGTCATCAAATTTTCAGAAATTCTTAAAAATAAAATCAACTAGCGATGGCTTGCATGTGGGACCAGAAACTTCTGTGCAAAACTAAAGTGAAAATCAAATGTCACAACCATTTTAGAAATGATTAGATACATCTAGGAAAATATCAACCTGCTTACACAGGAAGTCTATTTATCATAGAGAAAGTTCTGCACTTCGTGGTCCTGGTGATAAGTAAAATCAGGAGATTCCTATTACCCTTTCTTCCATGTTGGATTAAAAAAGGGACAAGTAACTACACAGCAAATAGATAGGTTACATATGATTTAATCATTATATTCAGTAGATGATCCATTTTGTTGGAGAAATTTAAATAAACATTTGTGCACATGAGTAAATGTAAATAGCATTTCAAATATCACTGGTTAAATCTACGGCCAAATGATCAAATACAATGTTAAATATTTCTTGAAATTTTTAAAATATAAAAGCAATATTATATGTTTTACTAGTATATTTGTGACAATAAAGTTACCAAACTTACATTGTTGAAAACTCTGACTACAAAGTAATTGTGGTAATAAAAATAAAACATTTGTTTGTTATATCTTTAATATATTTTCCTAATGTTCTCAATAATAATATTGATTTATGACTTGCATAATTTTATTGTGTTAATCATTGTTGCATTCATCTTCTACTAATATTACCTATTTTTAATATATTGCTGTTGTTAGGTTATGTTCATCTACTGATTTAGCTGTTTTACTATTAATTTTTGAAGCTTCATTTTTATATTTCTGCTTCATACACTTCCTAATTATGTTGTACTTTGATAAAACAAGCATATTTCCAGTTTACAAGATTTTGTATAGGATAATATTATGGATTCCATGTTTGTGTCAGTCAACTGTCAGATCTTAACTTTATACCGTATTAATGACCAATCATACTTAAAAGTTAGCAAAATCTTTATAATAGATGTTACAAATTCCTCATTTTTACTCTCATCTCCATACTTGTATTTATCTCTTTTGATAGTCCTCATTTCCAAGAGGGAAATGATATCCTGAATTTCATACTTAAAAGTTTGAGTAGGTATTCAAAATAACTAATAATACTTTAGATATTAGATTAAACTAATAATGTGCCATTATCTAATATTATATTGTCACTTATATATCCCTGTGTACCTTGCTTTAAGTAATTTATCTTTTATTTAATAATTTACTCATGTTCATTTATGTAGCTAAAGTATTAATTTTTAATTACTAAAAAGCATCTAATTGTTTGAATATCCATGATACAGCTTTGTTTTGCTCTTATGTGGAATAAATTAGAGAAATTTCTAATACATAACTTCTTTTAATGTTTAAAAGCTGGGGCCAGAACTGTAGCACAAGTGATTAAAGGCAACAGCCCACAGTGTCAGCCTCCCACCATCCCAGCAGCTCTACTTCCAATCTAGTTTCCTGCTAATGTGCCTGGGAAAGCAGCAGAGAATAGTCCAAGTCCTTGGGCCTCTGGGATCATATGGTAGACCCTGGCTCCTGGCTTGGACTTGGCCCAACCCTGGCTGTTGTGGCAATTTTGGTAGTGAACCAGTAGTGAACAGATGGAGATCTCTCTTGTTTCTCCTTCTCACTCTCTATAACTCTGCCTTTAAAATAGATAAATAAATATTTAAAAAAAAAAAACTGTTCAAAACCTGAAATTTAAAGAACGCATAGGCTTTTACAACAGTAATACTGGAGAAAGAAAAAAATTAATTGTTATTCCTATATGCGTTTTTCTTTCACTTGACAAAATTCAACTTCAACCTTTTTGTTCTCACAAAAATAATTTATCTTTTAGTCTTTTTGACAGGAAACAATCAAGTTATTTGCAAACTACTGATCCATTCAAGGATGTAAATGGTTAGAACAACAATGTAGGAACCATATTTCTTTCCAGATTCATCCTTAATTAAACTTAAAAAAAAAAAGTCCTGTGCATTTTAATGATTGTGCTTTGTGGAAAATGAATTTTAATGAAACAGTCAAGCAAAGCTCCAATAATTAGGGTTTCTGTCAGTTTTAGTTTGGTTGAAAGCAGTGCTAAGAAAGGTTGTTCCAGAACTTCTCTTTGGAATAATAGAGCTAGCTTGGTAAATTAAATACTCTGCTTTTTTCCTTAACAACATAGATCACAATTTGAAAAAAAATTCTTGCATTTTTTATTACTGTACATGTTATTTTACCTGGACCTTTTCAGGCTGATTTTTTAAGAACTTTTTTTTTAACCTCTAAAATGTTTCTCACTAGAATACAGCAAGTTTTCCTTTATTTGACTGCATTTGAAATCAAGTAAATTTGGTAATGTGTTAAAAATCATGTGAACTCACTGTAATATATTTTAAAGTTACTAATTCAGTATGTCATGCAATGTTTTTTAATTTCTTGGCATAAAATTGTTAACGTCAATTATCTTGATACTGTAGACAAAAGAGATAAAGCACTGCATGTATACTGAGATCTAGTTCACGTCCAGATATTCTGGTTTGCTTTCAGTTTCCTCTTTTTAATTGATGTTGCTTGTGGAGTACAGACTCATGTCTCAATATACCTATACTATGTATACGGATCAAATCAGGGTAATTACCATTTCCAGCATAATCACTTTTTTATGTTAAAAGTTCTGGAATTCTCTTTCAGTTCTTCATGAAACATAAAACAGGTTATTGTGAGCTATCATTACCCCCACACTATCTTTTCTCATACGGAGAAATCACAAAAATCTCAAAAAACCATAAAAACCCACAAGTACTATGAAGTGTAATAAATTGCTTATTTGAATTGTTTTGGATTCTAGATGTCTCTCTCTGCAGATGTGTCCTTATAAATATGCTAGTGCTTATCAAATGAAATATTAAATCATAATCAATTTATACATGGAAGATAAAAAGTTCAACATTTGTTATTGAAATTTCTTATTTTCATATGTACTTAAGTTTGTTTTTTAAAAATTTACTTTTTTTTCTTTCTCAAAAAGCTGAATGAAATGAATCTAAATGTTTCATGAGGAAATAATGGATTCTTCTACATTGTTATTCAGAATATTCTTCATCTAGGGTTAGCCTTGACAACTCAATACTAGAGCTTAGGGAGATTACTGACGCCATAAACAAGAGTGTCAAATTGTTAAATCAACTTCAGGAGTCACTGAGTACTTACGTCTCATGAGGGATCTGTCCTTAATGTGTTATCCAATGTGAAATAATGCTATTACTAGTACTAAAACAGTATTTTTACACTTTGTGTTTCTGTGTGGGTGCAAACTGATGAAATCTTTACATAGTATATAATGAATCAATCTTCTGTATATAAAGATAATTGGAAATGATTAAAAAATCTTGGTGTTAAACTGGAAATTGCATAGATAATTAATCAATTCTTTAAAAAAATCATGTAGGATCTCTGTCCTTAATGTGCTGTACATTGTGAATTAATACTGTAACTAGTACTCCAACAGTATTTTCATTTTGCGTCTCTATGTGAGGGCAAACTGTTGAAATCTATACGTAATATGTACTAAACTGATCTTCTGTGTATAAAGAGAATGGAAAATGAATCTTGATGTGAACAGAAGGGGAGAGGGAGCAGGAAAGGGGAGGGTAGCGGGTGGGAGGGAAGTTGTGGGGGGGGGGGAGCCATTGTAATCCATAAGCTGTACTTTGGAAATTTATATTCTTTAAATAAAAGCTTTATATGAAAAAAAAAGATTTATTTATTTTTTTTAAAGTCAGAGTTAATGCAGAGAGAGAAGGAAAGGTAGAGAGAGAAGGGTACTCCATCCTCAGATTCATTCCCCAGCTGGCCACAACAGCCAGAGCTGCACAGATCTGAAGCCAGCAGTTAGGAGCTTCCTCCAAGTCTTGGGTGTAGGGGCCCGAGAACTCGGGCCATCCTCTACTGCCTTCTAGGTCATGGTGGAGAACTGGATTGGAAGTGGAGCAGCTGAACATGAATTTGCTCCCATATGGGATGCTGGCACTGCAGGCGGCCACTTTTACCCGCTATGCCACAGCACTGGCCCCCTCCATCTAGTTTTGAAACAGGTTTTATTTTTGTTTTTCCATTTAGTCTCTCTTTTTTGGTTCTGACTTTCAAAATGAAATTCTTATTCAAGTATACTTATAAGAATGTCATCATTACTTATTTAAAGTATAATTTTTCAAAAGTTAGCATCACTACTCATAGACAAATTTAAAGTGAACTGATGGAAAATCGTCTATTTAATACATTAATTAATAAAAGAAATAGATGATCTAGTGATTATTTCAAAGTATTTGAAAACCTCGAGGAGGTATGGTTTATAGATTGTGATAAAGCTGTGATTATTTTAAAATTTACTGTATTTGAGATAAATGGTCATTTTTCCATTCAATTATTGTTTATAGCCACTGTCTATATCCCCACTAAGCTAGAGGTTAATTTTTTTTTTGCTTTTTACTTTTTATATTATTATTTGGCAAAGTATTATGCCTTTTTATTGTAATATAAATTTAAAATGTTACATCAACAACTAAAAAGAAAAGACAAAAGGAGGTGGTAAAGAGGGAGGGAAGGAGGCAGAGAATATGAATATGTTCTTAGAATTCTATCTACAAAGCACATTGAACCTGTTAAAAATAGCTAAAAGTGAAAAACATTAAAATATTAATAATGGGGGGCTTGGTATAGGGTATATGAGAAATCTATACAATTTAAAAATTTTTGTTTTGCAAATTGAAAACTATTCTGAAATAAAAACCTAGAATAGTCATAGACAACAGAAAAAAGAATGTTATGATAAGCTTGTGGAGTCTTACATAAAACTGAAGCAAAATAGGACATGAATATTCATATTTAGAGTTATTTGTATAACTGGAAAGCAATTATTTGCATATCTGATGGATAATAAATTACAAATTCATGAATAACTCAACTATTTATAAGAATTTTATCAAAAGTTATTTATAAAGAGGTTAATTTAGTGCATCCCTTCAATTTTTGTATTGCCTTTGTCCTTATTCCTAGGCTTTGAATTTTTAAAATTATTTTCACAAAAATTATAAAGTTTAGGGTAGCTGCACAACTTACTTAGTTTGATACTTTCCAATTTTTCTCCACAATACCATTATCACTTTCTCATCTTCTCAAATATCAACAATCATTCCAAACATTGAACAAAGCATAATTACCATGTTTAATGCTTTCTTCCATCCTACCTTCTCTCTCTCCCTTTTTTCCTTTCTTCCTTCCTTCCTTCCCTCCCTCTTTCTTTCTTTCTTTCTTTCTTTCTTTCTTTCTTTCTTTCTTTCTTTCTTTCTTTCTTTCTTTCTTTCTCTTTCTTTTTATTTTAAAACAACCTTGAGCATTTTTCCATTTCAGAAACTTAATTCTTTAGTTAATTTTTTTATGTTACATTTTTGTGGTCATTTCATAGAAGCAAGAATAGTCTCATGGATCACAAATCATCAAACCAAGAGTTTTTTATTTGCTTAATTTTTTTGTCTGATTTGTTTTTTAACCAGAGAATAATAACACACCAATTAAAGCTAGAGAAAACATCTCACTCCTTCTCTCTAAAGGTATACTTGTTCTTTTTTTTTTGCAGATAGAGATATAGACAGTGAGAGACAGAGACAGAGAGAAAGATCGTCTTTTCGTTGCTTCACACCCCAAATGGCCACTGCAGCTGGAGCTTCGCCGATCCGAAGGCAGGAGCCAGGTGCTTCCCCCTGGTCTCCCATGCAGGTACAGGGCCCACACACTTGGGCCATCCTCCACTGCCTTCCCAGGCCACAGCAGAGAGCTGGACTGGAAGAAGAGCAATCTGGACTAGAGCCCAGCGCCCATATAGGATGCTGGTGCCGCAGGCCGAGGATTAACTAAGTGAGCCATGGCACCAGCCTCAAGGTGTACTTTTAACTGTATTCTTACTAACTTCCAGCTTGGGTTAATCCCACAGAAATTACGAAAATTACGGAATTCCACTCATTACAAAGAGTCTATCCTGTGCAACCACTAGGAATTGAGGTGTGATTTTTAAACTCAGAGATTTATTCACAATACCTAGATTTCTTATTGTCATTTTTATTCTAAATTAATTGAAGCAGTTTCTGCAATATCTCCTTCTGCATAATTTAAAATGCCTATACTTTTAGAAATATTATGATTTTTCTTAATTAAAAAAGATTCATGGTAATATGATTACTTAATTAAAGAATATTTAACACAGTGGTTTAAGGTGACTGAAAGGCGACTGGAAGTGTTACCTGGCAACTGATCCAGGTTTTTATTTTTTAAGATAGTATTCACATGAAAGCAGCTCATAAATCTGAAAGGCCCATTACTGTAGCAGTAATGGGAAGGTTTTGGTTTTGTTTTTGTTTTTGTTTTTGTTTTTTTTTAAAGAACATTGAATTAACGAGAAGAGGGTGTTTAATGATACTGAATCACAGGAATACTGAAGTTTTCCTCTTAGGTCAGGTATTATTATATGTCCTTCATTGAATTTGTTTTTAAGGAGAATAATAACTCTCCATGGAATTTTAAAACTAAAGAATTTCAGTAAAGGGATGAACAATATAAATACCAAAACAGTTTACTCCTTTTACACAAGCTGACTTAGATATAAATAGCGTAGTGGTGCATTTACTGCTGTTCGTCATTTGGATATACACCAGTAGAATATCTTAAAATCAATGCAAGTTATTTCACTTTAAGAATCTCTGTCATTTCTGAGACATGAAATGGAAAAGTCTAAGAGCCATATTCATATTATTTTTTCCCCACACAATAAATTAACTAGGGTAATCTAAAAGCATACATTGAAAATATACACAAGAGCTGATTTAGTCTGAGAGTATGATTATACAGCTTTGGTCCATTCTACATTCCTTTGAAAAAGGGATTTTTTTTCTCTCTTTCAGTTAAGAATTACGAAATATGACAAAGTATGAAATATTTTTCATGGAGAGATAAATTAAATAATATTCATGATATCAGGAGTTCAAAATCAACACCTTTAAAAGGACATTTTATAGGCCATCAGTACTCTTGATCAGTGGACTAGGTCTTTTATGGCACTGGCTGGTCCATAAGAAATAATAAGTCACATAATTTTATACATAAATAAATAAGAAATACAATTTATTGACTCAATGTTATTAGAAATAAAGGAGCTTCTTCCACCTAATGGACTTCTACAGTATCTAAATCCTTTTGAAATGATCTCATAATTGCTAATATTGTTATGTGTTTTATGTAATATAATTTCTCAACCACTCTATTACACTTTTACATAACTATTGTGAAATAATTCCATTTATAATCATATTACAGTTATGACATGACCTTAAAAGGTAATTTTCACAGGGGACATTTAGTACAGTAGTTAAGACTCTGGTTGAGATGACTATATTCTTTTTTTTAGAAATTTTTTTTTTATTTTGACAGATAGAGTTAGATGTGTGAGAGAGAGAGAAAGGTCTTCCTTCCATTGGTTCATCCCCCAAATGGCTGCTACAGTCAGAGCTATGTAAATCCAAAACCAGGAGCCAGGTTCTTCCTCCCAGTCTCCCATGCGGGTACAGGGGCACAAGCACTTGGGCTATCCTCCACTGCTAGAACCCAGCGTCCATATGGGATACTGGTGCTGCAGGTAGAGAATTAACCAACAGAGCCATAGTGCTTGCCCCATAATTGTATTCTTTATTCGAGTATGCGGGCCTGAGTGTGCACTCCACTCCAGATTCCACCTCCTTGATATTACAAACCCTAGTAAGCAGCAGATAATGACTCAAGTTGTTGGTTCCTGCCACCCACATAAAAGACCTGAATTAGGTTCTCAGCTCTGGTCTTGGGCCTGGTCCAGCTGCAACCATTGTTGACATTTGGGGAGCGAAATAGTGGAAGGCAGAGTTCTAGAGGTAGAGCTAGAGGTAGAGGTAGAGGTAGAGGTAGAAGTAGAGAGATAGAGAGAGAGATCTTTATAAATGTATATTTTATACATTATTATTTATATATTTATATATAAAGATATATATATATATATATACTTGTGTTTTCCTGTTTGTTGTCTCTGAAATAAATATTTTAAAAATATGTTTATGTTGGTCGAAAAATTTAAATCCATTCAAAATGATTTTCATGATATAGACTTTCCATGAACTTTTCAAAGACTCCTCATATACATACAATTCAAAATTTTTGTACCAAAATGAATTTATCTTAAATTATGTTTTTCATTAGCTTTTTAAAGTGTACTTTTTTATTGAGAAACAGAGACAAGGACCAAATGACATGGATTTTATCCATTAGTTCATGCCTCTAATGCTCACAACTACTAGAGTTGGGATAAGCCCAAGCTGGGATTCAGGTACCAAATGCAGGTCTCCCCCTGGGGTGGTGCTCAGGCACTTGAGTCATCACCTCTGTTTCCCAACATGGAATCCAGGATTTCTGTTGATTTCAGATGTAGGCTTTTAATCATTTAGCCAAAAGCTCACCCTTTCATGAACTTTTTAAAATTACTCTTGTATATAATTCTATGTCTTAGAAAGGAAAGGACAACATGAACTTATAAATCAATCACAAAATCCAGCAGCCTAGAAATGCCTTTTTATGATCATGTAAGAAAGTACAATAGAAACTTTTTATGATGCTTTTGTTGGAAGGCAAAAAACAGCTATCATACAGTTGTTGAACTATTTTAATAAAATACTTTCCTATAATACTACAATTAATATCATTATCAGAATTTCTTGCAATTCACAAGCGTTGGTGGATCAAAGATCAGTTTGCAGTTATTGTGAATTACCTATGAATTGAGGTTAGAAACTTGGTTATTATTTCTTTGGTTGATCATATGAGGAAAAAAGTCAAGATGGGGTCCTATTAAAACTATGCTGATTTTACTGCAAAATGTAAAATCTATACTACTATTCTTAAATAAGTTGCTTTTTGCTTACACAAAACTAAGCCAGTAAGTGAGGTATTTAAGAAGTATACTGCTGTAGAAATGTCTTTAGATACTGTTTGCTGTATATCTTTCCATCCTTAGCCTATTTTAAGAACCCAAGAAGGATACTGAGTGCAGAACAATGCTTGGCACAGAAAAGGTAAATCATCCTGGGGTCTAAAGGAGGCACTCTCAAGATTCAGAGTTCTGAGTTGCATTCTATGCAGTGTTCTACAATGAGATAATTGTCCTGCCTATGTTCTTGTTCTTCAAAACCTTGAAGTCTTCTTCAGTTTTCTGCAGAGAAAGTGACCAAGGTAACTTGTCACTCTGCAGTGTGTTGAAATGTTCCAAGGGCAAATCACTAGGAAAAATAGATGTCTATTAATATAACAAAAGGGTCATAGGTATTTATCTTTTTGATTGCATGGTTTGCATTTTGTTGGTTCCCTTACAGTGATTTTCATTTTCTTTGCTGTTAATTTATTCTTCACAGCCAATCTATTTAATTACAGTTCTGAAAATGCTTCCTTTTAATGATTTTCTTTGCATATTTCACTTTTTTCAATTACAGTTACCTAAGGAATTATTCTGGAATGGAGAAGATTATAACCTTTAGTGGAAGTCATGTCCAATTTTAACAGTGGCAGAAATGTGCATAAGACTTCTTTTCTTGTTTATAAGCTGATAGTATTTTGAGAGCAAAAGAAATATTAGGTAAGACAGGCACTGAAAATTTTATATGATTTAAGATTGCAACACATTCTCTACAGAATTACTATGGTTTGCAGCAAATTCCACATCAACCATAAAATATAAAAGTAGAGAGACCTATTATTATGTACTGTTATACTCACATTGCTTCCAAATAGAATATATATTAATTCAGACATTTGACATTGCTTGACATCAGCACAGCACGACCTAGCTTCTGAGCTCCTTGCCTGTGTTTCTTTTAACCAAAATAGAAATGCATTTTCTGTGTTTTCTCAGATGCTAATAACAGAGAGGTTAAGAGGAAAGGCTGCATCGACATCCAAGTGGTTAATTAACTTACATGAGAAATGAGTAATGGGCCCAAGTACTCTTTTGTAGCACTTGAAACATATGTTTAAAAGATAAAACATGTTTTCTGCACACAGCAATGTTTTCATTTTAACAACCAGGTTTTGATACATTCCAAAAGAATATTTTTAGATTTTACCCAATTCAAGGAAATAGATGGCCAATCTGCATTTGAAACAAAGATAAGCATCTTTCCAAACCATTACTTCACTGGCTAACTACAGAAACACTACGTGCAGATGAAAATGTCAACGCATGCTTATGCATATTTTAAGTATGCCATAAAAGTAATTATTTGAAAATACATTCCAAGAACTTAAGAACATTATTTGATATATATATTTTATTAATTGTAGCAAGATGCCGATTTTCTTAAACTTAACAAATGTATAGAAAATAGTTAAAAGTCATTTATACTCAAAACCTCACTTCTTGTCATGGCGTCTTTGTGTGCAAAGCATGAGCCCAATTTAAAGGCACTTAAAGCAAACCTCATTGTAAGTACAGAGAGTTTTGGTACTTGCTCCATATATTTCCTGAAGGATTATACGGTTGTTGATTACAACATTTGACATGAGGATGATATCTGAACATAAAACACAAACACTATTTCAGTTAAAACCTGCATATTCAAATCTCTGTTGTCATGTGGAAGATCTTATATAATTTTTTCTCAGCAGTTTGAGGTTACATGGAGTTTTAACAGAAGTGTCACACTCCAAACTAGCCAGATCTAGGACTGAGAAAAGCAGGTGCCCCCTCTGATGGGCATTTGCAACTATAACGCTGACAGTTGATTAGTGAACTGGTGACAAGACAAAAATTGCTTTCTGCAGTAAAGATGTGGCCATTATGAAAGAGAGCTGTGCCTATGATTTGTAATCATCAGAAAACATGTCAGAGAACTTGTTTCAAATAGCCAATAAAGACACTTTTCTGAAGTGCTCTGCTTCAAATTTTATTGTTACTCCTAGACAAAATCTCTATAAATGTATGTTTTCACTTAATAGGCAAAAAGAGATCTATTCTAATTTTTTATAATTCCATGAGCATTTTGTGTTAAAATATTGGATTCCTATTATGAAATAAGGATGATGGATAGCAAATAAATTTACACTAAAAAGGATAAAATACACTCTCTATAAGGTTAGGTGAACATTTTGCATACTCTTAAAGAATCAGATCAGAGTACTTTTAGCTCTGGATGGAATATATTAACATAGAACTAGTTCTGTGATTCACTTGTATTTTGAATGTAGAAGACAAATCAACAATAAAAATAAAATGTACAATACCAATGAGTACTATAGCAATAAGTGGTTATCTTAATGAAATGAAAGCAAATAAAAATGAACTTTTTGATGTAATTCAATATGTTGTTTTAAATTACTACTTAAAGATTTCATGAATATTGAAAAGTTAATGTCATTTACTTTATCATGAAAGTGTTTTACAAGATTAAAGAGCCTTCAAGAGAATTTTTCTCTAAAATTATTTTTGCAACCATTAAGTGCCTGATATTTCTTTTTAAATAATTATTTATTTTTAAAAATTTTAAGGTAAATAAATTTCAAATATTTCAATATAAAAATTTGGGAACTTAGTGATAATTCCCATCCCAAACTCCCACCTGCCCACATTCCCACACTTCCTCCAACTTTCTCTTTTATTCTCTTTTTTAATTTTTATAATCAAGTACTTTCCATTTACTTTACACTCATTAGGTTAACCTGAAACTAAGCAGAAAGCTCAACAAATAGAAAAAAAAAAAATACTGTTCCTCAACAGTAGAGACAAGGGCTGTAAACAATCACAGAATTGCAAAATGTCAGTTTCACTGGTATATATTACATTTTTTTCATGCTCTGTCAATGATCACAAATCAGTAAAAACATATGGTATTTGTCTTTTTGAGACTGGCTTATTTCATTAAATATAATAGTTTCTAGTTGCATCCATTTTGTTGCAAAAGATAGGATTTCATTCTGTTTTACAGCTGAGTAATATTCATAGCATGTACATAACACACTTTCTTCATCTAGTCATTGGATGACGGGCATCTTAGTTATTTGAATTGAACGGCAATAAATATGGAGGTATGGGCTGGCGCCATGGCTCAACAGGCTAATCCTCCGCCTCGTGGCGCTGACACACCGGGTTCTAGTCCCAGTCGGGGCGCCGGATTCTGTCCCGGTTGCCCCTCTTTCAGGTCAGCTCTCTGCTGTGGCACGGGAGTGCAGTGGAGGATGGCCCAAGTGTTTGGGCCCTGCACCCCATGGGGAGACCAGGAAAAGCACCTGGCACCTGGCTCCTGCCATTGGATGAGCGTGGTGCGCCGGTTGCAGCGGCGGCCATTGGAGGGTGAACCAACAGCAAAGGAAGACCTTTCTCTCTGTCTCTCTCTTTCATTGTCCACTCTGCCTGTCAAAAATAAAAAAAATAAATAAATAAATATGGAGGTACAGATACATCTTTCATATGCTGATTTCATTTCCTTTGGGTAAATTCTCAGGAGTGAGATGACTGGGTCATATAGTAGACTTATTTTCATCTTTCTAAGGAATCTCCATACTGTCTTTCACAAGGGCTGTGCTAGTTTGCATTCCCAGGCTATTAGTGTGCAGTTTCCCCCACACCCTCACCAGCACTTATTTATTTATTCATTTATTTATTTTTTTTCTGTACTATAGCCATTCTAACTGGGCTGGGTGAAACCTCATTGTGGTTTTGATTTGCACTCCCCTAATGGCTAGTGATCCTGAGCATTTTTTCTTGTGTCTGTTGGCCGTTTGAAATTCCTATTGTGAAAAATACCTGTTCAAGTTCTGTGCCCATTTCTTAATGGGATTTTAGTTTTGTTGTGGTTGAGTTTCTTGATTTTTTTATAGAATCTGGATATTAATTCTTTAGCAGCTGCATAGTTTGCAAATATTTTCTCCTATTCTTTCAATTGCCTTTTCACTTTGCTGAGTATTTCTTTTGCCATGTAGAAGCTTCTCAGCCTGATATAATCCCATATTTATTTTGACTTTAATTGCCTGTGTGTTCTGTGTCCTGTTGCAAGATTCTGCCTATTCCAATGTCTTGCAGTTTCCTCAGTGTTCCCTCTAGTAATTTGATGTTATCAGATTATATACTTAGATCTTTGAACCACTGCTGAGTTGACTGTTTTTTGTAAAAGGTTTAAGAAAGGGGACTTGTTTCATACTTCTGCATGATGAAAGGAGATTTTTCCAGCACCATTTGTTCAAGAGACTGTCCTTTCTTGGGGGATTGACTATAGCTCCTTTGTCTAAGATCAGTTGATTGTAGAGGCATGGATTGATTTCTGGGCGTTCTATTCTGTTCCATTTGACTACATATCTACTTTTGTGCCAGGACCAGGTGGTTTTGATTATAGCAGCCCTATAGTCTTTCTTAACATCTGGTATATTGATGGCTCTATCTTTGTTTTTGTTATTTAAGATTGCTTCAGCTATTTGGCACCTTTTCTGTTTCATATGAATTTTAGCATCATTTCTTTTAGATCTGAAGAGAATGCTGGAATTTTGATTGGAACTGCATTGAATCTATAAACTGCTTTTATTTCCCTAAACAGGTAGGTACCGTGCCCCTGTTAGGGTTCCAGGCCAGACTCAAAAACCATGTGATCCTCAAGGCTCTCCCTCTGGCAGTATCACCAATGGTACAGGCCGTCACAGTCTGCTGTCACCTTGCTCTACAGCGCAGGCATATCCTCCTGTTCTGGCTGCAGAGTTCATGTGGTGACCGTGCTCATCGCTGTTGCATCGACACCTTCCACACTGAACCATGGTGTCCCTTTTCCTTCTGTAGAATTTCCACTGCAATTTTCTCTCCAACTCTTCCCTGGGAATGCACTTCCTCAGCTTTTTTTTTTTTTTTTTCAGCCATATTCCTTCATTTAATGCAATGTGTCTTTCCCCGATTCAGCCATCTTAGAATCTCCTGATATTTCTTAAATTCTCAACTCTAGTGCTTGAAGTTTACTGCATTAGGTAAGCTGCAAATCTTATTTCACCTCTGGTCTTGTATGCATATTATAGTAGAGATTTTCCATAGGTTGCAGATAAAATATGAGAATAATTCTTGATTGTACCTTTAAATTATCATAAATTTAGATGAAATTTGCTTTAATAGAGAAAATTCAACAAAAGTGTGAGTACATGTTAAATTTTAGGTATAAGAAGGTACATATTTTAAACATATATTTAAAATGTTATTAATCTCACAAAATAAAAAATGTTTTTAATTTCAGAAATGTAGTATGTTAAAAGTAGATCATTGATGTTCTGGTTATAAATATGGCAAAGTACTTCTTAACAGAATATCCATGAAACAAAAAATATTATAAGCGTTAGATAAGATTGTTAAGGAATAAAAAGAGCTATCTGAAGGAAGTAGAAATTCAAGTATTATCAGCAAGATAAGAGAGAAATTGAGACTTAGATGAAGAGAAGGTATCTTGAGAGTTTCTTACTTTTGCAACACTTAGTCAATGATAGGCACCCAGTCTACATTATCTAATAGGAAACAAAGTCATGCAAACTGGCAGAATTAAAAGACTGTGCATCATAGCCATTAGGTAATGATGATGAAACTCCTTTGAAAGAGAAAGTCAGAAAAACAAAGATCAAGTTAGGGCAATAGCCAAATACCTCATTAACCACTGAACCACGTATACCCAGATCAGATTCCTCACAGGCAGCTGCGTCTAAAATTTAGACTAAAATGCATTATGAAACCGTAGCATCAAAGCCAGAAATAGAAACGTGGCTTACCAAAGTTAACTGCAGCTTAAGAAATTACTCTTTGGCAGAATCTAATGTAGTCCACGTTTTCTACATCATGGGATTCACAGTATCCAATATATACTAAAAGATACATTTTGTACCAAGTAAATATGCCATAATTATAATTTATATACTATAGAGACCAATATCAAGATGAAACAAATATTGGAATTACAGAAAAAAAAAACCTCCTAAAATATAATTAGAACTGCTCAGGTAAGGTGGACTCATAGATTGATAAAAGAATGGAGAAACGGATGAATGCAATAAACAAGTATAGCAAAATGTTAATTGTAGAATGAAGATAACATTCAAATCAAGCTTCTTTCAACTTTTGTGTTTAAGTTTTTTCATAAAATGAAGAAAGAATAATTGCTTTACAAGAATAAAAAGTAATGTAATCCTGAAGAAAATATTATATGTATATGTTCCAGAAACATATGTTAAAGTTATCATATGCATACAAATGTCTGTGCTCAATTAGCCTAGCCAATTCTACCTGATATCATTAAGATGGATACATAAATACAAATGTTGAATTTATTTCAATATATGAAGTACTGATTATTAAATGGAAAAAGAATGAATATGCAGAAGAGTGAAAGTATGGAAGCTTTGAAAGTTAACAAAAATGTGAAACTTTTTATATAGCAGTTATCCTTTTCCCTATGGACACTGTTCAAATCTGTTTTATCTGAGCTTACATTTCTTCAATTTCTAGAACATAGTTAATTTTACATATCCCCTAGGATTATCATAAGATCAAATGAGAGAATGTATTTTGAAAGCATTATAGCAATTTGGAAGCGTGTATAAAATTTAATCATTCTACAATAAGTGGAAAGAAGATATTTGTCAAGTGTCACAAGTTCTCTCAATAACATATGGTCTGCTCCCATATAGTTCTCTGATTAGTTACTAAAAACATAAAATTCTTAGTTGTGCAAATAACATTGTTTAAAGTGTATGAGTGAGTTTCATAACTGTAAAACACTAAAACATCATGTGATTAATATAATAATTGTTGTTTTAATCTTTACCTCATTATTATTTTATCACTTATAGAGAAACAACAAAAATCACATATTACATATTTATGTGCACATATTACATATGTAATATAAAAGCATATTTTTCATTATCTGCTATTAAAAATGATCAAAATTCCCATATCTACATATAAGTAATATAGATAGATACTTTGTAACATTTATCTTATTTATGGAACTACATTTTCTTCTAAGATTAGCTTTTACTTCCATAAAATTTGTCTAGCATTCTGCAATGTATCTGAATCATATCACAAAGTAACCATGTTACCTAAAATTAATAAATCATATTCCAGAGTATTTCAAGAGCTTCATAAAAAATAAATTTAAAAGAAGTCTCATTTTGTGTAAAAAGTTTTTTCAGAATATATGTTTTCTGTGATATTTTTTAAGTCCTCTCATATGTATAATGAGAGTGTTGGCTATCTTGACATTTTTTAAAGTCATCGGAGATAGCTGAAGTGATTTTATTTCTAAGTATTCATAAATGATACATAAATAATTATTGCTTATTCTGTAAAAAAATATATTCTGATACCGGATAAGTGGACTTTTTTCTCAGGCACCAACCAGTCCTCTGCAGATACCCACTGAGTGTTGTATAGTTTAAGTTGAGTCTGACACTATCTACCTGAAGTAAGCATCATATCCCACAGAAAAAGGGCTCAGTCCCACAAAAGCGTCCTTTTCCTCCTTTAGACTTCAGATGTCAGGTAGCAGTCCAAGTTATCACTTGCGTGATATAAATCAGAGTCTCCCAGGACCTCTACTCTGGTTCAACCATTTGCTAATGTGTCTTGACTCACAGAATTCAAGAAACAGCTTTAATTACACATATATTTTTTAATAAAAAGATACAGCTTGGGAACACATGAAAAAGATACAGAAGGTAAGGTATGGTGGGAAGGATCATAAAGCTCTCATGCTGCCTTGGTGTGTGACTACTTGTCATCAACCTGGGAGTTCTCTGTATCCATCCTTTCTGGGTTATAACAGAGGCTCCACTACAAAGGCATGATTGATTAGATCATTGCTTCTTGATGATGGACTTAACCCCCAACCATTCTTCCCTCCATGCTTATGCTGAAAATTCAACCCTCCAATCACATGGTCAATTTATGCTGACAGTCATCCACCACCATCCATCTGTAACAATGATACATTTGGAAACATTTGAAATTACCACACTGTTGTTCCACACTACCAAAGATTTACATGAACAGGACTTAGACCAGAAATATGTGTATTAATAGTCTTCCATTATTCCCCACCTCAATTAGAAGGGTTTTTTTATTTTTAAAGATTTTTTTAAAAGATTTTATTTATTTATTTGAGAGGTAGATTTACGGAGAGAGGGAGAGACAGAGAGAAAGCTCTCCCATCCTCTGGTTCACTCCCCAAATGTTTGCAATGACCACAGCTGAGTCCATCCAAAGCCAAGAGCCAGGGGCTTCTTCTGGGTCTCCCACATTGGTGCAGGGGCCCAAGCACTTGGACTATCTTCTACTGCTTTTCCAGACAATAGCAGAGAGTTGAATCAGAAGAGGAGCAGCCTGTACTAGAACTAGTGCCCATTTGGAATGCTGGCACTAAAGGCAGAGGCTTAGCCAACTGTGCCACAATGTGGGCCCCCAATTTGAAGTTCTTGGACACCTTTTTGTTTATAATGGTATTAGACAGATCTCAGATTCTATATCCAATAGTTTCTCATAAGTTTCAGGATTTCATTTGTGCAGTGTGAAAACTCCTCTGAAAGGAAGGATTGGAGAAAGATTTATCCCCCATACTTATAATTTTCTTAATTGTTTATCCTTCAATCATTTCATTCTAGGTATCTAAAATTAATCATCTCTCAAAATCAGAAAAGCAATAATTATTCCTCATTTCAATGTCAAATATCTCCCTTCTGTTTGTCAACTGTCAATAATCTCTATTGTACAAATTGAGCAACATTCATCTTTCCGTTAAGAGTACCACAGTTCTTCTACCACTGTGGTTCTCTGTTGGACAGCTTATCCTGATCATTGCACTTATCTTGCTGTTTATTACAGTAATTGGGTCACCTTACTTTTGAAGGTAAATGCTGCCAATTAGTCTCTACATTTCCAATATTCTGTCATTCTTACCTATGTTAGGGAGTTCAGCACATGACAGCATCTCCCACAGCCAATCCTGGTTTATAAAACAAATTTATTTCTAATCTTCTCAAAATTGGATGTATTTCTTTCAGTTGTTACTTTTTGTTTTAAAGTAGATGTTCACCCAAGGAGTATGAGCTTGTGATACATCTCTGGTTTTCTATAATAAATATCATCTAAATGTTTACTTCTTAAAGTTTTTTTTTTCCTTTGCTCTCTTTTGCTCTTATCCATTGTGAAAGAATTTATGGTATTTTTGTTCTGTTTTTACTAAAAGTTACACTTATGTTCATTTTTGAAGGAGCCAACCCATCTGAATGTCAAGGCCAGCTGAAAGTGTCCTCACGAGCACCTGGTGTCCTTGAGCTCAGATACAGCTGATATCCTGTCCTATCTTTTTGACCTAGCATATATATATATATATTTTTGACAGGCAGAGTTAGACCATGAGACAGAGAGAGAGAAAGGACTTCCTTCCATTGGTTCACCCCCTAAATGGCCGCTACTGCAGGAGCTCTGTGCCGATCCGAAGCCAGGAGCCAGATGCTTCTTCCTGGTCTCCCATGCGGGTGCAGGGCCCAGGCATTTGTGCCATCCTCCACTGCACTCCCGGCCCACAGCAGAGAGCTGGACTGGAAGAGGGGCAACCGGGACAGAATCCTGTGCCCAACTGGGACTAGAACCTGGGATGCCGGCGCCACAGGGGGAGGATTAGCCAAGTGAGCCACGGCGCCAGCCGCCCTAGCTTCTTAAGAATCATACTCAACTTGTTTCTTCTCCCTCTTCTGTTGATACCTTAGTAGCCTGACCCAGCCACACATTTGATTGTGTCATTATTATATCTCTGAGACACAGATTACATTTACCCACAAATATGTGATTTCGGTAATTGATATAGAATAATTAGGATTGTCAGAGGTGAAGACTTGGGATTCCAAACATCATATTTGCAAAGCACAGCTTCAATTGGGATATTTAAGGGATCTCAGGCATGTGAGGTTTCTCTCCGCTGCTAAGGATCACTGAGAGGAGAGAGAAAATTAAAACAGTGATCTCAGTTCCAATGAATAATCCACCAATTCCACATCCCACTCTCAAAACCTTACTCTTCCCATCAAGACCCTTAGCAAGAGCAACAAGGAATAAAAGTAGACCTGTCAAGTGTATGGCTCCATCTCCACAGTTTCGCATTCCTTATACTCAGATCTAGCCCTGATATTCAACATAGTATATTCTGAAGCTGTAGGAGATGAAATTTTCTTTAAACTGTCATTGATTGTTACATGATTTTACCTATAATTTTCACTTTTAAAGTGTCTTTCCATAATTTTCATAATACACATTGCCTTCATATTTCCCCAGTGTACAGCCACAATATAGTATAATGCCTTACTTTATACATATACTTTATCCCAATCCATCACAAGTGAGAATGATAGTAACTGTAAAACTGCTATGCATCCCAAGATTTTTTCAACACTCCATTCAATAACAATAATACTTCTTATCATCATATGATGGATTAATGATCCATAACCAAATTTTCAATTTCCTAGGACACTCTAGGTAGTATTTCTTGGCCTGGATTTTCAAAAGAAAAAAACTTAGAAAATAAGTGCTTCATTGGGGAGGAAAATCCAAGAAGCAGAAATGAGGAATGGGGTTGTGGGAGGTGAAGAGTCACATTGAATAGATTACTGTTATAAATTTTTCGTTGCTTAATCTCAGAGTCCTAAAGGTATTTCTTAGACTAGGGAATCTTAAGGAAAAAGGATAGAATGAATGATTGCAAGGACATATTTGTCTGTTGGTCCCCATCATGCACTGATGTTTCCACAGAGTACTAAGTTCCCATTTCTCAGTTGTGCGTGTGTGAGATCCAAGAGCCCTGTACCACCAAATGACAAGAACATGAAACTATAAATTAATGAATTTAGGAAAGAAGTTTTCAAATAACCCTATAATAAGCTACGCTGAGCTAATTATTAAAGTATTGACTTTAATAAAAATCGTGAATGTATCAGAATCTAAAATAGTACAGGAAAAAATGGGTAATACTGGGTAAGTTAAACAAAAAATTATAGGTACAATTTGATAGAATGTGATAAAGGCATATGCAAAAATATATGGAAAGAAGGTGGGTAGACAGGAGTTAAGGGCAAGTAATTTTGTTTTTTAAATTACATAATTTTATATAATTTATATACATACAGATTTAGGAGCATAGTGTTACGTCCCACTGTACCATCTTTCCAGCCATGTTCTTACCCACCCTGATCCATTCTTTCTTATTGTTTTCTTTTAATATTTACAGACATATTTTCAGTTTATTTTATAATCATAAAATTAACCCTACACTAAGTAAAGAATTCAACAAACATAAGAAAAAAACATCATTCCACAACAGTAAAGACAATGGCTGTAAACAGTAATCAATTCTCAAAATGCCAATTTCATTAATATGTATCCTGTTTTTATACTTATTAGTTACCAGACATCAGGGAGAAAATATGGTATTTGTCTTTTTGGAACTGGCTTATTTCATAAGTATAATGATTTCCAGTTGCTTCCATTTTATTGCCAAAAAAAAAAAGCAGGATTTCATTATTTTTATAGCTGGCTAATATTCCATGGTGTATCTAAACTACATTTTCTTTATCCAGTCATCAGTTGATGACCATGTGGGTTGATTCCATATCTAAGCTATTGTGAATTGAGCTGCAATAAACAGGGAGCTACAGACATTATGTTTTACTGAAAGAGGATACCTTAATAAACCATCATCTTGAGGGATAGAAAGGCTACTCTGGGAGCGTTAACCATTTATTGGTTTGGTGGAGAGTAACAAGAAAGCAATTCTGTGTGAAAAATACATCACTGGAGATTGTACAGACTGACTTTTTTCATTAAATTCATCTAGACAGGTTTCCGCCAATTTCCGAGAGAAGTCTTACCTTAGATCAATATCTCTAAGGATGAAGAATTACATGTAAAGTGGTCTAGTCCTGTATCAAGAATTTTTAGCAATGGAGAATGATAAATACCCTTACTTTGTGTTTCTGATTCTGTTACTTTCAAACTTCCACCGATGAGTGATTAATAAAATAAGATTGCAAATATGAAAATAGAATGTGATTAGTACAGAATTTGGTGAACTAACATCACCTTAAATTGAAGTTAAAACACTTCAACTGAAAAGTAAATATTTATTAGTGTATTTTAAATAGAAATTTTGTATCTCAATAATTAGTAATTGATTCACTGATCAAACTCCACTTATTCTTGAAACAAATGTATTAGTCTATTAAGATGAATTCTATACTAGATACTTGTGAAGGCAAATAATTAACATTGAACATTTTAATCAATTATAGAACATTAAGTCAAAATCTATACAATTATCACTTAGCCTTATTTATATTTATAATAAAAATATTTAAATAAATTGAAATTATATTTAAACTGTTCTAACTTTCAAAATCTGGAAAATTTCAATTATTTAGATAGCACAAACATGTAAGTTTCATGATAAATCTAAGAAACAATTTATAATAAAAAACAAACTATATATTAAAAGCACTTGACGATTTACCATAATAGACAAAACATTTTAAGTACTATGTAAATGCACATATGAAAATATAAATTGATATTTTCTTTAAATATCTGGCAGCTTAAAATAAAGACAAGTTATCAACATAAGTAATTATTGCTGGATTTGATTGGCATGTGCAATTAAAGATATATAGAGAAAATGGTAAGGGATTTCCATAGAGATTTCACTTCTAGCTACAAAAAGAAAGTAGCCAATTTACAAAGCTGATGACTTGATTTCTGGTAGTTACAAGCAAATTAAGTAATTAAGTAAATTGTAAAGTAAAATTGTGACAACGAAAAATCCTTCAATAATGACATAACCAGAGACACTCAGGAGAAATCATGCTAAAATCCATACACATTTTCTTTGTAAAAGAAATCGAAATGAAGGATTCTAAAAACATAATAACTTTTAACAAATAACATAATGTAACTATTATTTAGTGTCTTCATTAGTCGTTAGTTATTCTTACGCACTGCAGTGAAGCTTCAACTCAAAGTTCAGTTAAAAATGGAATTGTATATAGCACTAAAATTTTAGCAACTACAACAGCAACTAAATTTGATTTAAAAAAAATCATACTGGGGCCGGCGCTGTGGCATAGCAGGTAAAGCCTCCGCCTGCGACGCTGGCATCTCATATATGCGCTGGTGTGAGTCTGGAATGCTCCATTTCTGATCCAGCTCTCTGCTGATGTGCCTGAGAGGGCAGAGGAAGAAGTGCTTGTGCCCCTGCACCCACGTGGGAGACCTGGAGGAGGCTCCTGCTTCCTGGCTTCGGATTAGCCCAGCTCTGGCTGTTGCAGCTATTTGGGGAGTCAACCAGTGGATACAAGATGCCTCTGTCTCTGTCTCTGCCTCATTCTCTTTGTCTCTCTCTCTCCCTGTCTCTCTCTGCCTCTCTGTGGTTGTCTCTCTGTCTCTATGTGTGTAATTCTGCCTTTCAAATAAATAAGTGAATCTTTAAAAATATGTCATCTAGCTCTCTTTTTGTGATTTGTGTGCCTAATGTGTTCATGGGAGGATGTGCAGTAGCATGAATGTCTAAGATTTGTAGTACAGGTGCATGTTTGCGTTTGTGTGGGGGAATTTACAGTTTTAATTAGAGAATTAAAGACTAAAGTCTTCTTTCTTCAATGGCTCTCTCAATTATTTGACCTATTAGCACCATTAAAATAGCATCTGGGGGCAGGCATTTAACACAGTGGCTAAGATGTCACTTAGGACACCCACATCTCCAATTGGGGTACCCAGATACAAATCTGTAGTCCATCTGCAATTCCAGCTTCTTGCTAATACATACCCTGGAAGTTAGCAGGTTCAAATACTTGGGTCCCTGTCACCCAGTTGAGAGACTAAGGCTGAAGTCTGAGCTTCTGGCCTCTGCTTGGCCCAACCTCTCCTCTCCAATCCAACACTCTCTCTCTTTCTCCCCTTCTCTCTCTCAACATCTTCCAAATTAAATGAAAATACATAAATAACTATCCAAAATAGCATAGATTCATATAACACACGTGGCAAATGTGTTCCTTCTTAGTATTACACCAAATGTCTTAGTCTATTAAGATGAATTCTGTGGTCCATGTTTGTCAAGGCAAAAAATTCACGTTGAAAGTCTCACTCATTGGTAGAACTTTGAGTCTAAATCTGCATTATTTTATACCCTTATTTATACTACATCACTTCACACATGCCTGATCAGTTATAAAAAGGTGGTAATTTTACTGTGTTTTTATCAGTAAATGAGTACATTCTTATGACTCTGGTACTAGGTGCTTTAGTCCATTTTGCGCTGCTGTAACAACATTTATAACAATTAAGTTCTGCCTGGACAATTAAGCCCCTGCAGCGGATGCCTGCAACCCTCATCTCAGTGACTGGTTCAAGTGAGTTACGGCCCAAGTACTTGGGTCTCTGCAACCCATATCTAAGACTCAGATGGAGTTACTGGCTTTGGCCTGGACCAGCCCTGACTGTTGTAGGTGTTTGGGGCGTGAATATGCAAATGCAGTTGGAAGATCCCTCTCCTTCTCTGTCTCTCTCATTCTACATTTCACATAAATATTAAAAAACAATGTCAAATCTCACTTCCTCAGACTCGTTGATATGAATACACTCACAGAAGCTGACATCTTTCTTTTTTTTTCCCCAGGCAGAGTTAGTGAGAGAGACAGACAGAGAGAGAATTACAGACAGTGAGAGAGAGACAGAGAAAGGTCTTCCCCGTTATTTCACTCCCCAAATGGCTGCTACGGCCAGCGCACTGCGCCTATCGAAGCCAGAAGCCAGGTACTTCCTCCTGGTCTCCCACATGGGTTCAGGGACCAAGCACCTAGGCCATCTTCCACTGCCTTCCCGGGCCACAGCAGAGAGCTGGACTGGAAGAGAAGCAACCGGGACAGAGTCCAGCGCCCCGACCTGGACTAGAACCCCGGGGGGGGGGGGGGGGTGCCGGCGCCACAGGTGGAGGATTAGTCTAGTGAGCCAGGGTGCTGGCCAGAAGCTGACATCTTTCATCAGAGCTACATTCCCTACTATTCCAGAAGTTGAGGTTAAAGGAGGATTCAGAGAAAGATTTAACAGTTAAAGACTGATATTGTCTCATATGATGAAATAATCCAGAAAATTGGTGACCTGGGGCTTAACCTCTTCTAAATCTTTACAGAATTCTCACTTTAGCCCACTCTAATTGGAACCGAATTGAGAAGGAAATGTTAGGATATATATTTCAGCCTAGCAAAGTTAATGCATTACAATTTCATGAACGATTATCTTGGGCTAAAGTTCTAACTTTTCAGCATCTTCTGTGAAGATTTTAAAATATTTTTTGGCCTCAATTTCTACCACTGTTAATGCATATCAAATTACATGCATGCTAGATGTTCATGAATCTCTGTATATGTTAAATAATAAAAAAATTTTGGCTTTGCAGGCCATATATATTTTTGTCATATATATTTTTATATTTATTTTGCTCATTCATTCATTTCACACCCTTTATACTATTCTTAGCTGATGACTCTATAAAAATACACATCACAGATGGGATATGGTCTCGGGGTTGTATTCTGTAACTTCATCCTACAGTGACTTAAAATTATATCTATTGTCCTTAGGTTGTCACAAGATTTCAGTTAGCAAATCTATATTAATATAGCCCTTTTTTATAAAATGAATTTTTCAACTCTCTGTTGCTATAAAAGTACTACTCTACTTATCCTCCATGACTCCGTTGTCCTTATTCCTAAGAAAAATTTCCTAAGTAATATTACATTCATTTCTCCCTCATAGAACTTTTATATAACCTTAGTATGATTTCTTCTTATTAAATTTCCTTCTCTAACTTCTTCACCTAGTTATGAATTCCATAAAATCAATATCAACTTTTTTTGCATTTTGTGCTAGTGTTAGGACAATGGCTGGCACAAAGTGTACTCTAATTTAATATAAAGTGAAATATAATCATATTTATAGACATCCTACCTCTCTCCAAAAAGGATTTGAGGTGACTTTGAACAAAAATATAAGGGATAAAATGACAAAATGGACATATAAAAACAGAACCATGGAAAAGGAGAATACTGTACTGCTAAAGTGTACATCAGCATATTTGCTGTGGTGAGTTACAATTTGGGCCTATTATTTTGGGATAGTCCCAAGAGAAAAATAATGTATTTTGTTGTTTTGTTTATAATAGAAAATTAAATGTCATACTACTTATTGGCCCTGTTCCGTGGTTTCTGATCCAATATTTTAAAAAAGCTGTTTATAGATTTTGTTTGGATGAGATGGAAAATATGCCATCCACATTATTACAGTTAATGTAGTAATGAATTGTATGTTGTTATAATTTGGAGATTAAAGAGGATTATAAATTTTGGATCAAATTGAATGTCATGAGAGGAATGTTCCATTGTTTTGGAGTAACTTTCTTACCCGTACAGATATTCCATCGGCTGTTAGACAGCTGTAGAAAATCCCTGCTGGAGCCCAGGCTAACACATTGAGTTTGACAGTTGAAAGAAAGAAGATATTCAAGCTGCTTTGATGGAGAAAATAACTGAAAAACTACAATATCTTATGTGAAGATGCTTTTTCATATATTACCCAATAAAAAACTTGTAAGAAAAAGGCACTTTCCAATTAATTAATCAGATAATCACTCTTTTAAAATATATTTATGTATTTGGAGGCAGTTACAGAGAGAGGGATAGACAGAGAGAAATCTTCTACTCCATGGGTTACTCCCTGAATAGCCACAACAGTCAGAGCTGAGCTAGGCTGAAGCAGGAGCCAGCAGCTTCATCCTGGTCTCCTTCGTGGCTGAGGAAGACAAAGTACTTGGTCCATCTTTTGCTGCTTTCCAAGGCACATCGGAAGTGGAACAGCCAGGACTTGAACAGGTGCCCACACGGGATGCTGGTGTCACAGGTGGCAGCTTAACCTGCTATGACACAATGCCAGCCCCTGATAATCAGTTTTACAAGAAGGGGTGAGTACAGTAACATAGAAAAAACTGTCTAATATTCTTACCTCAAAACTGTTGCTTTGAAATTTAATGGCTTGGAAGTTGTCTTAAGAATTACGTGGGTACAAAATAATAAGGGTCCACTCAGTAGCTGCGGCTTTTAAATACTGACAAACATGAAATTTCAGTACGATTGCAGGGAAGGAAGTTGTGTTGGGAATCAAGCAATGTTGGTGCAGGTAGCTGCCTCCTGATCAAAAGGAAACAGAAATCTCAGAGTATTGAAGTGCATGTGTGTGAGACATGGACGCTTGATCTGTCTCAGTTGACGTGTGGGGAGAAAATGAAAAGAAAGCATTTTCAACTGTGTTTTCTTCTTTCTGGGCAGCAAAAGCAGTTGGCACACCAAGGCACCTCTAAATTTCTTATTTAATGCAAGATATCTTCAAAAACTCATGAAAAATATAATTATCTTTGATCCCATTTTTCATGATCATTTTTTTAACTAACCTCATGATTCAACTAAGAATTTTCAAAAGTATTTCATGGACTTATTTGAGGGAACGAGTGAGAGTGTGTGTTCCCATGTGCTGGTTCACTGCTCAAAAACCTGCAAGGTAAGCGGTTAGGAGTAACAGGAGATAGAACTCAAGCCAGGTGTCCCATACTGGGATTAGGAACTCGATTACTTGAACCATCACCACTGCCTCCAGTAGTCTACACTGTCAAGAAGACAGAAATCAAGAGCCAGACCCCGGATTCCAACTCAGATATTTTAATGTAGGATGCTGGTGTCCTTACCTGTATCTTAACTGCCAGGCCAAACATCTGACCCCTTTTAGAAGTGAATTATCTACTTGAGGAACAGAGATACAGGAAAACAAAGGCATACAGAGAGGGGGAGAGAGAGAGCGTGAGCTCCCATTCACTGGTTAACTTCCACAAATGCCCACCACAGCACATTTAAAGTAGGGAGCCAAGAATTCAATCCAGATCTCCCACATGAGAGGCCAAAGTCCAATTACGTGAGCTATAGCCACTGCTTTCCAGGATCTGCGTTAACAAGAACCTAAAATCAGGAGCAGATAAAGAAATTGAACCCAAGTACTTCAATATGAGACAAGATATCTTAACCAACGTCTCAATCACTGGACTAAAAGACTGCCCCCGCCCCACCAGTTCATGTCCTGGGTGCTCCTTTTACAGTCTACCTCTCAGCCTATGGCCTGGGAAATCAGTAGAATATGGCCTTAGTGCTTAGGCTCCTTTACTCACATGGGAAACCTGGAAGAAGCTCCTGGCACCTGGCTTCAGTTCAGCTCCAGTCATTGCAGCCATTTGGGGAGTGAACTAGTACATAGAAGACCTTTCTCTATCTCTCCCTTTCTGTAATTCTACTTCTCAAATAAATAAATAAAATCTTTAAACAAATAAACAAAAATAACACCTTCCCCTGCTTCCCAATGAAGTTTTTAAATATACAAGAAATGTGTGACTACCAATTTATTTTTTCTATCTATTGTTCCTTTACAGTATTTTCTCTTTTCTGCAGCCAGAACTACTCCTGATCATGGCTTCCAACAGTTTCTAAGAAATGATGCTAACATACCTTCTATTGATGCCATTACTTGACTTGCATCTCTCCAGCTTTTCAAACTTTCATGTTTGTCTTTTCTGCCAGTGCCATTTTCTCTTTTCTGCTTTATAGACGGAATAGTTGGATTCTTTCCACTTTACAAAGCAGAGTGTGCATTCCCTTTTATATACTCATCAGATCTTTCAGACAAAAATTTTCCTAATTAGACTCAATTATCTGTGGGTATTCAGGATGATTGTTGGGGTGTCTAAAGGTTAGAGATTTCTCTGGAGCCTAGAAGTCCATTAAATAGATTTCAGAGAGATGAGATCCCAATAAATATAGACCTATATTAAATTTTTTACTTTTTTTCAGTGGTTTTGGCTGCAATTTATCATTTTTTTCTGGCTGTCTCTGAATATTCCCTCTAGGTAATCTTTGTTTCGCCCAACTTAAAATTTCTTTTGCTTTTTTAATAGATCTGGAGGATTTTTTTTTTCCTTATGCTTTTGCTCAGTCTGCAATGTGTTATACCCTCTCTGGATTCTGGATTGGTGGTTAAAACCTGGTCTTTAACTTTATCTTTGAGGCTTTCCTTGACTTATGTAGAGTTTTTTTTTCCCCCTCCTTTCTGATATACTACCATAATGACAAGATTAGCAGAAATGGAATATCAAAGAAGAGTTAGAAAATTTAATTTCTATTTTTTATTCTACTTATTGTATGAGTTTAATTAAAATAATCAAATCTCATGACTAAGATTTATCCAGCTCAAAATTCAGTTTATCTTGAGCTTCAATGGAAATAATGTGCTATGAATTAACATTAAAGTAAAATCTTTGAAAGCTTAGAAGGACTTGATAAATAATGGGCGCTTTTTAAATTCAATGTCCATTGAGAACCATTGTTTGTAGTGATTTCATGCTTTCTCACAAAATAATTGGGACAATTTACAGTGACTAGCTCCTAGCTATAAATGAGATTATACATACACAGCACAAAATCTGGCCTTTTTTAGGAAGATCTAAATGTCACACACTGTAGTTTTCTCTATTTTTTAAGACTCACAATGTCTGAAGATACAGTGATATATATATATATATGTATGTATATTTGTCAGTCTTTTTCAATTATGTTTGATTTTAAATACTTTCTATTGCAGGATTGTATGTAACTTGTATTTTCCTGCCATGTCTAATCTGCTTTTAGTCCATTCAGAGTGTTTGTTTTAATTTCAGTTATTTTATTTGGCACTAGAAATTCCATTTGCCACATTTTAATCTTCCAATGCTTTCTCATTTTTTTTATTCATGTTTTCCCTCACCTTCTATAACACAAGGAACACACAAAATCTATTTTAATATTTTAATTCCATCATCTCTTAAACTTTTGGGTCTGTTTCTATATTTTTTTCCTCCAGTTTACAGGTACTATTTTGCTGCTTCTTAAAATGCTTTGTAATTTTTTTCATCACCATCTGTTAATTTTTTTTTAAGATTTTATTTGTTTATTTGAGAAGTGGAGTTATAAACAGAGAGATGGAAATATAGAGAAAGAGTTCTTCCATCTACTGGTTCAATCCCCAGATGGCCCCAAAGACCAGAGCTGTGTTGATCCAAACCCAAGAGCTAGGAGCTTCTGCTGGGTCTCTTGCATGTGTCCAGGAGCCCAAGCACTTGAGCCATTTTCCACTGCTTTTCCAAGCCATAAAAGAGAGCTGGATCGAAAGTGGAGCAGCCAGGACCTGAACCAGTGCCCATATGGGATGCCAGTGCCTCAGGCAGAGGCTTAGCCCACTAGCCACAGTATCAGCCCCATATGTTACCGATTTAACATTGTTAGGTTTTCTTTTGCACCAGCATTATGATACTTGAAATCAATTTGGGTTTTTTTCAGGCTTGATTCTAAATGTTCTTACATTGTGTCCGGAAAGCTTTGATCATGACTGATTTTGCCCCACGCCTTACGCAAGAATCATCCAGGGTATTCCACTTGAGGTCCTGCAAGTATGAAGCATTTAATCACTGGGTGGTGGGAAAACAAACTATCTGTTTTATGAGAGTCCTGGGGATTTTTCAGCCTGCTGATCTCTGATGATTCTTCACCCGACTTTCATTAATATCTATTACTCAGACAGACTCAGCCTAAGCTTCCAGTGGACGCTTCTGCTGGTCTCTCCCTGTAAGTCTTCCTCTTTGCTACTTGATTTCACGAATGCACCTCCCCAGAGTGTGAATCTGTCTCCACTCGATGAGCCCTCAACATTTATATGCCCGCTCTCTGCTCTGCTGCATAAAAATTACCTCCAGGAAGCAGTTGAAGTCATCACAGCCTAACCTCATCTATTCACTTTCTCTTGATATCACCCTCCTGAGCTTCCTCTTGCCCATGTCCTGAAGCTGCTGTTCTGCGAAAATAGTGTTTCATATTCCACCAGAGCCTAAAGGAGAAACCTCCTTGTGCTTTATGTAAATGCTACAAAATATTGTGGTAGTGCTCTTTTACTTTATTCATTGAAAGTGAAAGTATAACTAGTTGAATGAACTATGATTTGGCATGATCTGATGCTTCATGAGTCTAAATATTTCCTCTGTGAGATAAAAATGTGCTATCTCCCAAAATGACAACCAAGTGAAGGCATAAGGAGAAATTAGAGACAAGGTGTAGAAATGAGTTAGAACAAAATGACTTTCAGATAGATACTAACGTTTGCTGCTTTACAAAATGCCCTCACTTCTCCTCATTGCTATCATTAGTGTTTTCAGGAGATGGAGGGGGGAAATAAATGAAAAGAGAGAAAGAAAAAGAAAAGAAAAAGATATATGTACTAGAAGTAAAATGAAATATTTAGGATGAGTTTTGTTTTGCCACTGTCACAAGAAATTAAAAATATAGGCATATAGTTCTTGAAATTTTGAGGCTGAAAATGTTTTTGCTGTAACACATCTGACCCTTCCAAATGAACTGTAATCAATGAATATCCCAAGAAATTACTGACCATGCTCTATCGTAGTTCAAGATTTTTTTTTTTGGATAGGCAGAGTGGACAGTGAGAGAGAGACAGAGAGAAAGGTCTTCCTTTGCCATTGGTTCACCCTCCAGTGGCCGCCGCGGCTGGGGTGCTGCGGCCAGCACACCAGGCTGATCCAATGGAAGGAGCCAGGTGCTTCTCCTGGTCTCCCATGCGGGTGCAGGGCCCAAGCACTTGGGCCATCCTCCACTGCACTCCTGGGCCATAGCAGAGAGCTGGCCTGGAAGAGGGGCAACCGGGACAGAATCCGGCGCCCCAACCGGGACTAGAACCCAGTGTGCCGGTGCTGCAAGGCAGAGGATTAGCCTAGTGAGCCACGGCGCCAGCCTCATAGTTCAAGTTTTATGAGTATAATTTTTCTAGTTAGATTCTCAAGATAACTTTCAAATCACAATCATGCTTCTCTCTCAAAGCTTCTAACATTACAGACATAGTAGTAAACCTCCATTTAGAAATGATAGCAGAATACCGCTAACTGCTACACTGACTACTCACAGGGATTTGCATCACCATATTCAAAGAGTTTATTCTCCAGCCTGGCACTGTGTACAGTGGGTAAAGCTGCCCTCTGCAGCACTGGCCTCCCATCTGGGCTCTGGTTCCTCTTCCGATCCAGCTCCCTGCTGGTGTACCTGGGAAAGCAGCAGAGGATGGCCCAAGTGCTTGGGCCCCTGCACCCAAGTGGGAGACCTACAGGAGGCTCCTGGCTCCTAGCTTTGGCCTGGCCCTAAGCCAGCCATTACAGCCATTTGGGGAGTGAACTAACAGATGGAAGATCTC
The DNA here is from genome assembly GCA_949820135.1 of Sylvilagus floridanus. Lineage (NCBI taxonomy): Eukaryota > Metazoa > Chordata > Mammalia > Lagomorpha > Leporidae > Sylvilagus > Sylvilagus floridanus. The sequence continues at coordinate 93,292,607 of OX463225.1, read as the reverse complement.
TCTTTTTCTCTCCTGCTCTCTATAAATGTAATTCTGCCTTTCAAAAAAATTTTTTTTTAAATTCAGTATCAAACTAGACAGAGACATAAGGGCAGATGATAGCAGATTCATGAAAACTGCTTTAGAATCAAAAGGTAAAATATTTGTGCTTAATAATTTTGATATGCTATAAAATAAATATTATAGTAATATAAATACACAAATATAATAAATTAATATTTAAATATAGTAAATTAATGTGCAGATACCAATAAGCCAGAAGTGTTGAACCAATATGTTGCCTGAATTCCAAATGATAGATGTACTTATACTAAACAATAAAGTTAATAACACAGGCAACCTACTTATTTTTATAGATATCATAGTGAATATGAACACATTCTTAGGTTTTTAAAAATCACATAGTTTGACAATAGCATCTTAATTTTCATCATTACTTCAATGAAAATGTCAATGATAGAGACTATCTATTTGATCTAGTGAAATACAAGGTTGGACTGATACCCTAAAAAAGGCACTGCCAAGAGAGATCATCAGAAAATTAAAAATATAAAGCTAACTTATTTACTATTTGCTATTTTTCATAAAAGTGACAATTTCAGTGAACATCATTTTGAAGAAGAACAACAGGGAAATAAGTAAGCATGTATAATCTTTGACATTTGCCTCAAAGAGACATAAATAAAAAATACTATTAGTTTGACAAATCTCCAGTGCATAGATATTGAGCAAAACATACTTTATATGAAATTGAAAATAATTTTTAAGAAACAATAAAATGGAGTCTACTTGTTATAAAATAAAATATTGCACATAAGATAAACAGCACATAGCTTTTTTTTTTTTTAAGAGTAGGGTGTGGTGTACAACTGTACAACTGGTTAAGCGACTGCTTTGGATGCTTGCATCCCATATTGGAGTGTCTGCTCAAATCTTGCAATTCCACTTCCAACCCAACATTAATGCTAATGTGCCTGTGAAAGCAGCAGCTTATGGTCCATGTACTTGAGTTCCTGCCACCCAAAAGGGAGACATGGATGGAGTCCTAGCATCTGACTTCAACCTGACCCAGCCTTCATTGTAGCAGAAACATAGGGAGTAAATCAAAGATATCTCTCTCTCTGTGTTGTTCTTTCTTTTTGTTGTTTTGCTTTTCAAACAAACAAATCTTTTAAAAATTACTTAAATAAAAAGAAATGTGCTGGGAAAGATAATTTGTTCAATTTTTCTTGTGGGCTTAAGGGAGTTTATTTGAATTTTATGCAAGTTTATGGTACCATTCAACCTTAAAAATCTATTTAACAAACCTCATTTATTCCATACCCCATCAAACTTCAAAATATGTGAACTCATAAAGGTCAAATATACAGAGTAATTTGGTAAATGATGTCTTCTGTCATGGAAGTTGAATATCAGCATATTTAACTTTTTAAACATTAGCATTCCAATCTTCACTGGAGCACTTGCTACATATGTGACTTCTTATATTCACTAAGCATTCTGAATTCATTTCCAGATGTTTAACATGTCTAATAGCCACTGAGCTTGCTGCAACATTAACAAGATGGCACACATAAGGTACATAGTGTGGTGATCATCCCTTAGTCCTCAATAAAAAAGTTGCTGCCGATAATTTCTTGTGTCAATAATTTCCATCAATTACTATAAGGTATTTCCTGATTTATTTTCATTACTTATCTTCTTCTTATTTTTTTTTTTTACAGGCAGAGTGGACAGTGAGAGAGAGAGAGACAGAGAGAAAGGTCTTCCTTTTCCATTGGTTCACCCTCCAGTGGCTGCTGCAGCCTGCGCCGTAGCCGGCGCACTGTGCTGAGCCGAAGCCAGGAGCCAGGTGCTTCTCCTGGTCTCCCATGGGGTGCAGGGCCCAAGCAGTTGGGCCATCCTCCACTGCACTCCCGGGCCTGGAAGAGGAGCAACCGGGACAGAACCCGGCGCACCGACCCGAACTAGAACCTGGTGTGCCGCAGCCACAGGTGGAGGATTAGCCTATTGAACCATGGTGCCGGCCCTTCTTAATTTTTTTAACTTTTTAAAGATTAATTTATTTATGTGAGAGGCAGAGTTACAGATAGAGAAGAGGAGAGTTGGAGACAGAGGTCTTCCACACTCTGGTTCATTGCCCAGATGGCTGCAATGGCTGGCACTGGGCCTAGTGAAAGCCAGGAGCCAGGAACCAGGAGCTTCTTCTGGGTCTTCCACGCAGGTGCAGGGGCCCAAGGATGTGGGCCATCTTCTGCTGCTCTTGAAGGCCATTAGCAGAGAGCTGGATTGGAAGTGGAATGGTCGGGACTTGAACTGGCACCCATGTGGGATGCCGACTCTGCAGGTGGAGAGTTAATCTTCTACACGACAGTGCCGGCCTCTGTTTTAAAACTTTAATACTTAGTGTAATTCTACTCTCAAGTAGCATACTAGCTGAGAGATTTTGTAGTGAGAAAAAACTTTAAGAGAAAACTGCATAGTAATTGTAACATCCTCAACAATATATAGGATCTTAATATATTCGTAGCTGCAATCACCTGTGGATGTGCTACAGCTGCTATATTCAAATCCATTCTCCATAATTCCCGAGTAATAGGTGCAGGTGTAGAGGAGAAGATAAATGAGGATCAAGATTGTCCATCCTTCTGAACCTGAAAATCCAGGAGCCGTAGGAGATACAGGATGTGGTATTGCAGGCAAGTAAGCTGACCTGGAGACACAAAGGTTACCTGTTATAATTGTCACTACTTATAATCTTTTCAGCATTGATTTCTTTTTGCACAATTCAATAATGATTTCCTGAAGGAAGGAAGCCATCTTCATAAAGCAACAGAACTCTTCTCTAATTGCTAATTTCCCTTCCTAATCTGAGTCTATATCAAAAAGTAATGAGTAGTGTGGGATCAGTGAATCCAACTCTCTATTTTCTTCAAGTCAGAGTTTATTTTAAAAGTAGAAATTTTCCATGCAGTTAACATTTTCTCCTGGAAAGTACTCCCACTCAAGTGCTTTGAGGACATTTCCTCCCCGTTTTTTTGGTTGGTAAGTGAAAATGTATGAAAAAGAAAGACCACCAAGATTTCTAAATGAAAAAGCAGAAAACAAAATCTCTATCATTCATCAATTCCAATATACAATTTAAAAACTATCACTTTTACCCATTATTTTGTTGAAAAATTGCTTATAATAATGAATATTTAAAATAGCCTAAATATTCAATAATAACATTATGATTAGTAAAACTATTATACTTACATTAATGTATTAAATAAAATGCATTATGAGTATTTAGAAAAAGTTAAAAAATTAGGAAGGATTTAAATTATATTTAAATAACAACTCTACACATGTTCTATTCCTGTATCCTAATCCCAACTAAGCACTAATTGTGTTGTGAAATTGGGTCAGTGGGTTACGCAACTTTATGTATCTCAGGTTTCTTATCTGTAATCATGAGAGAAAGAATACGACCTACTTCAATGAGTTCTGTGAACAATGAAAGCTATCAAAGCATATAAAGGGATTGAAGCATGCCTGATTCAGGATTCAATAATCTTAGCCTTTCTTACTGTTTGTGTAATAAGGACACTTAAATGTGTGTGTATGTGAAAAGTATTCATGAATGAGACATATTTTTAACAGATTAAAAGTAGTGATATTTTATTGGTTTTGAAAGACAGAGGCAAGAAGACAGGCAGACAAACTATGACCTACTGATTCACTCCCTAGATTTCCCCAACAACCAGAGCTGGGCCGGGCTAAAGCCAGGAGCCTGGAACTTAATCAGGGTCTCCCATTTGTTTGGCAGCAGCTCAGCTACATAAGCCATCCCCTACTGCCTCTCAGGGTGAGCACTGTTAGGAAACTGGCATGGAAAAGAGAGCCAGGACCGAATTCATCACTCAGGTATAAGTGACTCCGGTACACCTTAACTGCTTATGCAAAACAACAACTCCAAAATTAATAATTTTTTGATAACGAACTTTTTGTTCTATCTTCATATAACTTCTACTAATTTTCTACTTTTACTGTTTATTCTGAGAAAAAGTAAATTAAACCTCAAGTATCAGTTAAGGTTAAACAAAAATGTCTCTAAAAAATGTTTTGAGCCAACCTCTACTTTTAAATTAACAGTACTGTGTCACCAGGAAAATGTCAAATGTGTGACTCAATCGTAAATTAGAACTAGAAGATACATCAATCATAATTCATAAGAGGCTGGCATATTTCTAAGTTAAGCAATAGAGATAAAATGTTATATTTTCAAATTCTCTTCATTAGTAAATTCTCTCTCCCTTTTTCTCTTCTTTCTGTCTTCTGACTAAACTATATCTGATTTCCATATTAATGATCATACAATATCTTAGTAGCATTTGTCAAAGATCATATTTCAAAACTTACTGGGATAAATTGAGAAGGAATTCAAGCATAAGATGACTGTTACCCTGACTACTTGTATTAAGTTATGCCCTTTGATATTTTGACAGTGGGTTTCTTCTTTCTTGATCTTTATCATTTTACGTCTATTTCTAATGTCATTTTTGAGAGTCCTAATATGAAGTATGTCTAGCATTTTCAACTTAATTGGTCATGACAAGACAGTTCACTGCAATTACTCCACCAAGTGTCAATATGTAATTATTATTTTAGCATCAGGACAACTTTAACAGGTCTGAACAAAATGGCTTATAATAATACTTAATTTTTCAGAATGCTGAGATTATGAGATGATTTCATTAGGAGAAACCAATGCCATATTATACAATAGACTATTTTATGTCCTTTAATTCCAAATTAACATGACTCAACTGAAATGATTTTCAATTCTACTCTGAAGAACAACGCCTCAAAAAAAAGCTCAGTGTTGCTCGAAGTTGAAATTAGGGAAAGTCACGTTCTAAACATGATGACTGATGCTGGTAAAAGCTTCCCAATATCAGCAGATGCATTCACTTTCTTGAGCCTGAATCCTTTCAAGCAAACTACAATTTCTGATGCACCACATAATACTCTGATAGAACATACAGTTCAAAACTGAAGGCCACCAATTGTGGTAAATGAGTAGGATTTACTTTAAAAAAAGATTTATTTATTTGAAAGAAATAGTTACAGAGAAGCAGAGGCAGAGAGAAAGAGAGAGAGGGGGAGAGAGAGAAAGAGAGAGAGAGAGAGAGAGAGAGAGAGAGAGAGAGAGAGGTCTTCCATTTGCTGGTTCACTCCCCAGGTGGCCGAAATGGCCTGAGCTGCCCCTATCCAGGAGTGAGGAGCATCTTCCTGCATGATGCAGGGTCACCCACAATAGTGCAGGGGCCCAAGGATTTGGGCATATTCTACTGCTTTCCCAGGCCATTGCAAAGAGCTGAATCAGAAGTGGAGCAGCCAGGACTCGAAATGGCACCCTTAAGAGATACTGGCACTGCAGATACGCCACAGCACCAGCCCCAGCATTTGCTATTTAAGTATTGTGCTTTTAACTATTTTGCTTCTCAAAGTAGACCTGTTTAGAGATAAATTTATCCAACATGTTTTTTTTTATTTCTAAAGATTCTTAATCTCTATTATGTATAAAGCTATCATCTTTGCTGAAAGATATTTTATAGAGTCCAAAAATTAGGTCAGTAGAAGAAGATACTCATAGGATAAAAGCAAACAAAACGCCAAGGAAAATAAAAGGTCATGGAATGGAATTTTATGGGTGTGTCACAGTCCACAGAGCATGGAGCCTGGCACTGGTGAAGACAAAAGAGAACATGAGAACAGATGAGTTTTACTTGGGTACAGCAGCTTACCTGGAGCCTGGTGACATACTGCTGGCTTGCAAGGAGAGCATGACAGACTATAGAAGCATGAAGACACAAAAACATGACGCAAAAGAAGACCAGAAATAGTGGTGGCACCAGAACCAGCAAGAACAAAAAGCTAGGGTGACTATGTAAGAAACTTAAACTGGTGCAGGGTCTTAGTCCACAAGTACGAGGATGGACTGGGCCCAAGGAAAGGTAAGTGCACTGCTCACCCTTTTCCCAGCTTCCTGAAACCGGGGACAATCAGATGCAGCAGGGAGCCAAGTCAAACAGGGACTCGTTTATTTTGCTCATAACAGAGCCTTTTAAAGCACAAAACTGCAGCGTCATTGGGGCAGGGCATAAGGACCAACCAATCACTTAAAAGATCATTTGGGGAAGGGTAGCAGGAGGGAGGGAAGTTATGGGGGGGAAGCCATTGTAATCCATAAGCTTTATATATATATATATATATATATATATATATATATATATATATAAAGATCATTTTACGGGGCAATTTCTATAGGACCAGCCATATGTCTATACACTCATCATCACTTGTCATCACTTCCCCTGATGTTGTGCAGCCAATCAGCTTTGGTGGTAAACAACTTTGAGTTCCGCCCATCTTACTTCCTCTGGGCGCCATCTTCTTTGTCCATCTCACATGGCCTGCTGGAAAGGAGGCCACCTGCATCATCTTCGGCAGCCTGGTCCCTCTCCATCTGGTTCCCAATGGTCCTCCTGCTGGGGGGCTGTGGCAGCCGCGCGAGCTGCTCCAGGATCCACTCCCCCTCCTTGCGCAACAGCAGTTTGCTCACGGCTGGCCCTGGGCACAGTGGCATCATGGCGGCAGCTGTGCACACGCTCCAGCTCACAGTCCCACTCCTCCAGCACCTGCAGACTGTAGATGAAGTCCTCCTGCAGGTGCTGCAGCCAGCCCTGCACCTCCTGGAGCCAGGTGCGCTTCATGTTGACCCCTCCTTGACGCAGCTCGGGGCGCCCGTCACCCGCACGGCCCAGTCCAGAGGCCAGAGCCACTACCGCCATGTCCCCCGCGGGGCCACTGTCTGCCATGGCGGTGGCCGGGTCCACTTGCGCACGCCCTGGGCCCCTCCCTGTGCCGCCATCCCCATCCCCAGAACACCCACTAGCTGGCTCTAGGCCCTGGTTCAGTTAGTTCCATGCGGCTTGGGCAGGGGCGCCCGGGGGCAGCTGTGTGTGCGCAGCCCCTGGGCCTGGCCTGGCTGCACCACGGCCGCGCTCATGCCCCGCACACTAAAATGTTACCATCACAATATAAGGAAGTCAAGAAAGTAATCTAAATCTCCATTAAGAGCACCAACATGTAACAATAACCAATATCTCTCAACCCAGTTTTAACCCACTGATTCTCTAACACAACATCTACTAGATTAAGAATTAGTCCCTAGGGGCCAGCACTGTGGCTTAGCTGGTAAAGCCGCCGACTACAGTGCCATCATCCCACATGGGCACTGGTTTGAGTACTGGCTGCTCCACTTCTGATCCAGCTCTCTGCTACAGCCTGGGAAAGCAGTGGAAGATGGACCAAGTGCTTGGGCCCAAGCACCCATATGGGAGACCTGGAGGAAGCACCAGGCTCCTGGCTTCAGATTAGTGTAGCTCCGGCCATTGCAGCCATCTGGGGAGTGAATGAGTAGATGGAAGCTGTAACTCTGCCTTTCATATAAATAAATAAATCTTTAAAAAAAAATTAGCCCCCAAATTAAAACAACCCATAGCCTGAAGATAGAATGGAAAAATTAACACACTCATAGAACTGTGTTAAATCTGGTGAGACAGTGGATAATAGCTGTATTTAAGAATAGGATCTTCTAATGCAAATATTTATGGGGAAAAAAAAAAAAAACCTTACCAGATCTTTTTCCATCCAGGTTTCTGTAAGAATATCATATCATTTCACTGAATCAGCTTTCTGACCACTATGCCACAACCAGAATTCCTATCATACGTAACCGTTGAACTGATGATAAAAGGAAAAGTACTTGGTGCATGACCATTATTTAAAAAATTATTTTGGCTGGTGCCGTGGCTCAATAGGCTAATCTTCCGCCTTGCGGTGCCGGCACACCGGGTTCTAGTCCCGGTCGGGGCACCAGATTCTGTCCCGATTGCCCCTCTTCCAGGCCAGCTCTCTGCTATGGCCCGGGAGTGCAGTGGAGGATGGCCCAAGTGCTTGGGACCTGCACCCCATGGGAGACCAGGAGAAGTACCTGGCTCCTGCCATCTGATCAGTGTGGTGCACCGGCCACAGCGCGCCAGCTGTGGCGGCCATTGGAGGGTGAACCAATGGCAAAAGGAAGACCTTTCTCTCTGTCTCTCTCTTTCACTGTCCACTCTGCCTATAAAAAAAATGATTTTATTAGAATTAAAATTAAAGACTATCCTCATCTAAATAATTAAAGCAGTAATGTGTTACTTTCCAAAAAAACATAATTTTACCTTTTGATTTAATTTTAGGTTTTATGATATAGCATAGGAATTTGATCACTTTTTTGTTTTTATTCAAATATCCAATGTTTTATCTTCATCTCTAAAAAGGCTTGTGTTTCTCCACTGACCTTCAAAGCCACTTCTGCCACGAAGAAAGTTTGTGTGTATGGGCCTGTTTCTGGGTACTACATTTGTATTCCATTGATAAGTTTGTTTATGTCTATGTCAATACTACCATGCTTTAATTTCTTCTGCTTTGTAATCAATCTTAAAATACAATAGAAGTATTCTCAGTCATCATGCTTTTATTTCAGATTTTTGAGATGAATATAGCTATTATGTTTATTTTTTTAATTTGTGTGTGTATTTTTTATATTCAAACAATCAGTACTTTTCAACCAAATTAAAATCCTGTTTTGTCCATGGGGACATTTGGCTAAGTTTGAAGATATGCTTGGTTGTTTAACTGCTGGCATCTAGGGAGTAAAAGCTTGGGATCATGCTGAACATCATGCAATGCATGGGGTATCTCCCAATGACAAATCACTAACTGGTTTCAGACATCAATAGTACTAAGAAAGAGAAACCTGGTATTACACAATTGGTGGGTCCAAGTTTGTGCTCACTTAGCAACTGATGCTTCTGAATTAGCTTTATCATGTTGGGATAAGAGAGAGGAAGAATGAGAATGATAGGGGAAAAATGAAGCCAGAGTCTTCATGGACCTGAGTCTCTAAAGCAACAACCTGTAACTCTTCTCATATTTCAGTATTAGCATCAGGTCACTGAACTAAGCTTGTGCAAGATGTGAAAGGAATTACACAGGGCTGTGAATACCAGTAAGTCAAGTAATTGGGTTGCATTTATCTTATATCACTTTTAATGATTTGATCCATTTCTCAGAAAAAATTTGCAAACTTTCCATATGAACCCAGAATCTCGCCCTACTACACAATCACCTAAGTCCAGAATTTCATTCTCTCAATGAGATTCAGGTATAGACAAGGCTCTATTTTTTCTTAGGTCTCAGGTATATGCACATCCCTACCATAACCTGAGAAGATACAGATAGGTTTGTAGATTGTTCCTCCATAGCCTTTTCTTTATTCATAGTTCTTTCCTCTTTCCTTGTTTTAATCTAGGTCCTCTCCCTTTTCTACATGCCAATTGCTACTGTGAATGTAATGGCTTTCACATCTTATGAATCCTTCTGGTTAAATATGAAACTCGAAGGTAGTCTTGGGGCCACAACAGACATGTCAACACTTCGCTTGCAAGTCTCTTTATCTACTTTCTACTTGTGCCTGCCTGAAGCTAAGCCAATGATAAACATTCTGCCTCTGTAACAATGAGTTTTCTTTTCTTCCAGTTTCCAATAATATGTTCATCATTTTCTTTTGAGTTTTCTCTGGAAAATTCTTTAACTTGCTGATCTTTATTAACAGTCTTTTCAAGGCTGTTTTAATGTTTACATATTTTCTAACACTCACTTGAAATTTCTGCCTGTCTCTACCCTCCTCCTGCTTTCTAAACCTCCCCCCCACATTTATCAACACCTACACCAGTACCAAAATCTATATTAGATACCTACAACAATTATTCTAATACTTGGTGGCTTGAAACAACTGATATATGGTATAACATACTTGTTATAGTCAGGAATTCAGGTATTCCTTACAAAGGTGCTCTGGCCCAGAATTCATCACAAGGTTACAATATGCATGTTGGCTAGAAATACAGTTGTCTCAAGACTTGTATATGGAGGGACCAATGCTGTGGCATAGTGGGTAAAGCTGCCGCCTGCAGTGCTGGCATCCCATATGAGCGCAGGTTTGAGACTGGGCTGCTCTACTTCCAATCCAGCTCTCTTCTATGGCCTGGGAAAGCAGTAGAAGATGACCCAAGTCCTTAGGCCCTTGAATTTGCATTGGAGACCTAGAAAAAAAACTCATGGCTCCTGGCTTCAAATTGGCATAGCTCCAGCCATTGTGGCTATCTGGGTAGTGAACCAGGGGATGGAAGCTCGCTCTCTCTCTCTCTCTCTCTCTCTCTCCCCCTCTGCATTTCTGTAACTCTGCCTTTCAAACAAATAAATAGATCTTTATAAAAAATAAAGAATTGTATATGGAATGGGCTTTTAAGGTGATTAAAGAAAGAATTTTTCAAATCTATACCGGATGTTGGCCAGTTGCCAACATCAGTTGCCTGCCATACAAATCTCCCCAATAAGGTACTGATATTTGGTATCTGGGCTTCCCTAGAATGAAGTCCTATAAAAAGATATAGAGAGGGAAAGGGAGAGGCAGAGGGAGTGGGAGAGGTAGTTGGAGTGAGGAGAGAAGAAAAATAGTAAGAGAAAGAATGATGGAACTCACAGTCTATTTGTACCAATATCTTAGAAGTCACATCTCATCACATTTCTTATATTCTTATTTAGTAGAAAAAGTCCATGCTCTTTTAATAAATATATATATATAAAACATAGTTATTAATATATATAATATTTATATAAATATATAGGTATATAAATATATAATATAATATAATATATAAATATATAATGCATTTATAAACATTTATAAATATAAATATTTATATTTATAAATATAAGTAATATATTTATATATATTAGCTGTAGAGTTACAGACACAGAGAGGAAGAGACAAAGAAAGAGGTCTTCCATCCACTGGTTCACTCTCCAAATGGCTGCAATGACTGTAGCTGGGTGGATCTGAAGCCAGGATACAGGAGCTACTTCCGGGTCTCCCACGTGGGTGCAGGGGCCCAAGGACTTGCTCCATCTTCTACTGCTTTCTCAGGCACATTAACAGGGAGCTGGATTGGAAGAAGAGCAGCTGGAACTCAAACCGGAGCACCTTTGGAATGCTGGCGCTGTGGGTGGAGGCTTACTACACCACAGCCAGGCCCTGAAAGAAGTCCACTATCAATGAGAGACAATTACACAAGCATATGTATAGCAGGAGGCATGGACTGATGGGACTATTTTAGAGGTAGCCTCCCACATCTGACTAAACTTAGATAAACAGAGACTGATTTACCACATAAAAAGTAAGAAACTGTCATTTTATACCTATAGAATACTTTGAAGAATTTTATGTCGATGCATTTAAAAACTTAGATGAAATACACAAATCTCTTGAAAGGCAAATGCTGCCATCATCTGAATGTTTGTGTTCCCCCAGACTCATGTGTTGCAATCTAATCCCCAGTAAAATGATATTAAGAAGTGGGGCTTTTGGGAGGTGATTTAGGTCATGAGAGTAGAACCCCCATGATTGAGGTGAGTACCCTCATAAAAGAGTCCCCAGGACGGTTATTTCTTCCCTCCTCCACGTGTGGTCATGGTGAGAAAATACCACCTATGAACCAGAAGGCAGTGCACATGGCCCCCTCCATCTTCAATCCAGCAATAGAACTTTGATTCTTACTCATGTTTTAGTCTCTGATTTTTCCTTCGAATACCAGCTGGAGAAAACACTCTGCCTTAGAAATGATTATGTGTTTAGCTGAGATCTGTGCTGTCTTATAATTAACTCAGTCTTAATTACATCTGCAAATTTTCTTTTTTTTTTTCTTCCAACATGAGTCATTGGTATGAGATCTCATCATATCTACAGTCCCAGTAATTACTGTGGGAATCCTATGATGGATAATTTTAAATTCTATCACACCAGCTCAAGATTATAGAGTTACAGAGATAGCCCCATATCTATTTTTAAGATTGAATTTGTAGTCAAAAATCTTCCCATAAATAAAACGCCAAGCAAAGATTCTTCACTGGTTAATTCTCCCAAATGCTTGAAAAGGGAACCACACAAAGTCTATACAAACATTTCCAGAAAATTAAAAAAAAAAATTCTAATCCATATTTTGAAGTCAGACACTGCAACCAATGTCAATAATAAGTAAAACTGCAGAGCAATATAAAAAATATCGGTGGGAAAAATTTAAATACAACTTCTTTCCCCCAGAAACCAAGTAAGAAAAATAGGTAGTTGAATGAGTTTAACAAGAGTAAAAAAACGGAAAATAATTTCAGCCAAATATCAAGTCAAGTACATGGTAAATAAGAAGAAAACTCAAAGCTTCATAAAACATAATGTATTAATATTTATAATATCAAATCAGTTCTTACCTTTCAATATTATGAATATGATCAATAAATGCAGGCCTTGGTTAAAATACACAAACCACATAAGAACACATTCAGGTGACCAATAAACCCATTAAAATGGTCTCAGACTTACCAATAGTAAAGTGCAAATGAAAATAATAATGAAATATCCATTTTTATCAATCATATATTGGTAAAAGTCACCCCTGTTCAGGACTTCAGTAAGGTCCATCTTCAGATGAGGCATCCAAATGTCTCTGCTCACCAGGCATGCCAGGAAAACCAATTTGAGAATGTAAATATGGTGACTGCATTGAGAATATTATACATTGTTGTTATTACAAGAAAATTTCTCACACAATATTGAATATTTAGTGATGATGGGGTAGCTGAATTCGAATGCCATTATTGCCCATTACTTATAGGCAATTTTTCTAGTTCCTGTAGAGAGTTAAATATTAATATGCAGGTATGATAATCTTGCTACTTAACTTTTAGTGTAAATAAACAAATTATCATTTGGAATTTTCTTTATACAAATGTTTCTGTGTTGAATTAGAGTAAAAAAATAGTTGAAGCCCAAATCCTACAATGACTTCTTAAAAATTCCTTTATTAAAAATAATTATATATTTTATAGTCTACTTTAATAAATAATAAATAAATACACAGTTAACATGTACTGATAAAAACAGAACCATCAACATGTCCTCTTCTTTGACATGACTTCATGATTGAAGGTTTGGTGCTTCTCTTCTGTTTTTCCATACAGTATATACTAGGTTGTTGGAACTACAGACTCCCCACTGTTTGAACTGTTTGAAGTACCCTCATATTTGTACAATGGAATATCATAAATCAAATTAAAGGAATTATTACAGAACCATGCATATGACTGAGCCTGAAAAAAGATAAACATGAGGATTGAATAAGTCATTAGAAGATTGTGTGCAGGAGAATGCCAGTGATTTAAAGACAAGAAAAATCTTTGATGCATTTGTTTTTACCACCAAAATAGGAAAAAGCAATTGTGAGAAATAGAAGCCCGACATGCCAAAATGCAGAATTGTGATTACCCCTGAGGTAGAGAGGAACAGAACATGAGAAAATGCACATGCCATATCCTTCCATCTAACCGTGTATTAGCTTTTGTTATGATATGCTGGCTTACTTATCTGCATGCATCTATTATTTTGTACCTATCAAATATTCTATTAAAATAAAACCATTTTGAAAAATAATAAGGAGGTAGACAAACTGAGAGTTTCAAATGTGAAGGACAACCCCTAGGGTGGGAAAGCAGGGAGCTGAGTTCTTGGGTGTGTGCAGTAACTATGGGAGGGGCTAAGCTGAGGATGCTTTAATTGCTCAGCCAGGACCCTGGATAACTCCCTCGGCCTCCCTAGATGCATTTTCAGTGTTTAAGAGAACATTCTTTTTTGTTTGTTTTTGTCCTGAGGGTAATCATCGGGCTCCTTTGCTCAGTGGGCCAGAGATACATGAGAGGAATAGGGAGCAGGTTATTCACCATGCAGATCTTTAATTAAACCCCCTCGCCTTCCCCCACTGCTGGAGAAACAACAGGCAGAAGAGCTCCCTCAGCCAACAGGAGAAGGTTCTGATTCCTTTTCTTCTAGGCTATGGTTTTCTCCCCTGGTTTCCACTATTAACCCTTTTATAGACCTCTTACCTTTCATATTCTTACTGAAGCTTCCTTTGATTTGATATCGTTTCTCCCCTTTTTAATGTATCCATATCATAAATACATACATATATATATATATTTAGCAGTTCACTAAAGGTAGAAATAACAACACATATGTTCAGTGTACCATCTTGACTTAGATTGTATAAGAATTTTTCCAAAGTAAAGCACACATGTTAAAAAAGTCCAAATTACTATGATGTTTTGAATAATTTTGAATTATTTTTATGCTTTATTAGACTAATGGTAAATTGACCCTATAAAGTTTTCAATGATTTTTTTCTACTATGTTGCTTACCCTAGAATAAGGGTTGCTAAGTGATTCAAATCTTGTTTTTGTATGAATAGTATCTGTCTAAATAAGGGCAGCATGTGAGGAAAAACTCTGATCTTTTCCAATTCAGATAGAGTGAGAAAATATGTAAACTAATATTACACTAACAGCTAGTAGCTGAAGTTTTCCAAATGACCAGAACAGGTGCCAGCTGACAAAAATATGGCATTCTATATTTATTTTCAGTAAGTAGCTATATTTCAACTGAATTGCTTGGGAACTGGGACCTGGGATCTCACATATAAATAAGTTGCATCAACGTAAACTTGGATAGACATCACATCTTGAGTAAGTTGTAAACATAGCTGTAGTGGAGATGGTGTTATAATAGAATGTGGTCTCTTCATTGTCCAAATTGTTTTTAACTTTTCAACAATGTACCTTCCTATATGGTATTATATATTGTATATAGTATTATGTTTGGGAGGTATTATATAGTATACTTGCGAGGCAGATATGTATTGGAGGGAGAACACATCTACTAGGTCACTCCCCAAATATCCTCAACATCAAACCAGGAGCCAAGAACTGAATCTAGGTCTCTTAAATGAATGGCAAGAATCCAATTACCTGAGCCATCACTGCTGCCTCCTTTCTCTGATAGCGTGCTGGAGTCTGGAGCCAGATCTGGGTCTCAAATCCAGGTGCCATGATCATATGCTAGACTAAACACCTGCTCCAGAATCAAGACTTTTGAAACTCAGATTAATTGTATCTGGATCGCCTTAAATTATTTCCCTGGCAATTGTGTAACTAATACCACACATAACTTCCTTTTAAATATTTGAATTCAAATTAAAGTAAGTAATATTGTGTATAGTCTTCTTCCGTAGCCTTAAAGTTTTCTTAGGAATAGTAACAACAGAATAGGCACAACACTATTAAAATAGGTTTTGAGATTTAAATACTCAATGTAAGTGTCCTTGTGGTATTTTATAGTTATATTGAAATGAGTATTATCTATTTTGTTGGGATGTTGTGAAGATAAAATTATAAAACTCATAGAAAAATAGTATATATATTTTATAAATGTTATATAGTATTTGTGATGATCAGTTGAAGTGTGCATAGATGAGAATGTATGCCCCAAACACAAATACATATGTGTATGCACATATAAAGTCTCCCCATTTTTTCTAATGGTGAGAACAATTTGGAGAATTCAAAACATGCTTCATGTATATTTCACACACATGTACATATTTAGGAATTTTCCAAATACATTATTTCTATTAGAAAAAATGGGAAAAGAGCCCTTTATGCTTATCATCTGCTTAATTTTGAGGAAAATAAATAAAAAGACAAAAATTAATTTGTCTTGAGTTCCCCGGAAGTTTATTGTCAAGGGAGATGTCAAGTCATGAAACTGCTGAGAAATCCAAAGTCTACAATGCATAGGAATCATCTAGGTCAACATAACAGGAGATGTCAAAGGCTGTGCAAGGCAGAAGTACTCAAACACAAGGAAGAAAACAAGGCAGATGGTAAAGCTACAGAGAGGTAAGAAGAAGACATGAAGGATCAAAACAGCTCATGCAGATACATAGTTAGAGGACAGATACCAAACTCTGGACTCTGCTGTTAATTCTTTTTCTGAAAATCTCTGCTGGTGTACATCATACTGAAGTGAAGTGACACTTTGATCCTAGTAGCTATCTCATAAATAAGAGAAAAACAGTCACCTGAATGTTAGAAGCTATAATTAAAAATTTGGAAAGCATTTGAACTTCCCACAAAAGTCAGAAGCTGATTCACCAGAAGACAAGTTAATTTCCTGAACAAAATGTGGCAGAAGGGGACCACAAAATCCAGATACTCAACAATATAGTGTTTTAAACATCCAAATAAAATAAAAGCTATAAACCATGTGACGAAGCAGAAGATCATGACTCATAACCAGACAAAATTAACTGGATACAAACAAGACTAAAATTTGCCAAAGAATCTGGCATATTAAGTAAAGTACTTATAAAAAGCATTTTAAAATATTTAAGTACTTAGTTGCATAAATAAGAGAGACAAGGAGACAGAGATGTAGAAATTTGAGAATTCAACATCATACTTGAAATAATGAGTTGGTGAGATCATGAGAAAATTATATAAGAATTAAAAAGGGATTACAAAATTGAAGACAGAGGAACAGAACTACTTAAAACTAATATTTTAAACCCAAACTCTTCAGAGTGGATATTTTTGAAAGAAAAGGGTTTTTGAAACCAGCAGAAATGCCAGCCAGGAAAGGACCAATACCTGAGAAGTGCAGCAACCACCAGTAGCAATATTTGGTAGCAACTGGAAGTACATCCACCAGATCAAAGCTAAGAGTAGTTTATAATGAAAACCTGGCAGTAAGAAAGCAATTTTTTTTTCACAAATTTTGCTTTACTTACATTGGTTACAGAAAAGACAGGGTATATAACACTTAATGGGGAAATTTGTAGATAGAAAGACAGTCCAAAGGAAGTGTGTACTGGTTTGTATTACTTGGGTTTCATGGTTTAGGAAATTCGTATATGAACAGGATGACAGTGAAATGGCTTAAGTCAATATTTCACATTATGTTCCAGAATGAAAAAGAATCTTGTATTGGTTTTCAGCCACAGCTATTAACTGTTGGGCTTCCCTTATCCTTCCCTACCTGTTCATCTTCCTGTCCTGGAAACAAAATTCAGGACATTTCATAAATTTTCTTTTATTAAATCACAGTGAGAAAATAGACTGGAACAGATGAACCAGTTTTTCAATGTCCTGTGGTTAATATCAAGAGGTTGACATTTGTGTGATGTGAGAACAGAAAATGAGGAAAGAGGACAGGAAACATGGGTTAGACAGAATAGAAATTCCTCATCAGAATGCAAGGAGGAAACACAACATTATTTAATGTCTTGAATGCAAATTAAAGATTGCTAATATAGCTTCTACATCCAAGAAATCATGCTTGAAAAATAAACATATAACATTGGCACTTTGAGATAAGCAAAACTGAGAATTCTGAGCCAGAAGACTCACACTACCTGAAATACTAAAGGAAATTCTTTAGGCTGAAGGAAAGCTTATAAAACGGTAACTGCAAGGAAGAATAATTCTTGATTTTGACTTTATTTAACATAGAGTAGTGTTTAATGTAAGATAATTAACAATATATTGACAAGTTTATAATTTGCATAGCAACAGCTATGTGATGATAATACACAAAGGTAAACAAAGAGTAAAAGGAAGCAAATGTTGCAAGGTTCTTTAACATATATTGTTAAATTTTCATAGATAGATGCTAATAAGTTAAGGATATAAGCATACTTTGCAATTAAAACAAATTTATTTTAGTGCAAAAATTGAATTTCATGCATAGTTTTTTATAATACACATTTTTCATGTACTTAAAAAAAACCCTCATATTCATGAAATTTCAAAAGTAAACATCATTCAATTCCACTTTCCATGAACTTTTTACAACCTTGTTGTATTTTTAAGTTTAGCAAGCAGTATAATTTAAACCAAGAAGTATCCTTAATGGTCCATTATAGGAGATGTTACTCAGCCTCTTTCATGAATTCTCTAAGCTCCCTCTGCCTTGAGTGATTTTTTTTCTGCTGCAGTCATTTTCCCATTACTTATATACCATTAACACAGCTGTGGAATTTGGGGTAACCAAATCATATATATAATATCATATATTCTGTCCCCATTCACTGGTCCCCTGACCCACCACACTTTATGTACACACTTATATTAGGAGTACAACATTATTATATTTGTTTTCTTTGGTGAGCTAGACATTTATGTAGTATTGATTATAAGTGAACAAATTACAAGGAATTTCTGTTCTCATAAAGTTTCTATTCTATGGATAAAGTCAGATAGCAAATATGTGATAATCACGGATCTAGAGAATTATCATAAAACTTGTTTGTCATCTGTCAATGGTTCAGTCATAGAATGTGCTCAGTGGATACCTATTGGCTGCAGATAGATGGAATCATTGAATCAATGCTGGCTAATGATAAGGTCTTCCATGGTTTCCACAGCTTTTTCTTCAACTCACTTCCTTATTACGCTTATCTTCATATTGATAAATAACTATTTAATAAATAATGTGTGACTTGAGAATACACATACAGTTTCTATGAATATTCTGAGTGTTTCTAATGAACAAATCTGAAGTCACCTTTTTACAATATTGTTCTGAATTTCAAACTTTTTTAATGAAAATCATCTTGACATTACTAAAAAACAGACATTTTGTTCATGATGCATTATATAATCTATAAATTATTATATTTCATATTCAATCAGGAATTTTCTTCTCTATTTTGTAATATAAGAAAGAATTTGTGTATTGGTGCCATTTTTCATTAATTATTTTAAGAATGAACTGGAGAAGACTATTGAAATGAAATTTTCTTCATGAGAATATTTTTAATACAACTTTCTATTTCTTTAGTAGATGGAAATCTAATCACATATATGTTTCCTGTATCAGTTTTGGAAATCTTTGTTTTGGAAACAGTGATTCATTTCCTCTAAACTGTAAAATTTAAGGCTATAAATTATTTATATTATCTCCCAAAAGCATTTTTAATAATTATTGATAGTGTATTGGTATCTTTTTGTTTCTAATATTTTCAACAGTTTGCACCCACACAGAAACACAAAGTGTAAAGTACTGTTTGAGTACTAGTTATACCATTAATACACATAGTACAACACATTAAGGACAGAGATCCTATATGGAGAGTTAAGTGCACAGTGACTCCTTGTTGTTGACTTAACAATCTGACGCTCTTGTTTATGGCGTCAGTAATCACCCGAGGCTCTTATATGAGTTACCAAGGTTATGGAAGCCTTTTGAGTTTTCTGACTCTGATCTTATTTAAACAGGGTATGGTCAAAGTGGAAGTTCTCTCCTCCCTTCAGAAAAAGGTACTTGCTTCTTTGATGGCCCATTCTTTCTACTGGGATCTCACTCACAGAGATCTTTCATGTAGGTCATTTTTTTTTTTTCATAGTGTCTAAGCTTTCCATGCCTGAGAATCTCTCATGGGCTTTTTAGCCAGATCCAAAGGCCTTACGGGCTGATTCTGAGGCCAGAGTGCTGTTTAGGACATCTGCCATTCTATGAGTCTGCTGTGTATCCTGCTTCCCATATTGGATCGTTCTCTCCCTTTTTGATTCTATCAGTTAATATTAGCAGACACTAGTCTTGTTTATGTGAAACCTTTGACACTTAATCCTATCATTATAATAAATTATGAACTGAAACTGATCACTTTGACTAGTGAGATGGCATTGGTACATACTGCCTTGATGGGATTGAATTGGAATTCCCTGGCACATTTCTAACTCTACCATTTGGGGCAAGTCCTATTGAGCATGTCCCAAAATGTACATCTCCTCTCTCTCTTATTCTCATTCTTATATTTAACAGGGATTACTTTTCAGTTAAATTTAAACACCTAAGAATAATTTTTTGTTAATTAAGAGTTCAACCAATAGTATTAAGTAGAACAAAAAAAAATACTAAAAGGGATAAAGTACTAAGTTGTTCATCAACAGTCAGGACAAGGGCTGATCAAATCACTGTTTCTCATAGTGTCCATTTCACTTCAACAGGTTTCCTTTTTGGTGCTCTGCTAGTTGTCATTGATCAGAGAGAACATATGATATTTGTCCCTTTGGGACTGGCTTATTTCACTCAGCATGATGTTTTCCAGATTCCTCCATTTTGTTGCAAATGATCAGATTTCATTTTTTTTTTTTACTGCTATATGGTATTCTATACAATACATGTCCCATAATTCTTTATCCAGTCTATTGTTGATGGGCATTGAGCTGCAATAAACGTTAAGGTGCAGACAGCCTTTTTGTTTGCCAATTTAATTTCCTTTGGGTAAATTCCAAGGAGTGGGATGGCTGGGTTGTATGGTATGGTTATATTCAGGTTTCTGAGGAATCTCCACATTGACTTCCATAGTGGCTTTATCAGTTTGCATTCCCACCAACAGTGGGTCAGTGTCCCTTTTTCCCCACATCCTCGCCAGCATGTGTTGTTGTTAGATTTCTGTAAGTTACTTAAAATCTTTATCTACTATTTCTTTATCATGTACATTCGTCTCTATTTTCTATTTGAGGGGCAGGTCTAATAGTTTTATTGAATATTAAACATAGTGTATTTAAATTCTATCAGTTCCACGTGATAGTATTTTTTATCAGAGTGGATTTGCCCTTTCTTCTGAAGATAATTGATGAGTTTGTTTTATCATAGCTTAAAAAGAGAATGAGCTGAACTGAATCAAACTGAAACTAAGAGCACCACTAAGTTTTCCCTGTTTTAGATGGTACCCTTTGTGCGTTCAACTGCTTTTTTTTTTTTCAGTAGATTGCTGAATGTTGGCGTGTCTGTGTCTCTTGAGCAGCATTAGAATGCAGCAAATTCTGTTCTGCTCTTCAAAAGGCTGCAGTTTTTTGTGAGGTTTCCACCACCTTGCAGAACTTCAGAATCAAGCAAATGTCTGGCAGGGAAACCCAGCTGTTTCTTGTCTACTCAAATTTATCTCATCAGTCCGACTTCAAGTATTGCCAAGAGCTCTGCTCATTTTTCTGTTCTCACAGCATATATGTCCACATTTAGATTTTTAGCCTTCAAAATTGCCAAATACTGGTGGGGGAAATAGTTGTAAGTTATCAACACTCAGACATATTTAACAATGGAATTTTCAGCTTACCAAACTTACCTATATTTTTCAGTGGGGATATTTGTATACTAAAATTAACTTCATCCTACCTAAAATCTGTTTCTTAAAACAAAACAAAAAAAAAAAATCTGTTTTAAAAAACAACTACTCAAAGTCCTCTCCAGCTAAACAAAATATCCATAATCATCTTCCTGATATGTCTATATATTTCTAGGTGTGAGATTCAAGGTGAGATGATATTGAAAGGTGTTGTTTGGTTTTCCTTGTATCTACTGTAATCTCCTTAAATCCTTGTGATTTTTCTCAATTTCTTTCTTCTACTGTTAACTGGCCAAGTCCATACTTGTTGTTTCACTCCGGTCAACTGTTGCTCAAAAACATCAGAAAATACATATATATATATATATATATATATATATATATACACACACACACAAATGTTTTATTGTACATACATACATTTATATATTTTTACACTTTGTGTTTCTGTGTGGGTGCAAACTGATGAAATCTTTACATAGTATATACTGAATCGATCTTCTGTATATAAAGATAATTGCAAATGATTAAAAAATCTTGGTGTTAAATTGGAAATTGCATAGATAATTAATCAATTCTTTAAAAAAATCATGTAGGATCTCTGTCCTTAATGTGCTGTACATTATGAATTAATACTATAACTAGTACTCCAATAGTATTTTCACTTTGTGTCTCTATGTGAGGGCAAACTGTTTGAATCTTTACGTAATATGTACTAAACTGATCTTCTGTGTATAAAGAGAATTGAAAATGAATCTTGATGTGAACAGAAGGGGAGAGGGAGCGGGAAAGGGGAGGGTAGCGGGTGGGAGGGAAGTTGTGTGTGGGGGGGAGCCATTGTAATCCATAAGCTGTACTTTGGAAATTTATATTCTTTAAATAAAATATATATATATATTTATATATATATATAATACATATATATTATATATATAAATATATATATTTATATATATATATAAAAGAAATTACTCTGCTAGCTTTTCAGCACCATGGTGGTTGTTTATCAGTAACAATTAGAAAATGAAATAGTTCTGGGGCCGGTGCTGTAGCATAGCGGGTAAGGCCGCCGCCTGCAGTGCCGGCATCCCATATGGGTGCCGGTTCAGGACCTGGCTGCTCCACTTCCAATCCAGCTCTCTGCTGTGGCCTGGGAAAGCAGTAGAGGATGGCCCCTGCACCAGCTTGGGAGACCCAGAAGAATCTCCTGGCTCCTGGCTTTAGATCGGCACAGCTCTGGCCATTTCGGCCACTTGGGGAGTGAACTAGCGGATGGAAGACCTCTCTCTCTCTCTGTGTGTGTGTGTGTGTAACTTTGTTTCAAATAAATAAATAAATCTTTAAAACAGAAAAAAAAATGAAATAGTTCAAGCAATGAAAATAATATTAACTTTACAGAAAGGGGTTAGGGATGGGTGAAACAGGATGGGCGAAATATTGGTGATTGTTGAAGGCCTGGGATGGCTTTCTGGAAATTCATTGTTTAATTCATGGTGTAAAGATTCCTTCTGTTGTGTGCATATCTGAAAACTTCCTAAATAAAAATTTTCTGTTTAAATATAAAAACAAAATCAGAAAATACATACATACATATATATATATATACACACACACAAATGTTTTATTGTACATACATACATTTATATTCAATATACATGTATATTCAATATACAAAAGCCAATTTTTCACTTCTAATGTCTCATTAACAAAATGTTGTGGAGTATAACACACATTTTAATGAAATTTCAGATAGAAGAGGGTGAAATTATAACATGTAACTTATTCATGAATATATATGTAAATTTATTTAAAATTAATATCTTCGTTAATACTTACAAATCTATTTTTTAAAATTCCAGGTACATATCCTCTAATATTGTGTCTAATCTTCCCTTACAAAGCTCTTCTCTAAGCTTTGACTTTAAATCATATTGCTGGAATCCTCCTTGCTTTTCTGAAGAAAATTATGTTTTCCGTCTTATCTCATGGTTAAATTTGTTTCTGTTGTACCCTATCTTTTACTGGGATGTCCTTTCTGAGTTAATAGAACAACTAAAAATTCCAGTCCAACTATTTTATGTGGAATCATACATCTCTCAACCTTTCCTACCACAATCTGACCTAGACCCTAAATTTCTTAAATAAAAAGTCCAATAACATCTCAAAGAACAATTTGTTCTTCTTATGTTTTCCTTAAATGATTGTCCAGTGGTCCCCAATAATTAAAATAGCATGTTTTAAAACATCTGAATATAAATGCAGAGAAAATTGATTAAGGGCCGGACTACAGCACAGTAGGTTAATTCTCTGCCTGCAGTGCCGACATCCCATATGGGTGCCAGTTCTAGTCCCAGCTGCTTCTCTTCCAATCCAGCTCTCTGCGATGGCCTGGGAAAGCAGTAGAAGATGGCCTAACTCCTTGGGCCCCAGCATCCATGTGGGAGACCCAGAAGAAGCTCCTGGCTCCTGGCTTCAAATCAGCACAGCTTTGACTGTTGCGGCCATTTGGAGAGTGAACCAGCAGAAGGAATACCTTTCTCTCTGTCTCTCCCTCTCACTGTCTGTAACTCTACTTCTCAAATAAATAAATAAAATCTTTAAAAAAAGAAAAAATGATTAATAAATAATCATGAAGACTCAACCTGAGGCATGATTGATATTGATGATATTTTAAGGAATAAACTGTAATCTTTTCTTTTCTTTTCTTTTCTTTTCTTTGCTTTTCTTTTCTTTTCTTTTCTTTTCTTTTCTTTTCTTTTCTTTTTTTTTTACAGGCAGAGTGGACAGTGAGAGAGAGAGCCAGAGAGAAAGGTCTTCCTTTTGCTGTTGGTTCACCCTCCAATGGCCATCGCGGCCGGCACGCTGCGGCCAACACACCATGCTGATTCGAAGGCAGGAGCCAGGTGCTTCTCCTGGTCTCCCATGGGGTGCAGGGTCCAAGCATTTGGGCCATCCTCCCCTGCACTCCCGGGCCACAGCAGAGAGCTGGCCTGGAAGAGGGGCAACCGGGACAGAATCCGGTGCCCCGACCGGGACTAGAACCCGGTGTGCTGGTGCTGCAAGGTGGAGGATTAGCCTAGTGAGCCGCGGTGCCAGCCCAAATATTTTCTAATAAGAGTTGTTACCCATCAAATATAAACAAAATATGTTTTCAATAGTCACTGAAATCTTTGAATGGCAAAAACTGAGTAATGAGATACTTCCAGATTCATTTTTTTGAGGGGAATACATACTGGAAGTGATTATTTCAGTGGCATTATTTTAAGTAATAGAGCTTGTATTGGGTTTTGATTCTGTCACTCATTGGCTTTGTCACCTTAGGCAAGAAAAAGAGAATAGTTATTTTTTAATTGTTTGTTCTCAAAATTTTCCATAGGGATTAAAACTACCAACTCCTACTCTAAATGGTTGCTCTTGAGTGTAAATACAAAATCATTCAATCATTCCTGTCTAATTTGGTATCTACTTTGAGTATTATGTTGAATGTTGTGGAAAAAGATGTAAAAGATACACTTCCAAGTTTGGAAAGTGTCCAATGTCTAGTGGGGAAAATAGAGATACAGACACATGATTGCTGTGCAGTATGATAAATGTCATGCCAGAAACAAGCCTAAGATGTAATAGAAATCTAGAAAAGAGCTGCCTAAAACAGCCTGAAGGGGAGAGAACAGAAGTAAATGGAGACGTGAAACCAAAGATAAAGTTGGGAAAAGAAACTGAATGGTGAAAGCTGGCTGTGTTTAAAGCCTGTTACACAAGAGCACGTGGTGTTTTTGAAGAGTTACAAGTATATCAATATAACAGGATTATTTTCACCTAACAATTAGAAGCTGATGCTAGAGAGGGCTGGGTCCAAATGCTAACACCTTTGTGTGCCATCTAAGGGATTTGTATTTTTCATCATCAAGTCAATGGGGAGCCACTCAAGGATTTTCCAAAGGATCAGATTTGCATTTTGGAAGGTTCTTCACATTCCTATTAAATGCTCAGTCAGGATTATATAAATGATAATCTCTTTGCTGAACTTGAATTCCTGTATTTGCAAAAGATTAGAGTTAATTAGAGAAAGGACCCATTGCATAGCCTCGTTAGCCTAAAAATTTACCAGTCACATTTCTGTCATGTTTGACTAAATACTAAAGTACTGGACATTAAGCTCTATGAACCATTACAAATTGATGGATTTTCATGGTATTCTTATGGCAAGCTACATGAGCTACAGCAAACTTCAATACATTTTATTTTCTTCCAGGATCTCCACAATATCAAGTTCTGAGTTTTTTTACACAAATCTAGGAAGAGGCTACCATTGGTTGTAGAAGGATTCAAATGTTGAATGGATAATAGTGGGTAAGTAAAAGGCAAATTCTGTAGTTAATACATGGAATTCATTTTTTTAAAGTATGCTTAGCTTTGGATAACTTCTTTTTATGACAACTTTGTCATTGGGAACAAACAAAAATATCTGCTAAATCAAGATTTATTTTCCCCTGCTTTAATAGATATTGTAAGATAAGATTATATTAGTTTTACAAGCTTTGTTCCGCACACTGTGATGTTGATTGTAATCTGATAGCTGTAATCATTAAGGTCTTCAAAAGCGTGATTAATTAAAATTCCCCTATTTGTCCAATTATTCCATTCAAAATGACTATCCTGGGGTATGTGTTTGACCTAGGGTTTGAAAACCCATGTCCCATATTGGAGTTCCAGGTTTCAAGCCCTGGCTCTGGCTCCTGACTAGCCCCCTGCTAATGCAGTTTCCAGGAGACAGCAATGATGGTTCAGTAACTGAATTTCCACCATGCAGGAATTGAGTTCCCAGTTCTCTACCTCAGCCTGAAATCAGATATGGATTCAGTTCTCATTTCCTGGGCCATTTAAAACATCTGAGAAATAAAACAGTGGATGGGAGCATCAGCACTCTTGCTTTCTCTCTCTCTCTCTCTCTCTCCCCTTCTCAAATTAAAAAAAAAAAAAGCAAGAAAAAAATGGCAATGCTGTAATTTCAAAAGGTTTAAAGCACTCATTTCCAAAAAATAAGAAGAGAACATACATTCGTTTTGCCTGTTCCCTGTTTGTTTATAGACTAGCATTGCAATAATCTTCTATTAATGCTCAAAGATAATAGTGAAAAAATATAAGGACCTTGAAATTTTGACATTACTAATGTAAGATGTTACTGATAGGAAAATCTTGGTGTGGAGGATATGAGAATTCTTTGTACAACTCTACAACTTTTGTTTTGTAAATTTAAAACAGTTCTAAGATGAAAAGTCAAAAAAAAAGATTCCTATAAATTTAAAACATTTGAGATTATTTTAGAGGAGGAATTTCTCATTAAAAATGAATGTCTGTGCCAGCATCCCATATGGGTGCCAGTTAAAGTCCTGGCTGCTCCACTTCCAATAGAGCTCTCTGCTATGGCATGGGAAAGCAGTAGAGGATAGCTCAAGTCTTTGGGCCCCTGCACCCACATGGGAGACTCGGAGGAAGCTTCTGGCTCCTGGCTTCGGATCTGCACAGCTACGGCTGTTGTAGCCAACTGGGGAGTAAACCAGCAGATGGAAGACCTCTCTCTCTCTGCCTCTACCTCTCCTTCTCTCTCTGTGTATCTCTGACTTTTAAATAAATAAATAAATTTTTTTTTAAAAAAAGTCTCAGGGCTGGTGCTGTGGCTGGTGCTATGGGTAAGCCAGCAACCCATATCCACTTCTGAGCCAGCTCTCTGCTGTGGCCTAGGAAAGCAGTAGAAGACGGCACAAGTCTTTGGACCCCTGCACCCACATGGGAGACCCGGAAGAAGCTCCAGGCTCCTGGCTTCAGTCTGCCCAGCTCTGGCCTTTGTGGTCATTTGGGTAGTGAACCAGAGGATGGAAGACCTCTTCCTCTCTCTCTCTCTCTCTCGCTCTCTCTCTCCACCTCTGTAACTGCCTTTCAGATAAATAAATAAATATTTAACAACAACAACAACAACAACAAAACTAGAAACCACTAGAGAAATGTTACTTATCACCATAAAGGCACATTTAAAGCTTTTCTAACATTACATAACAGAATTTGATTAAAATACAGAAACTTACTTCTTCTTAGAAATTGTTTATTTTATTTATTTGTAGTAAAAGCAATGTATTAACCTACGTTACAGAGTGACAAGACCCATTATGGCTCCCTTCCTAAACTCAGAGTGAATTAAGAGATCATGATCATAAACCCCAAATATTGAAAACAATTTGCAAATACCAATACAGAACATAAAAGGAAAAGATGACTTTTAAGTTTTCTATGGAACTATTTCTTGTACTGTTAATAGAATTTATCATTTTTCCATTGTTAAACTAGTGGCCCTGAATATGAAAGTACATTTGATTTGATCTCACAATCAAAGGACAGCACTTACAAAAGACAAGTAGAACAGTGAACCATGAAAAGCATCATTTCTATAATTTCCTGATTGATAGGGAAACAAATGTCCTTTTTTTCCCATTCAAATAGCTTTTATTTGTGAACTCCTTGCGCTCCCCCCCTTTGTAATGCACAATGTATAGATATCACTGCTCAGCCTATTCTTTTTTTATTTTCAATTATCTTTATATACAGAAGATCAATTTAGCATATATTATGTAAAGATTTCAACAGTTTGCACTCACACAGAAAGACAAAGTGTAAAATACTGTTTGAGTACTAGTTATAACATTAAATCACAATGTACAGCACATTTAGGACAGAGATCCTACATGAGGAGTAAGTGCACAGTGACTCCTGTTGTTGACTTAAAAAACTGACACAAAAATCTTGTTCATGGCATCAATAATCACTCTAGGCTCTAGTCATGAGTTGCCAAGGCTATGGAGGCCTTTTGAGTTCACCAACTCTGATCTTATTTAGACAAGGTCGTAGTCAAAGTGGAAGTTCTCTCCTCCCTTCACAGAAAGGTACCTCCTTCTTTGAGACCTGTTCTTTCCACTGGGATCTCACTCACCGAGATCTTTCATTTAGGTTTTTTGTTTGTTTGTTTTGCCTCAGTTTCTTGGCTTTCTATGCCTAAAATACTCTCCCCTACCTTATACCTTACACAAAATCCACTCAACATGGATTAAAGACCTAAATCTATCACCCGGCACCATCAAATTATTACAGAACATTGGAGAAACCCTGCAAGATATTGCCACCAGCAAAGATTGGCACTGGAGGCATAGGCAGTCAAAGCCAAAATTAACATTTGGGATTGCATCAAATTGAGAAGTTTCAGTACAGCAAAAGAAACAGTCAGGAAAGTAAAGAGGAAACTGACAGAATGGGAAAAAATATTTGCAAACTATGCAACTGATAAAATATTAATAACCAGAATCTACAAAGAGATCAAGAAACTCCACAGCAATAAAACAAACAATCCACTTAACAGATGGGCCAAGGATCTCAATAGACATTTTTCAAAAGAGGAAATCCAAATGGCCAACAGACACATGAAAAAATGTTCAGGATCACTACCAATCAGGGAAATACAAATCAAAACCACAATGAGGTTTCACCTCACCCCGGTTAGAATGGCTCACATTCAGAAATGTACCAACCATAGATGCTGGTGAGGATGTGGGGAAAAAGGGACACTGACCCACTGTTGGTGGGAATGCAAACTGGTGAAGCCACTATGGAAGTCAATGTGGAGGTTCCTCAGAAACCTGAATATAACCATACCATACAACCCAGCCATCCCACTCATTGGAATTTACCTAAAGGAAATTAAATTGGCAAAAAAAAAAAGGCTGTCTGCACCTTAATGTTTATTGCAGCTCAATTCACAATAGCTAAGACCTGGAATCAACCCAAATACCCATTAACAATAGACTGGATAAAGAAATTATGGGACATGTACTCTATAGAATACCATACAGCAATAAAAAAAATGAAATCTGGTCATTTGCAACAAAATGGTGGAATCTGGAAAACATCATGCTGAGTGAAATAAGCCAATCCCAAAGGGACAAATATCATATGTTCTCCCTGATCAGTGACAACTAACCGAGCACCAAAAAGGAAACCTGTTGAAGTGAAATGGACACTTTGAGAAACAGTGACTTGATCAGCCCTTGAACCTGACTGTTGATGAACAACTTACTACTTTACTCCTTTTAGTATTTTTTTGTTCTACCTAATACTATTGGTTGAACTCTTAATTAACACACAATTATTCTTAGGTGTTTAAATTTAACTGAAAAGTGATCCCTGTTAAATATAAGTGTGGGAGTAAGAGAGAGAGGAGATGTACATTGTGGGACATGCTCAATTGGACTTGCCCCAAATGGTAGAGTTAGAAAGATGCCAGGGAATTCCAATTCAATCCCATCAAGGTGGTATGTGCCAATGCTATCTCACTAGTCCAAGTGATCAATTGCAGTTCACAATTGATCATAATGATAGGACTAAGAGGCAAAGGGATCACATAAACAAGACTAGTGTCTGTTAATATTAACTGATAGAATCAAAAAGGGAGAGAATGATCCAATATGGGAAGCGGGATACACAGCAGACTCATAGAATGGCAGATGTCCTAAACAGCACTCTGGCCTCAGAATCAGCCCTTAAAACATTCAGATCTGGCTGAAGAACAAATGTCCTTTTATTTCTGTTTTTCAGTATTTTTTCCGTTTACAGTAATATATATGTAGATAGATAGATAGATAGATAGATAGATAGATTCCTCCTGTCTTGAGGAATTCCCAGTTGATGATGGATCAATAATCAGGCATGTTCTATACATACGAAGAAATGAATGTTCATCAAGCTGTTGGTTTTCTCCAAAATGCTTCCTACTCATTCATTTTTATTGTTGTAAAAATATATGTGACAGAATATATACCACTTTTACTATTTTTTCAAGGTTTATTTTATTTATTTTAAAGGCAGAGTTACTGAAAGAGAGGGAGAAAGAAGAGAGTGAGACTGTTAGTTCACTCCCCAAATGGATGCAATGACAGGGACTGGGCCTGGCAAATCCCAGGAGCCTAAAACTCCACCCTGATCTCCCACATGGCTGGTAGGGGCCCAAGCAAATTAGTAGGGAACTGGGTTGGAAGTGGTCAAGCAGGACCCAAACTGGGACTCTTATGAGATGCTGACATTGCAGCTTAACATGCTGCACCACAATGCTGACACCCATTTTAACATCTCTCAAATGCTCAATTCAATAGCATTAAATATACTCACAATGCTGTTCAGTCATCAATCCATTTCTGGAATGTTTTCATCATGGCAGACAGAGCTATGAACGCAGTGAATGAGACCTTCCTATTCCCTTTTCTTTCAGCCCTAAAAACAGCCATTGTAACAGCTTTTCCTTCCATTTTCCTACTCTGGTTACTTCATACAAGCGGGCTCACAATATTTCTCCCCTTGTATTTGGCTTATTTCCTTTTTGCATGTTTTCAAGATTCATAGATGACATAACATTTACCAGAATTTCATATTTTTTGTAAATCTGGACAATATTCCACTTTATGTATGTACCATATTTTGTTTACTTCCTCATCTACTGGTAAAAATGTAGATCGCATCCACAATTTGGCCACTGCAAATAATGTTGCTATGAAAATTCTTGTGTGACCGTCTGAGTCCAGTTATTTGGAGTATGGGCTTGAAGTAGAGTTGTTGTATGAGTGTTTAATTCTATGCTCAAATTTTTGAGATACTGTTACTCTGTTTCCAAAGTGGTTTTATCATTTTACATTCTGTCTATCCACACCCTCATGGAAATTACTGTTTTCTCTTTTGGTTTGACAAAAGCTATTCTAATGTATATGTTCTATTCCATCATACTGTATTTTAAAAGACATATTATTTATTTGAAAGGTATACTGACAGAGAGAAGGAAAGACAGAGAGACAGAGATCTCCCATCCATTGATTCAGTCCCCAAATGCCTGCTACCCAGCCCTGAGCCAGGACAAAATCAAGAACCAGAAATTCCATCCAGGTCTCCCACAAGGATTACAGGAACCAAAGTTATGCCATCATATGCTACCTTTCAGGCACATTAGCTCAAAGTGGGATTATTAAGTGCAGCGTATCTACGATTAAAACTCAGCACTCCAAAATGTGGTTCAGGCATCCCAGGCAGTGGCTTAACCCACTGAGAAACTATGCCTGTCCCCATGGTTTGTGTTTTGATGCCCCTAATAATCACAGATTTTTCATCTGTCTATTGGCTGTTTGTATATCATCTTGGGAGAAACACTGCTAACATCTTATTCTTATTGTTGGTCACTGGTTGTTGTTGAGTTGTATTTTGGGTATTAATCTGCTACCAGATTTAGGATTTGCCAATATTGCCTTTTCATTCTCTTGATAGAGTATTTTAAATGGAAAACATTTTATGTTTCAGTAAAGTCAAATGAATTTTTTCCTATGCTTTTGGTGCCATTTTCAAATACTTTTGTTGAGAAAAATTTATACAGTATCCTTGTAAGAAAACACACTTCAGAGGAGGCTGAGTGCAGCTTGTTGGCATTCTTGACCACTTAAGTGATGTAAATACCTTCTAGGGAATTCTTCATGGTTGTTCAGTTATACTTGAATCTTGAGGTTCAGGATTCCATATTGATTAAGTGTGGGACTAGAAGTCTATGAGTTGTTGGTTCCTGCCACCCACAGGGCATATCTGGAAGTTTGCATTTTAAAATATATTTTCAACCTCTAATTTAAAAAATTACGTCACTTCATAAACTGAAAGTCACTTATTATTTAGACTAAACTTTATAAATTTAAAATGCAACTTCTAATTATCATGTAAGGAAGCATTAGAAAAGATTTCTAGCAAATGTTATAGGTTATCTTTGCCTTTTATTGCTTTGAATAGTCTATTTTGCAACTCTAGAGAGACAGAAATTAATTTGTAGAAAATGAATAGCTATGCAAATATTTTTGTCCATAGAAATACAGGTCTGTCTGGTGGAGGTTCAATTGATTACATTTCCCCAATGGAAGAGGGAAGTTTTACATCTTTTAAGAAAATTCATTTCAGATTTTCTATTGGCCTATAAATATATCCACTCTTCAGATTCTCCTTCAAATTTGTTGCAACACTTTCCTGGTTACCTTGTTAATTAATGAGTTAAATGAAGTCTTTTATAAATATGTATTTTATATTACTATATGAAAACTATTTTTTAACATTTTAAGAAATGTAATTTAATAGCTTGTAGTCAATTAAAATAATTATTTTGAAAAAATACTGAAGGTGATTTTACTAGAAAAATGTAATTTTTAGAAATTTGTATATTTTAATATTTTTCTATGACATTTTAAAATTCTTACACCATACTATGTATCTTTTAAAGGTCAGATCAAGTCTTCTCAAGATCAATTTTAAAAATTTTATTCCTGAACTTATAGTCCTTATGAACCAACAGTCCAATCAATAATTGATCTTGCACAGCACTTGACATATTTATTTTTGTATGTTATTTTTCATAAATTAATGCTTGTTTTTTTTTTTCACATGAACTTACAGGTCTTAAATGTAGGGACATTGTACCATCCACAGCACTAGGCTTTGCCCAGAACAGGATTTTAAGTAAATAGTGATTTGGTTTTCTAATTAAATTAATGCCTACAATGTCTGAAAAGTATGCAGGCAGAATTTATTACAAGGAAAAAAATCCTGCTAATTAATAACAAGGATATTATGGGGTTCAAAAACTTGTATGATATTTTCTTACCCTTCTCTTATTTATTTATTTGACAGATAGAATTATAGACGTGAGAGAGAGAGACAGAAAGGTCTTCCTTCCCTGGTTCACTCCCCAAATGGCTGCCACAGCCGGAGCTGCTTTGATCTGAAGCCAGGAGCCAGGTGATTCCTCCAAGTCTCCCATGTGGGTGCAGGGGCCCAAGCACTTGGGCCATCCTCCACTGCCTTCCCAGGCCACATCAGAGAGCTGGACTGGAAGAGGAGCAACTGCGACTAGAACCGGCC
Source organism: Sylvilagus floridanus (assembly GCA_949820135.1). NCBI lineage: Eukaryota > Metazoa > Chordata > Mammalia > Lagomorpha > Leporidae > Sylvilagus > Sylvilagus floridanus. Next base: position 93,259,466 of record OX463225.1, on the reverse strand, counting down.
ACCCACGTGGGATGCAGGTGCCACAGGCAGAGGATTAACCAAGTGAGCCACGTTACTGGCCCCTCTTACCCTTCTCAGTAAGCTTATGTGGAATGGAGCTCAATAAGTGGTCAAGGTTGTCTTCTTGACTTGATGTCTCTTAATCCAGTTTACTGTCGTAAAATTCACTTTGCCTTCCTCTAGCGCCATTGCTGAATAGCCTTCAAGGCTCTGGTGATCTCCGAGCTTGGCTATAGACTGTGTTTCTTAACTTCTTCAATTTGATCTTGCAAGCTGAAAAATTAAGTTAAATTTGAATTCTCCTTAATGAATATAATTATTAATATTTTATAAGGTTGAACATTGGAGGTTCACAAAATATTGTAATACTTACAATTTTTTCTTTCTTCCAAAACCAAGTTTTGTCCCACTGAGGTCACTATTACTTCCATTGAGAATAAATACAATATGTTTTTAAAGGTGTTTGGAAGTTCCAATCTCAGGTGACAAGACTTTAACTTCCTTAAAAAATGAGTGTATATGATGACAAAAAACTTTTATTATATGATTTAAATTTGGCATACTATTATAAAAGCCCTCCTTTAACTTATTTATTAAAGGCCTGATAGAGATGTACAGAAAAAAAGAAGGTGAGCATTTTCTACCTTTCCCTCCAGATTGCCATATTTAATTTTCTTGCTGTGTATTTGTAAATTTTTATATGTGTAAACATTTCTAAATAATATGTTTACTTGTAAATTTTGATTCTCAGAGAACATGCACAGTATAGCTGGTCCTCTGCATAGAGATAATGTGCACATATGACGTGGCCATTCTTTATTAAATATGTCATCCTCAAATGGAGTGGTTCAAACTGTAGTTACTAATTTTTAATAGTTCTGACTAATTATACAAAGTACAATTCTATAATTACCCTTTAGACCAGAAATTGCTGAGTAAATAACAAACTCACACTATAATCAGTGATTGCAAGTCTATCAATGATTGGTCTCTGGATCTATTATTTAGTTTGTAAGAGTATAGTTGTGTTGTTCCCTTTTCTACAGTGTTACTTTTGACAAAATAGATACTCAAAAGAAAGAAGTGGCCAACAAAGGTGAACATGTAGACAGAAATGAAAATGCTAATGCCAGAAGTGAAATTTTAATCAAGAGTGCATAAAGTGATTGAAGCTGACCATGGGAGTGTAGACACTGACACTGTTCAAGTGACTCTCGTAAAGCAGCCAGGGGAACTTAATGAGGGTGAACTTATAAACAAAATAAAATAAGAAAGTCATAGTGGGCCAGCGCCTCGGCTCAATATGCTAATCCTCCACCTGCGGCGCCGGCACCCCGGGTTCTGGTCCCGGTCCTGGTCGGGTCACCGGACTCTGTCCCGGTTGCTCCTCTTCCAGTCCAGCTCTCTGCTGTGGCCCTGGGAGTGCAGTGGAGGATGGCTCAAGAGCTTGGGCCCTTCACCTGCATGGGAGACCAGGAAGAAGCACCTGGATCCTGCCTTGGGATCAGTGCAGTGCTCCAGCCGCAGCATGCCAGCCACAGTGGCCATTGGAGGGTGAACCAACGGTAAAGGAAGACCTTTCTCTCTGTCTATCTCTCTCTCTCACTGTCCACTCTGCCTGTCAAAAAAAAAAAAAAAAGTTATAGTGATGACAAGGAAAAGGTGTTGCAAAGGGAGTGACAACATAAAAAAAAAAAACTAAAAAATTTCACTTTGAACAAATTAATGAAGATACATGAGGACACAGAAAATGCAAAGTCCAAATAAAGAAAACTGGTGCTGGGGGGTGGGGTGGCACTGTGGCATAGCAGATAAAGAGGCCTTCTGCAGCGCAGGTATCCCAGATAGGCTCTGGTTTGAGTCCAGCTGGCTTCACTTCCGATCCAGCTCTCAGGTAATGCCCCTGGTAAAGAAGCAGAGGATGGCCCATGGGCTTGGGCCCCTGCACACATGTGGAAGACCCAGAAGAGGCTCCTGGCTTCGGACAAGCCCAGCTCTGGCCATTGAGGCCATTTGAGAATGAATCAGCAGATGGAATATAGCTCTTTCTGCCTGTATCTCTTACCTTATCTTTGTAACTCTACCTTTCAAATAAATAAATTTTAGACAAAAAAAGCCAACAACAATGGGGAAGCCATGTTATCTTTCAAATATCTGCTAAGATGTTGAAAGGCTGTTCACTGTCATGTTATTCCACAAGCAGAGGGCAATCATTGTTCCAGGTATTTTTGATAAGTTCTTTATAATTTAAACTTCGTTATAAAAATGATTCCTATTATTTTTATTTTAACGATTTATTTATTTATCTGAAAGGCGGAGCCACAGAGAGACAGAGGCAGAGAGAGAGAGAGAGAGAGAGATTCCAATGAGATTCTGGAAAGATTCTGAAAAGGCAGGTCAGGTACGGTTTAGTCCTACGTATCATGATAGGTATACAGACTACTGAAATAGAACTTTGAAGCAGAGAAGAGAGGTCGGACTGGACTCCAAACATATCATGGGAAAGTGGGAATTTACAACCAAGGAGTGGGACGGAGGGGAGTGGATGGAAAACTACTGAAGGAACACATCAGAGGAAAAGGGGATCTAGGTTAAACTTCTTGACAGAATTCTTGTTAGAGATAGGTCAGAGCGACCAGGCATCACATTGGGATAGTGGAGGATGAGGAACCTAATTAGACACGAGTGTTGATCAGACATCAGCCAGGGGCTGGAGGAGCTTCTTGCTAAAGCGATTTAGCCAAATTCTTTGCTAAAACTAGATTTAACAAGAAAGAGCACAGATGGGTCTAAGAAATGGGAGAAAAGCCTGACTAAAGTTTGGATAAGCAGAGAAAATCCATAGTAGCAGTGCCTAGAAAGAATGGATTTTACAATGTCTCCCGCTCCATTAGCCCTTTTCCAATCAGAGCTCCCAGCCTGTTCCTTGCCTCAACCTGTGTGATAATGAGCTTTTTCCTAAAATAGAGATGACTTTCAAATGTGACCTGATAACTCCTTGGAATCTTTGTGCAATTTATTCTTTTCATAGGATCAAACAGGAAAAAGAGAAATCTTTTAGTAGAAGTAGAACAAATATTTTACATTCAGTTTATGACCTTTGGAAAACTTACAGGACAATGATTTAAAAGACTCCAAAAGAGTTTTGCAGTTTATGTACATGCACAAGCGCATAAGTAGAAAACATAGCAAACTTAGACAACAAAAAATCTGACACAGTAGGATTAAAAATAGTTATTTTTGCTTCAATTTTCTACTTTGACCCCCTTCCAAATACTTCTGTAGGTATCATATGGAACCCAAATATTAATCTAAAACATATTTGATCTTCTAAAACTTTATCTGACAAGAATGGAAGCCTTCTACCCTGGGTCTTATCAAACAAAATATAATTGCACAATATTACCTGTACTCAATGCCATGAAAACATTTTGTTGGGTATAGTTGAGCACTTTAATTGCCCCAAATATAAATAATATGCATTAGAAATCTGCTACTAATTTTATTGGATATTTTGGAGGCTTTAATCAGAATTCACTTAAGTACTTTCCTGACATTAGCATGCGTGATCAATAAGCAGGTAACTCATTTAAATTAAAGAATTCAAGTAAAGAAGATTTGGGTTGAGCTGAAAAATCTGATCTTAAAGAAGTGTCTTGGATAATTCTGTTGCTGATGCACTGAGGGTTAAACACTGAAAGATTTTTTTTTTTTTTTTTGACAGGCAGAGTGGACAGTGAGAGAGAGAGAGAGACAGAAAGAAAGGTCTTCCTTTTGCCATTGGTTCACCCTCCAATGGCCTGCACACCACGCTGATCGCAAGGCAAGAGCCAGGTGCTTCTTCCTGGTCTCCCATGCAGTTGAAGGGCCCAAATACTTGAGCCATCCTCCACTGCACTCCCAGGGCCACAGCAGAGAGCTGGCCTGGAAGAGGGGCTACCGGGACAGAATCCGGCACCCTGACCGGGACTAGAACCTGAACACTAAAAGATTTTTAAAAAGAATTATCACTGTTCTAATCCTATGAGAATCAAGGTGGTCTAATGAAAGATGAAAGTACAGTCAACAAAATCAGATTGCTTGACCTCAACAGTGACAACTTCACTTACTGCATGTGCAACTTAGGTTAAGACAAACACTTTCTCTGGTCCTCAGTTTTCTTGTTTGTAAATGGAAAATGAAATAGAAGCCTTTCCAAGTTTTTGTGAGGATGATATGAGCTAATCCATTGAAAGTGCTTAACAAGATGCCTGCTTAAATGGCTTGCTTAAAGTAGTTGGTTTGATCGGCTTTCTTTTTTTTTTTTTCTCCGCAAGTTCCAGGACATGTTCACGGTATTCTCTGAGGTCCTAATCCCATGTGCAAATGCTCTTTAAGACACACTTGTATCAACGTTGTTAAAGCTAATTTTAAATATTCTTGACTCTTCTGGATTTATTCTGTTCAAATATTTTAAAGGAAGAGCCTTTGTCAACTGCTTTCTTTCAATGAAATCTTTTAAATAAATATTGCTGGTTAGCTATGGTGCAGGGAAATTGCCCTTATCTAATTGTACATTTCTGCACCTCCTTCCCATTCTCATGGCTTCCCCTGTTCTGCTGAAGATGTTGCTCTGAGGTGGGGAGACTATCCTCTCACTAGAGTCAGAGCTAAAAGAATTTTTCTCCTTCAGCTCATATAACTTTACTGAATACTTTTTATTACTGCAAAAACCCATAATTATATTGATAGATGAGTAGACTTGTATAAGTCTTGACTTATATAAGTTCACTTGACTTTTTTGGTGCATAAGTCTTTGGGTTTTGAACCAAATAAGAGCTAAACAGAGGCATAAGGCAAATATCAAAGGGAACAATAAGGAGCAGTTAAACTAACCATGACTAGTTACATCTCCCAAACTCTGAAATCAGATAATTCACACTTGCTCTCACAGATATAGTGAATAAAGAGAGGAAGACTGAAAACATAGATAGGTTTCTATAGTACAGAACACCCACATAGAAATGCAAGATGGGAATGGGTAGTGCTAATTAATACTCGTTTAGGAATGAGCAACAAGTACATTGGTGGAGCCCAATGAAATATAAGCAAGAAGGCTGGCGCCGTGGCTCAACAGGCTAATCCTCCGCCTTGCGGCACCGGCACACCGGGTTCTAGTCCCGGTCGGGGCTCCGGATTCTGTCCCAGTTGCCCCTCTTCCAGGCCAGCCCTCTGCTGTGGCCCGGGAGTGCAGTGGAGGATGGCCCAAGTGCTTGGGCCCTGCACCCCATGGGAGACCAGGAAAAAGCACCTAGCACCTAGCACCTGGCTCCTGCCATCGGATGAGCGCAGTGCGCCGGTCGCAGCGCGCCTCCTGCGGCAGCCATTGGAGGGTGAACCAACGGCAAAGGAAGACCTTTCTCTCTGTCTCTCTCTCTCTCTCACTGTCCACTCTGCCTGTCAAAAATTAAAATAAATAAATAAATAAATAAAAGAAATATAAGCAAGAAATGAAATATTTAAGGATATAAAACTAGTCTTGTGGCTGGTGCCCTGGCTCATTTGGGTTCTAGTCCCTGTTGGAGCGCTGGGTACTAGGCCCGGTTGCTCCTCTTCCAGTCCAGCTCTCTGCTGTGGCTCGGGAGAGCAGTGGAGGATGGCCCAAGTGCTTGGATGCCTGCAACCACATGGGAGACCAGGAGGAAGTACCAAGCTCCTGGCTTCAGATCGGCACAGCACTGGCCGTGGTGGCCATTAGGGGAGTGAACCAGTGGAAGGAAGACCTTTCTCTCTGTCTCGCTCTCTCTCACTGTCTATAACTCTCTCTCTGTCTCTCTCACTAACTCTGCCTGGCAAAAAATAAAAAATAAAAATAAAAAATAGTCTTGGACAAAGGAGGAATTGTCTGACAAATGCAGCTCTATGGCTAGCCTGAGAGGGGAAAGCTTTGTCCTTCACATTGAAGTCTGAAAGGACTACTGAGTACTGAACGAGGAACTGGGACACGTTTTCTTCTGTGCTTATTTGCATATGGTGGCTCATTACAGGGCTGTTAGCACAGTACTCTCCTTCAGCAACCTTGAATGACCTACAATTCCTACATAAAATATTTCTAAGTGGAAAACTAACAATTACTGTGTTTAGAAGTTTTAATTACTTGAAAGTTGAAAGAGTACTATGTAATTTTCCCAGTGGTAGTTAGAATACTTTACAAGATTATTGTTCAAGGAAACTATGCCCTGAGGCTTTTGACACCTTGTTTTAATTCATATACCTTTTAATTCCATTCTCTCTACACATAGTTTAACAATGCTATAATAATACATAGCAGTACAGAGAATAAAATATCTAGTATTAGCAATTTAATGTTTTATGGTTGTTTAAGGTTTGTGTGTATATATAAATATATATAATATCTACATAATATGTAATATTATGTATATTATACAATATGTTATATATATATTGTAGATATTTTATACGATCATTATATTATCATATTATACAATATATTATTATATTATATGATATATATTATGTAGATATTTTATATATGCATATATACACACAAACCTTAAAAAACTATAATATGTACTATATTGTATAATTAATATTAGTTATTATATAAATTATATAATATATTGAACATATTATTTATTATCATATATAATTATAAATGCATTTATAAATATATAAACATATGTATAGATTTATGTGTGTTCATTTTTATATATAAAAAACATATAAAAGGAACTCAAACTTTACTAATCATGTAAAAGTGAGCATGAGCATGGTTTGTTAATTTCCAAATACAAAATTGTATTTTAAAATTTACTGATGTCTATAAACAATGGTAATACATTAGCTTTTCTATTATATAAATTGCATCATACGTGGCATACATTTTAAACATTATTTTTATCTTCAATATTATGTTAATATCTTCTATTTTTTATTTTAGAAATGGTTATGTGATAAAATATTTCTTCCTTTTCTATCAAGAGGCATTTTGGCATTTTCTTCTGATGTTCCTATGACCAACCGTTTTGCAAAGGGCATCTAAGGGGTTCTTTTTACACACGTGTCTGAGAGATTCTATATAGTACCTATAGAAAATCAAAGTGTTGTGTCATAAGCTATGTGCATTTTCAACTTACTCCATGTTGCTTATTTATTTCTATATAGATTTTCCTGTTTTCATTCTCATTGTGGCTATAGGAACACATTTCCTGACATGCCAGTCAGCCTTTTTTTTTTAATCTTTTCAGTCTTTTTTCATTTTTTCAAACCTAAGAATACAGAATTAAAACTCATTTCAATTTTAATTATCACATCTTAGTTGCTGGAGAGGTTGGATATCTTTTAATATATTTTCATTTATTATTGTTTCAACAGAGCTATAATAAAATAATATGATTCTGCTACTCCACTTCAGAACAACAACAAAAAAGATGTCTAATTGGTATCAAGTACATCTGGAAGACATATAAATGGAAACACTATAACCAGAAAGTAGGATATATTAGGCTATATATATTTACTATTCTAAGTCATGGACTACAGAATTTTTCTTTATGTGTATCTAATCTATATGATTTTTTTGCAGTCAAACATTACATTTTGAATTATAGTGGGGATTTTTCTGACTTTATATTCTTCATTTAAAAAAAATTAAAAATTTTATTTGTTATACAAGTTTCATGTATTTCATATTTACAGATTTAGGAACATAGTGATACTCCCCCCACTACGGCCCATGCTCCAACCTTTCTTCCTCCTCCTGCTTACATTCCTACTCTTAATTTTTACAAAGATCTGTTTTCAGTTTCACATCCAAACTGATTAATCCCAACAAATATTTTGCCTGCTTTCTCAAAAAGACGGGGGAAAAAAACCAGCATATTTACATTATGATTTCATTATTTTGGTTACTGATAACAACAGTATGTCACCAAGACTGAAACTTCAGTTATGCTATAAGTAGCTACTAGCCAATAAAACACAACGTTTTGCCAAGTCATTCTTAAAATAAGTATAGAAGTGAATAAACACCTGGTTTGTGGATAACAAATAGATTGATTTAATGTGATGTCAGGGATGGAGGTGATCATGAGCTGGGAAGAAGCACCTGTCTAATATTGTTATATTGAGTTTTGCTCTTACTCAAAGGTGGTCTCACTTCAACATCTCAAGCCAAAGTAAGGATGAAGGCAGAAGTATTAAGCTCCTACCTTGGCGGAAGAATGTAGAATTCCAATTGTGTTCTCCTAGCCCTGTGACGTTGTCAGAAGCTCTCAACAGTTTCCCAGTCTGTAGGTGATCTCTTCTCAAAGTGGCAGTTGTCAGAGGAAAGGAAGCCCAAGATGTCAGACTCCCAGTCCTTCACTCTTCCCATCCTAGTCTCATATGCCATCACCACCACTGTGGAGCCCTGGTGCCATCAAGTAGGTGTATATCTATTTTATCCTAGCTCTTCCAGTTATTTTCAATAAGAAACCTGATCCAGATGAAGTGGTCCTACGTTGCTAGAAGCACAAGTCCTTTGTAAAATCAACATCTATTTGTAAATAGGAAATTCTTCCTTAAAATTATTTCCTTTAAACTGCCAAATTACATGCAAATCAAAATCTATCTTAGAAACTCAACCCTGACAGATCAGTGATTAGTAAGAACATTATGGGGATTTTTAAATGAGTGTGCAAAATAATCATTTTTGTAGTATCTTTTCAAATATAGTTGTCCTCAATTTCTTCCTTCCCTAAGTGAACATGACATTGAAAGATGGAGCCTAATTATCCTCTCCTTAAATCTGTGCTGATTTTTAGGTATTTACTTAAAATACACAACAGATGTGATTCATGGGACTTCTAAAAGCAGGTCATAAAAAATCTTGAGGTTTTTGCAAGGTTTTTTTTTTTTAAGATTTATATATTTATTTGAAAGGCAAAGTTGCGGAGAGAGAGAGAGAGAGAGAGAGAGAGAGAGAGAGAGAGAGAGTTTTCCATCCACTGGTTCACTCCCCAAATAGCCACAATGGCTGGAGCTGGGCCAATCCAAAGCTAGGAGCCTGGAGGTACTTCTGGGTCTCTCACATGGGTGCAGGCACCCAAGGATTTGGGCTATCTTCTACTGCTTTCCTAGGCCATAGCACAGAGCTGGATTGAAAGTGGAGCAGCCAGGACTCAAACCAGTGCCCATATAGGATGCCAGCACTGCAGGTGACAGCTTTACCCACTAACCCACAGCACTGGCCCCGTTTGCCAGTACTTTTAGAAAATTAGCTGTTTGCATTCTTCATTTAGAACATAGCTGGCATGCCACAAAGAAAGAATACATAGAGGTTGTCTAGTCAAAACATCCTCAAATGCATAGTTAACAGTCAGCATCAACCGAAGCCATGTAAGTGAGTTATTTTGGCCATAAATCAAGTCTAGCCTTAAGATAATAGTTCCATCTGACTGAAGTTATTTAAAAATCTAAACAACAGTCTCAAAATCCTAAGAGTTAACAATATATCAATATTTTGAGCCATTAAATTTTGGAAGAGTTATTTATGCAACCATGGATAACCTGAACATGCTCAAGAGTCTTACAGTTAAGTGAAGAAAGGCACAAAAGTAGATTCTAATAATCAAGGGTAGTGAATATATTAATGAAAGTATGCATGAAATATTATGAAAGATACTGAGAAGATACATTTTGAGAGAAGATACTGATGATCCAGAAAAAAGGCTTTCTAGATGAGATGGAATTTAAAGTAAAACTTCAGAGAAGAATAAAAAAGATATTTAGATAAAAGGAAAATTACTAATACTGTAGGGAAATGATATAAAGCAGATTTCAGGTATTAACATCTTGCTATCATCAAATTGTTGGGAGACAATGGTTAGAAATGAGAGTGGATAGGAGGATGAAAAATATATTATACAGAGCCCTGCTATTTTAAGAGGTCCATACCTGATCATACAGAAAATAGGGACTTGCTAAAGGCCTTTAATCTGAGAAGCAATATGGCCAAGTTAGACTGTAAATCATTCACCTTGAGTATTGTGTGGATAAGCAATTGCAAAATGAAAGCAAAGCCAAAAGAAAAACTTGTGCTAAGAGAAGAGAGGGGCCAGTGTTGTGGCACAGTGGGTTAAGCTGCTGCCTGGGACATTGGCATCCCCTATCAGAGCACCAGCTCGAGTCCTGTCAGCTCTACTTCGGATCCAGCTCCCTGCTAATGAGCCTGGGAAAGCAGTGGATGATGGTCTTGGCTACTGGCTTTGGCCTGATCCAGCTCTGATCATTATGGCCATTTGGGGAGCAAAACAGCACACGGAGCATCTCTCTCTCTCTTTATCACCATCTCTGTCACTCTGCCTTTCAAGTAAATAAAATAAATTTAAAAATAGCTAAGTAAATAAAAAGTAAAATCACATGCCACAATAAAAGAAAAACTGGCATTAATAGGGGGGAGGGAGCCTGCCTTGTGGTACAGGAGTCAAACCAATACTTACAACATCAACATCCATATCAGAGTGTTGGTTCAAGTCCTGGATGTTCTACTTCTGATCCAAATTCCTACTACTTCACCTGGGAAGGTGGCGGATGATGTTCAAGTTCTTGGGCCTCTGCTTTCCATATGGGAGACCAGGTTGGAGTTCTTGGATCTTGGCTTCAGTATGGACCAGCAGATCAGGCTGCTGTGACCATTTGGGAAGCAAGTGAAACACTGGATAGAAGAGCTCTATCCCTCTCATTTTATCTCTCTTTCCCTCCTCTCCATTTCTATTTCTCTGCCTTTCAAATAAATAAAAAATCTTTAAACCAAAAGAGCAAAATACATAATCAGATGACATAAAGTGATGTCTTCACTTTGGTATACATAGTGAAGTAGAATGGATCAAGAGATAGAAAACCTTTGATATTAAATCAGGGGATAAAAATGAAGATATCAAGTGTGACCTTCTATGCTTCTAGCTTTGAATTGGGGAGAAAATAGTACCACAATCTAATATGATTTAGGAGAGATATTGGTTTGAAATATTGAGTTATAGATGTTTGTGAGATAAGAAATTAAATACTGACACCTGGCGCACTTAGGGCATGAAAATATTTCATATGACAGAATTAACATAATCCATTCATTCATTGATTAAATCATTACTGATTAAGTTACTGCGATGAGTCTGGCACTTTTCTGAATGTTTCTATTACAGCACATCACCAAGTAGGCAAAGTCATTTTATAGCATATTCTAATAAAGAGACAGACAATAAGAAAACATCAATATGAACAAATAATACTTAGAGAATGATTATAGTGTATTTGACATAGGGTGACTAGGAGGTAGGAGCAAGAAGCCTCTTTTATAAGAAAACTCTCCCACCCCCACCCCACCCAGAAAGCAGCCAAGCAGAATGCAAAAATAAAAAAGTACTCTGTCAGGACATGTATATTTGGGGACGAATAAAAGGCACTTTTCATTTCTATAATGTAAGATGAAAAATTGTCCAAGAATTTATATTACTTGAAAGATAATTTTTATTTGTTTTCAAAAATAGATAACTCTCTCAATGCTAAGTGATAGATGAAACCAAAATAGGTAGGAGCATCTTTTTTTTAACATAATGGAAAGTCTCTGAAATGCTGAGGCACTGTAAAATATAGAAAGAGGTATATCACAGAGCTTCTTCTCAAAAGAACACTAGAACACACACAAAAATACAGCAGCAAAGAACATTTGGTCTAGAAGTTAAAATATCAGTGTGTGGGTTCAAGTCCTGGCTCTGCTCTCAATTCTTCTCTCCTTTCCCTCTTACTCATAGATATGTAAATAAATAAATAAATAAATATTTTTAAAATACAGCTTACAATATAATCTACTACAGGAGTATGACTAAGGATTTACTTTTGTAAGATTGGGCATAAATATTTTTAAAATGTATTTTTTGTTCTAGGTGTTGTATACGTACACACCTTCACATAAAGATTAATTCAATTTTTTGAAGACTGTACTGGTGAAAATTTTCACAATGCTTTATATATTTCAGAGCAATTTTTACCTGTTGTAGGCATAGAAGACAGATGTTGGTTAGATATATAAATATCAATATTTTCTCACACACTGAAAATTGCAAGTTTTTAAAATTTATGCTATTAAATTTTATAATTTTGTGTTAACTATTCTCATTAATGTGGTAATAGTGAGCACAAAATTTGATACACCTTTTCTTGATAGAGCTTCATGGACTTTGTTTCTTGCTAGGAGAAATGATCTATAGAATGCTATAGATTGTATAATGTAGTCTACAAATTGAGATTACATGGTCATTAGACTGTAGGAAAATATAAGAAATTTTTATTACAAAACAAGTGCCTAAATAAAAGCAATAGTCATATTTAAGAAAAATAATACAATTTTATTGTTTTATTTTAAAAGAAACAGGAAGTAGCAGGATATTGGAGAATTTTATGTTTTTCAGTGACATGTTTAATACAGCTCTGATTTATTACTGAACTTGATTATTCTCTTCAAATGACTAAGCTTCTCATATGGCAAGTATATTGTAAATATGCTAAGATCATCTGTTTTCATTTGTAATATAATTACCATACATTATTTACTTTGGATCTCTAAATATTACCATAGTCTTCTATCAGACTTTTTTTCTGGCACAATTTCATAGAATGTCTTCTTTTTAACTCCTTGTTTCAAATGATATTCCGGTACCATGGAATATAAGAAAATGGGGATTAAAGAAATGTACCCAAAAAGGAGTATTGTTCTGACTTTTAATATTGTGGAATACAAGATCAAAATAATTTGCTCTCCATTAAAAAGTTATTGTCATTACAAGAATATCTGTTGATAAAATAATTGCATCATGTTTCTGTATTAATTTTTGTATGTCTATTAAATATGATTTTCTATACTCACAGTTAATGTACTGCCTACAGAGATGGAAATGAAAAAAACATGACAGAAGGCATATTAAGAAGAAAAAATAAGCAAATATACATACAAAAATATAAAATTATGTTTAGGTAGTGGGTAATAAAATACACTATTACAAACATTTAGCTACCACACCTCATTAGATCCATTTTCAACCTGTGTACTCATGGGAAAATTTTTAAAAATAGGTACATGATAGGCCGGCGCTGTGGCTCACTAGACTAATCCTCCGCCTTGCGGCACCGGCACACCAAGTTCTAGTCCCAGTCGGGGCACCGGATTCTGTCCCGGTTGCTCCTCTTCTAGGCCAGCTCTCTGCTGTGGCCCGGGAGTGCAGTGGAGGATGGCCCAGGTGCTTGGGCCCTGCACCCCATGGGAGACCAGGAGAAGAAGCTGGCTCCTGCCCTCGGATCAGCGCAGTGCGCTGGCCGCAGCGGCCATTGGAGGGTGAACCAATGGCAAAAGAAGACCTTTCTCTCTGTCTCTCTCTCTCTCTCACTGTCCACTCTGCCTGTCAAAAAAAAAAAAAAAAATAGGTACATGATAAAGCGTCAAACATTTTTATGTGTGAATCACTTAAAAATTTAGGGTGATTTAGCCAACAAATAAAGACATAAAAATATAGATAGCCAAGGTTTAGATTAGGGGTATGTGCTTTAGTTCCGCACCACGGGCAGTGCTGGCATCTCATTTGGGCGCAGGTTTGAGTCCTAGCTGTTCCAATCTAGCACCCTGCTGATGTGCTTGGGAAAGCAGTGGAGGATGGTCCATGTAACTGGGCCCCTGCCAAACACATGGCAAGCTTCTGGCTCCTAGCTTTGGCCTGGCTCAGACCCAGTGATTGCAGCCATTTGGGGAGTGAACCAGCAGATAGATCTCACTCTGTGCCTCCCCACTCTCTGTAACTCTGCCTTTCAAATAAATATTTCTTAAAAAACAAGTTTATATTCAGAAACAAATGTGAAGAGATTTATTGACAAACATGCTCTAGATGTTGCCCAAAGAGTGTCCAACATACCTCAGTAATTTTACTTATTGTCTCAAAATGAAACTTGCTTTTTGTATTTCTGATAGAAGATTATAGGGATTTCTAAATGTGGTTAGGATTGCTAGGGTTATTATTAAATTAGCAGCACATTAAGTAACTCCACTTCCTATTATTCTGTAATCCCTTTTATTATGCTTGATCCATCCTTTCAAAAGGAATCCTCAGCTTTAATTTATTTTATGTCACTGATGTGGGAAAATATACCTCAGGTAACTATAAACAAATACATATATTTATATATAATAGAATAATAATTTTGTATAATATTATATTTATATATAGTATGTGTGATATACAAATATATGTTGGGTATGTATATACTTATATATATGTGTACATATATAAGGATTAAAACAGAAAAATATAGGGGCTGGTGTTGTGGTGCAGGCTGCAACGCTGGCATTCCATACGGGCATCAGATTGGTCACCCTTTTGAACCAGTTCCCTGCTACTGTGCCTGTGAACAGTGGAAGATGCCCCGAGTGCTTGCCCCCTGCATCCACGTGGGAGACCTAGATGCAGCTCCTGAATTCTGGCTTTGTCCTGGCCCAGTCCTGTTCGTGGTGGCCATTTGGGAAGTGAACCAGCAGTTGGACGCTCACTCTCTGTCTCCCCCTCTCCCTATGTAATCCTCTCAAATAAATAAAATAAACATTTAAAAAAAAAACAGAAAAGTATAATGTAAATCCCTGGGGATTCTGTCAAATATATTGAATCCTCAGTGAGACTTCTTGTGCTAAAAAACATGGCATGCTGTCAGTGCAAAGTCGGCAGAGGCTTTGCACAGAGCGCCTATCTGATGTCTCAATCTGTCTTCTTTTTATGGCTGAAATAAGGCAAAGAATGCTCACAGCTCTAGTTTACATATTTCAATCCTTGGGAGACATTATTTCTAGAAAAATCTCCGCAGAACAGAAGAATTTTAAAGGCATAATTGTGCAAGAGGGGGGTTTCAAGGAAGCAGCCAATTCCTCCTCCCCTTTTTATCTTTCTGAGAAAACTTTTTGCCAGCCTCAAGTAAATGAAGTTGCTTAAGTGCAGTGAAGTGGCGTAGACTGAGAGGGTTAGCTCACCAGTGACAGTTTCTTAGCTCTTGTGAGGCAGTTGCTCTGCCTCTTTCTGAGCTCTGGAAAACACATTTGGCAACAGCGATAACCACGTCTCCCACCTCACCATTCATCCATCACTGAATTCTTCCCCAGGCACCAACACAAGTCACATTCACAGGGAAACTGTCCTCCTGAGAATGGATGTGTGTCTGAGGGAAGATATTTCAGCTGAGGGGGCACTCATGGAGCACCCCATTTATAATGAAAGGAAAATAATAAAGTTGTCATTTATTCATGCATAGCATCTTCGATGACTGGAAGCCTTAGATAAATGCACAATACTTAGCCAAAAAAGTTATTTCAATAAGCTTTCTGTCGATGACCACATACAACTATAATAGCTAAAAACTGAGTACATTGTGTAGAAATAACACACTGACAGGCTGCAGAACAAACTTTGTCTAAATCACTAAATATGGGATCAAGTCCTCTGTCAATGACAGCAGAAGGTGCCAGTGTGCTATTTGTTTCATAATACTGGATCCAGCCGACTACTCTGCAGCTCAAGTTGCCAGCAAATGCTGAATTGGAGCAGCAAAGTCAGTCCTTGTTTGGTTAACAAATTCCCCGAAAAATATTCCCCCGAGCCCCCAGGAGCTGTAGTGATGTCATATCCGTCGCCCAGGTCTCCACACCTCTCTCAGCAGTTACTCCCTTGATCTTGTTCTTGGGTCAAAACTTTTTGAGGTGGGCTAGTTATACAGCAGCGGGGGAAGAGGGGGGGAGCGGGGCGCGCATGTCGGAGGAGCTCCAGCACCCTCAGCCAGCGCCCACTGCAGTCCAACCCACCCTGCTGAGCTCCCGGACTCCCCGCTCCGAATGCCTGCGGAACGATCGCCCCCCAGGGCGGCTGCCGCTGCTGCTGCCGCTGCCGCTGCCGCTGCCGCTGCTGTGACTGCTCCTGCTGCCGCGGCTGCCTCTGCCTCCACTCTGCCCTGACTGGCAGGCGCAAAGTGCAACTGACGAGGGAAAGGTCTCCGCAGTGAGAGTAGGGTGGCTCCAGCAAAGAGAGTAAAGAGGGGCCAAAAACCCAGAGCAGAATGCAGGCGACGTCCAAGCTTCTCAACCTCCTGCTGCTGTCTCTGCTCGCCGGATTAGATCCTTCAAAGGTAGGGACCACAATTTGACTCTTGTTTGAGATACGTGTGCAATGTGTAACAAATCGACCCCAGATCGCAAATAGATGTGCTGACAACGACGCGGGAGACAGCTCTGTCAGCTACGTGGAGGTGCCTGGTGCATCCCCACTGCTGGGGGGATACCGAGGTGAACTACCGGAGGAATAGCTCCTCCAGGTAGAGTCCTGGGGCGAGGGGGGAGGGACCAGGAGCGACGATAATGGGTCTGGGCAGCGGGCACTGCGGCTCTCGGGGGAATTTGGCGGATTCCGCGTGCAAACTGCTTCACGTTCTCCTCTGAAGTCGGACAGGTAACGCAAAGGAGTTTGCGGTTGAAACAATACAATTGGTAAACGCGGCCGAAGAGACGGTGGGCCGTTTCTTTTGTGGGAAGCAGGGCAGCGTGTTCCAGCCGATCCTGGCCGCTAAAGCTCCCATCGCAGACGTGCTGCGGTTTGTGTCCAAAACATGCGGGATGCAGCCTGGAACCCACACGGCGGAGCAGCCGCGGCCCAGAGGCGTTGCTCAGAGGGACTGGCGTTTGCCTCTTTCTTCTCACGAAGGGAATTAGGGGCGCCGGGAAGTTCTGATTAACAGTGGTGAGAGGCAGGAAGTGAGAACCCTGTCAAAGTAAGGAGGGCGCTAGGAAGGATGAGTTGTGTCATAGCTATTCAACTCTGAAAATTCTCAGGGACTGGCCCTTAAAGTGAACGCTAAGCACCTTCTTGGGGGGGGGGGGGGGCAGAGAAATCTTAGCTTTTCCGCAATGTACGGGAAGAGTCTTGAATATAAAGCGAGGTTGTCGGAGAGCTTCGGCATTCTAAGAAAATGAGATTCTCTGGAGTGAAAGATAAAGCATCTGGTTAAAGGAGCACAAGAGGCAATGCGCTTGTTATTTCATTTATTTAACTGATCAGCAGCGATTTGACACGACAGAAGCAAAGATGAAATGTTACAGAACCACTTAAAGCCGTATTTTGGAGTCCTGCACGGTTATTTTTAAAGCTATCCATCATCTGTATAGGGTACGGAAATTAAGTTAACTTACGTAATTGAATAGAACTAAGATGTAAGCAAACGGCAGTCTCACGCCGTGCTTGTGATATTTCTAGGCCTGACAGAATATGGTGTGCACTTGGCATCATGTCAAAGGCACTTGTTATTCCTTCTGTACACTTTTCAAATTCAGGGAGACCTGAGGAGAATCAAATCATGGGACTGAAAAGCTATGTTGGTGCTACTGTTGTCATTATGAGCGCATCACACAGTGTGTGAATGTCATGTTAATTATCTAAATACCATATTTGACAGAGCTTTAAGTCATTTTGCACCTGAGTAAAAGTGTTGATTTTGCATATATATATATATATATATATATATACACATATATACATACATATATTTTTTTTTCCTCTACCTGTAGTGACATGTTCTATCACCACTCTTGCTATACTGGTCTAAACTTTCTAACACATTCTTTTATATATCTCACTTCCATATTCTTGGTCAGATAAACCATTTTTGGAAAGCAAAGTTAGTTACTGGGTTCCTGCAGAAAAACTCAGCAGACTTAACGTGATTCATCATTCTTTAAAATGAATTCAGAAATGCAAATCTTCACTCACAATGGTTTATGTGATTATATTTGTCCAATGTCTTTAATACATAAATATCCTGTTTGCCTCCCATTCTTTCCAAAATTAAGTGCGTATATAATATTCTGTTAAATATGGAGACAAATTCCCAATGCCCTCCAAAAAAACCCTGTCTTGAGTAACATATTCTTTTCTAGTGTTGATTAGTTTATTATTCTTTCAGATTCTGTGACATTAAACATTCTACTTTCCTCAGATTGAACTGTGGATATTTGGTGCAACTTAGCTGAGAAATCCAGGGGAGGGGAAAAAATATGGTAACTTTTTAAACTCTTTCCCAGCATCTGAATACCGCAATACAGTGTGCAAAGAACAAAGGATATTTTATTCTATGTCATATATGACATAGATAATATTGAAAATGTTCATAAATAATCATTTTAATATTTCTAAAAGTTTTTGGACTTATACACAAAATATTTCTCCAAAACGGTGAATAGAAGCCATTTCAATATGTTTGCTTTATGAAACTATTTTTGATGACTGAACTATATTGCCCCCTTAAAAAATCACAATGTCAACATCATGTTCTGAATTATCAATTAGTTTATTGAACTAGGACTTTTTTTCAAATTTTACTTATCACTGTGCTACATAAGGGTTTAGATTTTAAGATAAAAAGCAAATTATGTCTGCTGAAGTTGAAATTGAAAAAAAAAGCCACAAAGGGCCAGTTTTCCTTAACAAATGAGTAGTCATGTAAATGATGACACTTAAATGTAGACAAGTACCAGATAGTTGCTTTTTCATATACTAGCATGTTAGGACTGATTTATGACCTAATCAAAATTTCTAATAATTTTTAAGCATCATCCTATGTTATTACACCTTATGTTTATTATAGACATATGTATAATCACATATGGATACATACAAATGCAAAATACCAGATTTTTTTCAGGTATAGGATTTTACATATATCAGATTTTGGAAAACTATATCTTAGTAATTCGTGTATATTAATTTACCTGAAAGCAAAAAGATTTTCTGCTAACACTTCCAATTCTGTTTCTTCATAGACCATATGATGTTTATATTTATAATGTATGTTATTCCTGTGATTGAAGCTTACATACCTCATATGACATTTTATAAAGTGCTTAAGTATCGCCATCTTATGGTAAGATATGTTACTTGAAATTCAATTTTGTTTTTAAATTTAAAAAAAGTACAAGCATTTACATTTATAGAATGAACTTACTTTCAGCATGCACTTACTTTCTCATTTAATATATCCAAAAATTAGCAAGTGAAAAAAGGCAATTCATTGCTGATTAATTGTTTGCATTTTTATATAGACAGATTATCAATTTCCTCTCAGGGAAATTATTTGAATTATGTTTTCATAATTAAAGCCTAATTAACAAATTTCTAGTCCTTTTAGAAAAACTCATGGGTATATAATTTTGATTATTTTAAAAGATATCAATTAATTTTATTTGTAATGGAATGTCTGAATTATAGGCAATATGCCAAAACATCATGCTATGAATAAAATTTTAAAAGCTGAAAGCTGGAGAAATTCACTTATTGCTCTGTTTCATAGAGAAAGAAATTATTTCTGTGTAGGAAATTCCTGAAGGTGGCTGCTAGATGGCATCTCTGTTCTTTTACATTGAGGATACAGAGTTCAGTCTGACCTTGATAGTACGAGAGTGGACTTCTTTTTCCTTTTACAAGAAGATTTTTAGCAGACCATTTTTTGAACACTACAACAAAACAGTAATCCTTGTGAATCAGAACTATGAATTTCTCAACTCTGCAATGCTGAACTACGAAGCTAGGAGGATAAGGTGGCTCTGAAGCTTTCTAACAGAGCATCTGCACTGGAGCCAGACACTTGGGCAACAGTTAAAAAAAAAAGTGACATGGGCATATCCACCTATGGCAATGACTGCTGAATTTTACAACAGTCATACTTTTGTGATAAATATATTGCTAAATAACCTAGCAAACGAATCAGGCTTAGGGTGAGGAAGCATTCACTGTCTTCTAACCTAGAAATATATTAAACTCATCATCATGATACTGTCCCTACTATAGACATAAAATGCAACAATGATTCAGCAACAATCTCCAACATCAAACTATGATTTCTGTGCAAGACAACTCAGCCAATTACAACTCTTGTCCTAAAATAGACAATTGCTTTAAAGTCATATACACATTATGGGAACCAAGAGAATTTGAGTAATAAAATTGTTATGCTTCATAATGTAATATATCATAAGTGCCTTCATAATTTGGTATTGCTAAAGAAAATAATCAAAGACCTAATTGCCTGAAGGCATATTTTCTATATAAATCTAGTTGGGGTTCATGTTGTTAATGAACTGAGAAAAAGCACAAGTAGCAAGAGAAATAAACTTATGTTCTTATCATTTTACTTTAGAATCCCCCCCCTTAGAAATCTATCATCTGCATATCCTGTGTGCTAGAGACATCCTCTACACAAGAGGATCAACCCAAATTAGAACAGAAAACATGGGTCGATGGCATTTGGCAAGGACCCGTCCTCATGCACCAGTAATCCCTGAGATGGTGAAAACTGAAGAGGTCAAGGCAGCCCATTTAGGTTTTGAAAGAGCAAAGAGCTTCCTGCTCTCATTTTGTTTCATCCTCCTTAACCTAATTAAACTCTTATTTTGGAAAAAGCAAATATTCTCGCTTGCTATTTCTCCAGGCAGGATGAAAAGGTTAAAAAGATGCTGCTCTCCTCTGCTTTTCTTCAGAAGTTCATATTGCCTGTGACTCTGCAAATCTTCTTTTTAAAGAGTGACTGTTGTGCTGATCAAAGCTCTGCTGGGAGTGAAAGCAGCACAAGAATGAGAAATGCAGGGGTAGGATTCTTTTCTAATATTGACCATGCTACTGATACTAGAAACACGTAAATGAGCGAATTCCTCTGTAAGATGCACTTAGTGAGACTTTGTGACACCTGAGGATGAGCCCGCCTAGTTGTTACCAGGACATTTTTATCTTCTGAGTGAGGCATTCATAGTCTTCAATATCCTGTTTCCTGTTACAGCACTTTCCTTCCCTTATGCGTCCACATAATGACCCGTGGGTTCGGGCTTCTATCCATTCACCTACCAAGTTTTCTCTCCTGAAAAGATCATTTATCAATCTAATGGGAGTAAAAGCCAACAGGGTCCCTGCTTCAGACACAAGCCTTTTATTTAATAAAAATTCTCTAGAGGAAAAAAACAAGTGAAAACGTATTTCCTAGGTAAAAGGGATTGTTTTGTGTACCAGAGAGATAGGATGGGTAACAGCAACTTATAATAGGCAACATATTCTGCTGTTTACTGTTCCTAAAATGGTACACTGTTAGGAAATTTTTTAGACTGGCAATCATGAGACAACTTCAATTTTTATACAAAGGAAATGTTCAAAGAAAAAAAATGAGACAAGATAAAGCCGGAATCTAGAAAATAAGATTTGACATCTGATGTGTGCAAGTATCAATTAACAATCATTTTACTTAAAAGCAAAACAAAACTTTATGGACAGTAGTGAAGATCAAAAAGGAATTACAAAACTATTGTTGTGTTGGTAGATGAGCTGAAGGTACACCGAGTCATTGGGATTATCCGCATATTTACAAATATGTGATTAAAATTATTGCCTGAAGGCATTAAAATACTAAGTTAACATCAAATGCTATTCAAACACTGACCACTGTTATGTGAATCAAAATATGTAGTAAAATTATAGTCCTTGGAAATTTTAGTTCACCTAAAACTGATCTTCAGTCTACTCAAGTCCAGTCACTGTTCAATAAAAATTTTCAAGTCTTTTTGTAATGCTAACCTTATCATGATAATTTTTTACAGAAATGTTTGAAATTATATCTCCAAAAGAGTGTCAAAAGAGAGGTTAGGCATAAAACCATAAGAATTGGCTTTAAGTCCTAGCAATACAACTTTTCAATAGTCAAGTAAGTAACTTGTCTGAAATTTAGTTTTCATAACTATGGAATAACATAAGAAAAGTGGAGCTTAATAATTTGAATGATATTAATATATGTGAAAATGTATTTTAAACCATAAAGTTCCATGAAAACATTCAACTTCCATCAATCAGTCTATAACCAAATCTAAAGCCCATTGTGTACCTAGTATTTAATGACACATAATAATAATGCGGACCTTTCATGACCATTGCTCTTCTATTGCTTCTCTCAGCTTTCAGAAGAATGAATGCCATCTAAAGTTAACAGTGCAGCTCTTCAGACCCAGTCCATAATTTTGGCTAAAGTGCCTCATCTGGTGCAAGCATTTGGCTTAGAAATTCAGATACATGTTAAGATTCACATGTTCCACATCAGAGCACCTAAATTCAATAAGCAGCTTCCCCCTATTGCACACTCTGAAAGGTAAGGGTGATGGCCCAAGTAATTGGATCCCTGCCACCCACAGGGGAGACCTGCAATGAGTTTCTGACTTTAACCCTTGCTCAGCCAGGTCCACAAGCATCTGGGGAGGGAACCAGTAGATAGCAGATCTATCTCTCTCCCTCTGTGTTTCCCTCTCTGTCTGTCTTTCAAATAAATTGTTTTAATGAAAACAGTAACTTTCATCTTTAAATGATACTAACAATGCATTCCTACAAGTTCCTAAGAGAAACTACAAGACATGAACACAAGTTCCATAAAGTTAAAGTCAAACCACATGAAGAAAATATCTTTTAAACTAATAATAGAGAAGGAATCTAAGAAGGAATTGATCTATTTTTGTTGTTTTTTGTTAAAGATTTTATTTATTTATTTGACAGAGTTACAGACAGTGAGAGGGAGAGACAGAGAGAAAGGTCTTTTTTCCATTGGTTCACTACCCAAATGGCATCAATGGTTGGTGCTGGGCCAATCCGAAGCCAGGAGCCAGGAGTTTCTTCCAGATATTTCACATGGATGGAGGGGCCCAAGTGCTTGGGCCATCTTCTACTGTTTTTCCAGGCCAAAGCAGAGACCTAGATCAGAAGAGGAGCAGCAGGGACTAGAACCAGTGCCCATATGGGATGCCGAAACCACAGGTGGAGGATTAACCTACTGTGCCACAGCTCTGCCCCCAGAATGGGTATATTTAAACAAGCAATCCACCATATTTGCCCTGTATACCGCTTATGAATTTCTAGCTTCTTTACAAAGTGTGCTAATAATGAGCAAGTTTAAATCCTTTCAAGAAAGGATTACAGAAAAAAAAAGTGAATAAAATGATTTTCTAGAGTTAGTCTAAACGTGTTAGGGAGTCATGAAGAAACAACTATATTGAGGAACATAATTTTTCTACTCTTTTTGTTTTGATTATTCTCTCAGGCCCTCAGCTGCTCTCTATAGACATCTACACAGACCTTGAGAAGACCTTGATCTTCAGTTAGCCACTGTAATAACATTTCTGCTGATGTTTCTAATCCAGTGGCCAATCTCCTGAGTAACTTATGAGTTAATTCTTTCCTCAACTCATACAGCTCATATGAAGGCAAAAAATATCTGGAAGAAATTATATAATATCTATATAAGATCCTACTCATGAACAACTGATATATCAATTAAAAACATGTGCACACTATGTCAATGATTTTTTTAAAGTTTTATTTATTTATTTTGAAAGCAATAGTTACAGAAGGAGAGAGAGACACAGAAAGAGAAATTTTCCATTTGTTGGTTCACTCCTCAGATTGCCCCAATGGCCAGTGCTGGGCCAGGCCAAAGCAAGGATCCAGGGGCTTCATCCAGATCTTTCAGCTGGGTAGCATGGGCCCAAATATTGGAGCCATCTTCCACTACTCTCCCAGCCCATTAGGAGGGATCTAGATCTGAAGTGGTATAGCTGGGATGCCAACCAGCATCCATATGCGATGATGGCATCCTAGTTGGCAGCTTTACCTGCTATGCTACAATGCCTTTCCCCATGACAATGAGTTTTAACATTTCTCTGTTACAAGAGGTTATAAATTATTTGAGGCAATTCAAGATATAGGATAACATAAACCAACTCCATCTTTACTACTGAATAATTTGAATAGCATTAATAAACAAAAAATTGAAATAATAATTAAAAGATTCTTAGGAATATTTCTTTTTTGCTCTAAAAACAAGGTATTGCAAAGACAGAGCTATGCCTTCTGTTACTCTCATACCTAACATTCAGAAGAATAAAAATAAGTTTAGAGAGAAGATCACAGATGTTCTTTCACTCATGGTTTTGCATCTCTCTAGAAAACTCTTTCCTTTTACCCATATGTCGAAATGTTACCTACATTTTAAGTTGCAACTAAAATATCACGTATTTCATAAAGCCTTCTCTGATATGCCCTACACTCCAAGAGGAAGTTATCCTGAAAAACCAAGAACTCCTGGAAGAGAAGAATCATTGGATTTATCTGTGCTTCTACAGCCACTGGCACTGCATCTGACACAAAACATTTATTCAAAAAACACAGTTTGCATTGACTTTCTTCCCTCTCCCCACCAATTTGTAATTTCCAATCATTTTCTTTTTAAAATGGTATTTATAGTATACTAATCCTTTTTTTCAAAATGGTATTTATTTTATTGTATATCTCTTTTACTAAATTGGAGTATTTTATCACACTGTATTTCTACGACTAAATTATAAGGTTAGGCTGTGTGTCCTGGTCATTATCTTGTCCTTCCCTATATAACAATTAGTGTAGTTCCTTATTCTGATAAGATACTTAACAATTATTTGTTGAGTGAACAAATGAATAACAGAAGAACCAATAAATCAGGGAACATCTACAACTGTAAGTCCTGGGTAAAATGATGCATGTATGTAATCTGCATGTTTGTTCCATTCTCCCATAAGATAAGATATTAGGGCCAGAAAAGTAAGATTTTAAGAACCTTATTTTTAAGGACTTAGAACTATTGTCAGGATATTTATTTTGACTTAATGTTTAAAAATTGTCTCTCCTTAAATTTATCAATCATTTTCTCCACCCATCCATTGCTGTTTTTGACTTGTAGATCTCTGAGATGCTATAACTTAAAGCTCCTCTGAATTGCTTACTGTATTTTAAAAGGCTTGATGGCAAAATTAGTATATCCTCCTATTGTCTGGTTAGTGAATTGTCTTATTCTAAAGCATCCAATTTAGTTTGCATGGTTTTATAATTCTGAACATTATATAAACGTGTATGTTTGGTTTTGACTGTCTTTATCTTATGTAATGTCTTAGTTTATTTGATAAGTCAGAATACTACCTATGATTTTCTATATCTTTTTAAGCGCTGAGGATTTTTTAAGGATCTGAAGTATTCTGTTCAAATTATATTGCTACATATTGCTATGATACCTTGTGAAAAGAAAAGCAATGATTCCTCTATATCATCATTACATTTCTGTATGATGACAATGCTGATGAAAAATTCTAATTATTAGAAGCAAATATAAGTACAGTGGGATAGATTTATTTGAGTTATAACTTATAAATATTATCAGAAATTTGCAATTTCCATCATTAACATTCTAGGTTAAAATACTATAAATAGGAAAGAAATGTCAGTAATAAAATCGTTTAAATAGTGCAAGCAGTAGACCGGCACCGTGGCTCACTTGGTTAAACCTCCGCCTGTGGTGCCAGCATCCCATATGGGCGCCAGGTTCTAGTCCTGGTTGCTCCTCTTCCAGTCCAGCTCTCTGCTGTGGCCCAGGAAGGCAGTGGAGGATGGCCCAAGTGCTTGGGCCCTGCACCCGCATGGGAGACCGGGAGGAAGCACTTGGTTCCTGGCTTCAGATCGGTGCAGTGCCGGCCATAGCAGCTATTTAGGGGTGAACCAATGGAAGGAAGACCTTTCTCTCTGCATCTATCTCTCACTGTCTAACTCTGCCTGTCAAATAAAAAATAAATAAATAAAAATAGTACAAGTAGTTACTTGATAACCTCAATGGAGGAAATAAGTTGAATAAATAATCCTCTCTATTTTTACAACTAAATAGAAGGTTATTATCCTGGGGCAAGTGCCATGGCACAGCAAGTTAGACCATGGCCTACAGTGCTAGCATCCCAGTTCAAGTCCTGGCTCCTCCATTTCTAATCCAGCTCCCTGGTAATGTACCTGGGAATGCAACAGAGAATGGACCAAGACTTTGGACCCCTTCACCCATTGGGAGACATGGAAGAAGCTCCTGAGCTCCTGGCTTCAGCCTGGCCCAACCCTGGTTGTTGTGACCCCTTGGGGAGTCCCTCTCTCTCTCTCTGTCTGTCTGTCTCTCTCTATCTGTAACTATGCCCTTCAAATAAGTCAATCTTAAAAAAAATAATTGTTATTACATGATGATTTAAAGAGCATTAGGAAAGAGATGAGTTCCAGATGACAAGATTGCATCAAATAGAGAATCAGTATAGAGAATGCTGATTGACCAAGATGTCACTGGTGAAATATTGCCTTACAAAAAGATGTCATCACTTCTGGGAATGGTTTACATCTATGGCTATAGAGAAGTTTTTATCTGGAATTAGTACTAATGGTGGGTGTTTGCACCTATGTATGTTCTGTGTCGTAATGACTTATCTTCGCATGTGTTATCATAATAAAAAACAAACTAAAATATTATCTGGCTCAAGACTCAGTAAAGACTTTTTATTATGCTTATCATTTATTATTTATATGTGTATTTCTATAGATATAGCCTTGTCTTTACTAGTTGAGTGCAATGCATTGAGACTAAAAAGATCTAGTTTGTTTTCTATGTACCTTAAAGTTCTCAAGGGATAAGCAGGAGGAAATGTACAGAGTGTTATGACGCTCATGCCAAGAGGAAACTATTGTAATGCAATGACTCAAAGCTGGGCAGAAGGGAGTGGAGGATAAGGAATCAAATGAATGGAGTGAATCGATAATTTATTCATGATGTCCATCATTGGTGCCAAAGCATCACGATTTCACTGTCAATCAAAGAAAGAAAAGACTCCAAGTCCAATTATCTGTCTTAAAATGAAAAACAGCGTAAGACTTTTAAAAAGTGATAAAATTATAAATGAGTGTTATGTGGCATGAATGTGAACATATCCAAACATGCTGAAAAGAGAAACAGAAATTGAGGGGAAATGAGTATTTGTTTAGGCATTGTTTGTACATGAGAAGCTCTGACAGAAGGTGTGAAAATTTGCTCATGTAAATTTAAACATTTCAATGCAGTTTATTGTCCCCAACCAATATTACACACACATTCACAGAGAAACAGAGGGAGAGAATATAATTGTGTTAACTAATCTGAGTCCTAGTCACCCTTCTAATACTGTCAGCATTTGCTTTTAGAAAATGATATCCTTAGTTCAAGTACTCTCTAGTATTTCTTAGTAAGAATAATTAGAAGCAAGAAAATATTTCTCAACTCCTTGTCCTTTCATTACTTTGCAGAGAGAGAGAGGGGGAGACAATAGAAATTTGATTGCATTTTTTCCTTTTGTACACGTAGTGGAAAAATACATTATTTCCTCTTCAAGATATTCAATCTACATAATAATAATTTAACATTTAAAATGAAGATAAAAGAAGAAGAAAAGCATACTATATCAGAGAAAATCATACACTCAGTAGGAAATTGGAAACTTTGTAATGGGTAAACAAAGCACTCGATGAAGAGTTATAGCTAGGGCCTGATGTCAGTTCTGCAACTGTCCAGCTGCAAGGCCTTGGGCAACTCCCTAAAGTTTTGTGGCTTCCATTTTTTCATGAACATTATGAGGTTAGTGAATCCCTCAAATGCTGCTTGATCTTTGCTGGGTTATAAAAAGGGAGCATCAATCTCTCAAGAGTGCACTTCATCATCCTTTCATTCGTCCTATTCATAGCCCCTCAAATCATTTAAATTAAAGTGAAAAAATTCAGATTTTCTTCTATTTTGCAGATATCAGATTTGATTTCATTGACAAAGTCATTGCGGTCTGGTTACATGTGTAGTGACACACACACACACACTTAAAACATGTAAATTCAGTTCACATCGCAAGCACTCTGTAATGTTTAACATCCATTCTGTCTTGTTTCATTAGCTTTTACAAGTTGACTTGAAAAATCAATGGATAAATAGCATTGTGTTTTTACTGTCTTTATATAACAAAAGGTGAAATAAAGACTTCCAAAGTTATAGAGAGAGACTTTCTTCTTCAATTTGGGATAAAAGGCAGAAACATCTTCCATAGCATAATGGGGTTATCCAGTTTATTTCCGCAGATTTCCAATGTTAGTGACTGGGGCAGTATTCAAGGGATTGGATTCTTTTTTAATCATAAATAATTACTACAAAATTTCTTTTAAACTTGAATTATACCTTCCAATTGTATTTTTTACTACTGAGTCATGACTCATTTTTGACTGCATAAAATAAGGGAAAAGGCTTATTGGCAGTGGTAGACAGAATAATATACTCCCAAAGATGTCCATATTTTAATATCCCAAACTTATGTATGTGTTACTTTACATGGCCAAGTGGAATTTGTAGGTGTGATGAGATTAAATATCTTGAGATGGAAAGATGTTGCCTGGATTTTCTAGATAGACTTGATAGAATCAGAGGAAGCCTGGAGGCACTGAGTCAGAAAATGAAGCAAGGAGGAGAGACCTGGACAGTCACATGCTTTTAAGATGGAGGAAGGAGCTACAGGTAAATGAATGTAGACTGCCACTAGGAGCCAGAAGGTAAGAAAAGTGATAGTCCAAAGTCTCCATAAAACAATGCGGTCCTGCTCACACTCTGATATTAGGCTCCCAAGACTCTTTCAGACTCTTGCCTGCCAGTACTCTAAGAGAGCAGATTTGTATTATTTTGAGCCATTAAATTTGTCGTGATTTGTTATAGCAGCAATGGGAAACAAATATATTGGCCTACATGTGTTGGTAATAATTACTAACTACATCAGCAATTACTTTGAAAAAATAAAATAGCCAAGTAATGCAGTAGTCTATGTTTTTGGATATTAAAATTTGAGAGACCATGAACATGAATTTACAGTATACTCTAAAAATTATAAAGTAACCTAGATAATATAGAAATGAAATATTGCTTATAGAAGAAGACATTACTTAGATTACACAAACCCTAATAGAATTACATGATAGGATTTTCTTTTCTTAAGATGACATTTATAAGATACAAAGTAAGTCTTTTTGTTTTTCTTGTTGTTAGGTAAAAATCTTCCAATGGAATCTGACCTTATCTAAGCATTGTACATTAGATGGTTGTCATTTTATTTCTTTGGCACCATATGATTTTATTATTTTTTATTTATTTGACAGGTAGAGTTATAGACAGTGAGAGACAGATAGAGACAGAGAGAAAGGTCTTCCTTCTGTTGCTTCAGCCCCCAAATGGCTGCTACGGCTGGCCTGCTGTGCCGATCCAAAGCCAGGAGCCAAGTGCTTCTTCCTGGTCTCCCATGCGGGTGCAGGGGCCCAAGCACTTGGGCCATCCTCCACTGCCTTCCCGGACCACAGCAGAGAGCTGAACTGGAAGAGAAGCAACTGGGACTAGAACCAGGCGCCCATATGGGATGCCAGTGCCACAGGTGGAGGATTAACCAAGTGAGCCATGGCACCAGCCCCACCATATGACTTTTAAATGCATATATTGGTTTTAATGCATATATTGGTTTTATGATCTACCTTCTCTGCAATGAAAATACAAATAAATGGGCCATCTGTGCTTTAGTTCCATAATTACTGACTCTTTCTTCTCCTTTTCATTCATTTTCCTCAAAGTTTGATCTACCCAGGACAGGTATCTGGCCTACTCATTAAGCTACTGGTTACAGTACCCACATCCCACACTGGAGTGCTGGGATCAATACCCGGCTCAGGCTGATGATTCCACCTTTATTATAATGCAGATCCTGAAAAGTATTGGTGCTAACTCAAGTAACTGCTCCTGGCTTTGGAGCCCCCACTCATTGCAGGCATTTGGGGAGTACGAAGGGGGGCTCTTTATCTTTCTCTCCCACCCACTGTGTGTGTGGGGGTGTGTGTGAGTGTGTGTATTTCTATTTGTCTCACAAATTAGTAAATTTAAAAGAATTTGATTTCTCAAGGCATTGGTAAATCTTTAAATAAAACTGATTTTTTTTACAAAACCAATGGGTGTTACCCAATAAACACAGAGTCAAACATTTGAGGATTGCTTGGTAGCATACCAAATAATATAAGTAGGATTATTCCTTTGCATGCAATTAAAAAAAAGTATTGTGGAATTTGCTTATTTAATTTTATTTAATTGCTATTTAGCTTTACCTTTAAGAAAAGGTATGATGTGAAGAAAATATTTTATCCAGAAATGAAATCTCCTCAATTATAATTATCACTTAGGAAAGAGTAGATCATCAGTGTCCTTATTATAATCATTTTTCTAATGAATATTTATGACTGGTACTATTCTAGGCATTGAACATGAAATAGATTTTTTTTTTCAAAAATTCCTTAGTATTTTGTGCTGGATAACTCATAGAGGCTTATTAGTAACAACAATACTTTATGTCATGGTTTTAAAAATAATCTGGGTGTCTTACAAAGTTTGAAGTGTTAAAGTTGTTAAAGTCTGGATTCCCAGAGTCTTAATGTTAATGGATTAAGGTTCAAGTTAATCAGATTATGATATCTGAAGCTGGGATCTTGGAAAGTGATTGGGTTGAATTAATTGGTGGAGGAACTCTTATGATAGAGTCACTGTGTCTATACAAAGAGGGAAACACAGATGTGTAGGGAGAGAATGCTCCTCCCATCTATTCACTTCCTGATCACCCCTCCAGTATCTTCTGTTCTCACCACATCCCTCAATCAATGAGGTCACCTTGTCTTGAATTGTGAACCTCTAAACTATCAGCTCAAATAAAACTTCTTCCTTCCTAAGTGGCTCCTCTCAGAAATGAAGTGATGAAAAGCTATGACATTCCTATAGCAGGGACTTATAGATGACAAAAGTAAAGTTTAGGGGGTTGGGCATTTGTAGCAGAATTAGGAAGAAGAGAAAATTTGCTGAGGGAGGAGATGGTTGACAAAATTAGCTAGATAATACAGGAATGGGTATGCCATTCAAAGGCAACAACATATATGAAGTTCAAGAGATATAAAATGGCACACAAAGCCCTGAAGAACTTTTTTTCTGACTAATTTTAAATGTCACTACATGAGAAGCAGAAGAAGCTAATGCAGATGGAAAAGAAAGAGCCATTGGTGGCTCTATTGGTGATAGCAAAATTTTTTTATCCTGATGGATTCAGTATAGTATAGAAGACAAACAAATAACGACAACACATATGAGTAAGATATCTGAGAAGTAGTAGGTTTGCTATGAAGAGAAATTCAGTGTACCAGAAGTTGAACATGGTATTAGACATATTTGATGCTTGACTGGCACCGGGGCTCACTAGGCTAATCCTCTGCCTGTGGTGCCGGCACCCTGGGTTCTAGTCCCAGTTGGGGTGCCAGTTCTGTCCTGGTTGCCCCTCTTCCAGTCCAGCTCTCTGCTGTGGCCTGGGAAGGCAATGGAGGGTGGTCCAAATGCTTGGGCCCTGCACCCACATGGGAGATCAGGAAGAAGCACCTGGCTCCTAGCTTCAGATCCACACAGCGTGCCAGCCATAGCGGCCATTTCGGGAGTGAACCAATGGAAGGAAGACCTTTCTCTTTGTTCTCTCTCTCACTGTCTAACTCTGCCTGTCAAAAAAAAAAAAAAAAACCAAGACATGGTTGATTTATGTTCATTTTCTAAAGTGTAAACTATAACACCATGTTACAACTTGATTGGAATGATCCATGATAGATTAGTTTAATAATGAAAATACAAAGACGTCCTCTATAGGGACAAATGAAAAGATAAACAATGTGTTTCAAATGCTTTGACAATTCAGATAGAGGAGAGTGAGCACGTTGGAGGCTCACTTGTCAGTGCTTTCATTTTCTCCACGAAATAGAATGTATATTCAGCACAGAAGAGTGAGGACGGGTTATTGACATCAGGAAGAAAAGAATGATGTTCTGAAAACCACAGTTAGGGTCCAGAAGGACAGCTTTTCCACTGCCAGCCGCATTGATGGAGGGATATGGCAAAGACTGTGAGAGATCTTTAGGGGCAGATGTGTACACAGAGAAATCCAGATTTCAATAAAAGTAAGAAGATGAAAAAAAAATTTCTGCCAAATGAAGACAAGAGGAAATGTCACTAATGATTGATTGTGAGTATCTCACTTGTAGCAGTCTGCAGTAATGGGAAATGAATCTTTCATGTACCTTGAAAGACAAGTCTGACTTTTCCCAATGAACAAGTTATTTTTCTCACTGACCCTATGAAAAAGGTTTAACCAGTACAGTTCTTTCCTGAGGTGGAAAAAGCACAAAGTCATAAACTAGTTGGAGGACATCCAACACAGAATAGAGTAGAAAGTAGCAAAATATATCACTTTCTTCTTCATCACTGTGCCAGATTTATCCCTGATGACCATATAATAGTAAAGAGAAGACTGAATCCTGGAAGCAATATGGTATAATTAGGTAAGAACAATACTGACAATAGGTGGCACAATGCAGTTTAACCACATTAAGTCAAAACCTTACCATGAAAATTCCCTTGAAACTTTTTTAAAAAGATTTATTTGATTATTTGAAAGGCAGAGTTACAGAGAAGGTGTGAAGGAGAGACAGGCAGAGAGAGAGAGAGAGATCTTCCATCCCCTGGATCACTCCCCAAGTGGCACAATGTCCAGAGTTGGGCCAATCTGAAGCCAGGGTGCAGGAGCTTTTTCCAGGTCTCCCAAATGGGTGGCCATCTTTCACTTAGAGCAATTTAAGAAAGCTGGGTTGCTCACTGATGTGGAGGATATCTGCTCCAATCAGCAATTACCCTTTGTCCAGGGGAACATGTTGGCTTAGCCCCACCAAACACATACAGAAGAATGTGTTCATTATTACTTCTTTCATAAATCTTGAGTCAAAAATCAAATATAGGGGCTTTGCAATTTCTGCATGAGACCAGCACCCAATATGGGTACTGCTTCAAGTCTCAGCTGCTCCACTTCCAACCCATCTCCTTGCTAATATTCTGGGAAAATCAGTGGAAGATGGGCCAAGTCCTTGGGAGACCCAGAAGAAGCTCCTGGCTCTTGGATTTGGCTTGGCCCAGCTCTGGCCTTTGTGGCCATTTGTGGAATGACCATGAGGATGGAGAACCTATGTGTGTATGTGCACCCATGCACGCTTGTGTATTGTGTCTCCCTCTCTCTTTGTAACTCTGAGTTTCAAATAAATAAATAGATCTTAAAATAAAATTTCAATGCATGGTATTAATGTAAATAAATTTGTACCTCATTATATTGAGCAATTTATTTCTACTTTAGCATATGTCTAAGGAGACAAGGGTCTTAACATATTATATTACATTTTTCTAGTTATGCAACAAACTAAATGAAAAAACTGTTAACTTCTGTTTTCTGTGGCTAAAGGAAGAAAAATGAAGATCTACTTGCATTCTTCTCATTTTTATTGCTATAAGATGACAGAGTAGAAGGAGAGCTTAAGGCAAGGTAATGTTGCTGAACTAATAATCTGGAAATGGAAACGCTAAAGTGTGTGGCTGTGCCTATATTGCTTTTTGTTAAAGAGTGTGAGTTTTATCTGTTAAACTCTTGAGAGTAAAATCCCCAAAATCAAAGCTAATTGTGTTAATTCTAGACAAAAGTAAGTAAACTTTAAAATAATTTAATTATTTCCAAAACACATAATAACCTAAGCTAACTATATATGTTTCATTTGACCTATTGCCTAATAGAATTTTTTGTTAGAATTCATTGTAAGACTATGTGAGATGCTTGCAAACAATTCTATAAAGTAAATGAATGTAAGTGACTTCAAATTAATTTCTCGTGTGATTTAAGTTCTGAGTGAAATTTCATTTAATAGAAAATTCACAACTTTCCTGGCTTGCTTCCTTATTTTCATTCTATGCAAAAAATAACACTTTTAACCTTTATTTCAGTTATTATAGACTATAAATGATGGGAAATCGCAGTAAATAATCTCTCTTATTTGAAATCACAATCAATGACTCATCTGGTTACTCCAAACCACACATTTTTGAATAACATAATGGAGAGAATAAAGCATCCCCCTTGCAGGACTACATGAAGGTTAAATAAGATAACATTTTGAAGTATTGAATCCACTACCTGTCATTTAGTAAAGTGATAAGTAAACAGTAACTTCTTTGGCAGTAAATCAGTATTTGAAAACTTGCTTGTGCTGAATGAGAGCACTTCAAAGAGTCCATGGAAAGTAGAATTAAAAGATAAGATTAGACACAGTTTTGACATGAAAAACCTACACACTACCAGCAGAAAGCTGTTACGACTGATAAACCAACTCAGTACAGTTGTAAGATAAAAACAGCATATAAAATACTGTAGCATTTTTATACACCTACAATGATTTTGCTGAAAGAGATATCAAGAAAGAACTCCCATTCATAATGACTATAAAAACATTAAAGATTCAGAAATAAATGTAATTAAAGAAGTGAAAGATCTCTACAATGAAAATTATAAGACATTGATGAAAGAAATCATCAAAGACACTGGAAATATAGTCAGTATTCATGAATTAGAAGAATTAAGATTATTAAAATATCCAAGCTACCTAAAGCAATCTATAGATTCAATGCAATTCTTATCAAAATACCAATGGCATTTTTTACAGAATTGGGAAAAACAACCCTAACATTCATATGGCACACAAAAGACCTAGAATACCAAAGTGATCCTGAAGAGAACAAGAAACAAACGAACAAACAAAAACCAACAACAAAATCAAGCTGAAGACATCACAATACCTGATTTCAAAACATGCCACACAGCTGTAATAATTAAAGCAGCATGGTACTAGCATAAAAACTAACACAAAGATCAATGGAACAAAATATAGATCCCAGAAATTAACCCATGCACAAACTAGCAATTATATTTGACAAAGGTCCAAGAACATACATTGGAGAAAGAGGAGTTGTTTCAATAAATGATGCAGGCATACAACAAGATAGATAAATAGATGATAGATGATAGATAGATAAATAGATCCCTATTTCACCATATATAAAAATCAACTCATGATGGATCAAAGACCTAAATAGAAGACCTAAAACTATGAAATTGTTGTAATAAAACATAGGGGTAACACTTTAAGACACTGGTGTAGAAAAGAGTTTTTTGACTAAGTCCTCAAAGTACAGGCAACAAAAACAAAATTAGACAAATGGAATTATATCAAACTCAGAAGTTGTGTGCAGCAAATTAAACAATACAATGAAGATGTATCCAAGCTACTTAAACAACAAAGGATTAATAGCCCCAATATATCAGCAAATTAAAAAAATCAGCAACCAAAGAATAAACAAGCCACCTAAGAATTGGGCAAAGGACATGAATAGACAGTTCACAAAAGAAGAAATTCAAAAGGCCAATAGATAGATGAAACAATGCTTAACATCACTAGTTATCAAGGAAATAGGCAACAAAACTTCAATGACATATCACGTTACCCATGTTAGAATAGCTATTACCAAAAATGACAGTAACAAATGCTGGTAAGGATGTGGAGAAGGGGGAACTCTCATACACTGTTGGTTGGAATACAAATTATTGCAGCCACTATAGAAAACAGAATGGAGATTTCTTAAACAAAAACAAAAACAAAAGAAAAACTAGAAATAGAACTACCGGACAACCCAATGATCCTATTACTGGGTATATAACCAAAAGACATGAACACATTGTATCAAAAGATACCTACTTCACCATGTTGGCAGCTGCATTATTCACAGTATCCAAGATATGGAATCAAACAAGGGGACCATCATCAGATTAGTGGATAAAGAAAATGTGGTATATGTATGTACAATGGAATATTATTCAGCCATAAAAAAGAATTAAATCCTGTCATTTGTGAAAAAATGCATGGAAGTAGAAAAAGTCATGTTAAGAGAAGTAAGTCTGACACAGAAAGACAGATACTCAACATTGTCCCTCATATGCAGGAGCTAAATTAAAATAAAGTAAAAATAAATAAATAAGTAAAATAAATGCTCAATATGAACACAGATTGTTGATATTAGATGCTGAGAATATTTGAAGGAATAGAGGACGTTTAGATTAAAATTTGGGGAATTTTGGTATGCTAAAATAGAATATTAACATTTTATATGCTTATATGCTAATATAAAATGTTAACAACCAGGGAAGCCACGTGTTGGGTAAATGAGAACTCTTTGTACAATCCTACAATTTTTGTTTTGTAAATGTAAAACCATTCCAAAATAAAAGCTTAGAAATTTCTAAGAGAGTTTATTTTTGTGCAAAAAAGTTTAAAATCTGCATCCTACTTATTATCTAATGTCCTAGATGTACAACCTAACATTACTTATTCGTCATTTTATTCAATTTAGAATTACTGATGTATGCTGTGGAAAATGTTTCCTTCACATATGTCATCTGTTCTTGCCTCCCCTAGTGGGATTTAATATTTTCTCATTATCTTTTGAAAAGGTGGTTTTAAAGTGTTTAAAGAACCAAAATAAAGAAATTAAATCACAGAAACTTTTCTAAACACAAAAGGTTATATATTCGGAAATCAATCAAGAGCACAATTATTTTTTTTAAAAAAGATGATACACAATGATTTTCTATGAGAATTAACAAGTGGTGTGTGAAAGGAAACAATTTTAAATTTTCTAACCTTACAGATTACCTTTGAACTCTGGAAAATCGCTTTTGGTGTTCAAAATTGTTTTGCATCAAAGTAGGATAGCTAACAGATTATAAGATCCCACACACTTCTAAAATATATTTCAAATCAACAAATCTTTGCCAAACACATTATCAGTTCAATTCTCTCAGGGAATGCAATTTTAGACTGTTTCAATTTTCTATGCTCCTTTCGTACTTGGAGGACATTTGGTATTTATCCAGAATCATAACAAATAATTAAAGGAAAAGAGATATACAAACAGATTTAAGTTTCAGTTATTATTAGTCAAGTTCTAATGTATTGTAGAATATTTCAAAGAGCTCAAAGACTAATTTTAAATGACCATAATAGAATATAATGTTACCAGATTATCTAAGAATTTTTCCCAACCATTACTTAGAATGTTGAGAATGAGGAAAGAATTGATGGAAACCTCCAAATGAATATTATAGACCCTTCTGAATCTTCCATTTTGATAAAGGAAATTAATTCCACCCTTTGTACAATTGTTTAAACACATATTTTATGTAACTACCCCTGAGATTATTAGAGTTGAATTTCTAGTTTACTATTGCCCTGTTTTTGTTGAAAGTATTATTGAGAGAAAACTATTCAAGGAACATTTTTGACTATACCAATATGTCAAACCAACTGTCCAGGTAAGAGCTGGTGGGATGTGTACTGCCACATCTCCCTCTTCACATCGTATTGTTCCTACTAATGTATACCTTACTATTATGCCATGTAAATCTGCCAGTGAGTGTGCAAAGAATTTCATATTCTCAATGAGAAGGAAAGAAATTAAAAAATTCTCTTAGATTCCAGTGTATGATAAATATTTCATTTTTTAATTTAGAGAATATAACATATATAAAATTATAACATGATTAAAATACATAAAATGCAGATAAATTTTTGAGTGTCTATTTAGCCATAGAATTTTGAGGAAATCATTTACTTCTACAAGCCTGAATTTACTTATGTATAAATTTAAAGGGAATGAAATTTGTCTCATGAGCTTATTGTGGAAGGTATGTGACATATTTTCTGGAGGTATCTGAAACATAGTAAGAAACAGATAATTAAAGCCACAAATACCAATTATATCCTGGTATCTATTTCTATTAATAGTATTAGTGTTTGTATCTTTGTGTAATGGCTCTTTTTCAGTTACTAATTATGTAGGCCCTCTCCAGTCAGAAAAAGAAAAAAAAAAAAAAACACTGTGGGTACACAAAAAAAAATCAGCAATAGTCTTTCCTGGGCATCCTTCCAGTCACCAGATGGTCACTACATCTACCTGAAAGCATTGATTCTCTTCACATAATATCAGACTGGTGTTCCTTAAGTGGAATTCAAACACAAATAGAATACTTTAAAATTATCTAATCATGTACTAGATACATTTATTTTAAAAGACTAATTAAAAAGACAAACACAAGTCACTAATTGCAAATTGACTGTAGTGTGTCTCTGTGTTTTGGGGACTCCTGTGCCTTAATATTATATTCTTTCCTTTCCTCTCCTTATTAATTTTTCAAAGAGCTTAAAAGGTCCCATTGGAATTTAATAATGACCACTTAACTACAAAAATATTTTGTTAACTCAGAGAAACTCCTTAAAAGTGTGTCTTTCTTTTTTACTTTTTTTAAGGTTTGTTTATTCCAAAGGCAGAGTGAGAGAGAGAGAGGGAGAGAGAGAGATAAAGAGACACACAAAGAGATTTCCCTTGTTCATACCCCATGTGCCCACAGAAGACAGGGTTGTGCTAGAAAAAGCTAGGGGGCTGCCATTTCATCTGGGTCCCCGACATGATGGGAAGAGCCCAAGGACTGGGGCCACTGTCCACTGTGCTCCCAGGAGCATCAGCAGGAAGCAGAATGGGAAGCAGAGGAACTGCAGAATGCAGAACGTGGGATGTGGGCTTCCCAATATGTAAGATAAATTGCTGCACCACATACCCACCCCAGCCTGCTTCTCTTTCCTTCTGAATTTTTCTTTTCATTTTGCTCTTCTTTTATGCTTTTCTGCATTTTTACATATTTTGTCCCTGTTCTTTCAGCTCTGTGTACGCTGCCCTGCCCCCACTTCCAGTGTTACCTAAATATCCTTTCTTGAAGATAGCTCCCTCTGTGCAATGAGCTACACGCTGCTGCCTTCCTCGTGCCTTGTCATCTCTATCTGATAACTTTCAATTACAGGGAAATAGCAGCTTTTAAATGAATTTGTTATGTGCCTTACATTGCAAACATTAATAATAAAAGGTTTCCATTTTCTGTGGCAGTGGTCACTCGGAGTTCCAAATGACATTTTGCTGGTTGGAATGAGGCTATTTTTATCCTCAAGAAAACATTGATATTTTGCCAGAAAGGACTGGCTGTAAATCAGAAAACCACCAAAAAACAAATCTATTCCCTTAGAAAATAAAGCAAACTATTTCATACTTCTGCAGATTCTTGTGCTGACAACAAAAAAATGGTACATTTCAAACACTGAATATCTATGTTAATGTTTTGCTATTAATTCTTTAATTTCTATAGGATAGATAGCTCTATATAGATAAAAACATGAGTGCACAAATTATAAATTTAATGTCATTTTTAATACTAAAGCATGTGTGTGATTTAGCCAGGGAATTGTTTTCTATCCATGGGTCTATGTAAGGTGGGTAAGTTATGTTGCTGTGTCACTTTAAATGGCAATAAAAATATTATCTGGCAGTATCCACATCTATGTCCCCAAACAACAGCTGTTTGGGAGAAACCTGGAAATGTAGTTAATTTCAGATAATTCAAATGATTTTCTTCCTGTTGAGAAGAATGACTTCATGTCACTCCACAGAGCATGTATTGATGACCTCCTCTTGGCTACCCACTGATTGAGTTTAAGTCATAGCTCAGAAGACACGTTCCATGGTAAACAGTGACTGAGCAAGAGCTTTTATGATACAGTCAACAATGGCATCAATCACACAAGCAGAAAAGTAGAATAAGGGACCCTGAATAACAACAGAAGCTTTGTTTTCATTTTCTGGTTAATCTATACCTTGATCTAAAGTACATGGTCCAAAACTAGGTGAGAAGCAATCGTGACTTCATCATGCTTCAGTCTGATTGTGGACCCAGTACCAAATAAATGAATAGATAGATTAATAGAAAAATACTATTTGTATGCAAATTGACTATCAAGAGATGGTTCAGAGCACAAGTATTAAAAGGTAGTAGGGTACTTACCAACCTTGTCAGTATTAAAGGAGTACCTTGCTCTCAGAAATCCAACAGAAACACAATAATTTTATAAGCACATGTGATCTCAAAACCTGTGGAACAATGGAAAAGCAAAGCAAGTTATTTTCCATCTGTTTGTCTTATCAAAACCTTTAATATTCAGAAATTTTCTCCAGAAAAAAAATTGTAGCATTATATGAAAAATAGTTCACAGTGTGGCCTCCTATTTTTTCTAGTCTTCCCTGACAGTTTTTACTGTAGTCTCATTAAAATATGTAGTATTCCCAAAGCATCTATGCCTTTGTTGCTGTACAATACTTATTTTGCCTAGAAAACAAATCTTTCTACTCTTTAACTCATGGAAGCCTGTTGACTTCTCATCATTTCACTCTGCTTTATCTTCCATGGCCTCTGTGATGGTTGATTTTATATGTCAACTTGACTTGTTTAAGAGATACTTCCATATCTGGCAAAAAAATTATTTCTGGAATGCCTATGGGGGTATTTCTGGAAGTGAATCACATTTGAATCAATAGCCTATGCAAAGATTTATCCTCATCAACGTCGGTGAGCCCCATTCAATGTGTTGAGAAAAATGGAGACTAAAAAAGGTACACGAAGGGTGAATTCACTCTCTTCCTGAGATGGAATATCCATCTTCTGTCCTTTGATGTCCAATATGTAGGCATCAGTGCTTCTGGTTCTGGGGACTTCATACTCCAGGACTTAACATCAGCTACCCACCGGATCCTCAGGCTTTTGGACTCAGACTGAATTATACCACCAGTTTTCTTGGTTCTCCTAAGTGGCATATGGCAGAGCCTGTAACTTTTTGGCCTCTAAAATCACATGAGCCAATTCTCATAATATCTCTTCTTTATCTATCTATCTATCTACCTATCATCTATCTATCATCTATCTCCTATTTGTTCTCTTGAGAACCCTGACTAATACACCCCCAATTTATTTCATTTTCATTGCAGCTATAATACTTAAACAGCCTAATAATTTAGGGCCATTTGTGTATGTGTCCAAATTCCTCATGAACTCCTCAAGACCAGAAAAATTCAATATTATTTCTTTTCGTAATTGTCCAACGTTAGGCACCACTCTCCTGCAGTATCTACTCAGTACCTAGTTGTTGCCTAAACTGAGATTAATAGATGTTTATGCTCACTTTCTTTGG
The DNA here is from genome assembly GCA_949820135.1 of Sylvilagus floridanus. Classification (NCBI taxonomy): domain Eukaryota; kingdom Metazoa; phylum Chordata; class Mammalia; order Lagomorpha; family Leporidae; genus Sylvilagus; species Sylvilagus floridanus. The sequence continues at coordinate 93,218,454 of OX463225.1, read as the reverse complement.
TACATACTGCCTATCTTCAGTATCTCATATTCTAAAAGTGAAAGGGGCCTAAGCCTTTTAACCTCAATATGTCTTTAGAAAATAATTATGTTCAGAAGAACAGATGGCATACCTTCTAAAAAGAAACAAAGACTGGTTTATTATAATTGCAAATCTTTTATATCACGAACCCAACCCTTAAAAGTACTGGATTATGCTTAAGAGTATTGAAGATCTAGCTCTGACTCTACAGTATTGCCTAAGACATTTATCCTCACAGAGCTCGCTGTATTTCAATGTCTTTAATGGAAAATTAAAGGGCTTGAACTCAATCATCTCTTAAATGCTTTCCAGACCAATATCTTAATGTCTAGTCTCAAAAATTAGCTAATAAAGGATTACAAGTACTTCAGACAGATGAGATAATCCACTAGGAAATACTATTGATCAAGTAGCAAAAGGGACACATTTTTAATGTCAAGATCAATGTACTAATTTTCAGTTTTTACCACTGAAATATTGTAGGCCCTGCAGCATTATCATAAAGATATTCTGTATTCACAAAGGCATAATTTTCAACATAAAGATTTTTATATCTTTCTGGAAATATTACAAGATTGTCCTCTAATTGGACAAAAAAAAAAAAAAAACTGTATCTACCCAAGGAACAGTAGTTGCCACATCATCATTACTTTCTGAAAGAAAGATAAAAGCAATAAAATTAAATGCCGGAGAATGGAAACAAATTTAATAAACTTTAAGCAATATAGTTATATACAGTTATAGATATGCAATAAGAGAAAAATCCAATTAAAATTTATTGAACTATGATTTCAAAAAGTTGGCATTTAAAATTTTCTTAAAATCAAGTTTATATTTATATACATTGTATAAATATATTAAACACACATATAACCTGAAATGCTTAAAGAAAAACTGAATTAAATTATCAGCCTTGTGGTACCTAAAGATTGCATGGTATAATTGCATGATATCTTTGGGGGCCAGTGCTATGGTGCAGCAAGTAAAGCGGCCACCTGCAGTGTTGGTATCCAATATGGGCGCCAGTTCGAGTCCTGGCTGCTCCACTTCTGATCCAGCTCTCTGTTATGACCTCAGAAAACAGTGGAAGATTCTGCAGGTCCTTGGGCCCCTGCAACCCACAGGAGACCCGGAAGAAGCTCCTGGCTTTTGGCTTCAGATTGGCGCACCTCTGGTCTTTGCGGTCACTTGGAGAGTGAACCAATAGATGGAAGACCTCTCTCTCTCTCTGTGCCTCTGCCTCTCTCTAACTCTGCCTTTCAGACAAATAAGTAAATTTTTAAAAATAAAAAGATATTTTTATTTATCTTAGTAATAGTGCCTATACTCCTAATAATTTACTTGATGATACATGAAAAAATAAAAATACATGAAAAAATAAATAAAAATGATCTTACCAAATTGAGATATTCTTTCACCTATTGTCTTTGAATTGTAATATCATCTTGGTTATAAGGTCACACTGAAGGTTGACCTGATTGGGCCTCAAAAATGATTTTAATGTCAAAAACAACATCATATACTCAAATCACTTGTTCGTTTCTATTCAATAAGTTTTCTGAACTTCATTTACTAATTTTACAGTTTTTAAACCACTTAAAATGTTTTGGCCATCAAAAATCTACAAAGTGGAATTGTTCTTTAATTCGCAGCAAGAAAATAATTTTACCAGAATAGTTGAAAATGGAGTTCAAGCATTCTGTGGTCTGCACAATTATTTTCTTTATTAGTTGCAGTTTCACATTTGGCAGACAACCACTAAAATGAAAAGCCTCTGGCTATGCTAAGTCTTTATGTGGGCATTTCCCCAAATACTTCCCCATACCTAATCCCAAATGAAAGCAATAACCAGTCCTTGTATCTGTACCATTAGCGTGACTTTTATCTGTCTACCCATTTCAATTCTTTTGTCAGTTCTCTGGCTCAATCTTCACCTCTCAGGAGACCAGAACAGTCAATGCTTACTTGTTTCCGGTACTATATGCTCATTGTATATCATTAACACAATGATCAGCTGAAAATGTCATTATGTCTTCAAGACATTGCACTATCTCAGAATAAAATCTGAATTTTACATGGCATATAAAGGCCTTCATAAATGCCATGCATTGCTTGTAAAGAAAAGAGGAACAGAATAGAGAGGAGACAGGATACCAACACAAAATCAAGACAAATTTATCGAAGGGAAAGCAAATTCACAGAGATGGCCAACTGCAGGTGTGCACACAGATTGAACATGTGACGGGGACACACTCCTGGGTCTTATCTATCTTAGGGCGGCTAAGGGTCTGGAGGAGGGAAGGCGGTAGGCAAATATGAGTTTCTCAAAAGTTTTAAGGTTCATTCGTGGGCTTTCAAATCTGGAAAAGAATGCAAAGGGTGGGTTGGAGAAGAATACACGGTGTAGGACTGAACTAGTCTCTTGAAAGAATGCAGGAGTAAAGGAACCCATCAAGGAATTTGTTTTATTTTGAGGCAAGGAGCTAAGATGACTGAGGCTTAAGTGCTTGTTCCACTATTTCTCATCCCCGTCATTCAACTACCTCACACTCTATACCCTGCAATGATGTTGTTTCAAATTCAAAACACGGGTTTCGGTCATGTCACCTTATATTATATTCATACCTCTGCTGTTGAAGGGAATACCTACCTCTCCATGTGATTGTGCCTGGCAACCCCCACCGCCTGCTTCAGCTCAAAACTATTCCTCTCGTGTGAAGCTTACTTCAGCTGAAAATATGGGGTCTACATTTTTTCCTTTCGTATTTGGGAAGTTATTTCAGAAACAAATTTTATTACGAATTTCCTCAGTGTGCTTGTGTTTCTCTCCCAGCTAGAATGTGAAAATTTTAATGACATGAATCAGAGTCCTGTCATCATTGTTTATATTACTAGAACCTGGCAGAGTGCTTGACAGGAAATAGGCACTTGGTAAATATTTGTTCAAAGAATAAGCAAGTGATGGATAAAAAGAGATAGGAAAGAGGAAGAAAGGGAGGAATAGCAGGAAAGAGAAAAGGAAACCCGGAGATCTTTAGCAGAGAATGGTATTTAGACAAAACACTTTGTTTTTATCTTCATACTTCTTTATAGCCATTACCACAAATACTTTTTCCAAGAGATGCTTGAAGTAAGCAGGTATCAAGAGCAATATTAACATGAAGGGAAAAGAAGATTCTGTCATCACAAAATGACAAGCTGAATCCTGAGGGGCATTTGAGGGGACCTGAGAACTCATGGATCAGTTGACCAAGGCAGACCAACAAAATTGACTTGATTATAGAGATAAGAAGTTCTCATTGTTATTTCAATCTCCCTTCAGGAAAAAAAAATCTAACAGACCCAGTACCTTCTCACAGCTCTAACTCCACACAAATATATCTTACTGATGGCAAAGAAATGAAGCAGCCCAAAGAATTGGGGGGGAGGGGATCAATATGAAGGCAAATCCAGAAAAGATTTATGCCTAAGGGCAATATTGGAGATTGCTGGACCTAGAGATACAAAATCCTATCTAATATATTAAAACATAGAGTTGAAATCTGAATAACATAGGAAGCAAATTGATCATTAAAATAAAGAAAAGTTTTGTGTACTTTGACCAATCATTTCATAGATCAATATGTCCTTCCTTGTCCTTTATAAGAATAGAAAGAAATGTAAGATTTGATCTAGTGAAATAATAGAAATAGTTCTGACATACAAAGACTATTCACTTTTGTCTATTCATGCCTTTGGTAGGAGAACAATTGAAAAAGTCAGAGGATCTGTGAACTTTGAAGTATAAGCAGCAGAAAAAGTAAAAAAGGCAAAAAAAAAAAAAAAAGGAGCTTAGTGGAGCTATTTCAAGCAGGAGTTGTTCCAGTTGTAATTTCTGGTCTATGGCACTTGATTTCCTTGTTATCCTTACTAGAATTCTACCAGTAAAGATACACATTACAAAATCATCACCCTTTAACAGCTAAAATTATCTCCAAGAATGTTAAGGAGATACTGTGTTTTGTTTACACATTAGTGCAGTTTGTTCAATTCCAGCACATTCTTTCTGAATGAAGTCATTGAGAGATAGGGTCCATTTGCCATAGCAGAAATAACTAATTTGAGAAGAATGAAATTCAGTAATCAAGTAGTAGTTTTACTTTCGCTTTCTCTATATAAAATGTCTTTAAAATAGCAGAAATATATGAACTATCTGTGGTATGTATATGGCTGTGAGGAAGGAGTTCTAAAGCTAATTTCTTTTTTTGAGTAGGAAGTCTTCTTTCACTTCCTTAAGTTTCTTTTATTCCATGACACCATCTTACTTTACTGAAATTCATGCTGTACACTATCTATGCTATTCTGTGGGCTAAATGGGAAATTTAAGCTACTGATAAAGCAAATACATTGAACTGGAGCGATACCTTAGCTTTTTCTCAAAATGGGTATTTATGGTTCTTAGTTTGATAGCCAGGACTCTGAACTCTGCATAAAGACATAGGACATCTGGGCTTGTATGTGTCTGCCAGATGGTGTGGGAAGCTCAAAGATCTGGATAGCTAATTTTACACAATAACTGCTTCTAATAGGAGTTTTATATTGAAACCTCTGACATATTTTTACCAGCAGTTGTACTGCCAAGTCTTGCAATAATAAATGTGCATGATTTAATAGCTAATTCTTCAGAAATACCATTTTTTATCCTTCCTTCAAAATCTGTGCCCTGTTCAGCAGTCCACATTTTAATTTTACAACATCCCTCCTTCTTTTGGGGGCCTTATGCCCTAAATTGGTAGCTCCCATTTGCCCAGTTTTTATATACTAATGTACATTCATTCAGGGGATTTTCAGGTTTATTTTTGCCAAATATAACAAAAGCACTATTTGGTGTGTATTGAGGAAACTGCTATGGCTACATCTGTAGTTTCCTGAGATCCTTTAATGGTCTTTAAACAAATGCTGCTCTGTCCTAAAAGAGTTGCTGTCAGTGCAATTTTCTCAGCTTTTAAACTTCATCACAATTTAAAGAGGTTTTGAATGATATGCCCCTTTGAGCCATAGCATAGATTTGAGTTTCTTATACGAAATAATTTGCTGCCTCAGAAATGTTTCCTCATACTTTACCCACATGACAGCACACATCTCTCCTTTAAATAAGAGAATATAACAAAGCACAATTTGTAGCTTTGCCTTTCATCTTATCTACTTTCTGTATTTCTTCCTTGGCTTCTACCTATTTGTTTAAAACAAAAATGCATTTGTTCTGTATGCCAGCAGGTTGGTATTCTTGTGTGGAGTTTCACTTTCACTAAAAATAAAACCAATACAATGGAAAGAATCAGACTGCAAGGAGTGGAGGGCAAAACCGCCAGCATACCCACTCTGTGACTGTCAGGTGAAAATAGCAACAACTTCCATAGTTGAATCAATCGCTTCTCTTTTTCCTTGCAAACAAGGTGAGAAAGTTACAAACGCTTAATAGTGGTAAAGGGCCATGCCAAATTTTACAAACTAACTAACAGAAACCTGAGTCTTTACTGATGAATGTTTCTAAAACAATTTGTAATATCCTATGATGAATTTTGTACTTTAAGAACTTCTCTTAGAAATTTATGAAAATATATTCTGTCCTCAATGTGTTTTCACTAATCATTCTTCAAAACCTCTTCTCATTTTTCTAGAGATAAAATATAAACTTTACTATGTGACAAATTCATTGTCCATGCTGTTGTCTAACCTCATCTCATGGCTTTCTCATACTATCACAAACTCCAGTTATCTTCAACTTTTCCCACTATGCTGCTCCTCACATCCACATCATTTAGTACTTCATGTTCTTTTGTCCATACTTCCTCCAAAATAGATTCCACATCCATTTATACCCATCACTGGCATTACAATCTCTTCGAGTCTAATTCAGGAATCCCTGCTTTAAAACTACTTTGATGAATGTTGACTGAACTGAGACTAGAAAACCCTCAATAATCAGATGTAGCAATGAAAATAAAACTACAATAACAAAAGCATAAATTTGATTTTATGATTATTTATTGAATATTCACATACCCCAGCACAATGCCAGTTACTGTAATATAAACATGGAAAAGAAAAGCCCATACCCTGTAGGACATTGTAAGTTTTGGGAGAATAAACTCTTTTAGCGGTAAGGTTGCCCAAACACTTAATAGCTATTATGTTGGTTGTGTAAAGCTCAAAATCAGCAAGATGGATAAAAGGGTAGACCTCCAACTCACACAAGGAATTTATGCAATAGATAAATTAGTATTTATTCTCATTTCTTGATCTCCTTATCAAAATCAAGGATATTGAAAGAGAATGAAAGAGATTTCACAAAGGGTTAAAAGAAACTTGCTTATAGCTCTTAGATCTTTCATTAAACATAAAGACATAAAAGAACCTGAGAAAAAAATTATTTTTAAAAAATAAAGTAAACTGGTAGATTTCCCCTGAGAGTCAGGCTGGGTTGTAAACCTCTGCCTCTTCAGCAAGATGCCACAGTGCTACCTTCTAATACAAATCTATTGAGCAGAGCTTCAGAAGGACCACTGTCAGAACTTTGAAATAGATTTTCTGCAGTTAACCATACCCAAATGAGGTTTACTATAGACTAAGGTTAACCACCCAACTGAGAAGAATCTAGATGACAAGAGAAAAACTGTCTCATTGGGAAGCAAACCAAGGAATGTGATAATGAAATTTGTATTCTAGGGTGTATCAATAAAGGGATACCCTGGAGTTTGTCACACATTATGTGTGGTAATGAGGAAAAAATGCACTATGGGGTCTTTGGGCACTGCCCATTAGAGTGTCCCAAATGTACATAGAAACAGCCAGTACAAGAGCCTGAAAGTGTACTGCCTGCTGTCTATTGGAACTGAGAAATAAGTTGCACTCTGCACATGGTACACCCGCTAAGAGTGCCTGAACTATAGGATGGAAAGCCCACCAGGAAACTTGTGTAAATTCAAAAAGTTAAACAAAGAGGCAGATAACTTAATGTAACTGTCACTCAACATAGGGGTGCTAAATTTAACAGTTCAATGAACATAATGATAGTTAAGGAGAAACTGGCTTATTTCCTAACTCTATTCCCTTCCCAGATACCAACCTCAACCCTCAACTTTTGTTGAGAGATAACTATCAAGCAAGGGTGGAAATGCACAGGTAGAAAGGATGAAGAGCCTACAACTATGTTATAGGCTTCCCATTTGAAGCTAAAACTAGAATGTTTAACACAGCCCAGCTTCTGTTCTTTGATCATTTGTTGTTTTTGCCAAGATACAAAAGCCTGGACCTTCTAGAACTTTCTTTTGGATAAAGTACAATGGAGCAATGAAAGTAAAAAATAAAGTTCTATTTGTTGACATTCCATAACCATTTATGTGCAACTAGCTAGTCAGTGATTAAACACATTTATTCTCCAAAGAACATTACAGGTGATTTTTTTCTTCTGTTTGATGCCTCTGTATTTTAAAAAGGAAAGGAGACTTTACTACTATTGGTAATACTGTAGTACTGTACCACTCCTATACTAATCAGGATTTACTTTAATTAATCATTTATCAAGTGATTAATTAAAAAATTAGTAAAAAATTAATTAAAATTTCTAAAAGAAAGGCATTCTGTTGGGTACTGCAGATCACAAAGGATGGGGGATATATAATATACAGTAAAAACTTCATACAAGTTTATGGCATTGAGTTGCCAATCTCTACAAATTTCAGAATCCCCATAATTCTAACCAGCATTCCTTTGCCTTCCAAGACTAAATCTTCTCCAAATAAGAATATAATGATGACAGATGAGGAATGTATGTTTTATAACTTTGGAAACATTTCTCTTTTATCATTTTTTTTAAAATATTTGCTTGTTTTACTTGAAAGGCAGAGTTAGAGGGAGCAGAAGGGAAAGACAGAGAGAGAGAGAGGTCATCCATCCACTGGTTCACCGCCCAAATAACCACAATGACTGAAGCTGGGACAGGCCAAAGCCAGGAGGCAGGATCTTCTTCCAGATCTCCCATGTGGGTAGCAGGGGCCCAAATACTTGGACCAACCTCCACTGCTTTTTTTCTAGGCCATAAGCAGGGAACTATATCAGAAGCGGAGCAGCTTTATCTGCTAAGCCACAACGCCAGAGCCCCTGCACCTATTTCCTTGGAAGCAGAAATTGTGCTAAGTAAGAGGACAATCAGATGATCCTGAAGGATAAAATACAAAAACATGGACAGAGTCTTATATGTCTAAGTGAAGCTGTAGTGGGCATGAAAAAGGATATCAAGAAGAACAAAGAAGAAGCTAAATAGTTGAACCCTGAGATCTTCTTAGAATGTACACATTCCAATATAGTTTATTTTCTTTATATATATATATACACATACTTATATATATATATATATATATATATATATATAGAGAGAGAGAGAGAGAGAGAGAGAGATTTATCATTCCAGGTCCAAAGCTAACCTTGTGTTAATTTTGTACACAGTTTCCTGGATCACGTTAAAGTTGTATTTTTTTCAATCATGGAAATAATTGAAGCCAATTATGAGATTCACTATTTTTTTTTGATATGTGGCCTCCCCTCACTGCTGTAAATTCCTTTCTCCTCTGTTGGAAAACGCTACAAGTTAACAAATAAATCATAACAAAATGAATGACTTTTTATTACATAATGCTTTAGTTTTTCAGAGATCAGTGTGTCATTAGAAAAAGGATTTCTTTTCTTTTTTACTACTACTTTTTATTTTATTTGAAAGAGAAAAAGAGAGAGCGAGAGAGAGAGAGAGAGAGAATTTATATGCTAGTTCACTCATCAAATGCCTTCAACAGCCAAGGTTAGGCCAAGTTGAAGCCAGGAGCCCAGAACCTAATCTGAGTTTCCCATGTGGTGGCAAGGACCCAAGTACTTGGTGATTTCTTCTATCTATAATTTCACATTATTTACTAGAGTCAAATATTTATGAAGAGTTTATTGGGAATGGCATTGTGGCACAGCAGGTTAGGCCATTATCTGCCATGCTAGCATCCCACATGAGCACATATTTGAGTTCAGGCTCCTTGCTAGAAGAGAGCAGTGAAAGACAGTGCAAATATTTGGGCCTCTGCCACCCATGGGGAGACCTGGATGAAGTTCCAGGGTCCTGATTTCAGCGTAGTCCAGCCATGCTGGGCTTTTTGGGAAGTGAACCAGCAGCTAGATGTCTCTCCCCTCACCCACAGAACTATTTCAAATAAATAAATACGTCTTCAAAAAAAGATTTTTAGAAAAATTTCCAATGTTAAGAAAGGTGAATTTTTATACCTTTGCTCTTATTGACTAACATAAAAAAGCTTGACACATGGAATAGATTCTAAAAATTAACTATAAAATATAAAATTTAATAATAGAATACAATATCAAAGTGACTAATTTATAACATATATTATCTGGTTTATTGAATTTAAATTTCTTCATTAAAACTTTAGGTGCAAAATTATATCTAATTGAAAATTAGCTACTCTTTCAGCTTTTCATACAGAATCTATTATTAACTGCTTGAGAAACTTACAAAACTCATTAATTCTATACAGTACATTTCAGGGAAATTTTTATTGTCACTATCATCCTCTTTTATACATTCTATTGATAAGCCTTCCTATGGTGAATGACTATAGTCAAAAAGATATCTCCTGGAGTCGTTGAACATTGCTTGTAGAGTATCCAGATTAAACTCATCATTTTATCTTTATAAATAGAACAAGAATTTCATTCCTGTTTGATTTATTGTTAAACTGAGGGCTCATGTAAATATATTATTTTTTCTGCAAATACTCAAAGAGTAAAAATATCATGAGCCTGTATGTTTCTTATCAGGAGATGAAAGAATGGGCCATGTTAGAAGTCAGTGAACTCCCTGTCACTAGGAGAATTCAAGCAAAGGCTGATGAACATGGACTTGGATGCTGTGTGGGGTTTCCTCAGTAGGACTGGCAAAGCAGTAGGGTTAGACTTTAATCCTTTCTAAGTATAGACAGTGATAATGAGAAAACCTAGCTGAAGTTATTAGTGTGCTCCATCAGACTGGTCTGTTACAACCTAATACAGGTACCAATGATGCTAATAAAACAGAAATCGTGTATTTGTTTATAGGTGATTTCTTTTAGGCAGGTGACAGTAAAATGATGACAAATCCAGACCACACTGCACAGTGATGAGCTCCCAATGTTGCTATGGGCTCACATCATGTAACTCACTGCTCTGTCCATCTTCTCAAATCATCTCTTAAAGTATCAATCATTGCTTTTGTTAGTGCTGTAAGTACACAATTAAATCACTTTGGTGTGGTTTGTTCTATCATCTCTTCCCCCGAACCCTTGTTGTTTTATTTTCAGTACAGTTCTGCAGAACAAAGGGTTATCCAAGAACACAAGCCTCATATTTTGACACAAACACTTATACCCTCTGTAGGGAAACATAACAGACATAAGTCTTATTTTAATTATATGATTAAATATTCCTACATTGTTCTTCCTAATAATTATAAGTTAGTATATCAAATGCAAATATCTAATTCATTTCTCATATTTCTCTTGTGAATTTATAAATTTATAAGTTTATTATGTGTGTCAATCCATTTTGAGTTTGGTTGAAGCATATGTTCAGCCTACCATTCATTCACATCTAATAGCAAACAGATTCTGAAGTTCAAAAAACTTGCAGAGATTAATGCCACCTCATAGGATCGTAATTTATCAGTTTTGTCACCTCAGTCAAGGTTGAGCCATCTTTCTATCTTGCCATGTAAACATTTCAAATATCTAATTTCTGTATCACAACGCAATGAGAAATATCAATTAAACCTCAATCTGGATAACTCAATTAATCTCTCCAAAGTATTTTTAATTGAAATGCAGAATGGCAGAATGGAGAGAGAGAGAGAGAGAAAGAGAGAGAGAGAGAGAGAGAGAGAGAGAATATTCATCCACAGGTTCACTCACTGCCCAAATGGGTGCAACAGCCAGGGCCAGACCAGGCTGAAGCTGGGATCCAGGAACCCACCTGTTCTCCCACATGGATGGCAGGAGCACAAGTACTTGAGCCATCTTCTGCTGCCCTCCTCAGTGCATTAGCAGGAAGCTGGGTTAGAAGTGGAGCAGCCAGGACTCAAAACAGAACTCGGATATGGAATGCTTAGGTTGCAAGTGGTGGCATAGCATGCTGCACCACAATGCCAGCCTGATCAAGATTAATGCTACACTAAGAAATGATGATATCTATTATACATCCATTGCTAAGGGATGCTGTAAATGCTTCATAAATTTAGCACATATTTGTCACATAGAAGTACTTGATCAATATTCCTGTTATAAATATTATCCACAGTAAGCAACGCACGCATTTGTACCAATCCTTCCCAATTCTTGTGACTGCAAATTCAAGAGCCACAAAAAAAAGTAAAAGGGGAAAAAAGCGAGGGAAAAATAATGCATTGAGGTTTTAGAGACAAGTATTTTTTTAAGTCTAAGATCAATCTAGTTCAGTTTGATATTTTGTATCCCAACCATATTTAACAGTAAATAAAAAGCTACCTGCAGACTTGCCAAATAGAAAAATAATATAAATAATATTCCTTAGACACACTGTAGCTTCAGATGCAGTTCTCAGAGTGTGGGGGGCCTTGAATACATGTTAGTCATATAATTGGTATAAAGCTTTCTATAGCTATGTTATCCAAACATGCATTCTAATATTAGTGATTGCTACAAGGGCTAAGGGAGAGACATGGGAAGATGTTAGTCAAAGATTACAAACTTTCAGTTAGACAAAAAGAATACTTTCTGGAGACATATTGCATAGCATAATACTATAGTTAGTAATGTACTTTATATTTGACAATTGCTATGAAGGTAGATTTTTAAAAGTTCTTACTACAAGAAATAAGCCTGATTCAGTCATTTAACAATATATAAATATCACAATTGTACATCACAAATATATATATATATATATATACAATTATTGTAACTAAGTAAACATATTAAGAAGTAAAGACTATTCTTACACTACTTGAGAAGGAAACTTGCTTTACCTCAAGAATTTATGCTCATGTTCATACATTTTATCCAGAAAATTCTCCCTGTGCCTTCTCCAAATCTGCTCTCTGTCGCCTGCTTGAAGACGGTAATCACAGCCACATTCTAGGATTAGAATGATAGGACGCTTACATTTCCTGAAGAATGTTTAAGATACTTTAATTTTTATATCTGTTGGCCCCCAAATCCACAATGCTGTATTGCAGTGAAACTCTGAGTTAGTGCATAGCATGGACTTCATACTAATGAATTGTGTGAATTGGGAAAACAAATATTATACATCTGAGTCTATTTTCTTTGAATCAAATGAGACCAATGGTATGTGTCACAGTGTAGAAAAGAGCCACAGAAATGATTTAGTTAGAAAATTTATGATGAGCTATATTAAACAAAAGTCAATAATTATTCTGAAGTTGCATGATTTTTTAAAATGTGAAACTTTAATGAAATTACCAAGCTAATGAAAACAGTGGATCCAACTGGTAATTTGAAATGTAAGTATAAAATGAAGTGTGCAGTTTGTTTTACCCTGCAATTGCTTTAAAAGATTCAGGAGTTTGGCTGTAAATACTGTGCTTTGTCAAATTTTATTTTAAACCTTTGTCAAAGAAATTGATAGGAAATATGAATTGATATAGCTGTAACTGTGCACTATTTTTAAATTTACTTAATGAGAGTGATGTGAGCACCTTTTCATATAATTATTTTTTACAGTCCTTGCCGATTTTCCTGCTGGACTGTGTTCTTTTTGCTTAATGAATTCCTTGTTTAGTAAAGCCATTAAGCCTTTGGCAATAAAGTAAATTTAAAATTTTATCACAGAAATAAACATAGAAATTTTTAAAAAAGACATTTTGACTTTTAGCAAAAACTACGGATTCATTTTGTAAGTTATTTACCCTTGCTTATTTACCCTTGTCTTCCTTGTAACAGCTATGTGTAAAAAGTTATAATATTGCCCTGGGTTTTATAATGAAAAATGTTACAATTCTCCATTGAGATAAGATTAGAAAAATCGAAGTTTTAATGTTTCAAGGAAATTGTGTTAACTATAACAGCCTCAGAAAGTGGGAAAATAAGTAATTTAAGCCATTCACCTTCCAATGCGGTATCTCTGTAATTCATTTATTCAGCTGTGTAAGTCATTGGGCAGTTCCATAGTCACTCCATTTCTTCCTGCTGTGCACTCCCATTTTTGCTCTGGTTGTCAGTTAAATGCAAGCAATACGTTACTATCTTCCTATCCCTTGGGATATTTCCTGAATTAAATACACTTAGGAAGAAAGTATCATCTAAAGTTTCTCTAATTTCCATTTTCACTCACTCACCATTCCTTGATATATGTTGCTTAGAACTGGTGATTTGTCAATTTTATAGTCTCTAACCTTTTAAGAACCCACAATGTTATCCTTTCACTTCCTAATTATTTCGGCTTCTTCCCAGAGAGACCTCATTTATGTAACATCTAGTCATTGTAACTTTCTCGAATTTCAAGGAAGAAAGAAAAGTACATGGAACTTATTAGGTATTATTTAATCTATATAGCCATTCTTCAGGGCAATAATCATATACACCATTATTTCAGCTGTATTTGAAAATAAAATTAGTGGCAATTAGATTTTTTAGGCTATGCTTTAACAGAATACTGTGTTGAATTCTTATTTTTAACATGAATTCCTCTGTGCAATTTACTCTGAAGGTAACGATCCTTTTCATTTATCTTTAGAGTTTGTTTTGTAGCTTTTATACAGTCCCTTTGGTGTTTTTTCATTTTCTTGCTTTTTGATCTTCATTATCTCTTGTACTCTGGTGGATTACATTATGTGACTGAACAGTCTAAGTGTTTTTCAAACATCTTTCATTTTCAACAATCAAAAGCATCAAGTGAGAGGCTTTGTGGAGAAACTTAGAGATAATCCTGCCTCACATAATAGCTATAAAATTATCAGGCAATACTCAGTCTGGAATTGTCCTTTGAATGCATACTTACATGCTTTATATTATCAGGAGCACAGGGATTCCCTAGTGGAAATTATGCACAATGATAAAAATGCCCCCAAAGCACTACATAGACATTTTGTTTAAGATGCACTGAGGCTACCTAAAACCACAGAATATTTACAAAGACATGATGCAGGCGTGAAAAGACATACTTTAGTTTGGAAGTGTATCCACCTGGTTTTGTTATCTTGGGCAGATTAGTTAAAATACAAAACACAAGATTACAGGAAAGAGAATTGTTGCCTAGTGCTTTCAAAGATTCCTTCTCCTAGAAATTAGAGATATAGGCAAAATGTCATTTATCTGACTATATTCCTATCACAAAGACCATTTGCTGGTCTCGAGTATGTGATGAAGTGTAATGCTGCTAAGAATTCACTGATTCTGTTCAAATAAAAATGACATTGCTCCATATTCCAATGAGAGCCAAAATTTATGTTTCATTTCCTCTCCCATAAGCTTCATATTCACTTATTCAACAGAGGTATTTAATTCCTATTATAAAGCCTAATGGCATTTGGTTTACACCCTATAGTATGCCACTTATGATATGGCTATGTTTTATACAACTTTTAATTATCACATCTTGTTTTCTGCCCCTAAACCCATTAAAAGTACTAGTGTTTTGCAGTAAGGTAGAATGGTAGAAATGAGAGAAAACTAGAAAAATTCAACATATATAGCAGGAAACAGCAAGATGAAAGGAAATGAAATAGAATAGAGAAAGTGTCGAGAGTGATATGTAGGTTTCTGAATATTTGTTTATTTTGCATACATACACACACATATATATATGCATAGAATCAGTCCTCTGAATGGGCTGCAAGCTCTTAGAAAGATGAGGTTTTATTAGCCATCTTTGTACCTTCAACATTGATATACGCTCACATAAATTATCAACATCAAACATTTAGTATTCAGTTAGTTCATTCTCACAATGCCATTTTCAATTAGTCAGCAGGATTGCTAATTTATTAGTAATATTTGCAAATTCTACTTCAAACTCTAAGTCAACATTTTTAACAATTTGATATCACACTGCAGATTAGGAAACAGTATCTGAAATCTGCTATGAACAAAAATAAATGATGCACTTCCATTTTCCTACATACTTGCTCCATTATTTTCTATCCCTGTAAATGTTACCACTTGTGTAGTGTACTTGTGTAAATCAGAAACCTGGAAGTCATTCTTTTTTTTAAAATTTATTTGACAGGCAGAGTTGTACACAGTGAGAGAGAGAGAAACAGACAGAAAGGTCTTCCTCCCATTGGTTTACCCCCCAAATGGCCACTATGGCTGGCGTTGTGCCGATCCGAAGCCAGGAGCCAGGCGCTTCCTCTTGGTATCCCATGCGGGTGCAGGGGCCCAAGCACTTGGGCCATCCTCCACTGCCTTCACGAGCCATAGCAGAGAGGTGGACTGGAAGAGGAGCAACCAGGACTATAACCCGGCGCCCATATGGGGTCTGGCGCCACAGGCGGTGGATTAACCAAGTGAGCCATGGCGCCGGCCCCTGGAAGTCATTTTTAACACCTTCTCCTTGATCATTTTCCTTTCCATTTCATTTCCATTCTTCTGGATTCTATCTCTGAAATAGACTTTCCCGTTCTCTTGATCATTTCTACCATCCCACTCTAACCCTAAATAATAGGACCTCAAATGGGATTAGGAGTAGGGAGCAAAATGTGATAATTAAAAATTATATAAAATATGAACAGACTTGTTAGGAATTTTGCTGAAAGAAAAAGGAAAACAAAACAGGACAAGATGATATACAACAGAATCCCCATCCATTAGGATTAATCCATAAAGGTATTAGAATGTCTTCCAACAGTGTATGCCTCAGAATAACTCCACCCAAAAGATAGCTTCAGAATGATAGCTGTTCAACAGGATTTATTTAGCCTGTCAATGAAAACAGAGCACCAATTTGGGGAAATATTATTCTCTGCAGAGGAAGAGGAGGAGCTGATATGCATCATGGCAGAAAATGTGTGATGGAAAAAAGAAAGGTTGAGGCTTTAGGATTCCTGACCAGAATGGTCTTCTCTGATATTGTTTCACTACAATTTGGACTATAGCCACATTTTCATTGGGTATTCAGAGGACTCTGGACAATCTCTGTCTTAGAAAAAATTCACCATCCATTGGAGAAGGGAGACGCATAAAGCATTAGTTATCACATTGCATGACATGCTTATGCAAGAATAAGGAATTAAGACAGTTGAAGACCAAACAGATGTAAATAAATGTTTTCTTTCTTCTCTTGATTTCATATACAATGCTTTGGGAAATCTGTTCACTTGCAGCTACATGCTCTTTTTACTGAATTACTAAAACAGGCATTTGAAGAACTACTAAGGGCCGTTCAAAATATAGATTTCCACTGACATTAGTAGCATAGGGAATAAATAAGCTACTGCCTGTGGGCTCAGATTTTTCAAAGCCGAATTTATGTTTGATGTTGAACAGATTCATTAGTGCCTGAATATCAAGGAAAAATAATAATATTTGAATACTGAAGGGCAAACAGATGTTTTCTAAGAAGAGATGTTTAGGGGAGAGTAATGCCAATAAGAAAAAAATGGCAAAAGGCAAATCATTTTAAAAGAACTGAAGATCCAATGGCAAGTGTTATGTAGCTGGAACCAAACACAAATGGCTCTAAAGATAAGAGTGAATGAAAGTTAAGATTGGACCACCTAGTCAGTCAGGATGAGGTTATAAAAGGCTTCATATGGCATATTAGAGTATAAATTTCATCTTATAATCAAAGACCTAAAAGATTTTGGTGAGATTTCATTCTCAGCAAGATTACTCTGATAGTAGCACTGTGAAATTAAGACTGGAATGGGAAACAAAGAAGACTAGTAATAGATAGGAAGGAAATTTTTTATAAAATTCAGAACAGGTATGTTTTCAAAACCATCATCATGTTTGAATAGAGATATAGCAGATATAAGAGAGAATCACAAAGTAAAATAGACAGAACCTTATAACTGCCAATTTTAATCCAAGAAATGCAAAAGATTAACAGTTCTGTTGCTTGTAACTTCATGGTGGATGGTGATGACATTAAATAAAATAAAATGAAATAAATGAAAGACTCTGGAGGTGGTGGTTATGGGAAATCATTAAATTTTGGTAACTATAGTATTTGAGGGATCTTGGGTATATTTACAAAGCAATTAGGTGAACTTGTGTTTAGAACTGAGGATTGAAGATATTGATCTGACAAGCATCAGCACAATGAAGGTAATTGGAATCATCAAAAAGGGGGCAGATTATTCTGAAATATGTGTGCTTGTGTCATTAGAATGAAAAATCTAGACTCAAAACCTGTGGAATCCAGGTCGAATCCAGTTGAATGATGCAGCAGTTAAGAAACTGATTGGGACATCAATGTCCCTTATCAAATGTGACACCAATATCCCTTATCAAAGTACTCCTTGGAGTCCTAACTCTATTTCCAGTTCCAGCTTCCTGCTAACGCATACTTTGGAAGGCAGATTGTGGTGCCTCAAGTGCTGTGTCCCTGCTAGCCACACAGAGGATGTGGATGGAGTTCTGGGCTCCTGGTTTGGACATAGACATATGCTGACTGATGGGGGAAATTTGGGAAGTAACTCTGCAGATGGCAGTTCTCTCCCTATTTCTCCACATTTCAAATATAATGAAAAAAAAATTTAAAGTTCATAGAATTTCAATCGACAAAGAGAAGACATCAGAAAGTGGAACTGAGCAATAATTGTCACAGACATACAAGTAATGTCAGAAGACAAAATTGTCTTAGAAACTAAGAGACAAGGGCTGTTCAAGTCATTGCTTCTCAAAGTGTCAGTTTCACTTCTACAGATATCTTTTTAGGTACTCTATTAGTTATCACAATCAGGGAGAACATATGGTATTTGTCCCTTTAGGACTGGTTTATTTCACTAACCATGATGTTTTCCATATTTATCCATTTTGTTAGGGAGAGTTTTCTTTTCTTCATACTATTTGTTGAACTCTTAACATAGAGTTAATCATATGAATATAAAGTCAATTGAAAATAGATCTCAGTGGGCCAGTGCTGGGGCTCAATAGGCTAATCCTCTACCTGCAGTACCAGCACACAGGGTTTTAGTCCCGGTCTGGGCGCAGGATTCTGTCCTAGCTGCCCCTCTTCCAGTCTAGCTCTCTGCTGTGGTCCAGGAGTGCAGTGGAGGATGGCCCAAGTCCTTGGGCCCTGCACCGCATGGGCAACCAGGAGAAGCACCTGGCTCCTGGCTTCGGATCAGCGCAGTGCACTAGCTGCAGCACACTGGCCACGGCGTCCATTGGAGAGTGAACCAACCAATGGTAAGGGAAGACCTTTCTCTCTGTCTCTCTCTCTCTCTCTCTCTCACTGTCCACTCTGCCTGTCAAAAAAATAAAGAAAGAAAAGAAAAGAAAAGAAAAGAAAAGAAAAGAAAAGAAAAAGAAAATAGATCTCAGTAAAAAAAATAAGGTTGGGAATAAGAGAGGGAGGAGAAAGTTTTTAACTGTAAAGCTGTATATTTCTGCATACATTCCTACTGACTTACTTCTAAGGGTATAGTTTAAAGACTTGCCATGGGACCCCAATTCCTATTAAGCTGGATGGCAAAAAAGAAATATTAAGTGTTAAAGTGATCATATAGGTAAGATTAAATGTTAAAGGGATCATATAAATAAGATTAAGTATTTGATAATAATAATAGATAGAATTAAAAAGGAGAGAATGTTCCTACATGGGAAACAGTCCATACAGTAGATTCATAGAATGACAATCACTTTAAATAGCATTCTGTCCTCAGAATCAGCCCTTAAGGCGTCCTAGTCTGGCTGAGAAACCCATGAAGGCATTTCAGGCATGGAAAGCCAAGAACTGTGACAAAATATATAAATAAATAAATAATCCTACATGAACAATCTCTGTGATTGGGATCCCAGTGGAATGAAATGACCATTAAAGAAGGAAGTAGTTTTCACTGAAGGGAGGAGATTGCCATTTCGCTAATAACAGTTTATCAGTATGATGATGAAGAGGTTGTTAGCTTTAAAGTGTTTTCATAAAACAGCAAAGGCAGGTTAAATAAAGAATACATGTGAAATATGTGTAACAATTTGTTAAAATCTTAAATGTATAAGGAACAAGAGAAATAGTATTATAGAATGAATAAGAAATAGCCCAGAGTGATGACATTTTGGAAAAGATAAATTTTTATAAATAAATTAACCTAATCAATACCTTCTAATTCCATGACATCATGATGATGTTCAACAAACTTAGGGATGGCTGAATTCTGCTTTACTCCAATCACATTTTCCCTGCTTTTGGTTGCCAATAGTGATAACAGCAGGGAAAAAAAAATCAACATTTTTACCCTTATAAATTAACATGTCAATACAGAATTTTTTTTTATATAAAGCTTTTATTTAAAGAATATAAATTTCCAAAGAACAGCTTATGGATCACAATGGCTCCCCCCCCCCACAACTTCTCTCCCTCCCCCTACCCTCCCCTTTCCCGCTCCCTCTCCCCTTCTGTTCACATCAAGATTCATTTTCAATTCTCTTTATACACAGAAGATCAATTTAGTACATATTACGTAAAGATTTCAACGGTTTGCCCTCGCATAGAGATACAGAATGATAATACTGTTGGAGTGCTAGTTATAGTATTAATTCACAATGTACAGCACATTAAGGACAGAGATCCTACATGATTTTTTTTTTTTTAAAAATGATTGTCTATGCAATTTCCAGTTTAACACCAAGATTTTTTAATCATTTGCAATTATCTTTATATAAAGAAGATCGATTCAATATATACTATGTAAAGATTTCATCAGTTTGCACCCACTCAGAAACACAAAGTGTAAAAATACTGTTTCAGTACTAGTAATAGCATTATTTCACATTGGATAACACATTAAGGACAGATCCCTCATGAGACGTAAGTACACAGTGACTCCTGATGTTGATTTAACAATTTGACACTCTTGTTTATGGCGTCAGTAATCTCCCTAGGCTCTGGTCATGAGTTGCCGAGGCTATGGAAGCCTTTAGGGTTCGCCGACTTCGATCTTATTCTGACAGGGTCATAGTCAAAGTGGAAGTTCTCTCCTCCCTTCAGAGAAAGGTACCTCCTTCTTTGATGGCCCCGTTCTTTCCACTGGGATCTCACTCGCAGAGATCTTTCATTTAGGTCTTCTGTTTTTTCCAGAATGTCTTGGCTTTCCATGCCTAAACTATTCTCATGGGCTCTTCAGCCAGATCCGAATGCCTTAAGGGCTGATTCTGAGGCCAGAGTGCTATTTAGGACATCTGCCATTCTATGAGTCTGCTGTGTATCCTGCTTCCCATGTTGGATCATTCTCTCCCTTTTTCATTCTATCAGTTAGTATTAGCAGACACTAGTCTTGCTTGTGTGATCCCTTTGACTCTTAGACCTATCAGTGTGATCAATTGTGAGCTGAAATTGATCACTTGAACTGATGAGATGGCCTTGATACATGCCACCTTGATGGGATTGTATTGGAATCCCCTGGCACAATTCTAACTCCATCATTTGGGGCCGTTCCGATTGAGCATGTCAATACAGAATTTTAACATACCAAAATGGCTGATGTGGAGAACTTACTTTATGTAACAATAGATCTACTGAAAAAACACCCTCATAATGAAATGAGGAGTATAAGGTTCCCATCTCCTTTCACTCCAGCCCTGAAATCAAGTTTGATATGCAGAACAGATACATTTCCCCAAAAAAACAGAGTATTCTGACCCAAAACATGACTAGAGATAGAGAAATTCCTATGGGGGAGCAACCTTGAAATTTCTATAATTTACTGTTTGAGATCACCTTAAAATGTTTTTTATGACACAATAACTAATAAAATGCTTTAAATTTGACTAAGCCACGTCACCACTCATTTCAGGATAGAATAAAACAGAGTGAACATCTTCCTTGAGAAAAGTAATCTGCTGTTTACACTTTAGAAATGTCACTACTTAACTTTTTTTTTAATTTAGTTTATCTTCATGTTTGGATGACACATCGAATTTGAAATATTTAAAATAGAATTATTCCTCTTACTCAAAAGTCATTATTGACACACAAAGTAAGAACTTATCTTACATAGCAATACTATAAATGAGGGATGTTTTAAAACTAAATTAAAACATTTTAGGATACATGCCTATTACAAGCAAGAAACAGTGTGTCATAATCTCCAGAAATGGAACGCAATTCTCTTTGGTTTCACTATAATCCTAACTATCCCTTTATACTTTCAAATTTTGCTTACTTATTCATGTTATTTCTAAAATAAAAATTACAGAGGGAAGAAATTATATATTCCTACATCTGAATTTGATGTAAATCTTCATCACAAGTTAATTTATTTAATTCTGCAACAAGATAGAAAAGTAAATTACCTTTTAACCATAATTCTATTAAAATAGATGGGCAAATTGGTCATTTCTTAATTATAAAAGAGAATGTCTCATTAGAATAATTATAAATGTGGAAAGGAGAGGGAGCAGGAGAGGGGAGGGTTGCGGGTGGGAGGGAAGTCATGGGGGGGAAAAGCCATTGTAATCCATAAGCTGTACTTTGGAAATTTATATTCATTAAATAAAAGTTAAAAAAATAATTATAAATGTATTTTTAAAAGACAAATTATGTTAGAATTGATATTTTAATACTTATGCTCAAATGCAAGTGTATCCTACAAATAAAATCATTTTAAATTGAATATTAACAATAAAACTAATGAAAATCAAAATAGGAAAAAGCCAGAAAATGGAACAATT
The DNA here is from genome assembly GCA_949820135.1 of Sylvilagus floridanus. Classification (NCBI taxonomy): domain Eukaryota; kingdom Metazoa; phylum Chordata; class Mammalia; order Lagomorpha; family Leporidae; genus Sylvilagus; species Sylvilagus floridanus. The sequence continues at coordinate 93,196,534 of OX463225.1, read as the reverse complement.
TCTTCTGCTGTTAGTATTAACCAATCCTTCCAATCTTTAAGACTCTATCTATTACCCCAAATCTGAGTTAACTATTTCCTGTTATATATCTGTATACATGTTATTTCCTACTTTGTTTTTACCCAGAGACTGACATAGGGCCAAATGTGTTTGGCATATGTGTTGCATTGTTGCTGGTCTCAGCCTTGTGTTTTGTCTGTTAACAGTAAACTCTGTTAACAATATTGAGTATCTTTTCTATAGATTGGATGAAATGGCCTATTCAAATATAGACCAAATACAATCAGTGGTGATTGGATGAGCCCCAGTCTGTTTTCTTCTAGAATTTAGAAATTTTCAAGAGATATCTAGTTCATAATAAGTGGTAGAGAAAGACTAACAGAACAAGAAGCAGAGAGATGAAAGAATGACCAGCTACACCAGGGGTATATTGGCTTTTTCTGTCGAGGCCCAGATAGTAAAAATCTTAGGTTTTTGTGGGCCATACAGTATTTTCTTCAATTGCTCTATTTGGTCATTATACCTAAAAAGCATGCATGGACAACATACAAACAAGTGAATGTGACTATGTTCCAATGAAATGTACAAAATACAGTTGTTTTCCAATCCTTGTCCCAGAGTAATGCTGTATAGTAGAATTATGGTGTGTTGGTAGATTCTTTCTAGAAAAAAATTAAACTGTTAGAAATTATAAATCTCATTGGGAAATCAAAAGAAACTGATGAAATTAAGATTGTTAATATATTTTATTTTACTTGATATATTCAACATGCTACCATTTCAACGTCATAAATTACACAAACAAAACTATTGAGAAATTTTACATGTGTTTAAAATGTGGTGTGTCTTTTAGACTTACAGCACCTTTTCATTAATACTAAACACATTTCAAATGCCCAATAGTCACAATTGACTAGTGATTCTCATGTTGAACCATAAAGAGTAGCCAGGCTCCTGTAATCTACAAAATCATGATTTTCAGTTGCAACATTTTTTCTAAAGATAATTGGGGAATAGCTTATTACTGACAGGCCAAACGGAATAACTTAAAGTGAGATTATATAAGTGAATAAATGAAAAATGGAAAGAATGGAAAATGATAAATGGATGGAGCATCGCCTACTATATTCCTATATATTTTATTCAGCTCAAGTTTTTGCTATTTTTTAGACTAAAAGTTTTTTTTTTTTTCAGAAAAAGGGGCTTTGTCTTGTGTGTATGTGATTCTACAGTTCTCCAATATTATCTTCTTTCTTTCTTTAGAGATACTCAGAAATCCTCAACTGAGTAGCATTAAATGGAAGAGTCAATATAGTTATTATCTATTCACAAAAATCTGTTTCAAATAAATCATGAATTTTTAATACATAAATACATAAAACATTAGATAACTAGGGGAGAAATTTGACACACTGGTTAAGGCTCTAGTGGGTACACTCACATCCTGTATCAGAGCACCTGAGCTCACTCCCAGTAATCCTTCTGATTCCAGGTTCCTGCTAATGTGCATTTTGGGAGGCAGCAAATATTGGTTCAATTTTTAGGGTCCCTACCACACATGTGGGAGGCCAGGATGGATTAGGAGACTCCTAGCTTCAGTCTGGCCCAGCACTGACTGTTGGAGCATGTGAGGAGTGAACCAGCTGATGGAATTTTAAGATGCCAAAATGACCTATATAGAGAGCTTACTCTATACAATAATCGGTCTACTGAAACAGCCTCATAATGAAATGTGGGGTATAATGGGCCCATCTCCTGCCACTCCCTCCCTGAAACTGAGTCTTTCCCTTTCTGTCTCTCTCAGAAAATGAAAATAAAAAAGTTAAAATACACTTTTGGAAATTAAGCATCTAAAATAAGAAAGCTGCAATACTCCGGGGGTTCTATAAATTACAAAGAAGACCAATATGTAGACAAGTCAGTCAAATAATAGAGGAGAAGTTATTTCTATCTGCCTTCTTTAGGCAGGTAGTTCTCCTTGAGCTAAGTTCTGGAAGCTGTGGAGGTGTTTCTTAGGTAAATCTGTGGCTTATGGTGATAAATAACAAAGCTGGTACAGTATGAAAGAAATCACTTCTAATTCATATGACCAAGAAGAAAATTTAAAGAAACAATTATGACTATTAACTAAACATTGGACATCTAGTCTTCCTGGGTCATTTGAAGAACTTTAAATATTTACATATTTTAGGTTTATTTAAAAGAAATAGTTATCCCACCAAGATCTCTCAACTTAAAATCTGCCTTCTCTTCAAGATTAAAAAACTAAAAACTGTTATTCTTAAAAATTTAGGCAACTGTTTCAACAACCCTTTTGCTATTTAGAACAAAGAAAATTTGGTATGAATTGCTTTTCTGACTTCAGTTCAAAACATGTCCTTATTTTAAAGATTGAAATATCTTGTAATTTACAATTCCCAATGAAAGCTTTATAGATGCAGAATATTTCAAAATCTATCAAGAAGAGAACATGTTTGCTGAAGAAATGACACTTTTGAAATCTTGAATCTGGGTGACCTTTTCTTCTTTTGGCTTATTCAAGATAAATGTCTACAGAGAAACAGACAATGATTAAGTGCTGGTGGGGAAAAGAAGAATAAGAAGTAGTTTAGAACTTTTGGGATTCTGAACCAGTTACAGAGAGTAGATGATTTCCTTTTATCACAGAAACTCCTGCCAATGTCAGATCATTCTGATGATTAGTCCAAAATAATCATGAAGGATTTGTTATGTTAGTCTCTAGTTGATTATGAGAGCTAAGCTGCATACACCTGGAATATTGAAATAAGAGAGCCTATTGAGCTTCATTTGAAATATTTTGTCAAATATGTAGGTTAATACTTCAGTTCTCCTTATATATCCTACTGCTTTGACAAACAAACGAGTGAAAAAAGTTTTTTTTTTTTTAAATTCCTATGAAACATTAACAATTACTTTTTCAAAATTTATTAACTTGTCTCATTTGGTCTTCTAAAAGATGTGTTTATGGTAGTTGTTATAAATAATGAACAGATGAAAGTGACTCATTACCAAATAGGAATAAAAAGCATTAAGGTGCTAAAAATACTGCTAGTTCCTGGTTCTACTATCATAGCAATATAAAGTTCTTGTTAAGACTTAGGATATGCTAAAGTAGTCATAGAGCACATACTGATATTTAACTTTAAATAGATTCTATAATTAGATTTTTTTCTTTATGCTATGCAAATAAAGAAACTAACATAGAGAGTAATTTACCTAAGTTTTCAATACGTGGCAGATCTGGAATTCATTTATTTGCTCAATTAATAAACTTATATTGAGTACTTTGCTAACCCTGGCAATGTTCTAAGGGACATAGCAATGTACAAAAAGAACAAACTGTGGCTTGTACTTTGTACAGTGGATAGAGAAAGTCAATTCAACAAATACAAATAAAAACATTACCAGTCATATGGATTTGAAGAGTAGAAGAAATCCATCTTTGGGAAGGGACTAAGATTAAGGGATTCAGCTTGTCTGAGACATTCCAGCTGAGGTTCTGCTTGGTCTGCTAAACTGACATTGGGCAAAAAGGAAGAGAAGCAAGGGCATGTGTGGAAATTAAAAAAAAAAAAAAAAGATGTATCTGAAGTATTTTAGAACTACTGAATTCTGAAGATTTATCATAAAACTTGTATTAATAAATATATAATTATAATAGAGCTAACATATATTATAAAATGAAATTCAATGAGGAGAATTGTAGAAAGGAATTTTGTATAAAATTTAAAAAAAATGATGAGAACTCACCTTTATTCTACTCTAATCTCCTGAAAAGTTGATGTTAAATGACAGTCATAGGTTTCGTTGTTGTTGTTGGATGTATTATATCTATGAATAACACTGTTACATGATGCTTTTCCTTTACAGGACAAGTAGCTAGGAATATGATATCAGCATTTATGCCAAAGCAAAAAGAGTAAAGAAAAGCCAAAGTGTTTCAACATTAAGTTCTTTCAGTGCCCAACTTGATGGAACAGAGAAAGATGATGTGTGCACACAAATATGTTCCAGTGAATCTTACTTAGAAAAAAGGAGCAGAAATTTCTAACATGAAATGTGAACATTAAAATTTAAGAAGGATCAGGAATAATGTGAAGAATCAGAATTTATTTAGCACTAAATTAAGAAATAATTGTCTAATATACCTAAACATATCTGACTGAAGTCTTAAACCAACAAAAACAAAGTAACACCTACACAAATCTCAATGTAAATCTTAAGAAAGTCAATCTTGCCTCTACTATTTGGCCTTCCTTGAAGTTAATTTATGAAGAAAAGGACAAACAGGAAGGAAACTTACTTTACAAAAATATTTCTATTCATCATCTCTATTCAATCAGTACAACATAATTTCATAGGTAAAGAAAATGAGGCTGATGGGATTTAAATCACTTATGATCCATCTCACAGACACTGAACTCAAGTCCAGTTTAATTCCAAATTATTTTTTCTTATATTTATACATTTGAAAAAAAAAAAAAAAGCAACAGAGAGGAGGAAAGAAAAAGAGAGGGAAAGCAAATTAGCGCTTCCGTCCACTGCCCCACCCCCCAACCATGTATGGACCCGGCTAAGCCAGGAGCAATGAACTCTGCTCAGGTCTTGCATGTGGGTGACAGAGGCCCATGTACTTGGGCGGTATTCTGCTTCTTTCCTATGCACATTAGCAGGAACCTTGATCAGAAGCAGAGCAACCTGGAATCAAAGCGGCATTCCAATAGGAACGCTGGTGTGTTAAGTAGCATCTTAACCTGGTGCGTGTCAATAGAGGCCCATATTCTTATCTTTGTTGTCCTGGTAATTGTATTTTTAAAATATAACTACCTTGTTCAATGTTAAAAAAGGCTTACATACTTCATATTTTAATATTTTATTTATAATTATTACTCTTTAGTTATCATTTAGTTTTGTATGACTTTTAAGACCCTTTGTGGTAAACGCTAGTCTCTACTATTTCCCAATCACACTGGTGGCAAACTTTGTCTGTTAAACTGCTTTTCCATGCACTGACACTAATTGATCACAACTCATTTCTTGTGCCAGGTACTATTTGAGTAACTTAGAGAAATCTGTTTAATCTTCTGGACAATGTTATGATTCAGCGAATACTAGGAACAGAAGCAAATAACACTCCAAATCATGTACCCACTAAATGATAGCAGTGGAACTTGAACATCTGCTTATAACCATCCTTAATCCAGCAATCTTACAGCATTTTGTTACCTATGCCCCTCATATCAAAACAATGCTTTATTTGATGTTTAATTTTAGAAATACTTTTGTTTCTAAACTACTATTTAGTCTATCTTATCTCCTTAAATAAGATACACAAATTAGAAGCTATAATTTAAATTTTATTTGTATATATCTTCCATTATGAATAGAGTGAATGCTATGTATACAGAAAGAAATAACACCTATTGCAAAAGTGAAATAATTATTTCAATCTTCAAGTTGGTTTCCTCAGTAAAATTCAAATCATACAATAATATAATTACATTTTTTGATCAAGCAAAGCTTTTCTATGGAATTAAAATGAATAATCTAAAATTTTATAGCAATTAGTAATCATTGTAATTTCCTACTATTGGAAATATACTTAAAACTGAAATGAAATTATTCTGAGGACAGTGCACCAAAATTCAGCAAATCATATCAAGGACAAATGAAGCCATGCAATTTTTCAATTGCTGAATAGGCAATAAGCCATGATTTTCTTACTTAAAATGTCAGTCATTTCACATTAAGAAAAGTGCTTAATTTTATCTTCCAAAACTCATTTTTCATTCACATTTGTATAACAAATCAGATTAACTGTATTTTTCATTTTATTGTGTGCAAATACTTATGTTTCACCCCTGCAATCCCTGAAAGAATACGTTTATTTCAAGTATATATTACTAACAATATGATATATAAAATTATTGATTTATGTATTTACTGTTGATTCCACTTTACCTGCTAATTAAATTGTGGATTCAGTCTCTGAGAGCACAGGAACTATAACCTTTATCCCTGAAGTCTCATTCTAAATGGCAGTTTCTGACAGTATTTAACAGTAAATATTCCACATAATGTTTGTTAAATTAATGTCTAAATGGCTGAATGAGATATATAATTAATTGAGTAAAGAAATTTCACTTAAAACCTTTGTAACTTTGCCTTTCAAATTATTGCTACTCTTAAAACTATAGTTGAAACGATGGTATCCAGTTATCAAACATGTAAATTTTGAAATTATTGATTTCATTTTTGGTTTATTTAAAGGTATAATATCAATTATTATTTGACTTAACTTATTTGCAACACTGCTTCTGATGTGCAAGTTATCTCTCTTTGTCTCTATAGTTTTATAAATACTTAAGTCTTCATACTTTTCTTATATTCTACAACACATCCATTGATGTCAAGGAGGTATCATATCCTCATATATCATTTCTCTTTTTCAGTCCCATTGTATCACTCTCAATCTCTTTTCTCTTTCTCTCTATTTTGTTTTCCTTAATAGACAGCTGGATATTCAAAATAACAATATCAAATTGATTAATTTGCATGTATCAGTAAACAAACTCTAGGAACTGAGAACAGTTAACATGGGTGTGTACTAATTCCAATCTCCAGCCCTTATTATCTTTGGTACCATGGACAAGTTACTTAACTTTTCTGTCCCTCAGTTTCCTTATCTATAAAGCTGAGACAATAGTAATATTGTCCTCAGAGGTTTATTGTGGGAATTAGGCAATTCATTCCCAATAAATAAGTATTATTTGTGTCATGGTCCTCTACACATTTGCACTGGAAATTAATTCATTATTTTTTACGTGATGATAACTCATGAGTCGAATTGGACTCTTATTGATTGATTAAAAGAATATCTAGGTAGGCATCTTTGAACTGCTTTTCTCTTCTACCTTTGCAGTAACTGCAGAGTTTAAAAGTGGTACTAGGGGCCAGATTATAGCCATGGTTAAGTTACTGCTTGGGACACCTGCATCCCATATCAGAGTGTCTGGTTCTAGTCCTAGTTACTCTGCTTCTTGTCAAACTTCCTGCTAATGAGCACTCTGGGAGATAGTAGATGATGGTTGAATTATTTGGGTTCCTCCTGCCCATAAGGGAGATCTATAGTGAGTTCTGGGCCCCCAACTTCAACCTGGCCCAGCTCTGACTGTTGGGGCATTTTGTGAGTGAATCATGGATGGAATATCCTCTGACTGTCTCAATGCTTTTCAAATGAAATTAAAATCAATTAATTAATTTATAAAAAAGTATAGTGCTATTCAAGGTACCAATTTGAGATTAGATGATTGATCCAGGGAATCACTAGCCTAAAACATTTTCTGAAAAAAGAATTGTATTAGTAATTTCATTCTTACATACAAAATTTTTGGTATATGATTCCATTTTTAATAATATACAAATTCTTACATGTCTCTGCCTCATCAATATCAATGGGAAGCCATCCCCTCCTTTATATTTAAGGCCAATCTTCCTTCTTGCCCTTCTTTAATAAAAACTTATTGCTTTAGTTTCTTTTTCATCTTGCTTCAGTATAGTTTTAAATTTGCAAAACAAAAATTGTGAGGTAGTAATACAAAAAATTCTTATACCCCGGCACCGGATTCTGTCCCGGTTGCCCCTCTTCCAGGCCAGTTCTCTGCTGTGGCCCGGGAGTGCAGTGGAGGATGGCCCAAGTGCTTGGGCCCTGCACCCCATGGGAGACCAGGAAAAAGCACCTGGCTCCAGCCATTGGATCAGCGTGGTGCACCGGCCGCAGAAGCCACTGGAGGGTGAACCAACAGCAAAAGGAAGACCTTTCTCTCTGTCTCTCTCTCTCACTGTCCACTCTGCCTGTCAAAAAAAAAAAAAAAAGAATTCTTATACCCCTCCTCCATTTCTCTTATTGACATCCCATATAAGTATCATTGTCACAATGTATAAACCAGAACCACTTTCCTTTTATATTTTATATAAACTCTTTCTGTTTGTTGCTAATGTGTTTTTAAAAATCTTTATTAGAATATAATTGGCAAGCAATAGCTTATTTATTTTATTTATTTGAAAGAGTTACAGAGAAAGCTAGAGACAGAGAGAGAAGAGAGGCCTTCCATCAGCTGATTCACTCCCCAGATGGGTGCAATGGCCAGAGCTGTGGAGATCCAAAGCCAGGAGCCAGGTGCTTCTTCCAAGTCTCCCACCCAGGTGCAGGGGCCTAAGGACTTGGGGCCATCTTTTATGGCTATCCCAGATCATATCAGAGAACTGAATTGGAAGAGGAGCAGCCAGGACTAGAACCAGTGCCTATATGGAATGCCAGCTCTTCAGGCCAAGGCTGTAACCTGCTCCATCACAGCACCAGCCCCACAATAACTGATTTTTTTAAGTATATAGTTTCATTATTGTATGTTTTGGCCTCTGCATTAATCTAGATTAACGCAATCAAGATAAAGAACACAACATCTCCCCAGATTCTTCAGAAACCCTTAGATTCCTCCTCCCCTCCCTCCCTGACACTATACCCACTTAACTCCTTTTTTTTTTTTTTTTACTTTGACAGGCAGAGTTAGACAGTGAGAGAGAGAGAGAGAGAGAGAGAGAGAGAGAGAGAGAGAGAGAGGAAGGTCTTCCTTCCATTGGTTCACCCCCAAAATGGCCGCTAAGGCCGGCAGGCTGCTCCAATCTGAAGCCAGGAGCCAGGTGCTTCCTCCCAGTCTCCCATGCGGGTGCAGGGACCCAAGCATTTGGGCCATCCTCCACTGCCTTCCCGGGCCACAGCAGAGAACTGGATTGGAAGAGGAGCAACCACCAGGACAGAACCGGCGCCCAACTGGGACTAGAACCCGGAGTGCCGTCCTAGTGAGCCGTGGCACCGGCCCACATAACCCTTGATTTGTTTTCTGTAACTATAGAATTTTCAAAAAGTCTTTAAAAAAGTCTTCTATATATGGAATTATTCCGTATGCACTCTCTGCCTTCACCTTTTTGACTCAGCATTATTGAGAATCACTCATTTGTTTTATATATCAATAATCATTCTTTTGTAATGCTAAATAGTGGTCCACTGTAAAGACCTATTATGTTCCTTTATTCACTCAACTTTTGATGGTTCTCTAAATTATTTCCATTTGGGGGGCATTATAAATAAAGCTGTATTATCATCCACACACAAGTCTTTGTATTGAACATATGCTTTTGTTCTGGATAAATATCATGGAGTGGCCTGGCTAAATAATATGTTGAATATAAATTTATACACACACATATATAAGTGTGTATATGTATATTTTTGGAGAAACTGCTAGTTTCCAAACAGTTTAATCATTTATATTTTCATCAACAGCACTGAGAATTCCAATCCTTTCATATTCTTATCAATACTTATCATGGGCAATCTTCATAATTTATAATTTTATTAGATGTGTAGTGATCTCTTGTGGTTTTAATCTTTTGCTTTCCAATGATGGATGCTACTGAGCATCTTCTGTGGTCTCTGATAATTTCCTCAAATGTGTTGATCAATACTTGAAGAATACTTGAAGAAAAATCTCCAGATGTCTCTACTCCCTCGGTCTCCTTCTATGGCCTCAAGTCTTATAAGACTCAGTCTCCTCTTCTCAGTTCGGCAAGTTTCCTGGAATCCTCCTGAGTGTCCCTTGCTCCAAGCTGTGGAAATTCTCTCAAGACAGTGAACTGGGGTAGAGAATTGACCTGAAAGTTCAATTTTCAGAGCTTATTTCCTTAGATATAAACAACAATAAAATATAATTCATGTGTAATAACAAAACATACAATAGGAATAGTCATAGATTATTTAAATTCACTGATACATCAATAACATTGTCACTGCCTTATTAACAAAAATAGTGGGAAAGTAACTTGCAATGAATTATGGCACTGGAGTGACTTTATCATAAATTATCAGGCATTGCTACAAGAAGCAAGCATTTTATCTCAGAAACACAATAGTAATTGAGGCAAATAAATTTTATTTTTAGAGTTTTATGAATTTAATCATATGTGGTATTATTAAATATGCAAAAGTAGAAGGTTTTATTCTTTGGATGTTCTTGTGCAAACACATTTTGACTTGTATTAATGTAGACATAAATATATGTATATGCAGTAGGTGATATGTAAATACATAGATACATGTACCTATATATTTTCTTACTAAAGACAATGTTCCAAATAAAACCGATAATTTTTTACAAATTGTTATATTAAAGGATAAATCTCTATATAGAATAGCATCACTCTTTTTCAATATTTTTAAATTTTTTTTTTTTTTTTTTTACAGGCAGAGTGGACAGTGAGAGAGAGAGACAGAGAGAAAGGTCTTCCTTTTGCCGTTGGTTCACCCTCCAATGGCCGCTGCGGCTGCGCGCTGCGGCCGGCGCACCGCGCTTGTCCGATGGCAGGAGCCAGGAGCCAGGTGCTTTTTCCTGGTCTCCCCATGGGGTGCAGGGCCCAAGCACCTGGGCCATCCTCCACTGCACTCCCGGGCCACAGCAGAGGGCTGGCCTGGAAGAGGGGCAACCGGGACAGAATCCGGCGCCCCGACCGGGACTAGAACCCGGTGTGCCGGCGCCGCAAGGCGGAGGATTAGCCTGTTGAGCCACGGCGCCGGATATTTTAAAATTTTTAAGGGAATCACCACATTCCAGTATAACTCAGGATCAATCTTTATATTGAGCCTATATAGTCCTTGAGGAATGAGGAAAGACACCAAGTTAGTGATCTATATCAGATAATGGTTTCATATATGCTGTTTCAGTATGTGTTCAACTACAGAAGCAGAACCAATAGGAGCAATCAAGGTATTTATTGCAATAGAATGTCTTACAAAATTATGGAGCCTGTCTAGGCAAGTCTGAAATCTGTATGATAGACTGTCCAGAAAGGGAGGCTGAAATTTACAACACAAGCTAAAGCTGTTTTCTCTCGTTGAGGCAATACTTACTTCTGTTCTTAAGGTCTTTCAACCCATTGATTCAGTCTCATCAAGACCACTTCAGGTATTGTGTGTTACATAAAATTAGTTGTTATGAACTTGAATCACATCTCCAAATTACAGCAGCATCTAGATTCACGTTTGATTGAAGAACCTGGGACTGTAGTCTCACCAAATCAGCACACCCCAAAGGCCATTACAGTGCTGCAGTGTCCTGACATGGGTCCAGAATGCTGGGAGATTTGCCTGTTGTGTCTGTTTCTGAACTTAGACAGCCATAGATCATATCACTCTAGGTTACATAAAAGAGTGTGAGTTGTAAATACTTGCTTGCAGCACTCTGTTATTAACCAAGGAAGAAATGATGATCTAATTGCTAAGAGGTTAAAAGTCAATCTTGATTTTTTTGCCCTCTGTTTTTATCAGAACAAAGCAAGAACGGAAGCATGGCTTCCTCTAATGCAATGCTATTATTCAAAGATCACTCTCCAGTAATTTATTCATTAACTGTGTGAGGAACATAATTTAAAAGTCCTCATATTGTACCACATGCATCAAAAAAACAGTTCACCCTGTGGCTACCAATTATGACAGCAATTGTCTAGTAGTAATTGGAAAAACTGAAGCAGGTCTATAAAATAATAGAACTGTAAAGGACTATTCTACATAGTGATGATGTGGATTACTGCTACAGTAACTGGGAAGTACTTAGGAACAGAGGAACGGGAAGTAAAATCTATATAGAATACCTACTTCCCAGTGGGGATATATAAACTATATTAGGAGGAAGAATTTAATAATATAAACCTGGAATTTAAGATATGTGATTGCATTACACAATTCAATGTCTTAAGATTTTTTTCTTTTCTTTTTTCACATACACTTTCCAGTTACTAAAATTGTCATACATCTCAATATACCACTAATTCTCAGCCTAGGTTTTTGCCCTGAGGTTTTTATACATGCAGTATATTCCAGAATATACTGAAGGAGTGTTTCTGAAAGAGTAGTTCAAATTTGTATGTTTGCATATCCATGTAGTTTTCTGAGGAGAGGCTACACCACTTTCTTCGACTTGCAAATATTCTATCCAGCTGAAATGTCTGAAATTCATGCTGGGTTTATATACTGATAGCTAGGTAGTTATAACTGAAATATTTTAGTTCAAAATTCCTATGAACTAGTGTGTGTTTTTATCTTTCTAGATCTTGCATCCTCATCTACAAAATCAGGATAAAAATCTTTTTTTGAATGGGCTATTGTGAATACTAAAGGAGATGATAAATATGAGAAGTTAGTTTTACTGGTATTTTTGAAAGAGTAAGTGTTGGTCTTCTGTCCTGAGAATTTGTTCTAACAGCCTACTAAAAGTATTATGCTTCTACAAAAATGTGATAGCAGTATTTAACTAATTTGAATAGAAACTGCTTGTTTTGGCAGAATTTTCCATTGTTTCTAGACTTTTCCTACCTTTTCTTGCCTCATCATCAGGTAATTGCCTTAGAATTAGAGTAACAGAGATAACTTATAATCACACTGGCCTCCTTAACCTCATTCAGGACCTTCTTAATGGAGTCACACTCATGAACTTGTTATCCCTGAATATGGTAACTACAGTTTAACTTTTAAAATTCTCTCCAAGGCCGGCGCCGTGGCTCAACAGGCTAATCCTCCGCCTTGCGGTGCCGGCACACCGGGTTCTAGTCCCGGTCGGGGCACCGGATTCTGTCCCGGTTGCCCCTCTTCCAGGCCAGCCCTCTGCTGTGGCCCAGGAGTGCAGTGGAGGATGGCCCAGGTGCTTGGGCCCTGCACCCCATGGGGAGACCAGGAAAAGCACCTGGCTCCTGGCTCCTGCCATCGGACAAGCGCGGTGCGCCGGCCGCAGCGCGCCGACCGCGGCGGCCATTGGAGGGTGAACCAACGGCAAAGGAAGACCTTTCTCTCTGTCTCTCTCTCTCACTGTCCACTCTGCCTGTAAAAAAAAAAAAAAAAAAAAAAAAAAAAAAAAAAAAAAATTCTCTCCAAAATTTTGCCAGGCTAACCCAATGAGATTCTCACATTCTACAATTCTATCTGAAAACTGCTCCACAACACCCCACTGAGCCTCACCCTGGGCCAATGTTTTCTACAACCATGCTGCTCGTATTCACCCTCCTTGTCATGACTGGAATACTGGAATACCTAGGCCAAGATCCTGCCAATAGCTCTACCATTGCTGTGGCTAATCTTAACTGCTCTGCTCTGAGGTCGACCCTTGTCAAACATTTAGGCTCTCAATCAGCTGGTACTTTTATCTTTCACAGTGGAAGACAGTATACATCTTTCTGTTATGATGGTCCCACAAGAGGGACTCTTGAACCTTACAGCATTGTACAATTTTAATGCAATTCTTGGTATTTTACCTGTAGCCTATGACTATCCGAGATACAAATGCAACCATCAGCCCAAATTTAAAAAATGAAAATGTGTTGGAACCCCAGATTTGATTATCAGGTTCCTACTAGTGGATACTGAGATAAATAGATTTATATATGTATACAGTGTATTAAATATTGATATAAATATGAATGTAGATCTAGCTATGCCCATAGAAGTAGATATGCATATACATATATATCTGATCAGTTACTAATGTTTAGAGGCTATCAAGGGATGCATGCCACCTCACTTTATCCACCAGTTGCACAAAAGTAGATGGGTGAAAGATAGATAGATTTAGGCAGATGATGATGATGATAATGAAAGATGAAGATTCAGGACATTAGAAAGAACAAATGCATTTGCCAATAATAAATACACTCACTACCTTTATTACAAATGAATCCCCACTCTCATGAATAGATGCCATTGAGTTTAAACAAAATTTGGATAGAAATATGAAGCAGATTATTTTTTGTCACTGACTCGCTTGATTCTAACCAATTTTACCGTAATGAATCAATGACTCATATACAGATTATAAATCAATGCCCTTTTTATAAAATAGATGCAATTGATCCAAGAGAAAGTATAAATGTTATTCAGGTATGAATATAATCAATGATAACATGTGATCATCATAAAGATTTTTTCTTTAAGATTTTTTTATTTATCTCAATTTTTATTTATCTGAAAGGCAGAGACAGACAAATAGACACATAGCTCCCATCTGTTAGTCCACACCTCAAATGATTGTAGTGGTAGTAGCTGAGCTAGGCCTGGAGCAAGCAAAAGCCAGAAGCCAGGAAATCCTTCCAACTCTCACATATATGTGGCAGGGATCAAACTACTGGGCTGTCTCCTGCTTCCTCACAGTATATGCTCAAACAGGAAGCAGAACTGGAACTTGAACCAAGAGACTCCAATATCAGATGCAAGCATTCTAAGTGGTGTCTTAAATGCTACACCAAAAGCTGCTATTGACGAGAACAATGTTTGATCATCTTAAATACCAAAGTATTTTAGTGCAATTCCATAGCAATGCAAAAAAAAAAAGCAATAATAAATGACTTCTATGGCATCTTTGTTTGAAAACTTCCACCACTGAAATTTTCTTCTTCCTATAGAAGCCTATCTTTGCTTAGCCATCTACTTCTCAGTGGTCCCAATGTTGCCCCTCTCTAATTTTTCCATCAGAAGTCACACACATTGTATCTACTCATGGTCCATATGATAGCTTTTCAGACTCTTGCAGACACATATAATTTGCCTCTTGGGTTTTGTCTCTTGTCATCTATTCCAATGAACCTCACCCATATCATCACATTCATTAAGAAACAAATAAGTTTCTCAGGACCAGGATTTAGAGTTACATGTCTACTCTTTAATTTTTGAGGACATGGACTGTTTATTCATCTCCGCAATCCAAACAAGTCTGACCAGTAATGAGGAGTGAGCATATTTTTTAGATGAAGACATACACGAAAAAAATCCACTTTCAAATTACCCTTCTAATATAAAAAATAGTTAGACATTTATTCCCACATATATTATCATTTCCTCATCCAATTTTAGATCCTAAAGTAGTTTATATATAACGAAGCAGAAGTTTGTTTTTTGAATAAAATTTATGAGATTTAGTAAATGTGTTGCAATCTTTCTCTTTACCTGAGTATATATAGTTTTGGATGCTATTTGAGCCAGTTGAAAAATGGCTTATTTTCTAAAGAAGTTATTTTTAAAGCATTGCAAGGATTTTAAAAATGAAGTCTACCTTGGCATTACAGTGTATAAAAGATACTGAAATTAGGACTACAGAACAAAACAGGGACAGAAAAGAACCACCCCCTCTCTCCAGCACCAATCTCTCAACAGAGACTCAAAGTGGGTGTAAAATGTACCCTAGATAGAGGGAGACAAACCATCTGGGATCTGCCCTGACAAATATGTTGATTCGCAGCATGGGAGGTTGATTTGGGTGAATACTTGAGAGAGACACTCCAGTTCTCTGAAGCCTCAAGGGAACATAATACCTTAAGAAAGGCAGCTGTGAGAAACTGAGAGAATGACCCTAATAAGAGTTTCCTCCTAAAATATGCCAGGGAGAAATAATCAAAATTGTATTAATGGGGAAACCAAGCAGGGAGTCCAATAATCTTTAATGCAAATGGGCTAAAGTTTCTCTTCCTCTCTAACAAAAGCAGCCTGTAGTGCAAGATGTGTTAACATTAAGGAACATCCTTGCTAATGACAATGGTGACAATCAAGTTACCACTTAGTGGCCAAGTGAAGGCTGTCACAAGTAGGGCCACAGGAGGACAGCAAGGAAGCATAACAGACAGACAAAGAGGGAGGGTAGGAAGGGTCATTATGTGCGTAAAGTCATATATATGAGTCTGCTGTGTATCCTGCTTCCCATGTTGGATCATTCCCTCATTTTTAACTCTATTAATTATATTAGCAGGTCTTATTTATGTGATCCCTTTGACACTTAATCCTATCTTTATGATCAATTATGAACTTAAACTGATCACTTTAACTAGTGAGATGGCATTGGTACCTGCTCACTTGATGGGATTTGGAGTCCTATGACACATTTCTAGCTTTACCATTAGGGGTAAGACCGAATGAGTGTGTGCCAAACAGTACATCTCCTCCCTCTCTTACTCCCACTCATATTTTTTAACTGGAATCAATTTTCAGTTGAATTTAAACACCTAAGAATAATTGTGTGTTAATTAAAGAGTTCAACCAATGGTATTAAGTAGAAAAAGAAAATACTAAAAACAATAAAATAGTAAGCTGTTCCTTGACAGTCAGGACAAGGGCTGATTAAACCATTGTTTCTCACAGCACTCTGGCCTCAGAATCAGCCCTTAAGGCATTCAGATCTGGCTAAAAAGCCCATGAGAGTATCTCAGGCATGGAAAGCCAAGACACTGTGGCAAAAAAAAAAAAAAAAATGACCTAGATGAAAGATCTCTGTGAGTGAGATCCCAGTAAAAATAACGGGCCATCAAAGAAGGAGGTCCCTATCTCTGAAGGGAGGAGAGAACTTCCACTTTGACTATGACCTTGTCTAAATAAGGTCAGAATTGGCGAACTCAAGAGGCTTCCATAGCCTTGAAAGCTCATGACAAGAGCCTCGCATGATTACTGACATCATAAATAAGAGTGTCAATTGTTAAATTAACATCTGGAGTCACTGTGCCCCTACTCCCCATGTAGGATCTCTGTCCTTAATGTGTTGTACTATGAGAATTAACAGTAAAACTAGTACTCAAACAGTACTTCATACTTTGTGTGTCTGTGTGGGTGCAAACTGTTGAAATCTTTACTTAGTATATACTAAGTTGATCTTCTGTGTATAAAGATAATTAAAAATGAATCTAAACGATGAATGGGATGAGAGAGGGAGTGGGAGATGGGATGGTTGTGGGTGGGAGGGAGGTTATGGGGAGAAATACCACTATAATCCAAAAGTTGTACTTTTGAAATTTATATTTATTAAAAGTTTTCTAAAAAAAAATATAAATGGAATGCATGAAAACCATTCTCTTTTTATAAGTAAATAAATAAATATGTATGGCAGAAAAAAAGGCTAGCATGAAAGGAATGTCAATGGTCACCTGAAGACTTATACATTTCAGGGGAATAAGAAAATGTGGATTCCAGGGATTCACATGGTTAGACACTGAAAATTAAAGGACTATTTTAGTTCACATTTGTGCATCTAGACATGGATTGTGCTGGAATGCCTTAGAGCAGCAATTATGCAAGTGGTGGTATTTACAAAGAGAGCTCAGTGAAATAAAAAACCAAATAGTAGGCCTTATTTGATAAATAAGCTGATAAAGGATACTATACAAATACTGGATTCCTGTGTGTCAGGGGAACGAAGTAGGATGATACACTGAAGTGTGCTGGAGTAACTTGAAAAAAAAAAAGATTTATTTATTTATTTGAAAGTCAGAGTTACATAGAAAAAGAGGGAGAGGCAGATAGAGAGAGAGAGATCTTCCATCCATTGGTTTACTCCCCAAATGGCCACAATGGCCAGAGCTGAGCCAGTCTGAAGCCAGGAGCCAGGAGCTTCCTCCAGGTCTCCCACGGGGTGCAGGGGCCAAAGTACTTGGGCCATCTTCTACTGCTTTCCCAGGCCATAGCAGAGAGCTGGATCAGAAGCAGAGCAGCAGGGTCTTAAGCCAGCACACAAATGGGATGTTAGCACTGCAGGCTTTACTCGCTCCCCACATTGCCGGCCCTCTGGAGTAACTTTTAAATGTTTATAATGAAAAAAATTAAATTTAATTAAATTTCTAGTTATATCTCATAATGGAAACCAAGAAAAACATGATGTATACACATTAATACAATAAATAGTTATTGAGCAATTACTAGGTGCCAAACTGTGTTCAAGAAATTCAAGAGACAATCGATCAATGGCCCACAAAATCCTACCCTTCAGGAATTTACATTCCAGTTTAGAGAAATAGCCAATAAAGAAGCAAATTGGCAGAAATATTAGGTACAGGATGAATATATGCCTAGAAGAATGATCACGCAAATAAGGAGGATCAAATATTGCATAAGTATAAAGTGATCAGGCTGCAAATTTTATAAGGAAGTATTTGAGATCTGCAGAAGTCTGAAAATGAGCCTCAGGTATCTGGGATGGAAGTTTATGGAAGTTTCTGCACAGAAAGAACAGAAAGGGCAAAAGGCCAAATAGGGTAGCGTTTATGCATCCCTTTACGAATCAACAAATTCAGGGGTTGAATGATAAGAAATGCGTGGTGATTTATTAGTGAGTGGAGTGAAAAATATGCAGTCTTTGTAGGCTTCGTAAGGATTCTAGGAACTATTCTGAATGGGATAAGTAAATACTAATGTTTTATGACTGAGAAGGAGATGTGAGTAAGGAGGAAGAACCAAGGGAGAATGATGTCTCATAAATCAAATGGAGCAAATGTTTTATTTAAGGCGAGAGATAAATACACAAATGCAGCTGGAGTAAAAACTGACATAAAATGGAACAATAGGTTTGTTAATGCTGAGTGGAAAAGAATGATTTCCTTTTTTTAAAAAAAATGATATATTTATTTATTTGAAAGGCAGAGTTACAGAGAGGCAGAGAGAGAGAGATAGAGAGAGAGAAAGAGAGAGAGAGATTTTCCATCTGCTGGTTTACTCCCTACATGGCCACAATGGTTGGAGCTGGGCTGATCCAAAGCCAGGAGCCAGGAGTTACTCCCAAGTTTTTCACTTCGGTGCAGGGACCCACGGAGTTGGACCATGCTCCAGTGTTTTCCCTGGTGCATTAGCAGGGAGCTAGATTGGAAGTGGAGAAGTTGGGACTTGAAATGGTTCCATATGTGATGCTGGCAGTGCAGGCTGCTGCTTTATCTGCTACACCACAGTGCTGGCCCCAGGATAACTTTCTTTTGATAGAATAATTCATAAACTTAAGTTTTGATTTTACAAAATTTGAAATGTCTCTTCTAGACAGGCCATTAAAATAAAATATGAAGAATTGTTACATAAAATTCTAGAGATAAGAACACATAAGGAAATACCTTGATGGCATTATAATGTAAAATTGGAGCAATCTAAATCTACCATTTTGGTAAATAGACTGAGTAACGATAGCATATTGAAGTTAACATATCATAGAAAATCAGGAAATCTCCACTCATTCATTCAATTTCCTTACTTCTACTTTTATATGTTTGACTAGATGTCACATGTAAAATACTGTTAAAATATTTGTAAAATAAATTTTTCTGAAATAGAACAAACCTCAGTGTTTCTCCACAAGTCTCTTACCTCTCTAGATTAGGGCATGATTTTGCATAGAATGAAAGTAAAACAAAAAGAAAACAATATTTTTTTTACATAAATGGATAATTGGATTTTAGATTCTGTTCCCTGAATCCAAGTAGCACAAGAGAGTTTTGAAAATCTTAGAGGAGTGTGAGGATGATAGGTCAGGTGAGAAAAGTCTAAGGAGCTAATTGTAAGTTGAAACCAACAGAAAAAATAGAAAACAAGAACCCCTTTCCCCGATTTGTTATGATCTATGGAAGTTTAGATGATAATAACTAATTGTATAACGTTATTTTATTTCTTTATTTCATGCAGAGTGTATACTCTGTAATTTTATCCCTGCCTCTAATCAGCACTACTCTGTGTTAGCTCAGGTTAACTGAAAGAGATACAGATCTCCTTGAGGTCAGTATGGCACAGGAGGGGAATGTAATGATGGGACAAAATATAAAGCGATCCGGATTTGAGTTGTAATGGGAAATTAGAGTCAATACTAAATATGTCAGATAATTTTCAGAAACTCTGAAAAGCTAACGAAATTGCTACTCTTTGATGAGTGTGCTTGAGCCATTTTATTAATGTTTTTAAAGAGAGGAAGGTCTTCCCATGTAGTGGGAATACTATCAAAAAGGGACATTAATAAGAATCCAGTATAAATTCTAGAAAGTTCTCATATGAAGATGAATGTACAGAATAAATGATAGCGGATGAGCCTTGGGGAATGTGTGCAAAGACAAAAACGACACTTGAAATATTTTGGAAGATAGGTAGGAATTACTCCAAGGAAAAATAGCATAGGTGTAACTTGGAATTAACATGAACAAAGACTCAAAGACATGAAACAGCATACAGGATTTTGTAGGCTGTGCTTTATCTTATCAGGAGGATTCATAGTTGTTTCATGGACAAATTAGAATGTATTATTATTATAAATTTGTAAACATGAGTTTCATATAAAATATACCTGGAAAACAATATATCTGGAAGCAGTGGATTATATTATTTTTGTATTATTTTCATGCAGAATTGACAAACCATAGGGAGATTCTCTTATAATATACTCCCAAACTTCCCTCAAGAATAGGCACATTTGAAAGGGGAAAAAACTGGTCTTGCTGTTGGCTAAATAAACATATTTTCGTGTTTTGGGTGACATTGGTTATAAAGCAATAGTCTGCAGTTCATCAGTGTAGTATGCCTGTAAAACGACAGATTTTATGAGGAAACTATCTGCCAAATAAACCTATTTTCAGGTAATGTCTGGTTGTTATTTGTGGAATAATAACAACAAGAAATTGAATTAGAGAGAAAAGTAAAGGATAAAAAGTATTGTGAAGTCCCGTAAACAACAGCACAGTCAGCGATCATCACAGTATGTGTTAGTTATTACTTCCATTTTACTTAAGGAAATGGAACACTTAAATTGCAAAAATTTTGACTAATTTTCCACAAAAACCTTAAGAGCATTTTTCCAAAGGTGGCCCAAAATTAAAACACAGAATAGAATTTTTACTTTATTGCTGTTTCATTTGTTCAGAAAATGTCTTGTTAATGCTCATATCATGCACAGTGTAAAGCAATGGTGCTAGCATGGTGAAAATTAACAGAGGTACTATCTTCTAAATACTCTTACCAAACTTTCAACCTGTGCTTTCCTTTGAACAGAGCAGGTAGTGCATGTTGCATTGTATTAATTAGCCTCTTAAGATACCCGAGGCTGTGCACTTTATAACGAAAAGAAATCTGTGTAGTTCACAGTGCTGGAGGCTGAAAGTCCAAGTAGCAGGGTACCCAGGCTCTTGAGCCTCGTATCGCTCCCCACGACATTATATCTTAATGGATGCCATCCCAACCATGGAAGCATAAGCCAGGGGGAGCATTCATATCATGAGATATGAGTAAAGAGGAGGGTCCAATCTCCCTCTTTTAAAGCAACGTTCCTGTGACCACTGACTTGGAGTACCAGTGGGAACTAAAACAATCTCTTCCAAAGATGCCCCAAGGGCTTTCCATTAGGGTCTGTATCTTAAAGATCCAGCACTTCTTAACAACACCAAACTGAAGATGAATTTTCCAACATTTGAACCCTTGGGAGACACATTCAGACTATATTCAAACCATTGCATGCACAATTCCACTTACATATCAAAAACAAACAAAATCAATCTGTAGAGTTAGAAGTAATGATTTTGGCTACCCATGTGATATGGGGCATAGTGTCAGGAGAGTGGACAGAGCTTTGCCAAATTGGGTTTTGTCTTCTTGGTTAAAGTGTTGGTTATATTGAGTTTGGGAAAATTTCTCATACACATAGACCTATGAATTATGCGTTACTGTATTCAATGTATTACATTGAATCAAAGATGTTTTTAGAAGTCTAAAAGCAATTCATGATACTTTTTTCCACATATTGTCATCAGAAAAATATTATAAATGTAAATATTTTATACATCTGTAGATTTTTTTCTAAAATAGTTTAAAATATTTAAATTTTTTAAGATTATATTTATTTATTTTAGAAGTAGAGCTACAGACAGAGAGAGAGGGAGAGATGGAGGGATGGAGAGAAAGGTCTTCCAATCTGCTGATTCACTCCCCAAATGTTCACAATGGCCAGAGCTGAGTTGATCCAAAGTTAGGAGCTTCTTCTGGGTCTCCTACATAGGTGCAGGAGCACAGCACTTGGGCCATCTTCTACTGCTTTCCAGGCCAGAAGCAGAGAGCTGGATTGGAAGAGTAGCAGCCAGGACACAAACAGGCACCCATATGGGATGCTGGCACTGAAGGCAGAGGTTTAGCCTACTATGGCATCACACCAGACTAAAACATTTAAATCTTGAAACATAAGGAACAAACTAAAAATTAGCCTAGAAGACAGCTGATTTTTTGTTTGTTTGTTTTTTGCTACTGTGTATGTCATTGTGGCTCAAGTACGAGTTCTGGAGCAATTTGAGAAAGGAAAGATTAGTTTACTGTGGTTTTCTGTTTCAGGAAAAAATATTTTCATTTTATTCAGAGGGCTTTCATTTTAAAACCATGTCATGGGAAGAATAAGCATCTGTGCATAACTCTATTCATTAACATGCAGAATTCCCCAGTATTTCAGATATTGTAATTCTTTCAGGGTGCCTTAGATTGTTTTTTTCCTCTGTTTTCCACTCAAACCAAATAAATATCAATGTTAATTAAAAAAACTAACCTACTTATAGTAAATTTTTTGAGTTGGGACAGACTGTATTTTCCAAAACTACCAAACCAATATTTCTCCATCCCATGTACCTTCCTTGTAATGGAATATTAATATTTCTCGATCAAGATGTAGTACATTATGTTTCTTTACTTTAATCTGGGTGGACATTTATAACTGTCTTAACCAATAGAATTTGGTAGAAGTGTTCTTCTGTGATTTCTAAGACTATGTCATAAGCATATGGAATCTATCTAGTGGTCTCTTCCTTAGACTTTTGTCTTTGGAATATGCAATCCATATTGCAAAGAATCCCAGGCTACCTGAATAATACTGTTGCAAGTGATACCCCCAGGTAGGCCCAAGGCCAAGTATTCATACCAACTACCCTGTAAACTAAGAAGCCTTTAATTGATTCCATCACCCTCTCTTGAGCCTTCTAATTGAGATCCTAGACATCTTGAAGCAGAAACAAACCATCCCCTATAACCTCTCTCAAATCCTAACCTACAATTACCTTAACATAAAATGGGATGCATCTATTTAAGCCAATAAATTCTTGGGTAAATTGTTATATAACCAGAGTAATCCAAAAACATTTTTCAATATTTACAGTTAGGATTAACCAGTGAAACAACATACATGTGTTCACCATATTTGAAGCTATAGCACATCCATCTTCTCTTTTAAAGTAACATCATGCAGTAAATATGGGCTCAAATCTGGAGTCCTGGTTTTGGATCCAAATTTACCACATACTAGTTGTATTACCATACAAGAATTATTAACATTAAACTGTTTGCATTCTCATCAATATGATGGGGATAACAAAATAGAGAGTTATAATGAAGGTAAAGGAACAACATGTAAAGTCATTATAACTTGATGGAAACACAGCAATCACTTACCAACTCCCTGAATGTGAGCTGCTATTATATTATTCTTTGATTTGCTAAGAAACACTGTAGAATTAATTTGCTAATATTATTCAAACTTTATATATCAGACACTGAAGTTCATAGAAATTGAATATTTTAGCTAAGGACATGCAGTTAATGGATTGATAGCAATGCCTGGAGTCAAACTTGAATTTTCTAACTTAAGATCATGTTTTAAAATGCAAAATCCTGGATCTCACAAGCATTTTAATCAGTGTCAGGAGTGGGCCCCCAATTCAGTTTCAACATTATTTCAGGAAGTTTTCTTGCCCCATGTTTCAAAACTATTTCCACTAGTCAACAACAAAAAATGAGATATTCATAAGCAAAAATTTGAAAATCATTTTCACTTTTTGAAAATTTTACAATAAGGAAAACAATCACCCTCCATCTTTCATGTTCATCATAAGCTAGAGTCATACAGATTTTGCTATAGAATTCTCCAAGTTATTTAATACACTCATGCACTCCAAAAATAAAACCACTCCATTATTGGATCATTGGATTATTGGATCAGCTTGTCTCCAGTGATAGGCTACAATGCTGCTTTCTGGCAAGGATCAACTGACATAAGTGTTTGACTTTGTGTGAGTGTGTGCAGCAAGGGGGTTGCCCAAAAAGCTATTAAAAGATTCTTGTGTCTGTTTTCCTGGACAGGTCAAACTCAAGTAACCTCGGTGCACTGCCATTTATTATAGGAGATAATATTGATGAACTCCTTGTGCCTAGGGGCACAAGTCAAAACACATGTGGATTTTGGGGAAAATGAGCAATGTTCCATCTCTTCCCATTTCTTATTTAAAACCAGGCATCTGCTCAATGTGACTATGGGAACCCTGATCATGCTTTCGCCATGAACTCTAACTTCAATTCTATTGTGTATTCTATTTGCAATTTTGGGTGCAGGATACATAAGAACCATTTATTTGCCGTAACAATGGAAGCAAAGAGAGGAAGGCAAGGTCAGATGCATGGAGTGAGGTTTACTTACTGTGTGAGCAGTTCTAGGGATCCTCAAAAGTTCTGCCACAGGCTTCCAATGGACAGGGGAAAGTGTCACCAGTACTTTCCAGACTGTGACAGCAAAAGGAAAAAGGAGAGGGAGAAGGCTTAGAAGAGTGAGTTTCTCCCCTTTGAGAGAATTGATTAATATTAATGTCTGAAAACAGTAAGGAAAAATAAAACCAAGACTTTTTCTTTTTGGCTTTATACTTCTTTAAAAGTGCATGGTGATTTAATGTGGATAACACATATTTCGCATACTATTAAAATGCACAGTTTATTGTCCTTGAGATGGTTTGAAGACAAAAACTCCTTACAAGCAACCTGAAATTTGAAGACTTAAGTATTTCCACATAGTATTTAAAAGGACCTTACCTGACAGCTGTGCAAATAAATACATTGTAGCATTAGTTATGGAAAAAAGTTATTGCAAAACAAATGTCAGTGTATCTTAAACCCTTTGAGATGATACAATATGCACATTCCCAGTGATGTGATTCTTTTAGATCTTTTCATTTTGATGATCCCTGTCAAAGCTAATATAGAATTGAAGTTGTTAGGTAAAAGTACTGAAGCTCCTAGCTCTTGGCTTATCCACTGTTGAACCACACATTTGGTGACAATTCTTTAAATGACCTTAGATTTTGTGTCCTCATCTGTGAAGTAAGGATTACATTGGCAGCCTCCTCTATCACAGATGCTAGGTCTCACTTAAGTGGTTTTGACCTCAGTCTTCTTTAGAGCGCTGTTATAACCCATATGTCCCATTCACTACAGCACCCGCTGTAGTTTCTGCCTCCCATACACCAGTACTCCATAGGGCTGTACGCTCAGGCAGCAGACAGGCAGCATATCCTTGTGAGGGAATTAATGAGTGCTTGAGAACATCTCATGGAAAACACCTATGAAATACTTCCCATTGCCTTCCTTTGACAGAAAAGGGAGGTAAAGCTCCAAAAGATTAAATAATTTCCTAGGTTCCCAGCTAGATGTTGGAAAAGTCAAGATTTAAACCTGAGTTGTATACATTCTCACGTTGCCACGCAGACTTCAATTTCACGTAGTTACCCTTCAGAAAACTCCGGGCAGTTTGTGCTTTGCCAGAGGCTGCTGTTACATTCTTGCTTGTACTCTGAGATGCTAGTGCTTGCCTTACCCAGTTAGTGGAATGATGGATTCCTTAAAGACAGAACTGAATAGTACTGATCTTTGTATTTAAGTTTATAATGCTTATGTTATTTTATTTTAAGATTTGCTTATTTACTTGAAAGGCAAAAGGTACAAAGAGGCAGAAGGGAAAGAGATAGAAGTCTTCCATCCACTGGTTCACTCCCCAGATGGCCACATCGGCCAGTGCTGTGCCTATCTGAAGCCAGGAGCTTCTTCTGGGTCTCCCATGTGGGTGCAGGAGATCAAGCACTTGGACCATCTTCCACTGCTTTCCCAGGCCATAGCAGAGAGATGGATCAGAAGTGGAGCAGCCAGGACTTGAAGGGGCACCCATATGAGATGCTGGCACTGCAGGTGGTGGCTTTACCCACTACACCACAGGGCCGGTCCCCATAATGATTATTTTAATAAATATCTGTGGAATTGAGAAATTTAACTTTCTAAAGAGATTGCAGCAGCACTCCTGGGTTGATTTAAGTGTAGCTCTATTTCTGGCAAAGGAAAGGATTAAATGGTTTTCAAGAACAAGACCACTGGGGCTGGTGCTGCAATATAGTAGGTAAAGCTGCCACCTTCATCGCTGGCATCCCAAATGGGCACTGGTTCAAGTCCTCGCTGCTCTGCTTACAATTTAGCTGCCAGTTAATGCTCCTGGAAGGCAACAGCAGAAGTTCCTAGTGCTTGGATACCTGCACGCATGTGGGAGATACTAAAGAAGTTCTTGTTTCCTGACTTCTGTCTGGCTCAGTTCTGGCGGACGTTTGGGGAGTGAACCAGCAGATGGAAGATATCTCCCTCTTTCTCTCTGTAACCCTGTCTTTAAATAAAATAAATAACATTTTTAAAAAGAGGAAAGAAGATTACTAATATCTCTTGCACAGAAAATTCAGTTCCATTTTTTCTATCCATCATAGATTTTTATGTGGTTTCTTCACAAACACCACTTTTTTTCTCCGTATTCTTTATTCTACCATTTCCCTATATTTTAATTCTATTATATTCTATTCCATCATAAATTACATAAAATTAATAGAAATTATAAAATAACCTTTATATGTTTATCATATGCTGAAAGTCTTTTCCTTATACACTTTATAATTTTAACTAATATTTAAATTAGATCTTAGGTCATTTACAACAAGACAAGCAAGAAAACATTATTGAAGCTATTTCTTTTTCTTTTCTTTTTTTTTTTTTTTACAGGCAGAGTGGACAGTGAGAGAGAGAGACAGAGAGAAAGGTCTTCCTTTGCCATTGGTTCACCCTCCAATGGCCGCCGCGGTCAGCGCGCTGCGGCCCGCGCACCGCGCTCATCCGATGGCAGGAGCCAGGAGCCAGGTGCTTTTCCTGGTCTCCCCATGGGGTGCAGGGCCCAAGCACCTGGGCCATCCTCCACTGCACTCCTGGGCCACAGCAGAGGGCTGGCCTGGAAGAGGGGCAACCGGGACAGAATACGGTGCCCCGACCGGGACTAGAACCCGGTGTGCCGGCGCCGCAAGGCGGAGGATTAGCCTCTTGAGCCACGGCGCCGGCCTGAAGCTATTTCTTTCTCAAAAGACTTGGAAAAATTTTATTCTCTCTGACTTTGTTAATTTTTGGATATTGCATGTCTTGTGTGGCAGAATGATTGAAGTGGATTATTATGACCCCGGTTTGCAGTATTTTAAATTTGATCTTATAGAGCCCTAAATTATTTCCTATAGTATTTCTAATTCATATGAATTACCTGAACTGGAGATCCTTAACCATTCATCTTGGTGTCGCAGGAGTTCACAGGGTGGCCGAGTGACAAACTCCTGGAACCTAAGTGGTAGAGTTAGTTAAGAGACTGCCAGACCCAGAGACAAGCAGTTTAAAGCTGAGCCCACTTACTCCTCAGCCTTCAATGAACAGGACTACAATGCATCTAGTACTTTGGGCATTAAAAGCTCAGGATTCCATAAAGCTTAGTGTAACAAAAGAGGTGAATTTCCCAAAATGACACTGCGTTCATGCTATTCTTTTGGTACGGTTTGGCATTATTCTAACTCTTCTTGGTTCTGCTTTTCCAATGTAACAGGAAATGAAAAGATGATTACACTGGCAGCACTTAGGACATTTTACAGTGCCGGAATGATTGAATATCTGCTTAGTTAAGAAGTTTTACCTGTTGCTGCTGCTAAGAATCCATCACTAATGAGTTCAGGCCCGTATATCATGACTAGAAAGCATGTGACAGGTTGAATGCAACCCAAGTCCTGGCGTTTTAGCATTGTACTCTAATTTAGATCAGAAATTTCCAGGGTATGCACGCTCTTCCCATGGAAAGGGAAGTTGGCAATTGAGGTCATAAGGGCAATGAATTATAGTAAAGTTGCAAAATAAAACAGCAACAAAGCAAACATCCTTAGATCCAGATTTGCTAGAATTTGAGCCTTAGGTCAATAATTTCCATATATGCCTTGTGTGAATAAATTTAGTATTTTTGAACCTCAGCTTTGCCATCCAAATGGGTATAATAATACTTACTGTAAGAAGTTTTAGAAGAATTTAATTAGAATACGCATATGATGAAAGCATTCACTATATATAATGTAAAATATTTGTATGTAATACAAGCCTTCTGAAAGGACAGAGTAGCTGCCACTTACCCTGTAGTGGTGTGAACTCAACAACAAAGTTATTACACCTTGTCACACCCACTGAGCCCTAAGGCCAGAGGAAATCTCCAGGAATGACTGTGACATTTTAAGACTCAGTGAGTTCTCTCTAGTTCTCTGGGTTGGAAAATCAAAAGGTGTTTATGAATTGAAGTGAAAGGAGATGTATATTCTATGCCAGTGTTTCTGAGGAAACATGCCCATAAAACATTCTCTCAGAAAAGGAGGGCAGGAGTAGATGAGAAACAGTCAGCAGCTATTCTTCTCATCTATAGCTCTTGCCAAATCCAATGTGTAAGTCATGCAAACAAGCACCTAGAATCTGCAACAGGAGCCATTTTGAAAAACGTTATGAACACGGTTGCTGTTTGTTTCTTCCCACTGAATGAAGCCTTGCACCTGTATTTCGAAGGTATTTGCTTCCCACAGCAATGGCCAAAAATGTATATCCTATTCTAACAATGCAAATGTTCCCATATGAAGCAAAGATTTCATGTGGTCTTTAAGGAAAGCTTCTAATTAGTTGTGGTAGCTTCTGTAATGTTTCATTCATTCATTCATTCATTCATTCAAGAAATTTATTAATGCCATCTGTTATGCAGGCACTGTGAAACACAATCTTGAAAAAGATAGAAATAGAGCTTATTCTTCTGGGGTTTAAGCCTTCTCCATCACCTCCCCCTCCCTATCTTCTGATATTGTTCTTCTGCTATTTTTAAGACATATTTTTCTATTTACTAAAAACATTAACATTCTCACACAGAATTCAAAAGATCCGGCATAGAAAGAAAAGTTCCCCCATCATCCTAATCTCTGTGAAAGCATCACCATCACTATTGGGTATATGTTTTTCCACTTTTTCATATATATAACAACTTGGATAAAAACTGTTACTCTTGAGCTTAATGACTACTGGTAGCAGTTATTCATTATGCTTCCTTTTAATAGAGTTTTCATGCTCTGAATTAATGGGAATTTAAAACGGAGTTGGAAATAAAACTCTAAGCTTTAGAAGAGCCAAGTAGCCCTTGTAGCCTCATGAAAGGGAGTTTTTCCAAGAGCTGCTAACTATAAGCTGGCTATCCTCTTACTAGCTATTCGTTATTCTCCAAATCTTAAAAGGTAGACTTCATCAAACAGGGCTTCTTAAAGAAAACGCTGAGTGATATGACAAGTCTTCCTCCATACTGCCAAGAGAGGTGTGAATGGATTATTTTAAAGAAGGGTAAAAGAAGCCATTCTATATTAATAGGAAGCTGGTTCTTTTCTGTTTCACTCAGAAAAATTCTGAGACAAGTCAGAATCAGTTTAGAAAAAATGCCATTCTATATCAAATCGTTTCAGGCAGTTTTTGCTTCTTTTCTCACAATTCCCCTGTAGGCTTTTACAGCATAGGGTTATAGAAGACAGTCATTTTCAGTCCCTTCCATCTATTTTTGCAAAAAACGGAAAGTGGCTATATGTAAAAATGAAAGCTTCTCTTCCTTAGAAATAGGGCTTAATAATTTTTTAAAAATATTTAAAGCTAAATGTGGTTTTCAAATGCTTTTCAATCTCAGGGAATGTGGAATTATTTTTCCAATTCTCCTGTTATGGCTGCTGTTTTTCTGTATGAAAGGACTTCTTTTTAAAATTGCATAAGAACACTAAACTTTCATTTAATCCAATTTTAGAAAATTATGGTTAGTTTCTATTTTTGTTTTCTACTATAGTTGAGAAATAATCATCTACTGTATGTGAAAGGAAATAATAGTTTCATAATCCATCTCTATATAATTATATATTTACAAAGCATCAGAAATGATAACTACCTTCCTTACTTTAGTAAGTGATGAAACTCAGAGAAGTTATCAAGAAGGAGCCTAATATCTCCAGTGTGCCAAGGACCCTCAGGTGCATTCTTATATGCTTTACCTCACTTTCATATGCAACCAACAGAAATCAGAGGCATTGACTCTAGACTATGAGGCCTTGCCCCAAAGTCACAAGGCAAGTTAAATGTAGAGCTATATGCTTGTTGGAGACAACTTTCTTTATGCAGGGTTCTCTTTCCTCTCCTAGGCTGCCCTGTACTATTGATCTATCAAAGGCTTCCTAACTATGGTGACAGCCTGAATGAGTGGAAATGGATGAGAATACGGGATCCTATGATTATAGATAAGAAATTTAAGACAGATATAAACAAAGTATTGAAATTAATGTGTTCTACCATATCAGATACAGATATTCTATCTATTTTAGCACCACCTCCGTTATCATAGAAAGATTTATGAACAGATATTTCAATGTGGTTGAATATGCCTTAACTGGCCTAGCCGATAGTTAGAAAATTCTAATATTTTAAAGATCTAGTTCATTCATACTAACATAAGATTTTAAACATTGAGCAATTTATTGAGTGAGAAGATAGCATACTGAATACATTATACTTTAAAATAATCTTTCAGATTCAAATCTAGACCCTGTCATTTTCCTTGACTACTATCTTACCTCACTTCTTTGCATCTTTCACACTTATGTAGTAGTTATTATCCTAAAAATGTTATTAATATAGTCACCAAAGATTTATTCAATGTCAACTATCAGCTAAGGCAAGTGATAGGTATTAAGAATAAAACAGATAAGAAGGTATATAAGGATCCCCCAGCAATTCACAGTTTAGTATGGACTGTAGACATGTGCACATGGTTATAAAACTTTATGATAAGTACTATAGTACAATGAAAATTACATACTGTGGAATATGGGAATACAAAAGAAGATGACTAAATTAGAGATGGTGAATTTGATCAGGTTTTTAATGAAAGTAATATTTACTTGTATTAAACACTCCAATCTAATATAGATCAGGTCTACTTCCACAAAGTAAAATACATATATTTAAGATGAAAATAACAAACAAAATGTAGGACCTTCATAATCTGATTGCATTGTATCTAACTAAGTTATCTCCTACCATTTCTCTCCTATACCTCATAACCATACACAACTACCCTCCTTTTCAAGCAGGCCATGTTTGAAAATTTTTGACCTGGTCCTGTTCTTTATGATCTTCCATACAATCATCAGAAATGTACCAACTCATCTGTTGAAGCAAAAGTTGAATTTTTGGTATTCTGTTTCACATCTCTTAGGCTCTTTCCACCCTGAAGTATTTCTCCAATCCCCTGTGATTCACAGAACTCTGTACACATCCACACCATAGTGCTTCTCCCATCACATTGTATACACTGACTTCAGACTTCTTGAGTGTCTTAATCATCTTTAAAGTCTTAAATTCCTACCATAGAATTTGACCTATATCGAGAATTGACAAGTAGCTATTGAACACAAAAGAAGAGACGTCTGTTCTTAAACACTCTTGATCTGATTGGTGATGTACTGTTGAGATTAAAAAAAAAAATACAAGAGGTCAAAATAAACCACCATGATAATTAAATTTGGATGCCCAAGAAATAGTGTTTTCAATGTGAGTTAGAGAGTATAAGCAGGAATATTTCATTAGACTATGAGTGACAATGTTACATTGAATCATCAGGAAGACAAATAAGTATTGGTGGTAAAAGCAAAATTATTATTTAAAGGTATACAATATCTTTCAGTGGAAATAAAAATGGAAGCAGATGCAGTGACTTCTCCATAACCTAAACTGCAATAATGACATATTGTACATGCATAACACTGCCTTGATACCTATTACACCCACGTCACTCTTGCTTCATCTTTTTTCGTTAGTACTGATTGAATGTTGAAACAAAAGTAATGTGCTTGATGCCTTAGAATCAGAAAGGAAATAAAAGTCACAAGAATTATGAATCCCTCTCTGGTTATAACAGTAGGTATTTTGCTTTTGTGACTATCTCCCGAAATCGAGGAAGGCACTCTACCCTTTGTCTTGACACTCAGTGAAAAATCGATAGAATCATGTCCTTTTATGTTTAAATTTAACATGACTGGTTGGGTTTTTAATATACACAATAGAAACATTTTGTCAAAGATGGTAAAGAGAAAAATTTTGATTTGCCACTGGTAACATTTCTTAGGTAATGGGAATTATTTTCAGCTCTGAATAATGGTAAATTATACAAGGGAGAATATCTAGGCTTAACAGGTAGTGTTAGCATTCAAGACACAAATGGGAAATTTTGATTCTAACAAATTAAGTTTAATCATTATTTTTCAAAATTTTTGATGTTATAGTTTTATATTCAGGTGGAGAAAAAAACAAATCTGAGGATTATTTTTTACTGTGCCTAAGAATGTTAAGATATAAAATAGTTCAGGATAAAAACACAAGGTGGGCTGGCACCGTGCCTCACTTCGTTAATCCTCCACCTGTGGCGCTGGCATCCCATATGGGCCCCGGGTTCTAGTCCCGGTTGCTCCTCTTCCAGTCCAGCTCTCTGCTGTGGCCTGGGAGGGCAGTGGAGGATGGCTCAAGTGCTTGGGCACCTGCACCTGCATGGGAGACCAGGAAGAAGTACCTGGCTCCTGGCTTTGCATCTGCACAGCACCAGCCATAGTGGCCATTTGGGGGGTGAACCAACGGAAGGAAGCCCTTTCTCTCTGTCTCTCTCTCTCTCACTGTCTATAACTCTACCTGTCAAGTAGATTAAAAAAAAATTTAAAAAAAAGCACAAGGCAATACAACACCAACCAACGCTGAAGGGAAACCATTGTAACTATAGCTGCCTAACTGCTGTACTGATGTACACAAACTGAGTTAGAAAATCAAAGAAACTGTCAAGAGAATTCTAAGTCAAGAAGCTCTAGATAATTAAGTAAAAAAGTTTTAGAGACTTAGGTCTTTCTGATAAATGAGTTAATTTTTCTTTTCATGTTTTGCATAGTTAATATATATATATGTATATATATATATATATATTAGTTGTCAATTTAAGTAAGACCTTTTCCCCAAGCTTTGCTAATTACATGAATTTTTAAATAGATGTTACCCATGATTTAATTAATTCACTGGCAAGACGAGGCTAAGAATAAACTTGAGACATCCCTATTTCCAGGTTATTCAGAATTCAGAAATATAGAAATGTTTTCAAATTTCCCCATAGAATTTAATGCAAAAATACAAGTTAAAGATAAGCAATTGGTGGGAGATCATAAGCACACAGATTTAAAAGGACATGGTCACAGGAGAATCTTAAAATATTTATAAATTCTACCAAAATATCCTCATATTATATTCGAAGCAAATATTCTAAAGCAAATGAATAGACACACAGGAAGGAATATATCCTTGTGTAAATTTTACAGTTAGCATTCACTGGGGCAATCAGGTTAAAGGCAGTCATCCTACAGAAATATGCTGAAGAGGGAAAGGGCATTATCTGCTACATAAGAAGACCTGGCATTCAGACAGGCCTGGGCCAAATCCTCCGAGGCTCAGGCCTAAGCTGCAGGGCTCTGTGCTCAGACTGGGCTGCTAACACTCAGGCTCTGCAGCTTTACTAATGTAGGCTGGTTATTTGCTGAGCTGCAGTTTCATTATCTATAAATTGGGAGAAATTATAGCAACTACTCTATAGAGTTTCTGTGGGTTATTTATTAAATGTCAGCTGCTTAGGACAATGTCTTCTCATCATAAGAGCTAAAAAAGGTAGCAATTATTTTTTATTGGACTTCACAAGTTACTCTTCATATTGTCGTATGTAATGATTTAAAAGACTGGTGTTCATATCCATAGGCACATTAAGGGAGGCAGAAAGAGTCGGACTGGGGATATGGCAGTAACAGTAGTTACAATCATACAAGTCTGGCTTCGGAGATAGAAGGGAGCCACAAGCCCAGGAATCAGGCAGCTTCTACCTGCCACAGAAGGCAAGGAA